>JAUMJM010000020.1:57597500-58807500 GCA_033558235.1 Neomorphus geoffroyi
ACAGTAAATGAATTCCATTAATAATATTAGTATTTCCTGGGTTAAACTCAGTCCCAGGATGCAACAAATACAGTTGTAGCCTGAGGACTCAGAATTTCAGCCATTATTTCCACATTCACACAAAGCCCCAAACAATTCTAATATTACTTAAAAATACCACCCTACCTGCTGTTCTTTCACTGATGCCTATACATACAAATACACTGGAAACAGAGGAACAAAACGCAATTGCACAAATCTCCGTTTTCTAGAAACACTTACAGTCTGCTTGTCTCCAGCTGAGATAGTCCTTTAAATTTCGGTCACTGGGATACAACACAATTCGTCCATCAAATCCCGGTGGGTACAGAAGTTGCTGGTCCTTAAAGTAATCCTTCCAATAGAAAACGTAACTTGAGGAAAACTAGGAGACCACGTGAGTCATGAATTTACTTGCAAACACAAAGCAAAATGAAAAAAAAAAAAGAAAGAAATACATTGATATGATTATAAATCTGTGATAATCTGAGGTATCAACAGCATTAATTTCTTAAATAATGGCCCAAAATATTAGCTGTGGCACAGAGTCTCTTGAAGGACAGGACTCAAGTAAAAGAGTCTGGAAAAAGTAACATTTTGTTAAAAGAATGTTTACTCTAAAAATGTTTGGTTTTAATGTCTGATTTACCAAACTTTTTTAAAGAACTCTGTGTCACTGATTGTATTTTCTTGAAAGATCATAGGCAAAGAGTTCACCTGAAGAACCTCAACTAACTGTAGTGTCCACATGCAAACACAGCCCCTCACTCCTTACCTCTGCATGGAGAGAAAGACAAATCTGAAGAAGAATTACAAGTTAAAAACAAGTTCACTTCAGTACCTAAGCAGCTGTTACCTTGCTCTTCTTTTAAACCACCTGCTCTTCTTTTTGAAAACAAAACTATATTCATCACTCTGTCCATAAGCGATAGCAATATCCTCCAATTCTTGCATCACCGTCTGGGCACACTTGGTCATTAGTTGAAGAGCACGGTCGTCATTTGGCTTTTTGAACTCATGCTGCTCTGAAAACCTTCAAAGCAAAAACGGTTCAATAAGAATCCCTTACAGAGCTAACCCATTCATTTTCACCATATTTACTTTCCATGAATTTTGACTTCTAGTATCCTGTCAATACTGACACAGATTTCTCTCCAAATATGAAAAGCAGTAACAAAACTGCTCTTTTTATGCACTTTGAATAACGCACTCTCTCTCCCATCAGTATCCCACCCTAACTGGTCCTTCAAAGGGATGGGGTTCTGTACTTTACTTGAAAAAGGATGACAAACACTATATTCTGTAAACTTACTTTCTCCTAGGGTGCCTTTTATACTCAGCCCAATAAGGGCAACGTTATCAATGAACCTGTCAAGACTTGAGAGCTTTATCAGAACCTCCTGTGACCAAGCCAGAGATCAAATCCCCAGCAAGAACACGTCACCTGCTACTCCAGGGAACGAAGCTCTATCCTGAAAAAAGGCAAAGGCCACACGGACACTGGCCCCAAGCACAAGAAAGTACCCCTGTACACCTCCTTCATCACATCCACATATCATTTCCCCACCACCCTAATGGAGGCCCAGTTCTGAAGCTGCTCAAGTCCAACTATATGCCCTGAGAAGGCTGAGGGAAGGTTTCACGGTGGAAAGGAGGATCTGTAATCCCTGTACCTGTAAACCGCACGACCAGTCTGGATCCACCCTCCTCCCATTTCGGCTAACATGGCTGGAGCGGAAGCTGCGGGCGCCCTCGGAGAGCGCGGCAGCGGGCTCTTCTAGGCGGCTGGGAGGACTCCTCTATGGTGTCGGTCGGCGCCCCCTGAAAGCGCGGCAGTGGGCCCTTCTAGGTGGCTGGGCGGACTCCTCTATGTCGGACGACGCCTTCGGAAATTGCGGCAGCGGGTCCTTCTGCGTGGCCGTGGAGGACTCTGAGAGCGTGGCAACGGGCTGTTCTAGGCGGCGGGGCGAACTCCTCTATGGGGCCATGGCGGGCGCACCGCGCGGTGGGGGCGTGCCGGGCGCTCGGAGCGGTCGCGCGGCGGGGGGCGTTGGCGCAGCAACCGTAGGCAGTGAGCGGCAGCGAGGATGCAGCGGAGGGTGAGACGGCCGCAGCGCCGCTCCAGGTTCACCCCGGCGCCGCTGTCCCCGCAGTGGGAGGTGCAGGGCCCCTTCGAGGTGCTCAGCGTAAAGGTGGAGGAGCCCGAGCCGAAGCGGCGAGAGCCGCCCGCCTGCTTAGGGGACAGCCGAGAGCTGGCGGGCGAGTTGAGAGGCTCCCCGCCTTTGTGTGCGGCCCACGGAGCTATCGGGGGAGAAAGGGACTTGGAAACGGGCAGCGAAGACAGCCAGAGAGAGGTGAAGGTGCTGGAGAAGGGTGGGAATGGGAAGGAGTCCTGGGGACGAGGTGATGATGTCAAGGTGGAGGTGCCTGATGAGGTCTTCGAGACTTTCTGGTTGAAGATGGAAAAGGACGATGCCCTCGCCGACTGCCTGCGCGAGCCCGCCCCTGCCAGCACCAGCGACCTCAACGTGCAGCTGGGTCCCGGCTTTGAGGTTCTCCCTGAAGATCGGAAGTTTCCAGTTGTGTTGCAGCCTGTACTTCCTGAGACCTGCATACAGATCCAAGGCCCTCTGCCGTCAGAGCTGATCGCTGTGGCCAGCGTGCCGGTGAAACAACCGGTGCCGTGTAAAGCGCAGCCTTTACTGAAGCCTTCAGTAGAGGTTGAAACTAAAAATGTGCCCCTCACAATCCCGCCCTCCGACTCAGGTAGTATGATAAGAGAGGTTGCAAGGGTTTTTAGTAAGCGGGACACAGCCGACAGGTTATCAGATAGGAGAACACAAAGGGAAGAGTCGTGTTAAAGAGAACCGTCCCTTTGGATAGGCTGGAGTTTTTACAACTCCATTCTTCAGCGTAAGATACAAACATACGAGAACACAGTTCTCTAGCAGTTTGTTAAAATCCATGCATTTTTGTCCGCTTGCTTGTTACATGAAACTTCCTATTAGTGTTCAGGATTGCATTGAGTTATGATTACAAGTTTAAGGTCAGAAATCTGCTTGCCTTTTAAAGCTGGGAAGCATCCATACACCTCTCTGAGAAAATCTGTAGATGTTAAATGAGGAACACTTTGAAGCATCTTTGAAGCTTACTTTTTTTGAAAGATGACTAGACTTTAAAAATTAATAACTTTAAGTGAGGTCTTAAACTCTAGAAGACTTTTGCCTTTTAGTGATAATGTGATAGAGTTAATTTCTAAGCCTTTTTCAGAGAGGAAATTGCTTGCTCAGGGATCAGTGGTGAGGGGTCAGGGGGCTTCATCATATCACCAGCTCAATTTAAATGCAGTCTTTGCTTACAAAGAACCAGTGCAGAGTGTCATGTAACAGTCTTGAGGTAACACAAGTTCCTCCAGCAAAATTAGTGTTCAAATCTGAAAAAGAATGAGAAAAAAACCCCAAAAACTAACCTAACAAGTCACCTAAACCAGCAACAACCTCAGCTGAGAAGCCAGGGATTGCAGGGATATGGGACTAAGCTGCCATACCATTATTAGATCTGTTCCCTGCATCATTAGGGCTTTGTATACATACTTCTGGTGGTGATGACAAATTTGCATCGATACGGTCTATGCTACGCTAATGTGTAGTTGATAAATTAATAAGTTTATGAACTCATAAGAAAACAATGTAGCCAAATGTCTTCTTGATGTACTGTTCAATGTAACCTGTATTGCATACATTGCCTGGAAAATGATCATCTTTCCTCGTTTCGTTGCCTAGGTATGCCAGATACTCCATTTAGCAAAACCAAAACCGGCCGTGTAAAGCGTCCAATGAACGCATTTATGGTGTGGGCTAGGATACATCGGCCTGCTCTAGCAAAAGCTAACCCACATGCCAATAATGCAGAAATCAGTGTTCAGCTTGGACTGGAGTGGAGCAAACTGACTGAAGAGCAGAAGCAGCCGTATTATGATGAAGCTTGTAGAATAAAAAAAAAGCACAGCGAGGAATTTCCTGGTAAACATGTATTTATTTACCTGAATGCTTTAGAAGGACAAGTTTTGGGGGTTTTTTTGAAAAATGGATCTCTTTCATTACAGCAAGTAGTAGAGTGAGACAAAAATTAACAAAATTTCAAGCACGCAATCCTTCTGTCAGCTTTCTTGTCCCTAAAAGCATATTACAGGGGTGTCAGACTCATGACCCGCATGCCAAATCTGGCCCTCCACCTTGTTTTATCCAGCCTGGAACCTTGTTTCTACCTGGCAGTACTGACCCCGTTGCCTCTGCCCTCCTGCCAGCACGCAGGTCACGTGTGCAGCATGTGTGACATGCATTACACCGTGGGAGCAGAAGAACGGTGGGTGCCATGAGTTGACACCCCTGGCATATTATAATAATTTTTTAAAGCATCCAAAATGTCCATGTTATTTCCACCTCTGATTAAATGTCCCATTTTCTGGCTCCCTGAAACAAATGGAGTTTTGCCATTGGCTATAGGAGCAGGTTTTGGACTAATTTTTTTTAGATTTACAGATATCATAGCTTTACATAATGAATAAGAACATCCCAAAAATTGGTTGTCTGTGTCTTTTTTCACCTCTGACAGGTTGGGTTTATCAACCACGAATAGGGAAAAGGAAGCATTCTCCACAGCCTGCCTCTCCTGTATTTTCCAGCGCTTGTCAGAATATCATCGCTACAAGCTCAGCTGAAATTTTTCCCCTCCAGTCAACTGCTTACTCTCTTGTCTTCTGCAATTTTAACAGTAGTGCACATCCAGTCTGTGAGTTATCAGTAGTGAATGATCTTTAAAATTCTGAGTTTAGCTATTGTAGTAAAAGTTATATAGTGTAGATATAGTTAAAACAATTTATCAGTCTTTCTTAGCACTGTTTCTATCAGTTTTCCTCAGCAGTGTTTCCTCAGCCTCTTAAATTCTTCTGTCTGCTTCTTCATTGTCTGCAGATCCCTGCTGTTGTCTTCATAGCTCCTGGTATCTACTGCTACCTCTTGGTCTTTTCGTATCTCTGTTACACAACACTTGCTTCCTTTTAAGCTCCAGCTGTTTCTTGTTCTGTCTCCACCTCACATATATCTTACCTCACTGGTTCTAACTGCACTAGTGCTCATCCCTGCTCTACTAAGCCTGAAAAAGCTCAGTTAGCTCAGTCCATGGCATCTCTACTCTGATGTTAGTGTTCCTTGGTAGTAAGGGCACTGCTGCTGTAAAGCAAGTGCTGAGCAGCTGAGACTGTTTACAAGAGGCAGCAGGCAGAATTGTTAACAGTCATCAGAAAGGAAGTTAGCAGAGTGTTAGTAAGGTGTGTGACATAATAAAGCAGTGACTAAATCTGAAAAACTGATTGTTCATTTGCACATTTTCGATGAACAGTTAACTTAGGTATTTCTATGCACCTGGAATAGTTCTATATGTAAATGTTACAAATTTGCACATGCCCACAGTTTGAGCGTACATAGCTCAGCTTTCGTACCAACAAAAATGTAGTTACAGAAGGAATGCATTGAAAAGCTGCACCTATTTGGAAGGATCCTCCTTTTTATAAGAAGTCAATATGGGCAGTGAAATAGGTTGTAGCATGAGAGCCCATGGGCATCTGTAGTACTTGACCTGTGAATTTTGAAAGAGTTTTGACAGTGCATAGGTAGTGGATTTCAACAACAAGTAGCTTAGATCCAGGCAGTGGCTTTAAGCATACTGGTAAGGGCTGCTGTCAAGAAAATGAAGTGCCTGTTTCTGCTGTCAGAGATGTAAAAGAGACCACTAAGATTTGTTCTGGTGAAGTTCTGAGTTGGCGATGTGATGTTTCTGAAATCCTTCTGTAAATTTGACTGAATAAAGTATTTTTTGTTTTCTGACATTGGCATATTTTGTAATGTTATGCTGTCCTCTGATGCTACTTTGTTTCATCCCAGAGTTTTCATCCTATTGTGGTTGAAATGATTGTTCAATACAAACTGTAAAAATCTAGATGCATTTAAGTCCTGTGAACTTGGAATTTAGACTCTTAGACTAGGTGATGTGGTTTGAAAATACTTATGCAATGTGTTTTGAAATCTTTCTGTATAAAGACATCTCTGTTGACATGAAGTGTGGTTTGAAAGTCTACATTCAAGTGTATGTTTTGCAAAACGTTTTTAAGTGAAATTGGCTAGTGGGCACGTTCATCGGTGAAAGAAATGAGAGAACATATTGGAGAGTGGGGTGTCCTAACTGTTGTTTCTGCTCCTTACTGCTGCTTTGGCACCATATGGACTTGCTAAGAATCTGGCTCAGTCCAACTCAGCTAGTAGACTTGGGAGGTCTTCTGAGCTTCAGGCACTAAATGCATGCTCCAACTGCATTCTGTGGCCATATTAGGACAAGACATAACCTGTACCAGCCTCACAGTCTCAACAGTCACTGGTCAATTCCTTCTTCTTTCATCCTTGTGTTTCTGTAGAATGAAGTTTGAATGTGTGGGATCCAGACCCATCTGTCTGAACACATGTAAGCCAAGTGATGTATGACAGTGAGCTGCAGCAAAATAATGCTGGAAAGTGTTTTGAGGAAAATGGTTCTGGTTCTGGCTGTGGTTTGCTACACTGCTGTTTATGAAATCTCTTTCACTGTTGACGTCTAATAAATAACCTGTTTCCTTCTGTTTCCTAAAGGTGAAGCTCCTTCTGCCATCTGTCTGCCAGCTTCTTCCGTTCAACATGCTGGTCCTGTTACTATTTTCCAGACTTCTAACACAAGCACCACATCAGCACCAGCTCCAGTCCTGCCCCTCAGACCTGTAATTTCACCACAGCCCTTTGCTGAGCCTGATTGCGCAGAAGCTCTTAAGGTATCATCTGGGCTCAGTTGCTCTCTGAGGGGACCTACACCAGTTTTTGTTGAGAGCTTCAGCAGAAATCCGAGTAACATAACCACTCCTAATACCACATTATCTTTCTCTACTAGTGAGCCCCCAAATGTGTACCAAGGGGGTTCTATTTTTCCTAGAGGAGTACCTCCTCCTCAGGCTACCCCTTGTCTTCACACCCCTCTCTGTGAGTCTCCTCCCATTTCCCAGCCAGTCCATCTGATCGGAGTACCTTCTGCGTTTTCACTTCACTGCACTGACTTTGTACATGGACCTCGCTTTTTCCCCTCAAGGTAATTAAATCAATCATTTCAAATAAAAGTAAGAACAAATGCTATAAGGTAGAGAGTATTTTAACTTACAGGAAGAAAATGGAGCGTTCCCAAGGAAAAGTGCTCTTCCCTTCCTGTGTGGTGGGACCTGCTGGCCTGAGGCTGCTCGTAATACGTGTCCAGTTATTGAAGGCTCTGTAGTACTGTTGCAGTAATTGGCACTCAAGCCCACAGTACAGCGAAGTATCTTCTCTCCACTTTAGGCATCTAAGTGCAGTTGATTTCTACAGAAAAACATTAGGTAGAAGTGTAAATGTATTTTGAAAATGATTGGATAGAATTAAAGTAGATGTGTGAGATATCTCCTGCCTACTGTGATTGCAGCTGTCATAACTACCCGATATTTCTGAAATCCAGCCTGGTGAGAAATTACTTCAGAATTCTTATTTAAGAAGTAATTTGTATTTTTCCTTCTCAGTCTCCAGGCAGTCAATCAGAGATCACCTAATCAAAGAATTTACAGCACATGTGATATCCCATGGGTATTTCCTAAGCTAAGCATGCACAGAAAGTACCAATGCCCTCCCAGCAGCAGGTGTGCTGCTCAAATGCAGAAAGTCTGATGGCCTACTGATGCTTATTCTTTGTAGGGCATCATTTGTCTTTCATCACTGTGCAGTATCAAACACTAAATTATTATGACTCTTAGACTTAAATTCTGCCTGCTTATACACTCCTAATAATAGTAAGACTACTGGCAGTAAGACTACTGGGTGATAAATTTGGGCTGATGATGACCCATCCAACTCAAAAGAACTTTATGAGTTGATGAGTGCAATACAAGGTATTTCTGATTTCGAGGTCCTTCAAAGAAACACAGGATGCATGTTCTTAATATTTCAGTCTCTGTAATTAGGCAGTTTTGTGAAGCTTCTGAGGAAATGAGCATTCTTGTACCATAAAAGACTGTTCTGACTTCACACGTTAATGAAGTTCTGAAGGCTGCCAGCTTTGCTAATGCCAAGTTCTTTCTAATACAATGATTTATAACTTCACATTCCTATAAACTCATTTCTTGCGTAATTGCTAAGTAGCACTGACAGTGCAAATATATGTATGCAGATTTATGCACTAAATATTTAAATATTAGATTGGAAATACAGTCTTCTTGAAACCTCAACAGACATTGTATCAATGTATTTAATGTCTGCACTATAGAGCTCTTCTGCTTCTCCATATACTTTGTTTTCTTGACAATGTAGTGAATCCCTGTAACGGTTTGTTAATTACAATAGATGTGTCATTACAGTATCACAGTATCATAAGGTTGGAAAAGACCTCTGAGATCATCGAGTCCAACCTATGACCCAATCTACACCTACTCCTACTTGTCAGCTACACCATGGCACTAAGTGCCTCATCCAATCTTTCCTTAAACACCTCCAGGGACTGTGACTCCACCACGTCCCCAGGCAGCACATTCCAATGGCCAATCACCCTCTGGGTAAAGAACTTCTTCCTAATGTCAAGCCTTATTCTGCATCAGAATAAACATTCAGCCTTCTGACACTGGAGGAATGCAGGTGCATTTGGCATAGTAACTTCCTGCAATCACTTTTATCACTATACATTCTTTAAATAGCAATATTGACAATGACATATTGAGCACAAGGATTCTCCTGTTTAGTAACAATGCAAAAGATGCAAGAGTTCAGTCAAAAGAATAAATAAGGATGTTTTATCCCAGCTATGTCACAAATTTTGCCATACAGGAGTAAGACAAACTGACTTGTGATACTTTGTTTTACTATTCTGAATACATGGGTTAACACACTGTAGGCTTATCAGACGCTACTTTATCCAAGACATTATTTCATTGATAAATCCAATGGAGTTTGGGTTTGTTTTCAAAGAGATATCACGCGTGTATCTGGCATGAAGATGTGCATATATAATGATTGTTCTTATGGCCTCAAGTGTTTAAATTAGGCATGGTGTTACAATATGTGTGTTTTGAATATTTCAACAGCATAAGTTGACTAGCATAGAACATTAGTGTTATTCCTAGCTAAATGAAAGTCCAGGCAATCTGCATTTCTGAAAGCCCAATTTTGATCTCTTTCATTTCAGCACATGCCCAATCAGTGGACCTCCATTTGGCTGTGCAGATTTCTCCAGTGCAAGCTCTGAATGCCTTAACTTTAATGAAGAATGGCACCAAAGACAGGAGGTGGTATTTTCATATTCAGATGGAGACAGTCCTACCAAGGAATACTCAGAAAGTACATGTGAGGAGCATCCCAGCTCTGAGAGCCTTGTAGTGCCCTGCAGCAGCGATGAGGAGCCACCTGTAAGCCCTGTATTACAGCTGAATGTTAAAGAACTGGAGAAGGCTTTTTTAGATACCCCATTCACTCTCTCCAGCGTCCACCCTAACAACGTAACTGACAGTGATGAGGAAGAAGAATCAAAGTTATTGCTAGAATTGTAATTTTTAAAACAAATTTTAATTCAGAGAAATATTATAGAATGAGAAATAAATGTTTTCCTCGATACTACCTTTTCAGTCAGTGAGTTCAATGAAAAACCCATGTAGTTTGAGTTTGTTGTACAGCCCATTTTGAAGAGTCTGATGATCTGTTTATATTTTGAGACATGATGTACAGATCTGGGGAAGTCAAAAGCCTCTGGAGTTTCACCTGCCTCATAGGGGTATTGTTTGGTGTCTGGCTCAGGAAAGCACTTACACAGGAGTTCAGCTTTAGGCATGTGATAATGTGCTTTCTTGAGGTGAGGTGTGCTTAAGCACATCCTTTAATGTCAAAATAGGCATTTTTATGGTATTTGACATAATTTTATAGGCATTACTTCAGGGGTTTTAGCAAGTGGAATAATTCTGGTTTATGACTGTAGTGTAATTCTTGCTGCAGTAAAATACTTTAAGGCCTGGAGAGTGAAGTCAAGAACGATTCTGCAGTGCTTTGATGAGACAGTTTTAAGTTTAATTTGGTTAATCTTTAAGTGTAGTCTGTATTTGTGGTACAACTGCTGTGTAACACACTGAAAATTTACATCAGTTACCATAATATCTTTGTCTGCAACCAGTTCTGTAAATAAAAATGAGATTGTCCAGAAGGTCCAGTGAGGCACCGTAGCACCTAGAGAAAGGAAAATGGATGACATCTGGCCCTGAGATTTACACTAGTGGGCTGTGACCTGACCCCTGTGCACAGTTAGTACTATAAAGAATTCTCCAGAGAATACAAAATTCTCTGAAAAATATCAAAGGCTTTTAATAGAAAGAGTGTCTGTCCTGAACTCAGAGTAATGATATTCAAAATTTTTTTGCCAAAATTTGTAGTTTACGTTACTACCTTTTTGTGTCCTCCATTTTGTGGAATAGAGGGTCATTTTGTTCTGGACATCTTCTTATTTGCCTGTTGTTGTATTTGACTAAATGCACCTGAACAATGCATCCCTAGTGCTTCATTTTAAGCCATGGATATTGAACTGCATGAGGACAGGGAAATCCTAATTGGTGTAACCCACAGACTTCCCATGCAGCTAAGCTGCACATGCTGGGAATGACAAGCTGAAGTCCCTTTTTCAGACAGTTTGGGCTACTGATACAAGTGTACATGTGTGTGTATTTATATTTATAATTATGTAAATCCAGCTACCACAGAAATAAGGGAAGAGCTGAAAGCCATCTATGCTGGGCTGCCAGAGGGTGCTAAGGAATGGTTCAGAGGAACCTGGGCTGACCATCTCATACAGGACATCCTGTATTTTATGGGTTGTCACACTGAATCTGTTGGACCCCGAGTGTCCTATCAAACCTGAGGCTTAGCCTCCCTGTATCCACTGAGGCTGCATTATTGATAAGACAAATGCAATATCCATAAGCTTAGAAAGCTAGTCCTGAGTCAGTGTAGAGTAGGTATCTTCTGGGTTCTTGGCATTTTAAGTTTTCGGTCTTGTATCATAATTTACATGCTTTTCTGCTTCTGTGGACTCATAAATCCATCTTTCAAGTCCAAGATCAAAGCCCCCCATTTGAGAACTACTGCATTTTGTAGTTAAAGAATACAAAAGCATGAGTAAATCCTGTCTACCCTACAAATTGCAACTGTGTGGTCAGCAGTCCCTTGTTCCCACTGTTTCTGCAATGCAGATGAATCCTTAAGAGGAAAGTCTTATAAATAGTAGAAAATGCCTGTTAGTTTCTAAATTATCTTCTCTCTGAAAGCTGATCTGGCCTGCAGGAATGCATGTGGGCAAATGTACTAATTCCTACACAAGTGTGTTTCAGGGTATAAAACAGCTGTTTGTGGGATTATTCTCTAGATCTAATGCCCCTCTTCTCCTGTTTTTCTTTTTTATACACTGTGGAGTAGGATATAAGACATATTGCAGTGCAACAGAATCTAGAATGGTTGCTTGCCATGGATAATATAAATCTGCTTCCTCCTATATGGAGGTGTCCAGCACTGTTTGAAGGGAGCTGCATCAAAGCTGCTCGCTTGTACTCTGTGCTTTTTGTAAACCTAGTGCTGATACCTCTGAGTGAGCTTCAGTGGGCTGAATTTTCAGTGTTTGCTGCACAGCATCCATCTGCTAATGGGACCTTTGCCTTTCATTTAGGAAAACGATATTACACCCTTAGTGGAAATCTGCTTTGTTTAATACCACAAAGGCAAGCAGAAGAGAAGATTGAGGTTTAACACATCCTGGATATATCAACGTGAAATAAAATGTAGGGCTGATCCTTCCTTCCCTTCCATCTAGAGCTGAAGTCCTGAATCGGTTGTATAAGGTCTGTGGCTGCAGGTCTGTGGCACTGGAGTCAGCCCTCAGCAGATCTCTCTCCAAGACTATTGGGTACCCTCTGCAATAGGAGTGAAAATTATAAGAACACCTATCCAAACCTGGCTTCCTCTGAATCATTCCTTCACATGCTGTGGTATCCTCCCACAGGGGAATTCTCTTGGGACAGAAGAGGGGTTTAGCTCCTCTTTCTAGGTCATTTTCAGCCCACCTTCAAACTTATCTCCTAAATGCAAATTCCTGAAGCCCAGCTCTCTATACGGTTATTTCTCCTCTTACGATGTGTGAAGTGGGTTGTAGATGCTGCCAGTCACATAGCATTACTATATCAAACTGACAACAGTCATCAAAACGTAATTTTTCAGGAAGCAAATACTTCCTCAATTTTCTAAGATGGTAACATTACATTATGAAACCAACTGTATGATTCATTAAATGAGGGAGATTCATCTAGCAAATACATCAGTCTCAAAATTCTACATATACATTATCATCTGTTGATACACATTTTAACTCAACGCCAGAGATCTCAGAGTAGAGTATCTAAGCCAGACTTCAGAGACTAGTTTTATACTACATAGTAGTATTCGTAGATACAGATCTCTCAAAAACACCTCCAAAACAACTAGCAAACTTTCACATCGTTATATGGCAAATATGGTTAGTTTTAAAATACATTTATACATAGACATACATCTGAAATCATCTGGTGATCCTACAGTGTAGCTTGTCTGCCATAGCATAGCTATTTAAAACATGAGCATGAAGTAACAACATCGGTTTTTACCTTCTGCCATATTAAGACAGTTCCTTTTCTATACATCAAAGGTTCGTTGTTGTAGTTGATATTGAATTCAGAAAACAAGATTTCATTCTTATCTCCAGCCAAAGTTCCCTGAGAAGAAACAAAAAGTACTCTTAAAGAAAACAAACAAACAAACAAACAAACAAACAGGATCTCTAGGGTAGAAAACAGGTGAATATTGAAAGACCTCAAGACAGTCTTACCCGGAGTCTATCCTGTGCTTGCACTGGTGTCAAACCACTTCGCTGTACAAGCATCCAAAACACAGTATTATAAAGATTATTAATATGGCCTACAGAAAGAGTGAGAGGAAGAGATTTACCAAATTTGAGTGACTACGCAGACAAAACAACTTTATTTCCAGAGTCATATTCAACAGCCAAGATTAAAGGTGAATTAATACCAGTTACTAGAGAAGATACAACATTTACGATTCATTTTTAAGGCTCTCCATATTGTAAGAATGACTAGAAGATATATTTCATTATAAAATTCTGAAAAGGGAAAGCAGAGGGTGAAGGGTGTTTATGTGTAACCTAAGTTATCTTAATTGGAACAGGGACTAGATACTAAGGAAAGCCTAGAAAGTAAATCCAACGGTCTGTCCTAGCATGGAATAAAAAGCACTTTTGACTACTACAACTTTGCTATGTGGTGTGAACTTGAACATTCAGGTCTCTTCATTAAGTCTACCTTGGCTAAACAATCCCAGAACCTAAAAAACAGTAAATGAATTCCATTAATAATATTAGTATTTCCTGGGTTAAACTCAGTCCCAGGATGCAACAAATACAGTTGTAGCCTGAGGACTCAGAATTTCAGCCATTATTTCCACATTCACACAAAGCCCCAAACAATTCTAATATTACTTAAAAATACCACCCTACCTGCTGTTCTTTCACTGATGCCTATACATACAAATACACTGGAAACAGAGGAACAAAACGCAATTGCACAAATCTCCGTTTTCTAGAAACACTTACAGTCTGCTTGTCTCCAGCTGAGATAGTCCTTTAAATTTCGGTCACTGGGATACAACACAATTCGTCCATCAAATCCCGGTGGGTACAGAAGTTGCTGGTCCTTAAAGTAATCCTTCCAATAGAAAACGTAACTTGAGGAAAACTAGGAGACCACGTGAGTCATGAATTTACTTGCAAACACAAAGCAAAATGAAAAAAAAAAAAGAAAGAAATACATTGATATGATTATAAATCTGTGATAATCTGAGGTATCAACAGCATTAATTTCTTAAATAATGGCCCAAAATATTAGCTGTGGCACAGAGTCTCTTGAAGGACAGGACTCAAGTAAAAGAGTCTGGAAAAAGTAACATTTTGTTAAAAGAATGTTTACTCTAAAAATGTTTGGTTTTAATGTCTGATTTACCAAACTTTTTTAAAGAACTCTGTGTCACTGATTGTATTTTCTTGAAAGATCATAGGCAAAGAGTTCACCTGAAGAACCTCAACTAACTGTAGTGTCCACATGCAAACACAGCCCCTCACTCCTTACCTCTGCATGGAGAGAAAGACAAATCTGAAGAAGAATTACAAGTTAAAAACAAGTTCACTTCAGTACCTAAGCAGCTGTTACCTTGCTCTTCTTTTAAACCACCTGCTCTTCTTTTTGAAAACAAAACTATATTCATCACTCTGTCCATAAGCGATAGCAATATCCTCCAATTCTTGCATCACCGTCTGGGCACACTTGGTCATTAGTTGAAGAGCACGGTCGTCATTTGGCTTTTTGAACTCATGCTGCTCTGAAAACCTTCAAAGCAAAAACGGTTCAATAAGAATCCCTTACAGAGCTAACCCATTCATTTTCACCATATTTACTTTCCATGAATTTTGACTTCTAGTATCCTGTCAATACTGACACAGATTTCTCTCCAAATATGAAAAGCAGTAACAAAACTGCTCTTTTTATGCACTTTGAATAACGCACTCTCTCTCCCATCAGTATCCCACCCTAACTGGTCCTTCAAAGGGATGGGGTTCTGTACTTTACTTGAAAAAGGATGACAAACACTATATTCTGTAAACTTACTTTCTCCT
Source organism: Neomorphus geoffroyi (assembly GCA_033558235.1). Taxonomy (NCBI): domain Eukaryota; kingdom Metazoa; phylum Chordata; class Aves; order Cuculiformes; family Neomorphidae; genus Neomorphus; species Neomorphus geoffroyi. The sequence goes on from JAUMJM010000020.1 coordinate 57,612,357, forward strand.
AGGGTGCCTTTTATACTCAGCCCAATAAGGGCAACGTTATCAATGAACCTGTCAAGACTTGAGAGCTTTATCAGAACCTCCTGTGACCAAGCCAGAGATCAAATCCCCAGCAAGAACACGTCACCTGCTACTCCAGGGAACGAAGCTCTATCCTGAAAAAAGGCAAAGGCCACACGGACACTGGCCCCAAGCACAAGAAAGTACCCCTGTACACCTCCTTCATCACATCCACATATCATTTCCCCACCACCCTAATGGAGGCCCAGTTCTGAAGCTGCTCAAGTCCAACTATATGCCCTGAGAAGGCTGAGGGAAGGTTTCACGGTGGAAAGGAGGATCTGTAATCCCTGTACCTGTAAACCGCACGACCAGTCTGGATCCACCCTCCTCCCATTTCGGCTAACATGGCTGGAGCGGAAGCTGCGGGCGCCCTCGGAGAGCGCGGCAGCGGGCTCTTCTAGGCGGCTGGGAGGACTCCTCTATGGTGTCGGTCGGCGCCCCCTGAAAGCGCGGCAGTGGGCCCTTCTAGGTGGCTGGGCGGACTCCTCTATGTCGGACGACGCCTTCGGAAATTGCGGCAGCGGGTCCTTCTGCGTGGCCGTGGAGGACTCTGAGAGCGTGGCAACGGGCTGTTCTAGGCGGCGGGGCGAACTCCTCTATGGGGCCATGGCGGGCGCACCGCGCGGTGGGGGCGTGCCGGGCGCTCGGAGCGGTCGCGCGGCGGGGGGCGTTGGCGCAGCAACCGTAGGCAGTGAGCGGCAGCGAGGATGCAGCGGAGGGTGAGACGGCCGCAGCGCCGCTCCAGGTTCACCCCGGCGCCGCTGTCCCCGCAGTGGGAGGTGCAGGGCCCCTTCGAGGTGCTCAGCGTAAAGGTGGAGGAGCCCGAGCCGAAGCGGCGAGAGCCGCCCGCCTGCTTAGGGGACAGCCGAGAGCTGGCGGGCGAGTTGAGAGGCTCCCCGCCTTTGTGTGCGGCCCACGGAGCTATCGGGGGAGAAAGGGACTTGGAAACGGGCAGCGAAGACAGCCAGAGAGAGGTGAAGGTGCTGGAGAAGGGTGGGAATGGGAAGGAGTCCTGGGGACGAGGTGATGATGTCAAGGTGGAGGTGCCTGATGAGGTCTTCGAGACTTTCTGGTTGAAGATGGAAAAGGACGATGCCCTCGCCGACTGCCTGCGCGAGCCCGCCCCTGCCAGCACCAGCGACCTCAACGTGCAGCTGGGTCCCGGCTTTGAGGTTCTCCCTGAAGATCGGAAGTTTCCAGTTGTGTTGCAGCCTGTACTTCCTGAGACCTGCATACAGATCCAAGGCCCTCTGCCGTCAGAGCTGATCGCTGTGGCCAGCGTGCCGGTGAAACAACCGGTGCCGTGTAAAGCGCAGCCTTTACTGAAGCCTTCAGTAGAGGTTGAAACTAAAAATGTGCCCCTCACAATCCCGCCCTCCGACTCAGGTAGTATGATAAGAGAGGTTGCAAGGGTTTTTAGTAAGCGGGACACAGCCGACAGGTTATCAGATAGGAGAACACAAAGGGAAGAGTCGTGTTAAAGAGAACCGTCCCTTTGGATAGGCTGGAGTTTTTACAACTCCATTCTTCAGCGTAAGATACAAACATACGAGAACACAGTTCTCTAGGAGTTTGTTAAAATCCATGCATTTTTGTCCGCTTGCTTGTTACATGAAACTTCCTATTAGTGTTCAGGATTGCATTGAGTTATGATTACAAGTTTAAGGTCAGAAATCTGCTTGCCTTTTAAAGCTGGGAAGCATCCATACACCTCTCTGAGAAAATCTGTAGATGTTAAATGAGGAACCCTTTGAAGCATCTTTGAAGCTTACTTTTTTTGAAAGATGACTAGACTTTAAAAATTAATAACTTTAAGTGAGGTCTTAAACTCTAGAAGACTTTTGCCTTTTAGTGATAATGTGATAGAGTTAATTTCTAAGCCTTTTTCAGAGAGGAAATTGCTTGCTCAGGGATCAGTGGTGAGGGGTCAGGGGGCTTCATCATATCACCAGCTCAATTTAAATGCAGTCTTTGCTTACAAAGAACCAGTGCAGAGTGTCATGTAACAGTCTTGAGGTAACACAAGTTCCTCCAGCAAAATTAGTGTTCAAATCTGAAAAAGAATGAGAAAAAAACCCCAAAAACTAACCTAACAAGTCACCTAAACCAGCAACAACCTCAGCTGAGAAGCCAGGGATTGCAGGGATATGGGACTAAGCTGCCATACCATTATTAGATCTGTTCCCTGCATCATTAGGGCTTTGTATACATACTTCTGGTGGTGATGACAAATTTGCATCGATACGGTCTATGCTACGCTAATGTGTAGTTGATAAATTAATAAGTTTATGAACTCATAAGAAAACAATGTAGCCAAATGTCTTCTTGATGTACTGTTCAATGTAACCTGTATTGCATACATTGCCTGGAAAATGATCATCTTTCCTCGTTTCGTTGCCTAGGTATGCCAGATACTCCATTTAGCAAAACCAAAACCGGCCGTGTAAAGCGTCCAATGAACGCATTTATGGTGTGGGCTAGGATACATCGGCCTGCTCTAGCAAAAGCTAACCCACATGCCAATAATGCAGAAATCAGTGTTCAGCTTGGACTGGAGTGGAGCAAACTGACTGAAGAGCAGAAGCAGCCGTATTATGATGAAGCTTGTAGAATAAAAAAAAAGCACAGCGAGGAATTTCCTGGTAAACATGTATTTATTTACCTGAATGCTTTAGAAGGACAAGTTTTGGGGGTTTTTTTGAAAAATGGATCTCTTTCATTACAGCAAGTAGTAGAGTGAGACAAAAATTAACAAAATTTCAAGCACGCAATCCTTCTGTCAGCTTTCTTGTCCCTAAAAGCATATTACAGGGGTGTCAAACTCATGACCCGCATGCCAAATCTGGCCCTCCACCTTGTTTTATCCAGCCTGGAACCTTGTTTCTACCTGGCAGTACTGACCCCGTGGCCTCTGCCCTCCTGCCAGCACGCAGGTCACGTGTGCAGCATGTGTGACATGCATTACACCGTGGGAGCAGAAGAACGGTGGGTGCCATGAGTTGACACCCCTGGCATATTATAATAATTTTTTAAAGCATCCAAAATTGTTTCATCCTTCATAACCTTTAATGTTTCTTACAGTCTTGGACCACCACAGCTACAGCAGCTCTCTTGAATGTTTTAGTATTCTAATGGCCAAATACTGAGATTATTGTGAACATGATCTGTTGCATCATTTTGTAGGCTCTATAAAGAGTTTCCCAGGTGGCCTGTGGTGGCACATGCATCCATTCCTTGAAAGCAGGATTCTTTAAAGTAGCATTAAGAATGTGTGAGAAATTGAACTGCTTAGTATAAATTCATAATGTATTTATACATCTGTCTGTGTTTGGTTAATGGTGTAAATCAAAGGCAAATGTACTCCCTCAGAATCTATCTAGGATTCCTAGCGAGTCATATTTTCCATTGTTTCTTGTAACCTGTGAGACTTAAGGGGTTAAGAAAACAATCAGGGAAGGATCTGCATTTTTAATACAGTCATGGTTTTCTTCTGAACTGAAAGCCTGTGGTACATTATCATGCTCTCCTTAACATGCTTTCTTCAGCTGTGCCACGTTACTCCCACTGTTTTGTATTCCTTTGTCTCACAAACAGTTCCTATTTGGTAACATAAAAACAATGCTTAAATATGTCCATGTTATTTCCACCTCTGATTAAATGTCCCATTTTCTGGCTCCCTGAAACAAATGGAGTTTTGCCATTGGCTATAGGAGCAGGTTTTGGACTAATTTTTTTTAGATTTACAGATATCATAGCTTTACATAATGAATAAGAACATCCCAAAAATTGGTTGTCTGTGTCTTTTTTCACCTCTGACAGGTTGGGTTTATCAACCACGAATAGGGAAAAGGAAGCATTCTCCACAGCCTGCCTCTCCTGTATTTTCCAGCGCTTGTCAGAATATCATCGCTACAAGCTCAGCTGAAATTTTTCCCCTCCAGTCAACTGCTTACTCTCTTGTCTTCTGCAATTTTAACAGTAGTGCACATCCAGTCTGTGAGTTATCAGTAGTGAATGATCTTTAAAATTCTGAGTTTAGCTATTGTAGTAAAAGTTATATAGTGTAGATATAGTTAAAACAATTTATCAGTCTTTCTTAGCACTGTTTCTATCAGTTTTCCTCAGCAGTGTTTCCTCAGCCTCTTAAATTCTTCTGTCTGCTTCTTCATTGTCTGCAGATCCCTGCTGTTGTCTTCATAGCTCCTGGTATCTACTGCTACCTCTTGGTCTTTTTGTATCTCTGTTACACAACACTTGCTTCCTTTTAAGCTCCAGCTGTTTCTTGTTCTGTCTCCACCTCACATGTATCTTACCTCACTGGTCCTAACTGCACTAGTGCTCATCCCTGCTCTACTAAGCCTGAAAAAGCTCAGTTAGCTCAGTCCATGGCATCTCTACTCTGATGTTAGTGTTCCTTGGTAGTAAGGGCACTGCTGCTGTAAAGCAAGTGCTGAGCAGCTGAGACTGTTTACAAGAGGCAGCAGGCAGAATTGTTAACAGTCATCAGAAAGGAAGTTAGCAGAGTGTTAGTAAGGTGTGTGACATAATAAAGCAGTGACTAAATCTGAAAAACTGATTGTTCATTTGCACATTTTCGATGAACAGTTAACTTAGGTATTTCTATGCACCTGGAATAGTTCTATATGTAAATGTTACAAATTTGCACATGCCCACAGTTTGAGCGTACATAGCTCAGCTTTCGTACCAACAAAAATGTAGTTACAGAAGGAATGCATTGAAAAGCTGCACCTATTTGGAAGGATCCTCCTTTTTATAAGAAGTCAATATGGGCAGTGAAATAGGTTGTAGCATGAGAGCCCATGGGCATCTGTAGTACTTGACCTGTGAATTTTGAAAGAGTTTTGACAGTGCATAGGTAGTGGATTTCAACAACAAGTAGCTTAGATCCAGGCAGTGGCTTTAAGCATACTGGTAAGGGCTGCTGTCAAGAAAATGAAGTGCCTGTTTCTGCTGTCAGAGATGTAAAAGAGACCACTAAGATTTGTTCTGGTGAAGTTCTGAGTTGGCGATGTGATGTTTCTGAAATCCTTCTGTAAATTTGACTGAATAAAGTATTTTTTGTTTTCTGACATTGGCATATTTTGTAATGTTATGCTGTCCTCTGATGCTACTTTGTTTCATCCCAGAGTTTTCATCCTATTGTGGTTGAAATGATTGTTCAATACAAACTGTAAAAATCTAGATGCATTTAAGTCCTGTGAACTTGGAATTTAGACTCTTAGACTAGGTGATGTGGTTTGAAAATACTTATGCAATGTGTTTTGAAATCTTTCTGTATAAAGACATCTCTGTTGACATGAAGTGTGGTTTGAAAGTCTACATTCAAGTGTATGTTTTGCAAAACGTTTTTAAGTGAAATTGGCTAGTGGGCACGTTCATCGGTGAAAGAAATGAGAGAACATATTGGAGAGTGGGGTGTCCTAACTGTTGTTTCTGCTCCTTACTGCTGCTTTGGCACCATATGGACTTGCTAAGAATCTGGCTCAGTCCAACTCAGCTAGTAGACTTGGGAGGTCTTCTGAGCTTCAGGCACTAAATGCATGCTCCAACTGCATTCTGTGGCCATATTAGGACAAGACATAACCTGTACCAGCCTCACAGTCTCAACAGTCACTGGTCAATTCCTTCTTCTTTCATCCTTGTGTTTCTGTAGAATGAAGTTTGAATGTGTGGGATCCAGACCCATCTGTCTGAACACATGTAAGCCAAGTGATGTATGACAGTGAGCTGCAGCAAAATAATGCTGGAAAGTGTTTTGAGGAAAATGGTTCTGGTTCTGGCTGTGGTTTGCTACACTGCTGTTTATGAAATCTCTTTCACTGTTGACGTCTAATAAATAACCTGTTTCCTTCTGTTTCCTAAAGGTGAAGCTCCTTCTGCCATCTGTCTGCCAGCTTCTTCCGTTCAACATGCTGGTCCTGTTACTATTTTCCAGACTTCTAACACAAGCACCACATCAGCACCAGCTCCAGTCCTGCCCCTCAGACCTGTAATTTCACCACAGCCCTTTGCTGAGCCTGATTGCGCAGAAGCTCTTAAGGTATCATCTGGGCTCAGTTGCTCTCTGAGGGGACCTACACCAGTTTTTGTTGAGAGCTTCAGCAGAAATCCGAGTAACATAACCACTCCTAATACCACATTATCTTTCTCTACTAGTGAGCCCCCAAATGTGTACCAAGGGGGTTCTATTTTTCCTAGAGGAGTACCTCCTCCTCAGGCTACCCCTTGTCTTCACACCCCTCTCTGTGAGTCTCCTCCCATTTCCCAGCCAGTCCATCTGATCGGAGTACCTTCTGCGTTTTCACTTCACTGCACTGACTTTGTACATGGACCTCGCTTTTTCCCCTCAAGGTAATTAAATCAATCATTTCAAATAAAAGTAAGAACAAATGCTATAAGGTAGAGAGTATTTTAACTTACAGGAAGAAAATGGAGCGTTCCCAAGGAAAAGTGCTCTTCCCTTCCTGTGTGGTGGGACCTGCTGGCCTGAGGCTGCTCGTAATACGTGTCCAGTTATTGAAGGCTCTGTAGTACTGTTGCAGTAATTGGCACTCAAGCCCACAGTACAGCGAAGTATCTTCTCTCCACTTTAGGCATCTAAGTGCAGTTGATTTCTACAGAAAAACATTAGGTAGAAGTGTAAATGTATTTTGAAAATGATTGGATAGAATTAAAGTAGATGTGTGAGATATCTCCTGCCTACTATGATTGCAGCTGTCATAACTACCCGATATTTCTGAAATCCAGCCTGGTGAGAAATTACTTCAGAATTCTTATTTAAGAAGTAATTTGTATTTTTCCTTCTCAGTCTCCAGGCAGTCAATCAGAGATCACCTAATCAAAGAATTTACAGCACATGTGATATCCCATGGGTATTTCCTAAGCTAAGCATGCACAGAAAGTACCAATGCCCTCCCAGCAGCAGGTGTGCTGCTCAAATGCAGAAAGTCTGATGGCCTACTGATGCTTATTCTTTGTAGGGCATCATTTGTCTTTCATCACTGTGCAGTATCAAACACTAAATTATTATGACTCTTAGACTTAAATTCTGCCTGCTTATACACTCCTAATAATAGTAAGACTACTGGCAGTAAGACTACTGGGTGATAAATTTGGGCTGATGATGACCCATCCAACTCAAAAGAACTTTATGAGTTGATGAGTGCAATACAAGGTATTTCTGATTTCGAGGTCCTTCAAAGAAACACAGGATGCATGTTCTTAATATTTCAGTCTCTGTAATTAGGCAGTTTTGTGAAGCTTCTGAGGAAATGAGCATTCTTGTACCATAAAAGACTGTTCTGACTTCACACGTTAATGAAGTTCTGAAGGCTGCCAGCTTTGCTAATGCCAAGTTCTTTCTAATACAATGATTTATAACTTCACATTCCTATAAACTCATTTCTTGCGTAATTGCTAAGTAGCACTGACAGTGCAAATATATGTATGCAGATTTATGCACTAAATATTTAAATATTAGATTGGAAATACAGTCTTCTTGAAACCTCAACAGACATTGTATCAATGTATTTAATGTCTGCACTATAGAGCTCTTCTGCTTCTCCATATACTTTGTTTTCTTGACAATGTAGTGAATCCCTGTAACGGTTTGTTAATTACAATAGATGTGTCATTACAGTATCACAGTATCATAAGGTTGGAAAAGACCTCTGAGATCATCGAGTCCAACCTATGACCCAATCTACACCTACTCCTACTTGTCAGCTACACCATGGCACTAAGTGCCTCATCCAATCTTTCCTTAAACACCTCCAGGGACTGTGACTCCACCACGTCCCCAGGCAGCACATTCCAATGGCCAATCACCCTCTGGGTAAAGAACTTCTTCCTAATGTCAAGCCTTATTCTGCATCAGAATAAACATTCAGCCTTCTGACACTGGAGGAATGCAGGTGCATTTGGCATAGTAACTTCCTGCAATCACTTTTATCACTATACATTCTTTAAATAGCAATATTGACAATGACATATTGAGCACAAGGATTCTCCTGTTTAGTAACAATGCAAAAGATGCAAGAGTTCAGTCAAAAGAATAAATAAGGATGTTTTATCCCAGCTATGTCACAAATTTTGCCATACAGGAGTAAGACAAACTGACTTGTGATACTTTGTTTTACTATTCTGAATACATGGGTTAACACACTGTAGGCTTATCAGACGCTACTTTATCCAAGACATTATTTCATTGATAAATCCAATGGAGTTTGGGTTTGTTTTCAAAGAGATATCACGCGTGTATCTGGCATGAAGATGTGCATATATAATGATTGTTCTTATGGCCTCAAGTGTTTAAATTAGGCATGGTGTTACAATATGTGTGTTTTGAATATTTCAACAGCATAAGTTGACTAGCATAGAACATTAGTGTTATTCCTAGCTAAATGAAAGTCCAGGCAATCTGCATTTCTGAAAGCCCAATTTTGATCTCTTTCATTTCAGCACATGCCCAATCAGTGGACCTCCATTTGGCTGTGCAGATTTCTCCAGTGCAAGCTCTGAATGCCTTAACTTTAATGAAGAATGGCACCAAAGACAGGAGGTGGTATTTTCATATTCAGATGGAGACAGTCCTACCAAGGAATACTCAGAAAGTACATGTGAGGAGCATCCCAGCTCTGAGAGCCTTGTAGTGCCCTGCAGCAGCGATGAGGAGCCACCTGTAAGCCCTGTATTACAGCTGAATGTTAAAGAACTGGAGAAGGCTTTTTTAGACACCCCATTCACTCTCTCCAGCGTCCACCCTAACAACCTAACTGACAGTGATGAGGAAGAAGAATCAAAGTTATTGCTAGAATTGTAATTTTTAAAACAAATTTTAATTCAGAGAAATATTATAGAATGAGAAATAAATGTTTTCCTCGATACTATCTTTTCAGTCAGTGAGTTCAATGAAAAACCCATGTAGTTTGAGTTTGTTGTACAGCCCATTTTGAAGAGTCTGATGATCTGTTTATATTTTGAGACATGATGTACAGATCTGGGGAAGTCAAAAGCCTCTGGAGTTTCACCTGCCTCATAGGGGTATTGTTTGGTGTCTGGCTCAGGAAAGCACTTACACAGGAGTTCAGCTTTAGGCATGTGATAATGTGCTTTCTTGAGGTGAGGTGTGCTTAAGCACATCCTTTAATGTCAAAATAGGCATTTTTATGGTATTTGACATAATTTTATAGGCATTACTTCAGGGGTTTTAGCAAGTGGAATAATTCTGGTTTATGACTGTAGTGTAATTCTTGCTGCAGTAAAATACTTTAAGGCCTGGAGAGTGAAGTCAAGAACGATTCTGCAGTGCTTTGATGAGACAGTTTTAAGTTTAATTTGGTTAATCTTTAAGTGTAGTCTGTATTTGTGGTACAACTGCTGTGTAACACACTGAAAATTTACATCAGTTACCATAATATCTTTGTCTGCAACCAGTTCTGTAAATAAAAATGGGATTGTCCAGAAGGTCCAGTGAGGCACCGTAGCACCTAGAGAAAGGAAAATGGATGACATCTGGCCCTGAGATTTACACTAGTGGGCTGTGACCTGACCCCTGTGCACAGTTAGTACTATAAAGAATTCTCCAGAGAATACAAAATTCTCTGAAAAATATCAAAGGCTTTTAATAGAAAGAGTGTCTGTCCTGAACTCAGAGTAATGATATTCAAAATTTTTTTGCCAAAATTTGTAGTTTATGTTACTACCTTTTTGTGTCCTCCATTTTGTGGAATAGAGGGTCATTTTGTTCTGGACATCTTGTTATTTGCCTGTTGTTGTATTTGACTAAATGCACCTGAACAATGCATCCCTAGTGCTTCATTTTAAGCCATGGATATTGAACTGCATGAGGACAGGGAAATCCTAATTGGTGTAACCCACAGACTTCCCATGCAGCTAAGCTGCACATGCTGGGAATGACAAGCTGAAGTCCCTTTTTCAGACAATTTGGGCTACTGATACAAGTGTACCTGTGTGTGTATTTATATTTATAATTATGTAAATCCAGCTACCACAGAAATAAGGGAAGAGCTGAAAGCCATCTATGCTGGGCTGCCAGAGGGTGCTAAGGAATGGTTCAGAGGAACCTGGGCTGACCATCTCATACAGGACATCCTGTATTTTATGGGTTGTCACACTGAATCTGTTGGACCCTGAGTGTCCTATCAAACCTGAGGCTTAGCCTCCCTGTATCCACTGAGGCTGCATTATTGATAAGACAAATGCAATATCCATAAGCTTAGAAAGCTAGTCCTGAGTCAGTGTAGAGTAGGTATCTTCTGGGTTCTTGGCATTTTAAGTTTTCGGTCTTGTATCATAATTTACATGCTTTTCTGCTTCTGTGGACTCATAAATCCATCTTTCAAGTCCAAGATCAAAGCCCCCCATTTGAGAACTACTGCATTTTGTAGTTAAAGAATACAAAAGCATGAGTAAATCCTGTCTACCCTACAAATTGCAACTGTGTGGTCAGCAGTCCCTTGTTCCCACTGTTTCTGCAATGCAGATGAATCCTTAAGAGGAAAGTCTTATAAATAGTAGAAAATGCCTGTTAGTTTCTAAATTATCTTCTCTCTGAAAGCTGATCTGGCCTGCAGGAATGCATGTGGGCAAATGTACTAATTCCTACACAAGTGTGTTTCAGGGTATAAAACAGCTGTTTGTGGGATTATTCTCTAGATCTAATGCCCCTCTTCTCCTGTTTTTCTTTTTTATACACTGTGGAGTAGGATATAAGACATATTGCAGTGCAACAGAATCTAGAATGGTTGCTTGCCATGGATAATATAAATCTGCTTCCTCCTATATGGAGGTGTCCAGCACTGTTTGAAGGGAGCTGCATCAAAGCTGCTCGCTTGTACTCTGTGCTTTTTGTAAACCTAGTGCTGATACCTCTGAGTGAGCTTCAGTGGGCTGAATTTTCAGTGTTTGCTGCACAGCATCCATCTGCTAATGGGACCTTTGCCTTTCATTTAGGAAAACGATATTACACCCTTAGTGGAAATCTGCTTTGTTTAATACCACAAAGGCAAGCAGAAGAGAAGATTGAGGTTTAACACATCCTGGATATATCAACGTGAAATAAAATGTAGGGCTGATCCTTCCTTCCCTTCCATCTAGAGCTGAAGTCCTGAATCGGTTGTATAAGGTCTGTGGCTGCAGGTCTGTGGCACTGGAGTCAGCCCTCAGCAGATCTCTCTCCAAGACTATTGGGTACCCTCTGCAATAGGAGTGAAAATTATAAGAACACCTATCCAAACCTGGCTTCCTCTGAATCATTCCTTCACATGCTGTGGTATCCTCCCACAGGGGAATTCTCTTGGGACAGAAGAGGGGTTTAGCTCCTCTTTCTAGGTCATTTTCAGCCCACCTTCAAACTTATCTCCTAAATGCAAATTCCTGAAGCCCAGCTCTCTATACGGTTATTTCTCCTCTTACGATGTGTGAAGTGGGTTGTAGATGCTGCCAGTCACATGGAAATTTTGTGCCCTCCTCCGGGCCTGCTTCATGGCAGGGCAGAGGGTACTTGAGACACAGGCTACATCTTGTGAGATAATTCTTTTCTTATTTATCTGCTGTTTACCTTTATCTAAACTAAAAATCACCCTGCATTCTTCTCAGCTTGAAAACCAAACCAAATTTGTTTTTTCCAAAGTTCTGTAGCTATCCTTTTGCAGCAATGAATTTCTTCTCTAAAGTTACTGGGTGGTTTTATGGATTGGATGTAATTAAAAGTCCTTGTTCTGTTATACCTGTTCCCTTTCCCTTATAAGAACAAATTACTTCAGCATAATCACTATAGTGTTAGAGAGGTTTGCAGGCAGCACGGAGATGACTACGGTGCTTCACGTCTACAAAGTCAGTTAAAAAGATGCAATGTGCCTGCATATGCAACCTGCTACTGTTAAGTTCACTCGCCTGTAGGAAAGAAGCAAAAGTAGCAGCAGTGTCCCACTCTTTTAAAAAGAGCATAGAGAGTGCTTTGATATTATTTCATGAACAGCACGTTGGGACGAGCCCTTGTGTGGTACCTGATCGTCTTACAGCACTTCTCCGTCTTTGGCAGGACAGCTGCTCTAGGGCTTTTCCAAGCATTCTTGCTATCCTACATAGGTGGTGGAAAACCAAAGCTAAACAGAAGATTCTGAGTCAGCCAAAGCTGTCCTCAACTGTTAAGACCACAGATAATGAAGCTTGCTGTTAAAACACCAGTTCATTTCATGGATTCACAGCCTACACCCTTTGATCAAGTGAAGTGAGGGAGGAAAATGTTTGGAAAAATGGAAGATTTTGCATTCCACTCTACTCAACCAAAGACACACAATTTCATTGGTGGAAATGTCTGAAATTCAGAGGTTAGGCAGGACAAAAAGTTTCCTACTTTCTCTTTGATTTTTGGTAGCATTTTCTCCACTATCAGTAGGAATGTTTTCAGACCAGCTCATTCAACAGCCTTTCCCATTTCTGAAGAGAGCATTCCAATGAAATTTTACTGAGCTTGTAGTCTGACACATGTCCAAGTCTTTCTCTGCATAAGTGTTTCTTGAACAGGCATTCTCCTCTGTAGGTCTACCTTTCTATTTCCCTCTAGGTGGCTGTCTCCTAATTTACTATGAATATAATGGGATATTCATCATCTGTTGCTTTCCAGCTAATAGTTTTAAACCATCTTGCAAACCGTTGAGTAAGTGCAGAAACCCCAGTGCAAAAGCTCTCTCATCGGCTTTGCCCTGAGGAAACTGAAACACCTATTTTTCAAATTACTGAAGGATCACGTGCACCGCCTCTTGCTCTGGGAGCTGCGTGGAGGCTGCTGCTAATAGGTATGTCCGTCATTGATCACAGGGGATGCAATAGATAAGGGAACAGAGCACAGACTTCCAAATCCCCAGCTGATACTTTTAATCAAGCAGTTGGGATCCTGGAGGAAATGAGTCTGAGTCTGTGTAATTCCTAGATAACCAAAAGCCTGACCTTGTTCCGTGAATCGGGCAAATGTCCCATTGACTTCGGTAAGAGCTTTTTGAAGAGATGGGTACAGGCAGGATCTGACTCACTCTGTGCCAGAGGCAGGTAGCGTTACAGCATCTGAGCACTGTTAATGAGGCTTGCATATTCTGACTATTTCCATGCAGCAGTGTCACAGCAATGTAAGTCACATATCATAGCTATATATATAGATAGATAGATTAAACTATATATAACAACTGCATAGTCTGTGGTTATATTTTTATAGAGGGGGTTTCTGGTCATTATAAATGAAGATATCAATTCCCATATTTCCAAGATCTAAAGATAAAAATATCACTATATAACAAGTGCAAATATTCCACATATTTCATTTTTATGATATTTGAATGCTGACAAAAATCACAAGCAGGTAATTATTGGCCTAAGTATTTTAACAATCAAAATAAGGCTCCTTTCATTCATTTTATGTTTTTTTTAGTTGATCTTTCGGGTAAATATATGGAGCAGTCCCTGTAAAGATTTGTTGTAGGGGATAGATTTGTGACAGTCTTTCATTGCAAATATACATGTTTCTCATCAAAGTATTTTTTTCCTTTAAGTAGACAGAAATTTTATGCAGAGGAAAGCAGAATAGCTAAATTTGTGTCTAAATTTCGCTCGCATTTTTACTTATTTATAATAAAAGCACCAACAATAGTGCCGTTGTTTTCTTCTATATTGCAGCCATTGTTTTCTTCTATATTAAGGGCAGCTATAAATAAATGGAAAAGTTCACAAAAAAAATCAGTATTTCCCTTCAAGATACTCCATATGATTAAAAAATGGTCTCTGGATTTTTCCTCTGGGAAATAACATGATTTAGTTGTGTGATGAAAATTTGTGACCTGTCTGTGAGTCAGTGAAAATGTCATTTATAGCTTGCTCACCCTGATGATATTCTTTAGGCGTCCCCAAGATGTTCTGCTTTTCTTCTTCCAGGGTGATGTCAGGAATAAACTGAGCTTCCCAAGATCACGAAAGTGCTGGGGGAGACAGGGAGAGTCATAAACCGAGATGTCATCTGCAAATGGAAACTGTCACATTTTCTTTGGGCACAGTAGCAGGAGTCAGCAAAGACCTTCATTAAGAGAGCTCAGTGGTTTCAACCTCTAGACAAGAGACAAAATCATTACTGTTATCTAGCAAACCTCCTTTATTCTAAATGGACTATTAATTTCCTATTGATCTGATTTACTGATATGCTCTGAAACACAGCCAGGTGCAAATTCTTCCCATTTCCTAGGCTGGTTTCCTGGCTGTTCACCTACTTAAGTATAGAGATGAATGGGAAAGATTGTTCGGATGATGTGGATCGAAGGCCGTTTGAAGAGCACCGCTAGAAAAGCAATGCCTTTTCCTGCCGCGCTGAGTCGACCCCCTGGCTGGGAGTCACAGCAGAAATGATCTGATGTAAGGGAAGTCAGCTGCATTTCACTTGGCTCAATATGTGCAAGGAGCATCTACAGCGCCATGGAGCGTAGGTGTTTGCCTCTGGAAACCTCAGCACGGCCCCTCTGCTGCTGCGGCCCCGCGCCACGCCGGCTCGCCCAGCAGCGTCTGTGCACCCTCACCTCCCCGCAGGGCAGAGGGCCAGCAGAGATGACACGGCGACTGCAAGCCACGGGTTAGCCCGGAGGGATGCAGAAGACAGGGATGTTCCTTTGGCAGCCTTGAAGGAATGAGAGGATATTCCAGAAGGGCAGCACAGGGAATGCGAGCTGTGGATGCTCCCAAGCCCTTCCCCATCCCCTCCGTCTGCCTCAAGGGGGGAGAAGCACTGAACATCTTTTCGCTTCTGCCGTTTTTTATGGATGTAATAAATCTCAGCCGATATCCCTTCAGCCACCGTGGGGCGATGCATCTCCCAGGAACAGAGGGATTTAAGATGCCTCTGGAAACATGGGTTTAGCCACAAATGGTTTGATACACTTACATATAAATAAAAAACCACAAATAAACAGCTAAAGCCTTAGTGCCACTTCTAGGGGAGCTGACAACGATTCAGCTGCTGCCCCCGGACAGGTACCCCCTCTTAGCCAGCTTTTGAGGCACAATGGATTTTCGTGCTGCCGAAAGAGCTGGGGGGACTGGGGAGAGGGAAGTTTTGCAGGGAGAGCCCCAGAGCTCAGGCTCCCCCCTGCCCCGAGGTGCCAGGGGGCACAGCCCGGCAGGGCAGAGCCGCTTTTGCACCCGGGGTGCATCCCTGAGGTGCTGCCCGGGTGGGGTGGAGGAAGAAGAGGAGGAGGAGGAAGAGAAACCCCTGCAGGCAGGGGGCTGCAGGGGCGGATTTGGGGCCGGTGGTGGGAGGAGAAAGCGGCGCCGGGCGGGTTTATACGGCGGGGCGGTGGCGGAGCAGCGCCGAGTGCTGCCCGGAGCCATGCGGGGCCGGGGGCTGCTCTGCGGCATCGCCCTCTCGCTGCTGCTCCCACCGCCGCCCCGTGAGTGCGGGCAGCCTCCGGCTGCGGGAGGGAGGATGGATGGATGGATGGATGGGAGGATAAATGAATGCATAGGAGGATAGGAAGATGGATGGATGGATGGACGGATGGATGGACAGACAGGAGAATGGATGGTTTGGTGGGGGGGATCCTCCTGCTTCCCTTACAGCCAGTGCAAAGCTCTCCCCTCCCGCCGCGTCTCCGTGTTCTTTAGCTGCCGGGGGCGCGGCTGGGGTCGGGGTCGTGAGCGGCTCCCGTTGTGTGTCCGCAGCTGCAGGAGCCGCCGGCGCGGAGCGGCAGCCCGAGGTGGTGGTGCCGCGCTGGGCAGCCCCGCGGAGCCCCGGCAGCACCCAGGTAGGTCGCGCACAGCGCTGGATTTATGTTTTGTTTTCCGTGTCGTTTGCAGCAGGACGAAGGATGTCGCGCTTAGTACAGGATCTTGCGATGCGCATTTTGTTGTTTTTTTAAACTGAGCTCTGTGACAAACCGCAGGGGCGAGCCAGAAAGCTCATCTGCAGCACTGAGAGCTGCTGCAGCTCCTCCAAATCCCCGAGAAAGGCTGCTTGGGATGGCTGGGACATCTCGAGCACTGAGCATGACACTGCTCCTGACCATTTACAGTCACTCAATGCAAATTCTTGTAATCGTTTGGCATGCTTTAAAACCTAGATCCAGCCCACCTGATCCGTATGATCGTAAAAGGGGAGTGATGCAATCAGTGGCCTTTGGGGAGCAACCCAACGGAGGCATCTGCTTCAGGAGAACATGAATCACAGCTGTGAGGGTGCTGCACTTAAAAAAGCCGAGCAGCAGCTCAGATACGCCTTAGACACCATAGGTATCAATATAGATCTCAGCCCCACTTCTCCTACGTGAACGGATGAAGTAGGGTGTCAGTTGTCTCCAGCCATTCTGAGAACTGCTGGGGTGACAGACTTGCACATCAACCACAAACCACAGTTCAGCTTCCCAGAGTTTGCATTGCCACAATCAAGAAATTATCAGTTGCATCATCAAATGTAAGAGGAGAATCCACATGGTGTTACATTGTGAACCAGAAAAAAGGAAGCCACAGCATTTTACTAAAGAAAAATCATGGCCTCTTCCCAAGTGTTTTTGTTTTGGGGCTTACGTCCTCTCCATATGATGAGACTTCAGGAAAAATTTCAGGCACTATCAGAAGTTGCCCAAGAAGGTAGTTGAGTCAGCCTTCTGGGAGGTGTTTAAAAGACAGGTAGATGTGTCTCTTAGGGACATGGTTTAGTAAGTGGACAGGTATGGTTGGACTCGATGATCTTGGAGGTCTTTTCCAACTGGATGATTCTATGATTCTTTAAAATTGTTTATTGTGTCATATGAAAAAGAGTTACAATGACTTCCTTATGATCTTCATTTTCTTAAAAATGCTCTTGCAATGCTGCTTGGAAGTTTTGGTTCTCTTTATTATTAATAGTGGTACAAATATATCTGGACAGCATTTCCCCTTATACAAATTCACTGGGTCTCAGGGGTCGTACTTGGTTTGTTTCAGGCAAGATCCTGTTGGCTCTGAAACCAACATTAGCAAAACCTTATGTGCAGCTGGGATATTTCAGTTACACAGCAATTGATGGACTCTGAAATAGTAGGATTATTGAAGGCGAAGGGAAAGCATTATTAGTAATGATGATGTTTGTACAACCTTTGTGAAGAAACCCTCACCCCCTCCCAATTATGGGCAAGGCAACCACCATTGCTTACACTTCAGCAAAACAACAGACTTGCCCTGAGACTACTGATCACCTGTGGTTCAGCAAACTGAACTCAACCCCTTGGAAATAGCCGTTGTTGTATATATTAAATGTATTAACTTGTTTTGCACCTTCTGTGTGGGCCTGGTGCGATGTCCTGGAAACTGAAGAAGAGATGAACAAAACCTAGAATATAAGCAGGGAGCTGATGAAAGGAGGAGTGTGTAACTGAGCTGTGAATTGATGTGGCAGCATCCAAGCATGTCTCTGGGATGACAGATCTTTCAACAGAGCATCCTATTCAGTCAGCCTTGTTTTATTTCACTTGCAGTTGATCTGTTCTGAAAAATCCCCTGCAACATTGAATCAGGAAATAATACGCGTTGATTAGCTCACCACTTCTTATGATTTTTTTGTTTGTTTGTTTCTTCCAGTTGAATAGAGAGGTCTGTTCTTATCAAAGGGGTTATTTCTCTTCTGGGGAGTTTATTACACATTTCCTTTGTGAAAAAGCTCTCAGACCTAGAAATACCCAGCTGACCTTAGTTAGTGGTCCTACTTTGAGGGAGGTAAAACTGGAGACCTCCAGAGGCTTTTTGTTGGGCCCCTAGAAGGTATATTCTGTACTTTCAGTCTCTTATTTTTTTTTTTTAAGTGTTTTTAGTGTATGCATTTGTCATTTAACTAAGAAATTAGGGTGTTTTCTGCTAATACGAGTAGGTCTTGGGCAGCTGGCTGTCCTGTGTCCTCATTTGGAGCCATAGGCAGATTGCAAACCAGGGCTGTGCCCATGTGCTTGAACACAGAAAGCTGCTGTCATGGTTTCCAGTCCCTTGGCAGTCTGGGACTAATCCAAAAGCAGCTGTGAAATGCTGTCTGAACAACAGCTAGAGACCAAAGATGTCTAAGGGACCTTGCTCTGTGCATCTTACTGGCTTTTTCTGGGAGTAAAGGAATTTTATGACAATCTTTGAGGTGTGATTCCTCTTGTTCTAAAATAGACTCCTAAAAATGCCATTTTCTTCTGAGACATCAAAGACAGCTTTGGTTAACTAGCTCATATATTTAACTTGGAAACCTCTGGGGCAAGTTGGGATGTCCAGGATGTGGTCTCGAGCATGGTGTACAGGAGAAGGGGATCCGGTGCACTACTCCCAGCCCGCTGCACCTCCAAGAGCTCCAGCACCAGGACTTCATGCCACATCTGAGGCCATCCTTCCCCCTTAGACACCAGGGTCACTAGGTCAGGTATGGCATCTCATCAGTGTGCCTGTACTTCCCGGCTCTGTGCCACGAGAACGCAGCAGTATGCCTGGAGCTGGGAGCCACCACAGTCCATCCCTTCTCTTTCCCAGCACTCTGAAGGTTAAACCCCTTCCCTGTGGAGAAAGGTGAGAAGTGGTTTAAAATCAGGGAAACAATTTGTGTTTCTGGATGTGTTCATAACTATGATGATGTACAAGTAACAGGCACTGTTTCTTTTGCACGCAGCATCCATTCAGAGCTGAAGTTAAGGTAAAGGCAGAAGGCCAGAAGCTTATCTTGGAACTGGAGAAAAATGGGTAAGTGTTCTTGTGCCTTGCATTCTGACTTGTGGTCTCACTAAAATAATGAATAAGGATTACAGTGAGGCCAACTGGAAAACATCCGCTGACTTCAACAGGGATTTGATAAAGACAGGATGAGGAAGTCCTTTTCTGGATTTCAAGGTTATTCCAGGTCTGAGTCCCACTGATGTAAATCAGCCAAGTGGCGCTGCCCGTAATAAAGCACTGTCAGCAAAAAGCAGATGGTGACCTGGCCCTCACCGTGTAAACTTTCTTTTGCATCATAATTCTTACTACATTAACTAGAAAATGTTGCCGATATGAAGTGCACTACTTACCAAATGGCTCAGTGCTTTAAAGTCTGTGTGACTCTAATGGCAATTACATTTGCTGTGACCCGAAGAGTCCTGCTCTGTTTCCTAGAACAAATGATCTGGCAGTTTCAATTCCATTAGTGCCCTTCATACTAAAGTAAACTGAAAAAATGCTTTTGCGTTAACTGAAATGCAGCCTCCTCTCAGGCATGATGCAGCAATCCTGTGTGATATCGTAGGGCGTGATGTGTGTTGAATTCAACTGTAGATTCAGGCTATTAAGCTGGGTAGAATGATTCTTGTCTGGAGGGTTATTCCAGAGGCTCTCTGTCCAGTGAGTGCATTAGTTTCCAGTGGTGGAACACAGCTGGAAATTGAGCTGCGAAAAGCTTGTCTTTGCTAAACAGTCCACTTGCACTCTGGTCTCTTTAAATGGATATGAAGATTTACCTATGGAAACACTACGAGATGTTTATCTACTAGAACCAGTAAGAAGAATAACCATAAAATACTGACCCTGGTTATATTTTTAATGTATTCTATGAACATCCCAACCACAGAGCTTGGAGACTCAGCTTTCCTCTGAAAAGAGTGAAGTGTCAGAAGATCTTGTTAGTTCTGATGGCAGTACATAAACCTAAACTATATTCAGGGCATTTTGGAGGAAAACCAGACTTTTTCTTAACACCATCTGGAGTAAAGATTGAAATCTGATGGCTGGTGAAAGGCAAGTGCATCCTATGAGGTGTTTTCTGTAACAGGTCACATAAACTACTGGGTGTGTTGGAACTGCAAAAGCTGGACACATTTCCCAGGCAGTTGTGCACCTGTGTAGGGCTAAACAGAAACAGCTATAAATTCTGCGTGTTTTGGCTTCTCTCAGCTGGGAAAATAGGGAAGTGGTAGAAGAGAAAAGGCACCATAAGCACTGCTAACTCAGTCCTGTCTAATGCAGGAAAAATATCTGTTGCAGATGACAGTGGTCAGCAATGCTGATCTCTGAACTGAACCTGGAAGCAGCATAACTGCTAGAGCTGCTGGAGGTCTCCTTCCTGGTGGAAGGACTGTCAGGGCTTGCATATTCTGCAGTTGCTATGCAAAGGTGAATTTATTTCTGGCACAGTAGAAGCTGGCAAGAGCAAGGATCCTTGCTGAATTAATCCACTTGTGCTCCAAGCATGATGACATAACCTCCAGGTGCCTTGTGAGAGTGGTGCTGTGCTATTTCCAGTGCAGACAAACTCATTGCTCGTGTTAGTAAACAGAATTATAATAATAGGAGGTTTCTATTGTGTTTATTTCCTGAAATGTATTTTCATTCATTGACATGTGTACACACAGGCTTAAACATGTGCACACACTTCCAGTGTGGGATGAGTTGCATTACTAGGACTGATGAAATACAGCAAGTGGTTTGGATTATTTTATTTTTATTTTCTGTGAAAAAATGCAAGTGATTTGTAGATAGCAGTGCTTCACATGGGAGTCTCGCCAGTCCGTGTTCAAGAAAGGTGATGGCACGATCCCAAAATGCAAGTCTGAACTTGATTAAACAAGAGGCTCTGGAGAGCCACAACTTTTCAGAGACTTGTGAAAGTCCAGAAGTAGTTTAGAGACACTCAAATTGGAAGAGAAATGATGAAGCAAACAAACGTCAAGTCCCTGGGAGACCTGTGCATGCTGTAATTATCGGCATCTGTAGAGCAGTTTTAAGTAGGTAAAAACTGCTTCTCCTTGTCAAAGTGGGCAGTGAGGTAGAGTCCAGCTCAGCTCCTCAAGTTCCTGCTTCCCAGTATGGGGTTGCTCCCCAGCTCCCAGGAGCTCACCACTGCCATTGCTTATCCTACGGGGGAACCTGAAGTTCCAGGTAAGGTTTAGGTTACTGAGCAGTTGCAGCACTGGGGACTCTTCTGAAGGATTTGTTGGACACCCAGACAACAGGAGAGAAGCTGAAATCTCTCAAATGGAAATTGTCCCTTTAAAGCTGTCTGAAACCTGACGGCTCCTGGTTTTGTATTCACATGGAAGTGACTATCACAGAACTGCATCTTTAAGGACAATACTTTGGGCTTTTTAAAATTAAAATGAGCCTCAGAGTTATAGGTTGGTGCTCTGCTCTCCTCTGTCTCCAGGTTCAGCATAGGTGTGTGAATGCACTCACCTGGCTCCTCTTGTCCTCTCATGTCCCAGCCTCCTCTTGCTCAAAGAAAGCATGAAATTATTTGTACCAGCAGGATCTGGCTGGGATATGGTTCCTAAGTTGAGAAAGGAGATATGCCAAGCTGGTGAAGCATAGATTAGGCAGCCTCATTACATGTTCACCACTCTTCTTATGGAGAGACGAAGCTGATGAGAATATGAGCTTGCTTTGAAAGGGTGGGGTGGAAGTTGTAATCTGTACAGTTTCAGTAGGGATGCTCTAGCTTTGAAATCATAGAGTCATAGAATTACATGAGTTGGAAGGGACACAAAAGTCATCAAGTCGAACTTCTATCCCTACATAGGACACTGCCAACATTCACACCATGTGTCTGAGGGCATTGTCCAAATGCTTTTTGAATGCTGGCAAACTGGGTGCCATGACTCCTTCCATGGGGAGCCTGTTCCAGTGCTCCACCACCCACTGGATGAAGAACCTCTTCCTTATATCCAATCTAAACCTCTCCTGGCACATCTTCTTGCCAAGAAACATACTGTTTGCAATATGTGAAAGAAATGTTGACGTTTCACGTGATTTCACATCCCATGTGAAAAGGACATTGTGTTCATCCACGGAGGTAAAATGCAGAAATTTTTGCACATCTTTCTTCAGAACCATGTACAACTCTGTATTTTGTAACAAACTCAGCACACATCTGAGTTTGGGCTTTATATATGTATGAATACAATTATTGCATTAACAGTCAGCATAATATTGCATTATTTCCTGTTCAGGCATTTGATAAGAAGGCGAAACCACACTGTAAATCCAAGCAGAATTCATTGCACTTAACATTTCTGAATAACCACAAAAGTATAACCCCCAAACAACTCAGGCTTGTTTTAAATGACTCAAAACCATGTCCTGCAGCTGCAGGATTGGAAAGCTCAAAGCTGCACAAACAACTATAAAGCAGCTTTAAGTTTGGCTGGGGATTAGGAACGGAAGAATCTAAGTTGCAAACTTTGGACGAAAAGCAACTTTTTTGAAGGCATTTGCATTTGTTAATAGAAAGCGACTTTGAGCCAAGCAAGGAATGCTTGGCTCAGCAGGATGCTGAGACACTCCTGAGTGTGTGTGGCAGTGCTGCTTGGTGCAAGCCTTTTCTTTCTGGTGAAGAAGAGAGCTCATATTTGCACAGCAGAAACCTGCACAGAATTTGTCTTCTCAGCTGACAGCAGGAAAAGTATCAACAAGACTTTCCTCCCTCTTCTCTTCCTCTTTGTGCGTCTTACGGAGAGAGCAGGCTTGCGAAAGGCTGATTGAGCTGCAAGGGGCAGTGGATGTTTCTCCCAGAGAAGTGACCTCCAGGGGATGTTCCTGCCTGTGGGTGAATCCCGTGGGCAGCGTGGGACATTGCTGCGTGTTTCAGTTGCGGATTTGCCTGCCACCCACCTGCACCAGCCATGGTGTAGGACACTTGGTGGCAGAGCCCCAGTGGAGACTGGCAGCAGCTGGCTGAGGACACTGCAAAGGGAGGCCAAAGCTCATCTGGTCTGACCTCGGGAGCAATCCAGATAGGTATTTTTAGGCAACTGCATCTGATAAGGAACAGTATCATTTCCCATCTCTTCTGGCCTCACCTCGGTAGGCGATGAGCACTCCAGCCCTGTTTGGTGCTCTCATTGGAGCAATAAGAGATCTGTATGCCACTTCTGTTTCGCTGTTTCCTGCTTTTGCTCATTTCCAGAGCCTCTTCTACCAACTGGGTGAGGAAGAGGGGAGGTTGCTGCCTGCCTTCGAGCAGGAAGGATATATGAGATTATTCCACTGATGGCTACACATCATCAGTGTGTAATGGGCTTCCTGCATGGAGGTAAGGGTTATGTAAAGGAGGGAAATTGAGTTTATCCTGCTCTACTGTCTCTTGGAGTCATCAGAAAAACAGCGTTGGGACCTGGAAAGCCCTAGCTACCTCTCAGCCTCCTGATTCCCTTGGGATATTCAGTGATTTCTCGTGTGCGGCAGGGAGGAAGAGACAAGGAAATGGAGTCCTTTAAATCTTCTGCTCCCTGACTCATTATCAGCCAGTTTTCCATTTATTTTATTTCCTTTTTCCTCTTCAGGCAATTTTTATAGTTCCCGTTGGTAAGCCAAGGGACTATGTGGCAGATTTTTCTTGGGTCCTGTAACAGGATATACACAGTATTGTGTCACAGATGATGTGGATGGCAAAAGGGGATAGGGAGTCTTTAGCCTGTGGTATTTTCCCATTCTTTATGTATAGCTAGTTTAGTTCCACCTCAATAGCTGGGAAGCTTTTTTTCCTTCTAAACTGCTGCAGTTCACACAGTAAATATCTTCAGATATATCAGCAAAAGCTCTTGAGGAAGGGAACTTTAGAATTCCAGGCTTCATCTGGATGAGACTTGCCAAGAAAAAAAATTTGGATTTCAGGAATTTAATGAAGTGCCAAATTTTGGCTAGAGGATTCCAGAGAAGTGAAATCTCTGATTTCCCACTAGTGGGGATACAGAAAGCAGGCCTGCCTACTCACGTTGTCATGGGTTATGTGTTAGTTTATGAGACGGGGTCACCTCAGGTTTTGATAATAAAGCCTGACTTTAGGGAACATTGAAGTCCCTGGGAGGTCCCCAGTCAAATTTCCATTCTTACCCTACTTGAATCCTGTAGAGAGGCAAAGGAGTGGGACCACAAATTGTAGATGGAAATCTGATGTTTAATCTTTCTGGGGAGAGTCAATTCCCTCCAGCCCCAAATGCTGGCAGCCTGACTGTACAGATTTATTGTGATTTGTGGAAAGGGACAGGGGAAGAGATGTATGCGACTGCAGGCTTCACTTTTTTTGGTCACAGGACTGAGAAATTAAGAGTTGATGTTTCTCACGAGAGCTTCATGGACCATTTAAGCTTTTGTTTTTTGGGAAGAAATAAAAATGTCTGCATCTTAGATACTCATGGGTGTTTTTAAACCGGCAGCTGTTCATGCAGACTAGGCCCCTCTATAAAATGAACCCAAACAAAGTTGCTCATGGGACAAAATTATAAAAAAATCTTTCTTGCTCCAACTAGCAAGAGCACCACAGTGCCACTGGGGCCCTCCCAGTGCCCATGGGTGATCCCTGGCTGGTGGTGCTGAGCACATTCACAGTGATTCTCCGAGATGGAGAGTTTAGAGCCTCCTCCCCCCCGCCCGAGACCTATGGTAACAAGTGATGTTTCACAGGCATGAAAGAACTGTTCCCATTTATCAGGAAAATAGGGGTGAGGTTCTCCAGAGCAGCTGGGAAACGTGTACAACCTCAAATGAACGTGATCATGCAAGAAGGGCCTCAGTTTTCCTTCTGCTGTTTCTGGGAGTGTTTGGGTGTGCTGTGCAGTCCCTTCCCCCCAGATGCCTCTCAGCTCCTCTGTGGTGGCTGGATGAGCTCAAAGTCAGTCTCTTGCACTGTCCCCGTGTGCCACAGGGGCAGCTGCCTGCCAAGAAAGCTGGGGTTTGCCCCACGCCTGCCTCTCCTGTTGGATACCATCGGCTCGTGCACTCTGTGACCTCCTTGGCACGGTGTCTTCATATGGCAAAGCAGAGCCAAGCTGTGCTGTAATGGCTGCTCTGCACGGCGGGGCCTTCCCGGGAAGCAGCACAGCGGCGTGGGGAGGAGGCTTTTGTTTCAAACAATGATATCATTGACAGGCTGGAGTGGGACCAAGATCACTCCACGTCGGCCATCAGCAGAAATAGTCTCAAGCCATCTGTACATTATGGCACCAAGCCACTTTTCTTTTGTTTGGCTTCCTTTCTAGTGTTTAACCCGGCTCCCAAGGCTTTCTGGGGATTGAATCCTGCCAAGAGCAGGCTATTCCACCCTGAGCTGAATGCTGGGTCAGATCTTGGGGGAATGACTGATCTTACCAAAAGCTGGTCACTGCTCGAAAGGTGTGAGGCCTTCTCTAGAACATCTTGAGTGCTCTTGTGTAGCTTACCTTGGCCTCCAACAGCCCCACATAGCAGCTGTGGTCAAGGTTTAGTGAAGGAGAATGCTCCCATCCAAAGCCAGCTTTCCCTCTGACTTTGTCAATTCCTCATGCTGATAACTCGTCTGATGAGGGACTCGATGCTGCCTTTTAGGAAGATGATGTGTGATAGCAATCTACCAGCTGCCTGACTGGATCTCAGAAGCCTTTAAATGATGTTATTTTTCATACAAACTCTTGCAGCTTTGTCTCGAGCTGCTGGAGAAGTAGTCACTGAGACGTATAATGTAACAAGGACTAAAGGATGAAATTGTGTTGATTTTCCAGGCTTTCCTTCTCCAGCAAGGAGGTAAGCACCTCTGGAAAGTGTGAGTCAGGTCTGTCAACAGTTTGCAGGGCTGAGCTCCCCTGGAATCAACCGTTCAGCCTGGCGGTGATGCTGTCCTGAAATGGTGGCAGGTAAAGGCCACTGCTAAGGTTCTGGGGTACATCTGTCTCACTTATCTCACCTCTTCATCCGATGACTGGTACACACAAAGAGGGAAAGACCAGCTGATAACTTTGGTGCACTCTGAGATGGAAATAAAACTTCTTTTCTGTTTACTTACAGTTTGGTGGAAAGCTTGGTGCTAGCTGAGGAAGTAAGCTGGTCTGGGAGTGAGTTTTCACAGGCTCTGAAGTGAGATAGCAGCCCAAGGGTGTTGCAAGATGTCCTGTTGTTTTTCCTCTTTCCTCACTGTCCTCCCCACCACACACCATGCAATGCACTGTGTTAGCCCTTCTCTGTGGTGCTGCAAGAGCCCCAAGGCCCTCCGGCATTAAGGCAGGCAAGAGTCTTAAAAAAAAAAGACTGTTTCAGCTCATGATAAGAAGCTGGGCCATTCATAGGGAGCCTACAATGTAGGATAAGAGTCAGCTGGTCAAGAGAGGTTTGAAAATTGTAACATGGCACCACTCAGCCAGACCCTACATAAGTATCCCTAAAAATTTAGGCAGACCTCTTGGCTCCTTAATCCATACTACAACGGGCTGGAGCCTGATTCTGCAGGTAGGAAGAGAGATGGGCACACACCATGTGTTGTGTGGCATCATTCTGTGCCCTGAAACGTGGTGTGCCAGGCTCTGGTGCTCAGCATGGCCCAACTTGACACCGGGGCTGGGCAGTAGTTAAAGTACTGAGGCGTTCTATGGTAGATGCTGGTGTAAGGATAAAATAGCTATTCATAGTGAATGCTTTCCAAGAATAAAGGAGCGGGAAGAAAACATAAGCGTGCTTGTTTGGGAATGAATCAAGCAGGCTGTGCAAGCCTCGGCTACTGGAAATCCAAGGGCTGGTGTCTAACTCTGGTTTTAGTAGCACTGGGCAGACGCACACTGGTTTAGTGTCTGCTCTTGAGATGACAGTTTGTAACACAGAGCAGATACCTGCCAGAGCACATTGCTCGAGGCAATTTCCTGCAAGTTAATGCGATCTGTTGATTAAACATTTGTTTCTTGCAGCCTCATGCTGAGCAAGCTACTGCAGTCAGGGAGATGAAGAGAGTTGTGTTCTGTCGGATGCTGCTTCTGTGCTTATCTTCAATTTACAGACCTGAGGTAGCTGAAAGCAGCAATCTCGCCTTCTGATCACTGATGGGGTCTAGCAATGAGAATTAACACATCAGAAAGAAACAAAATGAGCTTTCCTGGGCTACAGTGAACTTTGAAAGTGGAGGTGAAAGCTGTTGTATTCCCGACATCAAAAGCTGTCACATTTAACAGTGGTAACACAGTTCTGTCTGACGCTAAGGCATTAGTACCTGTTCAAGTGTCTGAGCCTTTGGATGCCAGATGGGGAAGTACTTTCAAATACTATCCTAGAAGGTGGTGTTTCCTGGTGCTCTGGCCTAATTTAATTAGGTATTACAAGCACCCAATCCCTTATGCAAGCGGAGACTTTCAAGGTAGATTTGTCCTGAGTGCCACATACCAAAAACCAAGACAGATGGAAAAATCTTTGGTTTTGCTTCTTGATACAGCTTTATCATCCAGCCTAAAGAAATTAAGCAAAGAAAAGAAGAAAACTTTTTCTTTCTTGCTTTCTTGAAGGTCATAGTTAAAAAATCTGGTGCATGAAATGCATTAAACAGGGATGCAGAAGGATTGAGCTGCATCTGCAGTGTTGCTGGCTTTGCACTGCCCAGGATGCACATGGCATCGTCATGGCATGGCGAATGGGATGCTTTGGTGGCCTGACAGCACTGTGGGGCTGCTGTAGAAGTGTGCTTCATAAATGGGGCATATTCTCTGATTCTTTTCCAAATCTTTGGAAGTGAGGCCATTGTTTTGAAAAACTATATTTTACTGCTGCTGAGATGGACACAGGATGTGTGACCTTCTTGGTTTGGCCCAGATTTTGACTTGCTGTACTTTTGTACATCGCTGTTTAGCAAATGCAGATGTTTAAAAAGAAGGGAAAGGCTGTTTCCTCTGGAACCAAATCAAAATGCTTACTAGTCAGTTCACAGGAGTACCTTTTAGAGACTTTAGGTCTGATCCTGCACTGAAAACGGAGAGGATATATATAAGGATATATATGAGGATAACACAAACAAATTCAAACAGGGGAATCAGCATTTTCCTAGGAAAAGATGTGAATCAGCTTCTGGGCAGAAGCTGAAATACAGATGCAGATTGGTTTATAACTGTGCTCGGATTGGGGCACTGGGGAGGGTCTGGATTTGAGCTGAGAACTCACTCCAGTGCCCAGATGTGTCCTGAACTGGCTTGTGGTGTGCTCAGTACACTGGACTCGGTGGGCTGAATCTTATCCCAATACACCTGAGGCATGACTTTGCAGTAGTAAAGGAAATTCTGCTTAGAGACTTGCACCCATTAGGGGAAGATGGTCATACTGAGTTTCTAGGGTTTTTCTAAGTTCTCACATAAAAATTGAATTATTCACTGTTCATTGCAGCTGCTGTAAGTGGATCTTGGCACCTGATCGAACCCCGGGACATACTCTCCTTTATTATTTTAATTTAATAAATGGCTTGAAAGAGCACTTAGGAAGATGGCTTGCTGCACCCTTTCAGAAGTGGATGTGTTCCACCAGAATTGCTCAGCTCCTGCCAGGGCAGCAAATAGATGGATGTGGCAAGATGAACTATACTTCCACCTTCTGATCCTCTGCCATGACAGCGTGCTCTGCACAGGGAAGCACAGCCTGAGGTTTCTGTGCCACCAGGAGGCCATTAGCTTCTGCCTCCTTGTGTTAACAAGTGCCTTGCAGGCAGAAAGTGCTGATCCAGAGCAGCTTAGCTCTTGGCTGGTGTCCCCCAACTACCTTTCTCCTGCCTGGCCTTTCTATTGGTGCAATTGATTTCACACTGCAGTGTGAAAACAGTGACTGCCTTAAGTCCACAACAGTGATTCACAGCAACCGGAATATTTACAGTGACTTCAGAAAGAGCTGCATGTAGCCAATTTTCTAACACACAAAAATCCAGGTCCAGGTCTAAAAAAAAGGCTTACTGTATTTATTTATTTATTATTTATTTATTTATTATTATTTTTCACATTTTCTTTGCCCTCCCTGTATCTGAAGAAACCTCTTTGCACCGAACTACACTGAGACTCATTACAGCCAGACTGGACAGCCCCAGATCACCTCTCTGACCCACACGGTGAGTGTAGAGAGCACTGTCCCTTCTGCGACGTGCAGGGGAGACCAGGCAAGGGGGTCAGAGAAGTGGGTGACCTTTCTCTAGAGTCTTTCTTTGAGACCATGAATCTGCTTTAAGCGGAAGGGGAGGGCAGTCTGACTTTCTGACCTGGGAGGTTCCAGCAAGAAAGTGTCTCCATCCCCAGCGATGGTAAAAACATCTCAGTGTTTTGCCTGCGCTGTGATATGAGAGCCCAGGTCAGCCTCCAGCATTGTTTCCCTCTCTGGGTGCTCGGGAATAGTTTATTCCTCCCACTGCTCATCCTCTTTCTTTTAGTTTTGCCACTGGGTGCTCCATGCTGGGGACATTCCCAGCCTTTGGGAAAACCAGCCTATGTAAGCTGGCTCCTGTTCAGTAAAAATCCCATGAGTTACTGATCTCATGAAGGCCTTGCCTGACTCTCTGCTGCAGTGGCACAAAGATGTGCATTGGTTGCAATGCGAAAATAAGAGATAAAACCCCCATGAGATCATCTTTACTGATACTGCCCTGGGGTGAGGGGAAGGGATGTGATGAATGTGTTGGTGTTTCTGCCCCAAAGCCTCCTTGTCCCTGCTAGAGGCTGCCTTTGTCTTGTCAGGAGCCCCCCGGATGGGGACTTCCCCGCTGTCTGTGGCGTCACCCTCTCTGGGGCTGAAGGCACATCCTCTGGGGCCTGACCCAGGGCCAGCTGCCATAGATAGGCAGCTCCCATTACAGGCAGAAAGCTTTGGATCTGCCTTAATGCTGCAGCCATCTGAGTTACTTCCTTGGGGATTCAAAGCTCTTAATTTTTTACTGGCAACAAGAAGCCATTTGATGCAGTTGCACAGGCCACGCACAGCAGCTGAGAGGTCAGATTTCGATACAGGCTCAGAGATTTAGTTGTGATAGTCAACTGCCAAATGCAGTGGAAGGAGAACAATTACTGGAGTACTGGCGGTACTCACATGGGACCGTAGTGCCTAAATATAGCATGTGCCCATCCTGAAACTGCATTGCCAACCCTGGCCCCCTCTGCTTTCCAGGACCACTGCTTTTACCATGGAGTCGTGAGGGGCTGGGAGCACTCCAGTGTCACACTCAGCACATGCAGAGGGCTGCGGTAAGTGGTAGTGATGCCAGAGCTGCAAGAACACCTGTGCTCAGCTCCGCAGCGTGCTGCCTCAGGAGCTCTGCTCCCCAGCAGCCAAGTTGCTGTACTTCTTTCTGAGCAGATAGACACATTCCCAAATATTACCCAGTCAAGAGCCCTGGGTATAGAAGGGAGAGTGTTGGGGGAAATCTGGGTATCATTATTAAGCATGGCCTCCTTGCCAGCTCCTAGACTCCTTCCCTCTTTGCGCTGCCAATGTGGACTCATAAAATGGGTAAATTTAACTCGAGAGTCCACTGGAGCAAAAGGCTCTCTTGTTAGCAACTCAGGGCTAGCCCTTACAGTGGCAGGGACAGGACTTGCCATGTCCCAACACTAATGCAGAATCCATCTCCTTCTCCCACTGTCTCACAATCAGCAAGATTTTGTGTGCATTTCAGGGCAAAGTCTTCAATTCTGAACTTCCTCCTGGGGTGTCAGTCCTGCTCTCTGCCTTCTCCCTGGATGATGATGGGGTTCTGAGTGTTGTGCGTTTAAAACTTTTGCTTTGGTAGTAATGGAGTCTTTGGCAGGAAAAGACAGTCTGTATCCTCAGCAGGAGTAAGTGAAATGGGTTGTTGTAACCAAGAAGCTGCATTCATTTACACCAACTCAGAGTTTGTTTCCAAAACAGCACATGGGCTTTATTGATATTAGTGGTCATCTGCTCTTGAGCGTTGAATGCGCTGTGCTGATGGGAGCAGCTCCAGCCAGGAAGCAGCCTGTGCCAAAGGAAACCTAAGATATCTTAAGTGAATGTAGCACAGGCCAAAGAGCCCAGCGAGATAAACAGGACAGTGCAGCCACCTGTGGTTTGCAATAAATAATCCAAAAGCAAAAGTAGTCACAGGTGTGCCTTGCTTCTGTCAGCCTGTGTTTTTTCAGGCTGTGCCTTCCTAGCTGCAGAGGGGATGGAGGTATCTCCTTGCTGTGTGCGTGTAGTAGCATTTCTGCACTCCTGAGCTATTGGCAGTGTGCTGGCAGCTCCTTGACACCGTTTTCTAATTGTCAGGAAGTCATGGGAGCTGAGCATATGTAGCTGTTTCCACTCTGAGCCTTCACAGGGAGGCGTGCTGCCCATCGAGCCACATCTTCTAGTGGGCATCAAACACATGAGATTTCCAGCTCTCCTGGCTATAAGGTGCTCATTGAGAAAACCAGAACCCAATGGCTATATGCAAGTCCTGGAGAGAACTGTGTTTTCATCTGTTAACAAAAAAAGTCTTCACATTCTTTAGGTCATTTCTGTTAAAGACATTTCTTCAATTGGTTGAAAAGCTTCCACTGTCCCTAAAGAAAAATCTGCACTTTAAAAAAATTGGTACTTCTCAGGTTAGCGTTTTTGCAGCATATGCTCCAGTAGCCGCTTAATTGAATGTCTGGGGCCCACTGAATAGATTTTAATATATACAAGTTCAGGGATTCACCCCTCTGAATTCAAAATATTCCCATTATTAATGAACTGAATGGCCTGGTAAGCATAAGTGCCTTGCCAGGGTCAGGTGAGGACTCAACAGCAGAAGAAGGATTTGTGTCCAGTTGCTGTGATCGTAATTAACTTTCCCTCTTACTGCTTCCTGTTTCAACAGAGGACTTATCGTATTGAGTAGCAATTCAAGCTATATCTTGGAACCAGTTCCAAACAGCCCAAACCAGCACTTGATCTACAGGTTGGATGACCTCAGATTGCAGAGAGGAGCCTGTGGCTACCAAGGCACAAAGGACACAGCCAAAGATTGGCTCAGGGACTTCACAACTGGGATGAAACCACTTCACCAGAGGGTGAGCAGGGCGCAAACTGGATCTATACTCCAAATTTCCTACCTGTTCCAAGCCCAAGGAGCCTGCTATTCTCCAGAATGGCTCAGCAAGTGAAATGAAGAATATTTAAGAGGATTTGTAGCAAGCTGATTGAGAAGTACTAGCTCCAGCAGGGAAATAAATGAGTGTTGGGGACCGTTGTGCAGCATGAGGAATCTGGGCTGTAGCCCTTTCTGCACAGATTTTTTTGTATCCAATACATGAATACATGTGTGGGCTGAGAACAGGCACATGGACACTTGCTGTAGCTAAATGGACTTGTGATGCTTGGTTGCAGTAGGTCAATCACATCTGCAGGTCCCTGTGTGTGATGGGGTGGGGTGAAAAACAAACTGGGAAAAATGGCCTACACATACATTTTGCAAAGAGTTCCTTGGGGGATCCTGAGAGAATAACGTGTGTTGCTGATGCAGGTGAAACGGGAGACTCTACGGGCTACAAAGTACGTGGAGCTTCTGCTTGTGGCTGATTATGCAGAGGTAAGAAAAGGGCTCATTTTTATACCAACTGAACATCAGACCCAGAGTGAGCATCCTACCTGCAGCATCTGCTAGGGCAAGGAGGGCAGCGGGAGCTCAACAAGATTCCTCTTGCCATCCCGATAGTGTTACCCCCTACCAGCAAACGTGTCTTGGTCAGTTTTGTCATTTTAACCATGACTCCTCTGCTCCCACTGTTAGTCACTATTGGCCAGAGGAGAGATCCAGGGTGTGATTTGGTTGAAGAACTAGGATTGAGGGTCAGTTCTTGCTTCCCAAGGTACCAGTGGTTGGCCCTGGTTATCTATGGGAGAGACTGCCTTCAAGCTAGGGTGACTTGCAGCTTTCCAGAAGTGATGTCCTTGTAACTCTGCAGTACACTTACTCTCCAGAGAAGATAACTGTGATTATCTACTGCTCTGAGCTGGTAGCAGATCTATAAATAAATATTTTCAAGGCTCTAGATTGTAGAATAGGGCTGGAAGAGACCCAGTGAAGTCAGCAATCCCTCTCCTGTCCCCAGCCTGGACAGCATGCCAGATGTACTTACTGACAGTGCAAACCACAGAGTTTTGCTGATCATTTAATCTCTAGCACAGATGGGAGTCAGACTGGTCCTATTCATTATTTACAACTTGAAACTTCAATAGTGAAAGCCACACAGCACTTCAGGCTATAATTTATTCCGAACGAAACTAAAGAAGCAGAACCTTTTTCAGCTTTCTCTGTTAGGCAGCAGAATACCAGGGAAACTATGAGAAAACACATTATACCCAGGAACTGCCTTATGTTGTTCATCAGTTTGTTATACAGGCTGGGGTAGACACCCTTGCAGCGTCGTCGTTAACTGCCCCTACTGCATGTCCTGTCTTCTTCACTAGAACAAAAGTCCCAAGTTTTGTTAAACAATTTTAACATTTTGCAACTTTAATTCCTTGAATCAAACAGTTCATTAAAATGAACCTGTTAATCTCCAGGTGGTTTAAATAGGCAAATTCTTTGGATGAGTGAGATGCATCCCACATTGATTGAATGAGTGAGATGTGATGAGCACTGTGGCAGCCCTGACCTCAGACAAGAAGTCATGTTACAACGTATTTTACCTGGCTCATTTGTCAGTTCTTGTCAGCCCCTGGCTCTGAGGGCTCTGATAGGTTTGGGTTGCTCCACTAAGTCACTACCCTGGCTTGATAAACATCACTGCAGTGGGATGCTAGGAATAAATTCTGAATATACACATACAGGTGGGCTTATAGTCAGTTGTACAGTGAAGGAAGGCCTTTGGGTTTCATTTCATAGTTACCTTCTTATTCCCAGAGTAATGTGACTTCTTTTAATACATTTCAGCTCTTCCTAGTTGCCTTTGTGCTGCCTGATGTGTTCATTTTGTTCAGTTTCAGAAACATCACTTCAACATCGAAGCAACAAAGCTTAAATTACTGGAGGCTGCTAATTACGTAGATAAGGTAAGATGAGGCATGTGTGAACAGAGGAAAGTGAAGTCCAAGTCATGAATTATGAGAATTAATTGTGACAGAGGGGTCTGCCTTCTTGGGAGAGAGAATAATGTTTCAGCAGTTGTCCCCAGTGACCTGGGGATTGTTGAGCATCTGACAAACAGTTCTGGTTTTGGACACTGGGGATGGGGTGGGGGAATCTCCATTCTATCTAAAGATAAACATGATTTCAGTCTCCAGTCTTTGTTTTTCTAGATTATCTCTCTCCCGTTCATTTAAAATGAAACTTCAGGGTCTCTATTTCAATTCAGTTGAGGTTTGTGGGTGGTGAACACTTCTCTACTGAGCTGTGGCTCTAAGTTGCAGTATGTTTCCACAGAGAACTTCTTCTCTGCGCATGTGTAGTAGCATTTAGCAGGATTTATTCACAAGATTGAAACCAGCATAAAATAAATCAGTATTGCTCATTTTGTCTACTCTTTTCATTTCCATATCTTAGTTTTACAGATCCCTGAATATCCGGATTGCCTTAGTGGGGCTGGAGATTTGGAGTAACTGGAATAAATGTGATGTAACTGAGAATCCCTACTCCACTCTAAAGTCCTTTCTGGCCTGGAGTAGCAAGGAGCGGGTGCACAGAAAACACGATAATGCCCAACTAATCACGTAGGTCTATTTCTCCTGAAATCATAAAATCATAGAAATAGCCTGTTTCTGACAAGTGGCTTGGGTGGGTGGGAAATCAGTGTGTAAGGTTCTGTTCTAAGATTCAGAGTGGCAGGTTTATGCAGTGGCTGCTCAGGCAGCATTAAGCTCTGGCACCCAGAGCACAACCACATGTTGAAAAGTGGAGGGCCCGGCTAAGCAGCATCAAAGTGCATCAGCTTATGGGGTGTGTGTATCGCAGGAGGCAGCACATGATTTATCACAGCTACGTGTACAATTTAAAGAAAATCTAAACCATAAGCAAGGTAGTAAAGGGGAGCTAAGCCCTTGGTGGAAGGCTAAGTTCCTACCTCATGCCGCTGAGACACGGGACACGGTGCTGGGAGCTGGTTGGTGATCTGTGACTCATCCTGCTGATCTCATTAGGGCCAGTAGCTGGGGCAGCAATGCAGCCCATCATTAAAAGAAAAATTTGCAGCAGCTCTAACACCTCCTTCCTTCTCCCATGGTAGTTCATCCACCAGTAATTAGTGGTGAGTCAGAGGAGAAACCTGTAGGACTGAAATGCAGAGATGCAATGCCTTCGTTTTGTTTGGGTTTTTTCCCCCCTTTAACATTACTGTGTTTCACCTAAGTCATGTCCTGAGCACAATTTCCAAGGCTCCCATTGCAGATATGCTGGCAGGGACAGTGCAGAATTCCAGCTCACCAGGCAGGAGCCAAGTGTGGCTGCACCTCAAAGGTTTTATCTAGCTCTGGCAAACCTTTCAATCCCAAGCTAGCAAATAGCAGGTTTAAGGTAAATTAAGTATTCAAAACAATAATTAGGAAGAATTTCTTCACTGAAAGTGTAGTCAGGGATTGGAACAGTTGCCCAGGGAGGTGGTGGAGTCGGCATCCCTGGAGATATTTAAAAGATGGGTAGATGAGTTCCTTAGGGACATGGTTTAGTAGGGAGACAGGTATGACTGGATTCCATGATCTCAGAGGCCTTATGATTCTATGATGAAACAGTCTTGTCTGTCCTTGTTGCAAAGGAGGGAGCAATTTTTGGCACTAGACTATTGTAAAAAAAAAGAATTGGCTGTTTGGCCAATAAAAGAAAGAAGTAGTCCAAAAAAAATTGCTCTTAAGGCTTTGTAGCACTGCTAGAATGCCCTATGCTTGAAGATATTACTAAAGAACATGTATTCACCTGACACTCTGTATGTGTATGAAGCTGTGCACTGCGGGATGCATCTCTCTGCCTTGCCTTCTCAAGTGCCTTGGTGCTATTCTATGGTCTTTCTGGGTTGATTTTAGGGGTGTGCCCTTCCAAGGTACCACAGTAGGCTTGGCTCCTGTGATGGCCATGTGCTCTGATTTCCAGTCAGGAGGAGTAAACATGGTAAGTAATTGCTAATATCTAATATGATGTTTCTTGCCAGGGGTGAAGACATAGGATAGATGCCTCCTAAAGCCCAGGAATAAAGTATTTCCCATGAAGCCTGTAGTTCACCTGCTCAGAGGCAGGAATACCTTCAGTAGATGTTTTCTACATGTAGTAATGAGAAATGCCGCTTACCCCATTGACTGAGAGGTGTGCAGGACAGGCACCGGTAAAACGCTGACGTGTCTCTTTGACCTTGCACAGGATCACTCTGATAATGCCATTGGTGTTGCCGCTACCGTTGCCCATGAGATGGGACACAATTTTGGCATGAATCATGATTCAGCTGGCTGCTGCACTACCCCTGCAGCAGATGGAGGCTGCATCATGGCTTCTGCAACTGGGTGAGTTTGTCTGACAGGGTCTCACAGAGAAACACAAAGGGCTTCATTACAGGAGCCTTGGTGGAGTGAGAGCTAGAAATGCAGACTGGAGGTGGATCTGTTGCTGACTGTTGGAACCAGTGTGCTTATAGACAAAATACTGCTGGGCAGACCCTGGCTCACGTATCAGTTGGAATTTGCTAAATTCATAATGAACTTATTCCTGCATGAGACTGGCCAGAGGTAATGTAGGGACCCGGCAACAGCTGGAAGTGGACCTCTAAACTGTCTGGTGAAAAGGGAAATATTCCCATTTTCTGTCCTGAGAGACTGTCTCAGGATGCCTCTAACTCCTTGTTTCTGAGTTTGTACTGCCCACTGTGTCTTACCAAATGATCCATCGCTCCACAGTTCAACGCATGTATGCACGCATCCTTCTGCAGAATGTGGACTCCCTATTGCTGGCAAGGACAGAGGAATGATGGGTGACCAGAATACATGTGACTTTGGCATGTAGAGTTGTACATGGGTTTCATTTCTGTGTTGCACAACAGATGTGTAGATAGGTAGTTGATGGGTTTTTAAAAGCAACTTGTGCGAAAGATAATTGCATTAGAATGTGATAAATGTGAAAAAGGATTGATTCAGGGAAGAACTGATTATGTAAAAATGCACAGTGAGAGGGTTAAGTCAGAAGACATGAAAACAGATCGAATGCATGTTGTCTTAAGAATGCTGCCTGGTTTCAGTGAGCCACAGAAAGCCTGTGTTTAAAAGGGAAGAAATAGCTAGCTTTGAGAGAAAAGGGAAGAAATAGCTGGCTTTGAGAGAAAAGGGAAGAAAGAGTGACTGTGAAAACCCACAGGAATTCCAAAGCTCATTTTGGATGAGGAACCACAACAGCTTCCATATTTAATTCATGTAAAAACGTCAGCCAAACCCATTCGCTTAAAACCATGTTCCCTGTTTCCTCAAGCCTTCCTCCTTGGGATTTAGAAGGTTCTTACAAAATTGTCTCCATTAGATACTTTCTTTTACGTGAATGACTTCCTCCAAATAAGGAAAAACATTTAGGTGAGAAGTGAAAACATATTGACGTGTAGGTAAAATGTCCAATACACAACATGTACCCACACACATGTGCAGTCACATATAGAGTGCATAGATTCAAGCATTGTAGCAACAGAAATTAGTAATACGTGCAGCAGAAAATATTCACATCCTTTGCAGTGAGGCAGTGGATAGGAAAAAGGAAATATTATTTTTAGCAGTTAAGTTCACCAGCAGTTATTCACAGACTGAGTGATTCTCAGGCTGGATTCTCAGTCCTGGATTCTCAGGCTTGTTCAAGCAGAGATAGGAATAAGTCACAGCTTCAGTATTGAGCAGGTAAGGATGGCCATACTCGTCAGCTATCAAAGTCAAATCTAACTCAACGTATTTTGTTTCAATGAAGTCTGTTTTTTAAGGCCACTGTATTACTAGGCAGTCTTGCAGTGCAAGAGCGATGCAGAGAGGGCATCCATTTGTACTTGTCAGGATTTGCATGTGCTCGTTTTTGTCTCTCTAAACCATTGCCCGTATCTGTTCTGATGTTTGTCTACACTGTCCATATTCAGGCACCCATTCCCCAAGGTGTTCAACCAGTGCAATAGAAAAGAACTGGAGAAGTATCTGCAGTCTGGTGGAGGGATGTGTCTCTCTAATATGCCGGATACCAAAAAAATGTATGGTGGGAAGAAATGTGGAAATGGCTACTTGGAAGAGGGGGAGGAGTGTGACTGTGGAGAGGTGGAGGTAAAAATTGTTCAGATCCAACCATTTGGGTTTAGTGGAACACAATGATTTTGTTATGTATTTTACAAATACAATTATGTGATATATCAACAGCTTTTTTTGTGCAGGAGATACGCATACTTTCCTTGTATATAAATGTATATGCAAGGTAAATCAAGGTTGTAAAGTATCATGTCTAGCTAAATTTACAGTGCATCCCAGAACTTGGAGATGGTGCAGTCCATGGTTGAACAGAGGTGTGAAAACCTTTAAAAAAGAAAAGATGGTCTTGGATGTTGCAGTTCCTTATGTAAGTTTGCTGTACCTACAGCTTCGTTCTTAACAAAGGTGGAGCTTCTTTCGGGGCTGCATTTCAGTTCTCCAAATTCATACCTTGACTACTAAGAAAAAGGGAGCTGGAGTAAGCAACCCAGACTCGTCAGGTGTAATGATCACAATCTATAATGTACAGTCAGTCCAACAGAGATGCAACTATCCGCTACTGTAATTCAGCACCTGCTAGGTATCGTGAACATACTGTGGGAGAGAGGCTGTTAATGTGTTTGCCTGAATGAGAGTAGAGTAGTGTCAGCCTCACACTGTGATGCTCTGGCATGTTCTTGCCCTGAACATGTGCCTTGTAAACTGTGCTGCATCTCACTGTCTTCTAGGAATGCAGTAACCCCTGCTGCGATGCCAGCACGTGCTCCCTGAAGCTCGGTGCCGAATGTGCCCACGGCAGCTGCTGTCATCAGTGCAAGGTAAGAGGACAAGAATGAACTAGGTAAACTCGTAAGCAAGGGAGACAAAAGATACTCATTAAGGAAATGTCTCCAGCAGAAATGACAGGCAAACACTGAAACAAACTTCCCAAACAGAGAGGGGTTTGAGGACAGATTGCACAAAGGTCTGTCAGAAATGGTTCAGGTAAGTCAGATCCCGCCCTAGGGTAGAGGGAGATGGATCAGTGCCCTGTTGAGATCTAGTAGCCTTATTTTCTGCCCATGATCTCATCGCTACCTAGAGAAGGGATCCGTTTGTTAATTTAATCCCACACAGCTCACCCAGTTAATGCAGTTACAGCAACATTTGGATCACTACTGACCTTAAAAAACCTTAGACAAAGTGGATAAAGAGACACATGCAAGATTTTTTCTTATCTACAGGGAGACATTGTGCAGACATGGACCACAAAGGAGCCAAGCAATAATTCATTTTTTCCCTTTGTATCTTTTTAGCTGATGTCTCCAGGAACTCTCTGCAGGGAAAGATCAGGACTGTGTGACCTCCCAGAATACTGTACCGGCGAGTCACCGTTTTGTCCCCCTAACTCTTACCAAATCGATGGGGCTTCCTGTGATGGAGGAAAGGCCTATTGTTACAGTGGCATGTGTCTCACCTACCAAGACCAGTGCTTGCAGCTGTGGGGGCCTGGTAAGGGCAGTACTTGCAGCAAAATATGTTGTCCTTTAAACAGGTAACATTATGTTGCACCCTATGTAAGGCAGTAGTATCTTCCATACTATCAATGACAAAATCTGAGGAGTTTTTCTCCTGCCTTGCTCATTTGGAGCAGGCAGCAAAAATTTCCCATGCTCAAACCATCTCAGAAAAAGAACAACTGACTGGTTGGCATAGGATGAGATGGGCTACCAGGCTCCACAGGGATCAGCCACCTAAGTCTTTTTCCATGCAGGAGCAAGGCCAGCACCAGACGCCTGCTTTGAGAAGGTTAATGCTGCTGGAGACATCTACGGGAACTGTGGGAAGGACATCTACGGAAACTACAGGAAGTGTGAGATGAGGTAGAAAGCAGAGAGGCAGCCAAAAGCAGCTCATTGGAGAAAATGTTTTTATATATTAAAAAATTATGGGCCAGTAGATAAAACTGATCCATGCTTTAGTTTCACTCTCTCCCTCTGCCTCCTGGGAAGCCAGCTGCATCCTTTTCAGACTTAGAGCCCTTGCAACTGAAGCCTTAAGTTTACCATTTCCCCCCGTTTTGCATCTAGTTGATATTGTTTTCAAAGCAAAGGCTGATGCCTGCAAAACATTCAGTAAACCAGAAATAATCACTTGAGCCTTTCCTTTGAAATCAGAGATGCTAAATGCGGGAAGATCCAGTGCCAGAGCCCTGCTACCAAACCACTACAGTCCAATGCGGTGGCCATAGACACAACGATCCGCACACTGAGGATGCAGTTGAGGTGCCGAGGGACCCATGTGTACAGATCTGAGAGTGAAGAAAAGGAGATGCTGGATCCTGGATTAGTGTTGACGGGAACAAAATGTGGGAGCCATCATGTATGTACAGTCCTGCCTCTAACGGCTTGGGGGAGTTTCAGGGTGTGACTTTTCCATCTGGAAAGTCCTTTGTGTTTATGAAGCCATTAATTTCTCATGTCTAATGCATTTCTAGGGGATTGTTATATTAGAAAAATAATTTCTTGGAGGCTTCTGAGAAGCAATGAGAGAATATACACCAAGAATTCCAGGGCCATTGCTGAATCTGGGATTCACTAGTTGGTTGATGTTGTTTTGCTTAGAGATAAGACAAACGATTAGAAATCAATACACCTGAGAGCTCTTCCACAGTCTTGCCACATGGGCATGGCCAAGCAATCTGAGCTCACCAAAATGTGCCAGCTGGGATTTCGGGAGGTGGTTACATGTTTGCTTGCCTGTTGTTCTGCCCCTGGTATAACTTCTATTGCTGAGGTGTCTGGGTTCCAGCAAGTCACAAAATAACACAAGGCAGTAATATGGTACATAACCCAAAGAGATAATGCTGAGTTTTTGGATCCTTTCTCTGCAGGTTTGCTTTGAGGGACGCTGCCAGAACACATCCACCATCTTTGATTCTGAAAACTGTAACAAGAAATGCCATGGGAATGGAGTAGGTGTCTTCCTTTTCATCTCCATTTCAGACTGAAACAGGATGGGCTGCCATTCATCTGTGGATGGTTATTCAGCTCAGTTCTGATACTTAGGTTTGCTCTGGAATTCCACTTCTTGATTATTGA
Source organism: Neomorphus geoffroyi (assembly GCA_033558235.1). Taxonomy (NCBI): domain Eukaryota; kingdom Metazoa; phylum Chordata; class Aves; order Cuculiformes; family Neomorphidae; genus Neomorphus; species Neomorphus geoffroyi. The sequence goes on from JAUMJM010000020.1 coordinate 57,653,399, forward strand.
TTTGCACTTTCCTTTCATATTTGATGCATTTTCTGCTCCATGAGTGTCCCTTTGACATAGGACTTGAGTATGTCCTCAGGAGGTAGATAAATTGCAATAAATAAAAAACAAGAAGGGGTAATCTTACAGAAAAATCTGTAAGTTTTAATTTTACATTGTTTAGATTAAGTTTAGATTGAATAAAAAAAAATCAGACTTACTGAGGGAAAAAACATAGTAAAAGTCACCTTTAGAACAGTTTATCCCAAACTGTGCTCTCCTGTGCCCCCAGGAGATGAAAAGAAAAAGTCAGTGAGATTTTTTATACATTTTGCTATACCTTTCTGTTTTCCCCACGAAATATCAGCATCTCTCCATCCCCATGGTCCAGTTAGACAGTGGAGAAGTGTGATAAATACTGCAGCTTGCAGAAGTGATTGCCTCCCTGAGCAGATTGGGAGGCCCCATGATGCACCTGACAAGGAGAGGGACTCACCTTGCTCTTTCCTTCCCAGTCTGCTTCATTTCTTAAGATCCATGAAGATGCAGAACGTGATTATCAGCTATTGCATAGAATCAAATTAAAAGCCACAATTAGCACAGGACATCCCTAGTCAGAGGGATCAGCCCCCCATCCAGGGGCCTCCTGGATGAAAAAAAATAACAATGGGCCAAGAAATAAATCTAAATTCACTGGATGGAAGGGAAGACTCATGGCCTTCAGTTGAGAGATAAGAACAAGGGAAAGGCATTTCTAAATGCTGGTTTTCTCCTGAATCCAGGTTAGTGACACTTCAGCTGAAGAACCCTTGTCTTTTGGAGAAAGGGGGAATTTCTGAGTAAATAAAAGGCACTTTCACTCCCTGAAGAGAAAATGTTTCCAGGCACTTAACTCCCTATTTATGCCAAGAAGGGTTTCTTCAGTAGTATTTTATCCAGCAAGATCTTAATTTTTTAGCTTGCAGATTCTTAGATTCTTTAGGCAGTAAAGTCACTGAGTCTCCCCACTCCAGGTCTGCAATAACAACAAGAACTGCCACTGCAACCAGGGGTGGGCCCCCCCGTTTTGCAACAAGCAGGGAAGGGGAGGAAGCTTGGACAGTGGCCCTCCCATGCCTGAAGGTGAGTGAGACCCACTCTACAATAGTGACACTTCGGAAGGAATTGAGTTAGATTGGGAGCAGAAATTTTTTAATCTAACTATACTTTCTTGCCTTCAGGCCCTTCAGCGGTTGTGATAACTCTGGCAATCCTGGCTCCCATTCTTCTTCTCATTGGAATCATGTTTTTATTCTATTATCTGAAATGCTGGAATAAATTTGCCATCTGTTCCATAAAGAAGACCCCACAGTTCAGGTAAGTTGTCAGTGCTTGTGCATTGTCAGCTTGCATCCACGTTCTTTCTATGAGGATTAGTTACAGCCAGTATTTTCTTCTCCTGTTTTAACTTCAGTCAAAGTGTAATGGAAAATGTGGCAAAGAAAAAGGAGGGAATGTCTGAAGGAAATAACACTCTCTTCTTCCTCTCATTGTCAGTGACACCTCTGGAAATGGACATGCAAACCCTGCCTTCAAGTTGAAAACCCCCCAGCAGCAGAGAAAGGTAGGAGCAAGGTCACCTTCCACCTCCCTGAGGAGAGATGCAGCTGGTCTAAGATGTGGGATGTGCTTCCCTCTCACGCTGCAAATCCAGGGAGTGGATTTATCAAAGGCTGGGAAAAACAGACAAGACATTCTCCATGGCTGAATGTCAGTGGGAGCTGAAGGTAGCATCTATTTGTAGCCATTTCCTTAATGGCAGGAGCTGGGATTTGACCTGAGCCCACATGTCTCCTGATAGGTCTTCTTCTGTCACATCCTGATAGATCCCCTTCTGCCACATCCCTCTCTCAAAACTGTAGAAATCGCAAACACTGGATTTATTTGCAAGTGTTATTTATAACACTAATGCCTGAGTTTCTCTGTTCTCTTTATTCCTTTTTCTGCCTCATGATCCCAAATTAGTTTCTCTAATCAATGCCCACTAGACATATATTACACATACAGGTATGCAGTATTTTCTACTGTGTGCCTCAAAGACCTTGTGTTGATCTTCAGAAATGTAGCAGAGGTAAAAAGGTGGTTCAAAGTGGAAAGATATAACTTCTGGAATTTGTGGGTCTTATGCACAGGTGATTGGCTTCCCTGAAATACCATCAAAACCTCCTCCCCAGCAACCTCCAGGCCTCCGAACAAACACGCAGCAGCCATCTGCCTTCTCCACTGGCTACAGCTGTGGTGTGGGACAGCCTGCTGGTCCAGCACAGCCAGCGCCCGCGAAGGACATTGCCCGGCGGACACCACCGAGCAGACCAGCACCTCCTGCTCCCAAACCCCCCGTCTCTCAGGTACTGAGTTGTGCTGTCACTCTGCAGATGTGATTTGATGGGGAAGTTTGTTCTCAGGAGCTTGGTGAAGCCTTTCTAACTCTGGTCAGGGTGTGGGAATTACTGTACTCAGTAGTGCGTGCTCCATCTCGCCACAGGAGAATTACCACTGATCCTCCTTGTTTTGTGGTGTAGCTGACAAGGACCATGCCGAACACCAGCACAGACAGCTATTCTTCATTCAGGTCCTCTGAAAACTCTGATCTGGATCCAGAGTCAGGTAGCCTGGATCACAAAACAACATTCACTCTACCGAAGTCATCTAAATATTTTTGAGCTGTAAATTGAATTGATAACTTGCCAGGAATCAAAGAGTTGTACAGATTTTTCCCTAAGCAAGCCTAGCACTGTTCCTCTTATCAATTGCATGTATTTTATCTCCTGGAAGCAAGACTTTCTGAGATTACCTGTCAGTGGTAAGTATGAGCTTCAGTATTGAGTACAGGATCTCCAGATCTCCATTCTTTAGGATGATCCCCCAGTTATATTGCATTTGGCCATTGCTGGACTAAAGCTCAGGCAAATTTTGATGTGGAGCAGAAATGGGACCTTTAGCACATTCCATAGGAAACATTAGATTTAACCCAGACTGCCCCCATCTTATGTGAGCATCCTAGCCGTGAGGTTATTTTGAAGGTTATAAGGAAAGGGTATTGATTTACTTCTCTTACAGACAATTTTGTTCTAAGCTTAGTACAGACACCACATTCATACGGAAAAGATGGCAAATCACTCAGACTGACTTAAATCCATTTTACCAAAATATTTCCCTACACATTTTATTAAGTTAAGGCCAACAAAGAAGCAAAGGGCTCAGTTACAGGGGATAGCAGGAGGTGGCTCTTAGGCACTGTCTTTGTGAAGGATAATATAGAGGAAAACAAAACCAAAATATTTTAGTGAATGGGATTTGTTTCTAGCTCCATTGTTCGCGTGAACAACCAGCACTTCAGCAGGAAAGAAAACTAAAACAAAGGCAGGAAGATGACTGTAGTTAATAAGGAATAGGTATCCTTCCCAGCTGGTTGTTGACAATTTCCCCACAATCTCCATTGTGTTCTCTCCCCGGTGGATCCAGTCTCTTTATATCAGTCAGACCTACTAGACGGGACACTTCTCCTAGCATTTCCAAAAGAAACCTTGCCATTTCTGGGTTGGAGGAGAGCCACAAGATGTAGAAAGTACAGGGCAAAAAATTAATTTCACTGTCTGCTAGTGTCAGTGTTCTTCCTGGACATTTGCAGTATGTGCCAGTTTTGCTCTCTTCCTATAGGAGCTCTTTGGACCCAGTGGTTGGTAGGATTTATTCTGCCTTGCCCTTACTGCAGTCACAGGCCGATATCCTTGGAGAGCAATAGGTCCCTAGGCATCAGCTGATGCAGCCATTGAACATCATATTTATGCATAGTCTAAGGAGACTGTGGGGGTTTTGGGTGCCCTCCAAGTTCTGAGTGCAGCTGTGTTTATTAAATCAACACTTGGAAGCCAGCGACTTAGCACAGAGACCAAGCAACAACAGGCAGTTAGCTCTTGTGTGGGTAACTTCTCCCCAGGGGCATGCTTTACACTGAAATTCATTAGACAAATGGAAAATATAATGCTTGGAGCATCCTATTAGGGACAGCTGTGCGCACAAACAAACTGATGGTAGGTGGGAGCAGGGCTGTGTGTGTATGTGCACACGTATATGCATGTATATAGGGTTTATGCGCATTGTATGGGCAATCATACAGCGAGTGTACGCGTGTGAAACTTGCTTTCAACCTCAAGTGCATCAATAATTAAAAGCCTCTGGAATATCACTTCCCTATTACTTACAAAATTCAAAGCTCAAAACTTCTGAATCCTTTAGTAGCCAGAATCTCACATGCTTTCAGCCTGCAGCTCCACTTAGGAGGCCGAGCAAGGTAACCCTCTTACCCTATTTGGTTGTCCTCAGTTTAAGCCAGCTGCCCAGGAGCCTAAAGCCAGTCTTCCTGAAACTTGGTAGGTGAAAAAAACTCTTATGTGTGGAAACCCACTAATCACTGGCATAATACAATAAGTAATGGCAGCTTCTCCAGAGAGGTTTAGACTAGACATTAGCAAAAATTTCTTCACTGGAAAGGTGGTCAGGCACTGGCACAGATGCCCAGGGAGGTAGTGGAGTCACCATCCCTGGAGGTGTTTAAAAGACGGGTAGATGAGTTTCTTAGGGACAGGGTTTAGTAAGGGGACAGGTACGGTTGGACTCGGTGATCTCAGAGGTCTCTTCCAACCAGATGATTCTATATGATTCTTCCTTGCTTCAGAGAGGAAGAAGTCTTTGCAAGCATGGTTTTACCTGCATCCTGTCAGATCTTTTTCTCAGGCAGGGATGCTACAGGCTGAGCTATGATGGTAACTCCTGCCGAATCTGTAAGGTTTCTCCTGTTTTTCACCATGCAGCCATCAGACTGTGATATCTCTGGGGCTAACTCCAAACAGAAACATCGCGGTGTGCAGCTCCGTATGCAATCCGCTGTCTCAGACTTAGAAAAAAATCTAAAGTATTATATCTGTTTTCAGGCCAGGCATCTCTCCAGGCTGAGCATTCAAATCTGTTTCTTTGTTTTTCTTGCATAGGATATTTCTAGGCCCCGGCCACCTCAAAGAGCTTTGCCGGCTAATCCCATCCCAACCAGACCCAGAGCCTGGCTGGGGAACAACCCAGCTGTCTCACTGCCTCCTGCACACCCCAGAATCCCAGGACGACTCCAGCCTGTTGCAGAGGTAGGCACTGAATTGCAGTAGTGGAAAGTACAGGAGCATCCCTTCACCATCAGGACATAAAACTACTCTGAAGGGAGTAACTTTGCTGTCATACAGCAAAACACCTTCCTGCAGAGCCCCACTGGGTGGAAATGGAGAGGCTGTAGGATTGGATGCCTGTATTGCAGGGGCCTCTGTTTTTATGTGTTCCTTATTAAGCATTTACTAGGTTAAGCAAAACAGTTAATTCACTCCTTTACATCCCCGAGTACTTCCTCAGGTAAAACATTTGTGTGAGTGGGGCTGAGCTATGGGGCGGGGGGGTGACCCAGCATGGTTAGTGCAGAGCAATAAAAGAAGAGAGTCCACACAAGACTTGAGGACCCCAGCAAGGAACAGAAACCCCCTCCAGCCTCTCTAGCCATGGCTAAGGAGATGCTTTCTCTACTGGGAGTGTTTCCCAAAAGTGTACTTAATAAGGGACTTTGAGTTGCTGAGCTCAGCTTCCTGGAAGCTGGACCCCTAACATGAAATACCTCCACTCCACACAGTACAGGTGCTGCTTCCAGCCAACAACATAACTGAGGCCAGCTGTAAAAAATATAAACAACCCACATGAACTTCATGGTGCCACTGGTAGAAAGCAGGAAGGTTTCCCAAGTGATGCATTAGGATGTGAATGCTGCATGTGGACAGACACATGCTTCCCCTGGCCTGCTGTAACATCAGCTCCAGACGGGGCAGAGGCCAGTAGCTGCCTTTTCATCAATGCTCACCACTCTCTCTTTTCCCCATTTTCCATCTCACCCAGAATGCTGGTGTTGGGACAGCTGGAGCAGCGAACAACTTGAAAGTGGGACAGCTGGGCTCCCGTGGGCACTCATGAACCAGTTGTTCCTGGCTAGCTCTGACCTTCACCAGGTGAAGACTGAATGGCCCTCGTCACACAAAAAAACATTCACAGCCTCAGAAAATGTCTCAGTTCCTCTCCTCTAGCCTCACTTGTTTCCCATGTGACTCAACAAGCTGCAGTCAGGCTTGGCAAGGAGTGCCCCAGGAACTGTGCTGGTACATGCCAAGCTGAACGCAGCACTCTGCTGGTAGCCTTTTCCATATAGGGATGACTTGTTTATACGGTACTTAAATATTATTGTGCAATATCCAATGCAAGGATGGGGTGATGTGGGCTTCATGTGTTTTTAATCAATTATTTAAGTGTTACCAGGGAGAACAAGCTGTGAGTGCAGGTGCTGGCCCTGGTGGGCTTTCGTGTAAGACTCAGCCCTGTTGCCTTCCTCAGCCCATCCACACAGCTGCAGGAGCATATGTTGGTGCTATACAGAAACTACTGCCTCTTGGGAGAGCAGAAAGCAGCTATGGATAACTTCAGCTTATTCTCAGTTTACAGTGGGTGGCAAGTGAGGCCGCAACAAGGAGCAAACCATGGAAATATTCCTGGTTAAAATAATTCGTGGGTCACCGTGGATTTTATTTGCTTTAATATAGTGGATTCTTTATTTTTCCCATATAACTGTCTTCAGCAAGAGCATTGCAACCTGTCCTCCAGCACTCACTTGTTTTGCCTCACTGCTGTAAGACCCAAGAACACCCCCAGAGTGGTCCATGTGATCCCATCTGTGCCACTGGGACACAGTCAAGGTACTAGAAGGAAACTTGTCTGGCCAAGATACACAGAGCAGATGGCCAGAAGGAAGCTCAGCAAAAGGCAGTGCTGAAACCTCCTCTCCCGTATGCGGTACCATGAATCAGTAGACACTTGTGTGTGTGTCTCCTCAGGTTTCAGTCCTTGCTGAGCAGTAATTCAGCATGAGTTTTCTGCTCCCCATACCAGTGAGAAGTCTACCTTAAAATTGCCCAGGTGGTAAACCAGCAGGAATATTACTGCAACACATGGTGCTTTTGTAGGGCAGCTCATTTACTCCAGGGCTTTTTCCTCCAGGATGTGGATGTAGAGAGCTGTCTGTGTGCACTTTAAGCAGCTGATGGTTCTGACTCTGAGGACCCTCCCATATGGATTTGTGGTTTTTTATTCTAATAGTTTAGGCTTATGTACATTTTTCCTCAGGATTTTAAAAGAAGACCTTTTGTTATGCCAAATTTTTTTCCCTTGGAATGATTTCCTAGGAGAACACAGGGAATTCTGGAGCTGTGGTTACAATAACAATTCTGTTGTGTCTGATTTATTATGATAAATCATCAAACAGTGTGATTGTTGCTGCACATATGAAAAGTGTATTATTGGCAGAAAAAAAGTCTCGTCCCATGGTTCTTTCCCTCAGCTCTACTGATTGAAGAAAAACCCAGATAAACCCAGAGCACTCATTAAATTCATAGTTATGTGTAACAGTGTGTCTGTAGGATGACTTAAAACACAATAGTTTTTGGGACTTTACTACCTCTTTCTCCACAAGAAAATAGTACACAGGGCGTGTCTTGTATTTCTTGTTGATTATTCCTGATCTTGATAATTTTGGACATTTTTTTACCTCCTATATACTTAGAAAACAAACCAACCTACAATACTTCTCAAATAAGGGATGGCAAGTGAAGCATCAACTTTCTAATCTTTGTATGTCTTTTTCTATGGATGGGGTATATTACACATAAACAATCTGCATATTCAAACAACCCTGATTTTTGTTACTTCTTGGTGAGCAGTTCATGTGCCTATGTAATAGATTTTACTGCTCACAGCTGGTACAGTCAGCTGGACACATGGTACATACACCGTAGCAGTACAGATTCAGCCAAAAGAACTTGATCTTATATCCAAGCCCTCACTGAAGATAGCTTTATCAAATGGCCCTCAAAAAGCGCTAAGAATATTTTTACTGCATTTCATACGAGCTTTTAAAAGGTGCCCCTCAGACACACAAAGCTGGACATGCCCAAACCCTAATGGAAAACTTTATTGCTGGGATATCATAGTCTCCAGAAGGCAGTTTGCAGTAAGTCCTTTTTAATATTCATATGTATGCAAGTTGAGTGAATGAGAATAAGGGAACTGCAGGAGGAGTAAAAGATGATAAAACCTGAGGTTTTTTGAAAGGTGTTACTTCAGAGAACATACACCAAAATACATTTCACTTTCTCCTGTGTCCACATATTAATGGTTTACAATAATGCTCTCTGTGCAACTATGCAAATACTTGAAAAAATGCAATTCGTTGTGCCTTTTGCCTAGTTTTAATAAATTTGTCAGTTGTCATTAACAAACATTCTGTCACTGTGTACTATTTTGTTACCTTGGTTCAAATCTTCTGGCATTTGTCCAGAGATGGCAGGATAGCTGGAGGAATGGCTTTTATGATATATAGATCTAGGCAGTGAGAAGGATGAGTCCCATTTACAATCTATTTCTAAAATAAATGCATAACGCATTACACCAATTAGGATGTCAAAAACAAAGCTGGAATTAATTACTCAGATTATATTTTGCTACCAAAGGAGGTCGCTGCTGTTTTAACACTCTGCCCCAGATGCCCCCTCTGCTGTACTCAGCTGTCCTTCAGAATGTTTATCCTTTAGGGCTTCGCAAATAAAATCAGATAAATCATTAAAAACTTTCAGATCCACTTGAAAGGGTTTGTGGTTTGTTTTTTTTTTTTAGAAAAAGCCTCTATTTCCATTCCATTCCAAAAAAAGTACTGAAATGTTATTAAAATAAGAGATTATGTATTCCTCTCCCCTCCAACCCCGAGCTGCACTTCATCAGTGACGCTCAGACCTGGGTTTAACCAGATCAGCATCTCAGACAGCAGCGGTGTGTCCCTTGGTTAGGGCTAACCCAGCCAGAGCTGCCTCTGGGCCAAACCAGTTTGGCAAAGCCGGCTCAGGCTTCGCTGCTCCATATTTGGAATTTGCTGTGAGCAAATGGGCTCCAGTCTCCCTGTGCTATAAGACCCAGCAGCAAGACGGGAAAAACTTCTAACTGTGGCAATGCCTTCCTTTTTCACCTTCCAGCTGAGATTGTTCTCTCAGCCCTTGGTCCTCACCACTGATAAAAATCCAAGGGGGATTTGAAGGTGAGTGAGCAAGAGTCCAGGTAACATCCATACTATATTGAGAGATGGAAAGGGGTGAATGGGACCACTCTGGAATAAACTGCATCCATATAGCTCTGCAGAACATCACCCACCTTATGCCTGTTTGGTTCTTAACACGGAGCTCATACCTCCCTCTAAACAATAACAACAAAAAAACTTTTGGGCTTAAATGATAGCAGAACAGGCTGTGGGACTTAAAAGAGCTGGGGGGCTCTCCGAGGTCAAGACATTTGTTAAGAGAAAAAAAACCAAGACACCTTAACATTTACAGCCACTTGTGCTTTCAGGCTGAAAAGATTTTTCACAGACCACAAAAATTATTCAAGATAGTGACAGTGTTTCTCCTGACACAGACTTTGTCCTGCAAGAGCTTCCCAGCCTGAGTGAGGCCGCCTCTTGCTCAGGTGAGGTCTGGATCAGGCCCAGTGGCTTCACAAACTGCATCAACACGACTGGGCACCACAGCTGGTAAGGGAAAAAAGCCCCACATAATACTTAACACTGTACCGCAGGGAAACTCCCGCACCTCACAAAAAACAAGTGTTGAAAAATACTTCTGTGCCACAGTCCTAAGAGAGCAATTATTCCAAAATTTGCCAAGTTTTCCCCAACATTCTTGACCTGTATTTGTAGAGCAAGTAATTAAAGATCGATGAGCAGAGTCTGAATAGCAGGCGTGGCGCATTCAGTCCTTGTCTCCCACCTCCGGTGTGTATTTTAGAGTTCATGCAAGCGGCTAGAAAGGAAACAAAAGACAAAAAACACTAATCAGTGACTCCATTAGCACCTGGAAATAAATACATCAATGGCCACCCAGGGGGAGGAGTGCAAGAGTAAACATCCCTGCCAAGAATAAGAGATGAGAAGGGGCCTTAGAGAAGAGCTTTGTCCCAGGAGCATCACATTTCAAGAGGGGTTTTCCTGTTCACTGGTTGCATGTATTACAGCCCAGTAAGGATTAAACCTACCCCTTGCTGCCACACCATGACAAAGAGCCAATCCAAAAGCCCAGTGAAAGACTCGGCTTTGCTCTACCTCGCTTTGCATAAGACACAGTTAGTTTTATCTTTTGCTTTTCTTTTTTTAAATTGCTCACTAGCATCTGGAATATTGGCATCAACCCATTCACCCAACCCTCAGACCCTTGTGTAGAGCGCGCTAAGTGTAGATTGTGAATACTTTGGGTTTATCATCTGGGGCGATGCTGGAGTTGTCCACCTCTATCAGGATGTTCTTGTCGTCCCGGGTGACGGGTGCTTGCTCTTCATTCTGGAGGACTTGTGGGAGATTCCCTAAACTGATGTCCAAGTCTTTGAAAGCATGGAGTAAAAAAACCCCCAAAATGATGGTTAGAAAGCCACAAACTGTCCCAATTATGTCCACTACAGTCATGGTGACCCACTCCTTAAAGAGAATGATGGAAGTTGTGATGACAATGGTGGTGAACAGTACGTAGTAGATTGGAAACACCAAAGAGGTGTTGAAAATGTCCAGAGACTTATTGAGGTAGTTAATTTGTGTAGTGATGGATGCCACCAGTGTGATGACTAGGATCCATGTCAATGGGTGCTGCAGCACAGGCTGGCCAGCAAAGAAGCCCTTGATGGCAATATCCAGGCCCTTGACTGACGACACAGAGAAGGCACCAATAACAGAGCAGATGGTGAGGTAAATGAGGATGTTGGTCTGGCCATAGCGGGGTGCGAGGTAGAAGATCAAGAGAAGGCAGACAGCCAAGAGGATCGCAGCATAAGTGAGGAAACCTGGAAGAAGGAGAGAAATAACTTAAAACCGAGCAGCGGGCATGGGGGACACAGCAGTACACAAGGCCCAGCCTCAAGAGAGAAAACACAACCTCCTGCATACCTGGTTCTTTCAGCTTAGACAACATTTCATCCAGAGTGGTGACCTCTTCATCCTCTGGGGCATGTATCACCATCACAGTGCTCCCCACAAGGCTCAGCATGCAGCCCAGCTTTCCTAGCAGGTTGAGACGTTCTCCAAGCAAATATGAAGACAGGATGGCACTGCACGGGACAGAAAACCAACATCAGCTGATGCAGGCGTGATCCATAGCTCAGAGCTCATGTATCAGCCAGGTGAAAAAATGCTGAACGTGTTAGGAGTTCCTCAGAAATATTTTCAAGATCTCCAGATTCAGTCTTGAGCTGTTGGGCATTACGAAGCCTTTAGTACCCAAGAAATGACTACAAGGACCAGCATAACAGAGAGAAAAAAACCCAACCTAATAAGAAAAGAGTTACATTAATTTTAACTAAACCATCAGAAATATTAAGTCCCAGAGAAACTTTGAAGGTACTGGGCTATAGATATATCTGCAAAAATATCTAGTAGTTTTCCATAAAATTTTGGGCAACACACCAGAGCAGTCCTAACTCTCAGTTTGCTTATACATTTAATAATAACACTCCTTCTATGAAACCTTCAGTACGTGGAGTCATGCATTTTGATACAAATATCCTTTATAAAAATAAAAATATTTTCAGTCTTTTTGGTGACATAAAACCACAACGGCAGAGCACCCTAAAGGCCTAGAAAATAAAAGGAAACAAAAGACAAAAAAAAAAAAAAAGGATATTTTTGAGCCCCTTTATATTTTTAGTACTGTTCACTACAAAACCAACCCAACCTAATCTTTAGCTGACTAAAGAGCTGGAATAAAGAAGGAAGTAACAGTGATATTTTCCAATAATTTAAGCTGTAGTGTATGTGGTTGTCATCCACATATAGCATTTCCAGAAGAGCACGCTTCTTAATTCAGTGATTTCCAAATGATCCCCCAAAAGGACAACAACTGTTAGAGGATTTTTACAAAACACGGTGACATTTTTTTCCTTTCGGCAGAATAAATCAAATTAGCATCACTTCAAGTCTTTCTATCTTACAAAACAAATAGCCAAATAAAAAAGCAATCTGTAAACTATAGACACATAAATCACCTTATGAGCACGCTCAGAGCCCCCAGAGGCGTGACAATAGTTGCAGGAGCAAAGGCATAGGCAGCAAAGTTGGCAGCTTCCCCTCCACCCACTAAACAAACACAAGAAAAATAAATACCAGTGAGTTACAGCATACTTTTGTGTTTTCTCTTGTGGGCTGGCAAACCAGTAAGACATCAGTCAGAGAGTGGGGTTTATTATGGGGGCTTCATGCTACTTCTAAACAGAACCAGATCGTGGGCGAAAATCTCTCCTGCACAAACCAATGCAAGCGGAGTGGCAGTCCTGAAGCCCCACAGCCACACAAGAAGGACTGTGGGTGCCAGGACTTGGCCATCTCACAGCTGCCCATAATTAAAGTCCCACAGCCCAGGCTGGCAGCTGCAGTGGCTCTGGGTAATTAATGAGGGGGTGGGCAGTTGTGGGAGCTACTGGGAGGCTGCTCCTCACCTACAAAGTACCTCCTTGGGGCTGTGGTGTCGCCCTCAGCTTGAGCATCCTTGTCCAATGAGCAGCGCGCTTTACTTACAGCTTGTGCTACAGTGGTTGTGCAGCAGGAGCTGCAAGGCCAGAGCAAGGTGAGGGCACCTTGAGCTTCTGCTGCTGGACTAGTAAAAGTCAGAAAAGACTGCTCTGAAAAACCCTCTGCTACTCTTTGCACAGCCATGAGTCCAATTTGAGAAGATTCTGTAATGATGCAGAATGAAAAGAAGGATTTAAGGCTTGCTTTAAGGCAAAGCAAGTTTTGCCCAAGAAAGGAGCTGGTACCAACAGCTCCTTGCTATCTCCCTTGTGCCGAGCAGTAACCTTTCCTGGAGCTCCCAGGCACACACGAGAGGCCGTTTGTCCTGTGCATGGTATAGAGGCAGATCAGCCAGCTTTCTTATTAAAAGCTGGCTTTTCACACTTTTGATGAGGTAAAACTGAGCTAGCAAGTCCTACCAGCCGTGCAGGAGGATGGCAAGGGAGATCCTGTGTGGCTCATAGCCTCACCTCTCCTTGAGGGACCTCTGCTGATGATAGGGGAACTTGCCAGAAAAAAAGGCTTTAAGCCACGAGATTCACAGGGACAGACACTGGAAAAGCTGCAAACACATGGAAACAGGTTCTACTTACTGGTTAACAAGCCAGCCCACCAGAACCAGTCCTTTAAGTAGCCATAGCCTCCATCTCCTGGGGAAGCAAAGCACACAGGTACGCAGGAGTTAACAATCGTGTTCTTCAGTGAGAGACAAGAACAATGAGAACTAAGAATGTGGCAAAGAAAACAGCTGAGAAGGACAGAAAATGCAGACATACCATCCTGCACTACATTAAGATGGAATTAGCGGAAGCTGGCACCTAGGGCTGGACAATGCAAATACAATAAAAGCAGTTGTTTAATCCTGAGTAGCAATAGAAAAGCACCCATTGTTCCAAAGCCACAGCGTTTATCGGCCTGGGGTGCAGCCTGCCCTCCTGCAGCAGGAAGCTTGGGGATGCCCTTCAGCCCTGGAAGCTGTGGTCATCCTTGCTGGTTTATCACAGTGCAATGGTCCCTAAATGCAGCAAAACCCACCCCAGCTGAGCTCCCATGGACTGGTCGTGTTTTGTCTTACGTGTTCCACTTGCCTGTTCACTATGGGGCACTCCTGGAGCAGAGCAAAAAAGGATGGCAGGGGCTGCTCTGTGCTGGGTATGCCCCACTCAAAGGCTGCTCCCAGGGGTGCTGCTGCTCTGCATCCTGCCAGTGAGGAGCATGCTCTCCACCTTGCATTGCACTGTCTCGCTGTGGAGTCTCATGCACAGGCACTAAGGTAAGATAATGAGTCTTTCCAAACCTAGCTTGAATGGGGGTTATAGCTGTGATGGATGAAGAGGGGGAAACCCGGTTGGTTGCTCTGTGTAGGCATGTGGTACCATAGTTCTTGTTGCTGTATGGGCATGGGGAAGACTCCTTGCATCCTGTCCCAAAAGCTATCTTCTTTCACACATTGCTTTGTATCATCGGGCCTCAGCCTGAACTGCCAAAAATCCTATGTAATTTTGTGTGGTGCAGTCATTATATGACTGAGTATTTCTGATGAAAAATTATTCCTGGCATTGGAACAACTCAATAAAAGAAGATGTGCATATAAATCAGGAAAAATGGACATAACTTTGTTGGGAACAAATCCAGCTCTGTTTTTAACCCACAAGCTGTTAGGCATAAGGAGCTTGAGCCTGCTGACATTGTGAATCTTGATTTTACTGGGTCAGAGAGAGCCCATGTTTTTGATAAGCTTGACCTGACCAGAGCTGTCAGTAAAAGCAGTATTTGACCTGCCTTGGAGAAGAGTGATGTGCTCAGATAGCAGGGGTGAAACGCCGGGACTGAGAGATTAAAGGGTGAGATAGGGAAAGGGGGAATGAAGAGGCAGACAGGGATTTGCTAGAATTCAGCCTCTTCTGGTTCCTCAAGTTCACAATCACTCAAGTTCACATGTTATGTTTTGGTATTCCTCAGATATTGCTGGGTTGTTTTGGATTTTGTTTAGTTGTTCTTTTTCTCAAGAACTCTTTCTGTCAGCTGCAATTTTCTGTCAGCTGCAATTTTCTGTCATGAATTCTGGTTAAATGTTCCGAAAACCAGGGAGAGGTTTGCTCCTGTTTTACTTGCTTGGCTCTGTTGTGAGAGAAATTCATTAAGAGAAGGAAGAAAGTCATCTTCTGTAACTGAAACAATACCGTTACTTCATTGTGCAGATATAAAGCAAACCCACTGAAGTTCAGCAGTTGCACGTAGCCAGCCTAATGGCAGGGAATGGAGATGGACTTAAGACTGGGCTGAAGCTCAGGTGCTGTTTGTAGTTTTGCTGCTTGACTCTGGACAGTCACTTCATTGTTCCATGCCTCTGTGACCCCATATGGGGACACAATAAAATGGGGACAGTGATACTGACTTCCTTTATAAAATGATTTAAGAACTGTTCCTAGGCTAGAACTGGGCAACAGTAGTATTTTAATTATCATTATTTTGTTTTGGAGTTATACAAGTAGGTCAGCTGCCAGGTAGGGCTTAAGCTGCTGCCAGAGAGTGTGTTTGCAATGTTGATGGGATGTGTCCCATTTCACAGTGCAATCCCACTGCAGGTAATGCTCCTCCACTATTTCCCATCCAAATATACGCGCACATAAACACACGCCTCGCCCTAAGTGGTTGGTGCTAGAGGAAAGTTATCTATATGTTGTTGAGCAGCATACCTCAGGAGTGTCCCTTCCAAAAACCACAAGCAGAGTTCACACAGATGGCAGGCGTGCATCCTGCACTAAGAAACAGCTCTTGCAAATGCAATTAAAGCACATGGGGCCACTCCCTTGTCTCAGGGACTTGGTGGCAAAGCTGCCTAGTGCATCAACAAGAGCAAGGGTAGGGTCATGGAGCTGTGCTGTTCTGCTCTGGTCTGTGGCACGGGGATGACTTGCACCTTTGTGCAAAGGGACACATTTCAAAGAGCTTTCAACACCGTGCTTCCTCCTGGCCTCACACTTTCCCATGGGCATGTTTTGTTCTGCTGGGTGTATATCTGATCACACAGTGCATGTGTCTTGCTATTTGAGGTGCAAGACGGGAATGCTGCTTTTAGCTGAGCCCTTCCAATGCAGGACTCCGTAAATTAGCTCCTCAGCTCCAGCACAGCACTGCTGTCTGAGTCTCACACACAAGCACGTATGCAGAAAAGGTCTGTCTTACCGTACTGATAGAAGGCTGACGTGTGTACCCAGAGGTGTTCCCTTGCCTATGAGTGCTGGAGTTTGGATGATGTGTGTGGTTCTGGGAACAGGTGGACCTCCTCCCTTCTGCCCTCCCCCAAAAGCCTTACCTGCCCTGGTGCCTCCCTTCTCCACCAGTCGTAGCAGCCCCTTCTTCTTGAGGATGACGCTGCTTCCGATGAGGAAGCTGGAGAAGACAGCCAAGCCCAGGCCAATGTAGAATCCATAACTACTTTGCAGCTGAGTTATCCAGAAGTTATCTGAAGTCCCATTGGTCTGGATAGAGTCAGCTGGGTCAGCATCACCAATCACCTGGCACATGACCCGGTGGGAAAGGCACGAAAGGGTGATCAGAGACCCTGTAAGACCATCATGGAGATAAAACAGTAAATTACTGATAAGACTATCGACAGTGCCTCTATTGCTCTTTGGACTGATTTAGTTGTCTCTCTGAAAAGCCAACCATGTTGTCACCTAACACCACATACCCAATTGCTCTCAAAAACTCAGGACACCTCTTTACTCACATGTGGGAACAGCAAGGTGTTGAGTGACAGATTTAGGAAGCGTAGTTCAAGCAGCCCAGTGACACTGAATACATCTACCAGTCTACACATTGAACTGGAAGGCCACAATGATAATGTAACTGGAATTTCCAAGTATGTCTGTCTGTCCACCCAACTCCAGTGTTACAAATTTTAACTATGCCTTATCAACACAAGCTTGTTGATTCAAAGGCTTTTGCACTTTTCAGCCAACTAATCCTTGCCAGCTCATTTGTAGCTTACAGCTTTGGGTTTAATGTGGAGTGATGCCAGTACTTTGTAACTGTGCATCTGTTCCAGCCCTGTGTACCGAGCAGTGTCACGGGATCACTTGTCCCAGACCAAAGTTTCATCTATACGTTGCCTATACCGTCTAAGAATTTTATTTTGCCCATTTCCCAGTATCACAGTATTACAAGGCTGGAAAAGACATTTGAGATCATCGAGTCCAACCTATGACCCCACACCAACACCTACTCATCATCATTTGTAAAGTTTCTGAGTGCTTGTAAAGCATGCAAAGTTCTGCCAGTGTGGAAGGGCTGAAAACAGGCACGGCCTTCTGCTGTTAACACCAAAAGCTCTAAGCCCCTGTGTCTCTTGCCAAGGTGTGTTGCTGTGTGGGGGTGGGAAAACTGCTGAGTTTCCTCCTACCCTGACAATCCCACCACACCCAGCACAGCTTTCTATCGCAATCTTCATTTCAAAGTGTAGTAAATACAGTGTGACCGCAACCGTGGGAAACAGAACATCCAGGTGGACAGTCACGGAAGTCCCTTCGTAGTGAAAGACTTATATTTTCTGACTGGCTTCACGCAGGAATTACGAAGCAAGTATTTATGTGTCTGCAGGCATGGGTATACAACGGCTAAACGGCTCATAGTACTGCTGGCAGCCTGGAAGTCGGTCACAATTTTTTCCTGAACCAAGAGACCGGCTTGGATCTTCCGCAGCCGCACCCCATGGCCAGGGTACGTGGTGCTGAGGATTTAGATCTGAGCTGCATCCAACCTTTTTTTAATGCAAAAAAATTTCCAGTGACTTTCTAGATGCATTTCTAAAGGTTCCCTAACAGGTTTCTTTCCTAATAGAAAAACATCCTTGATTGTGAAAATATTTCCTGGGGAACAGGGGGAACGTCTCGCCCCCTCGGCCGGCTAGAAGTCTCCACAATGTGCTACTGGGCACAGGGAGTGGGACGGGGTGGTAATCGACCGGGTTAGGTAATCTTTGAAGGGGAAAAAACCCCCTCCTGGCTTCTCTGCAAGCGCCGTGAGGCTGGCACCGCGCGGCCCGCGCTGCTGGCAGAGCAGGCTCTGGGTGGCTTGGGGGTAAAATGGAGTTCTCCCATTCCCATACAGACCTCAGAAAAAAAAAAAGAAGCCCTAAACCCAGAGAAGCAGAGCAGTGGCAGGGAGCAGCCCTAAAGCCGGGTGGGGATGAGGCCCGGGGGTGCGGCGGGCTCAGCCCCTTCAGCGGGCGCCCCCCTCGCTCCCCCCGTGCTGCCGCTCCGGAGCGGGGTGCACCCACCGTTGCTGCAGCTCCCGTTCGCCTCCAGCCGCTCCATTTCCTCCGTCCTCCGCACGGCTCAGAGCATCCCTGGCGCCCAGAGCAGGGGCCGGTGCTGGTGGGGCAGGGCTGGGCTGGGCTGGGCTGGGCTGCCAGCACACCTGCCCGGCCGGCTCCTCCTCCGGGACGGGTCTGGCCCGGCCCTGGGCTCGGTGCAGCGGCAGCAGTTGCCCCTGGAAGCCCCCGCCCCCCTCGCGGCCCCCCCCGCTGCCCCCGTGCCCCCGGCCTGGTGGGGGCTGGAGGGCCAGAGCAGGGGGAACGGTGGGTTCAACAGCCCTTGCGCTCATCCGGGATGAGGCTGCCCTGGCTTCGGGCCTCCAGCAGCCTGGCTGGTGGGAGGTGTCCCTGCCCATGGCGGGGGGTTGGAACTGCATGGGCGTTAAGGTCCCTTCCAACCCAAACCTTTCTGTGATTCTACGGGTCAGCCCAGACAGGGATTTCTGCTCTGTATTGCTCGAGGAGGAGGGAAGGGGAGAAGGTGCTGTGGAGGCTGTGTTTCTCTTTAGGTGATGTGTGAACTGGCTGTGTTGGCTGAGCTGTGGGACGCTGGGTGTACGCCGAATGGGTGTACCCGCTGCAGAGTTGTGGACTTCATACATGCACAAGGCATGATGGAACAGAAATTCAAAGTAAACAAGAGAAATTAAATCCTGTAATTCTGCAGATATCTCATCTTACTGAAAGATACTATGGCTGCAGTTACACAGCAAGGAAAGCATCTTGTTGCTTCAAGCATTGGTGTTTATTACTCTCCACTTAGTACTCTGGGTGTGCGTGGTAGATTGTAAGACGGATGAAGTTGGGGGCTGAGAAACATGTAGAGGTCTAAGGAAGATGGGTATATCCTAATGGAAGTTTTGAGAATGTGAGATATCAGGTACTTGCTGGGCAAAGGCCTGAAGGTCAGGCCAAATATCCTTAATGGATATATACTATATCCTGGGGTCTGTAGCTCCCTGTCCCACTGCAGCTGAAAACTTTTGTGGTAGCATTAGATTGTGAACATTTCGGAGGGTGTTGCAAACCAGTGTGTTTTGCGTTCATTCCCACCCTCCTCTGTCGACATCCTTCATTGCTCTGTTTGTGCGCGGTGGCCGTGTGTACACAGAAACCTACTGCCAGCACAAAAGCCCTTTTGTTGTAGCAGGAGCCATTAGCCAGATTTTGCTCTAGGTCAGCAGAGGTAAGTAAAACCAATAGCTTTTCTTCAGCAAGCCCACATTTATAGGTAGGAATGGTATCTGCCATAAGGCAATATAAAGGTGTTCAGGATCTGAACGTGTCTGAAAATTTGCCCTTTTTCCCCTGTCAAATGTTACCTGTTACTACAGAAATTGCTCTTAGACCATCAAGCTGCAGCATTTCGAGTGCCACACGGCTCCTTCACTCAGTGCCTGATCCAATCTCTGTATAACTCCTTTCTCCAGCAAATGTAATGTTCAAGTGTTTTGTGAGTCACTTCATTTTAATCGTGTCTGTTCATCAGCAACAGACCTGCAGGTCACTGGCTGAGAGAGGCTGTGCCAGCCAAATACCACGTCCTCCCCTTTATCACAGGAGCACTTGATAATGAATCCAAACTGTGTGGCAGTGGGTTTGGATGTAGGAAATGAAACACATGCTGATTTATCAGTGATCTGGGAGCAACTTCTACTTCTATTACATATTATGGAGGCAAAAGGCATCCTGGGCAAGACAAGGATGGGAGGATTTGGCTTTTATTTAGGAAATTTGCTTGCTGATGCCAGTAAGAGCTATTTGTGCAATGTGTGAATATGAGGCTGATTGCAGAAACTGAGGTGATGGCTGAGTGGGATGAGTGTTGTTGCATTTGCAGTGCTGACTGCCTGCAGCTGGCTGGGGAATTTGTCACCCATCCCCTTGCAGCCTGCTCCACCTGCCTGCTCCAGTGCTCAGGGGCGCTGCGGGGCTCTTTGCTCGACCTTTTCCAGCACCCCGACGTTCTGCTTATAGCTGAGGAGTCCTGATGGTGGGTTGGTTATTGGCAGTTAAACCACATCCAAATAATTTCCAAGACTTGGGAGTGAGCGTTGTTGACATCTGTGCCAAGCGTAGTTGCCCGCTGTGCACAAAGGGATGTTAGGGAGGGCCCAAATTTTAATGGAAGGGATCTGGGATTAAAATGATCTTTTTGGTGATGGTGCAACCTCATAAATTACTGCCTTGCCAGAGCGGTTGATGCAGTCAAAAGCAAAAGGCACTTTGGCCACAGCTGTACCTTCCCATCAGCTTGATTTCCTAAAGGAAAAGGCTAACGTGATCACACACACATGTGTTTGTGAAACCCCTTTCACCTCCAAAGGTATTTGATACCACAGGCCAGCTTTGCCAGATTTGACAAGGGGTGAGATCTCCAAGAGAAGCTGTTCTCCCTTCTGGGAATAGAGGAGACATGACAGGGAAGAGGTCCCAAAAGGAGGGGACACCGCAATGTGAGCTGGCTCTATCAGCCGTCACGGAAGGAGCGTGCCTAGTTGTCATCACCGTGGGAAAATATTCAGTTAGAACTTGCAATCAACCACGGGACACAAGTATTTCTTTCTCTCTGGTGCAGGGGCTGCGGGGGTGTGGTATATAAAATCACTAAGTCACAGGAGTCGCATTTGATGGATTTAGTAAGGTTGCATATGACAATATGGGAGTTAAAAGCGGGGTAGGATTGGCATGGAATTGCCTACTGTGCGTAGTCAAGGACAAGTTGAGACTGCTGAAGCAGGGATGCAACCAATGCCTTTTCTATTGCTTCATATCCTCATTTTAATGGGAAGGCTGTAATTAAGGGAATTCAGCTCCAAGCTAGGACCTTACTGGATGATACTGGCATCAGATGTTTCCTTAAAAATAACTCTTCAGAAATCAGGGAGTCTTCCTTAGCAGCTCATCTTCTAACAATGCAGTTCCTCCTGAAATACTGGTTTGCAGGCCAAAAAATTTGACTGGAATCCAGGGGGTAGAGCAAGACAGCTTTGCATGCAAATAACCTCTTTAGCAACATCAAAAGTCTTTTCTGTCCCCCGATCTTCTCTGCTCATCTCTTTTAGTGTGGAAAAAATGATGGAAAAATACTGGGTATCAATTGTCCTGTGTTACTAATAATGGTGGAAATATCCTGCTAACAGGTAGTGGGAACATTTGCCCTTGGATGTCTGCGAGGCACGGTTCCTGTGGAAACTCTCAGAACAGGGTTGAGATAGTCTGCTATGGCTTTGTACAGTTTGAAGGCTCCAAGGAGCTGTTTGCTGCTTCAAAGAGAGGATAAATCTTTCTCACGATGACCTGATAGTGCAGGGGTTGAGGGAATTGCCTGGTGTTCCGATAATTGCAGCACTACATGAAAGGATGCTGAAAGTTTGAAAGATGACTTTGTTGAGCAGACAGCTTTTAATCCAGCCCGTCTTGAGGTAACTGTGTCTTGCCATTTAATGCTACAAGAGTTTAGACACTGCCACAAAGACAGAGCATTCCCGAGTCTGTTGCATCCGTGGTGGGTTCCCACCCTAGTATCACCCTGCCTGTGCCAGTGCACATACCTGTGGGGCTGTGCTGTGGAGCAGCTGTGATCCAGGGTCATTAGGCCACAAAACACACCCCAACTTGTGTCTCCCAGGGTAGTCAAATTTTTTAATTCCAGATCAGTTCAGTGATCCAGGTGACTAAGGCTCCGTAGACCACGTATGTTGGCAGAACAGGAGTGGTGGGTTGGTGATGGATAGAGGGTGGATGTTCAACGGGCATCACAGGCCACAAGGTGAAGTGTCAAGTAATCAGCAGGTCATTTGTTTGCAGATCTCTTATCTGTCAGTTATTTGCATCAGAATTCTAAATCAAGTAAAACTAGATGTGAAAGGCATTCCTGGTTTGCAGAAGGGGTCACAGAAAGGGTCATTTTGTTATGCTTTTGAAAGAATAAAACAATCATTAATGAACTGTTCTTCGCATTGCTGAAATGCCTTTAGTCTGAAGATGTAAGCATGTTTCAAAACATTAGGAAGAAGAAAGATGTGAACCTTTATTTTTGATGCTGGTCCCTTAGGGCTGGCTGTCTAAAACCCAAGAATCTTGGACCCTGATAATCAAAGCAAGTGGTGCTTCTGGCTTCAGGTGAGACCAGGCAGCCTGGGAGCTCTCGGCGCTCCTTAGGGCTGGTGTTAGTACTGGGATGTCCGTGAGAGAGCAGCTAAAATTAGTGGGTTTCTTAAAAAAAAGAAATCTTAGTGGAGGAAAGGATAAAAACTAACCAACCTGCCTAATATCAGTGGCTGAGTCAGGAAGAAAGTCCTGTTCTCCTCTCTGCCATTCCTTGTTACAGAACCATGTTGAAATCAGTAAACATTGGGCAACTTTCAACCATCAGGCAAATAGTCCTTCCCAGCAGCGCGTGAGACATGAAGCTGCAGGCACATCATGTGCCCCGTGAGTTAAAGCTCATCTGAAAGATCAACAGAGCTGCCTGGATAGCAAGGAGAGTCTCCTGGAATAAAAAAGGCCCCTTGTTGAGTTGACAAGGCTGTGGTAATGAGGAAATTAGCTCCTCACTTTAGCTTTGTTTTGAGTAGAGCCTGTCAAATTCTATTTAAAATAATTACATAATTTTCCCTCCTTCAGCCCTCTTATACTAAAACAAGTTTTCAAATGAAAATTTGTCATGGAAGGAATGATTTTTTTTTTCCAAAAATCATCAACTTTTTGATAGGAAAATTTGTTTGCTTCTTTTGGTGTTGGCCACAAAGCTTTTTTTTTTTTCCTTTGGTATTGACAAAAGCTTGACACTTTATCAGCAAAATGCTGCCATCATTCCTCTTAGCTTTTTCTTTGTGCCAGAGGCAGACAAAGGCTCTCTCCAAATAACAGTTATCACAACTATGATGACACCACAAGGTAAAGTCTGCTCATTTCACGAATGAGCCCAATTTTTATTTCTCTTCATCACAAAAGTCATCCCACATTTGTTGTACACACTGTTGTTTGCTGTGTTATGGGACATATCACCATGTGTCAGATGCTTTACTCTTGCTGAAGCATTTCTAATGGAGACAGCAGCTTCTGTTAGCTGAATTTTAGAACAACAGCAAAAAAAAATAATACAAAACCAAAATATCATCTTCAGCTGCATAGCAAATATGGATCAAAAATTTAACACCGTTATCAGATCACAAGCGTAAATATACCTCACCATAAATAAAATTCATTGTACAAAATAACTCAAGCAGCTTTTCATACAAATATGATACATTTGACAAGAGTTTTTGAGAATATTTTCTTGGTTTTTTTACACCTTCAATTCTTTTTTCTTTTATTCTCAAACACACATGAACCTACTGGGCTGGAGTAATGCAGGAGAAAAAGGACTAACATGTTCTTCAATGATAATAAGTGCTGTTAAGAGTTTAAAAGGAAAACCATTGAAGTGCTGAGCTTGAATTAGTTTGCTTCCCCTTTCTCTTGTATCTTTGACAGTCAAGTGCAGCATCATCCCAGAAAGGCATGTGCACTGCCAAGTCACTTTTTATAATGACAAAGCTGGAAAGAACATTAAAATAACCTAGTGTGACTTCATTCATGACACAGCCCATCCTTTCTCCTCCCCCTCCCATAATTCCTGTGTCGAGCCAACAAGTTGTCTTTGAAGCAGACATTCCAAATGGTGGTTGGTAAATCCCAGGGAGCTGCAGACCAATCCAGATTAAGCAGGAAATCATAGGTAAAAAAGCAAGCTCACAGTCAGTGGGTTTAAAAGTACGCAGACAAGTGTCCACATTTCTCTAGGAAAAAAAAAAAGAGGGATCTGCAGATTTTAAAAGGCTGAAAACTATAGGATTAGAGCATATTTGCAAGGAAGACACCCAAACTTGGCAGAGAATTTGCAAGTGTGGAGAACATGTTCAACCTGGTGGCAATCTGTTACTATTTAGCCCTACTGTTAAAAATTTGCTCCCTATTTCCATTAACAATTATGACATTAAAAAAGTACATGAGGAAAAAATTCTGTTTTCATGGAGTTCTTTAAAGAACTAAGCCTGGACCTGTTTCTCATATACAGTCAAGGAGGGTTACAGAACTGAAGCTTAAGACTATTTGAATCCTTTAGATAATAAAAGGACATTAATATCAAATCTCAGAAATTAAGCCCAAAAGATCATTCCTAGCCGATATCTCATGCTACTTGAGCCACAAGGCAAAACATCTGCATACCCACTAGTCAAATACGCTTCACATTTTGTTCATGCACTTTGGACAGTTTAGCTCAAAACATTTAATCCCTTGGAATCTGAAGGGATTTCAAGTTTTTGCCAGCAAATCTGAGGGCAACAAACAGATTTCATCCAACTGTTCTTTCAAGTACATGCGAGTGTACTTTGCAGGGTTTCAGAGAATTATTACGGCGATACTATAGGAAAGAATTCAGTGATCTTCATGTTTAGGTGAAATATCTCATGACTCACTCTAGACCTAAACAGATGAAAACAGGCATTTAAGTTCACCTTTCTATATCCTATTTTGTCTAGGTAGCTGAGACTGGGCCATGTGGCGCAGTTCATCCTTTTGTAGTAACGTCTTGCTCACGCTGGTTTCCTAGAAGTCTCTAACATGTCACACGCAGCAAGACATTTAATTTGTGCTGTGCCCAGAGGTGGCTCTGAGAGCCAGACAGGGACTTGTGCTACCTTTTCAGCAACACTTTCTTACCAAAATAACAAGCACTTACTATTTAGGTCAGGAAAAATAGGATCTCGGTTGGATCTAACTTCCTCATATCTTGTTTTCCACAAAAAATAAAGTGCTTGATTCTCCTCTTCCTTTTAAAAAATATATATCTGTAGATACCCTCACTCCAGTAGTGCAGAAGTGCTGGAACACGATGGAAAACCAGAACCAACATCCTTAGTGGAAGAGTAGATAGACAGCAAGAGCCCTGCAGTGTCATTGAGTCCCAGATGTTCTTCTGCTGCTCTTCCTCAAGACATGGAGGAAACAACTCGCCTTGCCAGCTGGGTCCTTTCCTACCAGTCAAAGATTTCAGCCAGACTTCCTGAGATTTCATTTTACTTTTAGATTACTGTGCTGCACAATTTCCTCCTTGCAATTTAAATGTCTATTTCGGTAATGAAAGAAGACTCAAGGTGTGAAAATGTCCAGCACTTCTCATGGTTGGGGTACTTATTAATTATCAAAGGAGTAGGTAGTGAGAGTCTGAAAGAACAAATTCAGCCCACCTAGCAAGATCACCCTCTTTAGCAAGAGTAGTTTCCTGGCTGTTGTTTCTCAAGACAAAATACTCTGGCTGGGACATTTCTACTAATTAATTAGATGTTCCCTCTGAGAGAATAAATGCTCAGGCTCTGCCTTTTTAACATCTGTAATAGCATGCAGTTTACAAGGCATGACAAAATGCATGAAAGGAATATATATTATCACATCTGTATACTGTAACAGCAATTCTTTGCTGTGACCTAGCTAACACTGAGAAATTAAAATATTGTCAGCAGTAAGGCTAGCATCATTTTCTCTTAGAGCATGTGGTTTGATCTCCTTTAACCTCAAGCACAAGCTTTTGTATCACACTACTGAGGGGAAGCAGGGAAGACCATGAGTTTTGAAATCCTCCTTGAAATTCCTGTTGAATTTGTCTTCAACATATGAGAATCTTAGATTGGCTGAGTAGGAAAAGGAAACAGACTCAAGTGTTTCCTCTGAGTGCCCTTAAACCTGGAAAATTTGGGTATTTTTTAATGCTTATCCTGTATTTTACTTCTTCTAAACAATAACATCACTTCTGAGAGACTGGAATTTTCCTAAGCCCTGCTGATAGTCACCATGCTCTGAAGAAATATATTTGGTCACTGTGCCACTAAGAATTTGTCTAAAACAAGGGAAAATAGCATCCCATAACATACAGAAATTATACACCCCAGCGCTCATCCTTGGCCAAAGATCTAAGATCATGCATGTTCAAGGCAACTATACCTGTCTCCTGTCAGGATCAGTGATTATTTCCACCCAGATTAATATGTTCAAGAGCACATTCACATGAATGCAGCCTCTTCCACAGTCCATACAAAATCTTGTTTAGTCCATGGAAAACGTGTCTTTAGGAGAGAACCCTTTGCATTAAAATAAGTGGATGTCCTATAGCAGAGAAAAAGCCAGGACACTTTCTCTTTCACCAGCTCTCTGAAGTGCTGAGTTATTTGGTGACTACATGATGGCTGTTCTGTAACCCATGTACCCAAGCTCCCTTTAACAGATGCTAGAAAGGTCAGAGAGCACAAAGTTAGCCCCAGACTGGGGCATGCAGCCATCCAAGACCAGCCCAGCGCAGCACGGCTCCTCTGTGCCCATCATTTGATCTTTACGGTGCTGCCATAGGTGACATTCTGCCTTCATCCTTTCGTCCACCTGAAGGGTGAATCAGGGACTTGTTTTGGACCCTCCTGCTCCACGGCTGGTGGCGCATGTCATTGGGGGTGCTGATTTGCCCCATTGCTTCTGTGGTGGGAGTGGGCTCCCAGCACTGCGGGAGCATGGAGCTCTTCCACCAGGACTCCCACATTTGGGGTGCAATATGGCTTCAGAGTGATGGATGAATCACAGGGGAAAACTGAACCACTTCATGGAAGAAAAGCATGTCTTGCCCACCTACCCCCACCCACCCCCAAGTCTGAAAGCTACAAGTAAAACTGAACACAGGGATGGTACAGAAGAACATGCACTCAAACAGGGCCAGATGGGAAGATGTGTCCTCATGAGCAGTAGGCATAACCAGTCTTTGTTGCCAGGTCTCACGCCACTGTGTTTAACTCTCCCAGCTGTTCTGGGCTCAGTTCCTTCTCCCTTCCCAACCTGTGCAGGGTCAGTGTCCACACTAGCAGGTGGTGGCCAATGACTGGTGGATTGGGGGCTGGAAGCAGCGCACGTGCTCCACCGTGGAACTGTCTGTTTCCACTGACTTCATGTACTTGTTCAGGATGGCAAAAATCTCATTGTTCAGGATCTGATACTTCCTGATCCTGTCGGCCATCTTCTTCAAGGGCTGGAGGGATTATGAGGGAGAAAAACAGTAGATGAAGAGAGTCTTATATCATCTGACTAGCTAGAAAACCTCTGCTAAAGCAAAGCAGCTGTAACATGTGTTAGAAGTTCCATTTAGCACCTCCCAGGGACCGGTGACTCACTTCATTATAGCGTTTGATGACTCAAGACAGAGCATTAGTAAGGTCAGTGTGTGGTCCTAAGTTAACCATTCTAAAGGCTAGACTTCCAGCTGATTATTGGTAAAGCCACTACGATCACAGGATGGTTGCTGGAAATATCGGCTCCTCTGCTCCAACTTCCCAAACCCAAGAAGAAAGAAAAAGCTTTGGGAGAAAAGACTTGATTGTCAAGCCAATTAAAACCTTGACCTCTCTGCTGAGACGGCAGATAGAAATCCCACAGTGAGAGCGTCCACTTTGAATAAGGTTAACACTAGGCATGGTTTTAATTTATGAGTTTGGACAAAGCAAGATAGAAAACAGAGAAGTGTGTTGGTTCAGCTCCTTTGGGATCTCACCCTTCAACTTACCACGTTTTTTATGATTTCATCCTTCCCGTCCTGCCTCTGCACCTTCAGCAGGTGGTAGCAGAAGTCAAAGAGGTCAAAGCGCCGCTGCTGTCCGAGGAGAACAATGATAGAGCAACCTGCCCAGTTAAGACCATCTCCAAAGCACTGCCTGGAAGGAGTACAGGGCAATGGGGTGGGGAGAGATGACAGTTTAGAGTCAGGTAAGAGAAGTCCTACCATGGCACCAGGAACTCTCCTTGATGAATTCCTAGGGAAATCAGATTCAGTCCTACTCTATAAAAGGGGGTATACACCTAGAGAAAATGAACTCAGGAGACAGGCAGAATTACACCAGGGGCAGGCTGGGCAGGGTGCATCACCAGGTAAGACAGATGAGGATCTAGTCTCTGACTAGGGTTGTTGGCCATCTACCCATCTCCTTCTGCATGCCGCCTTGGGTGTGTCCCTTTATAGTACTCTTTTCCCCAACTGTTTGGATAGAGAGCTCTGGGCACCTCTTTAAGCCCATGCACAACAAAGTCCTTTCATCAAGGACTCATGACCTTCCTCTACCTCTCCACTGGCTGAGGCTATCGCTGCACCTGAGGGCATCCTGAAGGCTCGCTGTCCTCACTAGCTCGTGAGCAGCAGTAATGGCAGAGTCGGCTGATGGATACTCACTCTGCAGTGAACTCGTTGGTGCCCACAGGGATGCAGTACACGAACTGCATGGCACTCCAGAGCCGATGAAACTCAACGCACTCATCCACATGCATGACCCCATTTGTTGGGGGTGGCCCACGCCAGATTGGGTCCTGCAGGTAGCTCCTAATTCGTGTCAGGATCACCTCAAACATAGACAGCCCACAGCATAACCGCTCCTTGGTCAGCAAGTCACCCTCCCGGGCAATGGCTATTTGCTGAGGAGAAGGACAACCAAAGAAACAGAAGTGACAACGTGATACAGAGGGACCCTCTCACTGGATTCAACGCTTCCCGGTCTCCCCAGCTCTTTCAAAGTTAACACACATTCCATGCAAGGTCCAACCTTACCTCTAATGGCTGCTCCCATGGCACTCCCCACCAGAGAACCTCTCATCCCTCAAACGGAAGAAGACTTCATATTGTGCTAAATTATAATCCACCAACGTAAATATCTTTTGAAATAACTACAGACGTCAGAAAACAAAAGTTGAAGGCAAAGCTCTGATCAGAAATACTGATCCTTAATTCTGCCAGCACACCGTTCTGCTATATTAGTGCTATCTGCGTTGCTGGGTTTGATTTCATGATTTGTGCTGATTATGAAACTAAAAAAGGATGGAACGGGGACATCTTCCTTCCCAGGACATTGCCATCATCTCTTTAAAATGTACATAGCTTACAGCCTTCTTGATTTCTTTTGTAGTTAGGTTTAAAAAGCCCTGAGGACAATGAGAAACCACCAGAACCTTAATACTGGAAAACATGTGGTTTATAAGAAAGTCAAAGGCTGCCAGGCTGCCCTGGCCTCACAAGTAAAGCCTTTTTATCCCTCTTACCGCTTTGGCAGAGGCATGCAGAGCAAGTGTGACATTTACAAACTCTCAGCTTATGCCAGGAGACTTCCTCAAACTTTATGTTGTTTTTAAACATTTTCTCCATTTCCAGCTGTCCCTGTAATGCCTATAAAAATGTCATCCCGATCAGAATCACAATAGGAGCTCGGCGTCTGCTGCAACAGGCAGGTACATGTCCTGGCCAGACATTAAGAACATGAATTACGCTTTGTTTACTTGGATCATCTTTATTCCACTCTAAAACACACGAACGTGCCTGTACATCCCCTTTCCTAACTATTAGTTCAGGCTGGCAGTAACCTAAAGCATTTTTAGTTTGGTGGCTACTGAAATTAGAAGCATTACAATTCCCGCTTGTGTCACAATTTCAAGGACGTTCTGGGAACCTCGGATCAATTAATGTTCAACTAATAGCAAATATTATGGGAAAGCAGTATTGCTGTGCAGTAGCCAGACTGGGTCTGGGATCCCTAGATCTGTTAAACACAGCAATGATACCACCGGTTTCATGGCACACACTTGGATGTGTTTGCTTAGCAATTAAAGATTTATTTTATCCTGCTTGTTTTTATAACAAAAGGCTGTACACTCTCCCTCTTCTCATCTGCTCCAAGCTCTTACAGGTACAGATTAACATCTGCACACACTAGTCTACGATGGCAAAATAGGGACACAGTAGAAATAAATTAGGTGTTAGCATTACTGTTTGCTAAGATGAAGTGACAGAACAGGTAATTTTAGAGAACAAACTACTCCAATGATCTTAGTACACTGTTTCTGAAGAAATCGTAATCTAGGAAGGGATGCAGTGCCACTCACTTGTGAACATTCACAGAAAGAATTTGGTTCTAAAAGTCATCAACATAAGATTATTGGGTAGATATCTAACACAATGAAGGCAGCTGGAGAGCTGCTAGTCGTGCGGCCAGATCCACCTCACAGTCTGGGATCCCACTGATTTCTAAGATCAGGAGAAGAAGGGTGTCAAAGGATGCAACTATGCTGGCTCAACAATTCCAGTGAAAATATCAAGAGTGAGTTAGCACTTTTGCAAATCCCTTACTAAATTCCCTTATGAACAGCATTAAAAGGGAGAAGATTCCTTTAATGAACCACCTTCACCCCCCTGGTTCTTTACAAATCACCTATCAAACAGCTGCTTCTGGATTCCCAATGCAAAACAATTGTTTGCAACGATCACTGACAGTTTCCCTGCCATGGCACAGATCTGCTTGTGCCACAGCTGTTCTAGAGCTTGTTAACTGGTGAGCTTGCAAGAACCGCACCCAGAGCCTGCGAAGACTGATAGATCCCCACTAACTACAGCAGCCTCTGGCTCAGCCCCTTCACAGCACATAATTACATGAAACGCATAGGGCCACCTTTTGGGAGAGGCATCTAGCAGGCAACTTCTGCTCAGAATCTGGACAATGGCTAAAAGGCACTTATGTGTTCTGCAGGAAAAAGTCCTGTATGGCCTGTGTCCAAAACTGCATTTCCAAAATGCATGTCCAAAACTGCATAAGGAGCAAGCTTAGAAGCTATGGAGGCACCTACAGAAAGTCATTCTTGTGATTATTTACATCTGAGCTCAAAAAATATCTGGTACTGAACTGTTCCTGTGTGATGTCTACGGGAACAGTTTATGGAAGACTTAATTTTTAGCAGGAAATACCTTTTGTTTTCATCACCATCGTAACTATGGCAGGGATAAGCAACAAGTGGACTCAATAGCAGATTTCAATGATGATTTTGCATGGAAAGAAGGAGAGAGAGAAAGACCAACACAAAGACACAAAAACACAGAGGTGAATTCTTTTTCTCGAGTGTCTCCTTTAAAAGGAAGTCAATGGGAAGTGAGAGAAGTGTCTACAAAGTAAGACAAAGCCCTCAGTTATCCAGCCACTTTCTTTGTTTCATATGATTTCCAATGAAGTGAAGTTCAAAATGTCCTTGATCCATCAGAAAAATCAGGAAAAAAAATCAACAACTTTCTGCCTGCCACAGATCTATCACTTCATACAACTGAGTGATCACTCCATTCCCTCAGCAGTATGTTACAGAAAAAGGATGTTGATTCATTTAATACTTTGAATGATTTTTATCCAGTGAACCCCACTAAGTAGGCAGCGGAAGTTTGGTTATTGATATCAATAGAGCTCAAATTTTTCCGATTACACAGATCAGTTTATGGAGATATTTTTAACAGTACTCAATTTCTGCTCAAGAGAGCTTTTCCAAGCTGAGACCCGCCTCAAGAAGACACTTAAATGGAGCCATAATTTTAAGCATGTGCTGAAGCTCTAAGCATGTGCTAGGAGGGAAACCATTCTCAGATGCATTCCTTGACAGGGATGAGCTTAAAAATGGACCACACTGCAGCCCTAACATGGGATCCCCAAAAGTGACAGTAATTGATTGAGTCAGGGACAGCCCTGCAAAATTTACCCTCAAACCACCCCAGCAACTCTCCACCTTTTTAAAATGGAGAAGAAGAGTATTTTCAGAGTTGTTCTTATTCAGAGCTGGCTTTTAACATGCTTGCCTTACAGCTCCCTGCCAGCTCTCCAGACCGGAGGCAGCAACACAGCATCTGCTCACAAATTTCTCTCCAAAGTGTCTGCTAGGGCAAAGATTTTGGTTTTATTGTCCAATTGATGTTTTGGGGAAAAAAACAAAAAAAAGGATCACTTTCCCAAGGCCAAACAGGCCATCTGGGGACTGCTATGAATTTTCAACAGCCATCCCTTTCAATGAAATCCTTACCTGCGGAGTGCCCAGCCTCTCTATTAGGGGAACCAGGTGAAGTGGGGCATACTTGGCTTCGAGACGCTTCATGCGCACCTCCAAGCGTTCTCCTTCTGTCAAGCGAGCAGCAAACAGTGAAATGAGAGGAGGAAGTGGAGACCCGCAATTTCCGCTGAGTTTGCTCAGAGCTGCCCCCCAGCAACCATCCAACGAGACTTTGGATCAATGAGCCAAACCGACAGCAAATGAGGGAACCAGTGATGCAGAGAAGGGAGGGATGTGCAATTGCAGTCTCAGCAGCAGCTTAATCACACATGTCCAAAAGCACGTTCCTGTTACTGATCGCTCCTGTTGAGATGGACATTTCATGCTGTCATTCTCCAAAGAGGCTGTGAAATGGCTTTAAAACCTTAAGGGAACCCCCAAACTGACTAAGGTTTCAATCTGTAACTCGGATACAGAAAATGCACCCTTGGCATTTGTTTCCACCTGACTTTTGGCTGTATCCACTTATCTACTTCGAGGGGGAAGCAGGGCCAAAACTAATCCTAAGCAGAAATAGGAGAGAAGCAGCTTCTGGGCAGAGACCTCTGAGTCTGTCCACTGCTTCCCTCTCAGCTTCTTACCTTTGATGTAGACCCTGGGCAAAATATTTTGGAAGGGAGCAGCATGCAGCAAATCACAAACTTCTTCCTGGGACTGAGGCAGGAAGAAAGAAAGATAAAGTAAGTTAAAAAATACCTATAGGGGTTGAGTGTATGGCTCAGGGTCCTGGGAAACACTACAACAATTCATGTCTATGGCACCTATTCAAATCCAACCCAGCTCAGTAGGAACTCCAATGATTCAAAGCTAAACGAACTAAAACCTGAAGAAATACCTCTCGACTGAAGCCAGGATGTTTCTTTAACTCAAAGAAATTACCTCCTGTCTGTATAAGGCCAGAGCTTTATAATTATTTTCTGTCCCACTTGCTAGCACTGCAAGTAAGAAGGGGTAACGAATATGGAGGTTTCTGTGTCTTCTTACTCTGATGACTTCCTGCTCTTTATTTTTACAGAGAGTGCCCAGGTGGAAATTACCCTTCGGCTCAGCTGGTTTAGGATGTGTACATGTAAGATATACTATGCATGGGTCGACTGTAAATTTGTACGTAATGCGTTGTGTCTGTGATTATTTGGTTGTTATATGGTACTCTCGGCCAGGGTTATCAGACCAGAATCCCAGTGGTGTTGGCACCAGGGAGAATAGTACAGAAGTCCAGAGAGGAATAACATCATGAGATGCCACCTAAGAGAAGGCATGCCGATGCACTTGAGAAAAAATAATCCCAAACACAGATGTACAAGGAGGAGAAACCTAGAAATAGGCAGGTGGAGACTGAGGATTGATGGCTGACAATACATCGTATACGAGTCTGCAATGGGAAACAGCAGCAAGGAAACCAAAGCTGTTTAACACAGAGGCATTGCGTCACAACAAGGCATTAGTTTGCTCCTGTACGTGTCTGGTTCTAGGACATGCTTTCAGTTCCGAGCCTACTGTAGAGATTTACACACACTCGAAAGCAAGTCATGACAGCGCAGCAAAAGATATTTGGGGGCCAGATGGAATGACTGTGCTGGCTCTGTTTGGTATGCACGGGTGGAGAGCCCGCCTTCCAGCCGAGAGAGAGAGGACAGCGTAGCATGGAGCTGCAGGAGGCTGTACTGGCGCATGGATGCCGGGATGAGAGCGAGTTTGTGGGAGTGCAGTTTGTGACACAGTGCTGGAGGGACCAGAACAGTCTGGGATCCCTCCATGGGCAGAGAGATGCTGGTGCTAACAGAGTGTGCCTGTCACCTTGGTTATTTTGTTTGCAAAACACTATTGGTTCCTAGATGAATATTCTTTCACTGCTGTTTCCCTCTGATAAAGAGAGCATTTTCATGATTTGCAGCCTGCATTCACCTGATAACTGTCCCCAAATTAGTCATGTTATTAACAGATCTCCTCCCCAAGGCCCATTTCCTGAGAGTAAGAACTGTGCTTAGAAATTTAGGCCTAAGCAACCCCTCATTCCTCAGATTTAAACAACAAAAAGGGAGTAGAATGGAGCAGAGTGTGCATCTTCACTGAAGCGGTCTCTGCCAGCAAATGCCACCAGCCTTAGATCATTCTGACAGCTATGATGGTAACTGCACTGTAAAAGCAATTGCTCCTGCTGCATAAGAGCTCCATTAGAGGGAAAATCTTGTTACGTGATGGCTCTACACATCTGACATTTTCCAGTGAGCGAGAACCAATGGCTGCTGCGTGCAAAATGGTTTTATATTCTGAATCTATTTCTGCATGGAAAAACAGGGGATCAGAGAGGGAGAGACTCTGGCTGGCACCGAAAGTGGGCAGATGTGGACTTTGATGGGCAGCGCTCCTAAAGGGACCCCCAAATTCTCATTGTCTTCTTTTCTTTATTTTCTGCTATTCTAAAATGCCAGCATACTGCAGATGTACAGCTCCTGGGACTGGAGGAACATTTTTGCATTGACATGAAGGACTTCTAAAAGAAACCACCACATGTCCCTTAAGTGTCCATTTAAAGATGGACAGAAAAGGCAAATGCAGTACATCCAGCATAAAATCCAACACAGAGAACAGCAGAAAGCACTGATGAAGCCACAAAAGGAACAGAAAATGCCAGGGTATAGTAGGCAACTCTGGTCGTTCTATAAAATGAAGACAAGCTGCTAGGTGATACACTCTAGCTTTTTACAATCTTATGCTCACTAAATGTGTTTGATACACCCTATTAGGAACTAACAGTCTCTGTATCTGCGGTTAAAATGCGAAAGGGCAAGGGTAGAAACATCCATTTTGAGGACTTGCGGAGATTTTCAGTTTTCCCTGTGCTTGATGGTTGGATCAAACTTGGAATCTTTGAACTTCCTTCTGGTTTTGTTTTGAACAAAACTTTCTGGCTTTGCTTGGAAATCCCATCTTCTGCTAGAGAAGTATTAAATATTTCTGGAAAAACTGAAACAATCTGACAAAACCATTTTGACATGAAATACGCATTCTTAATGTAAAATTGTGTTGTTGAACATTTCTCAGTTGGCTCTATGCCAAACTGCGAGGTAAGCTGTATGACACTCAGCCATAGCCTTTGCCCCATACCAGAAAGGGCACCACATGAGCTGAGAGGCTGAGAGACTTGTGCACATGCAAAACACTTGTGCAGGGGACAATACCAAGTTGTTACTCAAACTAAGTTTTCAGTGAAGATAAGTCATAGGAAATATATCATCAGCTCTTATGAGATTTCCTTCCTGTTGGATTGTTTTATCCTATCACCAATAGAAACAATCACTTTTTTTTCATTGCACTGGCACCTCAAAAGAACAAAGGGCTCAAATCTACTTCTTGTTGTACATAAATAAGTATTGATCCCTGCCCCAGAGAGCTTACAATCTAGAAATAAGCTCCAATTGGTTTTATTTCTGAGAAGGACAATGAAAGGATAGCTTTAGGTACAAGAATTAAATCTAGATCTTCCAGTATTCGGATTCTCCTTCACCAATCCCAATGTCAGTGAACAAGTGCCAGTGCACACCATCCCCATGGACATGCCCACAGACCCCTATAACACAGCCCTAGAGAGACCCTGAGCAGAGGAGAAGCTGGAAAGTAACATTTCCCAAACTCTTCTGCTGGAGAACCCACTTGCATTTATATTCTTGAGCTGGCAATTTCAAGTACGATCTGTTGGTGCAGGGGGTTTTGCCTTACCAAAGCCTGCTCTATAAGGAGGCAGAAGAGAATGGCATTGCCCACTTCTCTGAGGCTCTGAAACACGTCGGTCTTCAGCTCTGCATACTCAATGATGTCCTTCAGCTGATGGTGGAAAAACTCCAGGATTCCTTAGAAGACAAGAATGGACAGTCAGAAAAGCAAGAGCAGTATCATCCTGCAATATCTTGGATAAACAGATAATCATGCCTGGTATTTCCTTAATCACAAAATACAAGCTGCAACTGCTAAATGGATAAACAGAGACTGGCATTGAGAACAACTAGCACATAGTGTCTTATTCTGCTTTCAGTTACCCTTGGGAAATATGGAGTAATTCATATGAAATCTTTGGACTTCTTCACCAGAGGAAAAATGAGATTTCAGACAGTAAAGGATTTCTTGGTGCTGGCTCATGTACACCAGCCAGAGTCTGCCTGTCCAGCTCAATGGCAGACATGCTGCAAAAGATCTTTGCATCAAGTAGAGCTTTTGAAAAATGTCAGTGAACCCACAATAGCAAAAGCTTACAAAGTCCTGAAAATGAAACAGAAGCTACAGAAGACATTCCCTTTTCAGCCTACTGTGTCTTCAAAGGGAAATTTCCAACAGGAGATTTCCTGGAAAAGTTGCATATATATGTGTGTTCAGTGTCAAGAGCAAAGCAGCTGAAAATGTTTCTTCGGAAGCCTGGGCACATGTTGCACTTGCATGGCAGGTGCCAAACCTTATTTAATTACTAGTGTGTGCCTGAGTAAAAGCTGTACCAACATGTAGGCGAGCTCTTGCTCAAGCATCTACCCGTAGCACCCACCTGGAGAGCCATATTCATGTCTTGGCAAGCGGCATATCTTGGGCATTACTTCGATCAGAGTTTTCACGTACTGTAGGATGGTGCCTTGTAGCTGTTGGAGACAAAGGGAGGTTAAACCGGAATGACAGCTTCTCTTGGTGTTTGTTTTGAAAGAGGCTGGTTGTGGAAGGGTCCACATCTGAAAGCACAGGATGAAACTTCAGCTGAACTCTGAGAAGAACTTCCTTAATTTGGATTTCACTCAAATATAAAATTCAGCCCAAGTGCATGGAGTTTAGAGTGCTTTTCTAGCTTCCTCCCAAATAATAAATCACAGCTGCATGGATTTTCAACTTCAAAATACAGCTTGTTATGTTTGTATTGTTTGCTGCTGAAATCCAAACAAGGCTCAGTCTTAGATCCAGCTGGACTTGTGCTCCTAACCCAAAGAGCATTTCAACAGAACTGCTAAAAGGAGTCATTCCCCAGCACAGGAAATGCTCCTTCCACCTGAGGAATGACCACTGGATAATCAAAGTTTAAAGAACAAATTTAAGTGCATGTAGAACATGTTTCTGCAGATCCAATGTTTTGAACTAATATGGACAAGAGCAAAGTATATTTCTCAGTTAAAAGCACATGCTGTCATTTGGAGTCATACACCTGCATCCGGTGGATATGTTATACAGGATTATGCACTAAACACTATTCAGTCAAACATAAAATCTTTGCCTTTGTGCTGAACGCTGTCTGATCTCACAGAGCAGCTACAGCATTTTCAACTGACATAAATCACATCTTCAGTAGCTGTGGTGCTTTATAGTAGGAAAACTGGGTAATGCTTGAGATTTTAACACTGCTTTGTTAGACGTGTTCAAAATGATGTCATAGAATCATAGAATATAGAATCATCCGGTTGGAAAATACCTCTGGGATCATCAAGTCCAACCATACCTGTCCCCTTTCTAAACCATGTCCCTAAGAAACTCATCATGTCTTTTATGCACCTCCAGGGATGCAGACTCAACCACCTCCCTGGACAGCTGTGCCAGTGCCTGACCACCCTTTCAATGAAGAAATTTTTCCTAATGTCTAGTCTAAACCTCTTGTGGTGCAACCTGAGGTCTCCCCTCAGCCTCCTCTCCTCCAGGCTAAACAATTCCAGCTCCCTCAGTCGCTCCTCGTAGGACTTATTCTCCAGCCCCTCCCCAGCCTCATTGCCCTTCTCTGGACGCGCTCCAGCACCTCAGTGTCCTTCTTGTAGTGAGGGGCCCAAAAGTGAACACAGGACTCGAGGTGCGGCCTCACCAGTGCTGAGCACAGGGGCACAATCACCTCCCTGCTCCTGCTGGCCACGCTGTTCCTGATACAGGCCAAGATGTCATTGGCCCTTTTGGCCACCTGGGCCACTGCTGGCTCATGTTCAGCCACTGTCAACCAACACCCCCAGGGCCTTCCTATCACTGCAGTCAAAAAAGAATTTCAATACCAAATGATGAAAATTGTCTCTCCAGTAAAGCGTGACCTGAACAATTATACACTCTCCTCCATTCTTAATGCTTGGTATCGTAGCGCCCTTAGGGAGCACATGGGATCATTTCCCTGCAGACATCACATTTCTGTTCTGAAACAAGAAGAGAGAACTAGAAAGCAGATAGAGCTATTGGCAGCCTGGCTTCAGAATTCCTGATGGACAGCATGGCTTGAATAAGGACTCACCTATAGCAGGAATTTTCTTATAAAGACTCAAAAAGTTGGTTTCATCAGTTTGCTGCCTCCTCTCTACCTTCCTGCAGCTCTCCAAGGGTATCACAAGGGGGCGAGACAGAGTGCTCTTGTGCTATGGATGAGCACAAGCACGTGTCTTGAACATCTCCCAGGCTGCAGCACAGGCAGTGCTGACGGACTGTGAGTGCCATGTCCCACCCAATCACCCCCCAGTGGCTTTCAGTAAAAGCAGCATGCCCACTACACAACCCCCAGACGTAGGTGGCTGATCCGAGTCAACATTTCAAGATGGTGGAACACACCATCATCCCACAGGAATCAATGGGATCCCCCGGCAACAGAGAAAATTAGCTCGTTAATACAGTGTTTCAGTGCTGATCAAGGAACATGAAGGTGCCCAGATGTGAACACCATGAACCCAAAGCCCAGGCTGACTGTCTGACCTGCGCTTCTCAAGGCATTGATGTTTCTCCATTATCAGGGTTAGACTCAGAATTACCAGGCTCTTGACGATCTTCAACAGTTCTTCCATGACCACTGCGATGCCTTGATAGCCAAGAAGCCTGCAGATCGTCTTGAAATGAGGTGGCCCCACAAAATTGCGGTATGAGCTATAGATATGGCTGTAGGCAATGTTGAGAGGCTGAGAAATTAGAAGCACAATGACAGTTAGAAAGGAGCATTTACCAGACCTGTAAGTAATTCTCTTATCACAGTATTAAATTTATTAATTATTGATTTTAAGAGGAGGAGAAATAATAATACACATGACAATTCCCATTTCTTCTGCTTCTTGTGGCAAAGAGGAGATTGCTTTTCTTCCTACGTAGTCAAATATATTCTAATCTCAACATACTGCCACATCACAAGGTTTGTTATCCTGCTATGTAGCAAACCCACTTTCATTTCTAAGGTAATTTACTCTCCTATACATTCCCAATCAAGGATTTGAATTCACTGACCCTTTGCCTCTTCAAACCCAAATTCTTCTCTACTAAAATAGAAAGCTTTATATACACGTAACCACACAAATTTTTTTTTCTATGGGCACTCGCTTTAAATGAAGCTTATTGAGAAAAGGAGCAGCATCTCAGCTTAGTGGTAGTTGAAAGAGACACAGAAAAGATCATTTTTGTACCTCGCAATGCTCTACATCAGCCTCTAAACTTAACAGATATTCCCAGGGGACTGTAAAATGGGCAAGAATAACACCCTGGACTTGGGAAAATATTACCCATCGTTCTGGCCTCTCAAAATTTTTAGCAGAAGAGAACAGAATGCGATTTCCAGGAATGGACTCCACCAGTGTAATCTTGGAAATGTGAAAATTGCTGCAATGTTTTATCACGGGAACATTTATAGGATTCAACTGGTGTGACAGAAGCAGAAGTAGAGGGAATTAATTCACTTGGGTGATTTGCAAAAAAAATACTGAAAATGAGATTTAGCTGAGACACTGCATGCTCAGCTTGGGCTCTGTAACGGAAGTGTTGGCGTCATGACATCTTCCCCCCTGACATCTGTAACAACTACAACCTCAGTATACAGCAAAAAAGCACACTCTTTTAAACATTCTGACATGTAGTGCCTCTTGCAGCAAAATGCAGATAAACCCCCTGGCTCACGTTTACTAGAAGACTTTCTTTAAACAAGGATAAGAAAACAAATTAAACAGTATCCCAAATGCACAGTGCAAGGCTGACTTTGCTCCTTGTGTAAATGCTGATTATTAGAGGCACGCTGCATCCTCATGCAGCAAGGAGCTCGCTTCCCTCCAGGTATTACAGACCTCGCTTTACAGAGATTTCCTTCTCCGCCAGCAACGGAGCCAAGAGAGCGGAGCGACCAACGCACCGAAGAGCTTAGGGTGAAAGGGAGCAAGTGCTGCAACAATACAATGGTACAAAGTGTTGTCTGTCCTCCAGTGCTGCTGCTCCCAGCAATTGCAGCACAGCCAGCTGAAGGCTTCAATTCTCCTCCAGTTCTGACTCACTTCCTTGAGATTTACTTTAACGCTTCATTTGAGTTACTAATGAGTTACAAAGCGAAGTCATTTGCTAAGAATTGGAAAAGTATTTTCTCTTGCTCTCAGATATAGACTTTCGGCAGACTGATGTACCGTTTGTGCTTTCACGGACTTGTCAGTTGCTTTAATAGATTAATTAATTGTCCCTCATTTTGCCATTGCCCCACTATTCCGCTCCAGCAGCTTATTGCCTACAATAATTCCTAGGTGCTGTTTGGAAAAGTGAGCAGACAGAACACACAGGAAGTCTCCTACTTTCTGTGAAATTTTATTTCTCCTCCTAGCCCTGGTAGGTGAAAAAACCCCTTATAATCCTATTATGTACAGACAGGCTACCTGGGAGGCTCTGTAATGCATTCATTCACAACATTCACAAACTTTCTCTCCCATCAAAACTAAACAAGAGGGCCCTGAATAAGTAAGGACAAGAATTTAAAAATTCCTTAGGCAGACAGAAGCCTACTTTGAAAGCTTCTTGCGTGCCAACTCCTGGTATAAGAACTGCTTTTGACGGTCTTCCTTAGGTTTCTACCTCCATCCTTAGATAACCAAGTCTTCCAAAAGCTCTCTGGTAGAGGCTGAGCCAAAGCCACCAGATACACACACGGGTACATGTGAAAACCTGCAATAGTTCATGTTTCCTGAAGTGTGTGCCTTTAATCCCCAGCTGTAACATTTGCCAAATGGCCAACCTGGTCATCCCAGAGGGAAGCCGGTAACATGCCAGGGCCCAGCCAGCCACACTCCCACTGTGTTTTGTTGCTGTGGATTTTGCAATGTGTTATTCCAGCCCTGGCACCTCCAGAAAGCACCTTGCTGCAGGGGTGAGCCGGGCAGCCCCGAGATGGCCTCCCCATAGGCTCCTTTAACCTGTTATTTCCCCACAGTTAGCACACTGGTGGCTCACCCAGGCTACGGAGGAACTAAATACTCCATTTCAGTGGGTTCATGAATCCACACTCATATGTGGAAGCATTTTGGCTGCTCTGTAGCTAGGAGTCAGGTCTTCGGTCTGTGCATCTGCCATGGTCCCCTAAGCTGTGCCACCACCAGTATCCAGCTGGGGAGCAACTGGTCATGTTTTCCCCATAATGGGGCTGACATTTTACTGTAGGAGCAGTGAGTGGATGGTGCTGCCGTGCAACCGCCCACCTCACAGCACTCCCCCACCTCTCAACAGGATAATGGGTCTGGAGAGCAGCTTTTAAGCGGGCTTTTCCCTCAAGTGGGGGTCCCAGCAACAAGCCCGACTGGACGAAGACACATTTTGGCATGTGCATTGGCTGCAGATGAGCAGGATGATTCATCCCTGCCTGTCTGCAAGATGAGGTAGGTTCATCAAGCTCTCTGCAGAGGCACATAGCGTGTTAGCAGCAGGCTTGCATCTAATAATAATACTCTGCCAGCAATTAAAAATATCACTCCATTTACGGGTGAGATACACAGCTTGGGGTAAAGACTGTAGGATGTAAAAAATGACACCAGTGAGTATTTAAAGACAAAACAGCTGAAGGTACAAGCTGGCTGCACAGCACGGCTCACTCCCCCGTGCTCGACCGCGCTTCCACCCCCTCGGAGAGCGGGAGCAAAGCCCCCAATCTTACCACCCCTTGGGAGCAGCAGCTGCCAAACACACTGCAGAGGTTTGCCCCACCTTTGGTTGGAGCCAAATGGGCAGGTTTGGGGGCCAGGAGCTTAGGATTGCAGGCAAGATGGGATTCACAGCGCAGGGCAGAGTTCCCAGTGTCTCGCAGAGTCCAGGAGTCCCACCCTGCACCCAGGTCTCAGGGACAGCCATGTGTACTTGGGAGCACATGGGAAAGGTCCCCACATTGCTTTGGAAGCTCAGGAGGTTACTAGGGATGCTCCGGAGCAGACTGAGTAGCTAATGAAGCAAAACAAAACTCAGTTGTCGTTTCCATGTCTTTGAGCTTGTTGTTGGCCATCACCCAGACCTGCCTGAGTTCACCTGAGGGAGGGCAGGGAGAGTTTTATCTGATAAAAAAGGTTAGAGAGAGAGATAATAGACAGATACTGCCTGCACCGGATCCTGCTTGGAAAAATGAAGAGCTAATGAAAGAGGAATATACTTAGAGACAAAAAAGGACTTGCGAACAGCCCAAGACAAGTCCAGGCTCCCAGCCAACCTAACTTCAGTGCGACAGCTGAGATGGTGTCTTAGAAAGCGAAAAACAATTCTAACCAGAATTGCCAGAGAAGGCTCTCTCAGTCAAATAGCCTGAATATGGCCTGATTCCTTCCCCTGCCACAAACAGCTTTCACTCTCCCTATAAAGCTCTGACCATATTAAGCTGTGTCAGACGGCTGCTAAGACTTTTCATGCAAAAACCCTTCATGTTCCCTAGCTGGGGTAGGCACATGTACATTGCAGCAGGCAATGTTTACATACTGTATTGAGACTGTTGTCTGTGTACATTCTGTGTCTCAGGATAATGCTTCACTAAACCAACTATGGATTTTCAGGGACTGTATACACTGCTATTATTTACAAGTCAATGACCGTGGCAGGCCAGGTGGCACAGCCCACGCAGTCGGCTGGAGGGGATCAGCAGCCCTCGCTGCCATCACCTCCCGCAGCAACCACAGCTCCTTAACACCTTTCTGCTCTTGCTGCAGACACAGCAGCAGAAAATAGAGTGGCTCCATCCATTCACATGCTGTATCTATTTTTACAAGCGCCAGCAGCACGCGCTGTCCTTCAGGCTACACCTGCCTGCACGCTTGTTTAAAAAAGAGTTGGGGGCAAATTTGACCAGGGAAACGGAAATGGGGATTTCCAGTGAGACTGGCTTGACCCTGGGTCTGGAGGTGCCAAGGAAAACAGAAGCACTCATGAAAATAAATGAATGATGCCAGAACTAAAGCAGAGAGCAAAGAAGTGGTTAACGAGCAGTAAGTAGTGGGTTGCTGGTAATTTTGCAGTTTGGCAACCTGCTGTGTTTTATAAGTGGCTGAATGAACCGAAAATGGCTCAGTTTCTGCTGAGCTGCCGGCCACAGCCGGGTTCACGCGCAGATATGAGGAATACCAGTGGTGGAGCAGTCCTAGTATGGGCATGGTTTTGGCATCTTCTCAATCTGAGAAATGAGAATTTCAAGCTCACGACCAGCGTAAACTGGTGGGAGCTTGATTTTGGGAGCGGGTAGTACCAACACCACTGAATATTTTGCTGTGGTTTCCTTTGAGCTAGCGGTATCGATCATGCCATGCAGAAAGGTCAACGGGACCCTTTGCTGGTCTAATCCAGATATTCCTAGCTTCCTAGATTCCTCAGTTTCCCCTCTTCCCACTAACGTATTTTATTTGTAAACAACTGAAATTAATTTCAAAGCAACTGTGAGCACCAACAAACTCAACAACCCAAATGGCATAAGAAAACAGTTCTCTAGAAAACACTACCACCTTGTGTAATCCACCTTTCTGAAGCACGGATTTGTATCCTCAGCTTTCTCCCTACAGGCAAGGATGTACTTTACTCATAGCATGGGATCAGCTATGAGCTCTCTATCATTCCTGCTCTTGTAAGCAGGACCAAGCCATGTAAACAGCAGGAAGCCTTCTTGGGAGCACTTTCATTTTCATTCCTGTCCACAATTTTTTTCAGCTCTGCTCCAGTTTTCAGCTCACTGATTCCTGCAGCTCACTGACAGAAACAAAAGGGAATGCAGATCTTGGAAGGCAAACCTAAAACATTCAGAACTGCAAAACTTAAATCAAAAGCAAGAATCACACCTACTCCCCAGGCTTGTAATAACCCCTCCTGATGCAGTTTGCATAATCTCATCATTGTTGGGACTTAGAAGTTCTTCAAAACGTCTCAAGCAACTTTCCAGGAACAACATGTAATGAGCAACTTCAGATGCAGAACCAACACTTCTTCTGGGAAAGCTACTCCCACAAACATATCTGGCTTTAGAAAGCACCAAGTCACTTGTTCAGAGCCTCTCCTTACCACACTCAGTGCCATGTGCCTCCCCTCCTGGCCAGAGACTCAAGCTGCTCCTCAGAACACCCCTGGCACCTGCCCTCTCGCCAGCCTGAGAGGGGACATCTGTAAGGCAGAGGTGCTCAAAGAAGAGCCTGCCCAAATCCCACAGGAGTTCAACAAGAGGTCAAGGTCTTTGAAAACCCAGTTTCTAACTCCCATCACGCACACCTCAGAAAACATTAAAAAGCTAATGGTCATTGTTGCAACATCAGGAATGCAAAACTACTGCTCACTGGCTTTGGCTTAAATCAATAGTTTAAATGTGTAAGAAATCATAGAATTAAAGACAAAGCTCCCGAGTGCTAAACTACCAATGTGCATGGCAGGCCAGGATCCTGGATTTCATACCACGCACCAAACCCTGCTGGGCAGCAGTGCTGGTCTTCCTAGGGGACTGTGGATGTCGAGAAAGAA
Organism: Neomorphus geoffroyi; assembly: GCA_033558235.1. NCBI lineage: Eukaryota > Metazoa > Chordata > Aves > Cuculiformes > Neomorphidae > Neomorphus > Neomorphus geoffroyi. Next base: position 57,698,011 of record JAUMJM010000020.1, read on the forward strand.
AATCCCAACCAATCTAAACAAGCCAGCAAACAAAACTACCTGGCTTGGTTTTTATTCCCCAGAGACAAATACTTGTCCCAGGCAGAAGCTTTTAGGAATAACATTCCCAATTCACTCGAAGATGCTTGCCTATCCTTTCTTACTGGTTGCTATGGTGAGAGATGACGGAGCCCCAGATGGGTATAATACAAGGCAGCGCGCCAGGAAGGGATTTAGCAGAGGCAGGAGGGAGGCAAGCAGTAGGAAGAGGGGAAGGCACTGCCTGCCTGTGGCCACACTCCTCACCGGCACAGACAGGCCACCACGTACCTGCCTGGGAAGGTAAGCAACTACCTGCAGCTCGGGAGGGCTCAGCGATGGGCGCGTGTGATGTTCTCTTTATGTAAGAATGATGAAAACAGTTGTTAAAGTGATCTGATTCTTGAGTGTTCGTTACAGTAAAAGAGAGAGGAAAAAGGAAAATAAAAGCAACTAGGTCTATCACATGCAGCTCTTGCTCAGAGAACTCAGATGATTGGGAGGGATAACCCTGCAATGAGGCTCGGAGAGCACTTTGGGGATGTAAAAGGGATCTACTGAAGTGACTTGTGGCTGTTGCTGAACAGTAATTTGTTATTGGTCAAAGCCTTTTATCTGGGGGAGAGCTTTGTTCTTATTATTCATATATTTCTACCTCCCTAAAGGCACTGATTTTATATTTCACCAACCTTCAGATTTTTCATTTAAGATACTGATATTCCAGTGTGAGATGCTGCAGGAACAGTCTATACCCTATTAAGCAACACGTAAGGTACAGAAAATGCAGCAACAACTTAGACCGGTGAATTAAGCTTTACACAGCTCTTAAAATGGTATTTAAGTGTAAAAATTGAAGTACTTTTGGCAGCTTCACAAGGCAAGCTGGAGCTAGGTTAATGATCACTTTATGTTAACTACACTTGCAGTATCCTTTCTATTCCATGGAAAACAAAAAAGCTAAAAAAGCTTCCTATATAGACAGCTAGTCATAAAGAAAATCTAAAAAAATCTAACTACAGCATGAAGTATGCCCTACATCCCAGCTGATTTTTTTATTTATTTATGAAGCAGAATGATACAGTAGTCTGGGCACAAGCAGGATTAATCTCTTGCAATTTTAACCATCTAAGACCTAGCCAGGCATATTTCTAGGTCCAATCTAAGGGCTAGTAAAGCTGGTGGGAAGACTTCCTGATGTCAGTGGCCCTTGAGCCTGTCATGAACTGGGAAACTCAACCTCTCCCTGTATCTGATTTCAGGGGCATGATGAACATCGAAGTGCACAACATCACCTATACCAGTGCAACCGTCTCCTGGGCCATGAACAACCCCTGTCCAGAGAACTACTATCACGTCATGTACCGCCCTAACTGGAACAGCGTCTTTGCTGGCTATTTACGCCAAAACTTCCACCGTGAGGAGCGAGTTCCTCACCCCCTCAGCTCCCTCGTCCTCCACCAGCTCACACCATCCACCATCTACGTCCTCTGCATCACGTGCAAGAACTCCTACCCCTCCAGCAATCACTGCACCACCTTCCACACTCTGGACAAAACTCCCCTGGTTTTTGGCGGCTCTAAGCATGAACCTACCACCTCCATGTGGATGGTGAGCAGCCTGCTGCTCCTCTGCTTCATTGCTCTCCTAGCTTACGGCTGCCTGCAGTTCTGGTCAGCACGGTGCCACCGGGCTGCAAGGCTGAAGCATCACAATACCAGCCCAGAAGACGCAGGAGAAGGGAGCAGCTCACCAGAGGGGCTACTGAATGATGGATCGAGAGAGGAGCTTCTGGAAGTCCCTATGACCACCGTGCTAATGAGGAGCTCCAGTTTCATGAGGGAGAGTCCGTATAGCTCCCCTCACTGCTTTTTTTCCTATAAAAACAGTGACGATAAAAGGGCCATCTTGCCACAGCACGGGCTTCAATGAGATCAAAATAAAGGGAGACCCTGCTTAGAGGTTTGGGTCGTGCTGCTCTTTCCCAGCTCTTGCCAACAGGACTGTCTGTGTGTCCACGTGGGCTGTTTGTCCCAGGGTAGAACATGAGGCAGGGACAATGGTCGCAAGGAGAAAGATTTTTGTCGAGTGACAAAAATACTGTTGATTACCAAGGGTTTTGTAAAAAGGAACCCAGTCAGCTCTCTGGGAACCACCAGGCCCAGCTGACTGTAGTGTCATTAGCTGATCTGCATCAGAGGTTCAGTCATCAATCAATGTGCACAAGAAATAAACTCCACTCAAGCAGTTTCACACTCCTCTATGTGCATCACACCCGACCCCTCATAATGCCTGTATAAACAGTCATTGCAGTCTGACAAAAGAGCTTTTGGTCGGGGTTAAGTAGTCTACATGTGCATACACAAGTATATTAGTAATTCCCATTTTGAACTAAAAATGGGATTCTGGAAGTGGTATCTTCCTCGAGGAGAAGCATTGTTCTAGAGCTCCAACTTGCTCTACTCTCTGAGCATTGAGATGGACGTCACTTGGTCTCAGTGTCAGCAGCAAGCACGTAGTGGTGTCAGCATCCCGTTACATCGCCGTGTTATGGAGAAGAATATGAGAAAGCAACAGCAAAGACACACAGAATCTGCTTCTTGCATGGCTTTTTGGTTTCACACAGCAACGTGACCTGTACATTTGCACCCACCTTTCTGATAATGAGCTAGTTCTTGCATTTTGTTCTTCCTAAATAAATACTTCCAACACCCACCCCTTCTGGCTGCTGCGGCTCATTTACTGACCTTGGATCCATAGAGGTAATACGGCTGAACGTTGGCTGGCTTGTCCCGTTGGGGTTCCTGTGTGAATGGGATTGCTGTCCTCACAAACCTGTGGTGGGCACGGGAGACAGGGAGGAAGGCAGTCAGAGCCCAGTTAATTGTGCCGACTAACAGATATGGCACAGCCTGGGATGAGCTGCAGCAGCAGACTAACTGGCAATTCATCACCTGAGCTACAATGAACCACAACGCAAATTCTTGCGCCAGTCTACTGGGGATGTAAAGCATCAGTTTAACCTACCAAAGGTGAGGTTTATTCTCATTTGGGGCAGGCAAGAAACCTATACATGAGCAGCTACCACGGCTCTGCTGCTCAGTAAAGCAACTCCCTGACATACCTAGCTCGGTTGTTTACAATCACTGGCCAAATTTGTTGCTTGAATTTGCTACTAACATTTTCAAGGCAAAGGGGAGCTGGTTGGCTTTAACTTCATTGTAACTATAACTGTTGCATCCCATAGGGAACCAAAGCCTCGCTGCAATGCATGTGAACTTTATGTAGCAGGTTTGACATTTTGGAAAGACAAGCAGGGTCCCCAAGTGCTCCGTCTTGCTTTTCCTCCTCACCTATTGGTGGATCCATTGTAGCAGTAGTTGGGTAGAAAGTCAAAGTTGAGCTCCCAGAAGACATGGAGGGTGATGCGCCCATAAGGCGCGGAGACGTTGTGGTTGGCCTCCCGGAACATGGCATCAAAGCTGTCCAGAGTCATGTGCTTGCACAGCAACCTGTGAGTCAGGCGATTTATTTCCAAGAGCCACTCCAGCTCCTACAGCACACAAGGAGCAGCAAATGCAACGTATTACCAAGATGACAATAAAAACAGCTGATTTAATCATCAGGGGAATGATTTTATATTCACATCCACACAGAATGTTCCGGGTGAGAATGTAGCACATGCTGAAGACATCAATTTAACTCAGTGGTCAAGGCCAACTGCACTTCTACCCAAGGGGTTCCTGGACCAGTATTTCCTAAACCTGCAGGAAGCAAAATTAATTTGTTCCCCACTGCGCAATGTCTGACTTTCACATCAGAATCTCTCAAAGGTGGAAACTGGTAATTTTATACTTCTTGACTCTGATGCTCCCGTAACTATCGAAGACAGCAAATCCTGCACACACAAAAAGACCTCTCAGCCGTCTTCACCCATCACAGGGAATTAAAGTCAAGATTTCCTTCTCCCAGGTTAGAAGACTCTCTTACACGAGTTCTGCAAAATCTAACTGCTGACTGGCATCTTATGATTTAGGCAGACACTTAAAGGTCTAATAACAATGCAATTAAAGCTACCTAAATATAAACAGTAGAGACTCAGCAGCAGAAAGGATACATGGCTGGCTGAAACCTACTGTAAGTGGGACTTGAAGCAAAAGACAGTTCACTGTGTATGCATAGCAGTGTATTATTCTCTCTATTCATACAGTCAATAACAATTCTTACCACTATGGATGTCAGGTCCTCGCTCTCAAAGCGGCTAATGGCCTGGTCTAATGATTTATACATGGCTGCTGAGATACGCTGGGTAATAAGCCTGTTCAGGTCAATTGATCTACCCAGTAACTGGGAAAAGAAGAGAAGATATTTCCATGTTATATTTAGATGGAGAAAAGTAGTTTATTTTTTTTTATCAGACACAAATTAAAACCAAATATCCAAGTCTGCTTAAATGTGAAGTGGTGATAGAAACACCTTGGTTGAGTTTACTATTACTTACAGGGAAGCAGGGACATGTGGAGCGTAACTCATTCTGCCCCCAGGCGCCCTGAGTGCAGTGTGTCAGAAAGAGGCTCCACCCTTCTCATTCCAGCACCAACCTCAGCTGAGCCCAGCACTAGGATGGCAGCCACCAATGAAAGGATAAGAGACCAAGAGCTATGAATATTGGAGTCTAGTGCTTCCACTGTACCTGGACGTGCCTCTGCTTGAGCAGTGTTTCGTAGCGGTTGGATGGTGGGTATGGAATAATGACCCCGTAATTCTTACATTCAGCCCGGAAACGTTTGTCCAATAGAACACTGAAAAAGGGAAGCAATGTCAGGAAAAAGAAAAACCATATCCTATCAGCTTCTCTCTGGATCTATTCCAGAGTTGCTTTCATCCTTCTTTTCATCTTCCTCTGAAGGCCAAGAAATTTCCACACACTACCTCTGCTTACAGCACTGTAACACAGAGGAGCAGTTGTAATCTGGGGACTGCCACACTGCTGTCCATCATTCTTGGCTTTTCTGGCTAAAACATTCCAAAAGATAAAAGACTGTGCTGGAAGATGTCACTAGTGCCAGGTACTGGTATGCTCCCTCCTTGAAGACCTGCTGCGGGAACATTTGGTTGGTGATGGTGATTGCTCTCCTTCTCTAAAGCCAAACGTCTAGAGACAAAACTCCTTGCAGAGTTACACCAATGACTTAGTCTCTTAGGCCACACCTCAGACTAGCTGACTGTAGGACTTCCACAGAATCACTTGCTCCCTTGTGCGGAGATAGGTTGTTTATGACATTTCCCTCTAAGCATTTAAAGAACATGGATGGACTCTATTTAAAGTCCTTCTCTCATGTCCTCAAAGTGACCCTTCTGGCCTTTACAAGTCCTGTTACTTTACTAGGGTGAGGACAAGTGCATGTTCACAGGATCACAGAACAGGAGGGGTTGGAAGGGACCTCGGGAGATCATCTAGTCCAACCTCCTGCTAAAGCACGTAAAGAAGTTCCTGTCTCTTAGAGATAAGAGCCTTCCTCATCTGCCTGGTACACAAGCAGAAGTCAAGAAAGGACATGTCTTCAACAGGCTTGGTTTGCTTTTCTGCTGCTCTCACAAATTGTACTCACACAGCTACTTAGGATGCCAGTTATTTTTCCACTTTTAACCACCTCCTTGCCATTATTAATTTATTTCTCCATCTATACTGATCTGACATGGACAGCCAGCTCTGTGGGACAGATCTATTTTGTTATGTCTACCCATGGTGGCTACTTCCTGAGGGGAACCTTTTCATTAAAAGCAATTTGAATGCAGCAATATCATCACTCAGCAGCAGCAGTCATGTTCTCCTACCTGCCAGCCATTGCTTTATAATAAGCAAAGATCTGATCTGCCAGCTTGTACACAAATTGATCAAAGCACAAATTCACCTAGGGAGAAAAAAATAAGACATCATGAGGGTGTTCCGAACACACGGCAGCTCCTTCCTAGGTATGGAAGGTCAATACAACTTAATACAGAGCTCTCTGATTTAATACATACATGTATGTCACGCTATCTAAACCACACTGCAGTTCTCACATGCTAAAGGTAAGCAGAAAATTATAGATAGAGTTCTCTCTTTTAGTTTCTGCATGTTCTTACAATTCCTGGTGCCCCACACTCAATCATCCTTTTGTCTCAGGAATCACTGGTTTCTCATTTTCCTCTGATGTCTCAGAACCCTCTGCCCATCAGACAGGCTCTTCCATGCCCCATGTGCTTGGCAGCCTTTGGCTCCCACTCTTCCCCATGGCTACAGCTGAGCTGAAGCCCTTACTCAGCAGTCTGTAAGCTCTCTGGAAATTCTGATCTTTCAAAAACTTTAGTCTGATGGGGTATTTTTTTCAGGAGATGCCTATAATGAATTCCCTGAACTGCTGGGCAGGGCTGTCAAACACGGCAATGTGACCCCAGTGAGCTCTTTCAATACAATAAAGATGAACAGAACTTACTTCAGCTTCAATTTCATCGTACAGGAACTGCTTTTTGAACTTGGTCAAGGCATAGTATGCGCTGTCGTTATAGAGGTCCAAAGGGTACAGTACATACCTGAGGGCAAGAAGATCATGTCTTAAATTAACCTCAGAGCAGCATAAACAGCAGCCAGTGCATGGGCCTGGCACGTGGCAAAACAAAGGTTTCCTCTGACTTCACCCCTATCATCTCCACTCACTCCAGCCCCCCAAATCTCCCTCTTGCTCCCTATGCCAGAGCTTTTGGAAGCAGCCAGAACATATCTGGATTTGAGCTGTGACTTGTTCAATCAACACTTGCTCTTTCTCTGCCCTTAAAAAAGCTTTCACGCTGTCCTCGCTCCACTGAGCGCCCTGACAATGGCTGTAAAACAGAAAGCAAAGTTTTCCTAATGAGGAAGATATTACAACCACAATCACACTTGCATAAAAGTAATTTTTCTCATCATTTATCACTTTTATATATATACATATATAAAAAGAAGTGTTTAAATGCCGTAGCCATGGCCCACATCTCTTTGGTTGCATCTCATCTGCCGCATGCAGATGATGGCGGCAGCAAGCTGTGTCCCCATCCAAACAGAGAAGTTGCCAACTGCTGGTTTATGAAGCATAAGTAAGTGCCAGTGCCAGGAAGCCGCCTGTGTGCATCTTCTAACGAGGTATTCATACAGTACACAGTCATGTGACAGTAAGTCAAGAAACATCTATTTTCCATCCCACGCCAAAAAGACTTGTTCATCACCAACCTACACTTCTCCAGAACAAAATCCCAAGCCCCTGCCCGTGCACAGTCCAACATAGCTCTTACTCCATCATGGAGGGTTCTTTGGTTTCCAGAATATGGTCCGTGAGGATCCAGGGCATGGACATCTCAATGGGGAACTGGATGCGGCGGCCCATGGTCAGCTCCAGGAAGAACTCCCGAAACCAGAGCTGGGACAGGTCGCAGCACTGCTGCAGCGCTTCTGCAATGCAGAGGAGATCCCCCCCGGCAGGAGGGCAACCATGTTACCCCCAAGGGGACAGCAGCAAAGGAAGTGCACAAGAGGCAGCTGCTGCAGCCTCAGATTGGACTGGTTTTGAGTAGGGAACATTTCTCTAGGGTGTTTCTGTTTTTAAACACAGATCACGTCCGTGCTGTCTGAGAGCTCAGTAATGGAAGAAGGGATCATTGCTTTTGCTCTAGAGCTCCAGGCAGAACATTTCAATGGCTCAGAATAAGAGTTGTTCTGTGCCCAGTGGCTCAACATTGTGTCTGGGAAAGAAAGAAAACTCCAGTCCTATAAAAGAAGCTACCATAGATGGCGATATGCTATTGCTGACTCATTACTGTGGACATAATTATTACTACCTAGAAACACACCTGAATCAGGTAGAAGTAGGACATTTGGGAAAAATCAAGGAAAATCCTCTGCATAGGTCAATAAGGAGAAAAGTAGATCTACCCTTGCCTGCCTGAGCATGCAAGAGTTGGATTTGCATTTAACCTTCCCCCTGCCATAACCTCACCACTGATGTTGAGAAGGTGGGTGAAGAAGAAGGACTGCTTGTGGAACTCCTCAATGGCCAAGACTATTGGTCCATCCAAGCTGCTCCTCAGAGTCTTCTTTGAGCCACTCTTGTCCGCTATGAGGGACTCCAGCATGGTCCGCACCATGTAAAGCTTTGGAAGAAAGTTGACATGCAGTTATCACTCTCCCATGAGACATCAACACACACAGCCATGGTGCTCTGCAACAAAAAATGACACTTCTCCCAGGTGGTTACTCATTTCTTCACCCATGAGCCACTACCTTTCTGAGCCAGAAATAATTACACCCCTAAAACAGGAGGCTCTGGGAAATATACAACATAGTAAGCACCAAAGCAACACCTAACACTCAACAGTGTGAAAACTTTGTGAAAAGATCATGAAAACAGCTGCTGTTCCACAAGGTGGAAGACTTCTACGTGGCCATTAACAGACCATGAACACCCTACACAGGAGATGGACATACACATACCTGTGTACTTGATGGTCCTACTGCTCGTCGTGGGACTTTAATATCAAATCCACCTTTAGGATCCTTCTCACCTCTCAGGCAAGGATCATTTGGAGGCTCTCGACCTCCCTCCCAGTCACAGATCGTCTTCCGAATAGCCTGAAGGACACTGGAGTGGGTGGCAGAGAGAAAACACTTAAGCTTGACTTTACTTACAAGATGAAAATACTCACTGCTGTGCACGGAAGGAAAAGTGTCTGAGATGGGGACATACACTGTTGTTATTGGGGCACCCATGCCCCAAAGCCACCTTGGAAAGAGTTGCTGGCCAAGGTATGTTGGCTGGCTGTACACCATGAGGTGGATACAGGTCCACATGCTTATATAGTATGAATATGTTACAAAAATAAATACACCAGCTTTGCATCACATTCAAGAAGAACAGACCAACCTGATCAGGACATTCTTCTTCTTCCTGACTGCCTGCCTGAGCGGCTCTCGCAAAGTCACCTGGGCAAAGTCCTGCAGGGCTGCATAAATAGTGTTGCGGATGGCTTGGTTAAAGACACTCTCCATCCGGCCCATCAGCACTTGCAGACCTTTGATCATGGCAATCACCTGAAGCAAAAATACACAAAAAAAGATGTATTTGCTATTTTTCTGTTGTATGGAGAGGTTCATAAATCCAACATTAGAGAATTTGGGACTAAGTTCTACTTAAGTAACTTAGGTCCAGAAATCAGGCAGCTAATTTATTTGATGTTACTGCTTTACAGATTACAACAAAATAAGGATGGCATTTATACAGCCAGTTTCTTGTACATGGCCCCTGTCCCTTGGGAGGCTCCGTTTTCACTCCTGATCTTGATATCTTTAATAACACACAACCCCAGGGAACTGCACATGCTCCACACACGGGTGCAGTTGCGTAGCTTGCACAGACCTGCACCTGCACCGGCGCACAGTCTTCCTTGTAAAACAGTAAGTGACAATTCCCAGGAGGGAGTGAGCCACAAATTTAAGGCAATATTCAAATCACTTTGGACTGTGTAAGACAAGATGAAGCTGTAAGGGCCTTCCACACCCAGGCTTGGAGGACTGTTGCCACTCTCCACAGGCAGCCAGACCAAGAGCTGACAGGTCCTGGGGACTGGCTAGGGATCTCTTGTGTTTGCCCAGTGCCTGAATGTGGTTCCTGATCTTGCTTCAGATCACACTGCTCTGCAAGCCCACACTCTTTTTTTTTTCAGGAGGCTTGAATCCCCTTTTCAGGTCAGGAGAGGCTTAAAAACATCAATATTAAGAAAACATAGGGATACACCTCTGTCTTTCTCCAGCACACAAACACAGCATAAGAAGAGCAGGATCAGGAAAAGAGAGGAGAATTGCTCTTGTCATGCATTGGTGCAGTGTTTCTGTTCCAGCTGGAACTCCTAAGAACTTGATTTGTCCCTTAGTCCTGAGCAAATTAAGGGCCACAGGGATGTGGGAACCCTGGGTCCCTTAACATGGGCCACAGGGATGAGGAACCTGCTGAGGATGGTGAGACACCTTTCCCTCCTCTTCCCCTGGCCTGAGGAGTATGGACAGGAAACCAGCCCTGGCTGATTCTTACTCTTGTACAGTTGGCACCTACCTCCACAAAAGCAAACTTCTCTTCACTGGTGTAGTTGTACCGGGTGGCCCTCTCATACTCTTCTGCTGTTCCTGGGCAATCCTTGTTACAGAACTTATCTGTAGGATGAACCAGCTTCCAAGAGTACTAGAAGATGGAAAGAGACACTGTCAACAATGCAATGAGTATTAAGCCAGGCTGGAAAGACTGAAGAGGGCCTCATGGCAGGAAAAAACTCCCTAGACATTAGTACAGTTGTTTGACATTCCTCTGGGAGCAGCGTTTGTGCCCCTTCCTGGCTTTATTATCATTGTACTGAATATTGATTTTGTTTATTTGGGAGGTTGCCAATCATATTGGGCTTTTGACAGCTGTGGACTTGTGTTGAGATGTGGTTGAAATTTTCCAAATTAAGCATTTCCATCATCATTTGTATTACAGTTTTAGTTGCTCAAGACCCAGATTCATCCCAACCAGCTTTCAGTACTTAACTGATGTGTTCATATTAGGGGAACAGTCACCTAGTCCCCCCTAACATCAGTGGGGACACGTCAGCACCTACAAAGGGTGGTTCAGGTCCAGAGTGAGATGATCAAGCTCTCTTTCTCTATTTGGTACGGAGGGAGCTGAGGGTTATTAGCTGAGCTTAGCATATTTGTTAAAGGCTTAAAGTTAGGTGGCATGCAAGCAAGCTCACCTTGCCACAGTCTGTACATGCCGTGTTAAAACTGGGAAGAGGAGTAGGTTACACACTCACCACCTCCATGACGTGGGCACTCCACTTGGACAGCAGCTGCAGTCCCCGTAAAGCAAGATCGAAGAGCTCTCTGTACTCTTCATCTGATTTCTGGCTGTCCAGTCCTGAGCCAGTGACCACCTGGAGAACATCACATCATCTCAGGACTAGACTCAGCAACTTGCTGCAGCGGCTGCACTGAGCCAAACAGCAGCCACAGATCTCTCTCTCAGCTCCCAGCTGAAAAGAATTCCCCATGACCTTATGATCAAGCTAAATTGCGCAGTGCACACATTGTCCCTCAGGAAAAGGGGTATAACTTGGCAAGCCTCTTTTTACCCAGGCAGTTAATTTATTTCCTACAGAAAAATTAGTTTGACCTGTCACCTCTGAGCAAATAGCTGACTGTTTTCGTTCCACTTTCCCATTCCTTTGTGATGGTCTAATACTACTGAAATCCTTGAGAGTTCTTTGCTGATTTAAGTTCAAATAAGCACTTACAAATGCCAAAACCAGCTGAGAATACTACCAATTCATGAAACTAAGTGATGAACGAGGATCACACATTTGCAAAAAACAGTCACAACTCCATCAGAGCGGGGTCCGCCATTCACTAGCGAAAAGAACAGAAATATCCTTGTGAGCTTCCCTCAAAGCCCTGACCAATAGCTCTGTGTAATGGGAAAGACCTATTTGCAAGACATGGGTGTTCTCCCACCTGGCTGATAATAAACACTTAGTTGCAAATTTTTTTCTGCTTATTTTTAACTGAGCTGTGGCCAAAAGAGCAGAAGCTTTTGCAGCAGATGTTCCAGCACACATGATTTTGCACTTGCAAGGGCCTTTCATAACTTGCTTTTTGATTGCTGGATTGAGAAATGCTTTGTTCCACTTGTGCCCTTCTTCCCTTCCCACTGTACATCCTTGGCAGACCACACTCTTGCTACACTTGTCCTCTTCCAGCTTCACGTGTCTAAGGAGCCTGATTGCGGTAGCTACCTGCTGGGCTTACCTCGCTGTTGCTGTAGCGAGCAAGCTCTGAGATGAAGCGGATGTGGTCGTCTCGGATCTGGACCATCTGCTCACAGATGTTGTACTGGGGACTGATGCTGCTCTGAGTGCACGTCCACCTGGTCAAAAAAGCAATGGTTTCAAGGACAGGGCTCCACTTAGTACGCCCCCAGGGACAAAGCCTTGTGCTCAAGTGCCCTCTTCACTTCAACACCCTTAAGACATGCCACCTTCGGGGCAAATGTCAGCCTGTGTCACCTTATCCCCTAGTGTATGGGGTCTTCCAGAGACGGTCACACAGAGCATGATGGGGACATTTGCCTCACCTTTCAGCCTGAACATCTCTGCCCCATCCAGCTCTCTGTGTTGGGCTCACCTACACGCATGGTCAGAAGTTGCTGTTTCCCAGGCCACTGTCAAGCAAGCTTTCAGAGAAGGATGAACTGCAGAGCCCCAGCATCATTTGCATTGTTTATGCTAAACTTAAGGATAATCATTCCCTTAGAGGTTGTACCTCCAGGTCTGAAAGGAATCGATCATTGTGCCTACTCCTGTAAGGAAAGGCCTTGCAAGGGGCCAGCAAGGAAACAACCCTCCAACTCAGTTTTTGGTCCTGTCTACACTATAAAAACGACATATAAATGTTACACGTACAGTGTAATGGGGCCTAAAAGAAGGCAGTGCTCCACTTCCAAAGACAGAGACATATGAAGAAATTATGTGAATCATGCCTGTTAAATTAAACATCTCCTTTTTCCTCATCCTGTATAAGCCATAGATGTAGAACCAGAGAGGCTCCACCAAAACGCTTTGTTCAAGCAAATGACTGTTAGTGGGACGCTCATGTCTTACTCCGTCATCACAATGGAAATGTTCAGATCTTGCTTTTTTTCCACCCAAATAACTGTCCATCTTACGACAGTAACCTTCTCCAATCTAGATTGGCCATACAAAAGGAAGGTGAGAAACCTGCCTCTGATATGGGCATAGACATGAAGACACATTCCTACAGTTAACTGTGAGACACTCATGGCCAAATATTTGCAGTGGGGGAAGTTCTTGGAAGCGCTGGGCTATGTCATCCCTTGTGAAATCCATCCTCCCACAGTCCCATCGCTTGACTCTTACCCGTTTCAATGTCCTGTGTTCCCCACCGGACAATCGGCAGGTTAGCAGGAATGGCCAGGGCTGCACCAGCCCTCCCTGCCACACACAACCTAGTCCACAGTGCAGAAACAAAGTGCCATGCAGGAAAAACACCAATTAATTCCACTTGCACGGAGACAGGGAGGGAAAGAAAGTGACAAAAACAATATTAGTAAGAAATGGCGATTATATGAAAACTCCTTGGCAGAGTTAGTGTTGGGAATCCCATGCAATTTCCAGTTAAAGCAAGTGGGTGAGGAAGAAACTTTGGTTAGTGAGGTACAGCACACAAACCTGGTAAGACAGATTTCAAGACAGACATTAAAACTGTGCACAGGTAAACAGCTCGTGAACTACCTTGGTTTTGAGATGAGATAATGAACACAGCCGACACATTTCATTGAAAGGTGCTTTCCAAATGATTTGAGATTAAAAGGTGCAAATTCATAGACAACTTTTCCTTTTCAAATTGAGTTTTCAAAAACATTCTTTAAATTTACATTTTGTAGAATTTTTTTTTTCTTTGTTTGAATTTTAATTGAAAACCTTCTGCTGAGGAGATTTTGTCACGTTGTTTTCAGATTTCTCATGAACAATTAACTGGCACTTTTCAACCAGCCTTTGGGAAGGCAGAGGAGGGCCGTTCATGGGTGAGCCACGTGGCACGCAGAAAAGCCAGACCCTCTGGGGTGTAAGAGGATGAGCAAACAGAAGCAGAGACACGAGACTGCAGGTTAGTTCTTGTCCTCGTGAAGAGTCAGCTTGGCTAGGCTGCTTCTTGCAGACACCAAAGAAACCTGACTTCCACACGGTACGGTCCCACGAGTGAATGGCCACTCACTGGTGAAAGCTGGGCTCGCACCAGTGGTTACAGCCAGGCACAGCACAGATGATCTTTGCTTACATCTGGTTGCAAGCGCTGTTCGGAGGACATCCAAACCTAGCACCAACTCTTCTAGCAATGACTGAGCACAATGCAAAGCTACAGAGACAAGTGGGGCCTCGCACACACCTGGTGTGATGTGAAACAAGGCCTGCAAATTCATCTGATGGGAGCAGTAAACAGCCTGTGAATCCAGGCAGAGAAGCAGTGCTTTACACTCAGGAGCACCGCCGTAAAGACTCCACTGCTGCCCTTCTTCCACAGTATTCATTCATTTCCAGTGCATCTGATGCCTCAGTTCAACCCTCATTCCTGCTGCCCTTCTTCACGAAACCTGCCTGAGCTAGAGGAGGTGCCCTGGCTACAGCAAAGAGAACCACTGCTGTGTTCACGCTCTGGAGGATTTTGTCCGTGGGATGAAAAATGTGGATTAAAATCTCTCCAGAGCAGGGACACGCTGCTCACTCACACACACCTCCAGGCACACACACCTCGCAAGCACTCAGCAGCTGCCTCAATCCATGCACCAGCCACTTTTCCTTCCTCCTGCCTCACTGCTGGCCACCAAGCACCTTCCAAGCCCCTGCCAGCGGGAGCAGACATACAGGTATGCCTGCTGCCCTGCCTGCACACAGAGAGATGGTTACACATAGGTTTGGAGCTGGCTGCACACGCACGCACTCAGGAGCCAGCGAGGACATCACCCCATGCAGGGACAGGGAGGTACACATGTGCACACAGAGCTGGCACACCAGGACTCACCCCTCACAGGGACACACACGGGTACCCGCGCACAGACCTCACGCACGCCGGAGAGTTGCAGTTCTCACGGCTTTTGAGACACACACAGAAGCCAAGAGACATTATGGCAGGCACTCACTTGGATTTGTTCTCCTCATAGTGAGCACTGGTCTTAATGTATCTGGCCAGTTCTATCTGCATATCGCCGAATAAAGGAACCACCTGCAGCTGCTGGAAAAGAAAACAAAAGATGGTTGAAACACGGCAGAGAGACTACAGCCCCAGCGCAACACAAGGGACTACGAAGTGGCATCATGTGTCTCTGAAGCTATGGAAAATGTCAAGCTGTTTAAAGCAAGGTGCAAACCTGGAACCAGGGTCATTTCACACCTAGGAAGCGACAGAAAATGAAAACAAGGCTTTTTGTGTGAGGAAAATCATCCCTGTGAGGGCTCTGGAGCCTTGGTCTCACCGATATGGCTATTTATTGCCAGAGCAGTTCAGTGCTGTAACCAGCCCAAGGAAAGGCTTTGTTTACAACAAAAAGAGAGACATGTATTCCTGAACAGGGCTCACTGCCTCCCATCATAATCTCCCAAGAGAACAGAGGGGCAAAAAGTCAGCACGTTGGTATTTTGGCAGCAAGTTGCTGCAGCTCCCTTCAGAGGGGAGCCATAGGCTGCTTCGCTGCCTGGACTGCCAGAGACGTGGCAACTTTCCCCAAGGATTCAGACTGTACTTTGGCACTACAGCTGTGATGTGTCTTAAAACTTCTCCATGAAGAGAAAGACACAGGCAACGGCTGCCTGCAACATAAGATGGCTTTGCTCACCCTTTACAACTCAGGAGGATTTCGATGGGTGATAAATTCAAAGTCTACTGAACATGACCTCAAGTTCAGACAGGTCCCTGCTTCGCTAAGATTTCAGCTGCAAACCAAATTCAACCAGAAGCTACCAACAGTTCTTCAATATAATCTGCTGCTTCAACTTCAGCCAGGTACAAAAGTCTTGCCCCAAAATTCAGGGAAGATGGTGGCAAATTCCCTGTCCTATTATCGTATGCTTCTCTTCTCCGACTGGCTTGTGCAGAGGATGTGCGATCAGGAATTCCCAGCGGCACTTTCACAAAAGGTTTAAATGAAGGGGTAGTTCACTACTCAAACTCCTGGTCAATCCACTGGAAATTTAATCAGAAGGCAATAAGCAGATGTACTAAGAGGAGTAGTTGTCCTTTCCTTATTGAGATCTGATGGTCTGGAGTGGTACTTAACTGATTAGGTGAGACCACAGCCGATATTGGACAAGTGCACATGGAAAAAAAGCTGGAAAGGAGGAAGTTATTCTATGCAATGGAAGATATTTCATTTGATTCTCTGGCCCACAGCACTTTGCAATGAACAGAAAACCCATCTGAATGCAGGAAGATGATCAAACTCTACAGATCACTAAGGACTTCATTTAAACTGAGATTCAGTTGAATTAGCAAAGTTAAACCAGCGAAAACTCAGAAGACTGCAAGGGTGATAAATCACCTTTGCAAAGTTGCAGTCCTCAACAATCTCCCCGGCAACTGGACAGTATAAAACCATCTCATTATCACCCTGTCCGTAAGGTTACGGCATCTGTCCATAGTTCCCTACGTGGGAGTTGGAGTCCTGCTCTCAGAATTGTCTGCAGGAGATGATGCACATTTGGGTAAATAGGTCCCCACTCAGGGAAAGAATGCAGCAGCTGGTACACTAACCTTTCATGAAACGAGCTGTCTGGGCTCGCCCATTCCCTCCCCTTGCACAGACCCAGCATATCTTCTATAAACTGCAAGTTGGAGCAGTGAGCAAGGAAGCATCCTTTACCCTGTTACCACCACGGACCTCATCTTTCAGGATCCTCAGCAGCTCTCTGGGTAAAGCGTCAGGGAGGAGCCACTCTGATGAGAGTGATGGGGAAGAAGCACTCCTGTCCCCACACAAATAATCATCTTCTCACTTACCCTGATGTGGAGCAAATGTTGGAAACAGACACTGATCTTTCTATCTCAGGAGAAAGACTAATACAGTGGAGGATTCCGAAACGACCGCTCAAGCTCAGCAGGTTTAAAAAGAAAACTAATTGCTCCATTTGGGAAATTATTTTGCCTTCCTCCTGCTATGCCGTTATTCTTTGCTGCCAGTACAGTTGTCCCTTGCCAGATCCCACCATGCCTCCTAGAGCGGACTTGCCCCAAACTGAGATGCCTCCTAGACCCAGCCCGTGTGCAGAAGCAATCAAAAGAAAGCATAATTTCCCTCTGTGAATGCTGCGGGTGGTGCTGTGAAGGATCTCAGATTCCCTCTCCATCTGCCACCGGTGGCTGGCAGCTTTAACACCCCAGATTTGGGGGGGCGGAAAACACAGAGTTATCCCAAATCTTTCTCATGCTGAGTGGCCCTGGGGGAATGCACTCTGGTCTCCAGCTGTGGACCATCCCAGGGCTGGACTCAGCTGCACATGTGCATGGGCAGAGGGATGCTCCACAGCTGCTTCCCATCCCATCACTGGGAGCATTCAGTCCTCATGGGGCCCTTCTCCAAGACTCAGATCTCAGATCTGACAAAAAATGGTTCATCAAACCATCAGCTGAACCTTTTGAGGAACTCTGAGCACCCCTAAGTTCCAGCTGTCACAAGTTCCCCAAGAAGCTTTTTCTGCCCTACATGAGCACAGTTTATACATGAAATAAGACTGCCAGATCACACATTGGCTGGCCAGCTGCGTTCCCTGTCCCTCAGCTCAGCAGCTCACTGAGGGAACGGAGATGGCAACCATCACCCACAAAGATCTCAGCAAACCAGCGAGGTTTGCTGGTGGCCTAAAACAACGGTGCCCCTCAGGAGATTGCAAACCTGCCTCAGAAATGTGCAGAGATAGAAGCAAAGTCAGCCTGGCACACCTTTCCTTCATCCACAAAACAGCCCTGCCGTGTGCCATGTGCCATCCTCGTCCTTCCCCCTGCAGCAGGCAGAGCCACAGCAGCAGCCTGCTGCCCAGCAAGGGCGTGCAGTGCTCTCAGCTCGCACCAGCTCCCCGGGCTCCAGCACCAGCGCCAAGGGAGCAGGGTCAGCTCCGGGCAGTGCTCACACATCCACAGCCTTGCTGGCATCCAGGACTGGCATCACTCATCTCACCCATGCTGCAGCTCTGTGCCCATGCGTGTTCACAGCAATCCCATTCTTCGTCCTTCGGCCTAGATAATTTCTGAACCTTTTGGGTTTTTTGGACCTGTAAATGATTCCTGCAGTTCAGGTTTCACTGGCACCAAGTGCAATGGTACAGCTCACTAATTCATAGGTTTGCAGGAAACTCCAGCCTTACCCAGACAGGTCACTGACCTTGAAGAACTTGTCTATTTTGCTAAGGTTGATTCTTTTCTTGGCATCCAACTTGTAAATGTTGCTGACATTCCCATCCATGAGATACAGGCCAAACCCCATCACCTGGAGAAGATGGAAAGGGTAGGTTTCATTAGTGTGAAGTCAGCAGCACAAGTTAAAGACACTTCTCCCCCACTTAGCATAAGAAAAGACGATTTCAGTCTCCTCTACCACCTGACATTCATGAGAAGACTGTATAAAATGTGCATGCATCCCCAAGGATGTCTATGGTAGACAGAGGACACGTGATGAATTGCTTCTGTTTTCTGTGCAAAAACACATGATGCTCACTCTAGTAATTTGGTCCTTCTCTCTCCCACATAGCAACAAGCCAAAAATCTTCTCCACCTGCAGGCGAACTCTTACTCCCAGACAAGAGTTGAAAAGATTCACGATATTCTCCTGGATTGATTTTTTTCCTTTTAATTCAGTACAAATCATTACAGATACTCAAACTACCCACATCATCCTTCAAAGAACCTTAGTCGACTCATACTGTGGTAATTCAGTTCTTATGGTAGTAGTGACTGCAACCACCGTAATAACTCACTTCTGGTAAGGACAAATACACAAAACAAGCAGGTACTTTGGCACGTTCATCTTGAGGGCTCTTTAGGTGGAAGGATCTGCCTTCTGCAGAGAATTACTGCATCAAGCAGAAAGTTCAAGGTTGCAGAGTTGGTGGTGATTTTGGCATGTCCTGTACAGTTACCCAGGTCAAGCCCATAAACCTGCATTTCCATGCACAACAGCAAAACTCCTTTAAACTCTGGAGAGCAAAAGACACCCATCAGTACTTTCGTCCACTAAGCTGAGGACACGCTTGGTCCCAGGCAGGCAGAGCTGCTGGCAATCTTAGGAAGGAGTTGGGGAAAAGATACAGATAGAGATAGGGAAGAGAAGAAGAAAAGGAGAGAAGAAGGAAGATTTTTATATGGGAATATGGGAGAAGGCCAGAAAGAACAGGAGAGAAATAAGAGGAGAAGGTCCAAGGAACAGAAGCAGCTCCTGGCACTGCCCAACAGAGGTGACACTTCAGAGCACTGGAGTGGGACATCTCTGACCCACAGCCACATTCAGTCTGTTCTACAAAGAAGAGGTGAAAGAGGAGAAAAGCGGAGGACTGAGGTATGGCAGCAGAAGGCACAAAGTAACAGAGATCAGAAGGCAGGCAGGTTTGCTGCTGCATGCAGTCTTCCCATCTCATCAGCTACCCGTGTGCCCACAGGACACTGGCCCTGCAGAGAAGGGACACGTGAACCCAAAGGAGGAAAAAAACCGCAGAAAATTAAAAGAAACACTGTCCCAGGAGGGAATTTTGTTTTCCTGAAAGAGAAGTGAAATTATACAAACACCCAGTCCCGTAAGCATGGCCAAATCTCACCTTTAGGAGCATGTGTTTCTCACTGGGAGTGAGATACATCTTGTTTTCATAGTAATCCACACAGATATTGACAATATCAGCCAGCAATTCCTCATAGCCAGGGATAACCTCTAGCTGTTGGTGCAGACACTGAAACATCAACAGGGGCCACATTATCCATATGGACAGAGAACAGCAGGAAACAGGGGAGAAACATATTTGAAGGATTAAGAGTATAATGATAAGAGGTTTCTTAAAACATCACGTGTGTGCTTTTGTAAAGTTACAGACAGCAGATTGACCTTGTGGTACTACTTGTAAGGAAAAACCTTCCTTCTGCAGGACACGTCTCCCCTTCAGACTGATCACAACAGCCAAACACCAGACAGCGAGATGGAAAGACAGATCTGCCTCAAAAGCAGAGTTTCTGACTCTCTCCTGTCTCTGCAATATTTTACCTAATGAGCAGAAGCTATAGAACCTGTGGAATGTGGAGGGCCCTGATCTGCAGTCACAGAGACGGACTGGATGGACTTCCTGGGGGAAACAGAGGAAAAGTTTCTGGCAGAAATTCACCCTCTGTGAACTCTTCTTGCGTCTTTTAGACTTTCATCCTTGTCTTGACAGAGACCTTCAAAACCACCCATGAGGAGATATTCCTACAGTTATACAGCCTGACCCAAACACCATCAGAGGCAGTGGTCAGTGACCCAACAGCTTTTGCCACAGCCTGAACTGAAGCGTTGTCAGCCTTGGAGAGGTCACCACCTCTTTCCAACTACAGAAAGATTAACTGGAAAGAGACCTGCCTGTGTGATGCGGTTGTGATTTGCCAGGAACATGGAGAGGTTCTGGGACTCCTGGATAGACTGAGGGTCTGCCATCTTCCGCAGAAACTGGGCAGCTCTGGAAGGTAGAAATCCAACATCAGCGAGGATCACTCACCCAACCTGAGACTCTCACCACCCATCTTCCCTGTTTCCACCTGCAGCTGCAATAATGTTGAAGCCTCAGACCCCCATGCAGTACCCATCTGCTCTTTCCCTGTTTTATCAAAAGGGAACTGAAACACAACGGGGCTCAGAGGTTTACCTAAACTCAGAGACCCTACAGCAGTGCAGAAACCCAGCTTCTAGCCTCCTGATGTCCACCTGACCCCACTGCTGGGCACCAGGTACTTCCCTTGCAGACCGAGTACAGTCCTGTCCCTGTTCCTGCTGCTTCGCTCCTCTCACCTTTTATAGGCAGAGTGGTCATTTTTGACGCTGCACTTCATGTTCTTCAGCTCATCCAGGACGGCAAACATGTTAATGAACTTGCCCAGCGTGAGGAGATAGGCCTCAGAGACAAAGTCCTTCCTCCGCTCTGCGTGGCACAGGCGCTTCACCTCACTGCAGAACCGCTCAATAGCCTTGCGCTGGAAGGCAGTGGAACAGGGTCATCTCAGCAGCAGCTTGTGTGCAGACACCATGCCACTTATGGGCATGATGCTCATCCTGAGCACAACCCTGCTTAGGATAAGTTAACACCAAAGTAATTAACTATTTTTGCCTCTCTCCTCAACCACTTACCTGAAAATACATGAACTTCATAAGCTTGGTGACTTCTGGCTCCAGGACTTCCACTGTCTTCTCATAAATCTCCACTCGGTTTGGCTGTTCGTTACATTTCACCTGTGTGGCAAAGACAAATCATCCTTGTCAGCACCAGAATTTCTAACACAGCTGTGGACTGCAATGGCCACCAGATTCTGCTTGTTTCACAGTGAATCCTGTCCCCGTCTGAGGACAACGGAGGGACCCAAGAGGGAGCCTGTTCTCAAGGCAGTAGGTGACAGCAGAATGGGCTGTTTCTCGGATGCGAAATTTTCTCCATGCATTATAAAAAGGCACAATCCTGACTCTGAGAAATAAAAGTCCTCTAATGCATCTGTCTGGGATAGAACACATGCAATACAGAGCCTGGACTTGCGACACAATGTGGGAGTGTTATATCATAAAGTCATCCGAGACTGTGCAGCAGATTCAATGGACACACAAGGCACCAGGCGATGGCTCTGCTATAGCCTCGCTGGGATAATTTTGGTTCTGTTGCCGACTCGTTGAAAACACGGGGCTTGTATGTGGCTAGCAGCAATGAAATGAGTCACGTTCACTGGAATCCTAGGAAGCTAAATTTAAGGACTTATCTGGTTGTCATCCATCTCATACCCAAACAGTTACTTGGAGTCATTACCAAACTCTTAAGGGAAAACCCAGCTTCCCAAAGCAATGCATCCTGCTGTCCTCTCTGGTTTTGTTTCTGGTTGCTGACGCAAGGCTGTGATGGGCCTGATGGCTCTGGTGCAAATTTAGTCGCCCAACAGCTGATGCACAGGGTGCAAGGGGATAAAATTGCTTGTGGAAAGTTGCAAAAGTAGCTTTGCCCTCTCTGTAGTGTGGATTCTGATGTCCCTGCCCTGGTGTTTCAGGGCAGTCAGGCGATATTGATGGCTGGGAGGAAGCAACTCACAGCCGGGAGGAGCAGTGCACATTTACATGTAGGCGCTGTTGTTCGCCTGTAAAACCACCGTCCTTGCTGTGAGCACAGGCAGGGATACATGACCGAGCAGCCAGGCTGGGGGGCCTGAGAACAGGACCTCTGGGCCACAGCCATGTGCCCCAGGGCAAAGCGCAGGGGTCAGTGCAAGATCAAATCTGGTGAATCTGTAAATGAACCCTCTGCCATGGTGTTCTCCGCTCCTCTGTCACGCGCAGCACTGCCTGCAGCCCCAGGGGAAAGGATGGGGCAGAGAGCAGGGAACCCACAGGCTGCACTCAGAAAGGCACAAACGTTGCTGGGGTGAGCAGGATGGGAGGACACTAAAACGTCAAATCAGATGATGTGTAGCACTGTTGCCATCAGCACAGCCAAGGCCTGCCTTCTGCTAGCATCGCCAGGAGACGCAACAGCAGCACAGCATCAAATACAAATGGGAGATAGCAAACATCCAATCAGCAGCACAAATCTCCCCGTGGCTGGGTTTTATGAGACCATCAGCAGAGAATAACCCAAGGGGAACTGAGGTTTGACCTTTCCCGGGGAATTACAAACATGAACATTGTCAGCCATGTGGAACTATTTTTTCCTGGCTCCACGGAAGTGCTGTAAAACCCTTTTATCCACAGGGTTAATGGAATTGCACTGCACTTGCCCCGACACACTGTCAGTCGGCGCTTTTGCTGTGATCCAGCATGCGTTCACATTGCAGAAGACAAGCTCTGAGCTGGAGTCTGAATCATGATCAGTGGGCCATGTGGCAACCTTACTCATGTCTGTAGGTGTTTGTAGGATGAAGCCACAAAAATTCAAGTTGGAGACAGAAGAAATAGGAAAGAGTTGATGCAGAGCTAACAGTAGAGCAGGAGAACAATTAAATGAGGGGGTACATCAGGATCTCCAGGTGTATCAGCAGAAAAAAAGAGCATCTGGGGAAATGTTTCTGGCATATTGAAGTGCTCCTTCATGCATCCTTCCAAAACATCAACAATTCTGGGGCCTCTGCGGGAGCAGAGAGAGCACTGCAGTCTGGGCAGCAGTTTGGGATGCTAGAACCTGCCCCAGCTGCCTAATCTGCTCTATGCAAGTCAGGGAGAGTTCGAGTCTGCCACAGCTCAAGGGGTTCTGCTGTTCTCAGCCCAGGCTGCCTAAAGTCCTTCTTCACACAATGCGGAAGTCCCACTTGGCACTGGAGCAACTTTAACTGAAGCTGATATTCCTGATACAATACTGTGGTATCAGGAAGGTACGATATACACCAGATCTTACACCCAACTTGCAAAACCTAACTGCCTTTTGCCTGAAGCAAACTCCATCTCCCCACGGTCTGAGAAAAATATTCAAGCATATATTCAAGCAATGTTTCCAGGAAGGAAATAACCACACTGTTTTAATGAGAGCAACCCATTCCCCAAACAGACAAGTGGATAAAGACCCAACTGACAAAACACAGTACTAACCCAAGTAGTGCGCTGGACCAGAGCTGTGCTAGCTGAGTCCTTCTACCAGCTGTAGGACAAACAAGCTGGTCATGTGGGAGGAAATAACTTTAGATGGGACTGTTTTGGGGAGCAGGGGAGGGGCTTGTGAAACCAGGAAGTGCATATAGGGCAGCCAGTTTGTGAGGAGCATGACTGAGTTGGGAGGTATTGCTAGAAGGTGTTCAAGGATGGAGCTTTTGTATACACAAGTGCAGAGCAGATGCTCTTTGCTAGGGCAGCAGTATGGATCTGCTTCTGCAATGGCTATGAGCTGCTGAGATGAGTGGTTGAGATGACAATCTAAAGAGTCAGTTGTCTCTCTTTTCAGCCTTTCTATCTGCCTCAGCCTTCTCTGCTTTTTTACTTGTCTCTCTCCGGTCCAAACTAACCCATGCTGAAGACAAATACAATTAGGTGTTCTGGGAACATCTCTGCCCGGGAAGTGCCCTGGTACCTGGGGGATGGCTCGTGAGCAGCTCCTCCATGTGTAAAGCATCACGGCATACTCATGGCCTTCTTCCAGCATTTCATTCTGAAAGACAGAGCGGCGTTACTGGGGCAGGGCATACACTGCAGGCTCAGCATCGCTGGGGCAGGGCGCAGGGGACTCACCATGCTGGAGTGCACCGTTGCCTGCTCGATGTACCTGGCAATGCCAGTCACAAAGGCATTTCTGTCTTCAAAGTTTGTGTCAAAATTAGCCTACGGGTGAAACGGAGAGATAAGGATTAAAATACAGCTAGTTGTTTGCTCACTTGATACAGGCCAATATGAGATGTATTGACAAAAGGCAGAAATAGGAGGGCTCCTGGGGCACAGGAGCAACTTCTGAACAACTTCAAGTGCTGCACCTGTAGATCTGAAGCAGAGTCATACATGCAGCCCGTGATGCTTCTGAATCATGTAAATATTAGAGGAAATTCTTCAGATTACATGTGTGAAAATATGGAATTCAAGACTGACGAACCCTTGCAAAATCAAGCCAAACCATATGGGAATCAGAGGGAATTGCAGCCACACCAAGGAGCAAACCTACAGCAATTACTCTAAAGATTTTAGCTTGGTAACTCAAAGCCAGATGCAGCCTCATTAATTTCTCTGTGCCCTGGCTGCTAGGGGAAGACCACATCCTGTCAGCAGAAACTGCAAAGAATAAACACACAGAAAGGGCAAGGAACTAGATGCCTGGAGAACATAAATATGAAAGTGCACAGCCAGATGCTATTATCAGCACTAGTGTTGCTCTTGCAAGCAGATACTTTGGGAGGAACAGTTGTTTTGGAAGTTGAACTATTGCTCTGGGTCGGGACAAGGGAGCAAGGAAGTGCAGCATGAGGAGAGGCACGACAAAAGCAGTTCCTCAGCCTCTCTTCAGTGAGTGCACATTCACTTGCTTTGTGTTCAGGTAATTTCCTCTGTGAAGGCTGGCTGAAGGTATCTATGTGCTGAAGGGCAGAGTGTACAGAAGTCTCACGCAGACAGGGCTGCTCCTTGCAATGACAGCATCGTGGCTGACCTCAATAACTGATTTTCCAAGCAGGAAAAGATGGGTGTGCAGACCCACGGCCACAGGGCTACTCTTCTTAGTGCCTCCAGGACATTGCATGTGACTAACGTGACAACCAGAGGTGAGTCTGAGTATGTGTTTCCGGCTAGCAGGGGAGAGGGTCACAGACAGACCAAGTATGATGACAAAACAGGCTTGGCCAGTATCTCTAGATCCAGCTCAGAGGAGGTTTTTAGGCCAGGCTGTGTGCACACACTTGTGGCTATGAAAGGAGGCTGTGCCATTAGGCTGGACCCTAAGCCCCTGCAGAACACTAGCCAGCAAAGAGTAAAAATTATTTAAAGAAGAGACAAGCAAAAATGATATCAAGATTTTCCAGGGAGAGCTGAAATTTGAGCAAATCAGAACTTCCTTTGGGTCTGATAACCTGTAGAGATACTGACGCTACTGAACGAGCCCGCAGCCTGACCTCCTGAAAGAGATAGTGTAATTTCAGACCCCTGCATACACAGCACCACAATCACAGCGCGAGTGTGTTTGTACACTGCCATGGGTAAGCCAAGGATTCAGGAGTGGCAGGATGGAGAAAGTAACCCCACATTATATTTATCTCTGGGTGTGTGCTATAGGTCAGGGCGTGGTGGCCAAGCAGTCAAGGCATCCCGCTGTGGATCCAAAAGCCGCAGGTTGAGCCTTGCCCTGGGCTCACGCCAAGCTCTGCTTGGTCAGTGCAGCTGCAGCTAAATTTGCAGTTGTTCAAGGCACAGAAGTGATTGTAGCGACTGCTCTCCCCTGCGTGCAGTCAGGTCCCCAGACCGGCAGCCCCAGCTGTGCAAGCGGCACGGGCTGGCCAAAGTCGGGCAGAACTTGGATTCTGACCTACTTAGATGCATGCACTATTGAAAAAAAAGGAAGCACAGAAATACATACATAGCAAAACATTGCTGAGAGCTTTCTGCTGTTATCACAAATCTTATCTTCTGCTTCTCACCCATTCATGTACTCTACTCCTCATTTTTAACTTCCCTATGTCTTGCTCAGCCTTAAAGATCACTTTCACCGATCTCTAGCACTTTCCTTTTAAAGCCTTTGGGAACAGACGAGTGCCAGATCTGTCCTGACTGTTTCCTTAAACATGGTAAATCCACAATGTTTTTGGCTAGTTCTCACAGCACCATGTGCCCCTGTGCTTTGCATGAGCTACTGGAACAACCCTTCCTGCCCCACCAGCTCAGGGAGTTGACGGTACCTGGTACATGATGGAGGATGGAGGCGGTTCGATGCATGGCTGCTGGTCTGGTAGAGGCAGCTCCTCCAGCAAGTCCACGTTGGACAAGGCATCCTCTAACGTAACGTGAGTGGTCATGGTTCTGGATGTTCAGTTTCCACACTAAATCCAAAGGAAAGGAAAGGGTGATAGACAGACAGCAGCCAGAAGACTGAGTGGGAAAGTGCCGAAGGACAAAACTGGAACCACGACTGGCTGGTACTGCAGGAGACATCATCCCGGTTTATCCCGTTTTACTTTTCTTGTGCATTTAACCTACATCTCCATGTGATCTCTCCTGCTGTAATTCAGCAACAGAGTAGGAATGCAGAATAAGAGGAACACAACTACTCACCCATGTCCTTCTCTGCTTAACTCTATGCAAAACTGCTTAAAGACAGAGCACAGCTGGGTGCTGCAGTACAGCTTTAGCAGCGCCAAGTGTGCTCCAAAACACAAAGCAGAGTTATAAAAATATCTCTCAAAAGAGTGTGATTAGAGAAGTATGACTGATGCTGACACTCACATGTTCTCCTTCTCACACACACGAATGGCGCTTGAAACTGTAAACAACAAATTGCAGTCTCTAAGGTGAACGGGAAAGGACTGAGTGCTGTGCAGGCAGGCTGTGGCACTGCAAGCAGCAAAAGAGAGGTTGCTGTTCAAAATTTTCCTTGTTTTTACCACACACATGGTGTCCCCTGCCCAGTCCCAGCCTGCCGTGGAGCTGCCAACAGTGTGAGTTGCACGTGAAATAAAAAGCAAAGGGAAATGTTTCCGACACTTACCCTAACGTGAGCCTCAGGACAAACCTCTACGTCCCTGATACGTCCCTGAACTCCTTCACCATTCACCTTTGCTTATGAGCACAGGCATGGAGGGATGGCTGCTGTCACCCAGGCTGAGCGCTTGTATAATCACAGCCACAGGGCTTCCCCAGTTAATACCTAATCCATGTGCAATAGCTGTGACCAACCTCGAGCTTGTGTCTCCTAGAAAAACACTCTGCTGTATTTAAAAATTTGCAGAGAGAACTTGCTTTACATACTGACATGTCATTCAATTAGCAGATCAGCCCCTCAGTGCTTTTTCCCCCACTCAGAGCCTGCCTAGCTTCAAATGTGAGCCATCAAGTTTTATAACTTTAATCTGCAAGACAGTAGAGCTCTGTTATCAAAGTTCATACTGAGATACCCATACATTTCATTAAAACACCCTGTAAACTTTACTTTGGCTCAAGCAAGCAGACCGAGCTCTTTTCCTGCCTTGTAACAGAGCATATTTTCCAACCCTTTAATCACCTCTTTGGCTTTTCTCTAAGCTTGATCCAATTACACAACTTTTTTTCTCAAGTGTGGACACCGTAGCAGGACAGTGCCTGTGCAAGTGCCAGATACAACAGCAACGTAGGCTACCTCCTCGTGCACAATCACAGCAGTTCCTCTGGGCACAACAGCAGCTCCATGGGTGCTCATATTCAGCGGATTATCTGCTATAAATCACTTAGGGCCTTTTTCAATTGAGTCAATGTTTCCAAGAATATAACTTGGGTTTTCACTTGTAACACTGACAGCAGGGAAGGACAATGACTTCGGGATGTCCATAGATGGATACACACACACCCAGCAAAGACTACAGCCAAGGGGGTGCACACTCTGTGCAGTCCCGGGGCAGCTTCATGTTGGGTGATGGAGAGGGACCAGCCTGCTACAGTGCCTTTTATCATCATTGCTGCCTGCATGCATGGGCTGCAAGAACATGCATGAGCCTGGTAAAACTCATTCCACCTCCACTAATGCCTCCTCTAGGTACCCTGCAGCTGAGAAACAGGCTTGGCTATACCTGCAGCTGAAGCACCATGAAATAAATGCCTGGAGAAAAAACAATCTTAAGCAGCCTTTCTTCTACTCAACTTTCTGTTTCCTTCTTGATCCCTCTTTGCTAAAATAGTTTCCTGTTACAAATTGTAGCAACTGTCAAAACCAGACATTACCTCCCGGCACACCGCAGGCAGAAGCAGCTTCCTCCCTGCCTGCAAGCACCCTGTCCCATTCGGTGCCAGGCAGGTGGCTCAACTCGCCCAGCCCCATGGACCTCCTCAGTTCCTCACTGCTCGCTACCACCACCCTCCAGAGCTTCAAGACTCTACTCTGGGTTGCCAGAACAACACCCCTGGTACTTACACATGCTTCCTTACACACTTCAGGGAAGACAAAAACTTTCCATTTTACAGCTTCGAGGACTATGGCTGTTTATTTGGGCTTATTTCTCATTTTTCTGTACAACAAGCTCTGTGGCTGTTTGAGCAAGGTGTTGGCAGTCTGCTGTAACCAGAGACACTTCCTCCATATTCCTGTGACACTCAAACAGCTCAGCAACTCAAGAGACAAAATGATTGCTGCTGTTTGGGCCATACCAGGAAATATTTGGTCACCCTTGAAGTGGTCAGGCAGTTGGACTAGATGATCATTGTAGGTCCCTTCCAAAATACAACATTCTATTCTATTACATTCTACGTGGTCCCAAATACAGCAGCAGGGTCTTGATGTGTCAAGAAATACACAAATAATAAGCCAGTCCATGCCTCAGAGATCTTGCGACTCAAATACAGGAAGAGAGGCAGCATGTAGAAATACATGAACAGAAAAGGAAGTGTCAAGCCATAGTAAGAGGTGCAATCGGCCATGGGCCCACTCCATGCTTCTCCACGGCCGAGCAGAGCGCAAGAATGCAGATGCAGATGGAAAAACTACATAGACTTTGCAGGTTTAAGAGATGAGTCTTTATGGGAACTCCCAATTTCAATTCTACACTTTCTTAAGCCCAAGCGTAAAACCGACAGAGGCTAAGGGGAAAAGCGTGGTCTGCTAGGACTTCCCCTGGGTCTCATCCAGCCAGACCGCGTGATGGAGGGGTTACAGGTCCAAGGCTGGCAGACCTGGATCCTCACCTCAGATCACCCATGGAGAAGCAGCCTCAAGCCATCCCCATCTGCCCATGCTGTGGCCCCTCGCATGTTCCCCTTGCCCTGCACCCTCCTTGGGGTGGCTGTAGGGCTGGCGAGGGCCCCGCTCTTGTTTGGTCTTCACTGCTAGAGGTAAGAATGCAGCAGCTTGAGGGGTTGTGCACTGGTTCAAAGGCTGGGGAAGGCTCTGCAGGCATCATCAATTGCTTGGCTCAGCCCATGAGGTGCTGCTCCCCATCACGGGGGCAGCCCAGGAGAGCTGAAAGGGGAAGTCCCATTGCCACAGATCCACTCTGACCTGCTTCACCTTCCTGTAACAAGGTTTCTAACACAAATGTGCTAGGGCTGCCCTGCCAAATCCAGCTTCACCCCCTCCATCCAGCAACGAGCAGGGCAGCCACCACCTAACGTGGTAGCAACCAAGTGGCTCCAGCCTGAAGAAGACGGGGTACCCGGGGGACATGCATCAAAAAGTCCTTATTAAGCCTTAATGGCCGCCACCACCACCTCAGCCTCAGGGCAAGGGTGGCCGCTCTGGGAAGAGGAGAGTCCACCCATGTTGGTGGTTTGTCGATGGTACTTTGGTGCATGCGGCCATGGATCTGGAGGCCACGTCACCCATGGAGCAGCACAGCAGCCTGCCCAGGAATGGGGCTGTTTTGGTGCCGTGACTCGTGCACAGGAGAGCGAGGCTTTCTCGTGCACAGGAAGCACATCCTGCCTGTGTGGACCCAAATACAGCCACACAGGCTGCTGGGAGCCATCTCACAAAACTACTTTCTTCCCTATATGCCACCACCGATCAGAGAAGCCAAAGTCCCTCGGGTCCTACATGTTTTGGCAAAACTGAACATCAGCCAATGCTGTCCCTGTGAAAAACTGGAGAGAAATGCAGCCACCAGGCTGATAATCTCTTCTGCTAACGAGCATCTGTGCTAACGAGTGCTGCCCAAACCTCCTGCCCATCTGCTGCAGAAACTTCCTCTCCTCATAACACATCTCAATCACAACCCCTCTGGCCACATCTTACATCTTCTAATGCCAAATGACCACACAGAGGCTCTGGGGCTTCCAGACACCACAGGGAGCTGGCCACGTGGGGTCCACACACAGGGACTATGCTGAAATGGAAACTGGGAGTTCCCAAAAGGGTAACTCTGTTGTGGCAGCAGGCTGGGGGCCAAATTTCACAGACAGCATAGGAAGGCTTTGAGAAGGAGCAAAGATGGACATCTCAGATGTCTGAAATTGCAGGGCAGGTCCTACCTTCCCCACCAAATGCTTGCGCCGAAGTACTGGTGCAATATCATCCTCTTTGCAGCGAAAGGAACAAAGATGTCTTTATTGTTAGAACAGCTTAGTGGAACAAAGGAAGACTTTTAAAAGCGGGGCTGTAATGAGTAGTTGCATGCATGTGCGCTCGGCTTCGAAGATGCACAGCTTAGAGCTCTGGGGAAGCAGCACAGGCTGTTTCAGTTTTTCAGCTCTCTTGCTCCTGCATCAGACATTCACACTGGAGCTGCAGTAGCTACCAGGAGCAGGAGTGAAGGCAAGAATAAAGGGGTATTGCTCAGAGGATTGGCCATAACACGTGGTCCAAGCCCTGCAAATCTGGTGTGAGATGGAGAGATGGCAATATGGAGGAGGAGGACAAACTTCTCCTGAGGATCTGAGGTTCTTCTTCAGCTCTGATGCCCAGTCCCTGTGTAACCTGTAAAGGTCACTTACTTTATTTTTGTCTCTGTGATAATGCTCTTACTCCAAAATAGCATTTAACTTGTGGTCAAGAAGCATCCTGGCCTAAAAAACAACCCAGCAGACTGATGTCTTGGTGCATCAAAACAGAGTATTTCTGGCATCCACTGCCTCACAGCAAGCTAAGGGTAGATGCTCCTTGTCACCAATGTATTTCTAGTCAAGAAGAATAATTTCAGGGTGCAGAAGCTTAGTTTGGCTCTTGCCTAAAATGCGCGGGATTAAAGTTACCAGTGTCTCAGGATGCACATCATCAGCCCTTTTTCTCATGCTTTAAGAATTACTTGTAAATTACAACCACTACCACAGTCAGGAGGTTCTTTGCAAGAGCAAATAAACACAGCCAGGATGAGACAGGCTGGCAGAGCTGGGCTCCTGCCCTACACAGACACAGACGAAATAACCATGAAATTACCCTTCCCATTAAAGAAGGAAGCCAAACTGCACGACTCCTGAAGCTGGTTTTCCGTATCTCTGCTGTACATCTTCTGCCATTCCATTAGGTTTGAATTCCAAGCATTTATGCTGTCTTCTCTCTCAGCAACATAATTATTTAATTTATTTCTTTTAGAATAACTTAATCATTTTTTTTCCAGTGCCAAAGAGGGTCAATGAAGGAGGCAGGCATAGGAAGCTACATTTGAAAAATAGTTGAGAAATTTAGAGCAAGTTTTTGAGCAACCCAGTTGCTGACAGTTACAGTGCTTCTTCGGAAATGAAATCATACAGGACAGTAATGTCAATGATCAGCCAATTATTGATCTGCCAAAACCCATATTCCTATTTTTCATGCAAATATGATAATTTTTTGCTAAAATTATTATCATGATATCAGCATAGTCTGCTTTGCCAGAGACTCTGGTCAGAAAATGGAAGATTTTGCTCTATTTTGGGGGCTTCATTAATAACAATTAACAGAGAAAAGAAGAAAAGAATTACCCTATGCAGGGCATTGCCCTGGAGTTATATGCTGTGATAGACACCAAAATACCAGGTTTGTCACCCATCTCAGTGAGTAACCCTACACAAGTGTCATCACGCAAAACACACGCGATTTCTTTCAGGGCAGGAGGGGTGCAAAGGGTTTAACAACTCAGCCTAATTCTAAGAAATCTTTGTGATCCAACCCCCTGCCCAGGCAGGAACCCCCGTGGAAAGCGGCAGATGGCAAAGGAGGACAAGCTCTGCTGCTGGCAGTGACCACACATACAACCGTCACCCTTCCCCCTTCTCCAAAACAACCCTGAGCAGAAAGGGAGGTTTCTCCTCTCCTCACCCCCTCCCGGTCCTTCCAACCCGCGGAAATTTCCTGCAGGATCCATCCCTCCGTGCCCAGGTGGGATGCAGCGGGGACCCCGCATTTCCAGTATCCTCGGGTGGGAAGTTGGCACAAAGAAACGCTCCCCGGGGCGCACCTTGCTCCCGAACGGCCTCACGCACGGGAGGGTTTGGAAGGGAAAGGATTTCCCAGCTCCAACCGACGCCAAAGCACGACCACCCTGCCCTCCTCCTTCCCCCTCCTCCCCCAAAGGGCACCGTATTTTCAGCCCCTTCATCGGCGGGCCCGGCGCTGCCGCTCCTCCATCATCTCCCCCCTCCCCTTCTGCCTGCGCCAAGCACCGCCGCGCCCCCGGCCCGGTCGGCGCTGCCCTCGCTGCCCGGGGCTCGCCCGCTGCCCCTGCCCCGGGGGTTGCGGAGCCGGGATGCGGAGCGGGGAGGAGGGGGGAAGATGTGCGCTATTCCCTCCCCCCTCCCTTCCCCCGGCGCTTTGCACAGCGGCTGCGGGGAGGCTGAACGCTGCAGGTAGCTCTAAGCATTATGGGATGGATTGTGGGATACAATCCCGCACATCCCGGCCTGCCGAGCCTCCCGGGGGCGGCGGCACCTGCCCCGCCGGTGCCCCCCCACCCCGGTGTCCCCTCCCTCCCGCACCGGTCTCAGCGGCGGGAGGGAGAGAGGAAGAGAGAAAGGGGAGGGAGAGAGGGATGGAGGGAGAGAACAAGGGAAGAAGGGAGAAGGGAAGATAGAGAGATAGGGAGAGAAAGAGGGAGAAAGGGAAATGAGAGAAGGATGCAGGGAGGGGGGAAGCCGCGCAGCCCCCGCGCAGCCCCCGCGCCGCTCACCTGGCGCCCGGCGGGGTGCGGTGCTCCGCGGGGTGCGATGCTGCGCGCCGCCCGCACAAAGAGCAGGAAATGGCTGCAGCAAGTGCACTTCCGCGGCTTCTCCGCCGGCCCCTCCGCACGGCAGCGGCGGCGGGGGGAGCAGCCCCGGCCCCCGCCGCGGGAAGGGGCTGGAGCCACCGGGCGGCTCCTCCCCCCGGCCAGCGAGGGGGATGCGCGGTGGGGGCGCATCCCGCACCCTGCATCCCTCCCGCCGCGGCCGGGGAGGGAGAGAAGACCACCAGCCCGCCCCCGCAGCGTTGCACGGAGGGGACAGGGCCCGACGCTGGGTGAGGGCAGAACCGGCTGGGATTCCCCATCTCCCTGCTGCCGCGCCTGCTGGGTCTCAGGTATTCAGCCTCTCTTCCCCTCAGAGGACCGTTGCCATCCTTGGGTTTTACCCACCGTTTTAGCAGAAGCACTGTTTATGGAATACATAAAAAGCCTTGGATCAGGGAGCTTGTAAGGGACCAAAACCAGCAGACAATGCCTTTGCTCAGCGCTCCAAGCCTCTTGGGAGTCAGCACCATATCCAAAGATCTTCCTTTTGGCATCTGGCATTTCTTCAGGGACAAGTTTCCAGTCCGTCTGCTCGTGCTCCAATACAGCCTTTCAGATCTGCTATGAAATCCAAACCTCTGGCAGCTTTCAGAGGAACATCACCAAGTAATGATTGATAGAAACCCTGCACAGGGCCTTAATCCGTTTTTCTGCAGCCCTCAGCTTCTGATGCTGCTGTCTGTTTGTTTGTTGAAAGACGTTTGTGGATGCCCAAAGACCACTGAATGTCTAGACACAAGGTTGGATCTGTTTCCAGGGTGGCTGTGGCAGTGTCTCTTTCCTGAGCATCAGCCTGTGGTAAAAATGCCCTGCCACCTGGCCCTTTGTGGATTAGAGTGACCACTCCTGATTCCTTAGAGCCTGCTGCTCTGTTGTCCAGCTGGTATAGGGCTGAGCTTGCTCCCCGTGGGCTCCCTAAGGAAGCTTAGACAGCAGGTTTACACTGTGGCTCTGCTGCCACAGGTTGAATGGTTGCCATGGGCTGAAGGCACCGGGATGTGCAAACTATGAAAGCAGCAGGGCAGTCTTAGAAACTATTTTTGTTTTAATAGACAAGTCCACACCTGAAAAAATCTATTAATAGTGTTTCCAGGAGTAGTCTCCTCACTTTCCCTGCATGGCATTTCTTCTGTCTCACCTTTAACTGGAACATTTTGTAGCCATTATTTCATTTTTTATTATTTATTGCTTGTCAGAAAAAAATCACTAAGTGAGCATTGTTACTGGAGATCCAAAAGATTTAACAGCTAATATTGCTCTGGGGCCACAGGTGAAACAAGGTCAGCTCAAGAAAACTGTGCCCATGAAAACTGCAATGAACTTTCTTTGCACAGTTTAATCTGCTCCCATTATCAGCCAGGCTCAAGGGGATGGGAATTCCATGAATGTTATGATATTATTTTAATTTTCTAGTCTATGTTGTCTGAGATTGTAGATTAATAGAATGAGCTTCTCTGGCTTTGCATGACAGATCTCTCAGCAGGCTGGGGAGAATGGCTATGAGGGGCAGGTCCCATACAGCCACAGAAGCGGGAGTGTGTGCGTCAGCTGGTCATGTGTGGAGGGGTGAGATAACATGAAGGTGAGGTGTGATGAATAGAAGAATACACACAAATTTGAAGTCACTGCCAAGTGAGATGTAGCAGAACTATCCGCCTGTATCCTGCCATGCTGTTGAGCGCAGTGTTCAGAGAGGGCAAAACCAAATACAAGCATATTCATTAAAAAATATTTCAGGAAATTCTAGCTTTTTCCAGGCCTGATTTTAAGGTAATTACTCACTGGATCAAGCACCCACAATCTCCACTTTGCCAAGGTGACCAACACTTGCCCAGGAAAGAGCTTTTCATGGCTAATGTTGCTGCACTCCAGACTGTGGTCTCGACTGAGAAGCATCGGCTGCTCTTTCTGGATGATGTTCCTGCTTTTTCCTAGCTGGAGTGGCAGCCTGGCTGTGCCAGAGCTTGACCATCACAGCAGCAGGGACAATCCTCTGGGCCTCCGCTTTGGCCAAATGTGCAAAGTAGGCAGAGCCATGCACCCACTGCCTCTGATAATGAGCGGGCGAAAGTAGGGACAAGCACAACTTCCCACCTTTCTGAAATGAAGTTACGCAGAGAGGGTCAAACTGACAAAAGGAGAACGGTTTAAACATACAGCACATCTCAAATCCTTTCCAAGGAGACAGGGAAGGGGTATTCAGAGAAGGGTAATTCATTTTGTGACGGAAGACAGCTGATATTCTCCCCTCTGCTTTGTGGGGAACATATCTGGTTAAGCCACATGAAGGGCACAGACCTAGACTTGCTACATCAGATGCGTGGGAGAAGACTGTGTAAGTGTGTTTATATAGTGCAGTTATCACAGTACGGCACTGGCCTTTTGAGATTCATGAAGTAAATAATCGTGGGGAAACACTCTTTGGGAACACTCAAATATTACTACCCCATTTTATGAAGATTCAGAGAATTTCAAGCCACCACGATGGATGTTTAGACGTTAAAATCTGTGTCCATTGAGTAAATTACCCAGTTTGCTGAGATTCTGAATACTTCCTACCCCCATAAACCCAGCACATAATCTAACCCCAGGACACAAACATAGTTCTGGGGAGTAGAGATATGTCAAAAAGCCAGAAGAAGCCTGTTTGCTTCTTGGTGGGGAGGATTTGGAGGAAGAGCAAGCTGTGTGATTATAAGAGCATGAGGATGTTTTTTTTGCGAACATATAGTGAAAGCCACAGTTGGGACTCAGCAATTTTATTGTTTGTAAAAATACGTATTGTGTACATAGAAATACTGCAAAAGAAAATGGAACATAAAACATCACAATATTGTTTTGTGCAACACTCTATAGCTAATAAATATTACACTTATCTAAATATAAATATAATCTCAGAAACCTTCCGTAGCAAAGCAATATTACTGCACCTTAATAGTAACCTCCTCAGGCTCAACAGACCCTTGGTTCCTCTCAGGATGGAGGGGGCAGCAAGCCAGAAGGATTTTGAGGCTACAAATCCCCTGCCACAGAGTGTCTGTGCTCAGGGAAAAATAGTTTCAGAGTATCCTGTGTCTGTACGGTTTGTCTGAGTGCAATTGAGAGGGGGAGAAGATAGAGTTATGGGCAACTGTTCTCAGATTTAGCTGTAGATGTGTAGTTTAACATCGTTAGGGCTACTGAAAACTGTACTCGCTAACTGCCAAATTTATTGTCACCAGATTGTGACAACAGGCTAACTCAGACTAAAGGATGAGAGGGGCAAAGAGAATCTTAGCTTAAATTCATTGTAGGCAAAGTTCAAAATCTGTTCATAGATGGTTTTATTCCACATATGAGTTCAGACTACCAAGAGATTTTGCCAGCAGACCTGACTTCAAGGTAGCACTCTGATCCTGCATTTAGGATTGATAACCTCTGGTCTGAATGTTAGGATTCTCCTTGCCTGAGACAGTCATTCTACATGATATTTGTAGGAGTAAAGTGAAATCAAAGCAAAATTGGAAGATGTATAAGATGGGAACAAATGCCTTTGCCCATATCCATATACCTGAAAAGATATTCTGGCTCCTAATAGCTACCTGAGAACCATGAGTCTGAAAAAATACAAAAAAAATTAAGCCTCCTTCTATGAAGAAACAGTTTGACACAGGATGTGTGAGATCATGGGATTACAGTATTTCCTCGTTCCATTTTTGTTGGCAAACATATTGGAACTTGACTTCTGTAATGACGGGAGAGATTGCTGCTGCAAATTTGCACCTCAGAGTTTTTGTAAACTGCTGTCATGTAATGTTTACTCATGTTATCACCTGCCCAAACAGAGAAGCATCAAAAAATACTGCATATAGGCACGTATCATCTGTGAGTCCTCTTGACTTCTCTAGTTATTGTTAATGCTAAGCAGAAAGTCCTGATCTTATTTACAAATTCTGCAGGACACTAACCCCCACGCCTTTGGATTTGAGGTCGTTTACATCAAAATTGTGTCTCTCTTTCAGTGAAAATGTAGATTTTTAATGAAGTACCAGGAGATGGATATTGTTTAGACCTTCTTCTGCTGTCACCACGTAATGTGGAACTCCTTGTGGAGCAAGTACCCTGGCAGTCCATTCTCACAGGACTTTTTCTTTGGTCAGTCCCTAGAGGGTTCACCAGTTTGTTCACAGAAGAGATGGGAAAGTCTTTACTTGTGATGATTCAGTTACACTTTGAAATAGGAGGGAACCCTTCTTACTATCACTGATGCACTGAGCACATACTCTGCATGTTTCCTCCTCATGGCTGCTCTTCTGAGCCGTCCAGCTCCTTTTTTTCCCCAACACACCAGTTCAGGAGTAGGTTCCTGTGCCTTTCACAAATAATCAGATCTTGGGATCCTGTCTTGCCCTGGACTGGAGACATGTAGGACTCTGCACTGCTCAGTCCTCTATACTCCATTCAAAGAAACTGGATGGAGATCATATATTTATCTTTTCACGTAGAAATACTGAATACAGTCTAAAACCAATAAAGACTTTAATCTTTGACTTCCCCCCTCCAAGAACGTCTCCATCTGCATCAGAGTTCCATTTTCCTACTCACTATACAATGCAATTTGTGAGAATTTCAAGACTCTTCAACACGCTGCTTTTTCTCTTCCTTCCTTCCAAACTTGCATGCACACACAGACACCTCTTCAGTTTACTGGCTATCAGAATCCTGTTCCTGTTATGCCACAGTTTCAGAGAAAATCATGCATAAGGAGAACAAAACTACCTTGAAATGTCAGTATCAGAAATGCAGTCACCAAATCCAGCCTGTTCCTGTGTGTCCCAGGCTTATTGCGGTTCAGAGCTTTCAGGTCCAGCCTACTCTGAATTAGAGTGCCATGGAAATGTCTAAATGTTCCTCCTCGGTTAAAGACAGGGCTATTTTCCCCAGGGAAGACATTAATTTGGGAGTTCACAGAACTGGAATAGCAATACCAGATCTCTTATTTTTAAGGCCGTATCTTCAGGAACAACACACTTGCTGGATTGTGTGTTTCAGGTCTCTGTGCTCAATTGCTGTTTCTGCTTGCAAGATGCAAACTACGTTCTCGTCCAAACCAAAGCCTACATTTGCCTGAACTCTGGAAGACCTGGGAATATCTTGTCTGCCTGGAAGTACCAGCCTGTGTACTCTCCTAGCACCCAGGCATGTAGTAAGCGTCTATGATGAGAGGTTTCCTGTTAATGCTTTGTGTGGGAAAAATCCAGCCATCTGCCCTCTCAGGACTCCCTTAGCTTCGCTTACTGGCTGGTGCCATGACTACAGCTCAAACTCAGAGATTTCACTCAGCTGGTAGAGCAGAGCAGAAAAGGATGGCCGGTCATCTTTCCTCTGGGCAGGGGAGAGAAGAGAGAAGAACATTAATGTCAATTTGAGAGCAATGGCAAGGTTAGGAAGGAAAATTTGTAAAGAAACTAAGTATTAATAAAAATACAATATATTGTTATAGATAAAATGCCAATGGAAGAATGAGCTTCCTTCTATGAAAGTTTCTTTTCTACTAGCAGTGAATTTTGCCTGGCAGACACTAAGTACCTCATAATGGGTTGGCTTAATTTTTGCCCTCACTTTTAAACCTCAGTCCTGAAGATCTGCGGCTTTCTTAGGAAGCAAACTGTTGAATTAACTTGAGTTAGGTGCACTATATAGACTTCTCAGAGAAGTCAATGCATTCTAGAGACAGCATCTTAAATAAAGGCAAAGAGCCTAGAATTTGCTGGCACAGATGAAAGCTACAAAGTGCTTCACCTTCAGGACTTTATCTTATGTTAGCATGGGAAGTGCTAAAAGCAAAGAGGAGCGCTCTCATCTTTGGGAACAAGGGCTGTCCCATTACAATACTAACCATTCTCCAGCAGTGGCTCATGACCTCATAAATTGCCTTGGAGGCCAGCTTGGGTCTGTAGAGCCGAAACCCTGCATTGATTTCTTCCACCACTTCTCCATTGGTGCGATTCTCATAGGGGATTTTACCTTCACTGAAGACCTCCCACATCAGCACTCCTAAAGCAAACAAATGAGAAAAATCACAAAGCAGCAAACAAAATCCTTAGCAAGCTCATGGCCACCTTCCACTTGCTCTTCTCCGCTGCTCAACATTGGCGTCTGTTACTTGAAAAAGCATTTTCACTCAGATTCTCAGTACATGCCTGAAAAATCAGGCCCTAACACAGCTC
This sequence comes from Neomorphus geoffroyi, assembly GCA_033558235.1. Classification (NCBI taxonomy): domain Eukaryota; kingdom Metazoa; phylum Chordata; class Aves; order Cuculiformes; family Neomorphidae; genus Neomorphus; species Neomorphus geoffroyi. Next base: position 57,737,359 of record JAUMJM010000020.1, read on the forward strand.
TACAGTTTGAGGCTACGAGCTGGGATCTCTGCTGCAAGCTGCATTATGTGGAAGTACCAGTTTGGTCAGTGCAAGTTTGACTTCCCTGCATCCTACTTCATGATAGTCCAGTATGACAGGGGCTGCTTTTCCTCGTGAGTCAGATGAAGTCTAAGTGCTTTACATGTCAGAAAGCAGTGTCGTATGTCTTCTCCTAAACTGTGAAGAAGGAATGCTTGTGCATGTACATCACCCAGATGTGTAATGAGGAAATAAGAACCCCCCCTTTTGTCACCAATTCAGTTTATCTATTTTTGATCCAAGTTAATCACGTACAAGAGACGTCACTGATGTTCCTACCCACAGCGTGTTCTCAACTAGAATTTGCTTGTGTTTTGGTGAGACTCAGGAGCGAGAAAGCAATATAAAATACTCCATTCCTGTTACTTAGTTTAGCCTTAGTACTGACAACTCCTCGCCTGCAAGATGGCCCAAGTGATGTGATTCACTGGGATGAATTCACGTGCAATGGCAGTGGAATTTCAAAGGATTGCAACACATTCTTCCTCTTTTCCTAAACAGTCCAATGTTTTCCTATGATTATTGTTCAGAGCAGTACGGGAACGCATGCCTCTCCACTGTGGTGGAAGAGAGACAGGCAAAGACAAAAAGACTGGAATACACTGCGGTTGGCCAGCAGATCAGAGAGGCTCTGCAGTGAGTACAAGGCATCTATGTTATCATTGGGTTTAATTTCTTTGGTCACCTAATATGACTGACTTGTTAAACTGTGTTCACATTAGAAAAGGGAGACAGACAGACAGACAGACAGATTGATCTGAAATAAAGTTGGGTAATTCCACAGCCCACTTTGCTAAATAATGCCTTCTTTCCAGCTTTGAATCCTTCAAACAGGAAGATGCGTAGAGAGTGCAGCTCCTCAGCAATGATATTGGCTGTATTGAAGAATAAGCAAAGCAGTGGTACTCCCCCAGTATGGACATTCCAGCACAGGGAATTTCTCACACCCATTTTGTTCTCCTGGGCACAGCAGGGTTTCAGGTCTGACAGGAGAGATGAATGGGCTGCAGAGTAGTGGAGCAGAAAGTTTCTCACAGTCATGAGACCATGGCATGACAGAGGAATCCTCTTATACCAACCCCACTGGATGGGGAGGTAGTGTCCGACAGATGTGCATCACTGCTGGCTGCACATTTCACAAAGAAGGGCTGACCATCAAAAACAAAGTTCACTGGTATTTCATTCAGCCCTGAAAATGGAGCAAACCAACTTCACTTCGTTTCACTTGACTGTAAATCAAATTGAGCACCCTTTTTGGAGGCATCTGGTTCTCAGTGTACAGGCCAGGTTCCAATTTGTGAAGCAGAAGAACATTCTTACCAAAACAGTGTCTCTCTCCAAGTCACTGCCACTTTGCTGTCAGGCATCAGAGATAGCTCCATTGACAAATGTTGTTCCTTTGAATTACGTGGTGAGTGCTGATAGCCTCCTCCACATTCCAGGGGATAGAAGGAGGAATGGTGCCCTCTGAAGCATCTCTGGGTTGGGTTCTTGAAGGCATTGCATGGATCTGAGCACTCAGCTCCCACTGCACTGCTGGTAACCCACTACAGGAATGCACAACTTCAATCACAGTAGAGCACAGTAAAGGGAGAGGGAAGCATAGAATTCACAAGCACAGACTAGCAAAGGTTATAATCCTGCATTATTTACTGCTAGGCCCGGAGCTGAGTGGCACCCCATTGACTGTGTGCTGCGCACAGCACACTGCACCGATTCATCCCGCAGTACCGCGATTTGCATGCTAGCTGGAGATGGGCCAGACACATCGCTGTGCCAGATCCACAGGCCAGGGATAGCCTTTGTTATCTCCAGTGTCGGTGGCTTTGGGGAAAAAAAAAAACGCCAGTGGTTTTCTTATCTATGAGGGTCCAGAAGGGAGATCAAAGAATAGACACAAATCATAAAACAATGCATCAGGGAGCAGGAAATGAGGTGAGAAAATGGGAGCAGTGAAATAATATTTTCAGATTGGCATAACATAAACGGAGTCAGCAGAGCAAACTTGGAAAGGCAGAGGGTTTGATTGAAGCATCAGTGCCCAGGACTGACATGCAGAGTGGTGGAGTGCCTAAAAGTCTTTCCTTTCCTTTCCTTATATAATCTTGTTATTGACTCACCAACTTTTTCTTGGACATTTCTGCTGTATCAGCATGAAATAGAGTTCATTATTTGGTTTTATATAGCATTGCACAGGTATAATACATTAAATTGGTAGTATCTGCAGTGTTCCAAAATATCTAGGTAGTTTACTGTTCTTTCCTTCCTTTCACTTAAATGATTTAGGTTTGCTTTCCTATATTACTCAGGCAAAACACCCTTGGATCCCAGAGGATACAGTTTTTAGAGGGGTTTACTTAAGGACTGAGCCCCTAGTTTTTTCTGAGCCCCTAGGTTTTTCTGGGCTGGTGTTTGTGGAATTTTTTTCCAGTCTGACAAGAGATTCTTACCAAATGACCAAACATCAGATTTGGTGCTATAGTTGCTGTAGGAGAAAACCTCTGGAGCAGACCACTTAACTGGAAACTTGGTACCTGTGGAGCTGGTATACTGATCATCAAGAACAATCCTGGAAAAGGAAAAGAAGGGAGTATGCTGAGTAATCTCCTCATCCCATGGCAGCCCCGCAGGTAATGGGCACAGCCTCAGCAGCATTACCTCGACATCCCAAAATCGGACACTTTGACCACATGGGATTCTCCCACCAGGCAGTTCCTAGCGGCCTGCAGGAAAAGAAGGTGCAAAGGCAGAAGGTTAGAACTGAAAGACTAGCATAGCCACTCACTTGTTTTCATCCTGGCAGAGCAGGTAGTGCTTAAAAAAGGAGAATCAAAGTGGCATTATATCATACAAAGAGAGCAAAAACTTGAGCTTCTCACGCTTTCTGTACATTTTACACTCAGAATGTTCCTGTTGCCAAGAAAGCATTTCAACCACCAGTCTGGCTTGCAAGCCCTTGTTGCCCAGGAAAGGCAGGTTAAGAACCTAAATTATCCACAGCTGCCCACATTCTTAGCTCCCCTAACAAAACAGCAGCAGATTGGTTGTATACTATAGATTTAAAATAATTTAACAGCAATGCATGTGTGTTTATGCATATGTTAAAAACAATCGCTTGGCATTTTCACTGGTTTTAGATATGAAGAGTGTTCAGTCCCTGGGAAGTATGGGAGCTGGGGCTCTCAGGGAGCAGAAGAGTCCACTCAGAAAGAGAGACAAACTTTATGTCCCCGTTTCTGCTCTTCCAAACACAATTAAGGGAAACAGATTAATCAGCACTCCCGGAGATACTTGTACTTATCCTAAAGTACTGATGCTTTTTCTGCAATGAGAGGCAATACCGGGTCCCCTGCCAACAGATAGGCAGGAGGACTGAGAAAGCTGAAATTAAGGAAGGGAGAAAGAACAAGGAAAAGCCCGGCTGGAGCAGAGGAAAAGTCTGTCTGGGACCAACGTACCAGGTCTCTGTGGATGACAGAGTTTTGTTCCAGATAAGCCATTCCTTCACACACATCTTGGCACATCCCCAGCAGGGTTTCCTTTGAAAAACTACCCCGCTGGCTCCTGAGGTAGTCAGACAAGCAGCCATTCTCCATGAACTCAAACACCAGGCATATGGGAGTGCTCTCAAAGCACACGCCATAAAGCTGGACTAGCTTGGGGTGAGACAGCTTCCTGCAGGGTAGGGAAGGAAAGAGGAAAAGAGGCTGAAATAGGTTTAGTGCCTTCTGTCTTTACAGCAAGTGTTACATACAGCAACCTACGTCACCTTGCTGCAGTCCTCTCTCTGCAAAGGCCAGCTGTGAAAGCAGAAAGAAGAAAATGTGTAGACCAAGTCTAACATCATGTAGCACTAAGTATCATCCCATTTTAATGGCAGTGGTCACCGAAGGAGTTTTCTGCATGGAAAATCATCCAATCAAACAAAAATAAAATCCATTTCTGTCTATTTTGAAGGGAGGGAAATGTGAAAAAATACAAAGACAATAAGATCAAAGAGAAATATTTTCAGTTGTGCAAAGCAAAAAAAAATTTGCAGGTAAAGTTATTCAATAAAATTTCCCTTGAATTTTAAGAGATTGCTCCATCTAATTATTTTTGACAAGACCCACTTTGCTCTCCAAAACACAATTAACCCTGTCTTTCCAGAATAGCAGAGATCTGAAAGGTCATTCTGGATACTGATAGACTTAGAAGCACAGTAATTCATCTACTTTTTTAATTGCCTTCCTCTGTAAACACCAGAGCTCACCAGTGTCTCTCTATACTATTTAGATACATAGTAGATAATCCAAGTTTAAATTCTCCAATCATATTCCCAGACATGATCACAACACTTTGGTTTAGTCTTATGAATTCTACATGGTCTGATTTTCTTGGTGAATCTAGTACTTACATCAAGACTTTAGCTTCCTCAATGAAATCCTCTTCAGACATTGCTCCTTCACGAATGGTCTTTATGGCTACTTTTGTCTTCTCCAGCAAGTAGCCAAGGTAGACGACCCCAAACTGACCACTGCCGATTTCTTGAACACGGGTGAGCTCAGAGGGGTTAATGACCAATTTTCCTGTTGATTGTAAGGGAGAAAGAGTAAGGATCTAGCAGTAAAATGTCAAACTAAAAGCTTTTGCGGGTTAAACACAGAGTGAGACTTTCTGGCTCTCCCTCAAATTGTCTGTCTGACCTTCGGTAGCTTATGTGACTAGTCCTTGCTGCAGGTTGTGCTCAAGAGGAAGAACAGTAACATCCTCGTTCTTTCCCCATTTGTCTTGTCTATCCAGTTCTTCAGGGAGGATTGTTTCTACCGTGCAAATGTGCATTACTGAGCACAACATGTTTTTGAGTTTCTTTGATGTCTCCAAAAGTTACAATAAAGATGATACCGGCAAAATTCTGTAGACAACCATATGCAAATGGAGGCATTTTTCAGGAAGGACTCAGCTTTTATCAAATTATGGTAAGATTCTACTTCCATTGCCCTTGTTTAGCATTCATTTCAGTATTTAATGTTGACTTTGTTGAAACCCCGGGGTTCTCATCACCTCCCTCAAGGCACTGCATGACTCATTCAGTTATCAATGGCAATGACAAAGATGATGATCCAGTGAATAGCACAGTGTAAAGATCTGAAGGAAGCGATTTATTGTGGTGGCAGTCACATGAATATTCATCAATATCCATGGCAATATTCAGTATCACCCAGCTGACCAGTGAGTGTTATTCCCATATTGTCATGAGAGTACCATACCGTAGCTCAGCCCTGCAGTGATTGGGGCCTTTTTCCTCCAAGAAGACACTGCATACCGCAAACGAGTGACAAGACCTGAAAAACAGAGGAAAAGGTGGGTTCCAGTTATTGTTGCACTCATGGGAAGTGTGGCTGTCACTGCCTCAGAAAGCAGTCTGGATTGTGGAAGCAGACTTGGTGTACTGAGTTCTCAGCTCCACTTGAGGGCAGCTGAACCTCTATTCACACTGCAGTTTCCTGCCCGCTAGAAGGAAGCCGATTCTGAGCAGTTTCAGCTTATTTCTCATTTTCCCTCTGTCAGCAAATGTGGGCAGTGAGTCTCTATTAGATCTAATGAAATTCCAAATTATATCTTTTATTTGTAGGGTATTTTTGAAGCCTAGAGTTTCCCCTGGTACTCCTGGACTGTAGGAATGGGAATCTTTGGTGACTCCCATGTCTAGCTATGAACCCTGTCCATGCCCCTAACTTTGTGTCTAATCAAGGCCTGGGGATATGGCACCTCCTGGGCAAGAAGGCCCAGCAGTGTAACTGAAACAAGTAGCTTGGTCTGGCAGTGGTGACACACTCCCACGGGTACCCAGGGATGAAATGACTTTCTATAGTTTGTCATTACAACATCTGTGTTGGTCATAGTCAGCCGTCCGGATGACCAGAATGAAGATGTAATGCTGGAAGCTGGCCCAAGATGATCATTTTCCTGCCATCCAAGTGTCACGATAAGTGGAAGAAGTGTTGCCATTTAACATTTCATTGTAAGGACTGAGGGTTTCCTCCATTCAAAGCAGTCACCTGGCTGCATGGTAAAACAACTTCCCTGGTGAGCATCAGCCTTCACTCACCTCCTGCATTGTGCTGGTGATAGTTGATAAGGTCAGGGATGCAGTCAAACACATGCTTTTCTGCCAAGTAATACCGCTTGGGAAAATCAGTTGTCTCATTGATGTGATAATGCTTTATAACGGGATTGTTATCCGTGCTGAAAAAGAGGAGGTTTTCTTTGAGGAAAACTAGCTTGCAGCAAAAAGATGGGAATGTGAAGTATAAATGGAGTAGGAGCAAGCGAGCCATGGGAGAACCTATTTTATGCAGAACAAATGGGAGAGGACCAAGGAGTGAGCAGCAATTGCTAACTTGCTGTGTACTTGTATGTTTTTTCTCTCGCTCATAGATGGTCTCATCTCTAGAAAGGCTGAGGTTTCCCGATAAGGGTAGATTGAGTATTAACTTTCTCTGCCTCTTCTTTCTGAAAGAAAGCTTTCTGCCCCATCACGGAAACTCTTTCACTACTCTTGTATTACCTACCTCTGATGAGTCCAGCATATATTTCATGTTGATCCTACAGCTGAAGGGACAATTTCACCAAAATTATAACCCCCGTGAAGTCTAAGGGACAATTTATAGGCACATACATAGATGCAGGGAGAAGTGAGCCTTTAATACACTCTATGAATAACAGCTAACTCTTCTGCCTTTTTTGGAAGTGTTTTCCTCCATCATTTTCATGAGCCTTCTGCTCTCTATTCATACTGCCAAAACAGCTAGAGAGATTACTCTCTCATAGAAGCCATTTCATTGATGTAATTGATGCAAAAAGCTGCTGAGCTCAGCTGTACCTTAATGCTTTGGTGAAAACAGAGACTGTGTACATGCCAGGCTGCCTCGAATCTCTCACCATGAAGGCACCTTCCCTGCCCTGTAACAGGAGCAAAGGAGAGAAAACTGGTTAGAGACTTAAAGAAAAAAAAGAAGCAGGCTAAGGGCAAAGTTCTGCTTTTTCCAGCCCTGCCTATGCTCAGTCTTGAGGGTTTACTAAACATGAAGGAAAAACTGGCCAACTGACAGAGGTTGGTCTATTCCACACACAGCTCTGATGGCTGCCCAAGACCTGCAAGTACACCCAGCTGGTCTCACTGGGGTACTATGTATTTTTAGTTCAGTTTCCTGAGGAAATGAGGCTTATGTGCTCGTGCTGAGTATGTGTGGGTGTGGGTACACAAGTGTGTGTGTCTCTGTCCCTCCAAGACTACCCTCTAGAAATTCTGAACTCATTAATTGCTTTTGACCTTATCTGACAGGATACAGGTGATATTAATTTTACACAAATTCAGTGAAATGGGCAGCCAAGTGGAAAGGCAAACCCCTTTGAGTGCCCTCCTTTGAGAGGGCAGCTACAGAATAAGGGTACAATTTATTCAACTCCAGGGAATCCATATGGGAGGGTAAAAAAATCATTTACCGATGTACCAGAAATGGCAAAAGATTGGACAAGGTCCTGCCCTGTCATAGGTACCCCAGTCATCCAGTATCTGAACATAAATGTATAGGAAAGCAGGCTTCCTCCACTCTGGCACTCACAGAACAATTTTCCTTTTTCATTTTTCATCATAATTGTTTTCTACTCATCTGAGTGCTAAAATGTATCATAGACCATGATCCTGCAGGGCCAAGCAGATGGCATAGGAGAAGATTTAATATAACTGTTTAGTCGTAATGTGCTGTGGTGACCTGTACAGTGATAATAAAAAATACATTTTTCTTCTGTTTGCAGATATAGATGTTTTTCATTTTGCATCCCAAGTGCCTGATTATTTTGCTCCTTCCTTTGGTTTACATTGCAGATTTCCTCCATTTTATATGTCCTCTATCCACGCACAATACTTGGTGCAAACCTCATCCACCAAGTGCACTCTGCCTTGGCTTCCTTCCTACCTTCCCAGTGTATTGATTCAGCTCCTGCTGAACACAGGGACCAACACTGCTACTGCAAACCCTGCATGTGAACTACTGACTTTCAGGGTGCAGCTCTGCCCATGTTGGACCAAGCCACTGAACTATAAACCTTCTAGGGTTGTCTCTTCAATGTGTGTCTGCAGAACATCTACCATATCTGCACCATACAATATCTAGCACAGGGAAGCTCTCAGCCCAGCTTCCAGATGCTGCTGCAAAATCATCTGCATTGTGCACAGCCAGGGCTTTAGGACTTCTCTCCCTGGCAGTGTGGGGCTGCTTGCACAGGTAGGCAAGTATTGGAGACAGCATCTTGCCCAAGTTACTTTAAGCACTGTTCTTGCCCATTTGTCTCACTTGACAGCAAATCTGCCCAAAGATCAGTCATGCACTTGGCTGCATTTTTGGAGGGAGCTGTGAGGGTTGCAAGGTTTTGAACCAGAAGGCTCTTGCAGCCACATGGGGGTAGCTGCCACAGAAGATTGCACTGGTAGGACCAAAAGAAAGAATAAGATCACTAAGCCATGTGTGGGCATGTCACAGAGGAGTTTATATGAACTAAGAGAATTTTTAAAATCACACAAAAATGCTTTTATTTCCCTAAAATACTGTAATTCCAGGATGCAGGTTATTCAGGTCTCCTGTTAGTGTAAGAGCTGACTTAAAAACTAAGTTTGTGTTTGTGTGGAAAATTTGAAGAAGTTTATGCTTTCTATTTTCACTACAGTCTTCACTGGAAAATTCTAGTTCAACTGAAACACTAAAGATGCATGCTCACATGCACAAACACACACAAAACTAAAAGAAAAACCCTAGACCCATACTTTTGGCTTTCACCCAAAATATTTCAGCATGAGATTGGTTAGATTTTCAGAGAACTACTGGCATCCACAGGCCTCCTGCAGAGAGAGAAAAGATGAGCTAAAATCACAGTTTTTAGTCAAGTCAGTGTTCTGAAACACTGTTTTCCATCAGCCCCAGTTATTTGGTGTGTTTGTCTGAAGAAGGATGGCACAGTTCCCTAACCACGTCCAGCTGCCATGGAAGGAAAGGGGATTGCTAGTGGTCCTTTATTTTGCGTTGCACACTAAAAGCAGCCAAGGACAGCCACACAGCAGGAACCTGGGATTCAGCTCTCTCTTACACAAAGGAATCCTTGCAGGCTTCTTCTCATTTGTCATTAATTGATTATTATTGCCTATCCACCCCGCATGTTTACCTCATCCCTGAGGAGTGTTTCCGCTTTGCTTCTGCTGATGTTCTTATTGTACCACCTGAAAACATCAAAAGATTCCAAATCAGTGTTTATAAGCTGCTAAAGTTTCTGCTGAAAAGCAGTGAATTAAGCGGGTGGGGTAAGGACATGGAAGCTTGCAGTTCCTGTAAAAAATCCAGGGTACTTAGAGGTTAGAGAAAAACATAGGCACAACTTACTCGTATATTTGCAGATTCTCAGGTGATTTTTCCACCAGGTAGCTACTTGGCACATAGCCTTCATGCCTGTTAAAATGCAACACAGTGTGAGCATGCTAGACAGACAGGATTTTCTCTGCATCTGTGGGAGTCAGCCCTGAAAGGTCTGCTTGCTCTCTCTTTGCGTGAATGACATGTTAAGAGTTACTGGAAGAAGGAAACGCCTGATTGCACCTGTAAATTTGGAGAGTTTCATGATTTTTCAGTTTTCCCCAGTGTGTATGACAGTGAATATCAGTCTCAGCTAAGGATCGTTTATTATTTTTAAATTAATCAAATTCTTTTTCTTCAGCTGCCTCGATACAAGCAACATAAAAGGGAAGAAAGTTACCGTAAGTAACCATCCATCTCTCTTCCTGTACACCAGAAGATGCTTCACAAAAGTTATTCTTGAGGCCAGCATGTATTTTTATGGAAGAGCAAATGGGGTTTAGAAAGGATTTGTAAATTGTTGAAAAAGGACTTACCCATTCTTATCTTGGATGAGCCACCAATGTTCCTCAGAGCTATCAATCACATAATATTCCTCATTATATTGTAACGTCAGCTCCTGTGGATTTTGGGCTTCATAGTCATATATGGCTATGACTAAGGCTTCCCTTGGGTCTAGCAACAATTTCTGTACAGAGTAGGAAAAAGGCTCATCAAATGTGTATTAATTAATACCAATGGCATGCTCTCTAAAATGCTGTTTCCCTGGCAGCACTGGTATCTTTTAAAAGCCTCATAGCTAGGAAAGCATCCCAGAGTGTCTAGTGGTGTAGGTGGACAACATGAGTTTTTAGCACTTCCAAACAATGGATTTAATATAAAAATTTCAGTTGCACAGAGAACAGTTATTGACTCCTACTTAGGGCAGGGTTGCCTCTGTTGGATCTGTTCTTCACAGATGTTTCCTAAATTCTTCTTAAAAGCCCCCCTAGAGGGACTGTCCCAATGCCCTGGGACATTGGGCTCCAGTAAGCCACCCAGCCCTAACAGCCACCCTGCTTCTCCCTTCTCATTGAGTAAGCTAATGCCATTTTGTCCCATCCACAAATGAGTTTAGAAAATAATTTCTCTGTTCCTCTTAACAGCAGCTTTTCTCATATCCCTCCTCATATCCCAGTTTCCTTTCTACAGATTGAAAGAAAAGAAAAACACCCCACAGCTGAAGCTTCAGTCATCATTGGAAAGTTATTTGTGAAACCAAGCTGTCCTTGCAGGACTGAACGTAACTCTAGCGGGATGCTGCTGATTTATAGCTTATGAAAAAATGTTGATAAGTAAGAGAAAAGCCCAGGGAATGTTAGTACAGGTGATATTCCAGGTCACTGCACTGAGATGCACCTTAATGAGGATATTTTCGCTGCTGCTAGTTGAATTCATAGTGCACTAAAAGGCTTGGCGTGCCTCACTGCACTCACCCAGTTATCTTCAGGAGTGGGAGGAAGAGGCTTCTTTGAGGCTGAAATGAAATCAAGAAAGCTAATTTGAAATAGATCTGGACAAAATCAGGGGAGAAACATCCAAGGTAATGAATTGATCAAGGTGATACAAAATTAGTGGATAGCAAGCCTTGGTCTTCTGGAGTAAGATGTGCCGACAGCCTGCACCTACACAGTGACTCTCAGCCACATGGCATGGGTTGGAAACTGGGGTACGGGTTACTTAATGAATGACCCAGATATAAGAGAAAAGTGTACTTGATTTTTTCAGGACATAAGTAAAGTTTAGTCTTGGCCATTGAAACCACAGAGGAAATACAGTTTGGACAAAATAGGACACATGGAGTTGAATGCGTATATCTCAAAAAAGTTGTTATATCTTATTGAGTGAGGACAGTTGATCAAGTTCTTAGTTCTCCATCTCATCCAAAGTCAGCACTAAGCATCACACAGAGGAAAAGCTACTTCAAAATCAAGAATTCCATATACAGTAAAAGGTAAGACAGAATAAGGAATGTCCCAAGAAACCAGGAATGTGTCTCACATTGTAACACAATATTCTTTGATATTCTGCATAAGACAGATTTGATCCTTTATTTTTGCTAGGAATAAATATTTTCAAAGTCAGGATGGTCTTAACAAATCCCATACCATTTTTGGTGGGGTCATACTCCACACAGCCAGGGGCCATCTTCTCTGTCTGAGCACAGCATCTCCACTTGCCATCTATCCAAAAATCTGGATGACACTTTGAAACCAAACTGTTGTTGTTTCTGGTTTCTGGAAAATGTTAGGGGAAGAAAAACAAGGGGGAAAATAAATTTATTTGCATTCACATGAGTTCTGAAAGACCTTTAGAACTGATTGGAAACAATCTGCACTTCAAAGAAGCTGCTTATTTTTTTAAAAACCAAGCTTTGGTGAATATTATCAGCCTCCTCCATTAATGTTTTGCGTTCCCCTAAAAGGAGTGAATGTCACCACCAATGCGAAGGAATAGCCTTCCTGCTGGTGATGGAGCCCATACCTCTCTACTTTGGGCGAACAGAATTCTATCAAAGAGGCTGTCTCTTGAAACTGATAAACACTAAACCACAGAAGGAAGGGCTCATATCCTCATGATTCCCATGAAAGACTAGAGCTCTATAACATGTACATATGTAGGTCATGGTCACTTGCTTCTTCGCCTTGGTGTTCAGAAGAAGCTGTACAAGCTGGCACTTGCCAGCACTAAACATTTTTTGCACGTGTGAATACCAGTCTTGAATGTCTGCATGAGTGATTATAGGTCCTTCTTTCTGACGTTCAGGCTATCTACTTCTAATAATAATTTTCCTAAAAAGAACAAAAAAATTCTGCTGGCCTGTTTCAAGAGACTATTCAAATTGTCCAAGTGAGGGGACAGCCTCGAAATGCTGAACAAGAAGAGGTGGTAAGAGCACATGCACTTCAGAAGGCGAATAGCTGATTGCAAGAGTAAGTGCATGTATTTAATAATTCCTCAACCAGGCACAATGTTTTCAGGGTGATGAATACAGCAGCTTGTGTTATAAAGCAGGAAAAGGCTATGACGGAAGCCTGGTGCAGTTTTCATGTAACTAGGTAACACCTTCTTTTTGTCAAATATTATGCTTCATTTCTGCCTGCATCAGTGAGTTATTGCGCCTTCACTTCAGAACCATGGCAGCAAACCACAGTGCAATTCAGGAGGTGAACAGGAAATGAAAGCTACCCGCAAAATGTTTCTCAGTAATCATGATTCTCTAAGAAGGTTGTCATCTAAACAAAATATTTGTTAATAAGAGCTGAAAAATCTTCTACGCAGAAAAGATTAATTTGTATAAAACAAAAATAGCCATATAAAAATCCTCATCTCTTCCTGAATAAGAAACCTCAAATTACAGTAACATATTAACAGTTTATCCTAGAAAGACACAAATAAAGCATTCCATGTTCAAATTTTCCACCACTGCTGAAAACACACCAGACAAATTTACAAGCAATTTGATGTTACAGCCTCATTTCTCATCACCACTTTGCATGCTTTGATATAAGACATCGACTGCTATTGCACATTTTCTCTGCATTACAGCTTGTGAGAAAACTGTCTGGGATAAGTAACTGCAACAATTAGCTGGGCACAGGAGTTTTATTACCTTCCTTCAGTGTAAAGACCCATCTCTGCCGGCTCTCACGATTGGGCGCAAACACGTAGAGTATGTAGTTATCATGGACAATCTGGAGAGGAGAGTAAAGAATGAACTCAGCCATTAGAGACAACCCCAGATCTGGGCACAAAGGAACCGCTGAAGGAAACAGATAGCAGCCACTGAACCAACAAATTACACACAAAATGATGATGTAGGGAAGCAGAGTAACAGGGCCTGTTCAGAAGCATCTCTTAACGTCACTGACTTTCAGTTATTTGAAATGGCGTAAAAGCCCTGATCAAGAAAAAAATCTAGACAAACAATGGTTATCAATTTTATGCTCTTAAGAAATGCCCATAAAGTCAATGGACACTTAGCAGTTTCAATCAGCAGAGGATTCAGCCCGCTACTTGCTGACTGCAGTTTTTTCTTTTATACATCTCTGGGGAAAGGGCATCTGTTTCTCAGCAGTTTCTTGTAAGGTACCTTCACTTAAGGTCTAAGAGCCAAACTTAGCTCTTCTTGCTTCAGTATAAATCTCAAGCAACTCTCTGGAGATTATTCGGGTTACTATTATTTTTCAAAGTTTTCAATAGCTTTCAATAAGATTATAGAGGGGAAATAAGAAGCTGGAGCAGATGAACAATGATCAATCAAGATGCTATTTTCATCAATCTGGTCTTGATGATGAACAAACAAAGGAAGAGAAATACAGAACATTTGTGAAGTTTCAGACCAGGGAGGTAAAACCTCTCAAGAACTGGAATGACTCAGAAACTGGACGACTATATTTTGGCCTAAAATTTAATATAATGCATAATCTATATTTCTCCTCCAATATTTATCTCAAAAATTTAATTCCAAATGGGACCTGGTCTCTTTGATGAACAGATGCTTTGAAAAACTTTGAGCACTGTCTTTAAACAGAGGTTTCTGCAAGAGAGCAGCTGCTATTTTTTTAAAGTTTCTCCAGGGGAGTAGATGAGGCAATGCTGATTATTGTTTAAAGAACAGGAAACATTTGCTGTCTCTTGGCCTGAAGCCCTCGTAGGCACACACAGACAGCTGGGTGACTCAGTTGCTGTGCATGCTATGGAGAGATAAATTATAACCTTTTCACAAAAAATAGAAATAGGGGAGGAATAATTCCCACTCATTTAAAACCACTCCTGTTGATATGATTGTTATGTCTATATAATGCTTTGAAAATGTAAGGCAGATTTTGAAAGATGCAGTAAACAGATCTCCAAAAGACATAGTCATGAGCACACACAACCGCACAAAATTATTTGTTTCATGCCTCTCTGCAAGATGCTCCCTTGTCAGATGAGCCACATAAAACCAAAAAGCCACTGGTGGTTCCACAGAAGATTTACAGCTGGGTGCGGCTGAGATATTTTTTAAAAAAATCCAGACAATTTAATTTCACAAAGTATCACAAAAGTAATTGTGGGACAAAAATCAGTTGTGCTACAAGCAGGAGAAATTACCACAACCTCAGCACAGCTCTGTCCATCGTGACTGTACCATGCTGCCAATACCAGCCACTATCTTCACTTTATTTTGCTGTTCCTACAAGCACTGGAGAGACAGAGATTTAGACTTGAAAACTCAGACCCAGGACAAACAGATCTGAGCATTTTTTCCTTCTCTACTCCATGTTAACTGGAATTAAGAGCAGTCAAGCTTCCCCCATCAAGCTTTCCCCCAGATAGGCAGCTCCAGCCCAGGCCCAGTCAAGAGGTTTCCTGTGGAGGTGCTCATTGAAAGCCATTTGCAGCATCTGCTTCTGCTCCCCAAAGCCCATAAACAAGGCCATAACACTCCAATTGTCTGGTTTCTTAAGTACTCAATTATGCACCAACATAGCAATATTTTGTACTATTCCAGGACAATCGTTATGATCCTGGCTGGGGAGTGCCCCAAGCTGGAGGGAAGGTTTCCTGATCCAGCCTGCTCTGGGAAACTGTTTCCTCTGCCTTCTTATATCTTTGAAATGTAACCTCTCCCAGGGCCCAGATTAAAGCTTCAGTGGATCTCGCACAGACAGGGCGTGCTGCAGTGTATTCATCCACTGGAAATGGTTTCCTGGCAAGCATGATGGATAGATGCTTTTACTGTTCAAAGGAAGATGTTAGAGAAGACTCTGCGAGCTACTTCATGATTTGTTAGAATAACAGTACCAAATCAAGCATCCAATTTGATCTGGTTTTGAGATAACAAATACAGAAGGAAAAAAAAAAAGAAAAAAATCTGTCTCTATGGTTGTGTTTTTTTCTTTTTATAAAGTTATCTACATGGGTCACTATCATTAGCTTTTATCTGCAAATCTGAGTCTAACAATTCACTCTTTTCATGCCTTCTGTGAACAGAGACGGCGCTGTATTTGCTGAAATCCATATGCCATGATTATTAAGAAAAATACCGTCACCGATATGATAAAATTCTGAAAAAAGGAAGCATAGGAAATAACATAACAAACTGGGAATTTGTGTAGCAATAATTGAGCAAATATTCTGTGGCATTTCTGTTTATGTGGCTATGTAAATGTATCCTGTATGTATTAATAATTAACACTAGACAATGTGTTTCTCATCCTAGAGCCAGCACTGGCCACCTCTTGGTCGTTAAGCTACCTCATCAATCAAAGCCCTCTCTGTTCTTGTCTGGAACAGTCTCCCTAACACATCACAGTCACTGGTTTCTGATGCAAAGGCCACTGAATGTGTTTAATTTCACCATCACACAGGTAAATTGGCCAAAACCCTGGGTGGACTCCCCGTATGAAAAATGGGCTTTCTCTGAACGTGGGTTAGTAGGATAGCTGAACATTGTTAAACATGGGATGGGATTAGAAGATCTAATGTTCCTTTCCTATTTAAAACCACTGATTGTAAGAGTTTATGGATCTTTTAACAACACCCAATCTCTGATCCCTCAGTTCATTTCAAATCTCGATCTGCTTTTTCTTCCTTTGTTGCCATTCACCCTGGTGTTGGTTCATTAGCAACTGCACTGTGAGGGAGAATTCTATTGAAATACAAAATGAAGTGATATCTCTATCAGTACAGTCAACAGACTCACCTGGAAAGGATATTTATACTGACAGGGAATGATGATGTCACTTTTCACAATTTCCACACATTTAATCCTGGAAAGTTCCACATAACCCTTCAAAGTCCTTTTTTTCTAAAAGACAGAGAAAAGCATTTGGTTAATGCTAATGATTGTGGATCAAGTGAATAATTAGACAAGATTGTCATGTCCACAAGAGATTTAATTTTAATGGAGCAGAAGCAAGTTAACTGATTGTGCAGGGAAGACATTTAAAAGCATAAAGAATCATTCTGATATGACACCTCTATATGGAATAAATATACACACACGCAGATGCACACATATATTTCAACTGAGTATATGGATTCTTAGAGAACCAGTCAAAACTTTTGGTTGAAATTCAGGTCTTTTTTTTTCTGCCAATAAAATGAAATGCCCTTTCAATGAAGAAAAAGTACTTTCAATAAATTTTCAGCTTACTAGCACTCCTGTTTCCTGAAAAGCAATAAATATTTTATTTGAAAAAATATTTGGATACGGAGAATTTCAAAACTTTTTTTACTGAATCTGTTTTCCAAGAAATAAAACAATTCTGGTTTTGTTCTGTCTGGGTTTTTAGCTAAGAAAGAATAACAGGAAATTTTGAAATAAACAATATCCTCAAAAAAATTTGCTGACAAACTATTTTTCTGGCACCCTCTGCTGTGTTATTATTCATTATATACCAGACACCTAGATAACAGCATGGGCAGGTAGGAAAGAGTAAGAAAAGAACAGACATCCACGTATCCCAGCTACCTCAGCTTTTGCAGGAGAGGGTGAGGTGGATGCTGACACGCAGCAGGCAGGAGCTGAGCAAAGGCTCAGTGTGTGGTGCAGCCTTCGGAAGGATTCACTACAAATACGGTCGCTCTTCGGAGATAAATTAGTTTCCTGTTTTGATTCATTTTCAATAGGGATTAAACATTAGCTCAGCTTTGTGACAAAGTGATGGAAATTGGTGAGATTTAAGAACCCTCAAAACACTGCAAAAACTTCTTTTTTTCAAACGCAGGCTCCTGTGAATGGGAGAGAGCATGAACTGCATGATACTTGTCATTCAGAGACACCGCAAGACTTCAGCAAGTCAATTGCCCTGTGTTGGACCATCAACCCAACCCTTTGTGTCCTTCACCCTCCAGCTCCCTCTTGCTCCTTGCTCCCCACATGACCATGATCTTGCAGCCCTGCCCCACTGGCAGCAGCCATCACCAGGGCAGGGTGTCCACCTCTCTGCATGGACCCTGTGCTGGCCCTCATTGCTGCTCCATTGCTACCTTCCATCAGTAAATTTAGCCTAACCCAGGGAAGCAGCTGATGCTATCGGGGACGAGGTTTGCTGCAGTGTACAGTCAAATGGAAAGGCCCCAAGGCTCCTCAAACCATATTCTTGCACGATTGCCTGGGTACTTTGCCTCTGTATGCTTGGATTTGAGGAAAGAGAGGGAAGTTATTACAGGGGGGTCTCAAACTGCTCTTGCAGAACTTTGCTGTTGTGTTCTGGTTTTGTATTTGTATTTGCTTGCAGGTGAACCAGTGCCTCTGGATTTACTGCCAGTATCATCTGTAGACAGCATCTGCCTATGTAGCTTCATGGCTTGGAGTGGGACTTTTTACATCAAGAAATCCAAGGCTGCAAAACATCCCTAAATGTAAACACTAATTAACTATCAAGAATATTGCCAAGCCTTAGAAGGCCCTTACTGCACCAAATTTTCACTGTGTATTTTCTTTCATTCTTGTCTATTCACGTCTTTCTTCCAAACTTGGCTTCCTCTGTCTCCACAATCTTCTCTGTCAATTGTTCTGCCCCTGAGACTTCTGTCTCTTCCACGAGACACAAAGCTATTTATTTGCTATAAAACCCTGCAATTTTCCTAGTGTTGAACCCTCCTTCATCTTATTGCTTTGAAATCCTAGGGCTTAACCACATGCACTCCTCCTCTGAGGCTTTAAGAAGTGATGCTGTGGCAGTCATACACTCTGCTCTTTCTCTGCAGAGAGTTTTTGGTGATATCTTTCCTGACTCTGCTGAAAGACAGGGTTCAGCCTTCTCACGGAGCTTTGTGCAGTCATCCTGCAACTCCCATCATCTACTGTGCTCCTTTTAATCACATAATTTCAGCAACAGAAGCTCCTCATAATCTCACATTGCAGTGCAATGTCAGGGTATGTCTCACAGCCAGTGTGTTGCCTGGTAGATCCTCAGCAGATGGGACTTTGCTGATAGAAAGCAATCACAGTCCTGTAGCAGCATAAACAACTGGAATTACCACTCACAAACCAGGCATTACCCAGAAACTGGGCTGGAAGCTAAACATATCCCTGCTTTTGTAATGCCTGGCTGCACTTTAATCCAACAAAAGCAACTGGGCCATTTGGAAGGGAGTGGAGAGGAAAAGCCTCTTAAACATAGTCTCCAAAAACCTCAGAGAATTGTTCCTAAAAGGGCCAGACAAGACAGATCCTTACTGTATAATGTGTGTGGAAAGGTACTGCATGCTGTTTTCCCATGAGAAGTACAGAGTGCTGCAGATCAGTCTGTTCTGTATCATTTCTTCTGGTCCATTATTTGCAATATGGCAAATATGGCTCTCCAGGAAGCAGAACTAACAGCTTTGAACAGAGCCAGATGCATCACAACCCCAACACTACTTTCTTAATTTTTGGTATTCCACCTCCTCTTGCCACATTGCTCCAGTAGCTCTTTCATTGATTAATCCTGTAGTTTGTGTCTGCTGCATATGCTAGATGACCACGATGGTCTGTATTTGCCTTAAATACTAGGACAACTGATATAGCCCTGCTCTGCAACATAAGAAGGCATCTTACCATGCTTGCTTGGGAAAAAGGCCACCTGGCATTTATCATGAGCTAAGACTACACGACCACCAACACTGCTACTCACCCATGCCATGACAGCTTGGGCACCCAATAAAACAATCACTTTTCACCAGCTCTGGGGCTGGGGCAGGGCAAGAAACGGGAATGTGGAGTCCGTGGGGGAAGGGCAGTAAGCCGTCAGTGGCCACTGCAGGTACTAAAGTGTGCCATGAGTGCACTTTCTGACCACAGCTCTGCACCCTCAGGCTTCACAAATGTCTAAGATCTTGTCTAAGATATGGGGCTGTATAGCCTGAGGAATTTGCCACTTTCTGGATAACACTTCGCTGTTGCTCTTTGTGAAGCTCATTCCTCAAATGTGCTGCACCAAGGATTTAGGCTGAAGATCCCTTGGTGGATGCTTAAAGATTTTGGTTAACCCCACTGTACTTGTCAAAGGGCCCTGGAATAAAAGCAGCCACCAGTGCTGGAAGCAGATGGGAAGGTTGGAGACTAAGAGCTAGGGAGAGGTAAGGCAGGAGTGGGCAAAGCCTTACCTGAAGGAGAATGAGAGGAGAGAGCAGAGCAGGCTTGGTTCAACAGTTGTGTAAAAACTTGTGCCTTACTTCTTTTGTGCTGATGAGGGGAAAACCAAACAGGTAAGATTCCTGCAGCCCCAAACTCCTTGGCAGTGATCACTACCAAGGGCTCTGCACACTGCACCTGGACATTCCTCGCCCCCATGTCACTGGGTGCCTGTGTTCACCTCTCTGTCTCCTGGCACTTCACCCCCATCATCTGCACATCCCTTCCTTTGCAAAGTCGGCTTCCCCTCCCAGCCCAGCCAGGCACCTCACAGCAGAAGGGAGTACGGTCTCCTCTGGAGCACCAATGTGTCCATCTGTGAGGACATGTTTGCCCATGGCTCCCAAGTTGCAGCTGGACATTTTCCTTTGTTGGAGGGTAAGGGAAATCTAATTTATAAGCAGTGGAACAAGGTAGGAAATTCCAGTCCTCTGTAAGCTCAACCGCAAAAATATTTCCGTCAATAAAAGCATTTCTGTCAATAAAACCTCCTCTGTAGTGTCAGGGGGTTTTTGGTAAGAATCTGAGCCAAACTTCATTCCCTGTTTTCACTTATTGTCTTGACTAGAAGGAACAGTTCTTCACTGGTGATTAAGTAGATGAGGGGTCTTTGCCTTAGCCCTTGTCATGACTTGCTTGTCCTGTACCACCTGCTCCCTGTCCCTCTGTTCCAGCTGGGCTCAGTGTGCAGCCTGGACAGAGGCAGAAATTGATTTTGGGGTTTCTTACTCTGTGGACTTGAGGTGGTAAAATGCAAAAGAGCAAAAGCGTTGCATTCTGCACACCACTAGAATAAAGTGTGAAGTGCACATTGAAGTATTTTTACAGCAGCAATGAGAGGCTGCTGTGCTGTCGGAAGCAGTGCCTTCAACATCTACTGCCGGCACTGGCTTTAAGAGGACTAACATACCTCTGCAGAGGGCTTGTATCTGCACAGCGAATGCCCCCTAGGACCTCATCCACAGCTCTCACTATCCAGATGGTAACTGCACACAGTAACAATCAGCTAGCAATAGCAATAATACAACTTATCCATATCCTATTACCATCACCTGTAGCTTTATCCCACTGGCTTCTGCACTGTGGGACATGTGTGCGATGGAGAGGTCAAAATGGGCTCAGGAGAGGGCAGGAGTTAATTTCAGGGAGCAGAAGCAATGGAGCTGCCCTGGGGCAGCGCTGGATGCAGGGAGAATTTCACATGTGCCTTTTTAGTTTTGTTTTTTTTTTATTGAAATAAATTCCCTTTCTAAAATTTGGAAATACAGTGCTCAGCTTCCATCTGTGTTCCTGTCCTTTGGTTCCACTTCCATATAGAAAAGTGGATTTACTGAACTTAAGTGGTGTAAATTCAACCTGGGTTCTTTACAGTTATTTTCCCCTTCATGTATGTTATCACCTGTCATGATGACTATGGAGTCTAAGTTGTACCGTTAACTGTGCCTGTGCAGCCCCGCTGCTCTTAAGAACAGAAACAACTGCACTGTTGATATACAGGCAATAACAGGACAGAAAAGGAAGCAGAAATCCTTTCCATTCAGCTGATTAGGACTAAACAGAAGTAAAACCAGAGTGCTGTTGTGTTCCCAGAGCCCACAGCTGTGGCTGAATGCCCACAGGGGTGGGTGTCCAAAGTAACAAGGCGACAATTTTATGATATTGCTATTAAGAGCACAGTAACCATTTTAAATATTCCCCCAGCTGTGAAGAGCAAAGGAACGTGGTCATAGCTGGGAAGTGGCATGAGCAACTCCTGGTTCAGCACACGTTCTCAGGTAGCACCTGACAGCAATGAACTCAAGCTGACAGGAAATGGGAAAAAACCCAACAAATCCCAAAATGCCTGTCTTCAGAGTATTTCAGGCTGATTTCAAACTATTAAAATATATTTAAAGTTTAAGAGTCTTTCTCTCATAGAGCTGTCTCAGAGCTTAAAAGGCTAAATAAGGTCTAAGTTTGTATGGTCAAATCCTTCCAGATACTCCCTAAGGCTTTGAGGAAAACATTTGAGACTGTTTTTGTAGTTTTACGCTAACTGGCAGGTACTGACCACTCCTGGAGACAGGCCAGTTGGTTCATGGACCTCTGGTGTGATCTACAATCACACTTTTATACTCACATGTGCTTAAATTAAGCTCTAGGAATAAAATAGGAGAATATATCCATTGCTTGCTCTGATTTCTCTCCACATAACACTGTAAAATTTTTTGCCATGGCCATACAGTTCTCTATTTCAGCCGTTAAAATGTCGTTTTATGGAGGATATGAGTACATGGCTTCAAGGCAAGAGGCACCATTATAGTTCTAACCACTGAAGGAAATAAATGGGTCAGCGAACAGACTGCACCACGGACGTGTCTGTCTCTTTGCAGTCAGATTAATATCAACATGAGGTAGAACCATTGTGCAAGGTATAACACCTTTCAATTGCAGAGAGCTCGACTGGCTTCAGCTTCATCTTTTAAATTAGTGATATGTTGGTGCTTTTTAGGTATGATTTTCTTCAGGCCTTGCTGAGCTCCTGGATAATTTGAAAAGGAATTTCTTGATTGGCTGAGGTGTCCCAATTCTCCTTATGCCTGTGGTGTTGCAGAGTCTCCAGTTTATTTGCTACTTAGACTAAGGGTATCTCATTGCCATGTGTTGGTGCTGAGATAGCAATGAAGAACAACAAAGAAAACAGTAACCAGGAGCTTATGAGCTATCAATGGAACAAGATGGATGTATTTTTAATGGTAATTCTCCGGCTAAAGTATTTTTCTACTGATCAAAAGACCTGGGCTTGAACTTGAACCTCCTTGAACACTGTTGATACAATTGTATTTACAATACAATGTTGATACAACAATATTAATATAAAGAGATTTTCTATTTCTTATCATATCCTTCATCTATACACTGTGGTATGTGCTGGTTTTATTATTAATAGGATATTAAGAAGTGTTGATGCCTGGATTCATAGCAACTTTGTCTAAACACTACAGTCATTCAGTATTTTGGGAGTTTTCTCATTAAGAACACTGATAGCTTAAGCTTTCATGGGAAACAAAACAATTCAAACAATTTTTTAATTAAATTTGAAACATAAATTGAGCGATTTGAATTTTTAAAATGAAGTTGTAAGGGATTTTGCATTTCCTGCCAATACTAAGTGTTCCAAAGCAAAATCAGAAAAAGGTGATAATTGATAATACTGGGATTTTCTGTAGAACCCTAACTGTTGTGTGATATTTTAATACCTCCAACATATGCTGTTATATGTGATATTTAAATCCCTAAATGTGGCTGCTTGGCTTACATGTCTATCATGACTATTTTGTCCTCCTACTTGAATTAAAAAAAAAAAATGTTGTACAGCTATTTTCACATCTAAAGAACATGAAAGTGGTTTAGAGGTGCATAGTGCATTGAACTGCATTAAATGGCAAAACCAGCCGCAATCGGAGCTTAAGATGATTCCATCCATCTAAGCAGTAGATACAGGAGTCTGGAGAGGCAGCTGGAAGGCTGTGTCTGCTTCACTGCTGTAACTCATCCCTGGCACTGTACTGCAGTCCTCAGTTGCAGCTACTGTTTGCCATGTTTCTAGGGATCTGCAAAGATCAACCTGATCACATCCTCATCTGGAGCACAGGAGATGGGAACAGACCTAAGAAAAGAAGCTGAATCACAGCAGGTTCCTACATCAGAAAGCAAATATTTCATCTGTCTGCATGACATTATGGTCCTGCTTAATAATTGTGCTGCCTGCTGTCCACACACCCCATTTGCATGCTATCAGTTTGCTCACCATACAATGTCACTGCCAACAACCGATTTCAGTAAAAAATGTTGTTTACTGAGGCCTATACTGTTTGTAGCCAAAGCCTGTCCCATGCAAACAATCTCAATTTGTTATCGATTCACTCAGTTAAACTCTCAGTTTAGCTGGGGAATATCTGCTACAGCAGAGTTACTCCTTCTATCCTTATAAAGTCATTATAGGCCAGATCCAGTGCTGCATTTCCACCAAAGAAATGTAATTTTTCTTTTTTATAAAAAAAAAGGCCAGAAAAGTTGACAGAGCTACAATGATGACCCAGATCTCATAGGCTGCACACTTAGCAGAGAGCTGGCCAGTTCACTCCTCCAAGCTAGATAAAGTGTCTAATTTTCAGAATTACATAAGTTGAAAACAGAAGATACGCAGGGGAAAACTGAAACCGTAACCTTTTTGCAAGGTTTCTATGGTCCTGTGAATTTTCATGGCCTCTGTGTATCTAATGTTCAAGTAAAGAAGTCTGGTGGAAAAGCATATTTGGCCATAAGAGCTTTTCCTCTTATCCCATCACAGGGCCTCATACATCTGAAGTAGCTCAGTATTTTCACTGAAATCCTGTTTTAAGATTCGACTATTTAAAACCACTTCCAATGTTTACAACATCTCTGGTCCCATCTGAGATTGTTATCATGGTGGGCATTCCTACTATCTATACAAGTGATTTGACAAGAAAATCAATGTCACCATCAAGAAACAGAAGGAAAAAAAGGAATATTCTTGGCTTTCAAATGAGCTTTCTCCTATGATGGAAATAAGTTCCTTTATGTTACATAAAAGCATATGGAACAACTGCTGAATTCCATACTAGTTTCTTCAAAACTATTCTTGACTCTAGCAAATATCGGGAGGAGTGGATTGCAGTTGATGAAGGATTCAACGAAACAAGGGAACCTAAATTGCATCAACTAAAGTGCATCACCTTTTCATTAAGGTAAAAAAAATAGTCAGAAAGAATGAAAGAACATAAAGCAACAGGCAGGCATTGCAACAGTATCAGTTACAACACTGAGTGCAATATAAAGCAAGAGCAGGCACTGGAAGCCACGCCAAGCCAAGCCAACACTGGAAGAAAGTCTAATAAAAGATACTATTAGGAAACCTCATATTTGTTGTAGTATATTCATATTAGGAGGAATTCCTGCTTTCTTAAAGATACAAAAACCCCCACGAGTTGAAGATTTTGCCCTGTGCTTAATGTTCTCTCACAGAAGAATGATTAGAGCTCTGTAATTTAAAGAAAATGGAAGTATCTGACATTTGCTTGGAAGACGTTGCTTAGAAGTAATTTAAAAAAGTTATTGAAAGATTAAAGAACAATAAATACCTAAAAAGAACGATCTAGTAGGAGCAGAACTGGGTATGCACAGAAAATACAGAAAGAAAACTATTCTAATCAAATTCTGGAAGGTAAAATCAGTTATTCCAGTAAAAAGGAGCTATTTTTATGACCAGGGTCTACCACACATTTGTAGAGTTAGAAAGGCCACAGACACCAGACACAGAACAACCTGCATTATGCTTAAAGCAGTCTTGTTTAGACAGTATCACTGCTCTGAACCTTGCCGCAGACGTCGTGAACAAGAACTGCAATAGATGGTAATTTTGTACATATCCAGAAAAACATTTGATAATATACACTGGAACAGGTTGCCCTTGGCTTTCAAGCAGTGGTTAGTCAACAATACAGTCGACTTGTTACTGTTGAGGATGCTCCTGCGCCAAGTGTTGATCTAATGCTGTCTGGCACCATGCATGAAGTCCAGCTAAATGGATTTAAGAAGTGCCCTCCAGCCAGTATTACCATTATTCTGTGATTTCACAAAAGAAATGAGGCTCACTGTGTCAAAAAATATGAACTTAATCCTCCTTAAAGGCCAATAATACAATTCGGATTATTAAAAATTCCATTTTAAATTTACAGAGGTTTACTAAAATATTCATTTAACATTAGGCACACATTTGTGCCTTGTATCCATATTATTTAATACTGCACTGGTTCTCTTACATAAAAATTCATTGAAACAGGTGTGATGTAGACTGATGCCAAGTCTGACTTCTTTGTGGGTGATATGTGTATTATTAATAAATTAGTTGGAGCTATGCATCAGAAGACAGATGGTATGGCAAATTCTGGCAAGTAAACAAGACTTGTTAATAAATACATGACAAGTTACGAAGAATGATTTATCTACTGAGATACATATTTATTTGGAAAGTAGTCTTTAAAACCATAATTAAATTTACTTTACATGAGGATTATAGCTTTATGACTGTTAAGGTATTCAGAACATACCAAGAAATTATATAAACGGCCTCTCTAGTTAACAGGAACACCAAAATGGAGATCTTCAGGAGCAAAGCCTTAGCCTGTTTACATTAGAGTCTTGGGGAAAAACCCAAGTCTTTCCAAAGCAGGATGGACCAGTCAGATTCTGTAGAGAATAATCAAGGTAAAATGGACTGCTGGACCGAGGGACAAAGTGCTGCTTTTGTTACAGTGGGCAGCTGGACTGTTGCAAGTAATCCAACATGTACACAGTGCAACAGAAGCAGATGAATCAATTTTAGGATAATAATAAAAGGCTTTTCAGCCAAGTTTATTCCTTTGTTCCCCTGGAACAAAAAACTGAAAGCAAATTTCAAGGCACTCTAAAGTTCCATCTTTATATCTGAATATCAAAGATCTGAATGAAAGAGCCCAGGACAAGGCTGACTCATGCTTTGTGACCTCTTGAGCATCTGACCAGTGTAGGAAGAGCAGTGCTGATCTAAATGAAAAGGGTCCTTTTCTGTGTGTTCCTTTCACTGTTGCCTTTATAAGCTGGACTAGTAATAGCCCAAGAGCGCATGAAGATATAAAACTTAAAAATATTTATGTGCCAGAACTTCCCAGGTGTAAAGTGCAACTATCCCAGCCCTGCAGTACTTCCCAGAATGGGGAAAATAGCTATTTTTTATTTTATTTGTATATTAATAGACAAAATAGCTATTTTTGAAGAGCGAAAACTGGTGTGGGGACATGTGGCACTTCTCTATAGCTGATACAAAGAGATCCAAGCATTTTCTGGAGGTCTAAGCCACTCCAAGATGAACAGCTGTGATCTAGAGATCATGCAACAGTAATGGTACCACATTATTGTGGTACCAGCCTAGAAGACAGTGGCTTATTCACCAAGTGTGGCATCAGCCTCAGATGTCTGTGCCACTTTTAGACTACAGTCAGCATGAAATACAAGGAGAAATATTTGTTTCTGGCTGTCCTGATCCAAGAAGGAATGAGACATACCGAAGACTATGCAGGACACTACTTAGTGTCTGAAATACTAAGCTGTCTCTCTTCTCTCTCCTGTCTGCTGACCTGAAGGATTTACCAAAGACCATAAGCCATTAGGCGAATGGGATATTGGTAACTCACCAGTTTAAGTGGTTTAGCTAAGTCTAACTAAGGACATTTGAAACTCCGTCCTAGATACCTCTCCAAAGGAATTCACTTGTCTGCTCTTTCTGCAGTACTGCAAGTGCACTGGGAGTATCGCATAGTGTCTGATTCTGGTGAGGATCAAACTCAATGAAACAGTTAAAATGATTACTCCCATGAGCTCATTTGCTCACATGCACAGTAGCTACAAAATGAAGAATTGGAAAGGAAAAATTTTTGCCCATGGAATTGATTTGCATGTTATAATAAAGGCAGTTCTGATGTATTTTAGTAGAGACGGGGGCTGAATACATATGCCTGTTATCAGGGCTTTGCTTTATGTTAAGACAGCCCTGCATTGTGCACTGCATAATGAATTCCAGAAAACACAGCTTCTTATTGTTGTCAGATATTGGGGCCTTATTCTCCTAATGAGATATGTAAATATCTTTCATTAACATTAATGGCAATGTTGTATTTGGTCCCTGAAGAGAACAGTGCTTTCTGTCTATCTACGGCCATTGCAACGAAAATGCTCTTACAGTTATTGCAAAAATTTGCCTCTGTGATGTTGGTTGTCTGGATAGCTTTTGATATAATTTACAGAATAATCCCTGTGCCTCTTTGACTTGTTTATTTCCTTGCTTTGAACTGCAACAATAAACTCTTAAACATCTTTTTATACCCACAATGTCAAAATGCTGAGAAAAGGAGTAGTATTAAACCCTCTTAAATACAGGCAAAATATGGGCTTAATGCATAAGTGTACGCTTTAAGCCACCTGATTGAGGCCAATGGGATTTCTCAAACCATTAAGCAGTTTGCTAATTTTTACCTGACTTCATGCACAGGCTGTTACTTCATATTACAGGCGGATTGAGGACTGGAGAAGTAGATGCTGTATAGTATTGGACTCTGACCACAGCAAGATGTTGGACAGGTTGATAAGAGGTTCTTAAAGAAACTCATTGAAAACTCTTGTAGCAAACATCTAGAGAGATTTGTCTTGAAAACTATATAATTGTAAAAGCCAAGACCGCTGTTGGCTCCATCTATACGGTGCAGTGCACATGCCTAGGGACATTGCCCACCACTGCAGCCAGCTGGCAGGAGAACAGCAATGTCCCTAACACTTTGCCCTAAACCTCCAGAGCAGGAGGACCACATACAAACTGCCTGCTGGAAGTGGTGACAGTCTGTGCTAACCCCTGCTGAACCCGCAAGTTGTCTGTAGAATCCCCCTGGAGCAGAGTCAAACCTGTGCCAGGGCCTGCACTAGAGAATTGAGTACTATAGACCATCGATTTCAACACCTGCGCACCCTCCCCAGTCCTGGTTCACTCATGGCGATGAGTATAGCCCATGTGTTGGGAAGGGACTGTCACTTTCGCTTCAGTGACTGTGAACTCAGTTGCTGGGCATTCACTGCCATCTCAACACAAAACACGCATGCTCACATAGGTTGCTCTAAGCTTTCTTCTCGAGAACAGTGACCATGTGGAGATCTCACAGGGATGGTCTAATTTTGGGGAAGGTTACTGAAGAGCTGAGGATCAGTTC
This sequence comes from Neomorphus geoffroyi, assembly GCA_033558235.1. NCBI lineage: Eukaryota > Metazoa > Chordata > Aves > Cuculiformes > Neomorphidae > Neomorphus > Neomorphus geoffroyi. The sequence continues at coordinate 57,765,753 of JAUMJM010000020.1, forward strand.
TGGGAGTATTTCACAGGACCAACTCTTTTCTTCTGATTTCATACAAAGTTCTTCTATTCATGTAACAATCTGATTTTGATAGTTTGTGTGAGAAAAAACCCGAACATTTAATGGGAGATCAATCTTGTAATTACGGATACAGCCATCATCCCTCAAAATGTGTATAAAAGAATGTTACATGTGTGTTTACATATACATGTCTACAAACATACACTATGTAAATGTTTAAAATACATAATATATAACATAAGGTAGATAATATACCAAAAGCTCATCTGACCTAATTGACCTTTAGGAAGACTAAGGGAGAAAATTTCCAGACACACAGCGTGTATGAAATTTATGCCCCACTGAAAGTCACTGAGTTAGATTTTCCAAACTATTTCAGTGTCTAAAGATGCTGGTAGACACATACTGGGATTCCGCAAAAGTATCTAAGCAAAGTGCATATTGCATTCGTCTCAAGTTAGATATCTCAAGTCACCTAAAATTCAGAAAGCACCAAAGAAAACTAATTGCGGATATTTCTCTAAATACCTACAAGAGAATCACTTAGATGCTTTTGAAAATTTTACCCAATAATTAAGTGGAATAATTATAACAGAATTTAAAATATTAAAATAATGGCATCTGAAAGATGGTTTGGACAGCAAAGACAGTCTTAAATCACATATAGACACACTACATAGCAATAAATATTTTCCTATTTAAATATGGAGGTAAGAAAAATACAGACTATAAAATAAAATCAAGAAAAATATTTTGTTGGGCATATTTGAGAGAAATAACTTGCAAGTAAAAATAACTGTTATTTTAAAGCTGATGTCCAATGTCAACTGGGTTATGATACAATACAAGGGCACACCACACTTCACTTTTCTTGTTGGGTTCAGTTTTAACTTCAGATGGCCCAAAGTTACCAGTGCTGGACAGCAAGGCAGCACGATTCACCCCCAGTACCAGTCTGCATACGCTAACAGTGTGTAAACACAGTGGATTACAAGCATGTATACTGATTGCCAGACAAGAAACTGTATTATTCACAACCAGATTGAGGCTCAGCAAACATCCAGCTAAACAGAAGAGGGAAATAATTCGCATGTCACTAGAACATTTATCGCAATGAGGTATGCAGATTGACTTCTAATTTTCTTCATATTTGGCAAATCAGGGAAATGCAAGCTTGGGGAAACAATACCTAATCTGAACATGGATCTCCTCATCACATCCCCTCTGAAGCTAACGCTGAAGACTAGACCTACTACGTATGCCAACTGAATTTATTTTAAAACGTGAGACTGATTTCCTACCAGCCATCAGTCTGCTGCCCTGAAGAAAAGAATAAGAAAGTGAGCATCTATGCATGACTTTTTATGCAGATGTAATTAGGGTACACTTGTGATCTTTGCAACACACTCCAGGTCATCCCTGTACCCACGTGAACTGCCAGGCACAGGCTCACACAGCTGTTAAATTTACTGGTTATAACATCCTCTGCTAAATTCCTATAACAAAACTAAATCCTTTCTATAAAATAGCAAGGTAGTCTTATTCTGCCATACACATCAAATGCCCACGCCCAGAAGCTCTAAATGACCCGTTTGACTACTTTGCAATTTTCAGTCAATGGTGCTGTAGTAAGGATCAGGAACGTTAATAAATTTTATCAAAGATCATCCATTACTCTATGATGAGAAAAAAAATGGCTGACGTACCCCATGGCGATGTTCATAGTAAGCCAGCTTGGATTTGGTTAAGACAAAGAAGCGCACTTTAAAGTTAGAGGGTGAAGTTCTTCTCTTCTGCTGGGATTTTTTGATCAGCAGTTCCTCCAGGAGCACACAGTTATTCATGGCTGAGCCAAAAACGGTCCCCTCCCAGGACATGGGATGCCTGCCCTTCGTGCTGAGTGCCCGTCCAAGAAAGATACACAAGAAGGAAGACAGTTAATAAAAAAAAATGTGTTCAAAAGGCAGCGTAGGTGCTTTGAGCTTTATCTTCCCATCTACAGCAAAGCTTCCTTTCTGTCAACCCATAACCACATCCTCTCTGAAGTCATAAAATGAACAGCACATATTGAAATATATGCTAAGGTAAATGTTGTGGAAAAAATAACACTTGAGGGACATTCAGTAGATGTGAGACAATGATTAAGGATTAATTAAAGGGGTGTGGTGTGATTAAGCATCTGTCTCCTGCTTTCCTATTTAGTAAATACAGTTATAAATGCATGCACTGAACAGGGATACATGGGATAAATGTCTCTCCTGTCCTCGTAGAAGTAGGTTATGTATCTATATTTCTTTTTTCAAAGGAATGATGGCTTCCCATTTAGAGTATTTAACAGTTGACTATGTGTCTCAGAGATTTCATACAAGTGATTTTGAGGAAGTTTCCCACATAAGATGAAAGTTCCTACTCTGTAGGGAAAGAAAAAAATATCCAGGATATATCTGTATAAGAAAGGATAAATATTTGTAGTAGTTAGATATCTAAACTGAAAACAAATGGTTACAATAACTGATAACTAATTATATTTCTTTGGTTACTATTTACTGATTACTGGCTGCTTCAGGTGCAGTCTAATCAGTCCGGGCTGGATGTTCCAGGAGGCACTGGCACAACATGCAATCAAGACCAGTGTAATCAGCAGTGAAGCGAGCACAGACATCAAACCAAGTGCAGCTGGTTTCCTCAGGACTTCAAGGCACCATTAATGGCAGTCTACACGAGGCTAAATATAGACATATTAAAAAAATTAATATGTATCTAATGCACTTAGTACACCACCACACACAAAAAAGCAATTTTTTTCTCTGCTCTTCCATTTTTAATATTTTGTTTACTTTTTTTATTAGTGATGTATAATTGTATCGCTGATGCTATGGAGGAATGGAGAGATGGAGACTGGTGGAATGTGAGGAAGATGCAAGAGAAATGTAAATAATTTCCCAGAGCTGATTTTCTGTTTCAGTTTAATGCAGCGTTACGATATAAGGAGGTAGCTCCCTATTGCCAATGTATTTTTAGAGCTGTTTGCAAACTCCAAAGAAGATACTTCATTATTTTAAAGTCAGTTAGGGCAGTTCTTAGATAGACTTGAACACCGTATTTCTCAACAGAATGTATTGGTTACCCCTGCCCCCCAAAGGAGGTGGCATGTTCCTTCCTTGCTGTTTCACGTTAGATTGTTTAGGCAGCATGTTCCAGGGATCATCAAACTTTCCTTACCGACTCTGTTCAATGCTAATGAGGAATCTGCATTTCCTATAAAAATACCATTTAAAAATAGCACTTGACATACAGATCTCTTAGATAATTTGCTAAAGGCAATATAGTATGATCCAACAGAAACAGAAACAGAAGCTGTTATGCAGTCGATCCCTATATGTATGTAACTTTCTCTCTATGTGGTAGTCTTGCCGAAGATGAGATGTAGCATATATTGAAACATTCATTGCGTGCAAATCTAGTGCAGCTATGTTTCATTTCTTGGCAGAGTAACTGAGTTCCAAGGAACTCTTGTGGTTGAAGAGGAAAGATGATACAAGTTTGTGATCTCCTGAAAAATCATCACTGCTCCCAAGGAGGATTTCATATCTGTTTGTAGACTAGGATGAATATTCAGGCCAAATTTCCTAATTATTCTACAAACCCTTTGCCTTATAAAATGCATATATAAAAAAATATCAGTCTGCTATGAGTTTTCTAAAATTGCACTCTGTGTGAGCAACAGCGATTCGGATCTTTGCTTAGCACTTGTTTAGGTGCTTGCACCTCTAAAATATAGGACATGCACATAACTTTCCTCATGCTTGAGAATTTGCTGGTTTAAATCATTCTCAGAGATCCTTTCTCATCATTAATAAATGAATATGGCCAACAGAGTACCCTGAAAAACTGTATGGGTTTCACTCTGCTAGCAACAGTGATTTGTGTCAGTACAGATGAATTTATAACCAGTTTGTAATGTCACTGCAATTTTAGCTATGAACACTTATTTAGGAGTAGGTTATTTTTTCTAGTCTTTTCTTTGTATTAACACCAAAAATTTACAAAAAGCCTTTGTAGCTTGGGTCAAAGGCGGGTTGCAGTCTGTTGGCAGAGATGTGCATGTTGTCTTCTTAGAAAATTGAATATAAATAGAAATACAAGGGTGTGACACTGCAGCTCTGCAGAAAAACCAAGGCATACAGGAGAGCAAAGAGATGAGATGCCAACACAAGATGCCAACACATAGACCTCTAAGGGGAGCAAAGCTGCTGGAGATGAGGGGATGTGGGGGGAGAAGAGATTCATTAAAGGTGCGAAGTAGGGGAAGAACGAAGAAATTCTTTGAATGAAGTGACTGGCAGCTTGATTTCTTCATGAGATAAGAGAGGAGTTAGCCTAGGGACATGAAGAGGGGAGCAATTTGATCAAATGTTCAGATAGGAGGTTGTTCAGATGAGAAAAAAAAGGCTGAGGTACCCCATGGCGATGTTCATATGCTGTAAATATGGTATGATGCAATGCACTGTACGAGGTCTGAAAAGAAGATACTGGACAGTCAAAGTAAGAGAGAAACACGGAGCCAATGAGATTTGGCTCTGCACTTGGGAGAATTGGACAGGCAGTGCTGCTGTGGAAAAGAAGGTACAGACTTGATACAGCACACATAGAAGGGAACTCATAGTTGTAAGGAAATAATCACAGATTTTGGCCTGGACTAAAGAATTTGGTAGTTACATCAGAACTGGCAGGATTTAGCAGGCGAGATCAGCCATTCTGAGTTTCCCACAGTGAGTTTAAGCTGATGATGGGCCAGCTCTGACAATAGACGGGAAAAAATAAGAATGACTGTAAGAAAGGAAACAAATCAAGACAGCAGATCTGGGTGCCATTCATATAAACACAGGAGCTGATTTCAGTGAGAGGGGCTAAATACTTCTGACTTGGTAATACCTTTATCAACTGATAATTCTTCTCTGTTGAACTGTGGAGAAAGGTAGGGAATGATGTGGTTTTGTATCCACTTTTGCCACAGATCTACCTTCTCATGTTCCTTTTTTACTTTAATACCAAACCTTCTGTTGAAAGCATGCAAATATTTGAGCACAGCAAGATAAAACCAGACTATGAATACTCTCTAAGTCTAAAGAATAGATAACCAGGTTGACATATATATATAGAAACATATTGTATAAGAATAGTAATAATATTTATTTATAAATTTATGAGAAAGTTACCTGTTTACGTGTATTTGAATTTTATTTACTTTTATAGATCATGTTTTCTTGTCCAATTTTTAAATTAAATTCTTTGTCACTTTCAAGACATAAACTGTAGACATAAATTATATGTCACCATCCACCCAGGTGATTAACAAAAGCCTTGGTCATTTAACGGCTTCAGGACCCTTCTACAGCAGAGTAGGAGATAAATATATATATATATATAGTTAGGCAGAAACACACCAGTTGTCTAGAATCGAGTTGGCTGCAGAGCTGGAAGATGTGAGGACAAGTCTGTTGAGCTCTATACACAAATTACACAGCCTTCCTGAAAGGGTCTCCTTAGGTGAGCTGGAATATCCTGCTAGCACAGGTGTCTAATTTATGGATTTGGATTAGATATTAGGGAGAAATTTTTTATGTGAGGGTGGTGAGACACGGGCACAGGCTGCCCAGAGAAGGCACGGATGCCCCATCCCTGGAGATGTTCGAGGCCAGATTGGATGAGCCTTTGAGAAGCCTGATCTAGTGGGAGGTGTCCCTGCCCTTGGCAAGGGGGGTCGGAACAGGATGATCTTTAAGATCCCTTCCAACCTAAGCCATTCCATGATGCTATGATGGTGCAGTGGCATATCTAATGTATGAGCACATTCCTTTTGATCAAGCCTTTTGGCACCATTCTGTATTGCATGGTACAGAAATTCTGTATCCTTAATAGATAGGAATTAAATGTAACTGTTCTAAGTATCTTAAAACCACTGTAATTCTGTCCCTTAAGACAAGGAGACAAAGCCTGAACAATTTTTTTAGGTATCCTATACTTTCTCTACTTAAATGCTTTCGTAAAGACTGCTGCCATGCACGTATCCTTTGACACTTTCCCATCCCTATGCAGGAAAATGTGAAATATTTTAAATGGTTCAGATTTAAATTTGAGCTGCTGTGTGCTCTTCTGTGCTGGGCAAGTTGAAGTTACAGATAAAATTCTTATCAATTGTTACCTCAGTGGGCTCCTTTTTTTTTCTTTTAATCACCTTTGTTCTTCCCTTGCTACTTCCTGCAAACTGCCCTATTTCTGCTCTGAAAAATGTTATTTTAGGGATTGGATTTTTTCTTAGGGGATTTACCCAGATTATGCAGTTCACACTTTTATTACTGCAGGCTGTGGAAATCTCCCCACCCGCACATCCTGCTCTGATACCAGTGCTTATGTCCTGAAGGTGGCAGAGAAAATTATGAAGTTAAATATAGATTGTTTTGTTTTTGTAAAAAAACAGACCGGAAGGCTGCAACTATATCTTCACTCTCATAAAACAACCTGTATACTTCTATCATGTGTAATATTTGGGCCACATTTACTGCTTGGGCGCCAGCTCTTCCTTTTCACCAGCTGTTCAATATGATGATTACCATTCAACTTCCAAGATTCCAGAATTCAACCCATTTTTCTGCTTAGCTTTTTTAGAGTGTGAGAAACTCTATTTAGGTTACTCAGCTGTCTTGCTTCTTTGGCAGTTCATTATCACCCCAATAAACATGTCTCCAGTAGACCCAAAGAACAAGACAGAAAGCTGCAGAAAAAGGGAAGAATTAGCCCGGTCTTTATGAGCCAGATGCATCCAGCTTTCCTTTAGGTCTTACAGCTGCACCTTTGAATCTGCTCACACTGCTCCCAGTGACCGAGAGAGTTGCTCTTGTAGAATCAGAGTGAGATTCTCTTGTGAAATGTTCAGGAGCCCTGGGAAAGTAGATGCCTTGTTCTGAGCATCTGTTAGGAGGATGTAGTGAATTATCCATAATTTGAATGCCTGAAGTGAACCACTCCCAGGCTTTACTGATGTTGGCAGTAGCATAGAGAACATGGTTTATACTGGTGAACTTGCACAGGGTTAGGACAGGCTCTTTCATGATAAAGGTACAAATAATCCTTTGCTCAACTGTTTTCTCTTAGGCAAAAATGCAGAAAGGAAAATCTAGTTTCATCGAGTCATATCCAAACTGGGAATGTGCTTCAGCTCTTTTTATTAATGCCTGCCTATCGTTGTTCCTGTCTGTTACTATTTCCTTCTGAAGACAAAGGAATGACTTACATTGCTGGCAAAATTGCTGTGCTGCAAATCCTACAGTTTATTCTGGCAATATGTCGTATTTGCAGCTACCCAGGTTGCTGAAGGCTGGATAGGGATTACTTCTTCATGCCAAGCAGACACATTTTTTGAGACATGATCATTTACATGTTAGAATAGGCAGCCACCACAGGTGTGTGGCCAAGTAAAGACTCAGCATCAATTCCTAGCTTAAAAATCATGTAGGAGGGTTGCTTCCAGAAACAACATTAAGACTATTAGCATAGGAAAGAGTGTTGGCTGATTCTTCCACAATGTGCCTCAATTTTGAGCCATGTCAATTTATTGACCTCTAGTGAGATACCTGTCTGGTTGCTAAAAAACTGTGCAGGCTCTGTGCTGAGATTTGGATCTGTTTGAATCTGATAACAGGCTGTATAGCAAGAAACAGTTAACTGTCATGTGCATTGAAGACTGGTGTGCCCCAATTTTTACATGACAGGAACATTAAACCACTTTCCAATAGGCTGCAGCTGATATTGAGTCAGAAAGAAGAACCAGCATAGCACTGCATTGTAAATTCATTAATTCCCAAAGATGCAGCAGGAGATGGGGAGATGGGAATTAATCACAGCAGATGGAGATATAAAGCTTCCTTAAGTCCCCTTCACCCCCAACAGGCTCCTTTTCTCTTCTCCTCCTCCCTGGTATATACTGCAACAAAGTCTACAATAATCACCAAAAAAGGAAATTCCTGAGCTCGCTGCTTAACTAGGCTGTAAGACGTAACAGTTGGCCTAATCCAGCAAGAGACTGGAACCGAGTTTCATTTTGGAGTTATTTTTCAGACAACATGGGAAAAACTCCCCACACTTTTATCTATTATTTAGAGTGCAATAGCAATCAAAAATGGAAGAAACACGTTCCCGCATAGAAGACAGCAGCGCTGTTCTAAGACCATGAATGAAAACAGGGTTTGTATTTACTGTGTTTGTATAGTGCTTGGATTAAAATTCTGCTATAATAGCTTAGCACATTGTACACACTGCTACCGAATTAATAGAATTGGAGTGCCTGATAATGAAACACGCCAATTTGCCTAAAATTAGTTATGAAGAAAACCAAAATAAACTTATCTAAAACAATAAATTAAGATGTTGCGTCTTTGAGCCAGAGAACATCATTGCACTGATTCACCATCTGCTTGAAGGGGTGTCCAAGTTTATTCCTGCAATTTGCAGATGCTGTAGGAATTGTGTTGGATTATCAGTGGTAGACTTGTATCAGATAGTGTCCTTATTTCAGAAAAGAGCTGAAATGTACCAGAAAGCAAGTTGTAGCGTGCTATGCATGACACTCACCATCGTTCTTAATTTCTCATTTAGAACCATTGTAAAGGGACAAGTTAGCACTTCCTCATATTCTGGAAAGGGTCATTCATAAGTCTTCTGAGAATCAACCTTGCTACCAAGAACGAGACTGAAACTCTCTTCTTTCAGTAGTTGACGTTACATCCCCTCTGTCTTGGCCACTACATACAGACTGGGAAAATGACTCAAGAAGATCACAGAGATCATGTAAAAACAAGTACTTGGCCCCACACTGTGTCTTCTACTTTTTGAAGTCACAGCATTTTACATCCTTGCTGCACAATTCTCTGAGTGCAAGGCAGCAGAGAATCAAGTTCAGCTCCTGCTAAAAGGAGCATGTCAGTACCTCCTACTCTGTGGGTTTTCTCATTGATCTCTGGAGGCAGTGCTTTTTATTCCTTGCCTGTTTTTCAGAGTATGATGTAACAAGATAATTTGAGAAAAGCTAGGATCTGGCTGCCACAGACACAAGGAGAACCATTCCCCTTATAATCTCACTGACCTCCCCCCTGTGCATATTTATCTCTTAAAAACTCGCCCTAATACTCAGTGGACAGGTAGTAGAGTGAGTTGACTTAACACACCACAAGAGCAGAAAACATACTCCAAAAAATTACAACCTTTAACTCGGACTATGTAATAAACAGATATGAGACTAAGAAACAATGTAATTCTTCAAATCATCAGAAACCTCATGTAAAATGTTGTAACTACTATACAGCACTGCCTGAGAATAAGGGCATCAAACTTGATAATGGGAAGAGTTCACTGAAGGCCTTCCTAAGTGACAGAAACTTGCTAAATCATCTGAGAATAAATGTCTCAAAGGATTATTTTTACTCGCCAAAATACACTTAGCTCACAATTGAAAATAGATCAGCATATTTTGCAGCCAGCATTGCACACACTGTCAATTGTAAAGTATTGTTTGGTTTAGAATATTTGAATATTCAGTAAAATGTGAGCTGCAAATGTCTTTCTGGTTTTCTATTCAAATAAACTTAACTATTCTGGAGTTTCTTTGCATTGTTTTGTAAACAATTGACAGCATCCAGAGTATCATTCAATCAAAACTTTTTTTGGTGAAACGACCAATCTTGAATCTATGAAGACTGCATCTGCACACAGCAGGTCCCGTCAGACAAAAGGCCATTGCTGCCATCTGCCGAGAAAGGGAGGAAACGGGACATAAACGGCCAAGAGTCAAAAATCCTTTCCTGATGACCATTTCAGCGAGAGATCCTTGCAGAGGTGATGCCAGCAAGTTCAGCTTCTCATGACATAAGAGATGAAAAACTTAAATCCACCATTGCCCCATCCCTGGAGGTGTCAAGACCAGGTTGGATAAGGCTTTGAGCAGCCTGATCCAGTGGAAGGTGTCCCTGCACAAGAAGGGGGGGTTGGAACTGAATGGGCTTTAAGGTCTCTTCCAACCTAAACCATTCTATGATTCTATGTTTTTTTTTTTTTTCTCCAGATCCTTCTAAAACAAAACTGAAAGTAAAACAATGGAGCCTAGCAGTTTGTAATAATCTTTTATGTGCTCTGAGTCAGTGCATTCAGCTGAAGGAACAAAGCAGACATTTTCCAGGGTAATGCTTTCATTTCATGAGGGAGTAATGCCTGCATTTCTGATGTGTGGTAGCACTACACATCCTATGTTCACCACATAGCACATGAGTGCACACTCAATTCATCACTGCATCATTCAGTGGTTAATGCCCAAGAACGATGTTGGCAGATCCCGATCTAAATATAGTCACAGAATCACAGAATGACCTGAGTTGGAAGGGACCCACAAGGATCATCGAATCCAACTCCTGTCCCTGCACAGGACAATCACAGCATTCGCACTGTGTGTCTGAATGCACTGGCCAGACGCTTCTGGAATATCGTCAGGCCGTGACTGCTTCCCTGGGGAGCTGTTCCAGTGCTGTCTCTGAGCAAAAAACCTCTTCCTAATGTCCAACCTAACCCTCCTCTGACACCTTCCTGCCATTCCCTCGGTCCTGTCATTCGTCAAGAGAGACAACAGCGGCTGCTCTTCCTCCTTCCCTTGTGAGGAAGCAGTGAAGGGCTCTGCGGTCCCCCCCTCAGCCTCCTCCAAGCTCAACAGACCAGTTCGTGTTTCCCAGCAGCAGGGGCACTCAAAGGCCTTTCTCCCAGCACCACCTCACGGCAGCAGGGGAAGCTCCGAGGGGAGCTTCCGGCTTTGCCGGTCGCTTCTGCCCCAACAGGACCAGCTGAAGGAGCCTCACGACCCCTGGGAGACCCCAGCAGCGGTGCGGATGCAGCCCCCTCCCCGCCCGCTCTGCGACGCCACGGCCTGGCACCAGGCCGCCCCCTGCCGCGCCCACAGCACAGTAAGCCCGCCCCACAGCACCGCCACCCGCCCAAGCCCCTGCGGCGAGTGGAGCAACTGCTGACCGGCGTTCGCAAGGACCAATGAGAGCGAGCTGAGCCGGGGCCCATGAGCCAATAGCGAGAAGGGGCGGGGTGCCGGCCGGAAGCGGGCGCGGGCGCAAGGGAGCGCGGTGGGCTGGTGAGGCGGATGGTGTTGGGGGAGGCTCTTTTTGTCGGGTACGCTTTCAGTCGCCGCTGGGGTTTTCCCAGCGCGTCCTTGTCTCTTCTTTCTTCACCAGTGGCCTGGCGAGCCCCGCGGCAGGGCTTGGGCCTTCCCAGAGCCCGGCCCGGAGCAGGGCCCGTCAGCAGGCCCGGGCCCGGGGAGCGAGGCCGCATCCTCCCCCGAGGGCGCTGTTGGCCTTTCCGTGTGCCGGCCAGGCCTCAGCTGGGGAAGAGGTCTCGCCTTTTTTCCTGAGGCTGCTCGCTTTACAGGCTGCTCTTTGTGGGTCGAGAGATGGATGTGCTCATTGCTTCTAGTGAAGTTAATCTTGCTAAATAAACACCTTGGTGTCTCTTCAAGAATTCCCTGTATGCTGTGCATTGAGATGTCGTTCCTTTGGCTCATTTTGTCACAACCAGCTCTTTTATATTGCTTTTGTTTCTAATTATGTGATAATGTCACACAAATTGTCTAATATGTTCTTCTTGGGACATTTCCTAGGTATTTTCATCTGGCAAAAATGAGTGAACCTCAGCAAGTGAGTGCCCTCCCTCCACCTCCAATGCAATACATAAAAGAATATACTGATGAAAATATCCGTAAAGGCCTGGCTCCAAAGCCACCTCCACCTGTGAAAGACAGTTATATGATGTTTGGTAATCAGTTTCAGTGTGATGATCTGATTATTCGGCCTTTGGAGAGCCAGGGCATTGAACGGTTACATCCTATGCAGTTTGATCACAAGAAGGAATTAAGAAAACTTAATATGTCTATCCTGGTTAACTTTTTGGACCTCTTGGATATCTTGATCAGGAGTCCAGGGAGTATAAAGCGAGAAGAGAAACTGGAAGACTTGAAACTGCTTTTTGTTCATGTCCACCATCTTATAAATGAGTATCGCCCTCACCAAGCTAGGGAGACACTGAGAGTCATGATGGAGGTGCAGAAACGTCAGCGTTTGGAAACAGCAGAGCGATTTCAGAAGCACTTGGAGCGAGTTGTAGAGATGATTCAGAACTGCTTGGCTTCCTTGCCTGATGATTTGCCTCATTCTGAGGGAGGTCTGCGAGTGAAAGTGGAAAGAATGGATACTGATGATGGTGGCAACTGTATTGGACAGAGCGAAAAGCAGAGAGAGCGTTCGGGTGGCAAGAGAGATCAGGTTTTAGACAAAGATGCAGCCATGTGTAGCATTATTGATGAGATGACGTGATGAAGAGAACACTTTTGTTGGTTCACCATAGTAAGAGGCAGAATGGGTTCTGAGTGTATATATTATGTTTTGGTTTGCTATTGTACAGGCTGACACAGCATTTATTGTACATATTAGAGATTCTGATTGACTAGGCAATAGTTTAATATTTTGATTTGTGTGTTTATTGTTAGAAACAAAAAAGTATACTTTTTGTTAAATGTATGTGAGGTAGTAGCCACAGATTAAAGTCACCTTTTCCTGTTGTACTTTCAGTTGTTGCTTTCTCCTTTTTTTGAGTATATTTATTTTACTTTCTTTAATTGCTTTATAGTATGGAAGCAAGTAAGGGATCTGACTGAGAAGAATTGCAGTTGATAGTTCCTACATTTCAAGTAACTGATAGGTGTTTACAATTTCAGTGGGTCCTTTCAGGAATGGGTAATTCAATATTACAAATAAAATTAGTGTCATGTTTGCAAAATGAATTCCTTTCTAGTTTTGTAATAATATGACTGTACTAAAGAGAACCTAAGAATTCCTTTATTAGATACATAATGCGGTATAATTTGCCTTAAAAAGACACACTGACAGGAACCTCAACAACTAAATGAATTAAAATTAATTGGATTTTAATTTTCTTACATGTAAATCATAACCACTCTTGAGCTTACAAAAATGCCTGCTTTCTTTTTTTAAACACATAGATGCTTAGACTAACTTATTTTTCCTGCCTAGTTAATCAAGGTGCATGAAGTTAAAAATTTTGCACTGCTTTGTATTTGCCTTTTAGGTGGTCTCTCTGCCCAGCTAAGCATTTTTCTCAGAAAGGAGAGTGTCATTGGATAATTAGTCTTTACAATAATTGAGAACTTCTAACTTTGAAAGAACCTGCAAGTATTCCACCACGTGGAAGCCATATCAACCATGTTTAAAGGGCAGTTGAGTTGGATTGACCCTCCCTCATTGAAAGAAGAAAATAATGTTTTGATAGTGAAGAAGTGGCTTCTTTACCCTGACCCTCCTGTCAGGGAAATCCTACTTCTGTCTCTTTGCCATGCGACACAGTAGTACATGTGTTTTCCAAAGTACGTACAGCAGCTAAAAACCAGGTAAACTTATGGGTGAAGGAACTTGCACAAAGTCTGTTTTTCATCATGATTTAACAAGCTATGTCTGTTGAATTTGATAATTCTGTTGGTTTCAGAGATGTTACTTAAATGGGCAGGTGGAAGTACTTAGCTGTTCGGTTTATGACTCACTAGAGGGCATTATCTGCTATTTTAAGCGCACATGACATCGTAAGTAACAATGAAAAAACAAATTTTTTTTTTTTAGAAATGCATAAGTAATTTTACGAAGTTTACACTTCAGTCCTTTATTCAACCCCCACTGTTTCCTTCCTTCTCCCTGGAGTGGATCTAAGTTATATTGCTTGTAGGCAGCTGAAACAGTTGTGATTGAGCAGATTTAATTTGGAATCTACTTTGCAAATTTTGTTTCATGTGGAAGATACTAAGAAACATTTAGTGCCTCCTAGATAAGAAGTTGGGGAACTACAATTTGTCACAGAAGTTTTAACTTTGCCATTTTAAAATGCTGCCACAGATGCAGAATAATTTTCTGTTGATTTTTGTCTAATTCTTCTGCTTAACTAAAGTCATTGCACAAGCTGGGTCCTAGCAGCAGCTAACAAGTGCAAAGAGCTTTTTTTCTGAAACCATTGAGGTAAACTAGGACCATGTCATTAAAAAAATACTAAGGCTGTTTTCACTTTCAAAAAAATTTTTTGAATAGTTTGTTTCATCTAGATTTTTTTTTTCCTGTGTTTAAGGCAAACCCTTAGAAAGCTGTTTGCTTCCAGGGCTTTTTTTCAGCCAAATCATTGACTTCTTCCTCCTTGTCAAGGCAATGATAGTTTTCCCCTTTGCTTTTACAGCTTTAGTTTGGGAAAACAATAGACTGTAGCTACAGTGAAGGCAGTGGGTGACGTGCCTGCTAGTCTGGGGAAATGGACATTACATGTTTTTTAGGATGGTGTGACTTGCTGACTAGCAAATGAGATGACAAATGTCTTCTCTAGTGTGTTAATTAGCCTGCTCCTGATGATGAGATCCTTTCTTCAGCAAACCCTGATTTTATTTTTGGATCTGATAGCATTCGAAGTATTCTACCCCTGAAATTTTAATGTATACAATATATGTTGGATTGTGTTATGAAACTTGATGAGATAAAGTTAATATCAGGAGTTAAGCAGCATTTTGTTGAATGTTTTCTTAATTTAAAAAAAGGAAGGAAAGGAAAAAAGCCCAGCCCTTCTATCTGAACAAGCACAACAATAACAGAAGTACAGTTACTTGAAAATTTCCAAAAGTTTCTTGATAGAGAGAAGCCAAGCCTGTTACCGGTGGACAAACAAAGGTTTGTAGCTCTGATCATCTGGGGGAAAAGAAGAAAAGGTATTTAATGATATGTCTTTAAAACAGTGTGATGAAGAGATGTTTCTACCAGTGCTTTAAACTTAATTAAATATTTAATGTTTTTGCTTGGTTTTATTTTCGCAAAGTATGATTTGGCTGTATGCTCCGAGTCAAGAAAAAGTATGTGGCTATTTTAAGAGCTGCTTGGAAAAGATGATGTTGACATCTTTTTTACGGAAACGGTGCTCATTTCTTACACAAATGAAAACAGGAACTTGGAAAACTGGCACATAAAAACTCAGAAATTATATCAAGGCATCCTGTGTGGTCTGTGTTTTAGATGAAATCCAAAGCAAGTGGGTCAGCTGTTGCCCTGTAGTTCTCGTGTTCTCCTTACTATGTGACCAGAACAGGTTTCCTAGGGTTACATACAGTACCCAAATTACTGTAGGGTATCATACGAATGAAACAACCTGAGTGAAGTGAATAGAAAGGACTCAGGCAGAGCTCTGGGATAGGTTTCCTTATTTTTTTTATCCTACTTATTTATTTCAGGGCTCAGCTGTGGCCCATGCAGAGACAGAGTCCATGTGGACTCATGCATGCTGCATGTTATTGCATGTAACTAGGAGATGAGATGTGCCCTGGTCTGCAGGTGGGTTTTTGCCGCACACTGTACCACTGACAGCAGTTCATCAGCCAGCACCCTACATCATCAAACAGCTGTGGTGAATGCGGCCAACTGCCTTCAGCCAGAGCCAGGTTTCTCTGCATTTTCCATTTGTGCAGAGCGGTTTCAGGATCCTACCATTAATGATCAGAATTGTTCCTGTCATTTGCAGTTTCCTGTTTCCATAGAAACAAGAGAAGCAAAGAGGAAGCATTTTCTTCTAGCCATTGCATGCAAAAATCCTGCTTTATCCTTCCTTCTCTCAGTTCTCTCCTACAGGTGTATCACTAGAGATTGTCAGTCACCTGGTTACTTTAATGCATTGGTTTTCCTCCTTTTCACTTAAAGAAACTGTCACTTTCGTGGCTCTGTTCTCATGTAAGGTAGTTGGTGCCAGACAACTCTGTTGATTCCAATTCTAGCCTAATGTATGGTTTTGGGTATATTTTGGAAGTGTTTCTGCTGTTTCAGTTGTTGATAAAAAGTAATGCCCTACAACTTAATTTTGTCTGTGTGTATGTCAGTGTGAGATAGATTAATTACTTCAGCAAAGAACACTTGTTGGCCCTATATCAAATACACTCAATCACAGCTGCACTTCGAGTCCAAAAAATATAAAACCCCTCGATATCCTCAAGAAGAGTTAGGTAACCAAGGGACAGGGAGAGTGGCCAGGGAACACCATTTCTCAAAAGCTCTATTTCAGCAACGTTTTGTCAAAGCCTTGAGCCTGAGGTGATGTGGTTTCCACACTACTTTTGCAGTGACCTCTGTATTCTCTATGTTTTCCTATATATTGCAAAAGCCCAGATACATACATGAGTTTTAAGAGTCAGGTGAGACTGCAACTCTATTAGGGCACAACTGTGTAACAGTAGCACAGCTTTCCAATGCTGCCAAATTGTAGCCTACAAAGAAAATAGCATTTACCTGAAGATGCTCTGAGCTGCTTCTTAGTATTAGAAACAGAAACATGATTAAATACTTGAGTAATTCTTCACAGAAATCTGTTACTTTGCCAAGTCCTTTCTGTTTAGCAGTCTGTTATGTATTGTATGTAATCTCTTGTGAAAATTCTATCTACTATGGCAGAAAATGTGGGGGATCAATATTGGGCAATGGGTTACTGAGCTGTGTCAGCTTGGCGATGTTGACAACGGTTTCATCTACTGTAATCAAGCAGATCTGGAAAAACCACAGAAGTGTATTTGTGAAGTACTGCAAAGGATTTTAGCCTGTAGGTGAAACCACAGCCGGCAAGAGTTCAGCTGTGGATGCTACCAGCAGCAGCACTTGGCTGTGCTGCTTGAGACTAACAGAGTAACCACAGGAAAGCCAATCCGGATTTGACTAAAGGGCATTCTTAGCTGTGTCTGAAGATGACGTACTAAGAAGTAAAACCAGAAGTTTACAAAGAAGATAAGTTTTTGTGAATGTAGTTGCCTGAAGGGTGAACAGGAGCGTTGATCCTCATCTTCAGCCACAATGTCAACTTTTTTCTGCATGAACTGGATTCTTCTGATCCTGTTTACAGGTAACTAGGTGGGCCTAGATGAATAGGTGGAGTTGGATGGAGGTAACATGCATCAATGTTTCTGAGGATTGCAAAGAGAGATTTTGTGTTACAACAGGAAGAGCGGCCACATGGAACAGAAATTGCAATTTTGCTTTATGAATAGAACTTTATCACAGTGGCTCAATACTCTTATTATGGCCTTTTTTAAAAAAAAAATCATGTTGAGGGTATGATGGTTTTAAAGATGACAACTCTTGGGCTGTCTGCTCTTTTGATTAATGAACAGTGTTTTGGATTTTTTAGATAATGATGATCTGAGATTAGCAAAGAACTTTAAATCATTTTTAGAAAAGGTGCAAAGCAAGGATATTTCACTTCAGCAGGCTTTGTGAAGGTGAATGCTTACCAAGACAAGGAAAAGGTCAGTTGTGGCTTCTGGTGTTCTTTCACCAATATGAGATTTTGTTGGGACAAATTGATAATTTCTCCTTTTTTATTCTGAGAAAGCAATCCTCTTAGGAAAATATTGCTAAAGGCAATAGCACTGAAAACAATGGATTGCAGAGTGATAGGCAGATAGGCATTAAAAATTTAGTGATAGGATATGTTCAGTAGATTGAAAAAGGATATTGCAGATATTGTTTCTTGTAGTTCTTCATAAGGATTTTTATGATGAGATTAGCTTCAAGCTTGCTTTTTTGCATTAAATAAAATGTATTATTTTCAGAGATTTGTTTATAGTATGCTATTATAACAAAATCTCTGCATGCAGATTTACTTTAACTATAGTAGCTTAGGTTAGGAAAACAACTGAACTGAGCTGGGCAAAAGAGCTTTTTCACAAGAGACAACAGCAATGAAGCCATGTGGTGCTTGGGATCTCCCAGCCCGTGTTGGATGACCTGCCCTGAGAACCTCCCTTCCTAATTATAGACTAGGCTAAACTTCTAATTGAGATAATTTGTTGCCTGAACTTTCTGCAGCAAATTCAATCTCTGAAATGTTAATATGAATAGATCAAAATATTTGCAGACATGGTCCAATGTTACTGAATTTGATAAGAAATGTGTAGGGGTAAGGATATGGCAAGCAGTTTTCTTTGAAGTACAAGCAGACAGAACGTCTACCTCAGGAGCCCCACTGCTTAACCTGCTGGAAGAAGGTGGTTGCAGGATGGTTATGACCATATCATGAAAGCACAAATGAGTTTGGCGCTTAACAAAGTTTTTTTAAAAACTCTCCTAAAGGAGATATTGACTGGAGTGGTTGAAATACAGCAAAACCAACTATCTCACTGTGATGAATTTGCTACTGCCTGCTAGGACTCACTGTTTTGACCCAAATAGTGTGACACAGCCTTCTGGAAACATGAAAAATGACTTTTAATGGGAAGTAAACAAGTTAGAAACTGCATAAGAATGAGGCAAGAAAATAAGGTAGTGAAAAAAGGGTACAAAATTTCTTGGAAAAGCTCTGAAAAATCTTTTCTGGTAAGAATCACTTATTATGTAAGAAAAAAGGAAATGCATTCAGCAATGATCATTCGGTTTAAACCTGCTGTTTAGTGGCTTTTCATTGAAAGGGAGGAGGAGTTTCCCAAAACGGTTTCAATGAAAGTCTATGTCTTTGTGTACCCCTGTGTGTGACTTGGATTAAATCTAAACTAAGGGAAAAACTAAAGAGCCAACAGATTGGATGTGGCTAAAGAGAAGCCACAGAGTTATGCAGATTCATACTCTGTTATCTCTTCACCTCTCTGCCTACCTGTAGAAAGTACATTTCTTCTTTCTCTGGATAGAGACACATTCTGAATAAATCACTGGCCCGATCATTATCCCTCACTGCGTCAGTCCTGCTGGGTTTCACATCTGTTCTTGGAAAACGTGATCCAGCAATGTCTGGTGGTATTTCTAAGATAGGAGATATCAGGTCATGCAAGATGCCTGAGAAACTTCCACTTGCATGCACTGTGCTCACCAGCTGTATTTGTCTTTTTTGTCCACAGGTCCCTCAGTATCAGAATTACTTGTGAAAGGAGAGGTTGGTCAGAATATCACTGTGCCATGTTTTTACCATGTTGAGAGGACTGAAGACATCACATCAATGTGCTGGGGTCGTGACAGCTGTCCTGTTTCAAAATGTTACCGGACCATTATCTGGACAGATGGGTGGAAGGTGACTGAACAGTTCAGCAGCAGGTATTTGTTGAAAGGGAACCTGCAGATGGGTGATGTATCCCTCACGATCGTGAATGCGGAGGAAGCAGACAGTGGGATATACTGCTGCCGCGTGGAGATCTCGGGGTTATTCAATGATCAGATGAGTAATCACAAGGTTGTGGTAGAGAAAGGTGAGTATGGAGTCATGCTTTTGCATGAGTTACCATATGGTAAATCTGCTGTTTGATCTGGATGTCAAAGCTTGTGGTGGAAGTAATTTCTGTACTTATCCATAGGACTAGTCTTTAGTGTCATTTAAATCAAACTGTCTTTGGCACTGTTGTAATCCCAGTGCAGTCACAACCATTCAAAAAAGGACATGGTGCTTTTGCTTCATGGTGCACAGCACCACTGAGCTGTCTTAGAAGCACTGTTTGAAGAATTTAAGAGAAAGGGCAGCATAGGGTACTTGATTCACTCAAAATGTTATATTTGCACCCTTTTTGTAGAAAACAGTGCTTCATTTTCCCTGCTTGATTCAAGAGTAAAATCCCAGGGACACAAAATTATTATAGATTTTTTTTTCATAAATTCTTCCTTTGATTTTTAGTTTTTCTCTTGTTTGCAAAAAAACATGGTAATATATGTGGAATAAGTTCCTGTCAGATGTGCTTGTGTAGTGGGTGCTAGCAAATTTTTTTTATAGAAACACTCTACTTTCACTACATAAATGCATGCTAAGGTTAATTATAACGTATGTTGGTTTTGTTTTATTTTTTAACATCAGCTAGGATCTCTACTGCAAGTCCTCACACTTACACCTCTGAACACACCTCAGGTAATTCTCATCCAAGTATTAATCTCAATAGCATATATAAGCTATATTGCAAATGGGGATCTTGGGACAGAAAAAAAACAACAATAGAGGATAGAAATGTCTCAGCTAAAACTTACTAAACATTACAATAGAACAGAGATCAGAAGTTGGTTTTAAATTCTGCTGATGTTATATAGAGTCCAACAGAGGGAACATGTATACATGGGAGAAGGTTTGCTTCTAGGCGTTATGCTTAAGAAGATGTTTTATTGGTGTTGCAACCATTGTTTTTCTTGTGGCTGTTGTTATGTTATGTTGTTTTCTTTGTAGTATAAAATGTCAACTTGTCTTCTGGAAATACATCCCAAGAACAGTAAAACAAATTTTTAGGAGTTGGGTGTGCCCACTATTTAGTTGATTTATTTGTTGCTTTATAGCCTAGAACTACTTTATTGGGCTAGCTCAAAAGTGCATCTAATCCAGGATCCTATTTCCCATAGCAGAGAACAGCAGATGATTAAGGAAGACCATAGATACAGAGCAGTAATTTTGAGATACAGGGCCGAAGTATTCTTCTACCCTGGTATAAATGTGTGTCTTGGAGGCTGCCCACATCCTTTGTAGCCCATACAGGTTTAATAAGGTGAGGCCACTCACGGTCATGGAAGAGGCAATAAAGCAACTATTCCTCACTCCATTTCTCCAGCCTGCTCACAAGTTTATAGACTTCTATCGTATACCCACTCTGCTGCATTTTTTTTTGTCTGAAAGACAACTTTGATTTCCAGTACACAAGAAGAGCCCATAGTGTAACAGTATCTTATTCTTTGGATTTTGAAAGAAAAATTAGGGATGCCATTTGTATTTCTCGCTCCGTCTCAGATGTTTTCAGCCAAGCAACTCTAAAATATTATGACAGTTGCGTTTCCTTTTCAGAAGAAGAAGTGAAAACTTTCTCAGACTGTTTCTGTTCTAGTTGCAAATAACATAGCTTCCAATCTTAGAACTCACGGGTTTTCTTAGACCTGTGACATCTTCCTTAGCTGCTGGTGGAACAATCTTTTATATTTCAGAATGCACATGTTCACAGAGAGAGACAGAGAGAGTGGAAAAGGCAGGTGGCCACGTGCTTTTGATGTAGGAATACTCCACAATTTTCAACGGAAGAGAACAGGGAAGCAGATGACCCTGCCCTCTTCAAAATAAAACTTCTGAGATAAGGGTAACAATTTAAAACATCAGGAACCAGCTAGGTTTGTCACAATGTTACCAGGACATTTTGTTTTCAGAAGGGTTATACATTAGTTAATGACACATGGGGAAACTGAAACTAATGATATGGAAGATGTAAATTTATAGCTCTGAATTTCAAATATTGCAAACAGCTTTGCTCTGGGAAATGACCTCAAAATATGCTGCAGGTCCTTATGCAAACATATCATGCTTTGTCAGTCTGTTTATTGTATAGCTGCCTTGGACTTCCCTTTCTCTCCTTTCTTTTTTCCAAGGCTCCTGACTAACCTTAATCAGTTTTCATCAGATAATATCCAGAGTTTTGTGCTATCCACTGAAGACACAGGCTTATTTGTGATATGCAGAGCCAAGACTCCTCTTAAAGAGATACTTAAGTTCGATGGTCTCAAGTCAGTAGTACAGATTCCTCTGTTGAAGCAGAATGGTTCTCTATGCCAAGTGATGTGTTTCTCTTGCCTTTGCACAGCTCCTGGGAGCACCAGCCTATCATCCTTTCCCATCACAAGAACATGGTCATCGGTTTCTGCTTCAGAAGCTCCTCAGCCCGTAAGCATCTCTGTTGTCCTACAGAATACCTAGACAAAGTGGGTAGGCATAAGAGGTCATTGGGTCATGCCTACGGTTTACTTATGCTGTTTCAGTTTGATTGCAAAAGAGGGGGGTTTTAATGCTTATGCGCTCATTATTAAAGGGGAAGAAACATGCTTTGCGTGCAAAAAGTACTTCCTACTGATGCAGGAAGAGTTTTAGCAACATCTGTATTGCCTTTCAGGCCTCTAGTCCCTGCCCAAGCACCTCAGAGTGCTCGGATGTAACCTCAAACCTGCAGGTATGGTGGGGTATGGGGAAGGATGGAAAGTAGACCACCTCACAGGAGAGCAATGCACCTGTGCTCCTCATGCAGTAGGGTTCAAACAGGTAGCTCTATCTGTCCTGCTGAGTGCTCCAGCACATACCGCAGGGTGACAGGCAGGAACATGAACCAGATTTTAGCAGGAAGAGAAGACAGCCAAAGCTAGCCCTTGGGAAGGCTTGTTACAAAACAGTAAGTGCCGTGGGCATTCATAGTGCTGCATGGCACTTAGTGCCATGGTTTAGTTGATGAGTACATGTTGGTGTTGGGTCATAGGCTGGACTCGATGATCTCAAAGGTCTTTTCCAGCCTTGTGATACTGTGTGGAACGTTAAGTCAGAGACAACACTGTGCTTCAGCATTTTCCCAGACCTGAGTTCCTTATGAGAGATTAGATATCTAATGGCTAGCTTCAGGAAGAAGTTTTGCCTAAGTAAAGATCAATGCAAGGAGAAGACGTATTTACTTATTGGCATAAAGGCTTGAATAACTACAGAATAAGCTGACAAAAAGATCAGGGGGTGACACCTGGGCATATTTTAGTCATAAAAAATAAATAAAATATTCACCAAATAGTATTAAACCTGAACAAATTGGATTTGTCATAACTTCAGGTCCTTTTACTATCTCAAGAAATGAAGTGTTAAACAGCATGATTCACACAACTGTTACAGTGATGCTGCTTGAAACTAGTTCTGTATCTCAAATTAGGCTCTTACTTTCAAGTGTGCTTCTACTGCAGGGTTGCAAAACATAGAAATGATCTTTTTGCTGTCAGTGTCACTAATGCTCATCTGCTTTGTGTCTGACAGAACGTGTCTGTCTCGTTTCCCAGTCACTACTATTCAGAAAATAGACTATATATTGGGATTGGTTTATGTGCAGCAGTTCTAGTCATCATTATTTTGGCCCTGTTCCTCACTAGACGTAAGTACTTTTCACAGGTGTTTATTCATGGATGGGTTAGGTATATCACATCACAGTTGTTGCAGGTGCCACATCATCTGGATGGCCTGTGCTGTGGCTGCTTGCTCAGCTCCCGCTCCTCCCCCCCCCCCAGCTTCTGGGGCACAGAACAGCAAGGAGCAAATGTGGGCATGTTGTTTTATATCACAGACTCCTTGGCAGCCATTCAACCCAGGTTCTGGTGAAGAAAAGTGCAATACAAGTCCATGTACCCTAACCTACTCCTTTTCTCCTACCCTTTTCTCAGTTGCCATGTTTTCCAAGTCATTTCCCATGGGAGGGGCATTGGTTTTCTTATATCAAATATTTTTTTATGTGCCAGACTTTCTCCTTAGAGGTTAAACCAAACAATATGAATTAGATCTCATAGAAATAATGAAGATTTCTTATACTGAAACATCTACTCAAAGTTCTCTTATTTAGTTTCTTACACTTGAATATTTATTTATTTTTTTTTGAACCTGCTGCTTTACCTGCTTCTGATGGTTTAAAGAGAATTATTTGTTTTCTTTCTTTTTTTTCTTTATTTTCATTCTGGGTGGTCCTTAGAATATTTTTACAATACGAAGAAGACGAGTGACTTTGCAAAGTAAGTATTCTGTTTCTCCTTTTAGGTAAAGGGCAAAATAGGTTGCAGAAAGAAAATGTTTTCAATTAGCTGACCGCTCCCCCACATACTTTGACTTTCTTTTTTAATCTCAAGTTAATGGGAAACATTACGAAAAGAAATTAATAAATCCTGCTACTTATCATTAGTCAGTAAGCAAAAATGAGTGTAACTGTCAGTTCATTGCTTCAGGGAACATTAAAGCTTGAAGTGTGGGTTGCCTAATAAGTGGAAAAGTGATTCATTTATCAGTCATGTTTCAATAAGTGATTTTTAAGTACTCTACGTTTTTCCAGTGAGCTGTTTGATTTAACTATCTTCTTTGGTTTTGTTGTCTGCTTTTAGTTTAACAGCATTGTTTTTACTCTTTTGTGCAGCTTCGTTGCATTTTGGAGGCCAGAAGGTGCAGGGAACCATAGTGCCCTGGAAGATGAGATCCATGCAGAGGAAAACATTTATATCATACATTAAGGACTATATGTGTGCTTTTCTTCATTGTTGCCGGGACATTAGTTTGCAAAACGTTAGCTGCTCCCTCTGCTCAGCAGCTAAACGTGCCTGGACTACTGAAGCATTATTCGTATCATTCTAACAAAACAAATAAAATCTACACTTCTAATTAAAAACTTTAACAGCCTGTTCCAGAAACAGAAACCCAACTGGCTTAAACGGAAATGTCCGGAATCCACTTATCAAACCCTAAAGAAAGCTACTGTTATATCTATTACATGTTTGAAATTCTCTCTTCCTTTTCAGAAAAAAGAGGAAGTGCCAGAATGGCTACTTTGTCACAAAAGGAAAACCACACATTTTTTAAAAGTTTATCTGTACTGTGAATTGTCTCTTCCAGCTACAGAAGACCTCATGTCACTGGGCAGCACAACCTATCGCATAGCTCCCATGACAAAGATGACACGTGGAAAAACTTTGTAGTATGAGTATTTCAATATATTTTTAGTTGAATTTTCATTAAAATGAGGTATACCTGGTCATGGTAACAGCTCAATAATGCAATATGCTGATTCCTGTCCCCACCCATAGTTAAATTTGGAGGAGCTATTGGTGCTTGACCCATCACGAGATGTCCTTGGACCCTACAGGACCAATATTTCAAGGTGCAGAATTTTCACAGCTTGTTTTCAGAGAAGTATGACTAAGAGCGTTTTCCTCTGCAACATACGTCACCGTCACCTTTTTTCTCTGTGGCTTTCTCCTCGGGTGTGTCTTTGCCCTGAGAAGTCCTCAGGGTGGAAAGTCTCACTTCCAGGCCTCTAAAAAAACTGAACAAAACCCAACTACTTTCTTACTTTTCTTAGCTTGTGGAAAAGCCATGAACATTGCATGAAATACTGGCTGGAAGTTTGCCCTGCCTTCGCACTCCTCTAGATAACAAATGGCTCTAATGTCTTACGCTGCATTTATGTGATGGCTTTGAGTTCACACATGGGGAGCGTCTGTGGCCTCGTGCCTTTCCTCCGTTGCTCCTCACTCAGACCTGGCTCTGGGCTTTTGCTCTCTGCAACACTGAACGTTGGTTTACTTAAATAAATGAAGGCAGACCCATGAGGGTGCATCAACACTTCATGCGTTGTAGAACAACAGACACAATGCACCCAGATAATTTTTAAGATCGCGTTTTTAAACAGAGACTGAAGACTTCCCGAAAGAGCAGAGAAGCAGTACAGGCAGGAGGGAACCAACTCTTACCAAGTACTGGTCAGTACGAGCTTTGACCTGAAGCTCATCCCAAGCAGCAATATGCAGTACCTAAAGCAGACATTGGTGCCAGAAGGAACGCTTGCAGATTTACCTCAAACTTTCTGTCACTGAATTCATCATTTTCAAAAGAGTCATGTGAAGTACAAAGCTGTATTATCCAATGAGGCGTAAAGGAGCAATAATAGAATCAGTAATTATTTATGTTAACAGCTGAGACACAAGTTGGGCTTTGAGGGGAGCTGTGGTCAGTGGAGCAGTGGACCCATCCTTCCCCTAGCTGGTAGAGAAGGGAGGGCTTTCCCCCAGGAGAGCCTGACTGAGGTGGTATGCTGCAGGTGAGCATGCTTGCAGAGATTCATGAAGGAGGAAAATGCTCCTTATCCTGTTGAGGAAGAAGAAAATCGAAAGCAATTTGGGATAGGTGGCCCTGGTGTGCTCTGTATTTTTCCTTGTGCTGTGTGTTGTTTTGGAGCTGTCTGTTGCAGCATGCCTGAACAGTTGAAAATATAGGGGTGAATTCATGGTTGACTGAAAGGCTTCGTGGAGGAACACAGATATCAGGTGATTTCTAATCCCAGGGTAGGAAAGCGGTTGGAGGAAAGGAGCTCTGCAATTTTCTGTCTTCATGTCGCATGCTGCCCTGTGTTAAGGTACTGAAACTAGGAGTGACCTGATAGAGTTAGACTGTATTTTTGTATTTGACTATTCGTAGTAATTACTAAATTAAAATTACTGAGTCCACCGCAGACATTACTTTCCTTCTGCTTGGCTGAGCCTGCCCCTGCTGTCGGCTCTAGCCCATGACCAGAGCTGGAGGAAGTCTGATCTGGTCTCTGAACTAAACCTCAGAAAACGTCTTCAGCAATTTCTGCTTCCTGCAGCTTTTACCAAATCAGTCCTTACTGGGATCAGAGTTAGACAACTGTGGTATTTCCAAAATGATCTGATTTCAATCTTAAGGAGTTTGGGAACTGTTCTTGAAGACTGCTAACCATGAAAACTTGCCCACAAGGATTTTTTTACTTAACGTTAAGAATAATACTTAGAGAATTTTAATGCAAAATAAAGTCATAGGGTATCCAAAATCTCAATTTAAATTTCCTTTCTGCTGTGCAGTTACTTGGTAAACAGATTCCACAAAGGTTGTGTGGAGTGGGTGCTTCACCTTGGATATGCAGTATAGTACATACAAGTACATGCAGGCAGGAGCTCCCCGTGCTTTTTCATTTTACTTTGACTCATTTCAGTGAATTTTGAAACAGGCATTTCAAAATGAGCCCCAAGATGTGCAGGTAGCACTTGGAGCCGATTCTGAGATTATGCAGCTGCACACAAACTGGCAGCACATCGAGCGTGACAAGGCTGGCAAGCTGCAAACTGCTTTTTTTTTGAAAGAGCTCTATGCCTTTCCTTTTCTGCATGCAAGAGCCACTAGATAGCAGTACAGAAGCAGAAAACACAGCACATTTTTCTGGTTCTTCCCAGCACACCTGGATTTTGGGTGGCCTTTTTCAATTCACTCTGCTGCATTTAGCCCAGTCTTGCTGAAGAAACAAAGGTGACGTGATGTTGTGTTCATCCTCTTCCTTCCCTAGTCACCTGCAAAATACTGACCAATTCTGTTTTGACAAGCTTCATGGAAATTCATAGCTGGATAAAGCTTCAAATTTGTGCCCCAGGTGGGATTCAGCTGCTCCCTGCACTGGCATCAGCTGGGCATGGGCTTGCAGCCACTGCTTAAAGGTGAGCAATGGGAGACAAAGGAAAAACTGGGATCATTGCAGAGAAAAAGGTCTCCAGGATATTGAACGCATCAGGTTTCATTAGTTCTGTTCACAAAACAGCTGGGGCTGTGTGTACTTGGCATTGTATGAACGGTACCTGGTAGAATATAGCAAATTAGGTATTTTACTGTTTGCTGTTTAACCTGCTTTATCATGTTGACAATAAGACACTGCTGTGGTTTTGTGTTTGTCCCCACTGGTTGCTGTTTATGCTGCACTGAAGCACGTGAAGGTACAGAGCAACATTGTGGCATCACTGTGATTCAGGACAAACTCGGAATAGTTCTCTGAGCTTCACGGTGCTTGAATCTGCCACTAAACTGGCTAAAGCAGCATCAGTTGATCACATGCTGGTGACAGAAATCAGGCATCCTGGCTTTGCTGGAGCCAGTCTATTTGGGATCTATTTCTTGACATTGTAACGTGGTGGTTGTGTGATGGACGAGGAGGCTAATGGGTGGTAGCCTCCTACTCCAATGTGCTATGGTGTCCAACATGTCTGTGAGCATGAGAATCCTCTGATCCAGTGTTGGGCGATATTGAACAACTAATCTCTCCAACCTTCCTGTGCTGCTACTTAGGGTTTTGTAGACTTGTTGATGGTGGCCCTTGGGTTATCTCCTTTCCAGGCTGACTCATCTTGGATTACCCATCTAATCTTCCCGGGGAAGCTCTTCCATACCGTTCTTTTTGCCCTTCTTGGGACCCTATCTGGATCTAAGATATGCTTTTGAGGGGACTAAAACTATACACAGAATCCAAGGTAGATTTGTACAGTGATGTAATGCTGTCTTCTGCTTTGTTTTTTATGGCTTTCCTAATAACTGTTAAAATTTTATTTGCCTTTTTCAACTCTGCCAAGGAGGGTGATATTTTAATGGACTTGACTAGTCATGATAAGACAAAAATCACATTCCTAAGGGGGTAATATTTAGTTAAAGCCCATCGTTTTATTATTTGAACTTGAAATTGCATTCCCGCTTGCACCATGCTACATTTATTTGCTCAGAATTTTATCTATCTGTACTTCTTCATTCCTGACCTTAATGCCCTGAATTACTTTTGCTTTATTACTCATCTTTTCCAGAGAATAAGTCCCAGAGAACTTCTTTATCAATTGCTCTGAAAGTGAAAAAAAGTCAGAAAGAGTAAAAAATATTTCTTTTAGGAGGTGTTGCAGATCTTTGGGAAGGACATTTTTCTGGCAAGAAAACATTTGTGAATGTTCCTCCAAGACTGTCTTTACAAGTAGAAAACGTGAAGCTGAGGGAAGAAAGACAGTGATCTTCAAGTAGAAGGCAGAATCAGGGGAAATGAAGGGACTAAGAAAATGTAAGTGAAAACAAAGTCAGAGGTGGAGAAGTCAGTGAGAAGAAAGTCAAGAGCAGACACTAAGCCAGATGTTTAGGAGTGTAAGAGCACAGATCTTGTTCTTGCAGCTCAGCACTGAAGAATGGTGGTGAGCTGTCAGAGTTCCATGGAAAGGCAAAACAAATAGCATATTGAAATCTCTGGTGGCAGTGCCATGCTGAGCACTTTGGAAGGGGAAAGGAGAATAGGATGGAATTGGGTAGAGTAGAACAAAATAGAATAGAATAGCTCGGTTGGAAGGGACCTTAAACGATCATCTAGTCCAGCTGCCTGACCAGTTAAGGCTGACCAAAAGTTAAAGTGTGTTGTTAAAGGCATTGTCCAAATACCTCTTAAGCACTGGCTGGGGCATCAGCCAGCTCTCTAGGAAGGCTGTCCAGTGTTTGTCCACCCTCTTGGTAAAGAAATGCTTCCCAATGTCCAGTCTGAACCTCCTCTGGTGCAACTTTGACCCGGTCCCACAGGTCCTATCACTAGATACTAGGGAGAAGAGATGAGCACCTCAGGCTCCATTTCCCCTTCTCAGGAAGCTTTAGAGAGCAATGAGGTCGCCCCTCAGCCTTCTTTTCTCCAAACTAGATAAACCCAAAGTCCTCAGCCACTCCTTATCGGGCATGGCCTTCCAGCCCTTTCACCAGTTTTCTTTGTCTCCTCTGGGTGCGTTCAAGGACCCTTGGTCTCCTCTGGATGCGTTCAAGCATCTTATTATTCTTCATAAATTTTGGGGTCCTAAACTGCACACAATACTCAAAATGAGGCCGTGCACTTGCTAAATACAACTGGAGAATCACCTCTTTTGAGCAGCTTTGATCCGGAAGTGTAGGAAAAAAGCAGTTGCGGTACGTAAAATCTGGAAGTGGAGAAACAAGACTTCAGAGGGGCTCACTCAGCATTTCTGGATAGTGTAAGATCTAGTTTTCTCTCCTTCTACTCACTGCTTTGGAGTCTCCATCAGCTAAAATGTCCCATTTTATGCTCCTTCCCTGGATTATGATACAGACCTTTATAGGTGAGTCTTCACCTGCTTTTTGTGTGCTTGCTCAGAAAATAAAAATTTGGTAAAATTAAAAACAATGACACTTGTTTTGGAACAAAACAAAACAGTGAAAAAGTCTGTAATTGTGTACAGACCTTTGAATTTTTTCTTAACTTACTGAGTTAATGCTGATCAAGTCTGGATTGTTATTCTTTCCTTTTATAAATATTTGTGGTTTGCTCTGTGTGTAGGTTTGATTTGTTTCCCTGTTCCCCCAGATTATATTATTTATTTATTATTGTTAAACCTGTACTGCTGGCTTTGCTTCTTTATCTGTCTCTCCACCATGCTACAGTGCTGACACAGCCCAAGCTAGGGAACTGAAATATTGACAGAGTAATAAATGTATGTACATGATAAAAAAAGGATTTTCTAAAACTCTGGGGACTGTCTGCTGCTATGAACTGAGTATGGGAAAGCATGACTACAGATTCCTCTCCTTTTACTCCCAAATATTCAGTTGACCCCTCTAAAATGTAAATCCTAAAAAAGACAGAGTGAAAGAAGAGTAACTTGGGAGGCTGTCTTGCAAGCATGGTTGGTATCCACTACATTTCTGGTTGCACATTTAGGTGTCAGCAGTGCAGTTTCCAAATTATCTGAGATGGCTCAGGAATGTGTGTTCACCTACTTTCAGTGGAGCGTGAGCTCCTGCTGGGAGTTGTGCTTTTAAATCACTTAAGCATTTCAGGAAATTCTGTCTCAGATGACTAAGCATTAATTGGATAACCTCTACCAGGATGAAATATTACATATAACATCTACAGAAACTGCAATGTTCTTAAATTGTCTGAAAAGTAGGGGAAAAGTTTGGTGAGCAGCGAGGATACACTGAGGGGCAAGGGGTGATCTGTGCCCTATTGAAGCAAGGTAACACAACCTCCATGGTGCCTGCTGTGCAAGTGGAACTTTGCTATCACTTTGCTGTAGCCCAGGGAATTCCATAATATTTTTGTCTTTTGCCAATCTCAGTGGAAGAAACAGGAGGGCTCTCTCTCTGCCTTATCTTCAGTCTCAAAATAAATTGGAGGTATTCACCTCCACTGGGTCTTGTTTTCAAAAACTTTCTTATGTACAGACCTAGAGAAGGATGAGAATGAGTTTTTGTTACTTTCTCTTTAACTCAGCTCAGTGCAGAGAATGGGTAGTCCTGGGCTCCGCAAAGTGGGCAGGTAAATGCTTCTTGCTATTTCATCAGTACAGAAAGTTCAAGAAGAAATAAACAGCATTGCTAGGGAAAAGATGCCAAGTATCTTCTACAAAGAAGGAAATCTATTCTAGAAATAGAGCATGAAAAAGAATTCTTTTTTAA
The DNA here is from genome assembly GCA_033558235.1 of Neomorphus geoffroyi. NCBI lineage: Eukaryota > Metazoa > Chordata > Aves > Cuculiformes > Neomorphidae > Neomorphus > Neomorphus geoffroyi. Next base: position 57,796,641 of record JAUMJM010000020.1, read on the forward strand.
GCAGCTGTCTTGGCTGGACGCTGTGTGCCGTTGTCCACTGAAAGACCACTCTACGGGAGAGGACACCTCTATAACAAGACCTACTGGAGTTACTGCCTAATAGTAACTGTCGCTGAGGGTTGTTCAAAAGGGACTATATACGAATTTGTGTGTATCTGTATGATCCTTTTCTATTATGAAAGATATAGCTTGGATTAAGGACATTGAGTGGCAAACCTCATTGACCAGTGGGACTACCCAGGCATAGCTGATGCTTAGCGTGCCTTGGGACAAATCTGGATGCCTAGGAGGGACACTACTATGGGGAAGGGTAGGATTCCTCTCAAAGTAAGACTGGGATGTCACAACATAGAAGTCTCGGGAACCTCTAAATTTCAAAGATTTGCTAATTCAGTCCCATTTAGTATTTCTTTGGAAAATGTGTCTGTGGAATAGGTTGCATATGAGAAGGAAGTTATTTAGTCCTTGCAGAGGTTCACTTTGTTGGATCAAGGCTGTTGCAGTATTGAAGCTTTCCAAATCAACCTGCAGTGCAGGCAGATGTTAACAATATTAGCTTCACATAAATAAAAAGAGGATTTGAAACTGCAAAACCTGTAAGTTTGTAGCACCAATACTGTTGGGAAACTGCACTGGAGACACTCTGGTGCCTTATGGCTTCCTTCTTCTTCTTTAGTTATTTATTTAATAAGCTCAGGGCTCTGTTTTATTCAAAGAGCAGAACAGACAAATTTTCATTTGTTAAAGGGTGGCTTAATTAATCTGCTTTTGTGCTGTGCAGGACTGGGATGAAATAAGATCAGAAGAGTAGCACATTTCTCCTCAAGCAGCAGTGACCTTAACTCCGGGAATAGTGCAAACTGGTCTTGGTTTTATACACATCTTTCTTGGAGTAACTTGAAAATACGTGTTAACTCACCCAGTGACTAACCTCCTGCTGCCCTAGGGATACTTTCAAGGTCAACTAGATAGATTGTTTTGTTCTGTTATCACGGAAGGAGGCTGATTTGTCTGTTTGTTTTGCTGTAACAAGGCAAATGAACCTACCCTTTCCAAGGAATAAAGCAAGCAGTCATCTTGCAAAGCTTCATCCTGTATTCAGGAATTCATTTTTTTGGCACCTCCTACCTTCATTTCACTGCAAAAGCTTCTGCCATTCAGACCATATTGCACGTTGTTTTGTCTGCCTCTACTCTTTCAGCATTTGGAGCTGTAGAAACCTGAACAAGTTGGCTTATCTTGCCAATGGGATAAGCAATAATGAAGCCGAAATGTCATGCCAATAACAAGTCATGAGGCAGCCTGCCACAGACTAAACCCTCACCTGGGGAACTGTCCATTAAAGACAAAACAAAAAAGACATGGGCGCAGTTGGAAGCATCTGTTTGCTATCTGGGAGTCATGCCAAAAAGAAAAGGCATTCAAATAGCTGGCAAAATAGAGTTGTTTGGCAAACCGAGGCCAAAGCTGGTGATAACAGCAGCAACTGCTGGACCTTCTCTTTGGGGTAAGCAAACTGGCCATGAGACATCAGATCTGCAGGATGATCCTCTTGCTGCAGCAGAGGACTGGATCTGGATATTCCATAGGTCCCTCAGTTCCTGCTTCCCCGTATGCAAGTGATAACGTGGGGAGAAAGGCAACAAGGTAGGAGGGCCAACACAGACTAGATGAATGCAAACCAGAGAAGATTTGTTCCTGTATGGGAATCTTTTAGGTTAGAAATCCCTCTTAGGACCATTTGGGAACTGCATGGTCAGTTAAGAGGGAACAATACGTTGCAAAGATTAAAAGCAGATGCTAAGCTGGGTATTGGCAGCAAACACCAAGTACAGCTGGCCATTAAGAGCACAAGGCAAGCAGGCATATGTGCTTTTCAACATCAGTACAATGCTGGCTGTTAAAGCTCCTATGTGCACAGCGCTCTGCAAGGTAAGCGAGATACTGGCAGGGCTTGCTCAGAAACCGAAAAAGCAGTGCACTTTCCGAGAACAGGTTCCCATAGACAGATCCCACTGCTCTGCCAGCTTAATTAGGCCTAATTTCACACATAAATAGGTATTTTGGACCCTGCTATTGAGACTGTGAGTGAAAGGCAACTATGAGTGCATTTCTTTTTTTGAAGGAGCTGATGGCAGGCTGAGAAAAGCAGATGTATTTCACACCGGGGTTCTGAACAACATTCAAACACTCTCTTAGGAGACGAGATGGGCTGAGAGCAGAGTCCCCAAGTTCCATTTGCACAAGTCTAGTCATTGCTTAGGCTGCCAGTAACAGACCTCAGCTTCACTCATGACGTGTTTGATGTGAGTGATGTGTTTCATGAGCAGCCAGCTGGGGCCAGAGTAGCATCAAGCCAGCAGCAGCAGCAAGCCAATGCCTGTGAGCTCCCAGCTGTCACCCATCGTGCCCTGGGCCATCAGCTACCACAGGTTTCTGGGGAAGGCTCAGGGGATCAGGAAACGTGGCCTGCCTGCAGACAATAGTATTTTTTTTCCTGTCTCTTTGTGTTGCATAGGTAGCATTGTGCATCGGAGACTGCCAACACTCATCTTTCCTTGTTCTTCCTTAACAGCCCAAGCCGCATCCGAAGCTGTTGTTAGAGGAGTAATAGGGCAACCTGTTAAGTTGCCTTGCTCCTACCAGGTGACACGACAAAAGGACATCTCCGATATGTGCTGGGGCAGAGGCCCGTGCCCAAATTCCAAGTGCAGTAACAAAATTTTGCACACCTCTGGAAATAGGGTAACATACAGAAAATCTCAGCAGTACAATCTCCTGGGCTATATTTCCTATGGAGATGTGTCCCTCACTATCGCAAAAGTGGAGGCAGAAGATGCAGGTACATATTGCTGCCGCGTAGAGATCCCAGGCTGGTTCAATGACATCAAACAGAACATACGGCTGGAGGTGGTCAGAGGTGAGTTTAGGGGCCCTTGTGATACCACTGGCAGGGAGAAACATCTTACTGGATATGAGTTTAAAACTGGAGTTTACCTGTGCTTTTTTGTTTATGTATTTTTTTTTCTCAGCGAAAAGCGTTTTTCCTATATTACATCAGTTTTCGAAGGTCTGCAACCAGTTGTCAATCTGAACTACATTCAATGAGCAGTTTTGATGAGGAAATAATAGTTTTTATCCCTTTTTTGCCTTTCAAATGAAATATTTAATTTTTTTATTGTGTAGCTATATCTGAAGTTTCTGGCTCTTCCATTTCTGTAAGAGTTCATCTGTGACCAGAGGGTGTGTTTCAGAACTACCAAAAAGAAATGGAAACTTGTAAATCTGGAAATTGTTATGACTGGGGCATGTTTTCTGTTAATTGAAAAAAAACCTTTTAGAATAGCGACTCTCCCACCTTTGTTCTCATTATTTTAGCAACTAGATTATTTTCTTTGCTTTCTGGGTTGGATTTCCTCAGGGTCAGTTGTGAATGCTCTGATCTAGCTTCTCTCTTCTCTATTTTTTTTCCATGCAGCCCCTCCAGTGATGAGAACCACCACAAGAAAGGCTCCCATTTCCCCCAAACGTTTCAAAAAAACAACTTTCGCTCCTCAAACAACCTCTGATCATCAAGTGACAGCAGAGACTGCTGTCCTCCTGACAACCACCATCCCTGAAGCAACAACTGCACTCACTGATCAAGCAACAACAGAGACTGCTGTCCTCCTGACAACCACCATCCCCGAAGCAACAACTGCAACCATTGGTCCTCCAGCAGTACTTACACTGGTGACCATAGCTCCTCCAACACTTGCTGTGACAACAAAAGACACTTTGGCAGAAACTATGGTGACAGCCAGTGCTTTCCCAAATTTTTCAACTGATTTTCAAGCAGATGACATGAGGACTGAAGAAGAGGACCTGTTCTACTCGGCAGAGTCTGTCCCTCTCCCTGACGGCACAAAGGGTAACCAGCACCAATCCTTATTTTCTGTGTAATGGAGATGATCTGTGTTAGCCTGACTCTGGCATCACAGAGGCTTTCCTCATAATTATATTTGTAGCTGAGAAGTAACCTCCAAGATGCCTATAGATATGTCTCGGGATATTTAAAGAAACACAGATCAAGATGTCAGACTGGGGTGAATGGCCATGATTACAGAAGGCTGGGCTTGCATTCAGAGGAGTTTTAGCAGGCTGGAGAAATAATGAGACAGAAACCTCACAAAGCACAACAAAAATAAAGGCAAAGTATTGCACCTGAGGTGGAGTAGAGAGATTCACTCAACTTTACATTAGGTTTTTTTTTTTCTTACTTTGGGAAAGACAATTGGAATGGTCTGTTAAAAAGTTTTAGAGCACATTCTGCTTGAGTGTTAAAGTCAAAGAGAATTCAAAACATGCTTAACATTAACTACTTACATTCTCATCTCATATAAAGGTTGTTGTTATTATTACTATTATTGTGATGATTATTATGACTATTATTATTATTTAGTTGATCAGAGTAACCTGTTATAATCGTAACCATTCCTAAGTTGCTGCTTCATCCACATCAATGACTTCTTTTCTATAGATTGATATCTGCATGCAAGGCTGTTGTTTGTGCCTTTCTTGGGTCTTCTGTCACTTGAAGCTCTTTCTGATCTATCACAGTATCATAAGGTTGGAAAAGACCTTTGAGATCATCGAGTCCAACCTATGACCCAACACCTACCCCTACTCCTATCTGAACCACTGAAGACAGCTTTTCCATATCATCTTTAGGCTTCTGTCTGTAACTGTGTTCCCCAGTTAACTTTGGCAACAATTAATCACATCCACAGCTTAACAGCTGAAACATCTGACCACTGGCCATGCTAGAAGTGTGCATCAGTTATCTGGGTAGGATGAGCTGCAGATGTGAAAACAGAGGTGCAGATTTTCACCTTCTAGCTGCAAATGCAGAACTGTGCAAGCAATTTTGAACACCATATGAGGATTCCTATAATCTGTGATCTTTATAAGCATTACTTTTTGCTTTGTTTCAGTGATTACTGAATTCCCAAGTATACTGACTGCAGAGGGAACTAAAAGTGCTGACACTTCTCTCATGGTGGAAGGCCTGCCAACTGCAGGTGAGTAGGATAGTGTTGCAAAGTCAGAAGTTGCGTGTTCAGAGAAATGACAAAGTTGTCACAAATTAAAATATTGACTGTTCTTCAGAGTGTACTGAGAGCTATTCATTGTGTCTGGAAGTAAGAGGTATCGGGGGTCCACACAGAAATTGTTTGAAATCAGGATGCAACAACAGCTGAGAAAAACATGCTTTTAAGCCTCCCAAGGAAGCAGATGTTGAGTCACCCACTACTGTCAGTACCTCAGGTCTTAGAGAAGGACTGGTCTTTGTCACCATCCAAACTGAATTCTCAGATATCTGATTTGTCATCACTGTGAATTCACTGAACTTTTGATTTGTAATCTCCCAAGGGTTGTGAGCTTTGAACCTCACTCAATATGTTCAGCTGGGTGTGGCTGCACGTTCAGCTCTCTAGTGCTCAATATTTGCCCTTGGTCATAATGGAAAGCAGCAGTCAATTACCTCAACTATCAGTCATACCCTCAAGAGAAAAGGAACTGTATACAAAATCATACCATATATGAGAAATGAACAACCTTGCATGAAGTTTGCTCTGTATGTCTCTAAGTCAAGTATAAAAGTAGAATGGCTGAAGTTATTCAGATGTGATAATCTGCCCACCAGATGCCCTCAAATGAAGACTTAAATAAAGGAAAATTAATATTCAAGGATAACAAGTCACGTTTGGCTGTCAAGAGAGTCCTTTCAGTTTCGACTAGTGCCAAGAATCTCTTCTTTCTTACAGAAACAATAGTTTGATTTTTGCAGGTCTTCTTTTGCAAGACCTAGAGTTTTACAGCAGATACAGCCTTCAGGAAACTGTTCCTTAATGACACTAGAGAAGGCTCACAAAGAGACTAAACTAGTCTCTTGAACATTCGTGAGGGTTTCTAGCCCCTGTCTCACTTGTCATCTTTCTGATATAGTTCTGGACTGCCATGGTAAATAGGAAGTTTTGCAAAGGGCCTTCGTTCCAGAATTCTGGGGGCAGCTTAAGTTGTGAATGTGGGCTAAAAAGAGCCACAACAAAAGCAATAACAGAGGAAAATATACCATGATTATATGAGTCATATACACTCCTACGCATGCAAAAACTTGTGTCATCCTATTTCCGAGAGCCAAACTATCATAATGTGTGAAAATGCTGCAGCGTAACTGAGCACTGTCTAATAAGAGACATAAGCTAAGTTCTTGACTCCATCTCCTTTTACCCTGTGAAATAATGCACTAAATGGAACAACTTCAGCCTTATTGTAAGGGAAGGAGAGGAGAACTCGTTCTTGAACTCTGCATTGATCTTAGCACAGTAGCTAGGAGAGAAACCCGTGGTGGTAGAGTTTCCATCTCTAAGCAGAATTCTTGACAGGTACGCTGGGTGAGCTGGAGTGGTTGGTTCCTGATGACCAGGCTCTAGTTTAGTTTCTCTTCAGTCCTTGCCTGCTTTCCCCCAGCAACAACCATGCCAACACCAATCATGCTTCAAACTCTGAAGAAAACCTTTGGTTCCTCAGGTGAAAAAAAGAAACAGCTATAGCTGATCCCATCAGCCAGGCTACAGCATACTGCCACAAAGTTTAATTTTAACTTGTGGAACATGTGTGTTACAGTCAGATATGCACTTCCTGGGTATTTGGGGTAGGTCTGCTGAACTGCAGGCCTCCTCTTCTCTTCTCTTCTCTTCTCTTCTCTTCTCTTCTCTTCTCTTCTCTTCTCTTCTCTTCTCTTCTCTTCTCTTCTCTTCTCTTCTCTTCTCTTCTCTTCTCTTCTCTTCTCTAGGGAAAGAGGAGTGTCATGAAACAGGCATAAGGCAAAATACAATGTTCATGTAACTGTCATTTTTACCACTTGCTAGGGTTTAATTACTTATATTTGTTTAGCTCTAAATAGCTACATCTTTTCTACTCCAGTGCAAACTTCTACCTACAGTTGCATATGTATGAGCTACCTGTGCCCTGTCCATGTTTTTGATAACATACAAGCACGTTATTTGGTACATGGAGAAAAATCAACTCAGCTCTCATAGAGAGCTGATCGGAACTGAGAAATTTGAGGGAGACGAGGTTATTCACTGAATAATGTTCTCTGAAAAGTTAAAAAAATTTAAAAACCCCATTTTTTTTTCTAAGGGAATTATTTGTGACCATCGCCGTGTGACATTCTGGGTGTCTCAGGCATATGAAGTTTCCTTTGGTTGTGGTCTTGGGCACCACACATTACATATACATGCCTCGACAAATGACTCATCTTGTCCCTGGTACATTTTGCCCAAATGGAGGCTTCACGGTTGTTCTTGTCAAACACTTGAAAGCGTTACTCATCACAGTCTTCCTGTACATTAAGGCATGGGAGCTTTCCTGTCACAAGATGTAAGTTAAGGTTTTAATTCACTAAGTTGAGTGACTCTGCTGTTTTTAAGATGCTGCTAAACATCAGGTACTTTCTGTGACAGATTGACAGCTCCAAATACTTAAATACTTCAGTACTTTGTAGCATGAGGTCATGATAAACTGAGGGCCAAGCCTAGATTAAATTTTTATGGCTTTAAATTCACTAGCAAAAGTAAGAGATTAGGATCAGAGGATAACAGCAAAAAAGTTTGCTGCGAGAGTTCTTGAGCATTTGTTTAGTTCATCCCTATTTCCAAAGTTTAGAAAACTAGAACTGAATAATTTTTAATATTCCTAGATAGAAAAAAATGCGTCACCTTCATAGAGCTTTCTTTAATCTGTAGTAAGTTATCTGAACAGAAAATTATTTCCTGTGGTCTCAGGACGAATATAGCTTTCAAAAACTGCAATCACACATAGGTCTGACCACAACTAAACTGAGACAGATCCTTCACTTAGGAGGACCTTGTTTACTACCTCTGCTTTCTATGACATTTTGTAATGTTTACAGAAGTGAAAACTCCTTCACAGCAGATAAGTTTCTACTGTCTTGCTTCATCAGCCGTCCCTGGGAAGCCTCTTCTTTCATTGATGGAGACTGACATTTCCCAATGACTGCCTGAGACACCATTTGTGGTGGAAACACATTGTTCCCTTTTGGCCACGAGCTGGTTTATTTCTCCTGCTCAGGGCCAGATTTTGCTCTCCTCAATCCCTGAAAGTTCATTACTCCTTGACTAAAGAAGTGATCACCACAGTGGCCTTCATTACTTCACATGCCTACGTCAGTAATAATTTTAATCTCTTTTATTTTCAGAGATTTCAGCAAATTCAGATGGTGAGGCTGAACATGATGATAATGGGGATAAGGTAAAACTTTCTTTAATTTCAGCAGTGTTTAAGTAGAAGCCAGAAGGACAGCAGGACATTTTAGTGATTTTCAATATTCCTACTAAAGGAACAGTGTTTGCAAATAGTAGCTTGAACTTTTGTTTAGGAGCTCAGGAACCATCTATTCATCTTTCCAGTGGATAGAGCCAACACCTGTGTCCATCCCATCTGGCTTGGACACTTCAGAAAACCCTCACCCCCACAATGTCCCTGTAAGACGGGCAGAGATAGTGTCCTCAGGGTATGACTGGGAAAAGGGCAACTTCGGAGGGTTGTTACACTTCCCTATCTCTACATAAGAGAAGGATAAGGGTGAGTAAGCTCCTACTTTTGAAACTTTATTAAAAAGTTCATGTTAAGTGGGATGAATCTAGCCTCAAATGCTTCAAAAGATTTATTAAATACTTAATGGATAATGAATTTTATCATGATCAACCTGATATGTCTTCATATTTTGTACAGGCAAGCTTAGTAAAGAGTTGCAAACTCCAGCCCGATGCACTTAGCCACTAAGGCAACCCACTTCTGTATGCATAAGTCTGAAGTAAACTTGCTTCTAAATTCTTTTCAGGTTTTCTCTTCTCCCTTCCAGTTTCATATCTATGCCATTCTCATTGCCTGTCTCATAGCAGCATCCATTCTTTTCACATTGATGCTCTCATTGTTTTGGAAACGTAAGTATCCCTAAGCACGTATTTATTAATGTTTCTAATCCTGGTCTAGTGCAGATGCCCTTCTGTATCTCTGGTTAACCTTCTGGTAAGTCTCCCATGGCCCCTGTGACAGCACTCCGCTCATTTTATGGAGGTTGCTGTCCCTACTTCAGGACTATGTCACCATGAGGAGACCAGGGAGTGTGAACTGGTGAGGATGCAGCAGGAGGAAGCCTGTGCAAAGGACCTGTTCACTCACTTGTTGCAGGTCTGGCTTGTCTTGTTGGCTTTATAGAAAAGTGGTGCCATAGTTTCCTGGAGTTGCTCCTGATAGACACTGGTGTGACTTAAATCAGAATGAGATCCTTTCTTTCCTGCTTAGCCCACAGAAATTTTGCAACTATCTTTGTTTCAGAACTTATTTGTCGGATTCATTAGAATTATAGATTTCTTTTTGCCATTGTGACGTTAATATTATTTTGCTTCTAGGTAAATACACAAAGAAGCATATAATAAAAAGGTAATCCATTTTGTAATTTCCTATTAAAAGTTCCAATGTATTTTTTTCTGAGAAGCAAGAAAGTATTTGCCACTGATTGTAATGAGGGTAGTATTGGCTTGTGCGGTTGAGCAAGCTTCAGATAACTTCACCCCAGAAAATCAAACAGTGGTTTCTGGATACTGCTTTTATGCAACAATGAACTGGAGAACTTCAGCGGCTAGTAGTTACTGTCATGTAGTGATCCCAGCTCAAGAAAGTAGCTAACCTTCTTTATTCTTTGATCAAATACCACGGCATGATGCTGTCGGAGTTATTTTAAAGAAATGAAGAGATAAATGGTTATCATGATCAATGGGCAAAATGATTGCTCAGAAACAAATTTATGGTCAGTCCTCCATGGAGTGGCAATTCATGTTGACCCACAAAGAGTGGGGCCCATGAAGGGCTCAAAGCAGCAGTGCAGCAAATCACTAGATAATCTTCCAGCTCTCAAGGGGCCACTGCACCCTCTAACACTCTACTCGGGTAACATTGAAGTATCTGAGGTGATCATTGAGATGATTGTTTTGAAGCAGATTTGAAATATGGAGGTATAAGGAGCCACCCTCTGCAGGCCTAACTGATAAATTGATGTCTTCTGGATTATCTGGAAAGCACGATTTTCTCTAGACAAACTACAGGGTAGTCCAGTAAAGCATCATCCCTTTGCTAAAGACCAATAATTTGTCAATGGTAGATGGTCCCCCACCTAGGAGATAAGGATTGGGGGCCAAGGAGGGACTCTTTTCTGAATTCCATGGTGGTTCTACAGCTGTCTTTATAAGATCTGAACAGCCTTTTCCTATCCTTTAGAAGAATGTCAACAAAGTAAATACTTCTCTGGTGTAAAAAGTAGGCATGGTACCATTAATGTCAGTGGGCTCAGTATCTGTTTCAATGGGAATTTCCTGACATTACTAATAAGAAAGGATGGTCTGAAGCAGCAATATGCTTTTGCCCCATCCATAGTGATCTATGCTTTTCACTACAGCTTAAGACCAGTGGAAGACCTTGAAAAAGTTTTCAGTGGCGCTGAAGGAGAAAACAGCATTTTTAACCTGTGAAGAACTCCAACATCAAATGTAGATGCCATGGAAAATAAAAAGGGCCTGTTCCATGCTGCACTGAGAGATGCTTATGAGCCCTCAAAATATCTATGGGTGCAAACCAAAGGCCAAAGCTTCAACTGCGGAAATTTAAAATCTTTGTGCAAATTTTGCTATGTCACCTTTAAGACTCATTGCACAAAGAAGCTTCTTTGAGAAGGTGCTTTACGCGTTATTCATAGGCGTTTATGGCATCTGCCTTCTTACTAATACCATGTTAGAACTGAGCTTGTTTTTCTCTGTTTATATTAACGCCTTTCCTTGAATACAACTTATATTGTGAGAAACAGAAGAGAGAAGAAATAACATGGAATGCTGTCTAATTTCAAATTGCCAAAAGAAAAAAGAAAAAAATCAGCAAATACAGTTATTATTGCTTTTTTATAATCAAGAGAAAAATTAAACCACAAGAATGCTGCAAGTATAAATCAAAAATGCAGATTACTTAAGGGGTACCAATGCTGCCTGTGATTCAGCATGTTTGAGTGACCCTTGGAGACTATGTTAATAAACTTTGTAATTTACCGCTAGCAATTGTATTTTTTATGCCACATCCTAAGGCATTTGAACAGGAGTTAGTTATTCCCCAGGTCTTGAAATGACTGGTGTGCTGTCTCAGCCCCCCCAAGAATCACTGCAGCATTTTCAGAGGTGGGAAAATGCTAAGAAGACCAACTAGCAGGGAAATTTTTCTATCCTGCCCCCACAAAACCCCATACCACTCATTTATACCACATCTCCCCCACCAATGTACATAGGGGGTGCCCAGTTGTTTGTTTGAAGTTGCCTCTTGGTCCTCAACAATGACCTGCAAAACCCAGCAGCTCTTGTGGAGGAGCCTGCTCAGCAGTGCAGACCTGCTGCCCCAGGTGGCTTCATTTAGGGCCCCAGTATCCAGTCACAGGTTACCATGGTGCTGCCTGGGTTTTGTATGGATAAGAGTGGGGTGCCCAGTCTATAAAGAGGTGCTGCCTATTTATCTTTTAGAGAAGCTGCAGAGGAGAAACACGGTGCAGAGCACAGCCACATCTTGGAAACTTGGCTGTCCCTTGAGGTGTCTGTGGGAAGTGGTAGAAGGCACCTCAGTCTTTCTGAGTGGCATAGGCAAAAATCCTGTGGTGTCCATGGGGAGGCTCTGGGGACACTAAAAACAGTGAAGAAGAAGAAGAGATGAAGGGTGGTATTCACCTTCTACTGCTTCTATTTGGTCAGAAGGGCTGTGAAGGAGAACATGGCTGCTCGGGACAGAATTTGTCCCCAGTCCTTTTATACAGCAACAAGTTGCTGCCACATTCCTACCCCATTCTCAGGGGTGCTGGCAGGACCTGCATCTGTGTTTCTAGGACTTCAGCATCACAGAGCTGACAAGCAAGCTGTGGCTGTTTGGCCGCTCAGATGTATCCCTGTGTTGTGCTCAGAGCTGACCCTGAGGATGGGGATGATTTAGACACTGTGGTCTGCATTGACACACGTGTGGGTGGCATTCAAGGGCAGCCTAGCTCCACACGATGGACCTTGGCTTGGCCCTGGGGTGCCTGAGCTGGAGACAGGGCTGCCGGCAACACAGGGAAGTCCACACAAGTCTGAAATCCTCCCTGTTATCCTCAAGCCCTGTAAATGCTGCCGTAGTGATAGCTCTGCAGCACTAACCTTGTCTTCTACTCAGCTGAGGAAACTACTCATGTTTCAGGTGGGTTGCTCGTGTTTCAGGTGGGTTGAGATTTAGGCTTTAAAAACAAGACTGAGCTGATAACCAGCCTAAGGGCATCGGTGAAGTGGGACAGGTCTGGTGGCTGGGGCATCATCTGTGGGATGTGCTGCAGAGCGTTCGGTTATGTCCTCACCAGCTCTTCTGCAGTGAATACGGAAATGGTGTGGCAGAAGGTTCAGATCCATGACATTGTTATCTCCCTTTCCAAGAGTTCAGCAGTCCCTGCTATGGCATCTCTGGGCAGCGACAACTTGAAGTAAGAGCATAGTGTGGGAATAGCACTTGATTGGAATAAAATCTTGTATGGCAGCCCTGGACTTCCCCGTTTCTCATGCTCAGGGCTGCGGCGAGACTTTCTGACTGCACAGCACCTTCTCAGAGGCCCTGAGTTAGGGGGAGGCAGAGGAGGTTCCTCTTTGGGATCCCTCTCAGTCTCAGGCAGGTTCAGCACCCCGCTGTGCACCCTGGTCTAGCAGTGCTGTGCGAGGCAGAGAATCCCCAAATGGAGGATGTGGCTTGCAGGCTCCCAGGCTGGGTTTGCTCAGTTGAGATCTGTCCTGCACTCGTTAATCTGGCTGCCAGTACACACAGCATGTGCTGAGCCTCGGGACCCGGCACCCAACTCTGCTTCTAGGAATGAATCCCTCACAAATCTGTAAGGAATAAAAGGGGAACAACCCCCTCCCCCCCAGTTTTGATGTATTCCTTTAAAAAAAAAAAAAGCCACAAACAATCTCCCCTCCACCCTCAAATAAACTAATTTGCTAATTAAGGCAGCAATATCTTCATTGCAACTTCCAGTTGGCAAGGCTTAGTCAATCCTTTTGTTTTTACTAATTAGCTCTACTCTAATAACATCTTTAGAGCAGGGCTGGCTCTTTCTGACGAAGGTTCTAGCACATGGGCTGTGGTGTTGGCTGGACTTGAAGGCCCTGCTTTGGGGAGCTGCGCAGGGATAGAAGAAATAGGAGCCAACAAAGTGAGTTTGATCTGATCAACTGTGTGGAAACGCAGCCCAGAAATGCTGTAGAGAAGCTGTAAGTGTAACTTATGTTGCTGAGTATTTTTATTTATCTTTTTTTCCACCCCAGTTACAGAGGCTGAGGTTTGGGTTTAGAGTGGCTGTTGGAAGCGAGAAATCTGGGAGTATTATGTTTAAATGAAAATGCATCGAAGTAATTTCTGAGGAACTGACCCTGGCTGTCAGTATGTTCAGTGAAAGGTTAAAGGGAGCCTTTTAAAATGTAGCTGGAGGGAAAAGAAATGCTGTTTTCCAAAAGCAACTGATGCCCTAGAATGCAATTTCTGGGTCTAGTGAAGACAAGCTGGACGAAAGCAGCAGGTTTTTAGAAAGAAAAGACTGTCAGAGAGCACATCATTGGCATCTGGAAATGTTAGTCTTGAAGAGTTTTACCTTGGAAGGCAAAGAAGTGCACTTGAGTAAAGACAAAGCACCGCAGCCAAGAACACTCTCTGGTCAGCAGCTTAAAACAATGCACAGGGTATGAGCTGCGAAGCCCTACAGGGGCCAGTGCTTCAGACTGGGAAAACTCTGGCAAAAGGCAGCCTGGCCCGTGGCAGCGCTGCGAGGTTTGCGCGGTTGTGTTGTGAGGTGCAGGTTTCATGAGAGTTGCTTTGCTACGGCTTATTGCTGCCTACTGAACTTGCTGAAGCAGATCTCACTGCAGACTGCCCACCCTGCCCTCGCTGGCCTCCTGAGCCCCCAGAGAGCTGCCAACCAGCAAAACCATTTGCTTTACAACTGCTGTCCGTTTCCCCCAAAAGTCCAGTCCTCCCAGACCTTGCCTTCTGCCGCTTCTCTCACTGCCAAGCGCTAAGACCTGAAATCATCCCGGTTTAGCTCCTCTCCCCGCTGCCCTCAGCTTCTGAACGAAGTTCTGGCTGGAACGAAGCAGGTTTTCATTTGTTCAGAGTCCATGTCAAACCTAAATAGTGTTATATCTGGGGAGTCTGGCTCTGCTCCGTGGAGCAAGGTGGTTAATTAATGAAGGATTTATAATAGCTTTTGGTCCAAGTAATAATTTTCACAGGACTCCAGTACTTTGTGGACAATTGTCTGTATCACAATGACCAATTAAATTGGGTAAAGGAGGTCTGACGTGAAGAGATAATGACTCAACTACCCGATTATTATGGAGGAGGTACAGAAAAGCAATTCAAAAGGGAGATGTGAATATTTTGGGACATGGGATTGGCTAATGAAAAAACAGGAAGATATGTGAAAAAAAGGCAAGCACTGAGTAAGGAATGCAAATCTTTTAAAGAGAAACCAGAGGAATGAATTAAATATCATTTTGCAATTAATAAGAGACCTCTCTTAATGGACTTTATTGGAGCTGACTGCTCTGATGGTCCCTTTCCATCTCAGCAGCAGAATTCATTATATTTCTGAGTTTGTTTCTTAGCCTCAGTGTGCATTTTTTAAGGTTAATATAAATAAATCTCCGGGTTCTGAAGGTGTAATCTAATTGGAGCTTAAGAAGGAGCAAGCAGAAGGGAAGAATGTGGCTCAGTACATAGGAAATTAGAAATAAGAATAAAGAGCATCATGGGACTTGGGGAAAGAACAGAGATAACCGCACAGTGTGAGATGAATGCATGAAAAAGTGGAAAATTTTAGCCTGGTAGAAAGAGGAAATGGGACGTCTTGCCGCAGACAGGACAGCAGATGGCAAAATTGAGCTATGGAGACAGCAGAAAAATAACTGGAGAAATTAAGAGTCTGTAAAGATGATGCAAATTTGCTGCCACCAAGCAGAATAAATGCAGCCTCCTCTAGTTGTGGTGGAGGTGCCGGCCGGGAGCTCAGCTCAGAGCTGGCTCCAAGGCACGCTTTTGGCACACTTGGCCTGGGCTCCAGCTTATGTGCCCTCTAGCAATACAATTTCCTGCAAGTTTCAGTTACATCGAGGTTTTCTTGTGCTTCTGAGGCTGTGGTGGCCATGCTTTTTGTTTCCTCTTCCCACTGGTGTCTAACCCCAACTGGGAGCACCATGGCTGTGATTTTTCTTGCTAATTTAAAACATAAACTCCAAGACTCGGCACCTCCTGAAATCACTCTGTGGCAGTAATTACCTGGCAAAAGGAGCATCAGTCTTTAACCATCCCTTAGCTCATCTCAGCATCCACTCCTTCCTATTGTCAAGCTCATGAGAAAGGGTGATTTCTGGCAAGGGGCCCTCCAAATGATCACTTTGTGGAGTGCTCGGAAATAAGTGAATCACTGAGATTGGAATGGGGCTTCCTCTAGAGAAACCTTTCATAGGAAGGCCCAACTTCTTACACCATGGTAAGCTCAGTTTAAGAGCTCCCAGTGGTTTGGAGTTTGTATAGGAGGACACTGGGACTATGGATGCAAACTGAGGTGTGCGAAAAGCATGCAAGGATTGGTGGGGAGCGTGCTGGGAAATGACTTCTGGTAAAAGTTCACTGACTTACTTTAACCTTTTAAGCACTAAGCCTTCTCCAAGGGGAAGGGAAATCCTTCACTTCTTAAACTAGCACTTCTGTTTTTTCCCTAAGAAGGAAAGAAGCTGCATGTTCTACTGCTGTTTCCAAAATGTATTTTTTTTTTTTTTAATATATGTAGAAAAAATGAAAGGTTGTGAGTGTGATTCTGATTATTTTTTTCAAAAAAAAAAATCCTAGGAAAACAGGAGTAGGGTACATAATAGGAATAACTCCTGTCTATAGTTATGTTATCTAAACAAAATAATACTAAGGCCTTCCTCTCCTTCCTCATGTGCTGGTGTGTGCTCTGTAGTTCTACTGATGTTAGTGAACCTTGAATCCTTGAAGGTAACCCCTTTCTATGCTTAGATGTACATCTAACGAAGATTCATGGCTTCAAAGTTGCTCTCAAGCACCAGAGCTGGTGTCATGCGTAACTAAGCCATCCAGTAGTTAATACACACCACAAAATCATCTACATATTTAATGCAGGGCAGAGAGTTTCTGTGGAGAAATCTATAGCTTTTAATCCAGTGATGAATCATTTATGGGATTTTGGATTATTCACTTCGCACTGAATTAAGTTGTCTCTCTTTCACAAAGTGAGACCCTCTCCGACACGGTCTGCGTCACAGACCAGGCTGCACAGTTATGTATGTTGCTGGGATGAATTATTTATTGGACATTTTAGATCACTTGCCCAGCAGTGAACTAAGCCTGTTAATTTTAAATCTTTTCATATCCATTCCTGAGTACACAAAAAGGATTTTATGTACATGAAATTCATCTCTTCTTCTTCCTCCCTCCCTCTCTCTCTCCAATGTGCTACTGAATAATCCATAGCATTTGGATTGGTTTAGTTTTGGATGCAAACTTTACTTTAAGGGAGGCCATGCTGGTGTCCTGGCATGAGGGACTGTCTGTCCAAGCCATTTTTGGACCTGGTGGGCAGAAGGTGTTTGTGTGAGCTCGTTGGATATTGCATCCTACTTCAAAAATTGTAGAACTGAAATGATAGCGATTTCTTAGCTTGTATTGCACATAGTATAGTCCTTTTAAGCCCAGGAGAGCTGTGCAGAGAACTTACCAATGCACCTTAGTACAGAGAGTATGGAAACTCCTGTAGACTGTAATGATCAAGCATGGATTTTTTATTTTTCCATTTCACCCTACGAGGGTCAGCCCTTGCTGGGGTAGAGCTCTTTCTCAGGGCTTTCCTGTGAGCTCTGCTTCAAGGACAAGGGGAACTCAGTTTCTCAATGGAGCGGTGAGTCAATGCTACTTTTGAATTCTGCTTGGTGTTTTATGCCCTTGGTCCATTATCTAATGGAGAATATGATGAGGTAATTATAGAAATACACAAATTGCAACCTCATGAATACCAAAGAAATTCGTGATGATCCATGCTAAAAGAACACATAAAAATGCAAATAATTTGTAAATGGGGAGCAGTAAATCTTGTTAATATTAATAACTTAGTGTATTTAATTGCATCAGGTCTGGATGAATTCTAACCAAAGCCCTCTGAAGAGAGATTTTTAAGACTGTAGTCTGTGAACTCTATGCCATGAGGTCAAGTGGAGCTCCAATGTGGATCCACTTGGTATGTAGTTACCTTTGGTTCCCTCCAGAGTTGGGGGAGGGAGGATGGAACTGGTCCAGAAGGTGTGACCCAGCCCACCCAGGAGAGGGTGGTGTATGCTGTTTGTGGGAGAACTTTAGAACTCAGTTGGGCATTGCTAACTTTGTCAAAGATCCTGAACCAATATCATAGAGGCTTTGTGTTTGCTATGTGGCTTTGACAGTACAGTTTGGTTAAATAGCAGTGTCGGGGAAAATATCCTTGGTATATGAAACCTCATTGCCTTGTCAGACATGCAGGCTCTGTCTTAGCTGGGCCAGGGCTGTGGAGCGTGGATGTCTCTGAAGTGAGAGTGAATTGTCTCTGAGGTAGGATCAGGTCTCCATGTTCTTCCCTAGGACAGGATGCCTGTGTCATTCTAGCTTTTTAGAAGTAACATTTTTCTCTGTTGTATCATTAATAGTTAAGACTATGCAGTAGGCTACCAAGTAAAGCTCTAGTGAAGATCTTTCTCTGCAGAAAGCTGGTTTGTCACCTGTGGGCAAAGACGTCATCAACCTGCTGATTTATCCCAGTTTTCTCACTCTACCAGCACTTCTGATAAGCTTGTTCCACGTTGGGTTTCCAGTGATAATTGTCACGCTCTGGACACCATGGGAATCACTGATCTGAGTATCTCTACAGGCTCTGTGGTGGCTGTATCGCAGCACAGAGGAGATGGTGCAGGACTGGAGTCTGAACCTGGAACTTGCAGAAGGCCATTAGACAAATCAGTCATAAACCTGGAATGAGAGGCCATTTACCATGAAGTTCAATGCTGTTTCTTATCAGCCTGATCCCTTTTTCTCTCTTTAGGTTGCTTAGTTTACAAAGCTGAGGAAAGGTGTTCCCCATACTGGAGCTTAAGATGTGGTTCTGGTACCAGTAAACCATGCAGGAAGGATGAACACGGGGGCCACGGCTGAGTGAGCTGGTTGTATATATATAGGTGATAACTAAGTGTCTGTGCTTTCCCCAGGAGCCTGATCTGCTGTGGTTGTTTCCTTCAGACAGACTTCACAGGGAACAAAACACCTCCAGTGCCAAAGAGAAATGGAGCTGGATTATCAAGCTTATTGAGAGATGCCCAAGGTGGATCCCAACTATGGATAACAAAGCCTGGGGAGGTCTTGTGACAATACCATCACTGAAATGGTATAAACCGATTTTAATACTGGAAGCAAAATGCTAGGAAGGTACAGGGCCTCCTTTTCTGCAGCACAAACACTGCTTGGCCAGCCCTTCTGCAGGGGAATGGTGGGGATGGGATCTGTCTTCGGGCTTCTCTCTGGGGTTTATCACATTGCAGTCCATTGTTTTTGAGAAGCTGAGTGGGAGATGATCCCAGCAGCATCCTGGAAGGAAAAGGAGAAGAAATTCTATCTGTGCTCAGATTTTTGCCCTTTTTGTGCTGTTATTGTGACACATCTTTCCAGGCATGGGGGGCTTTTGTTAGGAGTCTGGTGGGGTGTGATTTCCCCCTCATTATCCACCCACTGAGGCTTTCCCCAGCCCTTACCCAACCCTTTGTTTCTTTTCCTTTAAACTTTGCCAGGCTTACCTGTGGCTGGGTGTTTGATAGGGTTCACATTTATCACCTCGTTCTTCCCTGTTCTCCAATTCATTCATTTCCTGTCTATACCTGAGGTATTCCACAGAAGAAATTAATTGTATAATGCAAAGATACTGGATGGCACTTTCAGACATGATGCCTGCAGCTTCATAAAACCTAATGAAGGTGAGAGGAATATTCCAAGAGAAAAAGAGAAAAGGTCATAATTTATTGCTTATAAACAGCTCCTTGAATCTTATTATCTTTGCTATGTAGAAGCCGGAGATCTAGATTGGGCTTTATAATTCATATCGAAATTCATTGTATCACATGTCTCCTGAAAAGCTACATTCTTGAATGATACAGCAAACCCTATTAAAGAGGTACTCATTAAACTACAACACCTTATAAATTCTTCCTGAGTTTTGTTGACAGTATACATCAAACACAAACCATTAAGTGCTTTTCATTCTCCTGGTAGTGTGCTATCATAATGCATTACATGACAAAATAATGTGTTTACATGACAGATTTAATGCTTGATCTGCTGCATGAAATGCTTCTGAGCACCAGAAGATAAGAGAAAAATGTAACATTATACTTCCAAGTGTCTATTAATTCTTAACGAATAATAAATTACAGTGGGATGCTGATAGAAATGGATGAGAGAGGAACATGCACATGGGAGGAATTCATGAGGATCAGTGACACGGCAATGAATACTAAACGCAGACATCATAACTAGAGGTAAAATGAAGCATTTTTATGTTGGCAAGAGAGATCCTAGTGCCTGTAGACCTGCTGCTGCCCCGTGTGTATCTGTTTCTTCTCTTGTGTCCTGACAGCCCTCACTGGCTTGCAGTGAAGATCCTGTCAGGCTTACTTTCATCTGTCCTTCCCTCCTAAAATGGTACCAGCAAGGAGTCCTCTTTTTAAGAAGATGCCAGCTTGCCCTGTCCTGGGAGTTGACACATGGCTGGCATTGATGCTGGACACCAACTCTGGGGACATGAGGGTGCACTGCGCTGCCCTGGCAGACCTTCCTACCAGACCTTTTTGTTAAGTTGGGGCCTAAAGTGTTACCCACTTGTCCCCTCAAACCTTGTGAACAGCAAGGCTTGTTATAGTGAGTTGCACTTATAAATTGCCAGCACGTGTCTATCCTGACAGGTGAGGGAGTGCTGCGGGATGGCTCTTGACCAGGCAGCAGCTCTGGGTGCCTCTGCGTGGGTGGGGGGTTCATTGAGGGACCAGTTCCTCTGGGGCTGGGAGAGACAACCAAAAGTCAATCCTTGGTTTGGAGGGTTTGCTTGCCAGCTGTCTCCCACAGCAAAATAAAGCAACTAAGCTTCTATTTTTCCCACTTTAGTTGCTGTTTCCCTCCCTCTTTGGTTCCTCTAGCTGGGAACTTGTCCAAACCTGCAGCTCCTGTACTGGCCCTTGCAACCTGTGTGCACTGCTGGGCATGTGGCTTCCCACCCTCCTCCTGCATGGTCTGCCCACTCCAGGCTGTGCACCTCCAAATCAAAATAGAAGAGAGAAATTTAGTTTCAAGGCATTATGTGCCAAATTTCATTTTAATTTTTGAAAACTTCTAAGGGGACCATTTTTACTTTTAATGTTTGTTTGTTTTCATCAAAAGTGGCAGCTGGTTTGGAATTATCTTTATGAAGAATTTTCCTTCAACACATCTAATTTCTCCACAGTGCTACTAGTCTTTCTCTCCATGAAACCACACTGTAATCCATGACTTACTTGACTTCCAGCCCCAGAAGGTAACTGTCAGGGTCTTGAATTTGGAGTTTCAAGAGTGATATTCATCCACTTCACAAGTCTAGATCATGAGGGTAACTGTGCCTATTAATCTTTAAAAAGAACCCAAATCTCTGGGTTTTATTGTAAGTGGGAACTAAGCAGGAGTTGGTCTGTGGGAAAACAATGCTGTAATAATGACATACAATCAAAGGGAGGGTAATAAACCTGCTAGTTCTCTATATTTTTTGCTGGGTTTGCTGGGGAGCTGGAGCTGAAGCTTGCTTTAACTACAGACAGCTTTCTCCTTTCAGTTTTTATGGCTTTCTCAATCACTTTGCTCATCTGCTGCTGGAGGCTTTATTTGCTGATAAGGGCTGTTAACCAGTTGGAAAAGCAGACCAATGCAGTTACGGAAAATGGAGTGAACAGTTTTTGGCAGGTTAGAGCCATGGTGCCAGGGGAGAGAAGAAGGTGGGAGGGCTCCTTCTCCTGTTGGAAAGCGAAACATCTGAGGAGGGGACAAATTGCAGTAAACTACGTATGAATATGTCACTGGTTTACTACAATTTGTCGCCCTTCTCTCAGGAGTAGGCGTGTAAATAAATATATGTAATTATATAGGTGTGTGAATAGACATACCTGTATCTGGCCCTGCTCCTTGGCATCTGCTGGTGCTGATGGGACAGTGAGTTCCTCTTGCTAATTCTGCTCTCTCCCTTTCAGAAAAATTTCTAGTCTCCTTCAGTGGGGAAATTAATAATGGGAGGGGTGCTCAGACTGCCTTGCCCTAATGAAGTGGCAGTGAGAAGCATCTCTTACTGAGGAAAGGACCAGTTGTATTCAAAGAAGTCTTTGAGTTACATTAAAAGCTTCTTGCAGAGGGACTTTGTAGTATCTTTCTTTATCTAGAAGCAAGCAATTATAGAAATGGAAAAAATACCTGGTTTTAACACTAGTTTTCCTTTGAGCAGTGTTCAGAGTTGTGACTGCAAGGATGCAGGGAATAGTGCTATGGCTGCAACATTTTCTTTCCTAGCAAAAGAGTTCCTAGGAGCAGAGCATCAAATGTTTGTAGGCTCCCTCATGTGTCCACAGGCACTTTGAAAAATCTCAGGCTTTGCTGAGAATTCAGATTTTCTTGTTTATAAGCCGTGTCTGGCAGTGTGATCTTATTTCATGGCATTTTGCTCCCGAGACAGTATTTCTAACCTCTGGAGCTCTGTATACGATGCTACTGCAAAATTCAAGAGGAGAGTGCTCTTAGTTTGAATTCTTAAAGGGATATTCAACATGCAAGGCTGGAGTGTAGAACACAAGGTCTTATGGTCCCTGGTGAACATGTTTTTTTAAATTTGGAATTGGAAATCTATTCTATACAGGTTTTGGATTTGTTTTGTGGTTCTTTGTAGTTTGAAGTTTGGGTTTTTTTTTTCAGAGGCAACAGTGATTCTGGGTGAGTTTTGTTTTGCTTCATCAGCCATTAGTTATTTATACTTATTTGCCCCTTTCTGAAAGAATTAAAAATTAATCCAGAATTTCATGTCTGGAAGGTCATGTATGGTTAATATAGATAGATAAAAAACCCCTATATAATTTTTAAAGTTAAATAAACGCACACACACAAACTCAAATACAAACCAAAAATCTTTTCCCAATGTCCACCTATTATCTTTCAGGTCCCTCTTGCAAACTGCTAATATAATTCAGTCGACCTGAGTGCACTTTTGACCGTTTCTCTAATTTTACAGTTTTTAAAAGGTTTCTGATTTGCTTTAGCGCATTTCAGGTCCCCAGAGTTGTGGATTCTGTTTAAATCCTGCATTTCTCACCAACTGTTTGGAGGTCTCAATTACTGGAGTACCGCAACATCTAGTTTAAAAAAAAAATCCTGGAGTAGCAAACATCCCTTTCAAATCTCACCTCCATTTGGTCATCACTTGAAAAATGAGGAGCATTAGATTCTATGAAAGCATCTCAATTCCCCTTTGCTCTTTCAGAGTCTTTTTGCCCTGAAACAAATGGGAAAAATTCAGTACTACCTTCTTGTAAAGCCTCACCTCTCTCAGATTGTGTGTGATAGAAAGACACCTCCCTGCCTGCCTCTTACTTTTAGTCTTGAGAAATTTCCGTCTACTCACAAAGAAATATGAAGTCAAAACTGATGACTCTGTCTGGAATCGGTCCCCCGTAATGTGACAGCTCGTGCTCCCTGGAGCAGAGCAGCAGCGCTGGTAGCTCAGGAGAAATACTGCTGACTGCAACAACTGATTCACTTGATTTTCCTTTTGCTCTCTGGAAACAGTTTATTCAAAGTACTCTGCAGTCAGGAAGCCTAAGAGAATAGTTTTAAAGGGTCTAGGAAAGGATTTACTCTTTCCATTAGTTGACAGACGGCAATCTTCAGTGCAAAGAAGTAAATTAAAAACCAGGGAAGGAAAGGCTTTTGAAAAGTGAGTATCATGTGGATCTTGGCTCAACATACTAAAGCCTAGCTTTCAAGCTAATTTCTACCCCATTTATTTCTTGAAAGAGGAGCAAGTTCAAGGGATAGAGATCTGAGGGGTTTGGAATTGTCATAAAGCTACTTGGCAATGATGGAACATCTCCTGTCACGGAGTGCGAGGTGCTCGCTGTGAAAGCCTGATGGGACTGTGATTGAATGCTTGGTTAGAGTAACAGATTTCCTCTAATTCTGTAAATGTACGTGTATAAACTTTCAAAATTGCTATTGTATATGGTCTCTCTCCTCTAGCAGTCTGGATTTTGGATCCAGCACATTGTAACATGGTCAAAAAAACGCAGGTTGGTGCCCTGACCCCATGCCTTCTGCTATCTTGCAGGCAGTGGTTGCTGCATTCACACTCGACAGGTTTGCCCTGCTGCTTCATAATTTGGAAGATCACTTTCCAAACTCAGCGCGAACCTCACGTCAGGAAAGACTGGTGTGAGTCCTTTTAGAAAAAGTGAGTCTGCCCTTATGTATGCTGGGGTGTGCAGAGGGTTCCTTTTTCTACCCTCTGCAGGAGGGATTTGAGATCTCCTTGGCTGATGTTACATTTTTTTGATGGAGGTGCATTAAAAATTGATTACTTTTTTTTTTTTTTAGCAGGCTCCACTACTTTCCTGCTGGGGCTATTTATGTAGAACTACATTTAAACATCTCCTATTTACTCGTAAATCGTATTGACTTGGTAAAATCCATGCCATTTTCAGCAAAGTCTGTTCCATTTGGAAATAAGATATAGATCCCTGACTTCAGAAAGCTTTTCTGAAAAACCCCCTCATCTATGGCACAAATAGGGTTGAAAGTTGGAAACCGAGATCCAAAGTTTTCTGTGTCTTGTCCTCACCCAAGCTGCCACCTGATGCTAATGTCTACCAGTGCTGTTTTCCCACATTAAATCTCTCCAACCATCAGGAAGTTTTATTTCTTGGCACTTCTACTTGCGGGTTACTAAAATCCAGTCTTAACAGACTTAGCTACTTTCCTGCTGCTGCACCATCTTTGAACTCCTCCAAGATCCAGAAATGCAGTACACAGCTGGCCATCACCTCAAAGGGGCTCAGACTGAGACTTGCTCCCAGGGTGATTCTGGCCTTGATACCAAGTTCTTTATAAAGTGTAATTGCTGCTGCTTTCTTTAAAGACACCAACAGAGAAAGGAGAGGTGCTGAGGGCAAAATCTCTTTATAAAGTAATCTGTGAGTTACAAGGTGTGCTCGTGCATTGGAATTCAGGAATTCATTTCCACCTTTCTCCTGAGGGAGTCTAAACACACTTCTCCCAGGAGAGTGGCTGAGCTAGTGGCTACTCTGGAGTAAGAACGCTTTCCTCCATCATCTGGAGCTAGGATACTGAAAAGAAAAAAACCTACAAATCCAACCCCCAACACCCTGTTTGGATCCAACTTTGGCAGAGAGAGAGAAAGTACTGTCAGAAATGAGTGGGAGACATGGGCTCTGGACCCTTCCGTGCCATAACATATTAGGTTTTCCGTTTAACACCTATTCAACCAAGTATATAAGCTTTTGGACTGGGAACAAAGTCCTTCTCCCACTCTGTGAATGTCTTAGAAAGCGGCTTATACCTACATAGATCCTGTGCCTCTTTTGCCTGCTAAGAAGATTGCAGGTAGACCATCTCTCTGGGTTGCTCAGCTTTAGCCAGACCATTTTTGAGGGAGCTACTAATCTCTATCCAATGCCTCTCTTCCAAGCCCTTCAGTCCAGAATCTGGATCCACTTCAGTAGCCAAACACCTTTACTTAACCCCAGAAACTGCCATGCCTAAATTTCCGATGCAGCAGGTACATCCAGCCCCAAGCGTATGCATGCAGGAATAAGTGAGCTACTTGATGAACTGATTAAAGATTTATAGTTCTTAGAGCACAGAGCTGTCTTTTGGGGAAATCCTGGATCAGAAATCCATCTCCATTCTCACTAATCCATGTATTATTCTCTCTCATTACTTTGTATTGATTCATTTCCATTTCCTGTTACAGCACTGGGTCACCAGTGTGCGTCTGATATTGCGATGCTTTATTAGCTGTCTCCTGACTCCGGAAGTTTGGTGGCAAATATTTCAAGTCAGGGATTCCCCTCTTTCCAAGGAAAGGAGAGCGGGACCTGATTCACTGGTTAGGGTTCCAGTGCGCTGTTTTTATGTAAATAGAAACCCTTTTCCCAAAGCCTACCAAATCCCAAGTACTTATCTCAGCATAAGGGAGGAAACTGGCAATTGGTGCTTGCTTTCTAGTGCTGAGCAAGTTGCTGCAGCAAACAGCGAGCCTGGTGCTGTGCTCCTGCTCAGGTTGGGTGTAGCTGTGAGCCAGCATTGCTAGCACAGACATGGACACAGCGGAGCCACCTGGCCTCCAGCTGACTGCTTGCACAGCCCTTGTCTTTATTAGCCACTGGTCTCTCTGCACAGCCACCGCTCCACGTCTCTCTGGGCACGACCCACTTGCTGCCTCTCATCAGTTGTGATAGGCTTTTAATATTTTAAAATGTCAGAGAATGTTTATCAGCCCCAGTAGTGATGAAACCTTTCTTCGACGTTCCCAGGCTTGTAAAAGTGGTGTTGCAAGGGACTGCAGAGCACTTCTGCTTAGTCTCAAATCTACGTGTGGCAGCTGGGCTGTATCATCCCCGGTGCTCAAAGCAGCCCAGCATGGTGACCTCTCTCAGCAGGCTGCTTGCTCAGTCTCAGCTGCATCCCTTCGGGATGTCTCCCATCCAGCTGGCCCTCCCTGAAATGCATAGCAGATCCAGGGTAACAGTTCCCTCTTGGGATTTCTCATCATTTTCAGGACTGCCTCAGCAACAATGGCAACACCTCTAGCATCTCTCTCCATCAATTAGAAAATCCGATGAGTTCTGTGAACTGCAGCTATTCCCCTGTCTTCCTCTAAATTCACAATAATAACAAAAGATAGCTGGACTGTGCTGTGTAACTCCTTCCTTGCCTGGCCGGTGTGCTTTGTTTCACAAGTTTTGAGGATATGGCAATGCTTTAACTTCAGAACTTCAGCAGCGTGAACTGTGCCAACAATTACCCCATCTCCATCACTTTTGGGTAGAAAAGTCTCCTGTTGGAGAAACATCACAGAGGGTTTAGGAGACGCTTGGCTGCTACATTTAAGTGTTGCTCAGGAACACCTCTATGGGCTCCGTGCGACTGATATTGTGAACACAGAGATCTTGCAGATAATCCACTCAAGTATTTTTTAGGAGGACTAAAAGCCCTCACATTTTTAATTCTTTTTTTTATTTTCCACCTTACCAAGCACGTTGGCCTCAGCTGTACAGTATTCCTAACCAGAATGAAAATGAGGTCCCATTGTCCCGACTGACAATTGCTGGCACTCCCATTCAGACTTTGACTCCCATGGAGAGTGATGCAGGTGTTCATGCACCAGGGCTGATCTCCCAGCAAAAGCAGTTCTTATTTCCTGGGTTGTGGGCGGCATCTAGCGTATGCCTGTCCCTGTGGTGGTAAGATGAGATTTGACACAGTTCTCCTGTGAGAAGTGTGGGATCTTGACTAAACCATCTTCAGTGATGCAGTTAGTTGTGCTTTGGACATACTGCTGAGGGGAGTGGGAACTCCACCAGGATTAGTTTGAGACATCTCCTTTTTTATTTCTGGTTTGATTGCATTCCAATCATAGCTGTAGTTTCTTACCATGAGTTTCTCCACTCAGCACCAGTATTTCTTCCCTATGAAAACACTGATTTCCAACACTGATGGGCTTTGACTTTTTTGATAAACAAATTTGACCTTCAAAATGTCCCATGGACTCTTACTTTTCTAAATCTTAAATTGTTTTGTGCTTCTCTTTTTCAGCCGATTCAGTCTTTCAATATGTTTTTAAAAGTCCATCAGCACCAGAATCGAACCAACATCCTGGGTTTGTCTTGGCAGTGGCACAGTTGGGAGTAAAATTTACCTTCTTCCTTCTCTTTGCTCCTATGTGGTTGAGCTGGATGCATCCCCAGTCTTTAATCCAAATCGTTCCTATGATAGAAAATCTATCAGATGCTAATGGAAGATGTTCCCATTGTTAATTGCTCTCTTTGGTTTGCAAAAAAAGAAATAATTAGAAAATGACTCCCCGTACTTAGCTTGGATTGATCCTGTTTCAGCTTTTAGCCATTGGGTCTTATCCTGCCACTGTCTGCTAGATTAAAGAGCTCTTTCTTAATAGAAAATCATGGGGATACTTTAGTGACCTCTTAACCTACTCTTGGTGAAATCAAATAAACAGAAGCTCTTTGGTCTCTCACCGCAAGGCAAGCTTCCCTGACGAGGGTCAGGGCAGGCCAGCAGGGTCCAGGTCAGAGATCACAAAAAAATACAATATTTATATTCTTGGCCCACTTTCTGGAACCCCAAAATAGATGAATTGTGAGAAGGGATTGGGCACTTTAATACTTTTCAGCTCTCCCCTCTTCATGATTAAAATTAAGAGAGAACTAATGGATAAAATTAATTGGGCACTGTTTCATCCATCTCCTTCATGAAAAGGAAGGTGAATGTTAAACTATGTTAAATATTACTTTCTTATTAGCAAATTGAGATTCCATACAAATACAGTTAATTAAAGTTTGAGACCAGCCAATTATGTGAATATATAGAAGAATGATTAGAATATGGATGCTACAACAGAGAAGGAGGGGAGAGGAAATCTGCTGTGCCCCTAAAAACCACATTTGAACAACCTAATGCTGCATTTCATATTTAACTTAATAAAAGCATTTACTGTTAATGCGATGATAAATGTGCTGAAAAACAGAACTAAGTGATTAAAATAGGAAGTTCTTGAAATGTAGCACTTGGCAAAGCTGGAAATGGGAAGGAAATGATTTGTTGGGAGCATCTGATAGGAAGACCCAGCAGACAGGCAGGCGCACACCCAAAGGGATGTCTTGTAGTCCCCTTCTTGGCTTCTTTGGCTTCCTGACCTTGCCTCTTTCTTCCCACTCCTCCTGATGTTGCTAATTGTGTTGCTAATGAGCCCCGATCATGCTACTGCTCTCTAGGCCTAAAAATGAAAATAAACGAAAAGGCAATCTCTGCCAGTGATTTTTCCAATCTACGTGCATTTGCTTGTCCAAAACAACAGTCCTGGAGGCCAGGTTAATAAGAATTTGGTCACAGGAGCAGAGTCCTGTTGAATAAAGATAGTATAATTTAGCCCTTAAATCACACGAGATTTGGGAGATTCTTGAATTATGCTAGTATAGCTGGGTGAATTTCATGGTTTTAGTGACCTCCTAGCAAGGACAAAAAATATTGCTTTCTGACTAAGGCTATTTTCTGCAAAAACAAGATATAGTTTGTGGGCACAGAAGAATGAAGGCATCATGGTTTCAGAAGCTATGTATGGGATTTATATTTGAAAATTTTTCATTTGTTATAAAACATTGATAGGATGAATTCACTGTCTCCGTTCCCCTCTGGAACTGACCTTCTCCTGGGAACAGACTGCTGAAGCATTTAATATTTAGATTGCTGCAAAAACTACCTGCAGCAAAAACTGCACCAAGAAAATGGGAATACGTTATTAGGGTTTTGTCGCAGCATACTTTCATTGCCCTTTCGATTCAGGTTAAAGAGCATTAGGCGGCAGAACCCTCTCAGATCTGACTTTGCAATCGCAGAGCTGACAATTCAATGCACATTGCTGGAAAAGTGAAGATAGGTTTGACTCTGTCGTTCCTTTTCTTCTGTGCTGAAGGGATGAAATTTGCCTTTCTTGGCATAAGTCACTTTTAGTTATGGGAGCTTAGGAGGAAAGCGCCCTGGAACCGAATTGTCCAGTAATTAACGACTGAGGTTTTGTACCTTTCTTTGAAGTATCTGGCTGCTGTCACACCCTTGCTCGACAGACTGTGTGGGCACATATAATTCAGAAGACGTTAATGCAACAACAGCCGCAAATACTTTAGAGAAGAGTGCTTATGAAAAGGGGAGAAAAATCCACTAAATGATCACGAGAGTGTCTTGCTTGTGCCGTAAGGACTGCAACATTACAGCCAGAAACAGACTGGACACCACCCTCCTTGGAGGATTTAGTCTTTGTCTCAGGTCGCCCAGAGGTGGCATGTGCCAGGCTGCACTGGCAATGCCACGCAGGTTGGGTCAGAGGAAAGCTGAGTTGTGATTTATACGTACGTTTAGACTCTGTGATATGCAAGACGGAGGAGAAAACAAGATGATGGTTATTTTGATTTTAGATATGTAGGTGGTATCTCTGCCAGGGATGAAAAAAAAGGAATCTGTTAACAGAAAAGCAGTGTATTTTGATTTATCTCATGCAGATCAGGGGCCAGCATGGGAATGCTGCTAATTATAAGGTAAAAGGGTGAACAGAGCAGCTCCTTGAAAATGTAGGTTTTGGTTGGCCATTAGGTGATGCTCTTTTGCTACATTTGCAACAGCCAATGCTGCAGGCACACAACACTAGGCAAACGCAAAGTTATTTTGGAGAAGACAAATGTAACTGTTTCCTCAGCCTACAAGCTTAAATCGTGTGGATACCTCACAAGAAATTTTATGATCAAGAATGTTTCCACTTCACCCAGTTCCTGATTAATTTGATTCTCCGCTTTAATGTGACTGAAAATTCAGGAACCAGCCCCCTTGTGTTTAGAATAATAGCCACCAATATATTTTGCCTGATTTAAATCTCTTTAGGTAAGTATTGTGAAATAATTCAATCATCAGCTCCAGCGTGTGATTTTAATTCGTGCAGAGGGTGGCATTTCAGAACCATGGAAGGTAAAAAGAGTGCAAGAAAGATATGGGAATAATAGAGAGAGACAATTGGGAAGTTATTTTACTTATATTTTTGGCTGTGCCATCAAGCTGTCTAACAACTTTGATCAAAATAAAGACTCACAAAGTCAGAGAGATGAGTGTGCCATTTTCTGTCAGCAAAGTCTGTATGAACACATCTGTTCCACCTACTTTTCCACTGCCTTCTACAACTATAACAAAAGATAAATGCATGCTTGGCCATTCCTCGAAAGAATAGCATTGACTTCTCAGATTATATCCACATCATAATGATTCAAGTGAGAATGATGACTTATACGGAAAAGCAGTGGTATTTGAAAGATTTATAGCAAACTTACATCTTAGTTATAGAGAAGTAACTAGATAAGTACTAATGAAAAACTATATTTTAGATTTAAAAAAAACAGTCACTCATGGATTGCAGATATAAAACTCACTGGTTTTTGCTCCTGACTAAGATTTTGTTTGTTGTTGTTGCTGCAGTCAGCAAATGGAAAGCTCTTGTTTTCTGCAGTGCACCTTGCTGGGAGGAAAATTGTCAATACAAGAAGTGAAGGAGACTGGTGGGAAGGCATTATATATTCCTTTTTAATCTTTTTAATATCTGCATATAAGGAACACAGAGCCTGCAGTGACCTCTCCCCAGGTGACGGAATGCTTCTGCACAAGGTCACTTATTTATGTCTCTATTTGTTTGCTCTGGAGCCCATCTATCTTCTTGAATAATTCATGAGCATGCTTGGGCCCCGGAAACCCCTTTAATGAGTTCAGGAAGCAGGCAGGGCTCAGTGCTGCAATCAGCTTCAGATTGCTGAAGTGCAGAGCATGGGCCTCTTGTGTGCCAACCCAGGGCTCCAACGTGTACCCAAAGAGTACTGGTCTTCCAGCAATTTACACTCAGTGAGGACTGGGTAGGGAAGAGGCTCCAACAGGAGGCTGCCAGACCCATCCCCATCTTCTTCTTCAGCCTTTCAAGATAATGAAACTTGATAAGAAGTGAGGCACAGATTTAAATTCTGGTGGGAGAGCACTCTGATGCTTTTGTTCCTTTTTGTCTTGTTTTCCTTGTCTAGGGCCAGATCCTGTCCATTTAACTGACTCATTGATGCTGGAGTAAAGTACAGCTCATTGGGAAGTCAGGGTGGTCAACCTGAACTTGGAGGAGCCAATGCAGATGGTTATATTCTGTCTTTATAGGATTAGGAATATGTCTACTTTCTTATCTGCTAAGAAAGACTTTCCAACTCATGATGCTATTCATAAACACGGGGCACACCAACTTTTTTATGCCACATTTCTGATTCTGTGGCAGAGGGAGCTGGGTCTCTCCCTGGCTCCCATGGTACTATCTGTATGCTATGGCTCACTAATAAGAAATACAAAAAGATTCGTGAATGCACTCGCTGTAGTAGCCACCAGCCTTCATCCTCCCCCTGCTGAACACCTCCTGTCTCTGGGAGGAGCCAGCATGGAACAAGATTTGTGTGCTCGCTCCAGCCTAGCTCGTATTCATAAGCCTGCTTACAAGTTTTTAGAGAAAAATCAGCTTTGCAGATATGCTCCACTAATCTGCAATGACTTTGGTGTTGGTTTTTCATTCCATTGGCATACTCATATTTACTTTTTTGCAACACTTTAGGTATTTTTTTGCTGTTTTCCTGTCTGCATTAGTGTGAAGTAGGCAACGCAATTTTCTGTTTGACTTGGTTCTGGGGAAGGCACATTTACAGCTATACACGTGCTTGCAAGACATGTTAAAGACTTAAAGGGTCATCTTAGGGACCCAGCTGTATCCCTTGTACGTAAAAATGTATGTTACGTACTGTATCCCTCCAGTACCTGAAAAAGGACCATAATTTGGATGTGTTTTTCTGATCTTTTGGGGAAACAAAAGAAAAAGAAATAGCTTAATTTGCAGTAGTTTTTTGGTTGGCTGTTATGGAAAGCTTTCTAACTAGAAGTTCATCGGAACACACTGAAGGAAGCTTTTGACAGCAGGCTATGCCATCACCCATCAAACGCTGATGTGTTAGATCCTGCAATAAAAGAGAAAGTGGAGTTGTCATCCTCTTGGATTCCCTGTTTCTGACTTGAATCTGCTAGATAAGGGCAAGAAAATACTGCATTCTTGAATTCAATGAATCTGTAAAAACATATGTCTGTTTGGCTCTTCTATGAACCTGAACTAGACTGACGCTCAGACAAGATTTGTGTCCTCTCTCCTGTCTCTCAGTAATATGGTTTTTTTGCCTTCTTAGTAGCACAGGCTAAGGTGGGATTGTCAAACCTGGGAAACTGTGTATCTTTGGAATACATATTCCTATTGCAAAATGAGCTTTAAAGGCCAAGGTTCATGACCTATAAAGCTATGGGTTTGGATTAAGCTTTTTTTGGTGGGTTTATTGAAACATTCGATCTTTTTCATAATGCAAAATAAATAGTGTAACGAAGAGCTACAACACAGTGCTGCTCAAACAGTTAAGTGCTCCATCTTGACATTTTCAGAATAGAAGACAGATGTTGCCAAGATGTTTATGGGATGACCTGTGTTTTTCTTTAATGAAAAATCACTAGTGAGCAAATGTCCACAGAAGGTCTGAACTTCAATGAAATGGGATTTTTCTGATAGAGGATGTTTTACAGCAACTTAGTTTTGCTTTTTTTGGCAATTAATTGGCATAACCTTTCTGTGCGTATGCCCTTAATCCTGCTTGTGTGATTTGATCAGAGCATCTTCCTCCAAGAAGACAATGCTCTGCCTGCTGCTTTATGCCGTGTCCTCAGGAGCTTTTTGCTGTACAGAGGTGCTCTGTGAGAGTTGCTCAGTTTTTCCCAAATCGTGTGGCGAGATTTGTGCTGGTCTGTGAGTAAAAGTGAGTAGTTTCTTTAGAGATCAGTTGGCTGTACCCCCAGAGCTAGCGGAAAGCTGTCTCTGACGACCAGTGCAAGGGGTTTGTTAGCACATGCTGGAGCTGGGAGGAGCCCCGTGGACTATTTCATAGAGGCTGTTTGTGGAAACCTTGTGTAGTAGCATATGCTGATTTTCTTTGTGACCATGACTTATTGCAAAACCTGGGGTTAGAGATGGGCTAGCTGGGAGATGCTGGGCAACTTCGAGGTGCTCTGTACTCTTATACTTAGAAAAGAAGAAAAAGGTTATATTTGTACGTAAAATCTGGTCAGACTGGAGTCTTTTTTCACTGTGGTTGTGTTGTGCTTGTTGTTCTGTGCTACCTGTTACTACAAATTGTCCATTAATTGCTTGCTGTTTGGTTGAAAACATAACTAAGGTGTTTCTGTGTAATTCTATTTTAACTAAATTAGAGAGTTTAACATTAGCAACTTGATATTAAACAGAGATTCAAGGCAGCAGTGGCTCCAAGTGCAATCACTACTTATTCTTCTGAAAGCCTTGGGCAGAAGTTACAAGCCTAAAGGCCAGTATGGGGGGAGCAGTGTTGGGTCTTAATCTTAGCCTTTCTCAAGTTAAGCAAAGAGAAGAGCTTGGTGGAAAAAAGGGGACAATGTGAAAAAAAGAGGTGATCGTTGGAGATTCCCAGTGAGCAGGAGGCTGCCAATGGAAAATGTGGAAAGGTCACCATCATGCTCATTTTCACTTCTCTGTGAAATTATTCAGAAGTGATGGTCTTCGCAGCGTCACTGGGAGTCCACAGTTTCCCCACAGCTGCTGGAAGAAGGGAGGATCCAGCAGCAGGAATGGAAGCCCTTGTGTCTCTGCTCACTCATGGGCAGCCAGGGCTGAGCTGCCTGCAGTGTGCTGCCTGTCCAAGCACGGTTGGGCACCAGCAAAGCCACTGCTGCTCTGGGCAGGCACGGGTAGAAATCTGCATACACATGGTTGGCTGGAGCTCACTTTGAATTTGCTGTAAGTTTCATTGTCTGCCTTCATTCAGCCAGCATTGTAGGAAAATGACAATGCAGAGATCCTCACATCTAAAGACACAGAGCCTGCTGTCTTTGCACAGGATGGTTTCCCTGAAAGTCAGATCTATATGTGGACCAAATGAATATTCCTGCTTGATGCTCAGCCTGCAGACCTGGATCTCTGAGGGTGGAGAAAACCTACATTTTAGTTTTTTTGCTGCAGGTGGCACTACTGTTCCTTTTCCTTTAACCATCCCAAATCTGAAGTGATGAGTTATTTGCTATGGTCCAAAGGGCAGCAGAAAAGCCTGACCAAATTTAACTAAACCAGAAGGGCACGAAAAGGATTTTGAGCAAAATATGAGTGACTTGCTTGCCCTGCCCATCCCTTCTCAATTACTGACAGCAAATAACTTGTGTGTGGTGGCTACAGGGGAGAGGCACAGGGAGGAATCAGAAAAGTCTTTTTGGCAAACCCAGTGAGTTTCAGGTGAAAAAAGAAGATGAATTCACAGTGTTTGCACAAACACGGTATGTGCTTCACAACTGACCTCGCAGCTGACACTGAGCAGCAGCAGCCTGGCACTCAGGGCTCTGTGCTGGGGTCTCTTTCAGATGTAATGTTCATCCTTTGCACCCTGTCTCAGAACAGCACCTCTCCACAGTGCCAGTCCCCTAAAATACATAACAGCAGGCTTGTCTTAACTTCCCGAAGGACATAATGAGACTTAGCCCTCTTAGCCCCGTGGCAAAGCTTCCTCTCTTCCAGCCTGATGCGCTGAAGGTGCGATGCAAAAGATTCCCATGACCCATCGCAAGGGTGATGTCTGTATAGTGGTCAGTTTTCCCTGGTAGAATCTAGGCATCCAGATTTCTTCCATTTCTTACAATCCAAATGAAGCTTTGTTTTCTCTTGTGAGCTGTGCTGGAATAGTGGGAGGGAGGAAGCCAGGGACAGAGTTAGCGGAGTAAATAAATCTATCGGGTAGCATTCAGGTAGGAGGAGGGAGGTGGTAGAGCATCTTCCCACCATCCCAAATAAGTCAGCAAGGGAACACAGGCTTTGAGCAGGTTCCACCTGCTCCAAAACTGTCCATTGAATCATAGCAGGTGAAAAAAGAATAACAAAACTTGAAGACATAAATGTGCTGGGCTGAAGAAGCCAAGATATTTAGGGGTTTTTATCCAAGGGAAAGTTAAGAGGTAACCCAGCCGCAGCCTGTGAGTAAAAACAGCAGGTAGAATAGTTTTTCAAACGGAGGGAAAGAGTAGAAGTAAATTTTAAAGGCTGTAAATAGAAGCTACAGAAATCCAAATGGGAAATAAGGCATGTGAAATCCCATTCAATGGTTATCCTGGGCAAGTAACGGGAGGGTACACGCAAGATGTGCACTGAGCCTGTGTGCAACACCATGTGCCCTAATCTAAAAAGACCATAAAGATATTTCTGCAGTTTAGCTTGATTCCATACAGTGCAGGAAGAGTAAACAGAGAGGAAAAGGGTATGGATTGAGTTGATGGAAATTTACTTTCGACTGATTGAAACTGAGGTGACATAAAGCAGATGGAATTTTTTCTCACCACTGCTAGCTTAAGGAAATGAAGTCTTTCATGATGATCCAATTTTTTTATTAATTTTCATATAAAGAACACAAAATATTGTGGCTGTGAAAGAGCTGAATATAAAGCAGAAATAAAATATGTACATAAACTGGGATAACTGACAGCTTTAATACATTTTCAATTTATATGTGAATATAGACACAATTCCCCTCTGCATAAACCAAACACCTAGCCACAGGGTACAACATGGGAAGCATAAAATCAAAGCAATGCGCAGCACTTGAGCTGGAGAAAGGGTGGTAGAGTGATGGCAGAGGGCAGGTACTGCTTGTTGGCTTGATGGGATCAGCACCTCGCTCCTTTCATGCTCATCTCTGTAGCAGGCATCAGACTTGCTCAGTACCTGGCAGCCACAAATCTTTGGTCTTTTTGTGCAGTGTCTAACACTTTCTTCATCAGCAACTTGGATGTTCCGCTAGAATCGGGGAAATCATCAAGGTTAAGGAGTTGATTGTAATGGCCAGATGTGACGGAAGGCAATTTAAAGGCAAAGCTGATGTGACCAGACTGTAGCTATTTCCTAACAGCTCCCAGATGACCCGTAGAGGCTACTTAAAGACTCTTCTAAATTGCACCAGGCTCAAGTCAGATCTGGCATGGCTTCAGACACGTGGCGCTATAAAGCTGCTCTCCCACCCTACTGCCTTGCCACCCTGTGATGCACCCACTTCAGCCAAAATTTTTGGCTTAATTAAAAAAAAAAATAGACAGAAATGAAAAATAAAGGAGGGAAAAAAAAAGAGGAAAGAGCAGATACACAAGTGCAGGGGAGCAGAATAAGAGAGGCAAGATATTAAACTTTTCTGCACCCACAGCAGTAACCTGTCCAACTCCCAGGATGCCTGGCTGTGCCCAAGTCTGCCTTTTTAATTGTTGGCATAATCAGGTCATGTGGTTAATCGGCACCCTGGTGTGGGAGCTTGTGCTCATGCTGAGTCTCGCCTCTGCCAAGATATTTCTTGGAATTTGTTTAGCCGCACGACAATGAGACCTCATTAGAAATAAGACCGCCTCTCCATAAAGGATAAGTTCTGATGAGTGGGTCTTTTCTCTTCTGCTTGAGCTACTGTAAGGACTTCTTGAATTAATTTAATACAAGCAGCAACAAAAGCTTCTCAGAGAGCTCTGCACTCTCCTTCCCCAAGTGGCTATTTATAAGGATTCCACTGTCCTACCCTGTGTTTTTCAGCACGAAATTTGCAAATATTTAGCAGATCCCACCCGAGCCAGCTGCAGCTGCTCTTCACTCCTACTTACGCAGCAGAGTTGTTGCTGTGTCACAGGGAACCGGCACACTGCTGTGGTTGCTTTCTCACTAGAGTTGCTGGGTGCCTGCAACATACTGGGAGAATAAGGTTGTCTTATGGCTAAAGAAAAACATCTCCAAGGAAAATGGATTAGAGGTTTCCCATGGCTTTTGAGGAACGTCCCAATCTAGACCGTCTCTCTAGACTCTGTAATGGATTTCCAGTGATGTCTCAATCTAGATCTTTACAAGGAATTCCCCGCAGCTTTCCAGGAATCTAAATCCTTTCTAGGAAATCCCCATGGCTTTCTAAGAATGTAACAGTTGCTTTCCAGGATTCTTTGCATGAGAAAGTCTGGGACCATCTCTTTGGTTCTCCAGGAATTCCTCAATCCAGGGTCCTCCTAGGAATTCACATAGTGCTTTCCAACAATTCCTTGGTCTAGAATCTGTCTAGGAAGTTTCCTGATACTTTCTACGCAATTTCCTACTTCTAGTTATGATTTTTTCTGGTTAGTTTTTTTCAGATTTTTTGGGGGTATGACTTTGTAGGCAATTTTATCACAGCCTTTCAATATATTATGTCTAGGAAAATTTCCGTTGCTTTTTGTGACTTCTGCCCATGTTTTCTAGGAATCTTCCTGCTCTTTTCTAGAAATTTTTCTATTGCTTTTCAGAAATTTTCACAATACTTTCTAAAAATTCATTTGGTACTTTTCAACTTGGTTGTTTTCTACAGAATTAATTTAACCAATTTATTTAATTAAAAGTTAATCTCGGTTTCTAAGAATTTTACTGGTGCTTTCTGAAATTTTGCCACAACTTTCTAAGAACTTACATGGTGTTTCCCAGGCATTTACCCTTAGCCTTCTAGGAATTCTCTCCAAACCGTCTAAGAAATTTGTCACTGCTTTCTAGGAATTTTCTGCTGTGTTGAAAGACTTCATCAGTTGCTCTCCAGAAATTTGGGTGGTGTTTTGGAGGAATTGCCCAGTGCTTTCTAGGAATTTTCCCTCTCCTTCCTAGGCATTTTCCTACGAATTTCTAGGATTTTCTCTGCTTTCTAGGCATCTTCCCTCTACTTTCTAGAAATTTATTCTGCTGCCTCAATTAATTTTTGAGGTGAAAACTCTGTAAGCCATTTTCTGCTCTGTTATCGTGTCCTTGCTGTGCTAATGGTGTCCAGATTAACAACAAGTACCATCTGTGACCAGGTAAAACAGACCAATGAGACAAGGAAATGGCATGTGGAGAAAAATAGGGCAACTCTCCCACCTTCACCCATGGGTAAAACTTGATTCTGCTATTGTACTTTATGCTTGTAATGTCTCCAAGCTGAAATTTGTGGAGAAACTTCTATAATTTTAAAAAGCTGATTTTTTTTCCAGTAGAGTAACACTTAAAGGATTTTTACAATTAGAATTGCTAATGTTCAAGTGTGGTGACAGCCAAGCACGATGCAGCCTTTCTGTTTGGCACAGCACTGATGAATTGTTAGGAAAAGGAGCTGATCCACTTTACTAAATTAGAACCGATGCCACAGGCTCTGTGAATGTTAACATCCATGTAATTATGTAAAATATTTGTACTTTTATCTATATAAAGTATGGTACAAGTGTACAAGACACAGAGGCTGTCAGAAAAACACCCACAACTTACCCAAAAGAAAAGTTTCTTATCTCCTTAGTGCTCAGCAAAAAAAGAAAGGAAAGTGTGGTTCCATACCCTGGAAAAGTCAATCTGCTTTCTGTAGTGTATCATTAGACATAAAATAAAGCAGAATTCAGAGTCTGGGGTCTCCTACTTGTTAATAGGAAGAGCTGGCCTGCTGTGCTGGGAGCACTACTCCTTTGGTTGCAGTGTGAACTATGTAGCCCAGGGAAAACAGAAGCTCACTGTTTCTCCCTGAGGAATAAAATGTGAACATAACCACAAAGTTTGCCCAAGGAAATGGAAAAATAAAATATGATGTAGATGAATGATATAAAGAGAAGTCAGGCACAGCTAATAATCCCTTCCTTCATACCTCTTGCTAAAGCAGAATTTGGGTGTTTGGGTGTTTTTTAGCTATTTCCAGGTAGTTATCACTCTTTTCTGCAGTGTCTGAAGACAACTCACCTGTCTGAAGCTGGTTCTCAAAGACCTAAGAGTAAGGTAAGTCACATATAATATTACGGTGGCCATGGATGAATATTTTCTGTTGGCCAGCTTGAATTTATTGTCTCGGCGGTAGAACTTGATACAGGATGAGGCAGGTAACAGTCTGAGGAGAGATATCACCATGTTTGACTTTGACAGACTCTCTCAGCCTGAACTAATTGAAAGGCTAAGCCTGTTTAGAAGTAATAGTGTACGTGTCCCACTTGTATTCACATACCTTTGGTGACAACACTGAAATCTTTGCATGTCTGTAGCTCCACTGGATTCGTACTTCTCCCTATTTAGGGAAAAAGCTAAAGCTTAACAGTTTAAACAGTAAATCATCCCACATATTCAGAGCTGCCAAGGGAACTGTAGAAATAATCCCAAATATATGATTTAACTTTCAGCTGTTTAAAGTTTTAATCTGAATTTAATTACATTTGGGGAGTGGAGGTGGTGGTGGGGGTGTTACTAGAGAACACTAAAGCTTCAGCACTTGCCAATTTGAAGGTGCCTTCTCAAAGGAGAAACTCTCTTAAGAAAGGTTTCAAGGTCAGTCACACTTATTTTTAACCAAAAAGAAGGCTGTTGAAAAAGATTCTGATCAGTAAAGCCTTTGATCTTTCACTTCGGTTTCATAGATTTTTTTTAGAAGGCTTTGTCACTTTTTCATGACCATTATTTATCTAAGAAGCTTCAAGCCTGTGCTCAGAGAGATGTTTTACCTTTGTGTGTTGAAGGTTTTTCAAGTAGCAACTCCTTTAATAGAACAAGCACCTTCCTTCAGTACGCTGAACCTTAGCTGCCGTGTATACAAAACCATCCCAGTCTGGACAGCAAAACTTCAGAGCCCAGGGAGAGATGCTATTTGTTCATCAGGCTTGAGAAGTAAACAACTTATCAAGGTTAACATGTTTCTGGAAGTTGATAGCCAACATTTTTGCTTATACTCCCAGAGAAGCTTCGAGACAGCAGTATATAGAGATGAAATTCCTCCACCGTGTCAGTGCTACAAAAATCTATTCACTTTTCTCCTTTTCTGCCATTGGAGAAGTGTGTTATATGTGGACAAAAAGTGTCTTAACATCAAAATATCTTGAGAGCTTTGTATGCTGTGAGGTTCTAGGCTGAATATCACTGTAGAAAGGGGACTGCTCTTTCCTTTGACATAATATGAGTATTAATTACTAGTACTGTTATTATCAGCAAAGGAAGTATCAGCACAGTGTTGCACTGGTCAGACCATTTTCTGCCATGCTGGAGAGAATTAAGGGGAAGGGATGTCTGCTGCTACCTGTGACAGACTCAGCGTTTAGCCCTTCCATGTTTTGAGTTTGTTGGTTGTTTTCTTAAAAGAAAAGAAAACAAGAATTGGTGATTCTGAATCGCCCGCCTGTTGCAAACCAGCAAAGCTGTGTTCCAGCACGTCTCCTAATCCATCTCATTCATAAATCATCAGATAATCCTTTCTATTCATTCTGATGATCTTCAAAGCAGTTTCTTTCTCAGATAGACATTAAACTGAATTGGTTCTACTGTAGATAATTTACCAGTCAGCAGCAGCAGTCATGTTTAAGTGAGAAACTGCAGTAAGGGCTGTAACAGCCAAGGAACATCAGTGCTGTTCGCTGTCCCCACCTCATGAGCGATGGTCTCAGTGCAGGCGTTCCCATGGCCATGGTTGTGGTTAAGGCTCAAGGCTTCACAAAATTAGCTTATGCTGCTAGCAGAAATAACTCTTCTTTTACTAAGACATTATATGTTAGATGAGAGTTTGTAACATGGGACTGCTCTCACTTACTGCTCCAAACAGGGCACTGGGAGCCTGGGTGCGGGATGCTCAGAGACGGGTCGCAAATTATCCCTATCCTGGTAGTATCTCTGGTACTGTCCAGACAACCCCCAGTGGGTCAGGCTGAGTCCTGCCTCTTATATGTGAACAGAATTTATTTGCTCTTCTGCTGAGATTCTGACTGGAAAGCTATCCAGGTGGTTTCTCGTAGGTGTCTCTCAGTCCTAGACAGTAAGTTACCAATGTCCGTGTGTGTGTGCACGTGCACGTGCAAAATGCTGGTTTGTCAGAACAGGGCATTTTAACCTGTTGAGAGACAGAAAAATCTTTTGTTAAAAAGAGTCAACCAAACAAAAACCCCAAGACACCACACCCCCACCCTCCCCATAGCCCAGAGGGAGCATTCATTTTTAGAGGAGAGCTAATTCCACCATAGGACCTCATAAAAAATGAACTATTGCCTCCTGGGGAAGCTTATGAAAACTCATTTAGCAAACAGAAAGGCACTGCTCCCAGGGCTAACAAGTGTAGCACATTTCCCCACCACTGGTCTCTGCAACTGGAAGCATTCTAAGATCAAAATAAAAAGTGAAAAATACTGGATCTCCTACAAGAATCACGTGTCTCACCTTAGCAATGTCCAGGCAAGTTGTTCCTATGTGCTGCAGTGCGCCTGAAGTCCGTGGTTTAAGGGCTTCTGCTATATTACGTTCTTTTAAGTAATTTAACAACTATATTTTTGTAGGTGGCAGCGATTGCTTGGCACAGAGCTTCAGCAACTTTAAGTCTTGTCTTCATATTCAGTTTCTTTTAAGATGCCTCAAATTACATTTCCCAGATGACATCTTTTCCCCAGGTGGAGCATTTGAACGCTAGTGGAACAAGAGGAAGACAGCAGTGTCTGTCCGCCAGCAGATGGGACACAAGTCATGGAGAAGTCCTGGTTGTAGCGGGGTGAGGCATTGCTTTTTTAGTCCCGTTACCTGCTTGTTGTTTCATTTCTGAAAGGTGAGAGCTGAATTAGAATAAGGTGGTTTCCAACTGCTACTTTCAAGACTGGCAAATAACTGCAACTCCTGGTTGGATAGAAGGGTCCACAGTGAAAAGCTTGAAGTAATGCTTATCCCACCCTTAAGCAAGATATCTGATATTTAAGCTAGAAGGTCAAAACACCAATATTTAGCTTGGGAACAGTTTCCAACGTTGTTTATAATTCTTTCCTATGCTATGACTGGGTGAAATATTTTCAGTCATGGAATCTATTGTAAATCCCAGAGAACTGCTGAGAAAGAAGCAGTTTGTACGTGATCACGAAACAGCAGTTTCTTCAGACTTGCTGTATATTTACAGCTCTCCTCCTCGGGAGTTTTCCTATTTCTATTAGGAGTCAGGGTACATAAGAAAAATGCTTTCTCTGTCTCGTACACAGATTTAGGTCAGCCCAGGAAAAGCAGGGAAAGTCAGCTGCACAGTGGCTAATGTACATAGGAGGTATTTGATTTGTATTGACTACCACAAATAGCTTGAGCTCCAATATGTAATTCAGATGGGAGACTGCCAAACTTCTGTGTCAACATCGCGGTGGCAACAATAAAAAAGAAAGGAGGAGAGACTACCGCAGAGAGCAAGCGCTGGAAATAATCCT
This sequence comes from Neomorphus geoffroyi, assembly GCA_033558235.1. Classification (NCBI taxonomy): domain Eukaryota; kingdom Metazoa; phylum Chordata; class Aves; order Cuculiformes; family Neomorphidae; genus Neomorphus; species Neomorphus geoffroyi. The sequence continues at coordinate 57,839,025 of JAUMJM010000020.1, forward strand.
TCACAGTGTGGCTTTCTGTGTTGTTAGACAAAGAGGGAGCAACTAATTGAAGCATTATTTTCCTAACAGAATCTCACATTTTGCTCTCAGTTACATGTCAGCAACTGCACAAAAGTAATTGGAATTACACCTCCAGCAGCAGAAGTTCAGATACCATGATGATGAGTGCTATTAGGGAGAGAGGTTAGATAAAGCAGGATGCATAGATGACAGATAGGTTCAGTTAAATGTGTTTTAAGCATCAGAAAGATTTTCACTTGTGGTTTTATTTTGAATCAGACACTTAACCAGATGATAGCTTTAGAAGTCTTGTTCCTAGAGAGGTGTTCATTTGCAAGAATTTTATATTTGCTGTACTAATGCTTCAGAGAACCAAACTCTATTTTCTTTGAAGTCGAGAGAAATTTTGCAGTTACAAGCTATGATCCTGGTCATGTAATCTTATTTATTACTGGAAATTTAGACAATATACATTTCTACCACATCTGCTATATGATTACAAAGAATTTTCTATGTTATACTTACAAAGATGTGCAGGTCATGAGTTTTCAGAGTACGCTAATGACACCTGGATGCTGGTTCTAAAACATGGCTGGAAAATTTTTAGATAAACCTAACCAGCATGTCTATAAATGTTTCATTGCTCTGACTATTTGCTGAAGATCTGTTCCCCAGGCACTAACTACAGAGGACAGAAATTGATTTTTAAAATTCCCTTTTATATTTTTCACAGCTAACACTCAAATAATATTAACAAAACTCTTCTTGACTATAATTTTTACTTTCTTTTATTTTCTCAAAACTTCTGGAACCAGCTATTAGGGAGTTTAAGTTATTAAACTTGTGATTATTTCATGACAGGCTAAAGTTGATATGAACTTTTTTCTCTGACCTGTATCTCAGGTAAATTACTGTGTCTGGAAGGTAACTGAGCTGATGCGTTGAGAGAAGAAATCAAAGTGGTCACTGTATGCCTACCAAAATCCTGAATATCCACTCAGCGTGGGTCTTAGACACTGTTCTCAATCAGTCTGTGAACAGTTTAAAGGGAGCTGATTTGCACCTCAGACTTCAAGATTTCTGCACTGGTATCCTCTGAAGAAGGTAACTAACTCAACTATCTAGGATAACAGCCTCTCCACCTTCTCCCTTCCTTCCTACCCTCAGAACTGGTATCTTCCATCTGATATTTACTCAGGAAGACGTACACTCGCTGATCTGTCCTTTGACAAAGCCTTATATCTTTCACTAATAGGTTAATTTACAGAGTAGAGCCTACAAAAGTGATGCTTGTGAAGAGCATTTACTTACAATTGCTTGCAAGCACTAATTGAGCTCTTCAACCATTAATTGCTGCTTGCGCTGAAATGCAACAGTGTGATGAATTGTGATGATCTTCGACCGCTTTTGTTTAGAAAGCTCTGGAGGAAATAATGAAATGCTTTGAGTTCACATAGCTGAATATTACATCAGAGTTTCATTCCGTGCAGAAATTTCAAGCAGAAAATGGAAGCGTTGACCTATACATAAAAGCAACATGCATGAATTTTTAGAAATCAAAGTTCAACTTTATAAGAGGGATTATCCTTTTCTTTTTAGCAGTGTGTGGAAGCTAAAGTCACTGCTTGATGGGTTGTAACTGACAGCTAAAATTATACAGTCTGACAGCTTTCCTTCTTAAAGTAGAAGGTCAACTTCACTGGTATCATTCCTTTTATAATTGTTCTGGTAAATATAGGTTTCTTGTATAAGATTCAACCAGATTCCAACATAAAAGCCTTTAGATCAGACATGTGGGAAGATTTTCTCTTCCTAGGTGCCTAAAAGCTCATTCAACGCAAGATTTCAGTGAAAGATAACTGCTACAGGTATCTTCTAGTGATGTCATGTGGGCTCTGTTTCATTTCTTTATCTCATCAGCTTCTACTTTTCCATGATTTTTCTGCTTCACATAATGCTCTGGTATGCTGCAAATAGAAGAGATCTGTGTTAACCCCTGCAAGAAGGCTATAAGTGTGCATTTCTCCCAGTATGATAGGTACTGGACTAGAACTAGGAAAGGGCTCTGTATTCAGACCTGTATTCAGGTTAGCTGAATCTTATTTGTGGTGATTATTTCACTCTGTGTTAAAGAAGAATCTCCCAAGAAATCTATTAATCCCAAAATAGAGCGGCAGACAGAGATACTAAACGGCTTATGTAGAATTATTCTAAGCACGAGGTTTCCTGGACTCTAGCCTCATGCATTAGTCTCAAAGTCAATCTTCCTCATATAATTTACTCTATCTAATTTTATCATAAGACTGAAAATTCAAAAATTTGGCTCCAGTTTCTCTGTGCTGCTGGAAGCTAAAAGTGATGTGTTCACTTAGCTGAATACTGATGTTACCAACTCTGTTCCAGCTAACGGCTGCTCTGATAGAATGAGGGGTATTGACGTAAACAAGAATGGAGGAGTTCGTCTCTTCTGTCCTACCTAACTATATGTCAAATGTTAATTCCACCTTGGAGGTTACTCAGATCTCTCTAAATTTTTGGGCTGGAGCTAGGTGAACTCGCTCAGAGCAGCCTCGGGGTTATTCTCTGTACAACCAGACGTTATCACTCTATGCTGCTCCTCATGTTGGTTTCATGTCTAGCCAGGGGGCGGAAGAATGCCGTTTCCACATTAAATTCATGTTACTTGCTTGCTTTTATCATTTCGGAAAGTAAATTCTTGCATCTCAGAGGTGTTTGACCTCATGTCTGCAGAATCTACCATAGGGAATGTCAAATCAACATTTCCAAACTTCTGCCAGTTAGAGGGAAAATAATCAGAGGAAGGCATCTGTCAGCCTTTTGCCAGCTGAACATCTGGGAAAAACAAAGTGGACTTAGAAAAGTTGGTGCACTGAAGCATTTTAACAGCTATTTGCTAAGCAAACATTAGTAATTAACAGAGAATTTGAGAACATTGCCTATCAGGTTTTCCATGTGTCTGGCATCTCATTACCTAGTTTACAATTCACAACTATGTTTGTTGCTCAGCATCAGTCTGAGAAGACCATCTTAGGAAATGCACCACGGAGAAACTGGAGATAGTACAGTAGCATTTTAAAAAGAAAGGCAGAAGAAAACAGTCTTGGATGCAGCATCATCTGCACCCATAATTTTGAACTCATTGTGCCATGCTATCTCTGTTCTGAGCTAAGTCTCAAATTTCTTGGAGACAGGAGCTAAACTCAAGCTTGTGTTCAGTCTCCCACAAGAACCACAATAAAATAGCCAACTTCTCCTACCACTGCTTAGTTGTGCTGCTGTTTTCATATGCTTGGAACAAGCCAAGTCTGAATGATGGAGGCCACCAGCCCTCCTGTTTCTTGAGAAGTAATTGTTATTTCTGCGATATTTCTGTTGTTGAAGACTCCCTGCTTCCTCACTTCTCCCTAACACAAGGGCACAGGGAATGCTCCATCTGGCCAGAAAGGGAAGAGGAACGACAGATAGAGATGGAGACCATTTCGGTTTGAAGTTCCAACATTGCATGAGTCTTACATGTGTTTTGTCTCCTGTGTTTAACTTTTGATTCTCTGTATTATTAAGGAAGGGAAGGAACTGTCTTTCCAGCATGTCATTCCATACAATTTACTTTTCAGTGCATAAAAAAGATGGACTTGTAGCCATACAAAATATCAGTTCACCTTACAATGGTGAGATTTGCCTGTCTTCCAACCCTACTGTCTCAATTTAACACTGCTCAAAACTTGCTTATCTACAAAGATAAAGACCTAGAGGGCTGGGATTCCCTGCACTGCCCATGTCTTTCCCTGTGGCAGGACGGAGCTCATTCAGCCATCTGCCTGGGGTTCACTAAACTTATTATTTAAGAGTCAATAACAAAAGATGAGAGCAAAGCTGTGTGTGAGTTGAGTGTCTCGGCAGCAGGGTCCTTCCCTAGCCAGACCTACAGTCTAGGATTTGACTGAGGGCTGGGTTTCTTTGCACGTGTGGGAGCTATTTCAGGTCCCCAGAAGTCTTACTCACTTTGAGGGGGACAGCAGACAACCTTGACTTCCCTCCCTCTGCAGAACTGACTGCTGCAGTGGCTCAGAGCCCATCAGCTTAGGCTACATGCCGCTGGCTTTAAAGGGAGCATTTGCATAAGGGATATTTCAATGTGCTTTAGCCTCTCTCTTTGCACCTAATCAGCCCTCTCATCTTGAAGGAAATCATTGCACAGAGGTGTCAGGATGTCAGAGACTTTCTGTGCCAGCTCCCCCGCCCAGCCAAGCCAGAACTAGCTTCCCTTCTCAGGCAGAGTGGGACATAATCCATCCCATTTTCCGCAATGACTACAATCTTAACACTGTTTATTCAAGCATGGCCATGCTACAATTAGAGCCAAGGGCTTTAAACATCCAAATGATGCCACTGGCAGAGCTTTGTGCTCCGATGAGCGAACTGCCAGCACCTCCTCTATGATTTGTGCAGTCTTTTCCCAACCAATAACTGAAGTGCCTTAGTGTAGTCTTGAACCTGAGTGGAAGAAAGGGCTTTTTGAGTCTCACTTCTGACTTTCATATGCTCACCTGGTCCTCCAGCACACCTTGTTTCCGGGCTTTGAAATAACTGACATGACTGGACAGCCCTTCATTTACTTCTGAAGCTTGTAAACTCTCACTCCAGGTAGAACAATCTCCTATTTGAATGCTGGGTGAAATCCTGAACATAAGGTCCAGACCCAGAGGAGAAAAAACTTTAATTCCTTTGGAAATTCCTTTCCATGTAGCATGTAAAAAATTCCTCCTTCAGGTCTGTGTCCTGCTGATGAACAGAAACCCATCTGGCTTGCACTGGCACAGCTGCACCCACCCCCCAAGAGGGAGCTACTTTGCAGCCTGCCAGTGGCCACTTTGGAAGCATAAGCCTCTCTTTCTTTGTATAAATATTCCCACTGAAACCAGACCTAGCCTTGGCACTTCTGGATCAGGAAATGTGATTTCATCACTAATTCTTTCAGCTCTGGTTTTGCTTGCACCTCACTGTTCGAAGAGATTTCTGCTAAAGTCAACAACCTTAAAAAACTTAACTTTAACTTCCTTAAAAAACTTAAACCATATTCTCTGGAATATGCAGGTTACAGCTAGCTTTTAGCAATCTATTGTAGACAGGCCTTTTTCTTGTTTCAAAAACCTTCTAACTCTTGTTAGCTCTGAGTTCTTATTAATCCCAGTGAGGAGCAGTGCAGGGCAGGGCAGCCTGCACGGTGCGGTGCAGCACCAGCCCAGAGGTGCTGGGAGTGGATCCTGGTGCCAGGGGCAGGACGGTGCTGGGGGATGTAGGTACCCAACACCGTAGTTTGGTTTGTGATGGGACAGTTTTGCTGCTGTTTTGGTGGAGGACCAGTGTGTTTCCTGTGTCGTGTTTCTGAATTTCTGTGCATTTGATGTAAGCAAGGAACTCTGAATCCTGTGTTTAACTTAATTCGAGGTTGGTTTGTTTTCAGTGAAAACTGTCAGCTTTTAAGTCCTTTCCACCACAAGCAAACTACTGCAGGAGACTCAGCGTGGCTTCTGGGATTGAGAGAAGCCAGAGAAATTACCAACAGAGCAATGCAGCCATGTTTAATTTCCCGTGGATGTGATGAATTCCAACAGTGAAAAATCTTGAGGGGGAATAGAAAAAAACAAGATGGGAAATGACTGCCTGATAGATTTTGTGTTTCAGTAAGGATCATTTACCCAATTGCAACCAACCAAGTGTTTTACAGAGCACTATATGTGACTGCATCTCAGCCTTAGAGCAAACCCAAATGAGCCGGGACAGTTCCAGTGTCACTCATTTGCAATATTCTTTTCTAGTTTTGACCAAAAGCAGGCAAGCCTCTAGATTTGCCAGAGTGTTTCTGAATTTGCAGCCCAGGCGTTGTCATGATGGCTTTCAACTGTTTTGTTCAGATGCAGATGCCCACGTACCTTGGGTTCCTGCACTGCACCATGTGGCTGGCTGAGAGTGGGTTGGTGGGTATTTGGGTGATGCAAACTCAGTAACTCCCCATTTCTTCATATGACAGGAGGTGAATGTGACATTTCTGATCTCTCTTTAGGTCATCCTAAGGTAAGAGCCAGGTATATGCAATGAAGCTTGTTCTTTCCTCAAGTCCTAACTGCTCTCATAAACTGAGTAGTTGCAATCAGGTCAGATGCAGTTATTTTCTGGAGTTCAAGTAACTTTACAACCACATAGCAGTGACTTCTGGTGCAAAGCTTTACAACATCAGATCAGCTTCCCATCTGATGGAGGAACCCAGTTTTTCAGCGGTCTCAAGCACGCTGCATATTTTCCTGTTGCATACAGATTTCTACAGCAGCCGTAAGTGCAGTAAGAAAGATGTGCATTGTAGCTTTCAGCCTACTGCCTGCTTCATGGTGGGCTGGTCTGGGCAGTGTGCTCTTCACCTAATTATATTTTATGTGGTGAGATGAAAACATAAAAAGACAGGTCCTTTTTAATATGCAATTAGGGGTCACTTTACATGGGCCATGCAATGTTAATGGAATTTAGCAGCTTATACATGTTTTTAAATTGCAAATAATTCATTGTAATTTATTGAATTAATTGTTTACCCTGAATTGCCTGCCAACTCCATTTCTGCACCTACTAGGCCCTATTTTAAAGTCGTCCTTGCTGTTCACATGCAAAATAGAGAGGAAAATAGTCTTCAGAGGGCAATATCCCTCCGCTTACTATGTATTTATTTATTTATCTATTTATTTATTTATTTATTTATAGTTTTCCTGTTTTGGACCTGGTGGCTGTTTTAGTCTCATGTTTCTCAGGAAGGGGGTAGCCCACATCAACAACCCTGAGCCAAATCAGCCTACAGTTTGGATGAATCCAGATCTGAGCTGTCATTCACATCATGCTAAACTTTGGCCTTTTCATTTTAAGCTGTCTGTTCTATCTTTTAAAAGTAGCAGTGACAATCTACATGCAGACAGTGCATCTACTTATTTCAGTGGGAACTGCTTGAACTTGCTGTAGAGTTGCAGAGCTTTCAATATTTCTGCTGTCATTTTTGCTGTTTCCCATCATTTTCTTGAAGAAGGAAAGAGGAATGGCAGTGTATGTCCTAAGACGGCAGCGGGGGGAAGGTTAGGGTGTCTTGTCTTTACTGGGCTCCATAGCAGTGGTCGTCTACAGAGGTCCAAATATCAAATCAGAAAGAGAAAACTAAGGAAATAAATAAGGCATAAGTTTAGTTGATATTTTTTTTGATTCCTCCTAAAGGCTTATTTACCAGAGAGCGGGGATATTTTGTGAAAGAAACACTATGAAAAGCCAAAGTAAAACCAATACACAGTCACAGAAGCAGTCACAGCTAATGAGGCAGCTCTTGCATCAGTAACAAATGACATCTCTGAACCCCAGCTAGACATGTTGGTTGTTACAGAGGTCTTCATGTGTGAGAGGGAAAAAAAGTGACACGATCCATCAGACCCTGCAGGAAGATGGTGCCTGTGTCTGTCTGTGTTACTCACCCCCGAGACACATGGGCTTCACCAGCTTCTATCTGCCTTAGCATCCTCTTACCTCTCTCAGATTAAGTTGTAAGTGCAATATCCTCATCCTGCAAAACTGCAAAACCCCCAGGTTTCTCCTTGGCACATAGTGCTCATCAGTTTTGTCCCAGCCAGCTGTTTGATTTGATGGACACCAATCATGCATGGAATAGGCTTCAGGTCCAGAAGACAATGGAGAAAGCAGAAAGGAAGAAAAAGGCGACATCCAGGAAAATAATCTGATGACTCTGCTGTTCTCAGCTTGCTCTGCCTGGTCTGCTCTCTTTGGGAGAGGAAACATTGACCATCTTCCCAACAGCCAAAGTCTGGGCAGAGGCTGACCTGTGAAGGTGTTCTAAATGTTTCACCTGGTTCCTAAGGTAAGATGATGTCAACTTCTTTTAACTATCACAGCATCTTTCTGCTTTTACCTTCAGTCCTTCTGGTGGAAGACAACACAAAGTGCCCCTTCTCCCTTGCTTTTGGGAAATATCATGTCTTCACCTCATGATTCAGAGCCAACACAGGTATGAATCAAACTTACCTGGGTATGCAATGCTGCTCTTTTTCCCACACAGAAATGTTACCTATCTGGGCACAGTGTTTCCACCGTGGCTCGGCCAAAAGGAATTCCATGTCCCACCTGGCTGGCAGGACTGTGTTCTGCCATGCTGGGCTAGGGGACAGAGGCACAGCCAAGGTTAAAAGTAGCTGAGATGCATACATCTCAGAAAAGTGACCCTTATAAAAGTAATTGTGGAAAATCAGCTAAACCATGCTTAGCAGTACAGTGCTTTAAGGGGAGCAACAATCTCAGCCACCCCACTGGAACCAGAAAGAACGCTGGTGTTGCACCAGAAGTGAATGAAAACAACGATCTGTTTATAAACTATTCAATTTGCAGCAGTCAGGAGCTATGTTGGGAAGTGCCTGCTGCTCTATTTGCACAAGTAAATGTGACCCAGCACCACTTGTGTCTGGCAGTGCTGCAGGACCTGCAGCAAGCCCAGAACAGCCCAGCCCATGCGAACCTGCCGGCTCTGCTTTTGGTTTCTGCCAACCCTCTCCTGCCAGTGTTCTTCTTTTAGCTCCTACGTCACCCCTGTCTCTGCCTCAGGAGCTACTGAATGCAATTCTCAACTCTACCAGGAATCTAGAAAGGGTTATTTATGTCCATGATACTTACTTACATTAGAGAAATAAGGTGTGCAGCAGCTGGTTAGCTGGAGAGCGTGCCATGCTGCTGTGCAGTCAGCATCAGGACTGGGGCTCAGCTGCAGCTGCACAGTCAAACCTGGGATCTCAGCTGAGGAGGAGTAAAAAAGACCCCAAAAAGCATTAATTTAATGTCATGCTAAAGGCCATTGCTGGTGTGGAGTCCTCAGTGCAGAGCCCATTCCAGTGCTGGGCAGGGACAGCCCTTTTTACAGCCTGCTATAAAGAACTAATTTAAAAGCAAGATGTGGCCTTTATACCTCCTGATTTCGTCGCTCCCATCATTAGCCTTTAAACAGCAGCTCGCTGTACGTGCGTTTTAGCTTAGCATAAAAAGATTGTGGTGGGGGAAAGGTGTGAGGCGGTGGGTGACGACTCCTGCCAGGGGTTACAGCCACAGCAGATGTCTGTAGACCAAAAAGCGCTTGTCTGTCACCTGTCACGGGATGAGTGATGGCACGTGCCAGTGCAGTGTGCAAGTGGGGTCACGGGGTATGTCAGGATATTAGTACACAAGCCTGGTGGTTGCTAGGAATTACATTTTTGTCTTAAACTTTCTTAGTGTGCAGCTCATCATGTATACTGCTAAATGTCTTCTTGCCACAGGAACAGCTCACTCGTGTCCCCTGCCATCACCCCAGGCAGAGCTGTGCTGCCAGTTTGTGTTTCCTTTGACTGCTAAACTGTTCATTGCAAATTAATTCATAAATAATTCATTGGCTGTTGCATTCTGTGCTTAAAAGTTCATTGTGTAGGTGGTAGGTTGTGGGTTTTCTTGGAAGTGACAGTGCTTTTCTCCTTTCTTTTTTCTTTGTTAATCATGTGTGTGTATGTGTGCAGAGCTCCCATGGCATTCACAGCCTGATGGCTCCACTATAGATGTTTTAATGTCTTTATAGCAGATGATAGTTATTTTCAAATTTAGTTATTATGGTTCAAGATGATTGTGTTGCAAAAACTCTCTTTTGAGATTGGGGTTTATTGAAATACCCAAATCCTTTTGGGAATTGCTACAACAAAAATAACACATTATTCAGAAATGTATCTTCCCCCATCCCCACACATGCATGCGCACAAACACACACACACTCTCACACAATTCCCAATCAATCAGTTACTATTCCTAAGCCTGCTGATACTGGAAAGCAATGAGAAGTTTTGCATCACCCTGGTTTGCAGAGGCAGATTGTATTTGTTGGGAGTGGCTTTAAGACAAACGTTGCCCTCTCTGGGACCAAAGTCAACTCTAATGTCGCTTATTTCAGCCCTAAATGCTCCCTCGGTCCGTTCCCATAAGAGCACTGAAATCCACATGAATAAGTCAGGTGGGACATGCTAGGGTAAAACCGTATCTCTTTCCTCCTGAGAGACTTCTCGCTACGGCAGGGTGGGAATGTCTTGCAAAGGAGCACTCTGTGTGCTTGCACGGCTCCCCCCTGCCATGCGGGGAGGAGCAGGGCATTTCTCCATCCCGCCGCCCTGGTCCTGACTGCATTGGGACGCAGCAGGCGGCAGCCGCATGGGCACGGTGCAGCCAAGCCCAACCGCAGCATTCACCAAAACCTCATCCCACAAGGCAGGAGCTGTGGCACTTTGCTTGGATGTGTTTTAAAGTGTTTCTGTGTTGTAGTTTGGCTCAGGCAATGGCATGGAGTAAGGCTGTCGAGGACGGAGAGGTGGGACCAGGGGCCTCAGGAAGGGTCCAGCCCCAGCTGGAGCCCAGGCTGTCACCGACTCTGGCTTTGCAGTTGCATCCTGAGAGGAGGGGCAGAAAACCAAGGCAAAACCGAGGTTATTTCAGAGTTCTAAAAGGTGTTTTGTGCTTCTTTCCCCCCCTGCGTACATGCACCCACTGAACGGAGTAAAGCAGACGGCCACACGCATTCCTCAGCGAGGAGGCAGGGGTTTTTTTGTGCCGTGCTGCTTATGAGACTGAAAGCAAAACCTAGAAGCAGGGTAAAAAACTGTCCCTGAAGGTGTGACAGGGAAAATACCACGACTGATGTTGCACAAGCTTAGCTGTGTGATGGCCTGAAGCAGAGCAGTTATATGAAGGGCTATTCACAACCCCCAATTTTAAGAAGTGCAGATCCTATCAGTAATGTATATTACAATAGCCTGATAGTGTGAATCAAATATTTAAAGACTACCTACACTCTGCATTTTATTCTGAAATGACTGCAGAAAAGAGCCAAGTTCTAGCTGCTGGCCAGACTTCTTGCTTTTTCTCTATTAAATGAGGCCATATAATTTTCCTCTGGGATACATTTGGCACTGGAGGTATTTAGGTCTGAACTTTCATCACTAAATTCAGGAGGATTTTTCTGTTCAGTTTAAGTAGAGAAGAATCAAGGTCACAGCACTGGAGAAAAACTGTTAAAAACAGATACTTCTCGTCACAGATTTCTGGACACTGTTCATAAAAATAAAAATAATCACCCTGATTTAACAACTGAACTTCAGCAGCAGCAACTTGTCTGTACTGAGATGAAAAATACAAAAATCCAGCTGCACATAAAATTTAAAAATGTTGAAGTTGTTATCATTTTACAGAGTATGAAATGGACTCTTTTAATCTCTATGATTCTTTTCTGCTTTTCCAATCCTTTTTTTGTTTGGCTTACCTTTTCTGTTCGCTATTTAGGAAAAGAAAACCCCCGTGAATTACCTACGGGTAGGAAGAAAGCAAGCAAAAATTGGGAAGTAGTTCTTAAAAAGGGAAAGGCAAAATACCTGGGAAGAAACTACAGTTTGATAATTTTCCCAAGAGTCAATTTTGAAAGACAAATCCTGTATTTTACTTACAGCTTCCTAGGTTTTAAAAAATGGTTAACAAATTGCTGCTACTGAGTACCATACTTTGCATTTCTAGCATAGGGGCACTGTAAATACGCTGCTGTTAAGGCTGAATTTCATAATACTCACTGCTTAAATCACAACACATTTATAGGCAGCCGATGAGGAATGTGCAGGGACTGGGGAAGGATCCGGCTGCTGCCTGCCATGGCAGTGCTGGTGCTGCCCATGCAGCTATGTTGAGCTGCATCTCCTGAGGGTGCTGTGAAGCTCCTGCCAACGTGCTTCTTAATGGGGGTTAATTCATGAATTATTTCATTGTCAGTTTGCTAGAAATTCCAAATTCACGCCAAGAACTGCAGCTGAAGTTCGGCTTAAAGATGTCTTTTGGAAATTATTATTTTTTTGAAAGTGCAAACAGTCCAAAACTCAGTGAATGATAAAATGACAGTGCATGCCCACCAAACAGTATTGAGGGAACTTATTTGAAGCTTGGTAAACAGCAGTCCCTACAAACTGGTAAACAAGTATCCCTACAGCCTGGATTTTGGCAGTGTCTCAGCTGTGAGGACTGGGCTCGGACTCTCTGTGTGCTTGGAAGGCACGCACATCTTTTCAGCCGAATTGAATTCTTGCTATTCGTTCAGATAATGAGCCTCAATCAATGCTCTCATCTACTGACACAATACCGGGCAAACAAATTCATATTTAAAACCCAGCTCGTGCAAAATGCCCTTACAAGTGATTGCCTGGCATGTGCGGAGTCACCCCTGAGCATCTGATTAGTTAGCCAATTAAAATGAAACTGATGGATCATTAAAGTAGCCAGAGGTTTTCACAAGGCTTTCTGTGCGTTTGTCCAGGCTGCTGGGGTTTTTTTATTAATTACTATTTTTTTGCAGGCAGACTTGTTCTCCTCATGCTGTGCACAGGGAGGGGCTCATTGCTGGACGCGTGCACCCCTGCTCTGGTCCACCTTGGGAAAACCTCAGGTTCCTGCTGGTTTGGAGCACAAGCAGCACCGGTTCCCTTCTACCGAGAGAGGCAGTGATCCTCTCTGAGAGGTATGTGATGCTCAGGCAGGATCGCAATGCCTGCAACACTTCTTGGCTGTGAGACTCCAAAGCTAGGACAAAGGCGAGAAGTTCAACAAAACCATAAGCAAGACAGTAACTCAGCTTTCCCCAAAGGGAAGCGTTTTTGTTTTGCTGACGACAGGTTCTCTTCTGACAGCCATCCACAGAGGTTCTCACTGTCCTCTACAGCATGTTTGGCATGAATGTATCCAGGGACTTGATGCTGTATAATCTGGTGTGATCCAGTCTGGCATACTCTATGGACATACAAATATATCCTGTGTGTATCCTAAAAACCTTATGAAAGTTTGAGATACAATTCCTGTTTGCCATGCTCAAGCAAACAAACAAAAAACCCTCAACATCTCTTGCCTTCTTAACAATCATTATTTTATTAATATATTTTACAAGATTGCAGTTGAAATTGTTTAAATACAAACTTTATTTTATACAGAAAGTGTAATAAAGTTAAAATAGTTCCTTGTGTAATTCATAGCATTATTGCAATGCTTACAAAATTTTGCATAGAGTGTGCAAGGATCGATGTTATTTGATACAAAAAAGCTTTATATTTTCCCACACAACCACACACATACATAAATTAAAAAGAAAAAAGCCAAACAAATCTGAATTTCTTGATGAGAACTGTGATAAGACTTCAAATTCATTTTATCCTGTTTACACAATCAAGGTCATCAGAGTAGGGGTCAGACAAGGTATTTTACCATCACAGATGAAAACTGCTATAGCATATGGGTCATGCCTTTTATGCTACTGCTGTAGATGAAGAGGTTTTGCTTTGACTTGCTCTGAACGTTGTGTTGCTGTTGGGTTTGCCTACAGAAAGCATTTGTTGCATTAATATCAGCAACTCTAACGGCATTTGTGCACAAGGAAACTAATTCAAACTAGGGGTGGGCAAACAAAACCAAACCCCAGAGGGATCTGATTCAAACCCAGCAGGTCAATCCCTTCCCTGCTCCCAAACTACTGCATAGTGCAGGTCCAGGCTGAGATCTGGGTCGCAGCTCAGGAAAAGCTCTGACCCAGGGAGAAACCCAGGTGTGAATGCTGTCAGCTGAGCCCTCCTTCAATAAACACAGTGGCTGGCAATTGCCCAGATCTCACCTTTTTGAAGTTTCTGGCACCCTCCTAACCACCGAGCAAGGGCAGGATCAGTTCATCTTCACTTGTGTGCTCACTCCGATAACCCACAAGAGCGGACAAGAAATTCCTCGAGCAGTGCCTGCCCTGTGAAAGGCACCCTGCAAACAGTGCAGCCCTGCCCTGTCCTAGCGGGACCAGCAGATCCCCCGTGCCTGCCTGACCATACCTCCTGCTTCCCACATTCCCCACCGAATCACCAGCCGAACTCCAGCATGGTTTGTGGTGGTGACAGGGAGCCAAGCTGGAGGAACGTGCCTCCATTTTCAGGCAGTGGCTTGAGCTCTCTGTCAGCACACACGGGACAGGGAAACTCCAGAGGTGTGAGGAAACCCGTGTCCCATGCTGCCTCCAGGAGCACCCAAGGCTGTGGTTGAGACAGGACAGCTAAACCTTTAGGGTCAGACCCTGAGGCAGTACAGGCTACCAGTGAGTTAAATGGAGCCTCAGAGTCTCCCACAGCCAGCATCGCGCCTTGCTGCTGTTTCTACTGGGGGGACCTGGCAACAGGATGGAGATAAATGGAAAAGGACAAAGTCACCCATTAGCTCTCCCACCTTGCAGCTTCCTGAGTGGAAGGAGCACCCTGGAGCACCATCTGCGTGGCATCCCCTCAGATGCTGCACAGGCGTTACCGGGGCAAACCAGAGGTGGCTTTAAGAGCTGCTCGGCTGCACCTTCTGGCCTTACTGCTGATGCTTTCAAGGTGGTCAACGGCTTGTGAGAACAGCAACCAGCAACTACCAGCACTATTTATACCACTCAGACTGCAGATACATATCCTCTGCAAAACCATTAATGCTGCTGAAGTGTTTCATTGTGTGTTACGTCAATAACAGCACTGATACTGAGAGCACAAGGCCAGAGGAGGACCCAGACAAAATTATCAGGCTCTGGCTTAGCGAAGGCTTCTCTAAGACAGCGACCCCAGAGAAATCCAGCTGCAGTGTTGGGCGGTGGTGGTGTTTGCAGTGGGAGAAACTCTTAACAACAGCAGCATTTTTTCATCTACAATCCAGCCTTCGATAAAAATAGAACCGCCCACAAATAATTATTCTTTTGCTTTCCAGCATGAGCCTGCCTCAAGATGTTTCAAGTACTCCCATGAAGAAATTTTTAAAAGACCAAAGAAACTGCATTGCTTTAGAAAGTGATAATGCATTTAGCAGTAGCAGGCTTTGGAACGGTTTATCTCCTATCAGTGGTTAAGTTTTTTGAATGGGGCAAAAATGCGAGGGTACAATGCAATTTAAAATTCCTGTTACATGCAAAGAGGCGCATGACCTCTGCTTTGCAACGTGACTGTTCCTACAATGGCAAATATTTTAGAAATGGTGAGGCTTTCAGTTTGGGTAGGACTTGATGAAAGGCTCCAGAGCCCTTTTCAATCTTAGAAAAAAAGACTGTTTAACTAAGGCTGTATGTTTTTTATCTAAAGCATTTGGTAGCAGGGCACAAAGTGAATGTAACACTTTCACACAAATTTCTCCTTCTGATATTCTCTCTTGCTGGCAGAAAGAATAAACCAACTAAATGCGAGACAAATATACAATTACATATCATTTCACAGTGGACAAATCCTTCCTATTTTTTAATACTAGTTAAAAATTAACAACTCAATCCACAGACATGAGTTGCCTCAAAGGAAATCTGGCTTTCTCTCTCTGAACAACCAGCCCATCTGTACCGACTGGTGGCAGAAAATCCCAGCTTTGAGCTGTAGTAACGTGAGACATTTCCTTGGAGAGACACCAGTGCTAACCTTCCCGCAGGAATTACACTTGTAGCAAATGAATTTTTAAGGGACTTGCACCTCTAGTTTGAAGTGACTTGGATGGGAAATCTCTGCGGCGCACTATGATTGTATTTTTTTCTTCGCTTTGGATAAAAATTCTGCAGCTTTAAATATTCACCTGTTTCTGGATAAAGAAAGTGTGTCACTTTTCACAAGGGCACAATACAATTCAAATGGCAGGACAAGGAGTCTGAAATGATAATGCCTCAGGGCTGTATGTGCATAAGCATGGGCTTTTCAACCACAGCAGACTTAAAAGCTTTCTAAATACAAGCTATTCACTGTAATTTCCATCCAAGGCCCAAACCACTGTGGTTATTGTGGATGGAAACAACACCCTAACAATCTTGAACAGCCCAAGCTATAAGTGGTTTCAGTGACAGTAATTCCAGTGCACACCTTGAAAGATCAAGCATAATTGCTACCCTATTTAGTAAAATGGATGTTATTAATCTAAAGTATAATAGTGTAAACAGACAGAGAAGTTTGCTGCATTACTATGATTAGGGTGATGTCTCTCACCATTTCTTCCCTCTCCCTCCTACCTGCCTTGTTTAATTCACTCCACACTTGCTTGAATTATCTTATCAGTGCCATGTCAGTGTTTAACCCTGCTTCACTCACAGCTGTAAACTCAGCTACATCATCCGTGAAACAGTGCAATCGCAGTGCAGAATCTACCTAAAAGTCCCAAATTTCACCTTAGTGCCACTGCTACACACACGTTTTGTTTTTTTGGGGGGTGTGAGAGATCATGGATGGGGGTTCAGGGCTGCTGGCCACCTGCACACATCCCCGTGTGTGTGGCAGGACACTGGCTACTCAAACATTACAAAGCAATTTCAGAACCGAGGAAAAGCATTAAAATGGGGAAAACAAAAGTGTTACCAGGCTGGGTTTCCTCAACAGTAATGGCAATAAAAAAGCTGGTATTTTCACATTCAAAAAAGCACCAATCCAGTGCTTGGCAAAGCTTTGCAGGAACGTGCCCTGTGTTTGATGGGGTGAATTCTAGATGATGACATTTCAAAACCTAAAATGTCAGCCATAAAAAAAAAAGAAAAAGAACACGGCCTCTAACTTTTTTGTGGGTTTACTGTATGCACTTTTAAAATGAAATCATTATGGCACAGTTATTCTTCTTCACTGAGTAGCTACTGGAGTTCTTGATCTGCTAATGCTTGAGTGCAGGTAAGTGGGGATCCAGTAGCACTTTCTCAATTTATTTACACTTTCAGCCCAGGATGATGTCTTTTAGCATTCTGGGTTATTTCTTCACATTTCAAATTTCAGGTAACCTTGCCCTCTGCACACATTTAAAGATTTTTCACATTATTTCCTTTTTTTCCCTCATTAAAGAAGTTAGAGTTTTCCTGTCACTTTACTCTCCTGAATGCAGCTTGTCGATAAACCTGCATTTTTCCTGCCCAGTTTGAAAAAGCACCATTAAAGTTAATGCATTTCAGATGGAAGGACAACCAGAGAAGGAATGGATTTCTGTAAATCTTTGGTCTTTGTCTCACTCTCTTTTGCAATGTGAAACTTAAAGCCATAACAATAAATACAAAGAAAATTGGCTTTTGTTGCAAACAAGTGTATGTGAGCATGTATATATGTGTGTGTGTGTGTGCATGCATCTTACGACAACAAAAGCTAATTTCCTTTAAGAACATCTGTATTTGTAGACTAAGTACTACATGAACTAACCTGATATCTTCACAAGTTCCATGGGAATCTCTCTTTAAGCTTGGAGAAATTTCTAGGAAGGTGTTTGTTTGTTTTTTATTTAGATCTAATTTTGCTATACTGCATATTTCACGTAGTATTTTTAGGTTTATGCCTTAAACCTTTTTGTTTGTGCATATATATGATATTTCTGATCAAAGGAGAAAAAAAGCCCCTCTCAAAATAAAGCTGTTTGACAGCACGTGACTGAGAGAACCAAATATATATCATTCTGATGCATGCTAGCTTGTTTTATTTTAAAGTTTACTTAGAAGAGGCCTTATACATTTTTAGTAGTTACTGTCTTCCCCTTTCGATAACTTCCTTCAGTGTTAACAATTCTTTGTACTCGTAAGCTCCCCGTTTCACTGACTGCTGGGTAATACACTTTAAAAAGTGTAAAAAATAAACCAAAGCAAAAAAAAAAAACCCATGAAAACTGGATACAGCTGTATAATCAGTATAAGGATTCTAATGGAAAATTCTTTCTGCTTTAGCAAAACCACCCTAACTCACCTGTGACAGGTACACTTCATATGGGTAAGGTACTGGTGTACAGGTGAGCACTGACAGTCACCTTCCTGATTGCTTACTAATGTATCACATTGAAAGCAAATTTAATGGGATCCCAAAGCCCTATAAAGTTAAGAATTACACTACATAACCGTATTTATCTTTAACTGCAGTATTCATGGTTGCCCAAGGTATATTGTCGTTAGTATCACAGTCCCTTGATTAGCATTTCAGTGGTGTTTTAATGCTCACAGCTGCAATGCAGACTTGCACACAGTGATGAATCAGGATTCGGTCCCACAGCCACTCCAAGGGCTGGCAGTGTTTCCACTGCCATCAGTGCCCTGAATTTTCACCTATCCTGCTCCTGTCCCAGTTGAGGCAGCGAAGTCATTGGCATCTCTTCCATCAAGCTCAGTCGAAACACATCCACCACCCACCCCAGCCTTGCCTTAGCGTCAGGAGGTAAAACTAAACTCTAAACACGCCCCCGAACAGCAAGTGCTCAGTTGAACTGAATTGCAGGCCCGATTCATAAAGAAATACACAAACCTTTGTTTGGTTTTGGAATTTTATAGATGGCGGGTAGAGCAGATGAATGCAATTCCAGTCAAGGAGGCTCTAATTTAAATGGAGAAAACCAACCCATATGGGTACAGCAACTGTGAGAGATTTCTGGGCAAGGCAGGAGGAAAAGGGACTGTGCATGTGCCTCATCCAACAGGTAGGCTGGTCACCCCACAGCATCCCTCAATGACAAACTGTGCAGTACGAGACAGCGGGATGTGTTTGTATGCTGCTTTTTACATGAAGTGTAAATGTTTTCTCCTCGGGATCTTGGACACACAGTCCTGTTTGCCCTGGTTTGCCACTTCCTGAGCAGCAGGGGACCACCTATGCGGCCAACACAAGCACAGGCAGCATCACCTAAACCGCTGTGTCAAAACTCACGTGGGGCTCAAATGATTTACAGGTCTCTACACAGGCTCAGTCTCTCTAGCAACAATTCCCCGTCTTTAAACATAGCATATCAAATCATTTCATGCTTTCTGAGATGGAAGGAGGATTGTAAAATATATTGAAGTAACTAGAATTCCTTTACATAGACACAACTAAGGTACCCTTTGGTTACCTCAGAGAAACACTTGCAGTGATGGCACAGACGTGTAATGTCATTCCCTAACAATTCCTCCGTAGGAATTCATACCAAAATAAATGACTGAACGTCCTTAAGCAGTTTCACGGCCTTCCTGATACGAGAAGGTGACAACCTCATCCAAGGGCCCAGCTGAGATGACCAGTCAATCAAAATTAATTTCTTGGGATAGAAATCCTCTACAGAGCAACCGGAGGGTGCATGGATGAGGACTGAGCCACCAGCCAGGAGCCGAGCGTGGGAATGAGGATACAGCGTCCCTGCTGGGTCAGTCCCTGCATCCAGCTCTGCCTTTCTCACCAGTGTTGCTGCTCTCGGGGACGGGGAGGTTAATGCAACTTGTTTTCTGTAGAGTGCACTCTTCCTGCAGCACACATCTTCACAACTGCTCCCATGGGATTTGTTTATGAATTGGGCCGGCCGTGCTTGCTATAACGTTTGTTATCAGTATTAAACAAAACAGGGAACAAACCACTACACTAAATGTAGGACTATGAATGGGACTTCAGTTACAGTCCCAGAGGTAACGTACACAGTATTTTGCTATATTTAACATGGTAAAAAAAAGTCTGTATCACTCTAGGTGCCCCTATAGTCTTAATGCATTTCATTAATATCTGTTTTAAGTTGTACAACCAGTTCCCAAGACACCCTCCTGTCCCTCCCCCCAAATAAACTAGTTTTAATAACAAGATAAATATGATGTGCTTTTCCTTGCTGAGTGCATTGACTTAAGGCATAGGCACAATTCCCCTCTTTGAACAGAGATGGTATAGTCCCGTGTCCCAATACAATTGTTATCCTGGGTGACCCTTTGCATTCAAACATTGACTCAAGACATAATAATTACAGGAATCATTCATTGACAAATATTTTGAATTCATTGATTAATTGGAAGGCATTATTGAAATAAAAGTAGATCATTTAATCCTCTTTCATGAATAAATTTTTTGAGTGTGTTGCCTTGTTAGTCAGCAACACATCCATACTAAATGCCAGAGAAATCTACCCTTTGAGTCCAGTCAGTTTTGGATTAAGCCAGAATTGTTCACGCAAAAAAAAAAAAAAATCAAACCCTGGTACTCTCCAAACCCCAAGAAAATATATGGAAGTCTGTAGAAAAGGAATGGGCTAAATTATTTCTAAAGTTTTTTGTCAGCTACACTTTATCTTTCAGATTGTTTGAAGAATACCAGCTTTGCTTAGGTATCACTAGGGATGGGCACAGATCTGTCATGTTTGCACATGAGGTAATATTTTCAAAACCATCTCACTGGCTTAGAAATCTTGCTGTCCTCGTGAGAGTTACTGTGACTTAGATAATTTTGCAGTAATTAGTATATTTATTCTCCACAGATTTTTACATGCACGTGGATGCAATTATTGGTCAGAATTCAGTGATCTGGGCTCTTATTATTATTTTCCAAAACTCGAACAGCGGAAGTAATGTTACTAGATCAGATTTCGTGTTTTATCCTGCCTGCAAGTGACTCATGGACTTTAAAATAAGGGAAAATGAAAGCATGAAAATTTTCTACCACAGAGATTTTTGGGGCTCAAATTCTAGAGGAACCAGCATCCAAAGCCCTTGCTTTCCAGTAATCTGGCTTTGTCACAATCTTTACAAATCCTTAAAAAAGTCTGTTTCATTGTCAACATCTCTGATATTTGCAGTCCCCACCAAATCTAAGTGACCTTGGACTGTATATGCTGAAAAGAAAGATGACAAAAATTCTGGCGTAGCATCTGCATTACACACCTAATTTGTATGAAATTCTCTGTTTCTATGGGTTGAACAGGAAATTTCCCCTGTTTCTATAGGTTTTGATAGGGTCAAATATGAAATCTTCACATATTTGCGTCAAGTATTTTCGAAATTAAAGATCCTAATGGAGCGTGCGTAAATGATCCAGGATCCCTGGCAATTATGGAGGATCAGGATTTTTTTTATTTAGTCAGACGTTCATAAGTGTTTTCCTCCAAGAACTAAATGCAACACCAGGGTTGTAAGCACAGAGATGACTTTAGGTTAGGGTTAGAGCTGATGCGTCATGTTTGAATAGCACAAGGCATTCTTGACCATGCACAGGCAAGTCTCAGACCCCGTCGGGAAAATACATGATTATTCCAGCAAGGAGATCTGGACTTTTTTGCTGGCCAAGTGCAATCCATCTCTCCCAACAGGGAGCCATGCCTTTAGGTGAAAATTAAAGAGTGCAATTTAACCTCAAGTATCTTGGATCACTCTAGGTGATCAGAACAGCACACACCTGGCTATTTTGTAGGGTGTTTTTTTTTTTTCACGCCACTGATTTAATGGTGCAAAAATAATCAGAGATGCTTCTCTTCACTATGTATGTTGGTGGGTCTACATCAGTTCCAGGGTCTTGCCCTGCCAGCAATCCCACTGCTCTGGAAGCATGATCAAACATGAGGGGTGATTATTAGACTATTTTAATACAGAAGGGTCCAGGGGAGCATCAAATCCAATTCAGCAGATTGGACCAGTAAATTTTGGTGTGGGAAAGAAAAATGCTACACAAATGTAACAGGGTCACCCTGGGATTCCTTGTACTGAAACATCATTTTACACAGAGGATATATATATATTTTATATATATATATTTATATATATATTCACACACACGCGCGCACACACAAAAAAGTCTTTGATAGGCTTTCTGTGTTCTAGTAAAAATAGTTGGCAGCTGCAATCTGTGAGACCAGAACTGGCTTTTGTGCTGCCTGCGATGCCCCACTGCAAATAGTCTCTCAAAGGCAGACGCTTGTATTTATCTGGCAGGTCGAGCTAGTGCCTGCCTGAGACAGAAATAACCTCCCATTGGGACACACACAGAGCTCGTAGATTTTTTGCCTGGACCCTGCAGAAGAGGAAGATCCTTGAGGCAAATTAGGTAGTTTGATTTTTGCAGAATTCAACGTTATCTGAAGCCAGAGGGAGGGAGAGAGAGAAAGAAACAGAGAATTAGTGGAAAACCATCATTTTTGATCTCGTGTTTAAAGAAGCTTCTTTTGGACAACTCAGCTGCTACAAAAACGGTAAGGAAGTGTATTAAGATGGGAAAGTCTGATACAAATCTGAGTGAGCATACGATCTGCCTTTACCATGAGACAGCTAAGGCCTCTAGTTTGATTCTGCTCATCTACCCGCCGTGGATTTTTGGCTCACAGCTAATTTGGGTTAACACAACCAGAGGTACCCTACTGCTAGGTGGGCACTATGTATGTGTGTATCCAGGCAACGACTCCTCTCCTCCACTGTGACTTCTGGCACTATGGTCCCATTGCCAGTTATGCTGGCAGGCTTTACAGCACTCCCTTTTATGTATATTTTATGTATATGTGTAATACTTTTATGTATATTAAAAATAACTTAAATGCTGCAACAGACTTAAATTTCTCCTCACAAAACAGAACATAAAAGCAAACATGTGGCAGCTCTTAAACACAAGGCAGCTACAGGAAAGTGTTCTATCATCACTGAGAAGAGCACAATAACTTACACACTAGGATATTACAGGGCAACTGGCAGTACCTGCTCTTATCTTGCAGTTACAGTAAGTCTCGAATTTTAGGATGAAACCACATCGTCTTGTGATTAGACATGTCAAAATATACATTTTAAAAACAAATTAGTGTTAGAAAGTTTAAGACTTTTTTTTTTTTTTTTAATTAACACTCATGGTCTTGTTTGGAATATCTTAAAAAGCAAATGTTTAGAAATAACAGGAACCACACACACAAAAAAATCCCATTCTATTTTTCACATTTGACAGTAAGATAGGAAAATGTTAGCTCATGTTGGAGCCCTGTTCCTGGGAAGTTTGCGTTCAATGGGAAGTTCTTCCTCCTAAGGATCTCTTAAGTTCCCCAACAGGAGCTCCTCAGCTACATCCTTTGGTGTCTTACATCATTATGGTCAGCACAGGGGCCGAGGACCATATGCCCATGTAATTTTGAGACACCAGATGAGGCTTATCTCAACACCTATTTTACTCTTATTTTGTGTTATCACTTTTAGTTATTCTCTCTTCTTTGGAAGTTTCCCCAGTGCACCACCCTGTGTCTCCTACTGTTCCCTTTCTTTCCAAAATGAAAACATCAGCTCCAAAAGCTTTTCAGATCAATAACAGCGAATGAAGCTCTTCTTATAGAAAAATGTATGATAAAAGATTTAATTATGTTGGCCAAGTAAATCTTGTTTTAAAATGACAAGGAAACAAAGAATTTAGGAGCACGGTCTATTTTACAGCCGCATGAATCTGCTTGAACAACAGAAGCTATTATCCAAGCACTTTAAAAATAATGAATCAGCCTTTGCCACAGAGTGAGGTTCGTTTGCATATGATATGTTCAATCAGTACTAGCAGAAACTAAGCCTAGGGAGGCCTGCTTCACCCGTAGCTTCACATCAGCGTTTCAAATGCTCAGTGACTCAGAAGACTACACATCTGCAGAAGATCCATGGCTTGGTTTACTCTTGCTACAAGGCTTTACATCTTTCCCTTACCTCTCCATCTTTGGATTCCAGCCTGA
Source organism: Neomorphus geoffroyi (assembly GCA_033558235.1). NCBI lineage: Eukaryota > Metazoa > Chordata > Aves > Cuculiformes > Neomorphidae > Neomorphus > Neomorphus geoffroyi. The sequence goes on from JAUMJM010000020.1 coordinate 57,862,563, forward strand.
GCTCTGTCCTGCACGTGGCTTTCAAGCTGCCGGCTTCGGCATTGATCTCGATGCCTTTTGGAGCCTCCATCACCAGCGCTCGTGTTGGCGACTCCAGTCTGTAACAGAATGGGGAGTTAAAGAGCCTGGTGGGTTGAATATTCACAATCTCAGGTTGCCATCTTGCACAGCCTGCCTGTCCATTGCACGGCACCTTAGGACCTACTGATGTTCAGTTCCACCTCTGGTTTAGTCAGGAAAGTATTCATGCACAGTGTCATAAACCAAACGATAAATCCAGCCTGCTACCACGTCAGCTCAGATTTGCTATGCCGTAAATGCCGGCACAAGGTGCAAGGTGCAAGGGTTTCCCCCATGATCAGCTTGCTTATATGCAAGACATGAGGTTTGGAAAGGTTTGAGGGTGTAAGGAAATCAATGGAAACAAAAAGAGACCCCAAAATTCCCGTTCTCCACTCCTACACTCATATCCCACTGCTCATGCCAGGTCCACCTGTGCAAGTGCTTTGACTCCTCCTAACTCTGGATATACCATCCAGGTATCTGACAACCATCTACTCAGCCAAACCTTTTAGTTTAGACAATTGTGGTCAATGCTTTAAGATGTGGAAGTGTAAGGTTCAGTTTTTCCTTGCTGCTTATCCATTCATCGGTCTTATATTATACTTGTCTCTTCTTTATAATGCAATCTCTTATTACCTTCTGTATTGAAAATTATAATAAAAAGAAATTCTCCCTCTTAGGGAATATCCTCTTAGTTGATTATATCACTTTTATTTACTGTACCATCACAATATCCAGACTATGATCATCCCAGGTGAAGCAGGCAGATGAACTTGTACAGAAGCTCCTGCTTTGGGCAGGCAGCCCTGACAAAACCAAAGCACAAGGGCAGCACACAACCACTGCGCTTACTCGGGTAGCTTTTAGGTTTTGCCACTGCAGTGGCACTTCAGCAGTTCCTCTGCTCTTAATGTATATAATCACTTGTGCAATTAAGTGTATTCTTAAATGGACTCCTGCTGGTACTGAGACAACATTATGGGAGACTGAGGGAATTCAGCTGTATTTATTGCAGCCAATAGTTCAATAAACAAAGGCACAGTTCCCTCTGTGTGGCACTTTTCAAGTTACAACTTTCCCTCTTGTTGGTATCTTCATATTGCTGGTTTTGAACAGCTTTCCCTCAAGACCTCATACTCACCCCTAACTTCCTGGCTGACTCAACTAAATCTGAGTTTCAGGGAAGAACTGAGGCACATGCAACCCAAGGAATGAGCATGGTCTCAAGGTTAGCAGCCTCTGCATAGCTTTACTGACCTGCTTTTTGCTCGCTCTCTGCAGGGAATCTACGTCTTACATAAACCTTCTGATCCCTTCACTGGTATCACCCCTTGCCTGGTTCTTATATGAGGAACCTAAGGTTAAGACTGCTGCTACTCATTTTTTTTATTCCTGATTGAATTGCAGATTGCATGGAGGAGAAAAAGCTTGCAAAGAATGATTGACAGTAAATAGTGCTACCTGGGATATGATTCCCTGTGACCTTCCAATTGCAATAACTGCCCTTCCAGTATCTGTCAGAATTTCTTTATGGCAAAAATAGCCACAGCACACAGCCTTAGGGCTCTGGCACATGCACTCTGGTGGTTTTCATCACGGTGGCTGAACACATTGTCTGCCCCACATTTACCCTGGAGATTTCTGCCCAGGGGTATGGTAAATTCTCATCCTTCGTGCAGCTTACAAGCTAGTATCTACCCCCAAAAATGAAGGATGCTCTGCTTGCACTAAGTCCCCGGGATCTGAGCTGCAGTGGGTGGGATGCCGGAAAAAATTCCTTTCTGCTGCAGAGAGCTGAGGCTAGTAATGTCTTAAGTCATTTGCTGTGATTTTAACTCCAGCCAGCAACTAGGATCACAGAGCTGCTAACTAGGACTACGCAGCCACTCTCTCTCATTCCCCACCCTGGTGGGATGGGGAAGAGAATTGAGAAAAAAGGAAAACTTCTGGGTTGAGATAAAGACAGTTTAATAGGAAAACAAAGGAAGAGAGAACAAGGACAACAATAATAGCAATAACAACACTAGAATATACAAAGCAAATGATGTGCAATGACCCATGACCAACACTTAGCCCATCCCAAACAGCAGTCTCCAAGCAGTGACCCCTGGCTCTGGACAACTTCCCATTTATATACTGAGTTTGACATTATATGGTATTAAATATCTATTTAGTCAGCCTGGATCAGCTGCCTGGCTATGCCTCTCCCGGTCTCTTGTGCACTTGCACCCTAGCAGAGCATGGGAAATTAAAAAAGTCCTCGATTTCTTAATAACAACTAAAACCATCAGTGTGTTGTAAACATTCTTCTCATACTAATTCTAAAACACAGTGGTTTCTGGGAGGAAAATTAACGCCATCCCCACTGAGCATAAGTTTTACCTGGCAACAACTGAGACTATATATGTCATCAACATTCTCATAGTAAATCTAAAACACAGCAGCTACTGGGAAGAAAATTAACTCTATCCCAGTCAAAACCACGACATCATTGTAGTTAAATTCACCAGAGGATGTGTCCAAATCCCAAGGCATCTGAGCTAATCTGAGGATAAAATAATTCCTAAGAACCATTGCCAGGTGACTCTTTAGCTCTCCAACATCCTAGTAACTCTTCAATTTCTTTGATGTCTTAGCTGTCTCAATATATTTGTTCATCTGTTAATCTTGAAGCTCTTCTGCCCACTGAGAAATAAATCTTGTAAGTGCAAAACAGTGTTCAAGCACCACAGTATAAAATGCACTCATCTTCAGCAGCAGCTCTCAATTCCTGCCCTGTACTGGAACAGCCTCCCAGTCCTGCACCAGTGCTTTATTGGAGAGTGTGGAAATTGGTAAATGTCTTCCCATGGTTGGGGAATCAAGAGGGACCTTCTCCTTGTGTACCCTCCCCTGAGCACACAGTTCCCCACAGCACCAAACAGAGTTAAAATCATGTTTTGAACAAGCTACCAAGTACTTGAGAGTCTATTAGATAACATTGTCCCAAAGTGTTATTCTTTCCATACCTAAGTGACTGAGTTGTTGTCCTTTCTTGACCCAATAAAACCCTACAGAAAAGATAACAGCATCTTGCAAACACTGATGAAGACCCATGCAATTAGACAGATCATAATCCCTACAGGGCTGCTTGTCTCATTCCTCTCAAGCACATCCTAATAGTTCATGGTGGGACAAGGACACAACACTGGGGCTTTGCTGCTACTCTCTAATCCATCCCACTCCCTACAGCATCACTTGTTTTTAAAGTTAGCTGAGCTGTCCTCCTCTCTGTCATCCTAAATCACTAACTCAGACAGCTGCAATCCTGCTGAGATGCTGAATTAACCAACACCCACCCCTTTAATGTTAAAAATATAATTATGAAGGCCAGGGGTTTTTTTTAGAACCTTAAAACTATGGAAATGAGTGCAAGTACTATAACAGCAAAGTGCAGCTCATCCAGTGAGGAGAAATCTGGGCTTGCAGCTTCCATGGTTTTGTATTTGTGCTGAGCATTTGGAGTCTGACTCTTCTCTCATTCGATATTGGTGTGACTCCTGTTAGCATGGGACTTTTGTCCCAACTTACGCTACTGTAAATGAGGACAGAAAGGTCTTAGGAGAATTTTTCTTGGCATTTTAGGGGCATATGAATGTAAGGGTTTTAGTTAGATTATTTTCTGATATCATGAATGAATCCCTGAGACACCCATCTTTAAACCAAGAGCTGAAAAATCTATGCCAAGCCAGAGAAAGCAGTAGAGTTTATGCTCTAGGGGGCCTGAGTAATGTTTAGTGAATACTTTCACTTGAAGTAAGTGTTTAAGAGACACTCTGCTTTTAAACCTAATTCTGTCTCTCAGAGCAGAACCAATTTGGAGACTAATAATGAAAGAAAATGATTTAGCGACGAACAGATAATTTGTTCAAAAGCAACATTTGTTTTTCAGTATGATACTCTGGAGCTTTCTGTAGGATTCACATCTCCGGGTTAGGTGTAAGCCTGCACTTACAGCAGTAGGCTGGAGAGGTGGCTGCATGAATATAGATTGTTTCATTATTTGCTTCTGCTCTTGAATTTTCCATCCCAGCAACTAGCACATAAGCCCTTTTTATTGACCATAGGCGCTGCTTATTTTTGCTCCAGTATTTCCGGGACCAACTCTGACCTCTCTCACTGAGCTATGCAAGGAGGGTAAATTCATCGCTGTCCACAGAGTTACAGCATGCTGAATTCAGGATTGAGACAAGTTACTGCCATAAAATTGTTCCTAGTATGTGGATGAAGAGACAGTCTTCTGTCTGGGTGACTGCCCACAACATGGGAGCCTTTCCTATGCATCCCAGGGTCACGTAAGCCCAAAATTTTAAAGTGGAAGAAACAAGAAACAGGATTTTCAGAACTATCGAACTAGGTTCCACTTATTACGACGGGTGTTAGATACTTTTGAAAATCCCATTGAGCACCTAAATGCCATAACAAATACGACCCTTAATCTCAGTTCTTAGTTCTGCAACAGAGGTAATGGCACTTCCCAAATCCACAGGGAGGATGAAAAGATAAATATATTAGTGGTTGTGAAGCGGTTACATAGTGTAATAACTGAGGTCAGGTAAGTACCACAGCCAAAGATAGATGGCTGGTCGATGGATAACTGATCTTCCCAAAGCCGCAATATTAGGCTTTTACCTTCATCAAAAATACTGTTCGTCTTCTTCTTCCCACTGAGCACACTCGGTCAGCATAACAATGTACAAGATGATGTACGCAGGGGAAGCCTTTCTCCAGCTCACCATGCTTAATGGACAATGGTCAATGTGCCTCTTAAGCCCTTTTACTCAAGCCTATCATCGACACATCTCACATTTTAAAGAGTGGTGATGGCCTGCGTGCACCTCACAGTGAACCCCCCCTCTTGGTGTTGCTGGAAATTTTGTGCTCCTGGGAATCCACAAGAGAGCAAAATTTTCAGCACCATCCCTGCTTCACTTTGAAAACTTCAGCAATAATTTAAAGGAGATCAGCGTATGAGTTTGTATTGTGATTCCAGTGAAAGTCATTCTCTTGGAAAGATCATTACTTACACAGATTTCTAGTTTTCATTTCCTTCATCATAAACAGTCACATTAATCACTCCAACAGCATGAATTATATTTCCTTCTTGTCCTGCTCCTCACTCCCTCCAGAATAATGCGTCGTTTTCCTTACTATTATGAGCAGTCTTTTGAACTTGGGGAGAAGAGAGGATATTACAGATGTGAAGGCAGAATCACTAGCAGCCAGGGGCTGCTGACGTGCTTACAATAAATCGGGCATAATTTCCTTAGAAAAATGAAGTTTAATGAGAACAGTTCAGGGGCAAAAATACTTGCCCAGGTGCAGCACTGATGCAAAGAGGACTTGCAGTTCATGGCTGTTACCAAAGGCTGCAGCACAGCACACGGATGATCCTCAACATGTGAAAGGAGTTAATACGAGCTGCAGACCTATTGCTGCCACTTTTTAATTTGTTATATTTTTAATACTTTTTTCCCTTGACAACAATCAGCCCCAAGCTTCAAAATTTATCGTACCTAACAGAAGATATTTCTGTGTGGGACAGAATCTTTACTCGGGGTGTGGAAATGGAAAGAGAGGTTTACTCTCAGGAGGTGAGGAACATATGATGCAGCACTGTGGTAACAGGAGCTAATTTAATTTTGCTTAGAAACCTCTGGACTGAGAATAGAGCATGTATTGCTGCAGCTGTAGCCCATTATTTCTAATGACTCTAATTATTTCTTATGGTATCCATCTGACCAGCTATAAGATTTCACATTGAGCATAAAATTAGCCAATGTTACCACTGTGCCTGCTTACATCTCATACAATTGGTAAATTATGCTAGCAAGTAAACGTAGAGGTCCATCAATTTGCCGGTAATGAACCAGTATCTCAGGTTGAAATTCGTTTTCAGTTTTAACTCCCTTGTTTCAATGAAATCAATGGGACCACCCATTCATGGTGACTTATATTTCTGATTCCATTATTTGTGTGTTACCTTATATACATTTGTTCGTAGAAGAAAACACTATACTTTTCTTCCTATTAACTGGAAGTTATTTAGCTTTTACCAAATTGCAGAGAAACCATCCTAAGTTTCTAGTTCTAGAATGCTTTACACTTTTATTTTTTTAAATTGTCTTATCTTTGCTTGGAGTGGAACAGAAACATTTGGGAGGAGGAACAAGGTGTTGTGTTTGGACTCACCTGGTGAAAACCTCAACTGATCATAAGTTCAAGCAAAGTCTTGCCGTCTCCCAAAGAGTAAAAGTCTCTGCCCTGAGCTCTACCCTTTGTCGTTAGATTTTCTTTCTACTGGAAGGCATTGCCATTTCATGAGAACAAAAGAAGGTAAAAATATGGCAGCAACAGCGAGCCTAATATAAAACAGGAAAGAGAAAAAAGGGGGGCTGGCCTTGGTACACCAGAGTGTGAGGTTAAAATCAGAAGGGGAAAATGGACAATGTCTTTTTCCAAGATACCGTAATTTTGACAAAATATGACATATGTTGTATAGTACAAAAGCAGCAAGTACCCAAGAACATATAGAAAAGATGATCACTAATAAGAAAATATGTATCCCTGCTATTTATTGCCTAGCATTGACATAAATCTTGTTGTCAATTACATTTTAATGAAGCACACCAATTACTGTTTGAATGGGGACATCTCAATCAACAGAAATAAATCTAGCTTATGGAAGGTTTCCAGAGTATTTTCTTTAGGAGCATTAATTACAGAAGTAAACAAGGATATATTATTTTCATGTTATCTAATTGCAAATTCCGTCTATCGCTGTAAATACCGTTTAGTTTGAGAGCATGTGTCACCATACGGTTTTCAGTGTTTATGCTGCAAATCTAATAAGTGAGAATTCCGATGCAGCCGTACTCTGAAGCAGATTTTTATGGCTGGTGGTCCAAAGCCTCATCTAATTGCTAATATGATCTAGTGGACAATGAATGAAAATTCCTTCAGATACCTTACACAAACCATGGTTAATTCCTAAGGAAATCCACTTAAGCATGTCAGAGTCCTGATAGGAGCAGAGGTCTAACGATGCCTTATTGGAAATTACAGTTTTCTAATTGAGACAGAGATAAGTCAGGTTCAAATGGCAAGGGGTGCAACAACTTTTCTTCTCTGTATTTGGCAACACAAATGCTAATGAGATTTTGTGCAAAGGTGAGTCAAGGGAAAGAAGGAGGAACTGACAAGACACAATGAATTACCCTTGTGCTGAAAACTATTCATAAGATTTAATATTTCCTTGGATAGGGAACCTAGTGATCAGGCTGCATGAATAGTCCTGCTTGAACTCCTCAAGTGTTGCAGGCCCTGATGGATGAATGAACGAGCGAGAGCGTGTGTGTGTCTGTGGGTACCTGTGTTCTTGCTCCACCCTCCTCTCCTAGTGCGCTGCATCTACCAAGTCCTGACCCTTTTTCTGCTTCAGCTCCGCTAATTAATTTTCATGCTAATGCCTTAAATCTAATTTTAAAACTTTCATTTTCTCTCTCTTTCTCTCTCTCTCTCTTTTTTTTTTTTTTTTTTTAATAGAACTCTTACAGCTGAAAACCAAAAAGAAGGGTAATAAATCTGCTGCTGGTTTTGCTAACTTCAGCTTAGAGCCAAACAAACCAGTTTATATGTTTTTCACTGAGTTTGAGCTGCAGGTACTCTGTTTAGTGAACTTCTCCTGAACAATAGTCTCCTGACCACAGAATGGAAATATTTCTTCAGAGACCACAAGTCTGGGAGGAGGGTTAATTGAGTAACAGGAATGGTTTGAAACCATTATGAAGCAGGTCAAAGCCAGCATTAGGAAGATCCTTAGCTAATATTCAAAGAAGATTTGAGTGGGTCTAGACAAATGAGGAACAAGAGGAGTTTGGTTTGATATGGTATGGTACCAGCTTGTGGCACTAAGTAGGTGAGAAACAGCTTTCATTTTCCTTTTAAAAAAACATGTCATTTCTCAGCAAGAGGAACACTTTGAGCATGCAGTTCCTCCCAGCACACAGCAAATCCCCTTCCAGTACACTTTGCACTAGCTGAGGCTTAGTCAGAGCACTAAACAGCAATAAAATTAGAAAACCATGGACAAATCAAAATATAATTGTAAATTCTTTGTGATTGTCTACCATGGTACAACCTGGGAATTGCTAAAGGAAATGTAATTATGCAAAGTTCTCCTAAATGTTTTAGAGTTTGGGTTTTTTTTGACTTTTTAAGTAATTTCTAGAATGGTTTACAAGAAGCTAAATATAGTATTTAGAAGACAAAAGCAGAGATCAAACAGAAGATATCAAATTAATCTAGGGAGAAAAATGTACTGTGTAATACTATTGAGATCTAGTTTCATTATGCACTGGAGAAGTGGTGAAGGGTAGAGATTGTCAAAGAAAAAAGTACAAGATTAATGTTTAACGAAGTGGAGGTATGGCTGAGAAAATTAAAATCATCTGGATAATTAAAAAATTCCGTTGCTTATAAATCAAGGAAGGAAATCATCACAGAAACTGGGAGACAGTAAAAAATGATGTGCAGTAAATACAGATGTGGTTTAAGAAGATGATGGGTTTAAGCGGCCAGGAAAAGGATTTGGGGATGTAAAATGAATTATTTCTGTTTTCAGTGTAGAGATGACTGCAACTTCACTCTCCCCACCTGGTAGTTTGTGAGCAGATTGGTCTTGCTCTGAATCCCTACTGTGCCTGACAGACTGGAGTGGAGAGCTTTCTGCAGGATTACCTGCATCCTGCTGAGCTCAATCTTTCAGCCTTAATTGATAAGCTAGAACATCCAGTCTCATTGCTGTGCCATGTGGTGGGAAACCTCCACGTCACAGGGCCTGGCTGCAGCCAGAAGACACTGAGTGGCTGGGGGCTGCACCCTGAGCCGGCCCGGTGCCACCAAGCACCACTTGGCAGAGGTGTTACCAGCTGGTGCCACAAGCGTGACTAACAAAACCACAGCCATTGCAGGTGGAACTGAGAAGACCCAGCCTGTAAAGGCAACCAGGCACAGGAGACGCTATGGAACACCGGAGCAGAGAATCAGCTCTGGCTGGAGGAAAATCAAAGGACAAAGATGTCCCCTCTCCTGGCATGATCAGAAGTGAGACAGTAAATGGCATTATCACATAGCAGGCTGAGCTCTAACTACTGATTCCACTAGCTGGAACTTAAGAGCCTGTAATTAATTTTATCGCAAAAAACTCACCACCAAACATCTCTCATCATGAATTATGTAGTCTAGGTCAAAACTGGTCAAGTAATGGTCTGGAAATTCTTTTGCAGCTGCGTGTGCTAACTAGAGGACTTGGAGCAGCAGCATGGCCAAGCATCTGCTCCTGCTGACCACAGCTTCTCTGCACTCCCAGCATGGCAAGGTAACGGACTTGATTGTGAGATATGCCTTACCTACTACCTAAATCACCTTTTTTTTCCACTTGTCTGATATACCTCATTACATAATTTATTGCAATAAAATAAACCAAATCGAAATAAAATAAAATCCTCTGTCTGTTGAGTGCATTAATGAGCACGCTTATCTCGCACACAGAGAAAAATAATTACTTTTTATGTTACTATAATTGCCTAAACCACAAATGCATTTTTCAGAAACAAAGGCTGGGCTGGTGTAAGTTTCTAATTACAGGTTGAAAGCTTCTAATTAAAAGGCATAAATTGGAAGAAACCCTTTCAAGCAGAATTACAGAAGAGGCTGCTAAGATTATGTATTATCTTGACATACTGTCACCAAGCCAGGGAGGAGAAAAAGAAATAGAAACAAAGCATTGCAGCTCTTCACTGGGGTCACTGTCACCGCTTTCTACCTAACGTCAAACAAAGTGCTGCCATCAGGAACACAGAGGAGATGAACATATCACAAAGTAGGTCTGTAGGGCCACCAAATTTCATGGAAACTCTGAGCCACTGAAGCAGGGAGAGGGCCAGCTATATCGTAGTCTGCAGGCAATAGCTTAGGCTTAAATGGGCTCTTCTCTAAAGTTTACGCTGACTTCTGGATGGCAGCAGGACAACCGCCAACTGAGTTGGCCTAAAATTATAAAACCCACTGGAAAGCTGGTATCTGAGTCAGCTAAAACTTCCTAGTTGAAACTATAAAATATTTGTTAACACAGACATAATTCAGTGCTCTGCTTTGAGGTGACCTTCCCGTGCATTCAGGGTTTGACCCTGGGTCAGTTTGGGCTAACTCTCCACTATTTTCATGGTTTGCTCTTCTGCTCTATTTTGGAAGAAGGTGGCATCGTGCAAATTTTTTATCTTATTAGTCTGTTTCTCAGGGTATTAAATAATCCTGCTGAGCAGACCAGCATGTCATCTCTGACAGAGAAATCACTTTCTTGTGATGACCTCATGTACTCAAATGAGAGGATTACTGGCAGGGGTGCACTGCTATGCAAATATTGCAGTTATTAGCATCGGTACTTTGCATGCAGTCTTCTACATCATAACTGCTTTATGAAAAGAAGAAATGTTGATATAGATTTCAATTTTTAAACTCTTTTGAAGTCTATCTGTCGTTGGAGTTTTACCTACCATCTGGTCAGACATAAAGGAAAAGGGTCAAGTAGATTAAAATCTAAAGTGGATAGAGCACAGGTTCAGCCTACAGTGCTTTCTGCAGAGATGATTTACTCTTCTGTGGTCATTTGCTCTCTTCCTTATGATTGGACTTAGCAGTTAATGATTTACAATGAGAGATACAGAGATAAAAAACTAAAAAGGATTTGAAATGGTAGAATAAAAAACCTGCTGCGAAAAAAGGTGTGTTTGTACACATCAAATACTTAGTGGTGGTATCCTTTGAAAACATGTACGCACTTGCCCAAGTGGATTTGAAGAGCTTATTTAGCATGACAAATTGTCTACAAGCTGATGGCTATTTCTGAAAAGCCATTTATAGACCTTCTGACACCCGTACTCCTGTGGTATATTCATTCATTGTACTGTTAATTTATAATGATTCCACCAAATTAAATCTTTATTAACAAACTTATTGACTCTGCCTTTGACTTTTTGTCCCCTCTTTTAATTAACTGCAGTAATGAGACAAGCAACATCCAGTATAACAACTGACCAAACATTTTGTTTAAAACCTGCAATTTATTTCAAGCAGCTTCACAAAAAATGAAGGCTGAATTGCTATTTGCTAAATGTCAGTTTTCACACTCTGTTGAATCTTTTCTGAAGCTTGTCAACCACAAATCTGTAGTCGTTCTTCCCCCTCTGATCAGAGCTATATAGAGCATATAACAGGTTTTCAGTTACTTTCCATTTTTATGCAGAAGATGTACCATTTGCTGTCCCCAGTACACTTCACAAAACGGTAAATATGCAGAAATTGTAAATCTAAAGGGATACATATGCCAAAGTTGTGGCCTCTTTCACAGCCACATTTATACCAGCAATACAGTTGTATGTCTGCATGCATAAGGCCACAGAAATGATCAAAACTTCTCAAATTCAGCCCATTATTATGCAAAGATACTGCACCATCCTCTTTTCAAGTGAGTTCAATTCCTGTTTGGTGTTAGGGAGGTGCTACACCTTCTGGACCACGTGCTCACAGCCTTGCTCCCTGATCAGAGGCACAATTCTTATTTCCAGCTGCAAATCCCTGCCCTGCTGGCTTGGTAGACATGAAGGAGCTTCACTTAATCACAAGTGCACACACGCTTCCTTGTACAAACAACTATGACCATAGAGATGTAGGACTTGGCTCCAGTGAGAAGAAATACCTTTTACAGGGTAAAACCACTTGCATTCACTGAATTCGACCTAACTTTTCCCACACATTACTACTAAAGCTGGGATAGCAAAGAGAGATGACAAAAGATGCTGTCTAGGTCAGGATACAACCACTGAACAGGGCGATAACTAGTCTGATTCCTGACATAAACCAGCCTGGAAGTCAGCTGCTCAAACCTAGCTGAAGTGAAACCTGCCTTTTAACAGGACAGCCAATTATTAATTACTATCCACCGATGTAAGATTTCTCTACATCCCTCCTTTGCAGCACTGCTTCGTAACCTATTTTGACAGTCTGAAAAATGCTCCCGTGTACAACTTACAACGTGCAATAGAGAATACCAAGAAGTGAAAATGAGCACATCTTCTCTGGAGAAACACCAAGACAAAGCCAACGATTGAGCAAGACCACTGAGGACAGAGACTGAGTGGGGTCCAGTGCTCGTCCGTGTGACCGGTTGCCGTTTCAGCAAGAGGAGTTGGCAGGGCAAGAAGAAGGATGGGAAATATCTGGAGAAGTTAACCTCAAAGCTCTTTGATAGCCTAGAACTGAAAATCTTAAAGCTATTTAAGATTTTCAACTAATTTCTTGCTTTCAGATATGCAAAGGAAAATAAGTTGGCAAATGGTGCAGAGAAGAAAATAAAGGGATTGTGTGGGTGGGTAGAGGGAGGAATAGAGCACAGAGAGAAAGAGATCGGAAAACAAAAAAATGCCTAACTTGATGAAAAAGAGAGTAGAGATGTCTCCAAAGGGACTGCTTTAATTCTGGTAACAGGATGTTTCGCAAATTCTTAGCATCAATTTATCTTCAGCTAAAAATGAAACTGTTTTCTGTTTACCTCTTGCATATAATCACTCCTGAGTAAAACATAGATTTTAAGATAAGCTTTGGTAATCTTTCAGGAGATATGCTAGATAGCATTTCTCTTCATTAGAAGAGAGGCTGAACCTGGTGGTGGCAATTCACCACGTGCTGGGAGATGACCATATTAACATGAATCCACTTCTGCGTAGGGCAGCTACATCCATGCCCTGCTCAACCTGAAACTGGTGGGAACTGGAAGCTACGAAGCACTGCTGCTGAAAGGTGTTTGTCTCAAGGAGCTGTGATCCCTTCTCTTAGCTCTGTTTATGCTACTTGATATATGCCTCTGTCTGTCACTGGCATCCATGCTGTAGTTGCTAAACTTGTTTCTTTTAAGGTAAGAAATCTGTTCTCCGGCTTCTTACGTCAAACACAGCAAAATGAGAAAATGCTTAACATTTCTTGACTTCCATGAGGTTCCTTCTATCTTCCCTTGAGCCAGTCTGCATTTTGACTGTAATAACCTCCCTCATATTACTTTTTAGAAGATACCAAAGAGGCAATTACAGCTGCTAATGGAAGAGGTCAAATGAAAGGCGCAATGAAATGATGTCAGAAAAGCCACCATACTGTGCAGTGGCATAACCACTTCCTAGAACAGTTTTTTAGCTGCAAATTTCATTTCATGTTACTCTGTTTCATTTTGATTTTAAAAAGAGAGGCAGGAAGGTAGGAGGACTGGCTTTGTGGTCGAAGCACAGGAATTCAATTTCCAGCCCCATGATGAACTGCCTTTGTGACCACATGCGAGCAGATTCAGCGGTCCCTGGTTTATTGCAGTATAGCAGTGGTGGGGATGACTCAGTACAGTCCAGGAGAAGTTATTCTCCCCACAACAGCAAAGTGATACAGGCAGCTCTGCTGCTGACTTCTCCTAGCACCCCAACTAACTCATCTGAAAACCTATTCATAGCAGACTGCCAGCTCTGCTGCAGAGCATGGCTTTGAGACATTATCTCCACAAGAAACTTCACTAGATGGTCTTGTGTGATGGGAATGCCCCTGGACATACAGAAGTAATCCTGCTGACTTCCTAAGTACTGCCTATTAGAGGAAGTCAATAGAGTTGCCCTGGGAACATAGCATGGGAAAAGAAAACGGACCTTAAAACCTACTTTAATTCTCCCTTTGCATGGCCAAACACAATAATAATAATAATGAAGAAACATTCCAAGATAAAAAAATAATAGTGGTTATTTTACAGTCTTTGATACCAACCACAATCAAAGCTACAAGGTATAATTTTTTCCCGGAATTCCTTGCTTTTTCTGAATTGCCTGCACCCTAATGTTATATCTCAGCAGTCATGTTAACACTATATATTGATTGTCTGCTTGGTAGGTAGCAGGAGGGATAATAAAACAGGCAAGAATTTAACTCTGGGTTCTGTCAGTGCACGAGGAATCTGGACAATTTTCTGTGGGTGGCCACCACTGCTAAAACCTTCCCAGTGAAAATTATTATCATGGTCTTCATCTGTGTCAGTAACCAAAGCCACTACTGAGCCAGGCAGGGCTTTCCCTTCTCTTGAAAATGCTAACGTGTTTCTGTTCTTTGAAGCAAAAGGTATGAGAGATATCCTGTTTTATACCATTCAAAGCTGCCACTCTGACAGGTTTCCAAATGTCACCTGTTCCCCACAGACAGAGAAGTGCCGGCCCATCACACCCCTAGCACAGCGAACACTCAAATTCACCAGTCCTTGTAACACTCTCATGTCCCAGCAGCCAGGAGTGGTCAATTCCAGCTCCAGAACAGTGAATCCAGTCCTTACGTTGTGGCCCCAAGAAAACGAGGACGTTTGCGTCGTCTCCATGCTGAGAAAGCCGTGTACAACACCAGACCTTCCAACCCAAATCAGTACCACTAACCCACTTTCTAACATTACCCAGCATCACTGCTGGGATAAAACACTGCCATGAGTCAACCTAACAGATCAGTTGTTTTGACACTGAATATCAAGCCTGCCATATAGAGCTCTGAGAATCTACATATCTATATCAGAGAAACACAGTAGAATATTTCCTTTAGAGAAATTTCCTCAGCAGGGAGGAGGCACTCAAAGCTGGTTACCTCCTGTCCCTCCTGTCCAAGATGGGTAAGGAATGTTCTCAGCATTAATGACAGATCTTTCCAGTGTTTCCTTTCATAGGTCACTCTCAGGATTCAAAAAGCAACTTAGCAAGTTTGATTCAAGCATTCGCCAAGTCTTGGCTGTGAAGATCGAACAACCCCCAATCCATGGCCGTACATCAACGTGCCAGGGAAGTGTTTAATACTACGAGCCCAAAGCTTCAAAATGGAAACTTTTGTGGGTTTTGAGCTGCTGTTCTAAAACACGTTCTCATGTCCACGACATCCCAGTATCCCAGTTCACTGTGGCAGTAAATATTTGTTTATGAAAGCAATTTAGAAGCGGCAGAGACGTGATGGCCTGGGTGTCAGCCTGGGTTTTCTCCTGCCTCAGCCCATGTACTGCTGCACACCAGCAGAGGGGTCATTTCAATGTGCTATCCCTGGTCTCCTTCTGTCTTTTCTTGTTGGCTTGGGACACTGTTAGGTTGAAAGATTGTCTCTTTCACTGTCTACACAGCATCACACACAGTGAGAACTTGTTTCATCTACAGCATTTAGCAACTAATTCCATGTAAGATAATATTAGCCAAATATGCTCTGGGTACCCAGACTCAGTTAGCTGTGAGTCGGAAAGGAATACATTTAAAATAACAGGACCATGAGCATGCCACCAGGTATAAACAACAGGCTGACAGCCTGAAAAAGAACATTCGCAACGTTTAATTTATAGGTGATGACAGTAATGGAGTATCCTGAGCAGGACCACTGAATCCACACAATCCCCTCAAAACCAGTATAAACACAGTCTGTCACTTCCAAAGAGTTCAAACAACTCCATTCCAGCGGCATTCATGGTGGACAAGGTAGGACCTGCTTTCTTGCAGCAAGCTCCTCCAGCAGGAATGCCTGTCCAGGGCTGCAGGGCACGGCCAAGTCTGGCAGGGTGCAGCTCTGGCAGTGGGGATGCGGAGTCAAACCCGGGGCAGGTTTTATTCAGCGATGCTGGCAGCACTGCTAGTATGCTTGTACAGATGACAGTATACAGAGTATCTTTATCTCCTCTAAAGGGTATCTTTTATAAAGCAATCACATCCTGACAGTCATGCTGCTTTAACTTTACTGCTCTAGTTAGAGGTATAATGTAGGAAGAGCTTAAAGAGATATAACTGGACAGGCCTGTTTTAATTGTTCCCAATAGACCTGTGCTCTGTGACCTTGGACATCTACAGAGCCATAAATATGAGCTTTGATTGCTGTTCCCATAGTGACTGGCAGGAAGAACACACTGGAGGGTGGACTAGGACTGCTTCAAGCAGGCAAGAAGCAACTGGAAATGATTAAGTTCAGAAGCTCTGGGGACACTAATGTCACTGCAGGTCAGCCAACCTGGAAGATAAACATTGCTGGGTACTGTGAAAATGATTTTTCTATTTGCTTTCCATGGAGAGAGCGAACTAGGTTACATTATAGGCACTGGGCTTGGCAAATGAGACCGTGAGCTCTTCTGAGGTAAATTTACCAGTCCTTTCTGCTGCTGCTGCAGCTACTAGCAGGGCCTGTCACGTTTGTGCTGTGCACACGTACTGTTGAGGAACAGAAACATCAGCCCTTGAGCTCAGTTAGACCTGCAGAGCAGGCACAGCTGGTGAACGGAGAACATTTCTACGTGGAGCAACACACAACATGGGAATCTCATGCAAAGCTGTTGAGTATCTAGGCTGTTCCTCTGCCAGTGCCAAAGACAGAGTGGTTACTTCTGCAGTGCTCTCCATCGCGCACTGAGGGCTGTCACAGGGTTTGGTGTGGAAATGGGACATCTTTGGCATCCCACTGCAAAAGGGAAAGGTGGATGCACAGCTGGAGAGAGGAATGTGGCTTGTCCTGTGACTGTGACATCCAGCTCTCACTCTCACTGTGCTCTGTACCGTGAATACAGAAATAGACTCCAAATAGATATAAACACTCCTATTTCAACACAAGAAATTGTAGGGTTTCAGGAAAAAAGCAGGAACACATGCTGGTGGCCTGAGCATGTATAAAAGCAGCTCAGGAATATTCATATTAGCGGAGTGCACAGCAGGAAAAGCTGAGCTGTGCTAATAGCGAAGCTGCCAGAGTATTTCTGAGTGACTTGCTCTACAGCACAGCGTGGTGTGCTTGTTGGCTGCCCGTCCACATGTAACTTCATTAAATCTCTGGCTTTATACATCACAGAAGAATAGAATTTACACATGGTGAAATCTAGCATCACCCATAGATCACTCAAAGTTATAACCCTCAAAACCAAACCAGCCTCAACTGTCTCCATGAGTATATTAAGGTTTGGAATAGAAAACAGCTGTTCAACCATCCACGATAAACCAGTAATTATTCAGATGGAAAGTAATATTGAATCTAACTGTGTATACACTTTATGCACTATCCAAAGTCTCCAATTCTCATATGTTAAACTCTTCAGTCTTTGGTATTGTGCTAACTCTAATGTCAAAAGAAAAGAGATAAGCCAATAAAAGAACAAGTACAAGGCATCATTTCTCCATCACTGCCTACACTACTTTTACATATACATACGTCTGTTAAAAAAACATGGTAATTCATACATAAGTCTTTTGTCAAAAGTTTAGTGGTACCCATAGGGACACACCGTAGTCTTCTCATGGGATAACTGATCATCCCATTCTCTCCTCTGTCTCCAGCCTTTCACTGAAAGTAGATTCCAGCATCTTTCAAGCAGTTGAGTCAGATTTGCTGTGTCTGCACATTCTTGTAGTGGCCACAAGCACTGAAAGCATCTGTTATTTTTTTTTCTTAGTTCCGTCCCTTTTTTTTTTAAACTAAACAGAAAATGACAGAATTGTCCAACATTTCTTTTTTTAAAACATCTAGCTCATGACCCCTTGATATTTCTACAGTATGAGCCATCATACGCTGAAAAATCAAGTATTATGAAAAATGAATATTTGGAATTAGGTGCTCAAATGTCTTAAGTTACTTTTGGAAATATTAACTAATAATAACTATTGCCTGCTCTGCTTCACTGTTAATGTCTCTTTCAGAAAGTGCACTTCTTGAACTGTAGAAAATGACATTTTTAAAAAGAATTTTGCATTTCTCTGACGGCAGCAAACCCTTTGGAGAGTGGCTGATGGGTTCTGATGGATAACACATACACTAGCAGCTCCCCAGAATACTTATCTCTGAAAAGAATGAAGCTCGGCAGAAGTGGCCTGGATAGCTCCATAAATCATTGCCACACGTTAATGCCTGACACCTACTAAAAATTAAGGGATGGCCAATTGTAAGGATTGCTCCTACAAAACTCTTGTAATGATTTTTTCAAAAGAGCCATAACCTCCACTTTGGGAGCAACAGAAGTGTTATATGAAAGTATTTGGCAGCTCTGTTAAAATTTAAACCTATCTCTTGGAAGCTAGAAAGAAAAAGCGCATCCGAAGATGTTTCTTTAGTTGATAACATTTTTCCTTTTCCTGGAAATTCAACCATTTAATTTGTTGTGGGATAGTTTGGTCACACTGGTAGGTTAGTCAGTGCTGTAACCAACCATAGCCTGGACTAGGAACATCAGTCATTGCAGAAATAGAATGCACTTTGCTTCACTCAGAGAGAACTGACATCCAGCTAGAGCAAAGCTTCCTCAAGGAGATGATTACAAAACCAGCCTTTACTTTGGTATTGCACAGACATTTTGACTTACTGTGTGAGTCACAAAAACACTTTTACCGTGTATCTGAGCACCTTTGCCTGCGGAAGTCCCATTGCATCGACACTGATTCCCCTTTCAAGTCACATCAGTTTCCAAGATATGATGCAACATCATTGAAAATGTGCATGTATTTATTAGAGGTTACAGCACAAAATACGCAGGCACCTTGAAATATGTTTCAGATTGTGATGGAAGGCAGAGTGACTGAATGTATGTCAGAGGTTTATGATGAACTCTAAAGTGTCTTCATTTAAAAGGCAGCATCCTTTTTTATAGGCATCCTTTATTGCTTGATTTATTCTTTCTATTCTGTAACTACCCTCTAGACTCACAGATTTAGACTCCTGGTGTGATGTTGCTTGAATGCCGTGCCCCTCAGAGCTCTACAAAATGTTCTGACAGTCATTGCTTGGTCCTCTGTCACTGTTCAGAACAATACCAAGGGACGGAGAGATGAAATGATACCCCACTGCTCAAATGAAACCCCATAAAATCAACATATTTAGAGGGTGTTTCAGAAAATTTGTCACATGCTAAGAGCAGGAAAGGACCAGGAGAGGTTTAGTGTTCCATTTTCCAGTCTTTTTAGCTATATTGTCCTTGATGTTTGCAGTAAGACTTATTTTTCGTAAAGAATTAGGCATGAACTGATGGTGGGGATGAGGAACTGAACCTAAGTAAATGACAAATTCCTCTCTTCTTTATACATTCAATTTGATCCCACATAGCAAAACCTAAGCATTTATGGAAGTATGCAGAGCATACATGGGCCAGGTCCCACACTGAGGTCGCTACCAGATCACAGGGCTGAAATCAGGACCCAGGTTGTTTCCAGACGTGCAGCTCAAGCAGAAATGCATACACTGTGTTTACAAGAAGACCTCATCGACTTGAAGTGAATTACACAGAAGTGATCAAGGGACATAACGTGCTGTGTAAGGTCATCATTACCTCATGACTTCCTATGGGAACTTTTTTAAAGGCAAGGCATTGCCTACAGGATTTAGACTATTAACGCTAAGACCACATCAGTAGTCTCACATTAACAAAGTTTCTGTGTGTAACAGTGAATTAAGGCAACGTCTGCAGTGTGATACACACCTAAAGGACTGGATTTGGTGAGGAGCACTCACTCATTGCCCAAATCTGCTGGCACCATACAGCTGGGACTGCCTTTTTCCACTGTGCTCCCAGCATAGATCCCTCTGCCCCCTGGGAACAAGAACTGATTATCTGGTGCTGAGAAGTTTGGAGGCTTTAGATAGAAATGAGCAGCAATTATGAAGGACTTAATTTTTGTGCCCTAAAAGGCTTTGTCAGAAATGTCATTTGTAATTAATTAGAAGTTTATAAACCAGATAAAAGCCTGTTAAAGTCAAGCATTTTTTAACCCAGGGAACTCTGGGTTTCAAGTGCAGACTGAAGGCTTAGGACCTTTTCACAAGTTTCTCTGTGCCGGCTGATCCTTCAGGCAGCACTTGAGTTTCCAAAATAAATTCCTCAGGTTTATAAGAAAGCTTCCATCTATAGACAGAGCTCCTCAGCTGACTCTTGTAAGAGACCCTGTTTTTCTAGAGAGACTTTTATTGCAATATGAATTTATTACAAACCATTTCACATGCACACAGTTTCAATCATTCCTTGTGGGTCGTAAGAGAGAGAATTTAATTTCAGAAACCTTAGGAAGCAATAATAATCTTTAACCTCTGGCATTGCACGAGAAGATACTGCATATTTCCTATCAAAATGAACAGCTCTAATAACCTTCCATTAATATCCATTTATATTTATTACTCCTTCATTAAAGTTAAGACACCAAATCCTTAATAAAAAAATATTTAATTGACATTTTACTTTACTTCTTTCTCTGTCTTTTAAAATGTTAATACTTAAGGAAGTGGACAGAACATGTTATATTTTTATCACATGTTATATTTTGTCACACAGTTCAGCACTAGCAGCGTAAACCCTTTGTGTCTTGCTTTTTGCCCTTATTATATCAAATATAAGCAGATTTACAGTGAGTTCAGAGGCAGGGAACATCTCCCTACAGCAGCACATCCCCTCATTATCCAGCCCTCTCAGCTTTTCTCATTTACACCAGGAGGCCATTTCCCCTCTGCTTTACAACCTCTTTTATGATCTTTGATGGCCTAAGTTTGGGGTTTTTTTGGTTTACTTTCTTGCTTGATTCCACTGTGTCACTTTATAACATGTCCTCAGCCAGCCTTCCCACAACCGTCCTTAATGACATGAAACCAGGCAAAAAGAGACAGAATGTGTTTTTCTTTTTTTTTGTATTGCAAAAAGCAAGAGATAACTCATGAACCGAGGTCAACTCAACATGAGAAACGGAGAACTGCAGCTGAGTTTCCACTGGTGAAGCAGCTGCCAAGAGGGTCTCAAGAGCCCAACACAAACTCGTGTTAGTCTAACCCAAGGGAAAGCTCCTCTCCTCTGGCAGCTACTGCCCACATGCTGCGAGATTTACTCCATCTCTCTAGAGAACTGAGCTGTATTTCTGAACTTGTTTTTCAGATTTTCTTGGAGCCACTCACCTGCTTTTTGGCTGTTACTGCGTTGAAATCACATTTCTGCTTCCTCATCTCCTGCATGACCCCAAAAGCCACACGACACCATGTGAAACACATGCTTATAAGTTCAGCTTCTCCAATCCAAGGACACAATGTCCTTGTGCAGTTGAAGTGAAACGCAGCATTATTTTACTTGCCGGCAAAGCTGTGTGTATGCATTGAGGTATATATTTATAGCAGTCACCTCTGCTGATGGATGAAATGGTGGTTGCCACTTTGCCTTTCAAACCAGCAATGCTCCACCTTTAATACCGTGCTTTCACATGTCTGGCCTCAAAAAAACCACACTGCTTTTTTCACTGAGTCACTCCAATGTCAGCTCAGCTGGGAACAAGAGCAGGAGACTAGCAGCTTCACAAGTGTCAGCACTATCTGGGAATGAGGTGGGGAAGTCCATGGGCTCTCAACTTTACTAAGACAGAGAGGAGAAAGAGGAACCACTCTCCAGCTTCTGCTTGTGCTGCTGACATAAGTAGCTTCTGCATTTCCTTCTCCTCCTTTTGTGGGACACGAGTGTGCAAAAGGTGCAAGATGGGTCTTGCAGCCCAATGCTGCTGAGCCAACTCTGCTGAGATGAGAAAGCACGCAGCAGCATGCGCCTAATGCTCACACACTGTTATTATCCTTCTAGATGAACTGCAGACGCGGGGAGCAACTGTGCGTTGTGCAGGGGTCCCCAAAGAGGGACAGAGGTCTGACTGCTGAGTCGCATTTACAAAGGGGTTCTCATTAGCCACGTGCTGCCTCCATATGGAGACGCGGAACTGAGGCCAAACACCATTTGAGAGCAGGCAGTGGTATTCTTTTAGTATCAACTAAGCAATGCTATTTGGTCAGAAATTATTACTATTCAAAACAGCCAGAGGTGCCACAATAATCCACGGGATAAATCCACATTGAAAAATACACGAAGAGTAGCGCAGCAGCAGCCACCACACATTAAAAAGATAAAATCAATTGAAGTAGTAAGGAAATTATATACCTTCTCCTGTTTGGCCAAGAGAAAACAGCTCTATTCCACATGAAACATAAGTTCAGAATAAAGTTTCTGTAGACACAGTGACTATTAATGATTTATCTTAATAATTATATGAAATACTGCTTTCAAAAGAAAGGATCCCATTATAGTTACAGACACATTTTTCTCCTCTCTTTGATAGGGTTATGCAACAGCTATTGATTCCTGACTACAGTCTAAAGTATAATTAGTGCATTTATAAAAGTGTCCTTTTTTTAATCACAGTGGACTCGTATATCTCAACGTACCTCCGTTACTCTAAATAATAAGTATTATTGCCTTGATACAGTCAAATTCTGTGGCATTAGCAGACAGCAGTAGAAAAAAAAAGCCCTGAGGAACTCCCTACTTGGGTAGGAAAGCACCTCAGCTGTCCTTCCCTATTTTGCTCTGGGTTAGTGAGAAGTTTGTGTTAAAGTCTCGATTTTAAGGAAGCTGGTTCGGAACTGCTGCTCTTCAGCAGGTGACACCCCAGCTGTGGTTCCCATGCTGGGCTCCGCACGGCAGTGGGCTCGGGAACTCTGTTTGCCAGAGGGCTTCTAAGCTCAGATGCAAAGCCTCAGCAGGGAGACAGTCCTTCCTTAAAAGCAGGTACCAAGTGCTGAGTAAGGCAAAGATTTTTATTTTGCCTGTTTTGCTCTTCACTTTGAGTTTTAGAAATGCAATATACACAGCTGGAAAGAAGTATAAAGGGATAGAGAGAAATATTAAAGACAACCATGTATTTTTCTACCCAACAGCAAACATCATGCTCAGTGGATTACATTCCTCTAATTTCTTTAAGATAAGAATGGTGTTCAAAGGAAAATTTCCTTCACTTCTAAGCTATTCAGTCATTTTGAACACGATTACATCCCAAATATCACAGTATTTGCAAAGGATTGGGAACACAGTGATAGGTGGGTGAGGTGCTTTCCTTGCCACCTTTCTATTTACTTCTGTATTTCATGCTCAATAACCTTGGTACAAATAGCTCTATCTCAAGTACGAATGATACGATAAAACAGTAGTTACTGAGCTTCTCACAGAGCATTACAAATGCTGCATCCCAGACCAGCACACCAACTGCTTCCCGGCACAGCATCTCCCAGCTACCCTATGTAAGAGCAGCACTAGCCTGGCTCTGCTGCAAGGCAAACGTTTTTCCTGACTTGCACTGGAACAAACACTGGTTTGCTTGCCCCTCTCTCTGCGTAGTTGTCTAATAATTGCTTTTAAGACACTTACGGTTACAGTTAGTCAATAATCTGCAGATTCTATTACAGGAAACACCTCAAAAATGGTCCTTAGGTCCTGCAGACCAGGTATTCCTCCCAGGGCCCAAGCAGTAAGGTATGCCACTCTGGAATATGGTAGTCCTCCTTAATCATTATCAAAATGTAAATAAAACACAGAATTTTCTATAAATATTCCCTTTCTAAAGGGTATTTTCATAATTTTCTCTAAGACCTTCCAAATAATACCACTTCAGGGAGCAGACAAACCTACTAGACAGACACATCATGTTAGATGTGTCACCGCATCCTTTTAATCAGTGCACAGTCAATATCCTGTATTATATGAATAACTAATTAGTTTCACAACTTATTTCCACAGATGTCATTGCAAAATCTATCTGAGGAATGTCATCTACACTTGAGAAGAGGACAAGCATTATAATTAAGTATTAAGCTATTTCACCAGTGTGAGTCTGCCATGGAGTGTGAAATGGC
The DNA here is from genome assembly GCA_033558235.1 of Neomorphus geoffroyi. Classification (NCBI taxonomy): domain Eukaryota; kingdom Metazoa; phylum Chordata; class Aves; order Cuculiformes; family Neomorphidae; genus Neomorphus; species Neomorphus geoffroyi. The sequence goes on from JAUMJM010000020.1 coordinate 57,886,425, forward strand.
TATAATTCACATCTTTAAGACCTTGCATTTATTAGCATCTGTTTTCTACTCAAGGTTAGTGGTGTGCTGCAGAGAGTGTTAAAAAAAGCTCACATTTTTGTTATTCAGATGGATATATGTGCATGTCTAACCGTACAGATTGGTCACACTGATAGGGTTTCTCTGAAGTCCCAGAGGACTTACGGCTCACACACCTTTGCAAACGGCACTCGGAGGTTAGATGAATGCTCTGATTATGGAGCGAGTGACATTCTGCTGTTGAAAGCTAATGACAATCCTGGGCGCAACACACCTAGGCAGGATACAGATCTTGTATACAAGAATGATATTCAATCTGAGATAACAGTCAAGATTGATGATTAATATCTCCCAGACAAAGGCTTTGTTTGCGTTAGGAAACCCCTACAGAATAAATACAGAGAGAGAACAATGAACCAGGCTGTTGTATATTATTCAGGGTCCAGGAAAAGTTAAACTGATCTCTGTCCAGAGCCATTCCTCCAGTTGTGATTATGCAGCTTAATCGGCAAAGAGGAGTCTTGTGCATTCTCCTACTGACCACCAAATGAGAGGGATATTTTCACTGCCCTCTATCCCATAAGCCATACCATTTGGCAGCAGTTTCCTTTAGGAATCTACCCTTTGCTTCCCTATTCCCACTCCTGTTCTCACTTGAAAGGCCAGGTAGTTGTGGTGGAACATGCACGCTCTTGCATCCACGCATTCCTGCAGCACAGAGGACATGGGTGCACGTGGGAAGAACCACGCACCCCACTGCAGGCTGCTCAACCACTGATTCCAGCTACTTTGTCTTTCTCTCCTAGTTTGAACCTATCTCATTTTTTACTTCAGGAATGTACGGAGCTCAAAACACCTTCATACCAAGCTCCCCTTCCAGCCAACCCTGCTTTCGCCATCCATTAAGCCCTCTTTGAAGAGGATCTGCCTGTCTATGGCCAGATGCTAGGAGAGCACTGTGAACAGGGCAGGACCATGACTCAGCCAGCCAGGATAAATCAGCAAAGCTCTGTCAATGCCTTTGCCATTTCCCAGGTGTGTTCCTCCTGGGCATGTGATCCATATCTAGGCTTCACCTGCTAAAATCACTGAAGGAAAGGACACCACTTTCTGGTGCTGAGTATGAAAGAGATGAAGGCCATTAAGAGATTTGCTGGGGTAAGGAAAGGGAACAGCAACTCCCCTCTCTCCATTTTTGTAATAGAAATAGTTTAACAGATGGAAACCCCCAGCAAACAACTGCCTCCTTAACTCCAAGTCTTATATCCAATGGTACAAACAGGTCTTAACACACTGCCCGCAAGCGGCCTATGGAAAGATTGTCTTTGATGTTGAATGGTTGTGGCTTGATGTTGAATGGTTGTGGCTTGTCTTCAATAGCAGATGAACAGGCAGCAGATTTGAAGGCCTGTCAGCACAAGAAAAGGCTAAAGCAAAGTGGCCATGGCTGTAGAATCAGTGTGAATTCTGCTCTGAGAAAGTCTCATCCAACAGCAAGCACTTCAGGAAGGCTTTGCTGTCATTAGAAAATTGTTAGAACAGATGTGGCCTCCTAGATTAGAAAACAGAGAGTGACGAGGACCTCTGCCATTCAAAAGAAACTCAGCAGGGACCTCTTAAATTAGCTTGAAGTTTAGAAACCAGGAATCTGTTCTTTTATTTTAGTTGTATGCTAAAAGGTATGTGTTGACTTTAGTGGAGACAGTCATATAAATACAACCCATCTGTGTCATGAAAATAAATATATTTGTTACATTGTGGAAAGTAAAGCTTTCCACTTATTCCAAGGCAAATTCTGTTGCGCTTTAAGCTGGTAAAACTACCGAAATTATTGGGATGGCACTGGTATTACAGAGAAAAGAATTGCTTCCTTTCTGGTAAATCAATTGGAAAATAACTCCAGCTAGACACAAGGCTGCATTGACCATTCTTCCCTTGATGAAACCTCCCAGGAAACGCCAAGTGTTTGCTGTAAACTAAACAGCTTTTCAGTATCATTCACTAGTCCTTATAAATTACTTCCATTTCCCACCAATTACTTCCTCTTTCATCTATCAGATTTTTGCATTACCTCTAATTTTTGTTCTCTTAATCTTTATTAATGTAATGGGTTTTAGACAGAAACATTATTTGTGCTCATACTTATTGAAAATGTCTCTGCTGCCTTGTGAAACGCAGCTGAGAAACCTTAATTCGATAAGAATTATTGTTTTGCAAAACGAGTATGTTACATTAGCTAAGCACAGTATTTAAATTGCTTTTTGTTACAATAGGTCTCACTTGGACTATTTGGATAGTTCAGTACTGTACATGGTAAGGTAAAATTGCACTAATAAAATCAAGCTGCAAGTACATTTCATCTGCCATTTGGTACTTTCAGTGCTTCATAATTAACTTTGGTCAAAAATTACCCCTTCAAGCTCAAGGGATTAATTCTCCCTTAACTATATTTGTGCATTACAGGATAAACAGTCATCCCTTGGTTTCTTGGCCTTGGATGAACGGTTTACTGCATTTTTAACCTACAACAATTGTGGGTGAATTCCAGGTGCGTGCTTACCCCTCATGGAGTGAATGCCATGCTGTCTGATTACTTTTTATTTAACTCTGGGAACAGAAATGCCCTAAACCAGGTTTCCATGCTCTGGGTGCCCCTACCAGCAGGACCTGAACATTGGGGAGGTACTTAGGTAACTCTGAGCCCAGGGACCAGGATGGATGTGTCGACACAGTGCCCATCTGGTGTACAACCTCCCAGCTCCCAACAATTAGAGTTTAGCACCATCCTCCTAACATTTTTTTCTTCCATTAGATCACTGACTTTTTAATCCACTTCCCTCAAATTATTTCCATTCTTCTTTACTCCACGGCTAGTCTAGCCTTTCCCCTCACCTCAGAAGAATGTTGATCTTGTGTTTGTCAGACAGCTTCTGTTAGCTTTCTTGGCATATATTTGCCTTTTGAAAGAGGATAAATAGAGAAAGGCAGGTGATTCCTGCCAGTGTCAAGGAGAGGCTCTCAAGACAGGCTCTTGCCAAGTCGCTTGGTTGCTACTAAAATAATCCAGTGAGAAAAGGTCATCTTGAATTCAACTTTTACACACAGGCAATCACATCACCATATGTTAAAGGCACTGACCTGCATTAAAAAGAGTTGCTGCAGATAAGTACAAACACTTCAATGTCCAAACAAACCTCCCAAGCCCCCTCCCTAAACTATCTTGAGATGGTACTGAATGGCAATATAATACAAACCGTGAATTTGAGAATAATTTGAATTTGTTTGCTTTTCTTTTTACTGTTTTTGACCATTTTAGAATCCAATGAACAACTACCAAAACTTCCGAGCGTCTAAAATGACTTTAAAAACATGAAAATGTTTTCAGTACATCAAATATTTTTTCAACAATTTCTAGTCTTAGGTCATTATTAAAGAATATTCTAAATCCCAAACAGAAAACATGAACCATATATAACACCCTGCATGAAACCAGAAATTAATGAGTGCTGGCATTTCTTCTAAAACTGATATTGGGCTGAACAGGATTCTTCTTTTACAACACATGAGTTTCTCTGCAACATGAGAGCACCTCCTAGGAAGACCCAGTAGCAAAGTCCAGACTTGGCTCAAACAAGTGCCAATCCAATTTTTGCAGCCTTGTGGCTCTCTGAAGGGCTTAGCATGTGACATAAAAGCTCTGCACATATTGCCACCTGAATTTTTCTCTGTTTTAAAAAGGGCACTCGGAGGAAAAGAGGACCACCCTTTGCCTGTTCTCCAGGATGTCAACAACCTTGTAGAGCAGCAGGTTACCAACAAATGAATTAGGGTATATGAACCTAAACCTGTCAGGTAAACAGGGACAGAAAGACTGTTGAGAAGGTGTGCACCATCACTCGAAGCGTGCCAATCTCTGTGACACATGGGCATGATCGGAGGCCTTTGGGAGATGGGAGGAGAAGGAGGAAAGAAATGGAGATGACTGGCACGATGGTGCACTGTCTATCTTGCAATGAAATCAGTCTGTCTGTTAAGGAGAGGAGGAAAGGAAAAAGACATACAGATGGTGGTGACAGGAGCAGTTGGCCTCCTCTCTTTCTGACAGTGACAGTTGCTGTCACCTCATTTTGAAGTCTCCTAAAGAACTGGAAGTCAGTATGGTACTGAAAAGAGCAAATGGATAAATCATGTAACTAATGGTAACCATTTGGTGTAGGAAGAGCAATGGAGGGTGGTGACATCTGGTGACAGCCTGCAAAAGCTGAATGTGCACTTTTCCACCCCAAGAACTTCAGCCTAAGATGGAAAGAAAGTTCTCACCATTAGTTACAGAAAAAGGTCTTCTAGAGTCAAAGCAGCTACTGAGTGCCTGTTTACAATGCTGCTTTCCCAGCAGCGTTGGGACCTGTAGGCTGCCGTCTCATTCAGTCCTACTCCACCACAGCATCTTTTTAAACAGGCCAAAAAGATAACTTATGCACACACACCGCTATCAAAATAGGAAGGTGGCAAAACCTGTCCTCTCTAAAGTAAGATTATTTTCTCGATTAACTCTGTACTGCACCCAAAAGGCACCGTTTTACCTAAGAAGCAGCCACCGCTCTAGCATGAGTATGTGTAGAGAGAGAGACGGATGGCTCTTGGTTTGGGGAGGAACAGAGCATTTGCTCTTAGGAAACTTTGCTTTCTCTACCCAGTGCTACCACTGGCTCTTTTCTTCTCAGGGTGGTGGAAAAAACATTTATTTTTACCAAGACAAAATTTTCAGAAGGACACAAAATCTTTTAGGACACCATGGGACTTTCTTTTCAAATCCTGTTCATTGATTTTCCCTTAAAAAATAAAGCAAAAGCAAAAAAAAGTCGCCAGAGTTTTAAGGGATTTTTTTCACCCACCCCACTAATTTTAAAGAAAGTCAGTTATTTAACAGTTCTCTGTATAAAACAAGTGAAATAACAACATGAATTTCAAGCAGATCAAATATAATGAAGGAACCCCTAGCATGGATACTGCCATTAATTCATTTAAATTTAATTTAGCTTAATTCTCTTTGGAACAGAAGCACTCTGAATCAGATTAAAGCCATTTTAATTCACATTTGTCCCCTCTAATGTGACACCCTACACTTATTTGGATTAAATCCCTCTCCTTTTTTTTTAGAAAAGTTCTAAGTAACCACAAACTCGGACTAAAATCTTGCATCTCTTTTGTTCTACTGAAAATGCGATGTATTTTGTAGGTTAATTAAATGCTATTGGATATGTCAACTATAATCTTGATTCCTGCCCTGCCTGAAAAGCAAAGGTGGGCTGTGCTAGAAAGCCTTTACCGCCTGCAGCTCACCTACAAATCCACCCACAAACTGCTTTGTTTGCTTGCTCTGCCCAGAGAAACAGGGGGTACCTGCGCTCTGCATCACCTCACCCTACCCTCCTGGGGCTCCTTCCACCACAGTAGACCCTAGAGCTGCCCTGGCAGCTGCATGACAGGCTGAGCAAAGACCTTGTTTTCTCTTTTATTTTTTATTTTTAAAGGAATTATACCAAGATTGGGAAAACCACAAGGCAAGGTTCAAGCCACTGCATGGAGAAAGAGAATAAAATTTCATAACAAACTGAATCACACCACCACTGCACTTGTTATCTGACATGTGATCCCTAGGGTGCAAAATGGGAACAATTAGAGTGTTTCCAGAGAGAAACTGAAAGATAGAGATGGACCCAAGGGAAGGCGGTGAGGATATTCTTCATCTTTCACAATGATCTGGCTGCGCCATAACTATGCCTGGTATCAGAGCAGAGAGAGTTAATGAGAGGTCCTCTCCCAACTCGGTGCATCTGCAGTAAATCTGCAGCACTTGTGCACAACTTCAGCTGTCTGAAAATTGCTTCATTCCCAGCAGTTTCCAGGAAAGGAGAGCTGACTACCCAAGATGTCCTTCTGGAGATTTTTTTCACCTTTTCTCTCTCTCTTTTTCTAAGGAACAATAATTGGAGCATTGAAGGCAAAACCCCTACAGCCCTCTTGGTCAGAAGATATCAGGAGATTTGGTCAATAATTTATTAGGCCATATGATTGATTTCTATTCAGAGACAAGTCATCCAAACTAACTTGTAGTGCCACACTTCTGTTTTCTTTTTTAAATAAATAAATAAATAAATTTAATGCCCAGCATTAGCTTGAGGGCAAAGCTGGTCCTCAGAAGCTGTGGTGTTTATTCCCTCCTGAAATATTGCTGTCAGCGAGTGGTGTCTCTGCGAGTGTCAGCAGTTACATGCAGGCACAGCTAGAGCCCGTGTAGGTCAGGTAAGGTTTGCGTTTCTGCAAGACAGATAATGCTGGAGAGGCATCCTTTTGCCTGCTGCTACTCCCTGTGATTCAGCACAGACTCCAGTACTTCCCTGCACAACCAGGAAAAGATTTCTCTATTTTTATTTAATTGCTGAGCCCAGGGTATGCAGAGCATATTTCAGAGGAGAAACTATGCTCTCATAACCCATGTTTGCCTTAGCTTGGTCATTATGAGTAAACATGGAAGATCCCTTCTCCTCCATGGCATCCTCTCGGGGATGCCTTCCCAAAGTGAATCCCCAGGCTCTTATGCAAAAGCAGAAATGATGCCCAGCAGTATGCACAACTCCAACAAGGCATCGCTGAGTTACCGTTAAACCATATTCCAAAGTTTACCTTAGTTCCTTGAAGGGGTCTGCCCTGACATTGGGAGTTTCTATAGATTTAGGGAACACTGTGCCTTCTGCTCCTGAAATCACAAAACAAAACAGAAGACATTGTAAACATTATAAGCTGTCATCAGGGGAGTGATTGTCAAATCATACCTAGCTGCAATTTAAACCATCACCTGACCCCATTCCTCTCTTGCACACATCCCTCCTGTCCCCAGAAAAAGCCAGACTTTGATTATCTGAAACTGGTTGCCTTGATTACAGCTGGGATTTGCCCGTAAACTGCGCTTTTGGCTCTAAAAGCAGCTGCTTGCACTCTGACTATGGGAAGTGTTTGCCAACCCAACTGATGCAGGGAGCTTGGAAAAGATAACCCCCCCCGCCCTCCCTGGCCTTGGTAGCCAGGCATTTAATTCAGCTGCGTCCCTCATTAATGAACCGGGATGCATGTCATGACATTATTTTTTTTTTGCTGGGCTCTGAGAAATACTCAAAGGAGAAATACAAATTCTGGCTCGATCACTGCAAATGTCTCTCAGGGCAGGCTGTGCTCCTGCTTGGGGAAAAGGAGGGAGGTGACAACCTGAGGAAATGCAGCACAAGCAGGCAGCAGACTCTGCTTTATCCCAGCCTGGCTACTGGTTCCACGTGTGACCCAGAAGTCATTTAACTTATACTCATTTCCCCCTTCCCTTAGAGACACTGGGGAAGGCATCACCCTACTTGCTAACTGCTTTTAGATCCCACACTGCAAACCACTAGATAACACGAACAACTCTCCTAAGTTTCAGTCCACTGCAATCTCTTCCGTGGCCACCTGCACAGCCCAAGCTGGGCCATTTCACCCAGCCAACCCTGCACTGGGTCTGTATTTTGGAACTGAGCCATGCTGTGTCTCTAGAAAGATGAGCTGTCCCTGTATCATTGTTTTAAGCCAAAAGCAGCCCACGCCAACCTCTGTTAAGCCTTTCCACTAATTGTTCTAATTTAAAAATGTGCATCTAATCTGAATTGGTCTCACTTCAGCTTCCAGCCACAAAATCGTCTCGTGTTCTCACATTCCAGCCAACTGGCCCTGCATGAGCAGACTGTTTATAGTTAGTGATGGTGACCCAACCACCCCAACCTTTTCTGCTAAGTTATGGCTTTCTGAATCATTAACTGTGAAGCAGATTTTCTGGACTTCTCATTGCTCTTTTCTGAACCCATTCCACTTTTAAAATATTCTCTTGGGACATAGCAGTCCCCAGGTGCTGTCACTGATGCTCTATGTTGCAGAACGTCACGTTCTCTCTGCCATCGAAACTTCCAATTAAAACACAGCTAAGAATGGTAGTAATTGCCTTACACACAGCAGCACACTAGAAATTCATTTTCATGTTCTCTGATATATAGCTGCCTACACAGTGAGCAAGTATGACCTGTATTCTTAAATTTAGAGCTGCAGTCTTGTGTTCAGATGCACTGTGAACAATTAGTCATTCATTATCTGTAGTCATCACAGCAATTTCAGTGTCAGCATGCAAACAACACCAGTGACACTTTTTTTATTTCCTTATTTTTTTCTTAGATAAAGCTGTTGGTGTCAACTACAGATCCTGATGAGACCTTTTACATATACTGCTGGAGGTGTCTCTTAACACGTGCTATTATAATTGTTACCCATGTCCAGTTCAGAAATCACCAACCACTATAAAATAAAAAATGTTCTGAGATGATGCAAAACTTGTTAATAAAATATCCTTCTGTAGCTTCTGCTATAAGTGAGAAACACCTGTGGCTTCAATAAGACTACACTGAAATAAATTAACTAAGCTCTCCCACTGTGTTAAACAATCAGAATGAAAATAAGCACTCTAACATTTATGGAAAAAAACCCAAACTCTTTTTTAACCTAAAGAAAAACAAAGTAATCTCAAAGATGATAAAAGCAGTCTAAAGTTTGAAGCTTTATACTTGGGAATTGAAATTGATCCTATGGCACAATATAGATATTTAGCTCTTAACTTTACTATCAGCCTTCATCGTTACAAGTTGTCAAAAGCAGCTGTAACTCGCCAGCCATGAAGGTTATTATTACCAGATCTGTCCTCTCTCAACAGTTTCCAAATGATTTAAGTCTCTGCTTAGCCACACAATTGCCTTGGCTATTAGCTTCGCAGTGAAACATATCTGCATAATAAAACAATGACTTTTGAGGGGAGGAAGATGAGGAAGTGTGGCTGGGGAGTTGCACGTGGATATTGTTGTGCCCTTTCCACCTGTATTGCTTAAATGGTGGCTTTATGTTGGTAATTTTAATTCATTTTTATACACTTTAAGTCAGTTGTTGAAGTTATGCAAAGCCCCAAATAACGATCTGCACATATCAGAATCACCTGGAGAATAAGAAGAATCTTTAGCATAATTCTTATGACTTGGGCTTTCCCAGGTTTTCTTGTTATTTAATTTAAATGCAGGAAGCAACTTTGGAAACAAAGCCAGTGAAGATTCCAATGCAGTAATTTCAGGAATGCTGAAAATAAAAAAAAAAAATCAAAACTTGCCATTCCTTTCCTCCCTCTCTTTATTTTCCTTTTCCTATACACAGGTCTCAAACCCTCTTTTTCCATCTTAGTTATTCCCACGTTGACAGAAGAGTCCCTTATGCACTGGGAACAGGAACGAGAGTTCCAAATCCTTCTGTTTGTCTCTTCTGATAAGAATTAGAAGTGAGCGCTACCTGCCTTGATAAGGATTCCTGCCTTGACAATATAATTTCTTATTATTCCATTTTAAAACATAAGATCTCCCAATAGGGCCACCTGTTCCTGTCACCGAGTAGGACATCAGCCAGGAGGGGATGCCTAGGGACCAGAACTGAGACATCCCTCCCTTGACTCTGGCTGTCAGCAGCTGAGGGACTCCTTGAGCTGGCCGTGTCATCCAGCCACTGGAGAGACACTGATACGCTTTCCTCACCTAATTATCATCTTAAGTGTCCCCATTTCTGTAGCAGGGGGCTCACAGATGAATTTAATACTCTGGAGAAGTTCTTCCTTCGGTCTCAACTCACTGCCTGATGATTTCACTGGATGCTTGTTCTGCCTTGGACTGTGAAAAACAGTAAATAACCATCCTCTTCTCTTTGTGCTACTGGAAATTTATATACTTCAAATGTAGCTACTCTCACCAGCCCTCTCTCTTGCACAATGAAGAGTCTTGATATCTGCCTGGAGGATCAGCAGCTCCCGCAGTGCCTCCCAATGGAAACAACTGCCTTGGATAGATTCGACTACACTGAATATTTGTGTCATAGTCTGGCTCTTGGCCACTATAGAAGTCCCCAGCCAGGCTGTGACAGCAGCAATGTCGGATGGCATTGAAAGGGAAGCTGTTAGGCTGGAGGAAGTGACCTCACATAGTGGTTTTACTAAAGGCTTTGGCAAAAAAAAATAGAAGGAACCTTTGAGGGAAGTGCGCTGTTGACACTGAATTGTGCTATTCTGGCTCTGCAAAGGATGACTGGGATGTCACGGAGAAAGAAATGTTTGACCTTATGGAGTGCAAGAAGAGAGAGAGGGTGAAATTCAAAACTACGTAGGCCACGGTCATGTGTTTAGAAAGTAATAAGGATTTCTGCTGCATGTTGGCTGCTCCCTGGATGGGAAGGTTCCTTGGAAAAACTCTGAGGGCTACTCATGCTTCGAGGCCAAAGGGAAGATAAACATGACATTAAACTGAAAGTCAAGAGGCAAGTCTAAAAAAAAATCACATTATTTTAAAAATCATCAGTGAATCCTTGCACTATTATGTAGCCCCCGGCTCATCCCCAGTGAGAAAAGCACACAGAGAGGAAATATTGTCATGACTGCAGGAACAGAAAAAGTCTATCCTACGAAAGAAGACTGGAAGGACTTTGCTTTTTAGCTTAGCAGCACGAAGGCTGTGTATAAATACATTAGGAGGATAAATAACATGAAGGAAAAAGAGCTACTGGCTACAGGCCAACGTCGGCAGGACAGCAAACATCAATAAACCTGTCCCAGACATATTTGGGAAGAAAAGTAGGTGTTTTTTAGAGAAAAGAGGAGCAAAAATGGGAGCAGCTTTTCAGGTAGAGTAGATGAGACAGACACTCTAACCGATTTGACAAGTTAATGACTATAAGATGCAGGGTCTCAAAACCAAGGACAAGATATACAAGACCAGAAGGTGACTTCTACTCTTGCACTCCCCTTGTCTGATTTTCACTGTCCTCTACCTGAGAAACGATGATTTTGACAAAACGGTATTAATGCATAACTCTAACAGTTCAAGACTTAGGTGCTACAATATCTCTTCTTAATCAAAGCTACTATACCCCTCTTCTTCCTTTACTGAATATAAAGAAAAAGTAAATTAAATTTATTATTTTACAATATAGTTTCTGCTTCCTGAATTATCTGTTATCAAAACAACTGCTATCTACCATGAAAAATGCATAATATAAAATTTCTATTTCGTTGCGAAGTACCGAAGATATTTTTTTTGATCTTATGAGACTCTCTGCTGCTTCTAAGGGTAACTTACCTGCAAAGATCCAAAGACAGTTAAGAGAAAACAATAATATAATTTGTATTTAAATATACTAAGCCGTACATCCCTAGGTAATAAATTATTCTTTCTTGCAGTACTATATCAGAGCGACTTCTATTAAAAGCCATATCTACCGATTCCCTCTTCTGACACTGTGTAATTTACGACCGATAAATGTTCATAAACAGTTTGACTGAAAAATCCATAAAGCCATTTCAGCTTTATTTTAAGTTCCATTTAATGTCCCTCAAAAATGATTTCATCAATGTGTTTCCATTAGCTGGTTCTCTGCCCAATAACTTAATTCCACACAATCAGTCAGGAACTTATAAAGCATATGACAGGATCCACCTAAAGTATTTTGAATCACCATAAAGATTCACTCAAAGAGTGAGGTTTTTTCCCCTTCTAGGGCATAAGGTGTGGGGGGCAAAAACGTCAAAGACCTCTGTACGCATTCACTTCATGCAAGAACAAAAATCAAGCGGGAAGGGAACATTTACTATCCAATTTCAGGTTTGTTTTGGTTTTTTTTTCTTTGGTTTGCTTCTCTCTGTTCTCTTATTTGGAACTCAGAAGCAGGCCTGCATGAGAACAGGTTTGCCAAATAAGAGTTTGCCTTTTCTCTGGCACTACTGGTTTCTTAGAAGCCTGCTGCCACATCCAGGAGACCGTCCAGGTTGCAGTTTGGACCACTGCAAAAAAGTTGCTGGAGCTACATCCAGCTTCTGGATTTCCTCTCACCTTCCTCTTTCCATTCTGCACCTGCCATAGCAGCCTCCAGTGCCACCGGGCTGTAGCATCTTCTCAACAGCTCCAACTCTTGCACAGGAACACATTGTCCTCGTGCTGCAGAGCACGTACCTGGCACAACCTGCCCTCACTGTTTCCAACACAGGACCAACAAAAAGAGCCAGAGGGCTGTGCTTTTGGCAATCACTTCACTCTATGACATGAATTCAAAACATAGCATAAAATCAGGAGGTTTCTTATTCCAGTTTTGCATTGAAAGAAAGCAGAAGCATCATGTTGTGTACGTCCATGTTGGTCTGCCAGATTGTGAAGGATTAGCCCTGTTCATCCAGATGTGGAGTTTGCTGATTGATCTCACGAGCTTTGTGAGAAAAGACTGGGAAATCATGAACACCCCATCCAGGTGAAGCCTGTGGTGTGAGTTCTGAATGCCAGCAGCTTCGCAGGGGAGAGAGGAGTCACAAATGCCCCAGGAAGGGAGCACATCTCAGCTTCTCAACCAGCGTCAAACCCAACCAGAGGAAAGTGGGCACCAATGGTTCAGCCTTCCAAGCTGCCTTTTGCTCTTCTTTTGCCCTGCGAAAGTACCTGAGCTGTATGACACTGTCCTAGCACCTTCTCTGGCACAAAGACAAGGTCAGCCCTGCTCCTTTTGACCAGAACTGGGCTCCAGCCACTGTGACAAGATATTGATCACATACTCCTCCCTCTGCACAAAACTTGCTCTAGGCTTCTCCTGCTGTCAGCTGAAAGGGAGAGAAGAGCTCAAATGCAATGCGATGAGAGGTATTTTTAGACTAATGATTGATGTTCCTGCTGTCAAGGGTAGGTGGCAATCAGTTGAACAGCACTTGGGGGTGAACAGAATGCAAAGGAGAGAAATTTCCGCTCAGGTGCAGATGCACCTGGTTAGCTATTCCCCATTTTCCTTTTCCTTTTGTTTCTAGACAACACGTTTCTTTCCCACTCTGCGTATTCTTCTAGCAATAATTCCCAACCCACGGTGCACTTTTAGTGTTGTATATCACTGCTTTATAATGAAATTGGGGGCTCGGAGCCCTGTGACAAACTTGGTGATTAAGTTCATTTAAATGTATCTTCTCTTTAGCGCTCTGCCTTAACGTAGCATTGTGCAAATTGAGGGGAGAAGAAGGATTTGCTATGAATTTTTTTCTAGCTGAAGTCAACAGGCAATACATAGCATGCTGGTGATCACTATGAACTACCTCTAGTCCTGCTATTATTGATCAGGTCACATTCAGCAATTTGTTCATGAAAACACCCATGTGACGAGGTTCTCTCTTCTGTAGGTCTCATCAGGGCAATACGTGACACTCTCAGAAAGGTGTCTGTGCAGATATCCAGGAACTAAATCCAATATAGAAATGATTTGTGCCCGCTTCTTTTAATTCCTAGCTTTAAAAGCCTTATTCATCCTTAATTGATGTTTTTTAAATGGATGAACATAGTAATTGCTGTTGCTCCCCTTGAATCCTATCAAATCTGAAATCAATAAGAGCTCCATTTCAGGGTGCAACAATAACAGCCTGACTAGGTTAAGCCAGCACACTGAGCAAAAGCCGTAAAGATTCATTCATGGATTTTTTTTTTCTAGTATGGTACAAAATTAGTGCACTACGAAGGTCTGTCTGTCTGCCTTCATTGTCAAAGTGTTGGGGAGTTGTTCTTTAAAGGGCAATCTATGTAATGAAATTATCTGCAGCATCATCAAATGCGTTTATAATAAAAATGTAATAAAAATTATTTAGAATCTTTTAGATGTTGGTCTTGGCACTGTGTGCACACGGGCAGTGAGTCAGTCTTGGGTTGTGGTTGAGTTAGGCCAGATGAGAACTCCTTGTGGCTCCAGCACTGCCAGCTCTGCTGGGTGGAGAAGAGCAGTTTTCTGACTCACAGTCCCAAGGAATAAACGGAGCCTTCTTTTAAGCTAGAAAACTTTCAAACAAGATGAGCCACAGCTCTAAGATAAGCATGAGGGTCATTAGTGATCACAGTATCACAAGGTTGGAAAAGACCTTTGAGATTGAGTCCAACCTATGACCCAACACCTACACCTACTCCTACTTGTCAACTACACCATGGCACTAAGTGCCTCACCCAATCTCTCCTTAAAAACCTCCAGGGACTGTGACTCCACCACCTCCCCGGGCAGCACATTCCAATGGCCAATCACCCTCTCAGTAAAGAACTTCTTCCTAATGTGGAGCCTGTATGTATCTGTGTCTGTAGACACACATCGACCTTCAACAGCCTAGCTTCCATGGCTGAATGTCTGAGAAATATAAAGGGAATAACAGAAAAAAAAGACAGGCTTGCATCCAAACCAAGAAATGACATATGAAGAAAGGTTGCCACAACATATGCTGACCTCTAGATATTTGCTTCTTGACTAGTTTGGGGGTCCTTCAACACTTTTTCTGCAGCTCAACAATAGCAATGTCATCACTGAATTCCTTTGAACCTCTTCTTGGCATTCTGGTGCAAAGTTGCAAAGAAACTCAGGAGAGCATCTGAAGTAGGAATACACAGTGGAAATTTATCAAGGAGAATATTATGTGAGCTTCAAAACAGATCAGGTTGTGAAGGCTGTGGAAGACACTCAGGAAATAAAATATAAATCTGCCACACTTTTAAACTTGATTTCAGTGTTTGGTAAGTGTACAGTATGTTTCTTTCATAATCCTTGTGACATTTAATCAATATTAATCTGATGGTGGATGATTTTTCTTTTTCCTTAAATAGGATTAATGTAACACAATCTGAACACACATTTCAGCCTGGACTAGAAGCCTACACACTTTACATAAATGCTATCGTTTTTGTCTGGAATGTACTTTGAAGCAAAAGCAAACACAAGGAAAACTTCACGGTATATTTCCCTTCTGACACACATTGTTCCCTCCAACAACCTGGGTGAGTAGATTTTGAAAAACGAGGGCAATGTTACTTGAATTCAGCATTAAAAGGAATGCACAACAGTGTCTACACCTCTTGCCCTCGGGGTAGCAAAGCAATCAGAAGTATTCATTCAATAATTGCATGTTGGCTCAAGATCTGGTTATTATAATTTCTTTCCTCACACAACGGGAAAAAAATATTTATTTGGAAGAAGGCAGTCAGAAATCCCACCCCAGCCTCTAGGGAAAAAAAATCCACCCAATTCAACCAAATCATCTTTTACTATCTAGTTTTTTAATTCTCTGTCACTGCTGATTACAGATTAAACCACTTTTTCACACCTGACTTTTACGGTGATACGGCAATAGCGTGATTCCTATCCGAAAGCAAAACAGAATTTTCTTCACTGAGAGCAAACAGATTTTTTTTTCCCCCAGCTGCTCCTTAGTTTTGATAAACATTTTTTTTTCTCGCACCACAGCTCTGCCATGAACGCAAAGAAATTTGATGAAACTCCATTGCTGTGACTGAGTACTGCAGACAGTGGAGGCTGTTCTCAGTCTTGCTGGTGCTGTGGTAAAACCTGGTATCTTCATTTGTATTTCTCGACTTCTCAACTTTCCTCATTTTATTCTCTGTCCTTTTTCTGCACGACCAATGACTACGCAACAGCTTGACAATTGCTCTGGGACCGCATTAGTATTGCTGCTTAATTACCTGCAGGGAGTGCATAGTGAATATTTGCAGCTGCTTCCTAAAGAAGTTCATACATCGTCTGCAAAAGGTCAAATGCCTGGCCAAGCCTCATGAGCAGCACAGTCATGCCACACTCTTTCCTCTTGCCGAGAAGCACAGAAGGGAGCTCTTTAGCATCTACTACCTCCAGGTGCCTTGAAGCAGCCTGCGGAAGCAGGAGCTCATTTGCAACTGGATAAACTGGGAAAGGCCTGCGACCCCAGGCCGATGTACAGCTCTTGCATCCAGAAGCACAGTGAGGTACCCCAGCAAGGTACCACGCCACGCTTCGGCGGCATCGAGTCAGCTTTGACTTAGAGGCAACTTCGTCTCCGCTGCCTTTGTAAAGGAAAAGGATCATAGTATGACAATATTTCAATTTGTTAAGAAAAGAGTCTTGTAGTGCCATTTCTCCTTTGAACAAGCTATTTATAGACCTATAGTAAGGACACGTTTTTCAGGAATACACACAAAATCCACAATACAGAGTTCAAGCTGAGCATTTATCCTCAGCTGTAAAGTTGCAGCAGACTCAATGGTGAGGCCAGAAAGCTCAATTTCTCCTCGATCAGGCCTGATTTCAACACTTGGCTACAAAATTTGTTCCCTCTGCCACAAACAAATCAGCAAAATGCCATTTTGAAATCATAATGGCTGCTGTAAAGGGCAACCGTGCATGTCTGGACCCATAAATATTCGCTTCTGAAGAAGGGTGCATGCAGCAAAAATGGGTGGTAATTCCTGGAAGTTGTTAAATTTCTAGCTTACACCACCCTCTAAAATGACTGGTGGCAGTCAAATAGCTTTGTGGGTTATTTTCATGAAATATAACTACTCTTGCACTCATTAAAGTTTCTCTGCTGTAAATATTGCAGCAAACACAAGCTAGAAAGGACATGCCAAGAAGCTACTAAAATTGCAATAGTGAGGAAATGTGAGCAGAGTCCTTTAACCAGGCTGGCATTGCAGCTACAGTTCTGCAGGGATGCTCCTAGATCAAGCTGATACAAGGCTCCCTGAAAACGTTTGTAGATGTGAGGCTTTAGAGACAGCTGGGCCAGCTTACACAGACATATTAGTTCACGACATCCATATTACATCATGTTCTCCTCTTGTCCAAAGTGAAGGACACTGCAAATGCTTTTTTTAAGCCTTGCATGGGGCACTTTGTATTCTGCAAATAGAGAGCAGGTTATCCATTCCGCCCCCAACAACAGAAAACCCCAGCCCAAATCCTCTCACTGAAAAGAGCTTTCTATGGAACAATTATGCATTGACTATTGGACTATGTTGCTTTTATCATTAGTGTTCCTCCTCTAAAACCTCTGAAATCCCTAATACATAGCTCTCATAAATAAAATTCTAGAAATGTGTCTTAGAATCAATTACTCCAAACTTATTAATATATTTACAATAACATTTCAACAGCTGACTCCTCTTTCAGGTGCATTCCAGGCACCTGGAGAGGAATTAGAACAAAAAAAAAGCTCTCCAACGAATGTTTCTGTAAGCCTAGCCTGTGGCCAGCATCTGGATGCTCCACACAGCTCAGTGCCCAGAGGAAATATGATACAGCAGGAAAAACCTACAAGACAGAAACAAAGTTACTGGCTAATTACTTGAAGGGAAGGTTTGCAAGGGGTTGTCAAGATCAAAGGTACATTTAACCAGCCATAGTGCTGGGGAGGACTGCAACGCGTGGTGGGTGGGTCACGCATCTCCTGCAGAGAAACTCCTGCAGTGGGAGATGAAAGGCATCCTACCCCACTCTAAATGCAGATATTTTAGTTAGCATTTGCCAGAGGGAAAGGCTTTAGCCAAATTGTTATCATTGGGCTATATTGCAAAAAATCCTTACGTTATATTAGTATGAATGTCTAAGAGACAGTTTCCAGGGACCCAGAGTGGGAGCAATTTGGGAGCAATCTCACTATTCTTCTGTTAGAGAAAAGGGACCTTGTGGTTTTGTGATTAATCCTGTCCTAATTGCAAAGCAAAATGGTAATCTTCAGAGTAGTTAAAAAGAGTGGTTGATTTGGAATGGGACAGCATCCAGCCCATGCAATCCTACCTCCCACGCTAACCTTCCTCCACCACTCAAAACCAAGGACTGCGAAAGCCTGTAAGCTGCAGGAACACGTCTTTTACGTTTTTATCTCAGCTCACTGCAATGCATGTGGATTCCCATCAATATTTAGTCTTAAAAAAAATTCGTTTAATCCATCATAAATATTAAACACCAGAGTATACTGGCAAGTTTCCCTGAAAACAAACTTCAAAAAATAATCTCCAAAAAAGATGTCAAGGCCCTTGGGAGAACTGACACTGGCATGTCATTAGATGTTGTCTTATAAGGCGAAATTAAGCATCTGACCAGAGTTTAATTTCTGTAAAAACTCACGCTAATTTAAATTGCTTTAGATTTAATTAAAAATGCTTTTCTATAGAGATAATAATGTAACTCTGTTAATTAGTATCAAGTGGCATCTAGAGGGCATATTTAAAAACTAATCTGGAGAATAAATAGAGCCTATTAACAGTCAGAATAATGCTTTATGATTGTCTTTTGTTTATAAATGCTATAACGCTCAATACGCTATTAAAAGAAATCAGTAATTAATATGTATCAGTTATTCTTTATGCTTTTTTAACGAAAGAATACTTCTTATGCACCATTTTTCAGACTGTCTGAACACGTTTCCTTTCTGGAGGGAGGGAGGAAGGAGGAAGGGGAACCACTGTACGACGAACCACATAAGAATTCAATTAGGGCCAGCTCATTCATCTCCCGTAACGCAGACCCTACGTGTTTATAAGCCCATGGGGGCCATCCAGTGAGGCATTACCTCGTGTCCACACGGTGTTTGCCAAAGTGCTCTGTTGATCACGACAACGGGCAGCACAGGGAAGGATTGCATTTCACCCCACACACAACCCCATGAGTGGCACCACAGTGCCATTTAGGGGAAAGAGAAGTGGTAGATTTTGCCTTCAAAATCTAAGCCTTGCAAAACCAGTCATGGTTCTGAGGAATGAGAATGGCTCCGAGGTTTGCTGAAGTATTATTTAAAAGACCACGAGGTGCTCAAATACCACAGAAGAGAAGACTGCTAACAGTGAGGATGTGCTGCCATGCAATCCCACCTGAAGACTGGAGGAGATGCCTGGGCAACTGCAGGCACTGGCAGAGGAGCTTACAAGAAAAAGGGCAGATCAGATTTGGCAGAAGGCTCTGTTTCTACATGACTTTTTCCAGACAAACATGAGCTCCTTCTGAGTCATTTGGACCAATGCAGCTGCTGATCTCCCGGCTGGCTTTGAACAAGACAGAGGGAACTCAGCTCACATCTGGAAAAGGTCGTGTAGATGTTATCAGAGCTGGCCATGGCCAAAGGGCTCAGAGGGACACCCTTGTCTTCAAACAGAAGTTCCTGTTATCCTCCAATCTTTCCTACCACGACGGGTTTGACTGGACTCGCTAAATCAAATAGAGTCATTGAAGTACTCTAAATTACATCATGCATGAAAAGCAGAAGAGACCAACTCTGTCTTTCTATGCCCTTCAATGGTTATAAATCAGAAATAACTCCACCAAATACAATTAAAATAAAAAGCACTTTGATTTGGTAATCTGCGCTAGCCATGCTGTGCAATTTTTTGAAGCACCATCAAACGCAGCACATGTCTTACTTGTATTTGGTTTTTATCCACAATCCTGTGCATTCCTCCCTTTTTTAATGCCTTGCTAATGGTTGAAAAATCCTTTAGCTACCCAGAGCAAGGTCCATTTCAAAAAAGGAATGCGCCTCTTTTCTCATGACAAGGCTTCAGTATTACTTTGTAGAACAAACTTTGAGAATCAACTTTGAAAAGCGTACAAAGATAAAGAGTAATTATCATTTACAAGATTAAAAGCTACCCACAAGTCCAATAACTGCTGCTCTAACCTCTGTGAGATGACTTTCGTGCCAGATTGCAGACATACACTTCCTTTTATAAGGAGTACGTGTTCCGCAATAACAAGAACAAGTTGAGATTATTTACATAGCATAGAAAGGTGTCAGCAGACACATACAGACAGCACCTGAGATCTCAAACACCAGAAAAATGATCAAAGGAATTTGTGTACTACAAGTTGGACTAACCTCAAGTGCAGACAAAAACACTGGAAGAAATATGAACATATGGTATAACACTTCCCAGCATGGCAAACAGCCATGGCAAACACTTTTGGAGATAAAATTAGATTGGGGAAGCAAAGCTGGAGAAAAACAAAGCCAAGTCTGAACTCTGAAAGCATTTCAGCTCAAGGTCATTAAAATACTTGCCATGTAACGTCACCAGTGGTATCATTCCACCTTTTCTTTTCTGATAGCTCTGCATAAGCCTAAACAAACCCCGAGTAACACTCAGCTGCAGATAAAAATGAAAGTGCACTATAGTGACTTGCAATATTTTTGATGTTGTTTATTCTGGAGACTAAAATAAGGCAGAAACTCAAAATAACTATCAAAAATAATTGCTGGTTTCTCTAAAGTGCAAAGTAAATAAAAAGCAGTATTTTTTCTAAGTATGTAATCCAAACAGGAGTACTTGCAACTTGTGAAGAAAAGTTTCTCTATTGTTTTTTGAAGAACCAATGATATAAATCTCTTATTTTAAGACTAAAATTCCAAGAAAAGACTAAAAACCTGTTGCTTCCTGACTTCATCTACCCTGCACAAAGACTGTAAAATTAATTAGCTCCGAAGGATGCAGTGTGAAGGGAGATTTGTGCTAGAACATGTTCTACAGCTCTGTAACACTGCAAGAATTTTGAATGATTATTTTCAAAGTTTTAGGCTAAAAAAGACACTATTGATTTTGTGGAGTTCAATATTTATCCCATAAAACTCACCTAGCCTTTTACAGCTTGTGACTGAACTAGTCCAGTATGTACCGACAACAATGCAAAGGAGCTACATCTGGCCTTTCTACAAAGAGGAATCATCTTGAATAACATGACATCAGTTAATGAAGAATGTTAAGAGTTTGATACAAAGCCCCATTCGTGATGATTAGACTCTGAGGTGCTCATTTGAAGCTCATTTTAATACATAATATACTAATAATATGGTATGTAATATGTAGAAATAATAATAATTAAAAATACTATACATCATTCTAAGCTCCTTCATTGATCTCTCTGTTTTTAAGAACTTACTAGAGTTCCAAATAGAGAGAACCAAATAGCATGGACTGAATTGGAGAGCAAGAGAATTCAGGTTCCTAAGAGTTAATGTCACATAACAAATACACATTTTAAAATGTTACAATTATCACAACTGCTTCTTTGCTCTAATTAAAAAAAAACAAAAACATCCAAGTAAAAAATAAACAGCCCTCGCTCCCCAAACACAGCGTAACGCCAGGTTTTATTAGGAACTACTGATGTAAAGCCTAGCACACAGGACAGCTAGGGAGGCAGATCCTGCACAGGCAAAAGGAGAGACCAAGCTGCCCCTCCGTCTGCAAAGGCAGAGGCATCGGCAAGGCTGGCGTCTCGTCCCACGCATGGGATGCTCTACCCTACCCACAGCACAGCCAAAGACAGCTCAGAGGTGCATGTGCCCTTGCATGTGGCTAAGGAAAAATAACTAATACAAAGCCACCAAACTATTCAGAGAATTAATCTGGGTTCCTAATTCATGCTGACTTTTTCACTGCAGGTCTCCTCCTCCGTGTTTGCTTTAAAGTGAAGGAGGAGCTGGTGAAAGTGGTGCGATTAAAAACACGAAGCCTGAGGTTTCCCCATCCACAGAGACAACAGCCATAGAAGCATCCTTAGAGCAATCCCTCACTGTCCTTCTTCCCAGACCCAAGAGTTGAGTTGCTTAGTTTCCAAAGCTGGTTTTAAAGCTACTTCATTAATTTAGACAAACCACTTCCAGAGGAACTTTTTCTGGAGGGGAAATAACATATTGTGCAAGCTAAGAACCCCCTCAGACAGGAATTCCTGTTATTATCTGCTTTGGGAAGACTCAAAGCAATAAAGACAGAAAGGCTTTATCTCCTAAAGAAGCTTTCCGGAAGCATGAATGAAAGTCAGGCAAAAATATTCTAAAATTTGAAGAGGCGCATATTAACATAGTGATTTAGAGAATAATCTTTTACCTAAAACTCTCAATCTCTCTGCTCCAACCACCACTTCGTTGTCATCTGCAGAAAACAGCAATTTTCCAGAGAGGGTCTTTACTTCAAATTTTTGGCTGTGTGCTTCCACTGCTTGAGGACCTAGAGGGAAGCAGAGATTTAGTACAATGCTTTACTGAAAAATATAAGAAAAATCATATAGTAGTTTCACATAATTAATAAGCCCAGCTGCTGAGATTGTCCTAATAGCTCTGCGGATCCAACCTGCGCTTGACACATTGAACAGAGAGGTCTGTGCTTTTAAGAGGGTGCTCTCTCATTATAAAAGGGCACCATTTTCTACCCAAATAACACCCCATCAGCTACATTTTTTGTTAATACTTATGTGTGTCATAAAATCACCATTCAACTTGGAATAGCTGGGAAAGTTTTACAAAAAGACAAACCTACATGTGAAATAGTAATGAATATACCCAGCCACACTTTGAGAGTATTGGTGCAGTTATAAGAGGTATCAAAAGTTCCTGAGTACATTTTTGCTTGGACGGATGCTGTGATGTAAAAAATTCTTGGTTTTCTGCCTGTTAAATATACCCGGATTAAAATGATATCGGTGCCATGCACAGTCCAATTCTTAAAAAGCAAACCACAAAAATCACCAGTGGAGAAAAATGTCTTCTTTTAGACCATTTCGACCACGTGCAGCCAAGAGAAATGGCAGTCTCCCATGTTTCAGAAAGTTTTCAGATGAGTAAAACTTTCGTTCGCAGCCCTCATTTCAATTCCGCTGCTTCTCCTGCAGGCTGCTGTGCACCGCAGTGCTGGAAAGCCTCTGGCAACGCGTTTTGTTGCAGAGCCTGATAAACATCAGCTGCCTGAATAGCAATTCTGTGCATGTCTGTGGCTCAAAGGCTACAAAGAGCAGACCCCTCTACTACCCCACCTAGGCCAAACTTCGGATAAATCAGCATCTAACAGCCCCGAGCAACCCGGTCCAAGCCACAGCCTCCTTGGAATATGCTACTGCACAAGGCAGATGATCAGACTTTGCATTACTTCTGGCCATTTTCCTGACTAGTCCCATTCCTCAAAAGACAAGAGAAATAAGATCGAAAAGCCAGTATTTCTTCATCTACACCCGGCATTTCCCTGCACAGGTCATTTGTATTGGCATCAGGGCACACAGTCGCAAGCACTGGTTCGTCCTACAGAAAAGTGAGGCTATGCCAAGAACTCTGGAAACACTTAACAATCTTGCAGCCATTCTGAGAAAATCCAATATTTTAAAGCTTTAAATTTGATTTGTATCTTGCTAATTAACTGCCTCCCTGCTTATCACTGCAGCATGCACTACATGGGACCATGTCTTTGCACCACTCTGAAACCAAAGGTGCTGTCGAATGTGTAAATGAGCTCCATAACCGGAAGATCGCACCGGGACATGTCACTGACGGTGTCCTTCCAAGCTCTTGTGAAATGGAGGTGCTTAAGTGGACCATATACCCTCTTGAAAATATATGGATAACCAACAAACTAAACACATTTATTCTGAATGTGAGAATCGGGGAGCTTGAGGTTGAATTTATTTCCTTCCTCCAGGCAATTTTCATGTGTGCTGCTTAAATCATTGCTTACTGAAGCTGCATATTTAATTATTTAATACTGTGACTAGAGGCCAAGATGTTATATAAGCAAACCAAACAACTCAGTCTCACGTAGAAACAACATGTTTATGGATTACTGGCTCTGCCACACAGCAATACTTCACCCAGTCCCTGGATAAATCTCAATAAATAAGTATCTAACCTATATCATATATATTAGAATATATAACACATTAGGCTCTTTCAACCCAAATTACACATGCATTCATTCAAAGGCTGCTGTGCACTAGGGATTTATGAAACACTCATTTCCCCATCAAACACAATCATGCCTGGGAACACAAGAGCATTCTTCATCAACAGAAGAGCACAGAGAGCTCTAAATTGCAAAGTGTCCCAACCCAGTAACAGTTAATATGCAGAGTTCCCAAGATCTCAGGCAAGTTAAAAGTGTCTTGGGAAAAGCCTGTTCCTGTTACAACAGAAATGTCAGCCTGCATATGTTCTTCTTGACCCTGAAGTTGTACAACTAACCTTTCTGTCTCTGGATTGGCTTTCAAACGAAAACGATGGTCTGCTTCGTTATCAGAAAGCACCAGCCAGCTGCCTCTCCAGCACAGCTTTCATGTCGCTAGCTTTGTTTCTACAAAGTGGAACGAAGTTTTCATTTGTACTTCACAAGACACCTCAGCTCCCTTCCTACGCGCTCTCTAAAGCCAGCACAGCATCCCACCACACGCTCACATTCATCCCTCCTTAATTCTTCCACGCAGCCTTCCCCCTCCTTACCTGTTACAAGTCGCGTAAGGACTTTAGTCTTCTCATTGAGGATGTTCACTGTCACATTTCTGGCAGACTGGAAGTACAGTGGGTTGCCCTGGAATGAGACCACAAGAGCAAGCACATAAGATGGGGATGGCTGCCTGGGATCAGCCTGCTTGAGACACCTGGAGCTTTGCCTGATGATGCTGGGCTGCTGTCAAAGGCCCTCGAGGTCAGGCACGGGGTTGAGGTGTGGGCTACCCTGAATTAGTTTTTATTGTCCAGGATAAAAACACAGTCCACACCTCTGGCCCAGATAATTTCCTAACACCAGCCTTGTTTTAGGAATGGCTACCTTTATTTCCAGTATAAGCCAACTGACCTGTTACTTTAAAATGTGCAGGTGATGCAGGGGCTGACCTAAGCTTCCTGAAGGTCATGGTGTTTTGGGAGGGTGCCTGACTGCAGCAGTGCATTTCAGAATCAAGACTGCAACACTGCACATGGCTTCAGATGACTCCAGTGGGTGACTGTGTCTGTGTACCACACGGCCATGTGAGTCAGCCATGCCCAAGGGCTGTGAACTAGAAAACCTCCTTGACATGGAGAAAATGCCTTTGATTTCAAAGCACTTACGAACTATCCAAAACATACCACCATCACATTCCAGCTTGAGATGCCAGCCTGAGACCACACCCATCCAGTTAGGTGTGGAGATACACAAAACAGGAAGTCTTCCTCACTTGACTACACAGATTTCTGCCCATTTTTCATTTTTTTATGCTTTAAATATACCTCCGAGAGAAGAGCTAGAGCAGCTGTTAACACATAGGAACCACACAGCTATCTGGCAGCATCCATCTCAGGTATTTCTCCTGCAGAGCGAAGCCAAAGAGAACCCACAGAGAAAACCATCTGGCCCCTTCTGTGTGCAAATGTATCCAAGACACCTGGGAACTTGTGTTTTCTATAGGCAGCCCCAGTCCACACAGTTGGTTTCTCCAGGGCTATTAGCCACCTAAGGCACTAGCACAGGGTGACCCCAACTTATATCAGCCAAAAATCTAATGTGTGAGCTTGAAATTCTCTGCCAGTATCTCTTCATAACGTCTAAGGCAGGCAGCTGATCAAATGCAACAACTGACTAAGCCATAGCATTGGTAGAGGGGATAAAATAGCAAAGAAAATCAGCCAGGAGCTGAAAATTTTATGTACGTGTGCTTCCTACACCAAAGACTCTTTCCAGTGTTTCAAAATCTTTTCATTAGGAAGGAATAATCAGGATGAGGATGGAAGATTGTGTAGGTCAGGCATGTTTTCCTCGCCTCCTGAATTTAAAAGGAGCATAACTAATATTTGCATTGATGTCATTGTTGTGGATCATGGCAGAACTACTAGGTTGTCTGCATACAAAATATAAGAGGAGCACAGGAATGCACTCATGGGACTCCTGTGACGGACTGGAGCTTCAAGGAACATTTCTAGTGATGAGTAAATGATTCCCAGGAGTATTTGCAGAAAACAAACCCCAAAACATAAACCAGCCCCACATGTGAACAAATATTCACAGTTATTTTTGATGCCTTAACTATTTGTGCTGCATGCACCCATGATCAGCCCTTCAGCAAAAAAGGGGCAAACTGTCTTTGTTTGATCAATTATACCTAGACCGCTATGGCTACAATCAGACTATTTACAACTAAATAAAAATAATGAAAATAAAGAATTCCATTTAATCCTTTCCAGATCTTGGACAAGTTTCAAAAGGTCTCGGTGTCTCCATCTCCTCATACACTAAATAAGGTCAAACCATCCGTACACACCTCTGTGATGTGTTTGACAGTGTAAGTAATATAGTATCAGAAATTGAAATACAAATAGTATGCTACAAGTAAGGAGCCGTGGTGATGACTGCTTGTGATTTTGCTCTTTTTTATTCTTTTTTTTTGGTGTTGTTCTAGAACCAAAAAACTAATGTTGATTACTGCTTCATGATTAGTAGCATGGAAAAAAAAGATGGCTTCTCTTGAATACCCACTTGCTCTGGTATTAATTCTCCACAGCCCTGCTCAGGGACCTAATTTGAATACCTCCAGTGACAGTAGTTTACTGCTGCATTTTCATTTTATGCTTACAGAGAAAGGATATTTTTAAAGGCAGACAGTCGCAATCTGCATAGCTTATAGTCACAGGTGAGACAATAATCACTAAAAACACAACGTGAAGCACAGAAAGGCCACAGTTATGACTCGCACAATTTGACTTATGATTATGGAGTTGTGCAAGTAGCTAGAGTGTTTTCAAAAGGGCAGGAAAACTTCTAGTCCAAATTCAGGTAGGAAAAACCATAGAATCCCCACAGCTTTAAAATTCTGTTACTGATCTGCATAACAGGAGACTGCACTACTGAAGTACTACGAGATAAACTAAGTGGTTAATATAAAAAGTGTCATAGAAAAAGATGCTCCAAAGAAGCCTTACAAGACAAGCTAAGAGCTGGTATCCACCTACGAAAGACTTAAAATACATAATCAGACCTTGAAACGCTTACCCCAGCATAGTCATCTCATTCACTGATTCACAGCTCAGATTCAAGCAGCCTTCAAAAAAGTAAATTTCCCTAATGGAAGAGTTATGTTTTTATTGGTCTGCAGGGAAGGAACATTTCAAGCACTTAATGCAATGCTTGCTCTCATTTCCATAATTCTTCTTCCATTAAGAAATGAAAAGGAGCTGAAAAACTTACTCCGTTTTGCTGAAAATTCTGCAGGTTTTTTTTTACACAGTGAATATTTAAAAAAATGTGTCCTCTGTTGTAAGCTTGGTGATGTAGCCAGCTTCCTTCAATCACAGAGAAAACAATAACTACAGCATTAAAAACTTCTTCAAATAGTAAGAAATTATAACTGAAAAGACAAAAACTTTCAATTCTCTTACACTTTCCTGTTATCTGTCACAAAATCAAGTATTCCAATCCACATGAGCAAGTGGAAATTTAGACCAATATGGCATCATCACCACAATAAACATAATTATGTAGTGAAGCAATATTCTCACAAACTGTCATAACACTTGATAGACCTAGAGCTAGAATATCAGCATGCAATAAATAAGCACTCTGACTAATTATAACACTGTAAATATGAGACACACCACATCTCTGAAATCTAATATGCAACAATCCATCTCTGAGTTTTTCCAGATAAAGAGTATTAAAGAAATAAATATATTTTACTCTTGGGATTGATGCAAAAAAAAAAAAAAAGGAAGTGAATGGAAAACTGGATTAAGTAGTCTTTTGGATTCAGAAAAGTAGGAAAATAATCTTCTCCTCTTTGTCTACCTATTTCTCTCCAAAAGGTTAAGCCCAATTCTTCAGTAAAGCACATTTTAGATAAAATACATCTGATATCAGTGATCGCTCAATAATTCAACATATTTCACTGCCTGCATGGTATCTGATGTACTGAGAAATCTCTTTCTCTCTCATTTGTTCTTCTTCCTCTCACGATAAACACAAGGTTTGCCAGCACCTCTCTTAACAAGTGCAGATGCTGCTCCCTTCCCACATGGTGCCACTTACTTGCTCTCCAGGACTTCAACCTCTTTACCACAACCCTCTGTGAACTTTGATGCTGTAGCAGGCCAGCAGAATCACAGTTCATGTCCATCTTAGCAATCCCATTGCACCACATGGAACTGCAGCCCCTGATTTAAGTTCCTATGCAATTTGATAGATTAAATCAGCAGTCATCTCCTTTCTAACGCTATTTTACATTACTGTTTCTTTTCAGTGGTTCCTTTGATCATTTGTCTGGAGAAACTGATGTGGAGACATCAATGGGAGTAGGACACATTTTTTTCCCTCTTGCATGTTTTCCTGTTTCCTTCTGATGTTTCAAGCATTTTCCTTGCAGGACATTGGTGGAGGATCCCACTCTGCTGTGTGCTGCAGCTCCATTTCTGGGGGTAGGTGAGGCTGAAATCTTTGAAGGACTCCTTGGGCTGGTTATCTCCTTCAAATCTACCATAAATCCACTAATCATCTCTGCAGGAAACCTTACATAATAAACACATCATTCTGCCTCTTACTCCAACCCCTCATCACCAGACCCAGCGGTTTAACAACGCAAATGTTTGCAGGCAAACTAAGGACGCTGCCACAGGTACTCAATATATTAAAACATTGGACAGACGCTGCAGAACAAAGAATGTGAAATGTGCAAGAACAAAAGGGAAAAATCCTGTAGCCTGTTGCTTCGTTGGGCATTAAGGTATTCAGCAAAACACAGAACACTTCACAAAAAGTATTGACTGATTGTTTGCAAGGTTAAACATATGGCAAAACAAGACTTAACAGCTCACTAGCTATCTTTCTTTGGCTCACTCTGGAAGAGATGCTAAAACTCCTAGATCAGAGACTAAACCAGAAAAAGCACTGTGATTGACAAAACTAATTTGCAGCTGAAAAAAATCTCAACCAGTCCTGTCTTTAAGAAAATTCAATACTTAAACAGATGCCCTCAGACTGTTTTAAGGAATTATTAAAAATATTTGGAAATCCTTTGAAATTATAACAGGCAATTTTAGAATAATAGATCACAGTCGGTATGTTTATAATTTGGATGCTCAAAAGGAGTAGTTTTAATTTGATCCCATGGTTTCAAAGTCTTCACATAATAAGTGCAAATGAAGCTTGTGGAAATAATGGAAATGGTGAATTTCCCACAGGTTTGAAAAAGTAATAAGAAAAAATAAAATATTAAAGCATAATCCAGGTTGACAAGGAGCAGCCTATGGTGAAGCCACTCAGAGCACCATTTTCCTGCTCAGCTGTACCTCTCCCTGACTTTACAGAAAGCACATACTGCTCTGTACGCAGCCGGACTATCCGAGGGCAAAAGCTCATTTTCCATAAAGCAAGCAGCCAGCCCATGATGGGAGCAAAAGCTCTCCTTCACCTGGCCTACAGCCACAAACAGCACGTTCACTCGCCTGCACTCTGCAGTGCTGTTTTAAGGAGTTGCTGACAGAGGGGAAGTATTCATATGGTTTCTAACAAAGTTATTTCTATCTTGTCCTACTACACTAGCAGCTAAATGTAATCACAGCAATGACAGCATTGATACTCTTCTGCATTGCATTTTCCATTGATAGGGACAACTCAGCTGCACGAGGCAAGGTTTCCCAGTTCTGTCTGGTTTGTCCGTTTACTGAGACACAAAGCAAACATTTCAGGGCACAAGACATCCCTCACCAAAAATGGTTAACTTTTGCTAACTCACAAAAACGTCACCTCTGCCGCATTTCCTAAAGTAACCAGACCCAGCAGTACACCCTGCCTGGGACACAGCACTGCATGCGAGCTCATTTCTGCAGCTGTCGGATATGTCCTGAGACCTATGGGGAAAGCTGACTTTTGAACACTTACGCTGTCAATTTTGTTCAGTTGACACAGATGTGCTTAAATTAGTATCCCTGACCCAGTTTTGCAAGTTCCTGCATGACTTGTTCTTCCTTCAAAGGGAAGCATTGGTAACACCCTCACTGTGTGACACTAAATGTAGAGTTTCCTGACCAGAAAGATCTCCAGAACATGCTATGAGCAAACAGTCACAAAACCCCAGGCCTGACCCCAAGTGTGCATTTCTTTCCTCCACTCCTGCCTTGCAACAAAAAACCCCTGGGGGACTGTCTGACACTGGACAAGCTGAGCTGCCCCTAAAACAAGGAGTTGAGAGAAAACAATCAAGTAAAAAAACTTCAGAATGGGCAACAGATGCTTTTGGAGATCAAGCAACTGGGAACACCATGAATCACAGCAAAGCTCACCAGAACACAGTACAGACATCGTGCATCTCCTGAAAAACAGACAAAACACTGGACAGCATCTATCCTTGGCTGTGAAAAAGAAAAACTTGGGAGTATCTAGTGAACCCCGTTGTTAAAATCCCACTTGGAATAGCAGCCTACGTCAACAGAAAATCTAGACTTCAAGCCAGACTTGTAACCAGCCATTACTGTTTCTATTTCAAAAGCAAACTTCCTCCTGTTTCTGATCTCGCTCCCCACAGCAAGAACAGGATTTTGTCTGGAAGCCTTCTGGCAAAAAAAAATTAAGTCATGTGGCTAAATCCCCAGGTGCTAGATTGAAAATAACCCTTAATATGATTTGAATGTACTTTTTGTTGTTTAATCACTGAGTCTCTTTTGATCTTGACATTGTCCTTCAAACAGTTGCATATAATGTTCATGTAACTAAATCTCTTTTTTAGTAAAACTTCTGATTTAACAGTCTAAGCTTTTCATAGTAGAATGAAAGCAAACTGTGAATGGAATTGGTAACAAACAGATTAAAATAAATGCTACAAAATGCCCAGTACATGATATACTTATGTGTAAAGGTGATTGCTTTTTGCAAGAAGGCGGTAAGGTCCAGTGCAGAGATAACAAACCACAGTCTGCACCCACTTCCTCCACGAAACAAACTTTTCACAAGTGTAACATGCCAGGGTCATGTGAACTGGAACAGTAATGGAGCTGATACATCCCTGATCTGCAACTGGCACTCAAAGAGATAAATGTAGTATCATGAACTTACTCAATGTGTTGTGTTCCAATTTTTGACATTTTATTAAGTATTCAAATGCTTAAAACCAAAGAATTCAAATTCCTTCTATGCAGACAAGCTACAGCCATTTTTGCAGAAAGATATGTTTTACTGTACCATGAAGCTCAGAAAATACTCTGGTCCCACCCAGCTGACAAATTTTAATGGCATAAATATTGCACATATTGGAGTTTTACAGCCAATGCCATAATCCCTCCCCTCCCTTCCCCCCCTCCCCTTTTATGGCATTTCTTGATGTTAATTTTAATAACAATAGAAATAAAAGATAGATTTCCCACAGCTACATTAAAGCAATTACATCCCTGACTTTTCTTTTTAAAGTGCAAAGAAAGCAGGTCTGTGATGTGAGATCTAAACAACTGGGTTCTGCTTTTGGATGGCCGTCCAAGGGGGCTTGTATCCTTCAAAGTTATTTATTTCTGGCATTCTAGGGGTTCCTCTCTTCAGAAGAATTCCTGTAATAATCTCATGAACATAGTGCTTCGAGAGTGGCTGCTTCTTCAAGATGCCTAATCAGCTGCTTTGCAGCCGAGATTCTTCTGAAAATTAAATTGCACCATGTGTGCTGACACTAAAAACAACACCAAAACCCATCCAAGACAGTACATCTGCCTCAACTTCTTTGTCATTCTTAGTTCCTTTTTACCTCATTGACTTATAACATGAGGAAAACTACAGATGACATGATGAAACTGATAGACATACTCATAAAATTAAAATGTAGTCATATATGTTGGAGTACTATTCAGTATCCATGGGCACGAGGAATCTGGATTTGTAACATCTGAAGGCTGCTGCACATTCAGAAAACTTTCTGTATTTGTCGGACTGCACTGAGCATTACTGGCTTCAGAAAAAAGGGTTCTCGGCACCAGAAGTCCTCTGGCAAGATACCCTTAGACAACATCTGAAACGAGGAGAACAGCACAATTTGTAAAATGACCAAATATGGTCAATGCTTCAAGCATTTCACTCCAGAGTTTGCCCAAACACTTATACCAGAGTCAAACAAACGTGTGTCAATGATTAACTTTGCATCACTGGGGAATGGATCTCCCTTGTAAGCAAGATTCGAGAAATTGTAATGAAATTAAACAGGAGAACAGTGATCCAACGTTCTTAGCATATTGATCACCACTTCTAATAAAAATCAAGCAAGTATTCACTAACCTTTTCAATTTACTTTAATTCTTCTGCAGGGATAGCTAACCACAACAGCTGCCTAGTGGCAGCTTGCACTGGTCTGATCCTCATCTCTAGGTGGTGTTGTAGCAGCAGGACTATGGATTTGTGCAAAGTTATAGCCTATGTTCTGCCTTGGGCTACCCTAGTTACGGCCAGACTCCAGCGGTGACAGATCTCCGGCTGAAGTGAGCACCCTGTAGGCAGGCACAGGACATAGGAGAGAGGGAGAGAAAAGAAGAGAGCTCTGCCGAGGTCTAAAATATTCTAAATCATCCAACAATACAGCTACTCCACTGCTCGTAACTTTTACTCCAGACAACTGTGCAGACCTCTGTTCATGTGTTTTCATTTTTACGGCCTTTCTGGTATGCCTACTGCCTGCCTTAAACATCTTTTAAAACTGCTGGTAAATCATACCTCACTATCTATAAAAGGCATTTGAAGACAATATTAAGATTATACAGAACTAGTAATTTATGACTTTCTTTTATTATCTGTGTTACTTGGATGATAGTACAACCAGAAACAATTAGGATCTCAGTTAGTGAGGTGAACACACATTAAATAGTGCATATGGTTAATACTAGGAAATACTAGTAATATTTTCTGAAAGCCTGATTCAGTAGAGGCACTTGGGTTCTGCAATGCTCACAGCACCTTTTAGGCATTTTCTTAATGCACTGCATAGGGCCAAGTCATATACCCAAATATTTTTCTCCAAGAAGGCTAATAACATGGCTATCCCTCAACATTGCTTTGAAATTATAGCTTTCCCCTGCTGCATGTCATGGCTGGCTTACTTCTTGTATTAGATTATAAATGGCCATGCCAACTTACGTATGCATGTAAAGCACGAAACACAGGCAAGATCCTAGCAGAGGCCCCTGGTGTTACTGAAATTCAGCTGCTGTTAATAAGAAGAAGGGAAAACATTTCCATCTGTCTAGATTGGGAAAAAGAATTCATGAGTCTCTGATTCATCCGCATCCATATGCTGATATGTAGACAATACTTATGGACACATAGACATATGCGAGGTAGCCAGCAACAAAAATCAAATCAATCACAGATCACAGCATGTGATTTGCCTAATTATGAGTAACACCGCATATTTTTTTATCTACGCAAAAAGCACTTTGTGAACGAGCAGATGGCACTGCTATGGGATGGCACCATCCTCGACAGTTGCAGATGCAGAGCATTTACACAGCACACTGAAAAAATGACACAACACAAGCTGCTTCCTGGGAAAAAGATTCAAATTGAACAAGTGTCACCAAACAAAATACACGTATTTATTGATGTTCTGAACTTATCTGATCTAGCCTCTCTCCTCAAATCAAACACATACGAGCAGGCGAGGGAGTGATGCTATCTAGACATCATTAAACTCTCTTAGATAGAACCGTCACGTGAGCTGCCGAGCACAGAAAAGCAGAGATGCAGACCAACTTGAGTCTAGTTCCAACCCACAAACAATTTAAATCCACACAAGCAGAATCAATAGGAAGAAGCCCTGCAGAGAAAGCAATTACACTGCAAAAGCAACTATAGTACAGCACGGTTACGGCTGGGAGGCAGCACGCAGAAGGCCATCCTCACTTCTGTGATTACCCAGTGGAGTTGTCTCCAATGCATCCAGCCTGTGAAATGACAAGGTTCAGCCCAGGCATGTTCCTGCAATCAAAATGTTTCTGCTTCTGGCCTTCTATTGCAATTATAAGGCTCTTCTTTATGAGACCTGTCCTTCAGGTTTGCTATGCTCCATAGGCAACTGCGGGTCTGTGCATCAGGAAAAAGGTTTGAAGGGCTCTGTGTGACCTCATTTTCAATAGCTTTGTGGGAGTAATAATCTCATTTCCTGGACCTGCAATTATTTATTCATTGGAGACTGTGCACTTACAAGACCCAAATAAAGCTCACCTGACCGTTCCTGGTGATAGAAAATTCAGATTTTCTATTCAAATTCTTCCTTTCATTTGTGGTTTGTCTGCATTTTTCCCCAAGCCTCTGTAAGTACATGCACTGGTGTGACATGTTTGAAGCTGCTATAAAATGATTGATGAAAACCACATTTTGGCCTCGTTGTGGGAATATTTATTGTAGAAATATACTTGGTTAAGTCTGTATGGGCATATCTGGGAAAACAGGAGGGACAGAAAAACAGGCTGGGCCCACAACTGTACCTCTGATACCAAAGTAATTTGATCAGTTTTAATTATGATACAGGGTTATGAGGTAAGACAGACATTTGCACAGACTGTTTTAAAACTGCTTTTATCTAATCACTTTGTTCCTTCTGCTGAAATGATCAATTTTCAGCTTTAAGAAGGATGCTCCATTGGTCTACATGATTAGACAGAGGCTTCCCCAATGCAATAAACAGAAGGACCAACCTCTGACCTGCAGTGCCATAATGGTCCAAGTGTGAGTCAGTGTCAGACAGCAACCATCTCGGAGAGGAAGAACCGCAAACCTCTACCTGAACGTCTAACCACCAGTGCCACAGTATGCTTGAACAGGTAAAACGACAGATGCAACTCAGCATGCGACATGAAATTGGATTGAGCTGGAGGAAAGGTGCTAAATTCTGCTGGACGTTGCTACACCAAATACATGTACTTACAAAGACACGACAGCAAATGCCTGATCAGTAGGACAATGCCATGAGCAGGAGCAGGGTGCTGTTGTATTGGGATTTGACTGTATCTTGTGGCTGCCATTCAAAAGACACTCTTGAGTATTTGTTTCAGGGTGGAGAGAAGACAGAAACACAGGGCATAGGGCCAATGTGAAAAAATACATCTCTAACCAATACCGCTGGAGAGCTGGGGAGTGGTATTTCAAGAGATGTCAGGCTCGCAGAAAGAGCAGCAGATGCTTTTTTCATGCCTGGAAGAAGACAAGAATGTTGTTTGGGGAAATGGTGAGTAATAGCAAAAGCAGCCAAATAGATTAGGATGTGTGAAGGTAAAATAGAGCACAGGGAGGCATATAAAAGCCAAGGACCCCAAATTACTCTTTGGGTAATCAGCAGGGTGGCTCAGCCTGTCTGGTTGTCTCCAGTTTTAAAAAGAAGGCATTTGCCTCCTGATGTTTTTATTCCTGAAGTTCTTTCAAAACCCTAGAGGAACAAAACTGATGAGTGAAAACACCTGACCAGTAGCTCCTACCAGGGAAATGCACAGGAAGGGTCCTGCCTGCATGTTCCCGTTTCTTCTATTTCAGCTAAGCTACACTTTCCAGAATGCTGCATAATAGATAATGCTGCAGAGAGAAACAAAAGGCCTGCTGCTCCCCCGACTGTGTACCAACATCAAGGTTCATAATTTATAAATAACAGTTGGGATCTTAAGGAAACATATGTAGCTGAAGCCAGCTTGCAGTAGAAGCTGGGGATTTCAAGAATGTAGCAGTGATACAGACAGAATATTTTGGTTTGAAGCAAAGCATGCAATAAAAGGTGCTTCTCAAGCCAGCAGCATCGACAGCTCATGTGCCATTGCTCTGCCTGGTCTTTACTTCACTTAAACAGTGAAGGATGTTCTGCAAAAAGCTGGAGGACACAGGCTCTGAACACTCAACCACAGGAGGAATCGGAAGAAATATGTTCAGGTTCATCCTAAGAACCCACTGTCTTCCAGCCATGGCTCTTTGGAAACCAAGTCACTAAGTCAGCTCAGGCCGATCACTTACTCTTGACCTTTTACAGCAATTAGTGTCTGTTTGGACTATGGATTATTTGGCAATTTACTGTATTGCTTCACCTGTGTGTACAACACAACAGTGGATCTTCTTAAAGGGAAATATCAAATGCTCTAAAGTGATGAAAAACTGTGCCCATTTTGTACTTCCAATCAGCAAAATACATTTGAAAAATAATGATTTTATGAAAAACAGAGTTCACACTTTTCCAAGATCAACCTAATCAAAAGACAGACAACAAGCTTTCAGCTAAAGAAATGAAATTAAAGCCTTGCTGGAGAGATACGCTTGTTATGTCAGACAAATGACCTCTCTTCTCCACTCAATCAAGTCTTTTGTCTGTAATTTTATTTATTTCTCTACTTTTAAATATTGATGTCTTACAAAGCTTCTCATTGGAAAAAACCCACATCTTACTTCACAGCTATGCTGCCTTGGGCTGCAGTCCTATCAGATGACATCCACGATACAGCTCAGCTTGAATTAATTCTTGGAAAAAAAGACTTTCCAAGCATTGTGAAGAGGGATATGGATGATTCCGTGAGCAGCACACTGCTCTCCAAATCAGTAGCCACCCATTTATGGTGCCACCAGCAATCTTTTGCAGCTGCTGCTGGTTTCTTAGCAGAGAAGCAGAACTCAGATGTTAACATTTTTATTCATTAACAGCCCCATGACAAATTCAATCCCTTGTATAAATCAAGAGAAAGACAATTGAATGGTATATTGTTTTGCTCAGTGAGAAAAAGAACTAGAAGCAGAATATCATGCTGCACCTGAACCATCAGAGAAAGGAAAAGGCCTAGGTCATAAAGAAATTTTCATGGCATGGTTTTGGACTACAAATTAAGAATCCAACAAAGTATCCTGCATTCACTAAGAGACTGCAAAACTCGGCATACATTTACTCACCGTTTTCATAAACAGTGATTTACAAATCCAATTGTAGCATTGCTGCATTTGAAATAAAATTTAAATAAAATCTTCTGTCATAGACCACAAAGAAATACTTCCTAAAGGAAGACATCTCTCTATCCTTAGAAGGGCATTTTCCAGAGGAAGGAGAATGGCAGCAGCACTGTACAGTTGATGCTACCTGGGGAACCTCAGCTGTGAGAAGACAAAAGCCACCGACGTTTTTGCTCCACTCCTGCTCAGGGAAAGTTCAAGGTTTGAAAGTAAGGAATCTCCTGCTATTCCATGGAAGGAGAGTAAACAAAGATTGTGCCTGAAACACCTTGAATTTTCTTTCTGTTCCATAGATTATTCCCTTTCAGGAAGAAATGAGGAAAGACTCCCTGTTAGTGCTTTTTACAATCTGCCTCAGAAAATTATGCTGGAGGCAAACC
The DNA here is from genome assembly GCA_033558235.1 of Neomorphus geoffroyi. Taxonomy (NCBI): domain Eukaryota; kingdom Metazoa; phylum Chordata; class Aves; order Cuculiformes; family Neomorphidae; genus Neomorphus; species Neomorphus geoffroyi. Next base: position 57,923,458 of record JAUMJM010000020.1, read on the forward strand.
TAAAAAGTTCATTGGACTCAGAATCACAGCAAATCCAGACGAAATCATGGACACACGACATTTCATACAGAAAAGCTGCATTAATAACTGAAAAAAGAAACAACAACAACAAAAATGGGCATCATGGAAACTGCTTTCCTTCACCCCCATCAGGACGGACAATTTTTTACCATATCAGCTTTTATTTGAAAATATCTGCCAGCTGTGTCACCACAGTCCTTCACACTTAGGGCATGTGATCTGCTAAAACAAGCATGAACACAGGACTTGCACCAACCCTCAGCTGCTGTAGGAGCGAAGGAGCAAACCGCTTTGCTCACCCTCATCCTTATCTCCCATCTCACTCTCTCTCTACCTAATGACAGTGTAAAACTCTTTGAAGGAAAAGGCTCTGCCTGTCCCCACATTTGTAGAGATCAGCTAGATGGATTCCTGCCAGTGGCTTCACTCTGCCACATACGTGCAGGATATAGAAATTGTTCCAGCAAAGAACACAACACATGCACACAAAAAGACTTACTGATATCAATGAAATTACCTATGTCTGTAAGTTATGCACATATTCGAATATCTGGTTGGACTGAAGCCTAAATGAATGATTGACTCACAACTCAGAAAGCCTATCTCTGACTGGATTTACAGCCGTTTTTATTACACACGCACAGAAGTGTCCTGCACTCCAACACTGTGCGACTAAAGACTGGTGTGGGACTGTCCCTTCTTGAAAAACAGCAGTATACATGGGAGTAGAGGGCCAGACACCACCTCAGACAAACAGAGATCAAAAATAGAGATGTTCCAGCCAGCAAAATGTTAACAGTCAAAGAAACCTTACTTTATCTTGCAAAAGAAGCAAATCAGTTTTCCCAAGAGCCCCAACCAATTTGCCCTAAAAGAAAAGTAGCAAATTTAGAGTTGTTCTTGTTTTTCCCTCTGTTCTTCTTTCTCCAAATCCAAAACCTGTCACTTAGAAACCGAACAATCGGTGAAACTCTTATTACTGGCATAGAAACTCGTAAATGAAACCTGGAAGGTCTGGCATTCCTTTCCTGTTGCAAATCAAAGCACACATACTCTGAATTGTCCATAAAACCAGTTGTGTGTGCCTGCACTTCCTAATGACAGCACAGCTGGCCTTGTCAAGTAACACTTGCTTTACAAAATACATCACTTTTCTGCCGAAATAGCTTTGATCAGTAGAAGAGTCGTAGAAGTGTTTGCTGCCCTGTGGTAAGAAGACATGATGCTCAGCTCTTGAGGCTTCTCAGAAAAACATTATTTTTCTTTATAATTGGATCTTGCTATTTGTCTTTTAGTGTTTCCTTTGTCTATTTGTCTTTATCTTCTCTCTATCCATACTGTTTAAAGGATTATTCCTTTCCCATTTTTAGTATTAAGAAGTTGTTTTAGTATTTCAGCCTTTCCAAAGCAGCCAGAATCCTGACTGTCAGTAGCAATGTCTAGACACAGTAAATCCTTGAACTCAAGGCCTTTGACCTTGACAGAGAGAGAAATTCAGCACTACACAATTGCACATGTTTTCCCCTGAGCAGTTTCAGGTGCTTTATAAGACTTACTTCTTTCTGAGGCTACAGCTTGTTAAGATGGAATTCGGATCGAGTTTCAGACTGAGAATTCAAGGCTACCCTACGAATGTTTTCAATCCCATGTGCTGGTTCGGGTCAGCTGTAGTAAACTACCAGCAGAGCTTCTCTTTTAAGAGTAATACCTGTCTGGCAATAGAAAATCCATCGACAGTAGTGACTGATGTGTCCCAATCTCATGAATCCCCCAGTAAACCCTCTATGCCCTGGGTGTTTGGTTTTTCTTAATAGAAGATTAAACATAAAAAATAAGGGCTATGTACAGCTCCTGAAAGTTTACAAGCCTGTAGGAATACTGAGAGGCCATAATAATTGGCTAATTATGAAAAATGAGCTTCACAGCACCTTCCCACTTAATTCATAGAGGTAGCACACAAATTTGAGATGCCAAACTGAAGCTGAAATAACAGACACTAGAAGCATGTCAAAGGAAAGCAAGACTGCCTGCCAAATTCATTCCTCAGCTATTTTTTATTTCAACTTTAAAATAAATATTTCCAGGTCTTTTTTCTTTTGAGGGAATAAACTAAATCAAATGTTTATTCTACACCTTTAGGTTCTAGTGTTTGCACTCCTGTCTCAAGGCTCACTTTGAGCCACGATGCACATCACTTGTTTTTATGACTACAGAGTCCAGCTGCAAATGTTTAAAATGAAGAGGAGAAGGGAATTGGATCAGAACAGCAAAACAAACATATGATATGAACAGTTCCCCTTCACTTACACAGCCCACTCAAGCAGAAAAATTTCACCTGTGAAAGTGAAAAAGTCAGTGAAACTGGGAGATAATTTACAAAATTCTCCATCTCCTTCATGTCTGCCTTCAGAGCTGCTAACGACTCTGCAGCAGCCCCATGGCCCAAACTAGAGGGTGAAAACCATTGCCCATAAAGTGCTTATTCAGCTTACAGGTTCAGATACTTCTGCAGTAACCATATTGGGTTTTCTAGACACTAAATCTCCACCGATGTTAGGATAAGAAAGTATGAACATGTTGATCCTGGAGTTAGTTTAGAGGTGCACCCATGATGAAATCATAGACAAAAGCCGAGGTAGGTAGCCCACTTGGCACAGCTGATTGCCTTTAATAGGTGTTGATTACACTGCTCATATTGCATGAAATTAAAAAGCTTACAAATGTTATGAGCCATTACCCTTCCATTTAAGAGAGCTTATGACAAGTTAGCAACATTTAATGAAATCCTTTTCAAAACGCCATAGGCAGCCTTCACGAGATTTTGCTTTGAAATGCAACTCGTGGAGTTGCTTCAAAAAAGTTTGTTTATTTCAGAGCTTCTTCTCTTGCTCTTCTTTGGGAAACTCGGATTTTGCAGCTTATGCGATTATTCAGTTCCCTGTTGTTCTCTCAGTGTGCAGCACATAACACAAGCTTATTAGGCAAATAACGTGGATCAGAGAAAGCAAGATTTAATTCTGGTGTTACTGGAAGTATCCCCTCGGCCAGCCTACAAACTTTCCTTCAAAATTCAAAGTGGAGAGACTTCTGGCCAATTTTACTATGAAGCTAGAGGGAAATGTTTCCGTAGTTTCTGTAAAACTCACTTAAACTTTCACCTTTTCAGCACACTGCAAATATCACAGAGCCACTAACTGCCCCGATGGCACTGGAGCAACCAAGGTTCAGTCTGAAGTAGGCTCTCCGGATTTTATTGCTTAAAAATGAAATTTATTAAGAGGAGAGCATATCAGTTTTATAAATCCCATTGGACACTCACAGCCTACTGCCGTATGTGGACTCAAATCTGCTTCGACTGGTGATGGCAACAATATCTGTGCATGAGGTGAAGGCACTTCTGCCAAAACGTCGCCTCGGCGCGTCTGTTTACTTTTACTGTTTATCCTGCTGACTGCCAGCTCTCCTCTCTGTTGATAGTTGTTGGGCAAGCAAGACTCAAACTGACCAAACTGAGAGAGACGTTTATAGCAAAAGCACACTGGCACAGAACCTATGACAAGGTATTTGGAACGGTGCCACAGCCAGTGCTTAACAAACCCTATAGGGAGAATATGAGATGGCCAGGCATGGCCGCATGAAGTTTTCTTTTGTGGGCTGTGCCATCACAAGCAACCTTGTTCTTTTTAAAAATTATTAGGGCTTTTAAACAATGTTTTAAAATATGCTGTCAAAAATCCACCAAGAAGCAGTAAGCTGTGAAGATGCAGTTAGAGGAAGCATTGATCTTCAGAAGTCAATCGCAGATAGCATGTTTTGTACTCAAAGACACAGTGGCAGCTGAACTGCTCCAGAGGCAAGAGACCACCATCTCAATGAGCTGCTGGGAGCTCTTACAGGCTCATTTGTATCCTAATGTGCAAAAGAGAACAGTCCTCTCTTCTTTGAAGAAAACTGGTTACTAAGGGACTAGATAAACGCTGGGAAAAGTAATTGCCAAAGAGATGGTGGGAGTGCGCCGTGACTGCTAATTGACAGCAGCACGTTGAGACAAACTTCATTTCCACCCTGTGATGGTTTCCACGAGTGTGCTGAAATCCTTAAGCATTTTGCTAGACCAAATCATCAGGAACTAATTCAATATCCTATTATTGCTCTGTAAACTCTGACAAAAGAAGAAAAGGAACTATTCGGTCTCCTTCCTCAAAAAAAGCAGCCTTCTTTCATGCTATCTAAACCGTTATTGAAAGCTACATTTCCAGTGTACAATTTAGGCATCATACAAAGTTGCAATTATCTTCCCATCTGCATAGCCTCTCCTTGTGGGTGAATGTTGCTTTTTAATCCAAATTCGTATATTGTTTATAAATATGTATTTATGGCTCCGATGTGGGTATGCCCATCATGGGCGCATATCGTTGTTTAATCCAAATATATGGTTTATTGTTTTCCAGTGTGTATTTTTAGCTTTGAGGCAGGTAGACCTGCAGAGCAAATAACACAAAAGAACACATCCATTACAGAACTGCTTCTTTGCTTCAAAATCCTAACGCTCTTCCAGATCTGAACACAGGGAGACAAGTACATTGGCCAAATAATTATTTATCGCTCTTAAAAGCTTCCTTTAAAATTTCTATCATTCAGATACTGGCTGCGGAAAATGTAAAGTACAGACAGCATATTTTATGTACTTGCTAGTCTAGCTTTTAGTCTTATGAGAAGTTACTAAACACCAGTAAAGGGAACAGCAGTTATCAGCCCTAATTCACAAGTGTGAATTTTTTAGGCCAAACAGATGCCCTTGCAGAATCACAGCCAAGTGTTAATGACAGGCCCAGTCCTTCTTCCACTGTAGTCACTTGTTATTTCATATGGCTTCAAATGAGACCAGCTTTGCTCCAATGCTCTGAGCTAGCACACTGCTCTCAGTGAAACACTCACTGCCACAGTGAGCATGATAAGGACCTCTAATGTCACCCACAGAAAGCAAAACTAAAAAAGACACTGCACTTTGCCTCAGGCTTTTTTTCTTTGATGTGTAGGATTCTTTTTTAAATTATTTTTTTGGTTGATTAAAAATATTGGCAACCAAACCTTCAACACGACAGCGGCTAAACATACTAAGAGATCTCTTTTAAAAGACATCTAAAATCTCCTCAAAGTCTGTTCAGTGAATTTTGCCATTCCTTATACCTTTGCAACAACAGAACAGATCGGAAATACCCCTCCAGTAGCAGAGGACAGACAAGAAAGTTAGTGCCCATGTTTAAATCTCTGTTTCCAGACCTGCCCATCAGGACCAGAATCTGCAAGAGAGCTGAACAGGCAGGACCCCAGCTAAGAGGTATATACTGCAAAAAACCTTTGTCATGCAAATCCATACTCTTGTCTTTAAAAGGATTCAGGGTAAGAAAATTAAAGCCCAGGTGTAAACATTTGAAAACTAAGGCTTATTTTTTCTATCTATGCACTTGAAATGAACATAGAAAGGGTAAAAGCATCCTAATCCTCTCATGGCAATGTCTTTCTCTGCTTCCTGAAGCTGAGATTATCATCTCATTGGTTGTCACACAGCTCCTGAGAGAAGTATTTCACTTGATTTTCCTGTATAATCACAGCACAGAATCCAATTTCTGTTGTTACTGGAATGGAAAATGCACATAGCCTGTTCTCTGTCTTGCCCCTTATAAATTACTTACAGACCTGGATGTGGCAAGCTTCAAAACACCCAAACTGCACTAAGAAACCTAAGCATGCTCTCACTGTATGTTTCAAGGAACCTGCTCGTCTGCATTTCTTCTCAACAAAGACAAGAAAATTTCCAGTTTTAAATCTCTATTTAAATTAAGTCAATGAAGACTGAAGACCACAAAACTGTTGCCATTTCTTTCCAGCACATAAAATTAACAATTTGTGCTGTTGCGTGCAACTTTCAGTCAAAGTTTGTCTGATTTATAAGCAAGCAGATGGTTCACACGATAGTCCACAATAAATTACAACAGTTAGAAAGACAGTTACATTTTGAGACTGACAGTGCAGCTGAGCTACAGATGGGTTTATAGATGACCCTTCCAATTTTTAATAATCTCCATAATTTATGTGCAAGCAAAGAAATGGGAGGATTTCTAATGCACCTTCTTGACTAAGTACAAATCACTTTTATTTACACAGGCAATACTTCATGGTCCAGTTAACTTCTTAATTAAAGGCAGCAAGATGCTCATGTTCCATGCAAGTGGCATGGAAAATACTGTTTAGTGTGCAATATGTTCAGCTGGGAGTTTAAGATGCTCTGAAGAGTCCTCGAAAAGGGAATGCATCTACCTCATTTCTCTCAAACAAGACTACCAGGGTGTAAACAATGCTACCACTGCTATTCATTAATCTTAGGGTAAACTTTAGGCTCATGTGGTAACAACGTTATGTTTAATTGCAAACTTTGATGCTTAGAAACAGTATTCTAATCCAGGATGCACTACAAACCCATTATTACTGAGCCAGGACCAGGATGGGGAAATAACAGGAAAAGAGATCCTTGTTATATGAAGACAGAGGGATATGAGGGGTCACTCGTGAAAGGAAAACAACCCTGGGGGGGTGTCATTCCTGAGACAGGAGGCAGCGGTGACATAGAAAGACATTGGCTGGAAGCAGCTTTAAGAAACTAGTTCAAGTCAGTGTCAGCCACGTCTCTGGCATGAGACTGAACCACATCGGCCCAATTCTTCTGCCAATATTTTTGAAGGTAAGTCCAGAAAGATGCCTTTGTTGGCCATCAATTGCGTGTCACAATACAATAGACTCAGTTCTTCTTGGATGTAATTTCAGTTGCAATCAATTACCTTCTAGAAAGAAACAGAGCTAAATGTAACTACTCTCTCCAGAAGGTGATGAAGGGGGCAATACCTTCTAGAGCTCTTTAAGGCACAATTTACAGAAGCTCAGAGGTTCCCACACAGCCAGTCTCTGGTGTTGACATTTGAGGGCTCTTCCTCCTCTCTAAGCCTTGGTCTGCCTTTCCTGCCAAATTAATTGGAAAAAGAAATCAGCTTTTTAATGGGAAAACCAAAACTATCTTTAAACCAGAAGGCACAGCTCCTAGGAAAGGAAGTCAGTGTGTAATTTTAATTATCAGCTTCCCGGGACTTAAGAAATACAGAAAAGAAGGGAAGGCACCAGTGACAAATTCAGGCTTTCAAGAATTAGCACAATTCTCGTTTTGGAGATATTTTGGCAGGATTTTCCCAGCTCTGCCCATACCAGGGCACTGTGGGGAGCAGCGCTGCCAAGACACATGAGTGGGAAAACCCACTCCACAGAGGTCATGGGACAGAAGCCACTTACACAAAAAAAGAATTCTTCCCCTGCCATTTCTGCACAGCACCTTCACCTACTACACAGAACAACAGTGAAATTAAATTTTGGGTCTGTATTTTTTTAAAAATTAAAGTCTTCTGTAAATGATCAGCATCTGAAAGTTGTTCAAGCTCTGTATAAAATGATTATCTATTACCATACACAACTCTTAGGTTCTTCAATTACACATATGAAAAATATTATGTGTCAGTTTATTGCTGGGATGCTCTTTACCATTATTTGCTATATTGTTCCTGTTACGCTTTGCATATTTAAAGCCGCACTTTGCACTTCTGAAAATCCAGAGAAGTTCACAATAGAATTAGTATGGATGTTCATCTGTACTACTGAATGCTGAGTTTGGCACTTTATTTCAGCAATATTCGTCAAGTTCAGGAACTGTTAGCACGCTCCCTCCAAAAGAATACTGGGTCATACTACTGCTCTATAAAAAAAATACAGTATTGATTATTTAATAATATTTTTTAATATTCCATAACTACTATCCTTTGATTGAGTGCAGCCCTTTCATTTGCTTACAAGAGGACAAATTTACACACAGCACAAGAAAGCAGAAGTTGACTGAAATCAATAGGATTGTCCCTGTTGCCCCCAGTCCAATAGTAATTCCAGCGTTGTGAGCAACATGAAAGCCAACACAGGCTATTCCAATTGAACTCCACCGAGAAGTCAGAAAAACTATACGCATGGTTTATGTAACACTGTAGTTAATATAGTTTCCAGGACTCATCTACTGAAGCCAGCAGGGATGCTCCAACTCACTAGGCTGTAGATTAGACCTTCTGGCTTACAGCTAGCTCTTTCTCTGGCTAACAGCGAAAATAATTCTGGAGGAGGAATAAAGCAAGGAAAACACACACAGGCCTGACCTTCTATTTCTTGTTCCTTACATTCATAAAACTGTCAATGGTGTGGAAACTAGTTCCATAACCTCAAGAAAGGGACACCTTTTGTCCTCTCTGCTGTATTAAAATGTAGATCAATACAATAATATGGAAACAGTAAACTCCCCAGTAGCAAGATGTGGTTTCCAGGTCTCTTAGGAATCAAATATTATTTCCAGCAATCTAACTAGATGATAAGAAATGTAAGTAGCAATTTGTCAGCCTATTTATCAAACTGAGTGCTGCAGCTTTCCTACACATTTTATGGTACAAACTATTCAACACGTAAGGGTCTATGGTTCTGTTTTAATTCGGAGATGAAAACATTTATAGATATGAACGTTTTCTTATTAACTTCTCTTCCTAAACGATTATTCTTGTTCAAATCAATTCCTAGCCATCTCACAGAGGTTACAAGCTTCAATAATTAAATTGGATATTGTATTGGCTGTTGTGTTGATTATGCTACAAGTTCCAATTTCAACAAGAGCATTGAAATACTGAGATAAAGGGATGTTACCTTTATTTAATTAGTTATCTGCTGTTGTTATCAAAATAGAAGGTTGGTATCTGACTCAAATTAACACTTTGGATCAGGGAAAAAGACAGATGACATCTTCTGAGCAGAATCCTGGATGCTCTCTCTAATCATTTCAGTTACTTTAAAGCTGCTCAGGACAAACAGGATTGCATTAGAAAGAGCAAAAGTCACTGACAGTCAATGAAGTGCTGCTATGAAAATGCTATTTCAATCACACTTGGATTCTTTCTCATTTTCAGTTATTAACATCCTTGACACTTTTGTCAAGCAGTCTCTCCTAGCAGCATTGAAATTTAACTGCACGTAATTTTAAAACAGAACATGAAATAGGATTGAGCACATAATATGGTTTTATTGTGCCAGCTAACAGCAGATCAGGCTCCTGTGCCAAGACATCACCTCTCTGCTTTCTGCAGAAAAGGAGTAACTAGTGAAATAAATGTGAGCTGGATTTTACAACCGTCTGCCAATGCCCCTACCTCAGAAATATGAAGTCTCTCAATATAAGGTTCTTTATGATTTATCTCAAAAGGAGATAAAAAAGACCATGTGAAACCTCAGAGGTCCTGGAAGTATTTTAACTGTGGGTACACAAACTAAACCCACCTATATCAACTTTGTAACTGCCAAGAGGATATAGTATACAGACAAGGTCCTCAAAAGACATCCACTGTCTCATTCCCCAAATTATATTTGTATAGAGTGGCCAAAGTAATTTATTTGATAACCATGCCACCCTGCCATGTCGTGGTTTCTTACTGTTAGGGCTACAGAAACATGCTTTTTCTTTTCCTGAACAACTTACTGGTCTTGACCGGATTTCTTTGGCATAGAGAGGTTTCAAGAATTCTGAATCTCCTTCGAGCTTTAGACCTTTTTCTGTGATTCTCAGGTTTCCCATTCCATCCTAAAACAGAGACAAAAAGAAACAACCCCATTAGTTACAATTACTAAATTCACCAGGCTGCCAAAAGCTGAGTTTTTCCCATAGAGGATAACCTGTAAAGCACTGGGAGGCACTAGAGAACGCAATTACTAGTGTTATCCCTTTAGTTCTGTTTCTGTGAAAAATAATTCTATTCAGAACAATCTGCAATGCCCTCCAGTAAACCATTTACACAGATGAAAGATGTTCTTTTAAGCTAGCCATCTCCACTCAAAGAGATGCAGTGATGCTCTGTGTTAACAGGAAAGCTATTCACTGTAATATTCACCAGCTGCCTGTATATTAATATACCTTCTCATTCATAGCAAAACCATATAAAGACTATGTGATTAATTCTACTGAATTCCATACAGAGAATACGTGATTAGTTCCACTGAACTGATAGAATGAGGTCTGGCTATGCAGGAGTAGTGCAAAAAAATGTGGTAGGGAACTTGACCCCTGGTATTTGAGGAAATCTCTGCAGAACAAGGACTCTTTGGTGGGATTTCTTTTGGGCTATCAGGCCTTACAGCAAAAAGATATGGAAACCTGTTGATTAAATTCAAGTCTTACAGTATTTCCTGTGTTTTCGATATTGTTAAGAAGTTACACAGCTTTTTTTGAATTTACATTTATGCAAATATTTGCTCTGGGAGAAACAATGATAGAACAGAAATATCTTTTCAACAGACTGCTCATCTGTCTTGGACTAACTCCTGACTTTTCTCTCCCACAATGATCAGCTCAGGATTGGAGACCTTGCTCTGGTTCCTGCACAGCCCAAGCACATCTCAGCAATCTGAACCTCTGTATCCAAATGTTTGAGTCTCCCGAGTCATTCTCATGCCTGTCACCAACCTTTGCAATGTCAATTGGTCAGGCACTAAGTGACTGAAGTAACATGCATTTCTGTCCTCTCCTCATTCAGATTTTATAGCTGCAATTATCAGTCCACACCCCCTCCCCAGCCCTGCACCAGGCTCCCCAGACCCCACTGTTCCCTAAGCTTCCATGGCAAAAATCTTCTTGACAAATGGCATGAAGCGCTGGCTGCAAGCCTCCAGCAGATGACTGCAAATAGTCCATTTTCTTTAGAAATTGTTTAGTTATGTGTGTCCAAGGTGTAATGAAACACCTGACAAACCATAATAGCAAACAAAATATATGTCAAAATTTTATGAGTTTTTCTTATGGTTTTTATGCAATAAGACAGGTATACGGATACATTCACACAGAGCAGAATTGGACCAAACTATATTTCACCTTTAACTTGTGAAAGTCACAACTTTTACTAAGATGAGGTGTTTAAATTCATTTAGGTTAGAATTACGTAGAAGGTGTACGTGTGCAAGAAACATGGTGTGATGAGGGAACTGCAAAAGTAAATGCATAATCAAGCCACAGCAAATGCAAAGTGTTCTTTCTAAGAGTCAGGGTGAAGTAAGAGTCTGCAAAGATTGAGGTAACGAGGTTTTTCTCTGAGTAAAAGACGATCTGAAAAATACCTTTGAGTGGAATTTGTCTGACTTCATTGAGATCTGAGACCGATGCTAGCAAAAGCTAAGTCTCCACATGTGTACATGAAGATTGGGAAATGACCAAGAACTGGGTAGTCCAGAACAGGCACAACAATCCTCAAACATGCCCTTGAAAGGATCTTTCAAGCTTGGTGTTGTATTTCTTTCATTTCTTTGGGCTAGAGAAGGAGAAGGATGATGCTACATGATGCCTCAAGGCCTCCAAGACAAGGCAGGACACAATAATCACAAAACCTACAATAGCTGGAGCTCAGCACAGGGAGGACATTGCAATGACATCAGCACACACGTCAGCACTTCCAGCAACGGGATTCACATTACAGTCATAAAGATGCTGAAAGCCAGGGCCATGCAGGCCACAGGATGGCAGGAGCAGTAATTTTGAGGAACTAAGGAACTATAAATATGGACATGCCTTATTGACTCCATGGCATCTCATGCTATTTAGGGACCCATTGAGAGGGCCTGGGCTGACTCCTTCTCAAGAGCTGCTAGGCTCATGCTTAAATATATAAGTCCAAATCAAAAGAGCCACCTCAGCACCTAACTCACTGCTGTTTCAGGGGTTTTAGAGGAAAGCGATATGTACTTTGGTAGAAGCCCGAAGAAGATCAAGAGAAGAGTGGGAAAATCCAGGAAAACTAAACTTATTTTCATATACGTCTTGCATGCTTTCTAATCCAGCTGAAAAAACACATCTGCCTACTTTCTCCTCCTCGTGTTGCATGTGCACCCCCAGCACTGCAAGAGGAACCACTGTCACTAAAGGTGAATGGCTAACCAAACCAGACTTGCGAGAACTACTGCCAAAAGTCATGAATTTAGAGGGATGAAAACCAAAGACGTAGCACGGTCTCAGCAGTTACGCTGGTCACTTGCCAGAGGTTCTCCCATTCCAAGAAGTATTGCTCCCAGTGTGTACCCTGCCAAGTAAAGATCGCTTTTGCCAGAGTGTGGTGTCTTATGAACAAAGGCAGGTTCTGGAGTGCTGGGTGATAAAATGACTGCTGTCTTCTCATTTTGAAATCAAAGCTGTAAGTAAACTTTAAATAGAGACGTATGCCAAAAATGCTATTGATTGTAGAAGGGAGGGGAATGAAAGATAGGTCATCAAGTGCCAGTTGCTACACTTGTCTCACGTGTAAAATACTGGCTTATGAATTCTGGGTTGGTGATGGCACAGAAGGGGGTTCATTTATCTCAAGCGAAAGGATGAAGGAAAACGAGTGAAATATGATTATGCACCAAAGAGCTCAGATTAAATTTTGATAGCAGTTATGCTTTGTGATTTGAGTAAGTAGGAATTTTTACAGCTATCTGCAGACCCTCACACATTTTCTGCTGCTAAAAAAACTCTACAATTTTTTTTTCCCAAAATTGATATTTCAGTATGGTTACAAGTCCTGAGGGCCTTCCTATTGTAGGCTCTTCTCTAGTTTCATTAAGAAAAGTTGCAGGTCACAAGGGCTGGTATAACCACATGGAAAGGTGGAAGGACCACCTCTGTGGATGCACAATCCTGACCACTTGCACGGCTCGCTCCTAAGCTGAAGTGGGGCAACATGGGTCAATGGATAAACAGTCTTGTCAAGTCACCACTGAAGCTGTGGCAAACAGCAGTTTTGATGGCTCACATCTATATTCTATACAGATCCAGCAATCAACTCTTCTCCTCTCTTCCATATTTCTCTCTATTTCTCTCCTTCACCCTTTGTCTCCCAAGTGTCCCCTACAGGATTTTTATATATGAAGAACACATATACGGGACCTTCAGCTCATGGCTACCAGGTCCTATACACCCCAAAAGAGGTATCGGGCCTATGGGACAATGTACTACAATCAAAACATAAAGAATACATTTGATTTATATCATACAAGCAGGCATATTCTCTTAGAAAACCACTTGGAGAAAAAGAGACACTTCCCTATATTATTCTTCGCAGCCTTTGATCCTTCTCAACCTCCAATCCCCACTCACCTTTCTCTCCTCCTGCAGCCACTAAAACTAACAAAAGCAGCACCCATGAGGCATTTTGTCTTGACTTCCCTGGTATTTAGGATTGGAATGCAATGCTCAGCACTGACCGTTACCATGATTAACTCTCTGCTGCTCATGTTTCTCCTGATTAAAGACAGCTTTTGTAGTGACAGTCTGAGTCAAGAGGGGAAAAAAAAAAAAAAAGGTTGTAACCTGAGTTTAAATTAAAAAATATCCTGGCCTCTTATAAGTATAATCATTATTAAAACATATTCATTTATTTTTTCCCATTAGGAAAAAATAAGCAGCTTGCAGAATTATATGGAGATCACAAAATATAGATACATTAGAGAAAAATCATTGTATGAAAGACTACCTTGCATGGTTTTTTGGATAAAGCATCTTCATCCTCCCTATATTATATGGTTCAATAACAAATAAATGCCATACTCTATTACAGAGAATATATATGAAAGTTCCTATGAAATTTCATGGACCATGACCTGTAAAATGTAGCAGAAAGCTGCCTAGAGTGACAGAGACCACAAGTTTTTATTAAACATTGTGTCTCTGATTGATATATATCCTTATCTACCACTCCATCGCTTGTGAATGAGGAAAAGAAAAAGCAGTATTGATCAGTCAATACACTGACATCTGACAATCTTTGTTTCTCCTCCTTTTCTTAGAAGTCTCCTCAGTAGAGTGAATAACTTTATTGTGCAGGCACAAGTCAGCTTTGTGGGAACTTCCAGGATGCGAGCCCCAAACACGAGGCACAGAGGCAGGAAATTTCCATTACCACCTGCTTTGAATTATTCGGCTCTTTGGTGGAACATAGTGAAAACTTTCACATCAATTTTATCATCTACGCCCTCTCTCTTTTTATGCAATGTGTTGTAATGGGCAGGCATAAAAATTTATGTGCTATTGCTGGCTGCTCTGCGTTGAATGGGGACAGCAATGGTAAAATCCTGAATAACATAAACGTCATTTTGGTGATGCTGAATGAGGAAGGATTTTTATTTTTTTTAGTAGCTTGAGAAGCAATTCAGATGCGAATTTCAAATGAAGTTACCAATTACACATGAAAGTATTAGCGTTAGGGGAAGAGCCCAGCATTGATGCTATCTGATCACCAAGGCTCCTCTCTGCCTTTTGCTTAGCAATGGAGCTACACATGTGGGTAAAGCCTGGCTTTTATTGTTTTCCTTTTCAACAAATGTGGTTTACACTAACTTTTATTTTTTAAAAAATTGCGTGGCTGGTAGCAGGGAGGTTCAACTAACAGAATAAGAAAAACCCACCAACCTAACCAGAGACTTGTAACTGCTGTGGTAAATACTTGGAAGTGGTATTAGCCACACCAATCTGGAGGGCATATAGAGAGGAACACGGTAGTTTTCAGTTGTGTCTGCCACTTATGGGCTGCATTATTCTATCAGCCTGGGCTCCCGCCACAGCTTAACCTATTCAAGAACAAAGGTGGTGATAGTAGGTATTCATCGTGGCCTTTTGTACCGGGATGCTTTGTTCTTTACAAATAATAAATTCAGCCTCACGCTTCCCTGCGCTTCCTCAGTTCTCCTGGCATTTCTGAACATAGAGGCAATTTTTTTGAGGCCTTTCTCAGGATTTTTAGGGACACTGGCGCTGGGGAACACAGACAGCTCCAGCTGTCTGCTGGCTACTGCTGGCACTGGTGGGTTTCTCCCCATGCTTTTTCTGCACCTTCATCCCTTTTCAGTTTTCAGGAGAAAAACTGTTGGCAAGGTTTGTCTCTGCATGGCAAGTAAGCATTTACTTTTTTACTAGGAATAAACTGAAGTTATGTTTGGCAATGCCCTGTGGGAGAGAATTATCTTTGGAGACTGCTCATGTCAGATGGCTGAAATACCTGATTATCGTTGCTTGTATTATTGATTGCTGTGCTCTGCATTGCTTCCAGATATGTGCAAGTTATTACACAGCTCAATACATTTAAAGTTAGGGGAAAAAAAAGAAAATGGCAAATGTAAGTGACCTCCTTTTTTTTCGTCCCCAACTGGGAAGATTTCTATACTGCTCTTCTCTCTCTGACTTGACATGAAATGTTTCCAAACTCCACAGATTTAAGGAAGGTCTGTACGGATACACATTGTTGTCAGCAATACTACCTGCTTTAACAGGATCTGCCCTCTCTCCTCATTTCCTTCAGTTAATTTGTAAACTCAATAAAGACCCCGGTGTCCAGCTCTAGATCAGCAGCAATATTTTCCTACGGAAGCCAGGAAAATTAAAACACTCACCAGCAGCACCAGCCCTACAAAGTTAAGCTGGTTATACAGCGCAGTCCAGAGCGCAAGACCCTCCCAGGTAAGGAGACAATGTGTGATAGCTTCTTCTTCTGACGTAAGACCTTGTTTTGAGATGTCACATATAGACTCAGATTTGTGCAGACAGTAGAGAAAATCAAGGCAATGTAGGGTTACACAACATATACGATCATATTGCTGTACGCATGGACACATGCTTATGCTTTGAATTGCTCTATGAGACCTCTCAGCCACAACCGGCATTTGTCTTCCTCTTCTTCTGCCTCCTTATTGACCTTAGATGTCCCCATCGGATATCTTACTGGTAGTGTTTTCGTTTAAAGGCAATAGGCACAGCGTAGGATAGATGTGCTGAGATATCAGTGGGTGAAGGAAGGTGACCTCAAGTGCCTCGCATCAGTGTGAGATAGTACATACGCCCTCTCCAAGGAAAGAGGGAGACACAGACGAAGCACAGCTAAAATATTTGCAGCTAATTGGTGCACTAAACCAACATTATAAATTGCAAGACTGGCAAGCAGTTAACCCCAGAAGGCTCTTTCCAGAAGCACATGACAGTCTGTGAGAAGACACCTCCATAAAGTCTCTGGCACTGCAGTAATCTGTCACAGGGATACAGGGAGCTGAATGAGCAAAGACCAGCTGTGGGAGTCACCCACTGGAAAATGGTGTCTAGAAACTCCTGTTAAAGTTGTATGAGCTATACAGACACTTCTACTTCCTTCCACAGGTGTGAAGTCTTTTGTGATAGCTACAGGAAAGTCAGGTGGCTGCTAAGTTACCAGGGAACCATGTACAAGTGGAGGAAACTGCCTGCAGACCATTATGGCTAATGTAAAATTCAGCCTAAACTAAGCCAAAGAAAAGCTCAGAGCTCTTCTTTTCCAGAGGGAACTCGTGCTTTTGTGACTTCCTCTGCATGACTACAGAAAAAGAGGCAGAAGATGTGAAGAGAGCATACAAAGAGGAGAACACAAGAACCAAGAGGACATCTCATAGTTACGGTGATGAGCTGCAATTCAGAAAATCTTGACTTGATTCCTGTTAGACTCAAATCCCACAATGGTGTTAGGGATGTTTTCCACATGCAAGTTCTCATAGTGCCTTTCCCTTCTATCTGTTCCCTCCACACTGACCGAGCGCTCACCGGAGCCAATGTCATTTATTATGAAGATTATTCAAAGAGCCCTACGAAGGTGTCATTGAAAGTGAAGAATCTTATATATTGGCTTTAGTGGAAGTTAAGGAGAAAAGCCTTAAGAAGCAGGAAGTATAGGATCAAATGTGGTTTTCCAATTACTCTTTTAAATACATTACAAGTGACCAAAGCAACTAAATCTTATCCCTTGAAACAGTTCCAAACTAGTGCTGGAATAATTTCTAAACAAATTGTTCAGCCAGAGCTTTAAGAAAGCTCTCCTCAGGATTTACTGCATATTGCTGGAACTACTTCGGGCAGGAGGTATTTCTTTTCAAAGCAAATTGCTAGTCAGTTTATTCATAGTTTACTCAAAGTATGATCACATGTGGCAAAACAAACTCAATACTTGTATGAAAGAAGCCACCTCATTTGAGAGTACATTTTTGCGGGGAAAAAGATTAGGAGACCTTTTGGGGAAATGATTATGAATCCCACCATTGTTACTACAACACAACTATCATCAGAGAATTCCTCTCCGGGGTAATAATATTTCCTTCCATTTGCACAGCAAGGAGGAGTGAAAAACTTGCCTTTCTCTCTTCCCATCTCCCTCTTACGGAGCACTCAAGCTTTAGAAAATGAGACGTGTTCAGTGTTTTCCTGCTTTTTTGCTCCAACACAAACAGTAAGGTTTTGCATCTTATCATGAACACGTATTCTAAATGTGTCCCTTGAATTCTCCATCTCTTTTAGTCTAGCTCATTACCATAATTATGCTAACTAGAAGGGAAAAGTCCCCTCCTGCAGAAATTTGTGCTCACTTGCAAGCGCAAAAAGGACGTTCTTACTTTTGTAGGAACAAGTACCATCATAACGCAGCAATTTAATAATAAAACCAGCACATAAATTCACTGTGCAGTTTAAAGGGCTGCAGAAACATGTTTTATAAATAATAGTCTAATATTCCTGGATTATGATAATCTGTCTATCAATGAATGAAGGACAGAATAAACACTTTTTTTTTTTTTAAACTATAAAGATCTCAGACACGGCATCCTCTGTGGCGTCGCTACTCTAAGTCACAGCAAGGCTGAACTGAACTCACTCATCTTTATATTGCTGGAAAAGTTTCCAGGGAGAAGAAGGATATTGTTTTTTTCCTGTCACTATCTTAACGGATCCCTTTTGTGTTCTGTACTTACACTCTGAAGTAAGGTTTTTCGGACTAATCCAGTATTATAGCAATTCCCCCTGACCAGCAACGAAGCTGGCGGATTAAGGACTGACAGTGTGAAAAGTACCAGGTCTCGTGCAGCGTTTCTGAAGGTGAGCTCTTGAAAATGGGGCCAATTATTGGGTCATTTTTGTCCGATGTGAATGTGCCAAAACAACTCAGGGACACTAATTAGAGCATAATACTAAGTGTGTTTGAAGAAATAAGTCTTGCACAAAAGCGCTCTGGTTTCAGACCCCTGTTCAAGTTCCACACCCAGACTCCAGTTACCAGAAATACAAGTACAGGTGGAAGCAGGGCTGATGTCACTCTTGCAAACCCTGTCTGTAAGGCATATTCGATGATCCCATCTCAGCAGACTGATTTACAGGGTATAGGGAAACTCGGAAGAGGTACCTGTTGCGCTGACCTTCTCAAAACCCACCGCACTTGCATTATATACTCGCTGCTATGGCAACATCAGCCTCCGAAGGTAGGATAATCACAATGTGAACCCTTATTTTCAGTTGCTTCGTTTACTATTCTCTACTATTATCCCTTCTATTTCTGAAGCCAGAAGAAAACAGGGTGGATGGGGAGGAATATTTTCAATGCACCTCAATTAATCACTTCTATGCCCATACTCAGCTAATATTAGGCATTTAACAGCTGAGCCTCATTAGGATGATAATCACCCTGTGTTACCTCTGCAGTCAGGGGTGAGAAAATGGCAACGAAGTCCACCTAGCACTCAAATCACTCCTTGAAAGTGCTTCTTCCCAACTACTGTTGAGCTCCTCCAAGGTGACTTAGGCATCTGTTCTAGACGCCTATCTGATCTAGATAAACTTAGACCTCAGTAGTGTGCAACAGGATTCAAACAGAAAATAAATGAGTTGCTAGGCAAAACAATAAACACATATCATGAAATAAAATACACTTTAAAAATGTGATTCCAACTATACCAACACGGAGTTGCTCCAGGGATTATTTTAATGATTTCTTTTTTTTTTTAATTTGATTTTTTTTTTTAATCAAGACTCATACTTTCAATGAGAGACAGGCGATCCGGCACGTTCAGCTTATTTGCGTAGATAGGTAAAAAGAAATTTGCTTTAAAATCAAATACTGTGTTAAGAGGAATCCATAGTCGCTTTGTTAAGAAACTTCCCTCATGGCTAAGAAACTACCACAGAATTTTTATAGCTATATTTGTCACAAAAATATATTATTTAGCTCTTCCACTATCCAAATATACTGAAAAATAATTTAAACTGTCTTCCAGACTTATCTACAGCATGTATATGACGTTGTTAGCAAGGGAGGCTCTGGGGACAGTAAAGAAATGAGAACTGAAAGCGCTGCTCCCAAAGAGACAGAAATAAGTATATTGCTTCTATTGCTTTTTGAACAATAGCCAGCAAATAATTATTCATAAAGGAAAATATATCTGTATGTTTAGAGTCCCTCTCCACTGCAAATGGTGGGCAAAGAATGAGATCAGATCAGTGGAGTGCATCGACTGCTTTCAAATAGCTCAGCCAATTTACCCCCACCTGGTATCTGGCCCCAGAGCAGCGGTAGGAAATGAAGGGCTTTTGCAAAGCAAAGCACTGGTGGCTGAGGCTGTGGTGGCAGCCACTCAGACAAGGTGCTGCAGCCGCTGCGGGGCACGGCACGTGGAGGACACCCCGGCATGCACCCACGGCTCCTTGTTGGACCAAAAGCACCCCAGGGCTTGCCCTAATGCCCCGGGATGGGCAGCTGCTGCCCAGGAGCAGCTACGGGGGAGCAGAGGATGAGCAGCAGTTTCAGTACCTGTCATCCTTCACTTCTGCCCAAACTCCCAGCAGCAAAATATTTAGCAGCAGAACTGCCACACAGCCACCTAACACACGTTGGAATCGCGTTCACACCTCTGCGTGGCACGCGCACACTCGCACACGTGAGTGCCCTCTTAGGGGAAACGAAGGCACAACGTCAGGCACCCACCGACAGTCACACGAGAAAGCTGTGTTACAGAAAGAGCTCCAGAGGTTTCTCTCCAGCACCTTGTTGTGAAACAGCACTGCAGCTAAGAAACTATATATATCCTGCTCCTAAGAAACAACAGGTTAATTTTAGCAGCTTTCAAATGCCAACAATTCAGACTTCAGATCCTCTCTCTTCTCTCCATGGCTGGTATTCCTCTGCCTCCTTGCCAGATGATGCATTATGCTTAATGCCCCGTCTTCTTCACAATTTTCTAGTGCGCATTCAAAAATGTTCACTAGAATAAAAATAATGATCGTTCCGCAATAAAAGAACTAGGAGTTTGCTAATCATCAGCCTGAGTCCAGAAGCATCCTGCAAGATGATGCTTCCTGACATAAATTCCAAAACTATCATCATGGTAGTTTATACTACTTGAGCTGCGAAGTAACTGGAAAACATTGAGATAATTTTCTTACTATTTACTTTTTGGGGAAAGTAAAGGAAAAATGGCATTTTTTTTTCCTATGCAGAATCAATGCATGGGGTGTTTTTAATTCCAAATTATTTATTGAGTGGGTGCTTACTGAGTCATACGGGACTTCTGCCAAACGCCAAGAGATTCTTTTGGAAGTCAGGAGTACAATATTATGTGCATGAAAATCTGGAGGTTATGTGAAATAACCAAGAATCACATGCAAAAATATACAATTGGCATCAGCAAACTTCAGCAGAGCAAGACACAGCACCTTTTTTATCATACTTTTTTAGATATTCTTAAAGTCACAGGAAAACTATTGTTCCTACCACACTTTCGCCTTTAAAGAACACAGCTCTGTATGTCACTTCGTTACAGAAATATGCCTTATTTGGGGACATTAGCATTTCTTCCTGCTCTGCTCCTTTCTAAAACATGATAGCAGCAGGAATAAATTATGCGATTCATAATCTGCATATTTATTTATTTATTTATCTGCTGTGTGTTACCTCACCTCGGCTTTTTTACTATTTTTTTTTTTACCAGCATCAAGATCATTTAAATAATTAAATATTTTAAAATAAATACTAATTGTCTCAGATATGTATTTCCTTCATAGCAAACCACATTTGAACCATCTGCCAGATCACATGCATTTCAGAGGTGTGTTGCTTCCAGGTGCAGATTTTCAGCAACACCAGTATGAGTAAGAAGCAGTGCCCACTCCCTCGGGTCTCACAGAAGGAGCAAGGGTGAGCACAGTGCACAATGCCATCAATTTAAACAGATCATATTCTGCAATGGGTGTCTGCGAGGTCTGCCAGAAGCCACTTGTTATGTTCCCTAGGGATTTTTCAAAGCAAAACAAATGAGTGGCAGGAGGAGGATGCAGCCCTGCGTCCTCGCTGGGCGCATTGCCCAGTCCCATGGGGCAGCCCTGGCTGGCGCTTGGCACGCCAGCGTGCAGATCACAGCACACGGGGAGATGGTGGACAGGACCAGACTACACTGAAATAACGCTGAAATAATGAACTCAGTGAAATGTTTTCAACCAGCAAGAGCTGCTGTTGGAAGTACACTGGTGTGCTTCTCAGAGCAGGCAGAGTTGGACTCTCATTGGCAACCGAGCTCTCCATTAGAGCCCAAACAGGGCTCTGAGGGCAACCAAAACTATTCTTAAGACTTTTTGGTTATTTTGGCAGCCTGTGCTTGTTATTGCTTGGATAAGACTTTTTTTTCTGCAAGAACCACCCCTTGGGGATGACGACACGACATGCAATCGCTAACCGCTGCACCCGGTTAGGGACCAAAAGTGCTCAAGAAGGAATTTTTATCCCTTAAAAGAAGACAAAACATACAGAAAAAAAATGCGGAGGCAACCATTCGTATTTCCCTTTGGCTGAGCATCCACAGCTTGTGTTCAGACTGCCTGAAGTCACGAGATTTCTTTCCCTTTACACTGAGGTCGCACTTCAGCAGCTTTGTCTGGGGCTTGGCTGTGACAAAGGGGTAGAAGCTTTGCATCACTGTTACCTCTGCTGCTTCCACCTAAATCCTAAACAAGATTTCTCTCTCTCGTTTTGTCTTTCTTCACTGACCTACTTGACAACTTCAGTGAATTTAATCTGAAAACACACAGGGATATAGGGCAAAAAATATTTTTCCCGGGCTACAGATAAAGAATGCAGTTTCAGGGAGCTGAAATGACTCAATGAGACATTTTGGTGACCGGAGGAAATTTAGAACCTTATGATAAATTTGGGATATTAATGTAAGAATAAAGTCACACTGCTAGAAGCAATTTCTTATTGACAAAACTGCTAGAAAGTTGCAAAGGTAATAAACAAGGAATTGAGATGGATTACTGGTGATATGCTTTTGAATGTGTTATTCAATGTCAGCTGTCAGATACCTTGTGAAGTCCTTGTATACTTGGGAAAATACTGCACCTATAAATATCTTGCTCAAATTGGACTATTAATAAGAATAAGTAGGCTAAGTGTGGTCAGTGATCTTGTTATCCAGAGAAAGATATTAATCCAAGTGTTATAGTATATTAAGTTGGTTGGTTATTTCAGGTCTGTCTCGGTTGGCAAAGAAATGTATAGTTCATAGCTATGGCTATAGATACACAGCATGGCTATTTGAGTCTTATTAAAAAAAAATCAGTTTTTTTCTGTCCATTATTGGTGGGGCTTTAAAGACTTCAGCAGACTTTGCAATTGGTGCAATACACTACTTATATCTAGGAAATCCTTGAAAAATATCTAAAATTCCTAACGTAGGGAATGGGACCAGCTCACAAGACGACACTCCTGTGGGACGTTTGCTGCTTAATTGAACAATTTCTAAATTATGAAGTGTCTAAAAAAAATTTCTTAATTGCTGCTCCAAGCCTCTGTAGGCTCTAGAAGACATTCCTTAAAAAGACACATTTGTTCCTCAACTGCCTAAAGATTATGTCATAATGTTTATTTCAAATATTTGTTACTCAACGCAAGCAGCAAATGTTGCAGATTAAAGCGTTGTGAGGCTTCATCAGAAGTACTGGAATTTGTTAAAGTGCAAGACATTGCTTAAGTACAGGACATTTCTATTAAATGAAAAAACTATTTAAGTATTTGCTAGTGGTCAAGAATATCCATCCCAAAACAAAAAAAGAATAACCCCACAGTTCTTAAGAAGTGGCAGTGGAAGCCTTCATAACTTTAAAGACTTTATTTAAGACTAAACTTGAAAAGATCTGTTTGGGAGCTGAAAATCCTTCGTATGTAACTTAAGGGTAGTTGGAGTTATTTTAGGCAGAATTTTAATTTCGGTGAAATGATGAAAGAGCTAAAGGAATATCTCAAAAGGCAGACTCAACAGAAGGAAAACAAACATTAAAACACTAATTATATATAGAGAGGGAATATTTCTGCTATGCAAAAAAATACACAGAAAGAAAACTGGGATTCAACTGCAAAGTCATTACCAACCTGTATTTTCAAATTGTACTGATGGGTCTAGGGCAAATATTTCAATAAAAATACTGAAATCTACATTAAAGCTATGCAAAGCCAAAAATAAAATATCTCTGACTCAAATCCATCCCTCATTCAGCATTTCTCTGATCTTAACATTTTGTTCACCTATTTCTATTCCTCAGCAGCTCTGTACTGCTTGTACAACACAGGTCTATCACTTCCACATCTACTATGAAATTGTGCCATGAGTTTGTTAAAGTCCTGCTAAAGGTTTGTGGTTTGTAGTTTTTGGTTTTTTTTGTATTTGTTTTTATTCCCCTTCTCAATTATGGAGGAAGAAAATCTTATGTAAGTTAAGATAATAATAGTTTCACTTGTTAAACATCAAACTAAGTATTTCTGGAGAAGCGATGGAAAGTAACATCAGTAAATACAGAAAATAGCAGGGTATAAAATTCTTAATAGTCATTAATTTGCCTTTTCAAGACAGCTCCCTGAATTATGGTGCAAGTAAGTGAAACGGAACACATTAATTGCATTCATAGAATTTAGTTCAGAGGCTTCACCTTTGCCCGTTTTGAGCAGTTTAAAGTCTGAAGGGTGTGCCAAAGAGGACCTCTCATGGACCACAAGCACATCTGACCCACGGCCACACAGGGCTCTTCCAGGATGAACTTTGAGGATACGCCCCAAGGGCCTGGGCAAAGGGAGGGAGGGAGGGAGGACTGGGGCTGGGTGACAGGTGGGAAGGGTGGCACTACTGCTACTCCAATGCATGCACTGAACTCAACATCTTGAAACCCTCCATTTTTCTCACAGACCTCACGCACAGACCATGGAAGCAGCCTTGCCAGCCCTTGCTAAGGAAGTGCGCTCCTCCAGAACCCCCATGGGTACATCAGCATGGCACTACCCAGTGCCACATGGAGATACCCAAGGTGGAGGAGCGGGCGATGGCAGCACTGGAATTCCATTAGTGCAACACTTCACTGAGCTATAAATAAGTGACCTTATGGCTCCCTACCCAAAACTGCATCATGTCATACAAATTTACCCATAGAAACCTTCAGCTATTTCATTTCCCGCAGGTCTCTTGTCATTGTTTCATTACATGTCATCCTTTTCCAGTGAAACTAAACCTTACTTTAAAAGTGCTATGAAGAATAAATACAGCTGTAGTTGAACAAATAAGTCAAGTTTAGTTGGTGCTCCAAACTTCTAGAGGAGTTCCTCATTTACACTTAACGAACCGAACTCAGCTATCCTTAAAGGTAATTGCTTTGCCTGCATAGCAACTAATTTTTAATGACTGCTTTTTTGGCTGGATCTTATGCTGGGTTTTTATTTTTTTTTCCCTAAATAATTTCTTGTTTGTTAGAGTAAAGCAGAGATACCTAAATCACTGAACAGGACAATTTTGTTTACTTAACTTTTGGGAAACAAACAACTTCTGTATACATTTGCTTTTTAAATTCTCCTCTGGCTATTGAATTTGTACATTATTAGTGTCTTGTTAAGCTCACTATAAATCTTTCAAAAGGAGTAATTTAAATTTGTAAGCTCTCCATGTTTTGGCTCCTAGCTGTATTTGGGATTGTGTTCAAATATTTATGTTCTTCAAGTTCCAAGAAACATCTTATCTGTCCCTACAATCACTCAAGGAATTTTGGCATAAAACTGACTTTGATTTTCTGATCAAACAGAAAACATTTGACAATCAGGTTCTCTTTCAGCTGATAAATCCTGACTCAATTGTTAATGGCCACGTGTTTTCAAGTATTCACTTCCACAACAAGCTGACATCATGCAAAAGGGGAGCACGTGCACGGCATTGCTGAAACGGGCTTTCTCCTCTGGATTGTCTGAAATTATGATGAAAGCCAGTCTCCATGTTTGTTCAATTAGTTCACTAATGCAACGTGAATTCACTTCATAGACTTCAAACTCCTGTTTATTGCTCACATTGTTTTAAAGGCCTGTAGTTAACAAAAGCTTGTGCCATAGTTAATAGAGGTAATATCTTTAATTGTCTTAGTCATGAAACATCAACAGCTGTCCTAGGATTTTCCACAGAGCGTCTTTGAGTTGGAATGGGAGTAGAGATGTTAATTCAAGTTAATTAATGGCCTTACATACTCTAGTGTGGACAACCAGTAGATGCTTGCTCAGCAAAACAAAAGGGGAATGTGCTTAATTCTGGTTCATTCTGGGCCGATCCATTAACTCTTGTGTATCTTCCAAAGAATGCACGTTCATTAACTCAAGTTAATCACTATTCAATTACCTTGAGTTATAGTATGTCCCTAAACACTAGTGCAGACAGACCCCCTAGAGATTTCATGTACTTCAACCATTAATTAAGTCATATTGTATATTGTTGGTAACTGATTACATCTAGTTTTGAAATAATAACTTCACAGTTACGCTTAAATTGTTTCCTATTAGGATTTTTTCAGCTATGCTATACAGGTAATTCAGGTAATTGGAATGATAGCATTTCTTCCTTGCAATAAAGCACACTAGCATTAATGTTACTATTACTGCACTTGGCCAAAGAAGTTTCCTGCCATCTTTTTTTTTGTATAACCCATTTTTTTTAGATGGAAAGAACATTATATATTTGACCTGGTTATCCATAACGACACTCTCACGAGGACAGATGTTTTGTAAATTTTAGGGTTCTTTTGCCTCATTTTCAAATGTTTTTTTTCAAAAGATTTTTCTGCAGTCTTTTTGCAGAAATTTCAAAAAGGTACCTTACCATTTCATGTGTTTTGATTTTTTTTGTTTCTGCTATCAGAAAGACAGCATTGCCAAAGCCTTTCTTTTCACAAACTACAGCAATTCTGATAAACAATAGAGCGGAACAATCAACAAAGATATTAAGACAGTCATTACAGCAAGAGGTTAAAGCTTTTTAATAGTAAAGCACAGCAGAGCATGAGTAATACGCTGGCATCTCTCTGCAACACTGAAACTTGTTTAAAATAATTGAAGTGATCAATACCTTTACAGTATTTAAAAAGATGACAGAAGTTATGGCAACTTCTTAAAAAAAAGAACTAATTTAAACTTATAATTCCCACATCAAAAGTAAGAAAAAAAATAATTAGTTAGAGCTAACACTGAAGACGAAGCAACAGCAATAAATGTTTTTTAAAACTGGTGAAATCCATTTGTATATATTTCTACTCAATATGTCTTCCTGAAACTAATGGAGTCCTTTCCAGGAACTCTGATGAACAAGGAATAATTGGCAGCTCTTAAAGTTACTATATCCAACCAGCGCTCTAAAGCTTCTCCTGATATGGGCTGGGAATATAGGGATGGAATCCCATTCCAGCAGCTCCCCATCAAAATGATCACTCTATGAAAAGCTCTTCGCCCCAGAGAAAAATTTAATTTAATCAACAAAGCAAAGATATCATAAGCACCGATTTGCTTCTAATATTCTTTAGCCCATGCCAAGAGGGAAGCTTTGCAAATTTTGCAAAGCTGTTAAAGTTCTAAACTTCTAAAAAAGGGGTTTCAATGTGCATGTGTGGAAGCCTACCTGACTTCTGTCAGAGCAACCTGCAGGGTTCCTAGTTACGGTACTTGTCAATCCAAGAATGAACGTCATCCTGGTTTTGGTCGCCTCTGTGTTATTGGGAAATAGGCAGGGGTGGCACTATTGGCTCTGAATGCACCTCTGCAATGGTGGCCTGATGGGCCGTGGGAATGGAAGAGACAGAAGGAAAACAAGTACAGGAAGTGTCAGAATAGGTAGTTTTGCTAGAAATATATTTAAAACAAAGCATATATAATGATAACACCAGATTTTTTTCTTTCTGAAGATCACTTGCTTTGCTGACACTTATTAAAACACACAAAAATGATCTATCTGCTTACACTCACTGGAGGAACAGAAATCACAAGAGATATGTGGCCCTTCCTTCACCAGGCCACATTGCAGAAAGCTCTAGAGAAGTGGGGCAGAGCTACAGCAACGGGATGAAGACACAGGGACTGGAGACAACGATGCTGCAGAACGGACTCTAGCCCCTGCTCTGCCTCCCTTGAGGGGCATCGCTATGCAGTGGGCACACAGAGCTGCTGCACCGTGCTCCAAGGGCTGCAGAAGTTCTGATTCAGAGAGTTGGGATGAGCATCAGCCATCAAGGCTATGTTTTATCCCTTACACCCGCTGACTTCCCAAAGCCATTGATCCTAGGACTCCCTTTAGGCCAATACACTTCCTTGTTCTCTTTGTTCTCCCTGGTACAGTATTGAATTATGGCAGCTACCCTGCCAAGTGGAAAAGCCAAGCCAAGGAGAGGCCGCAACAGGGCTGTGCATATGGTTAGCACTCTTACAAGCAGCCAAAATGTGATAGCAACTCACAGCAAATTTCACACAAGACTCCCATCAGGATCAGCTCTTGCAAATCTCTAATATCAGCATAACAGAATGGAAAATTCAGCAGCTGCTAAATTACACTTGTCTTAGGAAAATCCTTTCAATGTCTCCACTCTCCTAATAATGAAAGGAAAACCCAATCCCTCTGTCAGACCCCCAAAGTCTTGCAGCACACATCTTCCCTGCATTGCTGAAGACCTCTCTGTGTAGTTTCAAGTGGAAAAAAAAAAAAATCCATTAACTTAAATTAACTTCCCACACTGGAGGTTGCCCCAATACCACACATTCAGCTCCCACATACAACACATGACATGTAGATCAACCTGAAAAGCGTCAGGAGCTACAGTCAAATTTACAAAATTATCTGTGTGCCCTTAGCTAAAACTCACACAACTACCGGATACTCCCTTTCTCAAAATGATTTGTTTCTTATCAGTCTGAAAAGACTTTCAAAGATGACTAGGACTTGGCACTTGAAACGCAGAGGATGCAAACACGAAACAGCCAGAGGATCTGGATTTTTTAGAAGAGACTAATACCCACTTTCTGACAACCAGGCCCTCACATAATGGCTGAGCTTGATTAGGCAAAAGCAAAAGGACCATATATTCTGATCAGTTCAAAACATCTATATATTTCATTATATGAAGCAAGAACCCAGTTTGAATTCCTTCAGACAGCTCTCCAGGAGTGCTTTGCCCACATGTCCCAATTACATGGGCTCTGTTAACACCTCGTGGTACAGCTGCATGATAATTTATTCTTAAGCATTTAAAATAAATGTTACATTTCCAAACGAAGTCACGCATGCTGCTGATTCTTTTACTCCAAATTAAAAAGCTTCATCTTCATTTCTCTCTCCCAAATTTAACTTTCAGCATTTTAATTGTTTCTTCCTTCATTGTTAGATCAATATCAATCATCATCTTCAGTTACCAGAACTTGTGTCTTCCTGAAAATTATGTTAAATTTAGTTGTTAATGAAAACTGTTTACACTGTTTAACCACAGAAATGAAACCTCTATTACAAATCATAAAACCTGTTAGTGATAACAAGAAACCTTTATTTCTACTTCAATCTCCTTTCTACCATCTGCTGCCCTACAAGACCCATGGAATAAACAAACAAACAAACAATAAAAACGATAATTGTTAACTTTGCTTCACAACACAACACCCATTAAAAGAATTAAAATAGTCCTATTAACCGTTACACTGAAAATTATGTTATAAAGCAACCTAATCCTTGTATGCCAGCACATGCCAATATTCCTTCTCTCCAGTCATCTTCCCAAACAACCAGACATCATATATAGAAACATACAACTGACTCGTAACACCCACTGAACACTCTCCATCCTCCCTGAAGGAATAAGACAAAAAAATCCCAGCCATTAAAAGACATGCCACAAACATATCCTACCAAAGTAATAGGTGATAATTATTCTTTGATCTAAAACACTACAGAGTTCATTAGATACAATTATTTAAAATATTTATGTATTGCATATATAAATACTATTTGCTGTGGCCAGTGGGTTTCAGGATAAGGCCATATACAGAACGCACCAAAAGAGTCTAAATCTCCTGACATAAACTGTCATTCACATTTCTTGTATAAATTCAAAATTTAAATTGTGCCTGGAGTTGGGGAGGAGGAGAGGGAAGGTTAAAATTCTTACAAAATTGTAAGATAAGTTTTTAATTATATTCTGTGCTGAAGAAGTCAAGTAATTTTAGAGAATCATCCTTCCTTTTTATTTGGTTTACATGAGATACATAATCAGATAAGGTAAAGACACTCTGCACTATATTTTACTTCTTAACACTTGAGAATCATTGTTTCTTGCTTTCTCCTGATCCATCCCCAAAGAACACTCCACACATCTCCATCAGGGTTACAGTATGAACAAAAAAGTTCCACTTGTGACTTGAACACTGGCTATATCCCAAGGAAGACCAAGCAAATTAGGCAAACACAGCTATGCTACATCAGTGTTAAATAAAGTCCCATGAAGTAAGAAGCTAATGAGCTCATTTGAACAATAATGTCGTAATGTGGTTTATGGCATCTGGAATGCTGAATACGCATCTTACTCACTCTCTGCTTCCTCTCTCTGAGTCCTAAACCCCCAGCTAACATACACGACTACAGGGAGACAGGTTTGAATTCCATTGTAAATCCACTAATTCCCGGGGACAAAAGTATGGGTTTGTATCTTCTTTTTTAAAAACAGAAAGAAAGAAGTAAAGAAATTGTACATAAATACATCATTCCTATAAAATTTAGTCAGGAGGTATAGTCTACCCCTTGACTGAATTAATTCTATACTTCAGTTATCTTGCACACCTTCTTTAATGAATACACGTTCCTTTAATTAAATTAACATTTTTGTCTAGCTAATTAGCCTGAGAAACCTGTACTGAACCAATCTAAAAATGACTTCATTACTGCTCATTGGTGCATGTTTGCTACTCATCACTGTCAGCCCAACAGGGCAAGGATTAGAAGAACATTAACTCTGGCTTATTTGGCTTTCCATAGCAATTGTTGCACTTGGAATGTGCAGCCAATCCAAGCTTTCAATCGACCCGGTAGGACAGTGACAGATGTTTTAATCATGTGGCTTCATTCATTAGTGCTCATTTGCCTGGTTGGCCAGTTTGTGGATCTTAGAGACAGTTGAAACAAAAAATAATTAAACCGAAGCAGCTTAATTACCTTTTTACATTCATCCCTCAGCTGGTACAGTTCATGAGTAATGACAAACTGAAAATATAAACAAAACCCACTTTATCCAGACCAATGAGCTAATAAGTACGTTCACCAAAAGATGCATCATTGCTTGTCTAGGAACATAAACACAAGTTGTTTAATAGGCACTTAATGTACATCGGTTAATGAAATCATACCAGAACTAATGAATATATATAATTGGGTAGGCAGCTGCCACTGAAAAAAAAAAGTTAGTGAAACCATCTCACTAATTCAGTTTGCAGAGACAATTAGAGAAGGCCCTCGAAGACAATTCAATAGACCCTGCTAATACTGCAACTATTATTGATTATTTGCATGGTGATATCAAGTTGTTTCTTTCCTGATTGGCTTTTTGAACAATGAGCCCCCATCAACCTCTAAAATACTAAATAAATTATTTAAAATGTATTTCAAAAGAAAAGTAAATAGATTTAAAATACGTTATACTGAAAACCAACTAACGCAGTGACTGAACATTCACAATGCAAAGGACCTTCCGGGATCGCTCTCATCAGCCTTTAGTTCAGATTCCATCTAATGTGGACGTAAAAATGTGACTAAAATGATATTTTAGACTGAATATGCTCAGGAGGGCTTATAGCTCAAATTTGTTGTGATTGAGTTTTATTGAAACTTATACTGTGAATTTGATATGTGAGGCCCTGGAAATCCTGTGTCACTGATGCTCCTATAGAACAATATTTATCACAAACTCTCCAGCTGTTTTGGGTTTTTGCTTTCACTTGCTTTGCTCTTTCACAGCTAGAGACTAGAAAGTCTTGCATCATTAAATATCACTTTTCAAGAAAATGTCTCATCCTCTACCCACTTCTAGAAACCTCTCTGACGATTAAGATACTGTGATGCTATTTTATGTATGATATTATACAAAAATCCAACAACTGGATGGGGTGAAAGAGTGCCTCTGAGGATTTTTATTAAAGGTCCATTTGATTTTTTTCAGCATCACCACAGACTTTTTCTTTTTTCCCCACTTCTCAGTAGTAGAATCAATAAGAGAGAGAACTGATGTAGAAAGGTTAAAGCATCTTGTTTCAAGACCTCCCTTGAATGTACCAATAGAGCACACCTCAACAAGCTGGGATGGTACCCACGGTACTGAGCGCCAGGGAGGTGAGGCAGAGGCAGCCTGGGGGACACCCCCCAACCTGGCAGGAACCTGCACAACCTGCAAGAAATCTGTAGACGGGAAAGCACGGGAGGATGGTCTTCCCCCACACCATTTATCCTCCTAACTACTGAATAATCTAAGCTAAAATTCAAGAAACTTGCAGTATAATTTATCACACTATAAGTACCCTTCTCTATTAATGATTTTTAAGAAAGCACGGGATAAATAACAAAATTCTAGTACACGCATTTTATCCCAGTCATAGTTTGTTCTTATCTTTTCAAAGAGAATTTTTTCCCAAAATATCCTGTGGAGACCATTTGGAGTTTGTTTTCATTTTCAGGCTCTGCTGAACTAAGCATTTGATTCAGAGAAAATAACAGGTTTGAAAGAAAGGCTCTGGGAAACTTAAACATAACAGATGCTTATTTGCAGACATCTGATTTAACTGAACTGAAAACCCCAGTCTAAATCCTGAAAACCATAAATGTCAGCCAGCTAGAACAGAATAATAACCACTTATCGATATGGATGCACCTAGTAGATAACAGAGTTTCTGGATCATAATATTCATATAACTGCACTCAGTTTGCTTCTCCCAGGCTCTGAAATCACAACTGGCAATACTGTATTTCATTTCCCAGCGCTGCGCATTGATGGTTCACAGGGAATGGGCTGGCTCTTTACAAGCTGGTAGTTTTCTTCCAGCATCAGGTGTGAACTATTTAGTCTGGAATTAGCATTTGAGGAATCTCATGTAGGATATTCTGAGTGGCACACACGGC
Organism: Neomorphus geoffroyi; assembly: GCA_033558235.1. NCBI lineage: Eukaryota > Metazoa > Chordata > Aves > Cuculiformes > Neomorphidae > Neomorphus > Neomorphus geoffroyi. The sequence goes on from JAUMJM010000020.1 coordinate 57,955,879, forward strand.
CAACAGTAGCCACTTCTGCTATTTTCAAAAGAGCCCATCGAATGCGATCTGACAACTCGCACCTCACAAATCTAACTCTGTTAATATCTGAAATTACAGAATCCATGTGATCAAAATAAAGTCACAGGAAAAACCACTCTGGGATTTGCCTCTTCTGCGTGTCCATGTGAGCTTAGAAATCAGCATCAGGTCTGGTTGTTTAATACTTTCTTATACTTTTTTCTTTACCTGGGTAAGGAATAATACAGAGTCCAAATAACCTGGATGGCATTTTGCCCTTAGTCTGGAAGTTACATTTTGTTCCCTGTGCCTTTTCAAAATCAGAACCAGATTGCCTTCATAAAACATGAGTCACCTAAGAATTAGGTGCATGATCTTAGCAAGATGATCAGGTTAACTCCATAGCCAACGAAAACAGAAAGCAGTCACTGGAGGGTAATTCATCCTGACCAAGTCAGACGCCTACTGTGGGTTGTGCTACAACAATTCTCTATTTGTATACCTGAAACTTGGCAAAGGAAATTTCACATCAGATGTGTAATATTCTTGATTCCTGAAGCCAATGGTCTAACTCAGCAGTGTTAACACCACTGCATTTTCTGTTTATATTTATAATTACTTTTCATTATATTTTTAAACTTGTCTGAGACATACTTTGAGAATTTTTGGCAGTTTGATTCCCTTCTGATTTCTTAAAATCATGGCTAAAAGCCAAATGTGACATTAATAGATTTTAATTAAATTCATTACAGCATTAATTGAAAGCGATCTGACGTAGCCTAGAACTTTGTTGCTGATGTCAGCGGGAACTTGGCTAAACATTTTCTGAACAGATGAGCTGACAGACAAGGAGGTGGCTGGGTAAGGTTGACTGGAGATACAGTTTTTGTGTTACGGACTGCATTCTCAGGTGGTAATAGCCTAGAACTATTGTATAATGCACCACATATATTTTGTTGGACAATGAAGTGTTCTCCAAAATTTGATGAAAGTACATGGCAGCTTCAGTGAGATTTTATGTAAATCTCTCAAGAGGAAATAAGGATGCTGCGTCTCTTAAAATATTCATTGAAAATGGGGAAAAACCGTTTTTATGAAATGCTCCCTGATGTACATGTAAATGTTAAAACTGGAAAAGATGAGCCTGTCTCATCAGCCACCATAAAGAGAAAAATCGATTTTGTATAAAAAGTAGCTTATTCAAGTTAGCTGTGCCCCAGAAGAAATTAATTACATCACTACATACTGCGAAAGGATTGTTTTGTCATGTTGTATTTGGCAAGTCAGGCCACAGGGAAGAGGGAGTTATTGAATGAGACAACAGTAACAGAAAAAAGGAGAGACAGCAACATGAAAAAAAAAAGAGAGGGGACAAGAGGCTAATAATGGCACTTTCTGCAAGTGGTCAGAAAAGCGAGAGAAGACAAATCACTATACGGTCAAAGAAGTCAAGAACAGAGATCAATATAACATGGGGCATAAGTCAAGAAGGAATGCAATGTATAACGAAGGGAAGCATCATTAAAAACTTGGGTCAGGACTTACTGGGTGCTATATCCTCTTGGCCCTGCTCTGGCAGCCCAGAGGGATTTAAGCTGTCGGCGCCACATGGCGAAGCCAGCACAGCCAAATCCTGACTTGGAGCAACATGTCCCTGCAAGTCACTCTGGAGCTGCCCATGGCCGACTGAATGCAGCTCAAACTGATGTCACCACTGCTCCAGCTCAGCCTGGCTGAAGAGTATTTACTGCAAAATGTCAAGCAAAGAAAACAAGGCAGCAGCAACACAAAAGGGTCCCAGGCAGCCCTGCTCAGCCATCAACTGAATCCTGCAAGAGGCGCAGGATTTCTCCATGCTCTTGATGGGACTCAATGTTATCTTCATTCAAAAGTATTCATGAAGAACAGAAGGCAAAAAAGGTCACACGAACACTTTAACATGAAAAGTGAACTCATAGCTTAAATATTACATGCACTGCTGCAAATACAATGTTATTGCTTTTAATTTAGCTTCCTCGCACATCCATGCTCCTTCTGAGTACACAAAAATCACTACTCTTCTTTCCCCAGTAGCCTTTAGCAGAATATCCCTTACACCCCTGGCAGTGTCACCCCACCAATTCTGCGTGCTCATAGCTGATCAGCTACAGCGCTTAGGATCAACAGGACATAACCCCATGAGCATGACTGAGGTGCTGGCTTCCTTGAATCAAACAATGTACCAGAAATGTAGTGCTAAAAAAGCACTTCAATATTATTTTGACTGTTCTGTGACATTAATACTCATTTTTTTCCCCACATTATAGCCTCAATTCTCAAGTTAGAGTAGTAAAAGCAATATCCCGTTGCCACAGGGCAAAAACTTTCATTACACACTTCCGTAAGGTATTTTACTACAGCAAGGAAAGTCAGTGAAAAATGAGCTTGTAGAAGCGATTCTCCTTAAAGTTAATGTTCCAAACTTTTTTTAATATGATGTAAGTAAGTGAAGTTTTACATCCAGAATTTATTAAGTAAGAGGAGCTGGGCCTTAAAGGTGCTATCAAAGCCCTGAGGACACTGCAAGAATATAGTCCAGCCTGTTAAATTAGATACTATTTTTTTCTTTCTTTCTTATTCACGGACTTCTTGAGGTGAATGACTATATGGAAAATAAAAAGGAGAGCCTGACAGATATTGCGGAAAAGCACATCCAAATATTTCTCTGTCTGTGCTAACACAGGGAAGAACTGTATGTCACATCATCTGGAAGGTCCATTTAATCTGCCAAAACTCCATTAGTAATTACTTTCATTATTATCCCTGTCCCCAAAAGGCTATTATCTTTATCAAGTAATTGGTAGTTTTGACTGTCTCCTTTCAAAGGCTGCAGTGTAACATTTAGCGAGAAGATCAGACTGGATGCCTAAGTGCTGCGTGTTTGTAGCCAGATAAATCCACGTCTAAAGTAAAGACTTAGGTGCACAGACAAATCAGCACAGCCAAACACATCAGTGAGGCTGTTCTGTTGTGCCTGTTCATATTTGGCACTTGTGGTAAAGGCTGGGTAACTATGAAGAGTATTCTGCAGCTCAACAGAGTTAAGCTAATATTAATTATCTTGTACTTGGGGCAGACAAGCAGCACTCAGCAGCACAGACTATTCTTTGGCCTCTGATAGCACGTGGTGGCTCCTGAAAATACATCCAGACCTGGAGACTGTGCCCCGGGTGGTCCCGACCAGCAGGAACCTAAGGAAAGAACCACTTTCACCCTTCACTGGGGCTGGGATTGCACTTGTTCGCCCATGTCCTACTGCTTGTAAATACGCCCATTTTTCCTCTGTTTTCACAAATAACAAAAACCATTTCACTGTACAGTTTACTTGCTTTTATGCTGTACAGTGCATAAATGTTTCCCTATTTACAGTTGGTCTTGATAAGCAACAGTAATAGTTATGTTTTGTTTCAGAATTTGTACTTTTGGTAGCAGTGAAGATAACCCACAGAGCACTAGGAAACCCACAAAAAGGATTGCAGCATCAAACTTTTAAAGGTATTTAGGTTGACCCACTTTTGCTCCTGGCAAAAACTTTAGAAGCAAGGACAATTTATGATCAGGTAGTCCTGAATATACCTGTGACTCTGCAGGCACTGGGGAGGGATGCAGTGATCCTGCGAGCAGAGTGTGAGGCAGGCAGTTTGGGGAGGGGGGCACACGTGCAATGCTGAGGGCTCCAAACGGCCAGAGGGCTTATTTCAAAACTAACCAAATATGTAAGCACAAGTGGACACTTTGACTTTTTATTACATATACTGCAAAACTTGTACATATTATAAAAATGAATCCATGTTCCTATTTAGGCGCTCGTAATATTTTACAGCTGGAGACCTTACTCAACTCAGCTATAAACATATTTCTTTAGAAATGGTTTGCTGGGTTACATTTTGGCTCAAGTTATACAAAAGAAGATTTCCTTGGCTAAGTAAAGGACACAATCCTGTACATTAGAGTGCAGCTCTTGCTTTTAACCAACTTTACAAAGAAGTTTCCCTTTCTTTCTCTAAAAAAAAAACCCAAACCCAAACCCCTTTCATAGTTTTCATAAAGCAGTTTGGAAATGTGCAGTTGTTAAATAATCTAGTCATGTTTACTTCCCTCATTTATAGAGCTGCTGATAGTATTTACATGTTCTCGGCTCTTACTGAGCTCCTCTGGTAACACTACTAATTTCTCATACTTTGAAAAGTAAATATTTTTACTTTCTTCTTTTATGACCACATTGGAGCCATTAATCCCTTTAGAATTCAGTGTATTCATCTCTCTGGGTATAAAAGATCTCATCTTCAGCTGTACAGAATATTTTCAATTTACCCTGAATTGCAGGAAGGCTCCAAGTTTGCAGAAGGCATTCAGCACATAAGCACACCCGACCTTCTACTTGTCTCTTGCCTGTTCCTCCTGACTGCAATTCAAGCTTTTTGCTTTTGTCCTCCCCACAATAGCCAGAGAAATCAGGCAATTTGTGGGACTAACTAACAATTCCTTGACATGATGATGAGTTGTATAATAAAGTCTTGCATTTTTTGGAGTCGGATAATGAACCCTTTTATAATTCACACGGAGAGATAAGTGCTTAAGCAGAGCAGCCATAAGAATAAAAGGATAAAGATCCACATCCAAACCCATATCATAGATTTTAACAAACAATTAGAAAGAAAAGATGATTAAGATTGAAAATCTTAAAAGCAAATGTACAAAAGATAGCAAAGGCATGATTTGTTCTCCTGTTTCTACTTCAAGTATTTAAGACTACACCAAAAGATGAGAATTAATTCAGTGATACATATTCTTGCCCAGTTTTTAACACTGTAAGCTCATTGAGCCTGGCAGAATATTTCCTAAAGGCTGCCAAAATAAGAAATCAATTTGAGGAAAAAACAATAATCTGTCATTAATTCCTTTCTGATTCCATATTCACCCCAATCAAATTCACCCATGTGTTCTCATATAAAGCAATGATCATATAATGAAGAGTCACTTTCTCACATTTTTCCTTCCCTGCAGGACAGAGCACAAAAGCCTGTCAAGAAAAAGTCACTGTAACTCTACAGGGTGCCACCAGCCAGGTATTACATCAATCTACACTACATTATGTTTCCTTTTAGTGCTGCATGAAGTTTCCTTTAAGGATTTAATGACCAAAATTCATATATCTGTACACAGCTGCATCTGGAGCTATTATATTTGCATGCTTGGCTGTAGATGAGGGAGACTTACAGTATCATCACTGCCTGCCCAAAAGTCCTACTTCAAAATCTAAGGAGCGTGTAAACCCAAGGTTGGCCTGAAATGCAGCTGCACAATGGACAGACCATACAAAACATCCCGGAAGCAGATTAATTTTACCGTCTTCCTTAGCAGATTCTGTAATGTAAATGTTCATGTTTTGGCTGTAACATCAAAAAAGTCTCTCAAAAAAAGTCTTGGCCATGCCTTCATTCAAGTATTTTTCTGATAGAAATTCGTCATTCATTTCCATTTCCTTAGCTGAAGAGCTGAACTCAGACATCTTTTTCATACCCGATGTTTTACTCGATTGATTTACAGAACACACAAAGGAAGAAACACATTTCAGAGACAGCATAGGGGTGAGTAGAATGAATTCAGCAATATGAGATTCGCTTCTACAGTTCAGGTCTGCACACGGAGCAGGGCCTCTGGAAAGCCAGCTCTGCAATGTGGCCGTGCTCTGGGGGAGAATAAACCACAGCCCTAACCAAGGCCCAGTTTGTCACAACTCAGCCTATGTCATGATTTCAAACAGCAGAACATATTCTGCAGCATTGTTATTGCTAATGGTTTGACAAGACGTTCCGCAAACAGCCCATGGGCTGCTCAGGAGAGAAACCCTGGTTACCATTCAAACGAATATTTTCAGATGTCATTTGGGAGTTTTTCTCCAGAACCACTTTTTGCTCTTTTTCTGATGAGTTTGAGCTGCTGCCACAGTTGCAAGGGAAGCTCATTGAATACTTTTCCAATAACTGAACGTAGCTGAACTTCAGTCTCAAGCACTGCTTACCCTGTGGGCAGTACAACATCCAGCACTACCATGAAAAAGAAAAAAAATCCTCTTTCAAACCATTCGACCACATTATATCCTTTTCCTTTCCCTATCTCATTACAAACTATTACATTTACTTTCATTCTGCTCTGGAAACCATTTGGAGATTCTGCAAGTAAACCTACTTCTATAAAGAAATACCGTGCATCAAATTCTAATTCTTCATCTGCTTAAAGAGAGTTAGTAAAGAGCTTTTACAACTTCAGCAAGGCTACATCTATATTTCAGGGGCAATATATCATGGTGATGGGCCCTTTGGCACCCTGTAACCTCCCATGCATATATAAATTGAATTAGAGACGCAATGGCACATTTATACTACAATTAAAAACATGTTTAGCATTCCCCAAGGAACCCCCTTTCCAATTTTTCGCCGCTAAAGGTGCTCTATCCTGCTGTGGCAGCACCCCCTGACAAAGACAACACTCGTTCCCACTGCTGAAGTTTAAAGACTGAATGTGAAAAACAATTTGGGATTTCGATAACCTTGAAATGTCACCACACATGGATTATTCTTATGCTTATGCCTGCTCTTCTAAATAGAACCTTTAGAAGTCATCACACACAAACACGGCTTCGAGTTCTTCGGCAGTAACACATTCCACCAAGAAGTGCATGATTCCATTTGCTGTGGGGAAGCAATAAGCGAAAGGCGAATGTGTAATCATGCAGCTAGGAATAAAAGAAATGCACAGGCAAGGAAAAAAAAAAAAGAGGGACAGGAAGGAAAGAGCAAGACAAAACAGACAAAGCAGCTTCATGCTAACCTCTTCATGACACTAAAATAATTCACATAAAATCAGTTTTGCTGCTCTTCCTGCTGGCTGCTGAAGTACCCACCAAGTTTCCACAGACCAGGGACCAAATATTCCTGACATATTGTGGAATCTGCAGTAGCTATAAATCACACTTTTGCTGAAACAAAATGATCCTTGCCTTTTGCAGCTTTTCTGCATTGATTGCCTAACAATTTCTAAAGGTATAATACAGTTCCAGACCGAGACATGATGATAGCTCGCTACATCACTTTGAAGTTGGTTTCTGCGTGCAGCTACTGCTATTATCTTGTACCGAACTACAATAGCTTAGCTGATATTTAAGAGTGAACAGAAGCCGTACAATGACAACTTGGCTAGTGATCTGCTCCGCAAATCGCTCAGGCTGGCTTGAGCTTATCGAAATCCGTCTTCTCCAGAACAACCTCCAAAACATGACTAATAGGCTGATTCTCCTCCAACAATATCTATCTTGGTTCCTGCTGTAAAATAATCAATTACTCTAAATGGAATTATTTATACAGAATACAAAAGCAGCTGGGCTTTGGTGTAAGTAATATGCTTATCAGATGGATTAAGATCTAATAGGCTTTTCTCTCTGAAAGTATAGCTGTTCCTGATAGTCTATCAAACCTCTTATGTAAATTACTTTGCTCTTGACAACATATATTAAAGAACTGTATTTTGTTTACCGACTTCAAGTTACAAGATTTTAAATATATTTTAAAGCTGTGCCAATAGAATAAAAAACTGTTTATGAACTGAATTTGTCTCAGCTTATTTCAACTAATGAAACAAAAGTGAACTCTACATACTTTTTGTTAATATGGTGACTTCAAGTAAATCAAATATTTATGTCTTTGGTCTAGACAAATTAATATACAATTTCTCTATCACAGGATAAAAAAAGGCAATGTCTTCCTTAATGCGTGGCTTAATTGAGTATCTCATTTCTCCGGGGTCAGCTCTGGAGAGCTGAGGGCTACATGACAGGGCTCAAGGCAATAGCTAGAAGGAAGGGAGCAGCAAGAGCCGATGACTCAAGCCAGCTTGGTGAACACCACCAGCACATAGGGATGCCAAGTGCTGTCTGTTCATGGAGACTGCACAGATAACTGATGCGCCATGAAAACTCACTCAGAAATAAATTTAAGGAAATTTACTCAGATTTCTAGAGGCTCTGCTTGACTTCTCTTCTTATTCCTTTCCTTCAGGAAGACAGCAGAGGAGCCCTTGTACAGCAGCTGGAATAAGATGTGTTTCTTCTGTATCTAGAGATGCATTACAAGTCCTAAAAGAAGTCTTTGTAATACATTTACTATGCACAAACCTAAAAAAAAAATAATTCTTAAAATGTATGCAAAATGTATGTAGAGGCAGTGTCTAATATTTATTATATTTAGCAATAAAGAAATACATAGAATACATAGAAAAAGTTCAGACTTGCATTTATCTGAAGTGCAGGATGAGAGAGAGATTTAGGGATTTGTAGTTTCATTTTTAAAAACTGAGTAATACAGCACAAAAGCAGTTTGGCTCTGTATGCTCATTTCACAGCTCTGGACTAATTAATATCAAGTAAATTACACTTGGCCTAGAGCTTGGCTAAACAAAAAATAACAACGCACGCTAAATTTGGTCTTAAATAATTTTTCAAGAGCTCAGATGATTTCCGTTATGAGATGTAAGTAAGCATTTTTGCCCAAAGAGAAGAAATAATGTATGATGCCATTTAAAAGCTGGTAACTGCTTTGCTTACCTGAAAAACAAAAAAATAAAAAAAAAAAAGGAAAATTGAGTCCCTGCCTTGATTATGATTCACTGTGTGTATCAATCCTCTGCATCATACCAGAGTATTCTTTTATCAGTGTGATTTGTCAGGACAGATTGAATAATGACAAGTGGAGTGCCGAGCTGGAGTTTACTCACAGATTGGTTAACATCATTTTGTTCCCACAACAAGTCTCATCGGCCCTTATCAGGAGCCTCCCAGAATTGTTGGAAAGTTACAGGCAGCACACCAAGAAAATTAATTTCCCTGTCTCCTTCCTAGTGTTGCCCAAATCTTTTTACCCTTATTCCCACAAAGTAATTCAATGATCTTAACACAAAGTGCTGCTGCTTTTTTTGCTTGCTCCTACAAAATCCAGTAATGTATAATTTCTTGAGACCTGTGCATGGTTCATTTTCCATCAGATCTACACAGGACATTTTATTTTATAGATAGATATTTTATTGTTGTTTAGGCTTCATTTACTTGCAGCAATTATGAACTCTGCTCACCAACAAACTGCAATGTTAGGAGGGTCTTAAGAGAAACACGGCTCATCCTGCAACCGCTGCTTGCGCCCAAGACCACGGAGTCTGCTTCATTCAGTGAAGGAGCCACATCAGCACAGGGATGCCATTTCTGATTTACAGCCAGATACACTAGGGATGTTTTTATGCCTCAGGAAACCTAATGTTCTGTATTTTCAAAGAATGTGGATTTTCTGAGCTCACTACCAGAATTAGGAAAAATATTTGTGAATCAGACTATGGTTTTCTTACTCTTTCAAGTCTGTCCTGAGATTTCAGTTTTATGAATGAAGCAAATAGAAAAGATACAATGGGAAGCAGTCTGTACAGTGGACTGACAGGATAAATGAATTCAGTGAAAAAGTTTTCAGACAGAGAGAACTGAATAAAAACTCTCTAACTCAAACAAGGACGGGTCCAATTTTTAATGCAGGTTTATTACAAAAACAATAGGCTGTTTGATTGCACCCTGCATGTGTCCATGAACAGCTATGGGTCTGTGTCATGAATTTTTAAACACACATAATGCATTTTTAATCAAATTGAGCAGAGATCTCCTTGATAATTTCATTTACCTTCTGTTTTCACGGACCCTGTAGACGCAGCAAAGTAGTAAAACAAATCTATGGTTTAAGCTTTACACTTGTTCTCAAACAAACTTCTAGCTTTTTATCTCACGTTAACATCTGTGGAAGCCACCCCTAAATATCCATAGCAGCAAATCAGAGGCATTTCTCACCCATCTGCATAACCTCATCCCTGGGACTTGTTTAGAGATCCTGCCTGTGGCTGTTTCCAGTTGTCCTAATTCAACAGGGAAGTTTTGCACTGAAGCTTTTCCATTTTAAGTGACTTTGTTCTGATTCAAACACACAGGTAAGAGCAAAACAGTGACTTTGTTCTGATTCAAACACAAAGGTAAGAGCACAACAGTGACTCATGGAACAATCACTAGATTAGGTTTCTGTTTTAAAACCAACAAATCTAAATATATTCCTCCGAACAGACGCTGCGGTCAGATGTGCTGTTCTGCACAAAGCCAAGTGATTGCGAAGTCACCACTTTATACCCACGCTCAGCCGCTCCTCGGTCCACCCCCACGCAGGGCACAGCACACCCAACCATCCCTCGACCCAGTTCTGTCAAAACAGTCTGGATTTCAAAAACTTGCTATTAAAAGTGTTTAAGCCAGTTTGGATCTTTGTAACAGAACAGAGCGAAGGAGCAATAATTTCAGTGTTTATGTCAGTGGACCCGAGATAAGGAAAAAATCTTCAAAGAATGAACCTCTCCTAAACCTGCTCATCACTTCTGAGCACTGTGTAACCCTTCCTAGGAGCAGTCACCTTACTGAGACAAGTTACACCATCAGCCCACAGTCTGTAATACACCCAAGCTGGGCAAAGCAAAGACACCTTATAAACTCATTCCACACTTAGTTTTTACCTTCACCAAGTTTGAAGACCTACTTTTCTTTAATTTATAGTCTGAAGGCAGTCATATTAAATACAACTTAGAGTATTTTACTAAGAACAAGGGAAAACCACTGAGGCTGCAGACCTCTCCAATATGGATGCTGAACAGATGTTTTCAATGTCAATTTGCATTTTGAACTGAAATTAAAGGGCACAAATCTCAATGGCTTTAAGATCTCTGGCAACAACTTGCAAATACTAACAAATGACATTAATGATCCATCAAAATGGGTGACTTTTCTAGTTCTTTTTGGGAAGAAAAGATTTAACTAACTAAAGAAAATAAAAGAGAAAGAAGTGAAAAAATATCAAATAATAAAATAAAGAACTTAAAAGAGGCTCTTAGAGCCTGAACTACAAAGCCTGACAGCCATGCAAAAGTCTGACAGCAGAGATAGGGTTTAATATTCTCTTATTTGAGGGAGCTTTGAATCCCATATAATTTCATCAGATTTAGAATCATTTGCTAGGGGCCAGACAGCCAACTAGTGTAAATCAGTTGAGCTCCATTAACTTCTGCAGAATTACAGTTTCCAATTTACATCAGCTGAGAACCTCGGTGTTATGCTACTATTATTAGCTGCTATTTATAATGCAATAATACCTAATGCAGTCATCTCAAACATGTGGTTCAACAGGTTTTCTGATATTGCATGCAGATGCTGCTTCTCTAGGCCATGTTGCCTAGAACAACAAAGTAGTCCGTATTGTACTACTTGCTCCATATTTGACTAAGGTTGGACTTTACTGGTTAATACTGAAAACTGAGCCTAGGTTTGCTACAATATATATAGATAAATGTAATAATTACAAACCCAATAATAATAAAAATGCACATTGTTATACAAAAGGTGTCTCTTCCAAAAAGTCTCAGAATGGAGATCTGCCAGGCATCAAGAGAGCGAACAAGGGGCCCGAGAAATGATGTGAGGTTACACAGAAGGCCAGCTGTAGAGCTGCAGGAAGGTGGGGAAAGCCATTGCTACCCTGCGTGATGGCTGGCCCAGTTGCTTCATCCACATTCGAGCTGTACAGGGTGACTGCAGATACGCAAATCCCTCAACTCTTTCTGTGAATAGAGTTGGTTTTGAACTTAGAGTTTCCTAGTTTTAAAAAGAAATTTCTGAACTTGATACACGGAGAATATTCACACTAACCAAACTTAGGAGCCAATTTAGGTGCTTCAATTAGGTGTCTAGAGACATTCCTCCAAGTGCCATTCTTGGATGCCCTGAATTAATATCAGAAGGATCCTAATTCTCTCTCTTGTCTCAGAAGACACTAAGGAACTCCCTTCTTCCTTGCAATTAGACATCAAAATAGATGAGTAACAGACACAGTTCCCCACGCCTATCCTGGAGACCTAAACAGGTTTTGATGCCTTCTTGCCTCTCTCAGCTCAATGTCATTTATTATGGATATACTTACTACTCTGGTTTCTCCCTCACTCTGTAGGGTGGACAGAAATAAAAGAAGACGTATCATAGTTTTGCTCCATTCACTACTCGACCTTTGCACAAAATCAGGAAGAGCTTTAGCTTTCCCTCACACCCACTAGATTTCCTGCAGATCCTGTTTCTTGCTCAGACTTGCCTCCTTTTCTGAAACACAGAGTGAAGGCAGACCGCGATCACAAACCTGAAATCCCCTCAGAGACAAACCAGACTTTTCTCTGAGGTTTAGCACTGTCTTGTTCCCACATCCAGGCAACGTGGGAGGATAAAGACTAAGATGTACAAATCTGCTGGGACCAGGAGAAGGTAGAGAGAAAGAAGAGACACCAAAGAAATGATCATTCCCATTAACAAATGCAGCATGAAGCCCAGAACTCATGGCATGATCAAAACTTTGCAGCATTTCTAATCAAAGCTTTCTGTGTTCTTTCCCTGGTTGGCTCCCCTTTTTGAAGCTGAACTCCCCTTAAGTTCAAGGGCTCAGGAAGAGAAATCTGGTGCAGAGCTTTCTCTTTTTATTTATGAACTCCTACTCAGTAGCCTTCAGTCTCACAAAGTGTTTAAGCTTATGCAAAGTCTCTCTGAGGCAAACGGGACTGTTCACACGCCTGAAGTGCAGTCCTTTGCTGGATCAGGGTAGCAGCTCGCTTCTTATCAGTCTTACTGAGCTCTATACATTCTGTTCAAACATTTTCTAAGGCACATGGGTTAGTGTTAAATATAGAAAGCCCTCTGTTCAATTATCTTTTCTCTGAGACTGTGACTGTGAGTTTCACAGCAGTGCTGCACACAGATCTGTAGAGCACAAGGCTGCCACTGCTTGTCCACCACGAGATGGTAGGTGCTTGGACAGGTGTAAGACAGATCATCTCCAAACTTCTAGATATTAAGAAAAAGTTTTCCTTCAGGACCCAATAACTGTTACTTGCTTATAGCACATACCACATCAGAACATCTTATTCTGCCCCTGTCAATAATTTGGCTGACTAAAAATCCTGAGCCATTTGCTAGGTCTGTGCCACTCTCTAGGAGAATGATTGAGAGCTCTATATAGACTGATCAAGCAACCCATTAATATTGCACAGCGGGCTCATGTTGACTGGCAGTAATTATTCCACAGATTACTTTTTTCATTTGAAGTGCAGCTGGTCATCCATTACTTTCTCCACGGCTTTGAAGGTCCAATAATTCCAATTATTTTTATCAACAGGAGACAGGTAAACTGGCTGTATGGAAATCTTCCTCAACATGGACACTGAGTCGGTGACTGGAAGCCCACCTCCATTACAAATCTTCTCTCGAGAGCTGAGATGGTTTGTGTACAGTGCCAAACTCTTTCCCACATTTTCCAATGTATTAATGCTGTAAAAGCCTGTGGCTTTGACCTGTGCGTAAAGTTGGCAATCACTAAGCTTTCCTGTGTGCTCATCTACCTTGGACAGGACTGGACCATCAACCGGTTTCCATTCATGGAGATACTGGCCAAATCTGTAAGTATCAGTATTGAAGAATCAAACCCCAAAGCCCTGCAGTGCCAATCTTGTCCCTGCAGGTGCCATAGTGTCTTCTTCCCTAATCACCGCCCCACCAGTCGTATAACACAGTCCAGGCCAGCCCACGGGCTTGCAGGTCCTTGAGCTGTATGTGGCTCAAGGGTGCCTGTCTCACATCGAAGGCATCTGCTGAATCCCAATACTTAGGTGAAGGACGGCTTTCACAAGGTATTGCAGCATGAATTTTCTGCTTTGTTCAGAGCAAAGGAAGACTTTCAAGCTCACCACATTTCTTGTCAGCTTTCACTTTGCGTATAACACCATAACTTGCGCTGGGGAGCTCGAAACTTGCAGCAGCCCAAACATTGAAAACTGGCAATTGGATCTGGTCGGCAAGTACGGATTTGATCTTAAAACATTAGCTGGATTGAACCTGACTGCTGGTGAGTTATTTTCCCTTGCTTGACTGGAAGGTCACAAACATCCCTGATATTAATGGCCTGATGGAAGTCAAGGCTCCACGTGGTTGGACTGTTCTCTCCCCATTCCTCATACACCAAGAACTTTCTGCTCCACTTGTTCAGCAAGTGGGCACTTTGAATAATGTGGGAAACCGCCACTTATCTATTCATAGGGTGCTTCCATCTCACTGCCGCAGAACTGCCAAGTTTGCTTCAGGACAGAATTTTATTCTGCAAGTATTTTTCTTAATCTAAAGGTCCTTTTAAGAGATCTGCTCTACAAAATGATAGTTCTGGTGTTCACCGCTCTGCTCCAACAGCAGCTACATTTATTTCATCATTTCGGTGGGAGTGAGATTGCTTCTCTTTGACTCAGTGGGAGGAAATTCTGTGATTTTTTTCATGCCATTGCTTAAGCATGTGCCTAGCTGCAGCTTCTCTTACATTAGGACCAGGCTAATAAGATTAACAAAGCGAGGCTGTAGGGCTCTTCTGTTCCCCATTATTCTGATCAGGCTCTTTCTTCTTCTCAGTGCCACCTACAAGTGAAATCTCAGAATCACAGAATGGTTTGGGTTGGAAGGGACCTTAGATCATCAAGTTCCAACTCTGACTGAACGTGTGTGCTGAGCATGCATTCCATCTGTGTTGCTCTCTATACTATTCCTAATACGACTTCAAGCTCCACTAGAAGCACAGAGGCAGTGAAATTTCAGAGGACTATGAAGTCCGCAGACAGATGCAGAGAGGTACATTTAGGATATTCTCCTCCGCAAACTGCACTGCAGCTCCCGCCTCAAACCTACATCGCTGACGATCCTTGGGATGTTCATGCTTTGCCACAATGTGAGAGCCTGCACACTCCTACACAGCATCATGTGGAGAGATACCTCCCCAAAGAGCAGAGGCATTTAAAGTCAGCAAGTCCCAGCTTTCTGTGGGCAGGTACTGCATGTCTGCGAACGCTGAATGGGATTTTGCCTCTCAAGGAGCCACTCATAAGGCTGAAGACCCAACTCTGCCCAGTGGCAGTGCCAATAATAGTCTTGCCTGGAAGCCAGGCTTTCTTATGCAAGACACAGGAGATTGTCCCTACATAACACGTTCATTTAAAATACTTGGAAAGTGCTCTAAGAAAGTGGCCTTATTTCAGCTCACTGAGTATGAAATGCATGCATAATATTCAGGAAAGTTACAAGAAGATAATTTTATTGGCTATAATATCGGATCTTACTGAGTCCCTGAAGGCACACTCCACAATCCATCAAGCACAGGAGTATCCCAGTGGGTATGTCTACATTGCTTCCTTAAAAAAGAGCAAAAGGGAATCCTGGGAGCAGCCAAGAACACAGCATGCTGCCACACTCACCTCCTGGCAATGCAGGGGGCTCCCAGCCAACTTGCAGACCCTCCTGCAGCAAGTCTTCCTGAGCACAGCTGCTGCCATCCAGAATTGCCCCCCAGCAGCCAGAGCCACCTGGTCTGCATGGCTCCCCACAGTCTCCATGGGCTCCAGGCAACAATTCCCAGACACTGCCCCGAGCTGAGCTCCCAAGGTGGCCGTCTGCAGGGGCAACAGGTTTTGCACTGGGAAATTGTATATCCCAGTGTGTGCTCTGCTCTATCTGGAAAGCTGGGGCAATCAAATATTTGACATATGGAATGAGAGTAGTCCCAGCTAAGAGGAACAGCAATTAAAGACTTGCTGACTCATCAGATATCAAAGGGGAAGTGACACAGTAGGGAATAGAAATATGCTGAAGGACTAGGACATTTGCAGTGCACTGGGCCAGGAATTCACATTAACAGCATCCCAAACGAGCTGGTAACAACGTTTGCTTAAAATCCCCCGTGGAGAGCTGTATCATCAAGAGGGGGAAAAACAAAGGAAAATGGGTATTTCAAAATTTATAAAGAATGCATCATTTATTCTGCAATAAAAATGACAGAAGATGGCAGTGTTAAAGTCCTAGAAGACTGCAACCTATCCGTACACCACAAGGAGCAATTTGGGCAGTTTGGAAAACATGCTCTCTCTGCTTTCTCTGCAAGTTTACCCACTTCTATGTGCATACATCAGCCATGCACATATGTTTTATTATACGGCCGATGCTGATATTTCTGCTGTGTCTGCTCATGTGTGCTCTGCTTGCTGGCCTTGAAGCAATGCCCTGACTCGGAAGGAAGATGTGTGTCAGTTTGGTCACAGATGCTAGATCTTAAGGTCACATCTGATTTGCCTTGAGCAGAACAAAGCGTGAGCAACCGCTGAATCAGCACACTGATACCAACTCAGGGGAAAGGATTAGAAGGCAAATCTCAAGTCTAATAAACTCATCCATGAGCCTAATGAAAGCAAAACTGGACCTGCAGGCAGTAATATCCACATGAGCACAGCTGCTGTGAATACACAGTCCTGTAAGTCCCAGGAGACACTAAAAGTCTAAGAAACTGAAAAGTTCCTATAGCTGCCGACGCTGAACAGGTATCTACTACGGATTTGCACACCCTTGTAGACAGGCACGCGGCGTCGCTCACTGGTCAGCAGTAGGGCAGGCGGCAGCACAGAGCTGGACAGTTTTAGCATCCTCATTGCTGCGAAACCACGCTTAAAAGCAAGTAACTGCATAAATCAGCACAGGACTGGTGACCTACAACTTACCAGCTCTTCCCTTGGGAAAATGTCCTTTATGTCACCTCATGGTTTACTTCTCCAAACGTCATAATGAAAGACAAATAAACTTCCTCACTGCAATATCAAAAAGGTGATTTACAAACCACAAGGGCAAGCCAAAGCTGCTGTTTCTCTCTGCTCCACAATTTTCCTCTGCTTCGTTTTCCATAAACCTTCCCAGTGTCCCGTGAATACCCCACAAAATTACCCACCTGTAGAGACATTATCCTGATTTCATCACCAGAAGAATGTCACTCAAGCAAGACTGTAAACCTCGGTTCAGGTGTTCATTTTTAAGTTTGCCTAACCTTAAAGCAAAGTGCCCTTTAAGCACGTATCACTTGAGCCCTAAAATACTTAATCATTAACGATTTAAAGCAGAAAGGAATTTAAGTGAGTTAGACATCCTGTAATAGGCCTTTTGACTAGAGCCATTAGGAACATTTTGGTTCAGTTCAGACATAATTTATCATCCTGAGTGGAATTCACCTGAAAGGCAGGCAGCGCCTCCTGCTCTTGTAGCTCTTCTCTTATTAAAAAAAATAAAAAGAAAAAAAAATCCATTCAGCTTTTCTGATTTCCTAAATAGCTTTAGGTTATGAATGCCAGATAGCTTCCAGCTAGGCATTTACTGCTGTCTTTAATAGCCAAAACCTATCAGAAACCTCCTGAGGCTAAATACAGAGGAGAGAGCAAAACCTAATCATTTTATATTCCGATCCCTGGTAGGAGAAACCTGCTGAAAGAAGCTTAAAGCACTGTAGATCGGTCTCTTTACCATTTCTAACTCACCAGTTAATTATCGCAGCTTGGCCAGTTCCTTAGCCAACATGCAGCTTCACTGACTTGAGGGCACCACGAAAGCATCAGAACTCTCCCTGCACCTCCGCAGCAGCAACCTCCCAACACTAATGTACTTCTGGATAGCGACAGTAAATTAAGAAAAGGGCACAGCTTAGCTATTAAATAGCAACAGGGCCATAAAATAAGACATTTCAGCATCTATATGGGATTTTTAGGCTGGTGTCAACTTATAGTGATGTTCCAGTTATTCTGTCGAATAGAAAGTCTGACAGCCTCTATAAGCATGGCTCATTTTTATATGGGAAACATATAAAAATGCTGATGCATTATACTGTTGTATATAAACATGAAAAATAGCACAGGTAAGCCAGAAAAGGTTTAAGTCCTTGAGAATGTAATAGAAAAAATATCCAGCCATCTTTCTGAGTGATTACAGAAAATTACATCGCTATCAAAGAACTGTGAAAGATAACAAAATGCTGCTAGGATGGACACGTTCTCTGCTTAATTTAGTAGATTTTGAATGTCATTTCTACTGAGCTGTAGTGATTTTGTTGCTCTTAAGTTTTAAAGATTTTTTTCCTATACAGGCAAGCCCAGAAAGAGTATGAAATACCTGAAATACATCTCAAAATACCTGAATATAAAAATGCTATATTCTAACATTACACTGCAAATACTGACATGTAATACCTGTCTCCCTTCCCCATAATTTAAAAAATCCATGCTACCATATTCCTTTCCCACAAGGCATGGAGCATCCTGGCACTTCGACTGTAGAAATCTGAGTACAGCTGGGCTGGCAGGTGTCAGCACAAGAAAAATACTCTATTGAACTAGGAAGGTTCATTCCTTTTATTATAACAAAATGATATTACAGGCCTGACTTGGCATGGCTGTGAATTATTTTTAATGGAACTAAGGTTAAGAAAGACTGGAAGTTACAAAAAAAAAAAGTACATGAGATTACCTGTTACTTTTATTAGCAAACACAGACGGACAGTGAGAAAGAGAATGTGCACGCTCCGAGATGATCATTGACTGAAAATTTTTAAAACCTCTACTCATTAAAACTCAATGGAGACACCTCTGATTGGACTCCTTATCCATAAAAAGAGAGGGATAGAAAAATAGTGATTGAGCAACAGCCCGCAGCAACAACGACCACACCGCATCACGGAGGTCATCCACCCCTCGCCCCCCATGGCACAGACACGATGCCTGGCTGTTGCCGCACGACTGTACTTTTTATTGTTTTAAAGGATTTTCATGGGGGGCTGGTAGCTTTGGTAACCGATCGGTGTATATTACTAAGACAATTCACAGGGCTTCTATAAGCCAGAAGGAGTCACGCTGGGAGATCTGCTTTCTGCTCTAAATATAGCAGCATAAGAAATGAAATCCAAGTGCCAGATTTCAGTGGGATTTCCCAGGGTGAAATTCATTGCACACATGGCTCATTAGAGACCTTTAAAACAAAAACAAGAAGTACAGATTGCACCAGTGTATTCCCTTCTCGGTGCTGTTACTGAAAACATTTTGGATGAATGGTGGTCATTTCCCCACCATGAATCTCATCATCCCTCTACACTTGCTTTCAGTAAGCATTTAAGCTAGCTCATCCAGTATGAACATCAGTGGTAATTGTGACTGAGCAGTGAATCTGGCCATTTAACTTCACCTTTCTTATTGATTAGATTCATTTTAAGAACAGGAAAACACGAAATAAGGAAAAAGAAAGAAAGAAATGAGTACATGAGATTAGTTTACTCTCGTTTACTGGGGTTCACATATAATTGTCCACCATTTCTAGGATCCTTTGCCATGTTTCCAGAGCTGGGAGCCTGCTTCTGTATGACTTCAGAACACAGATTTGTAGTTGTTTACAGCTCTCTGTAGTTGTCCACAGAGCTCTCTCAGGTCCTTGTCTGTGTTTTAGACTGTGTAAATTCCCACAGCATCTATGCATTTGTTTTAAACTGACAAAATTAATAGGTGAGTGAAATCCATTTAAGACGTCACCCCATAGATTATTACCAGCCCATAGCAACAGTCTCTCTTGTTCCCTATGGAGGGGCAGGGAAACCACAAAATCTTAAAACCAGGACACGCTCTTCTTTCCAATTGCCCAGATACTATCTGTATTTCAAAGTTTAAAATTCTTTCCTTCACAGCCTGTGTTTGGCAGCTGTATGGTGCCAGCCCATTCTTCTCTTAGTTATGCTCATGTAACCCAGAAGCGATGCCACGGATTTACATCCGTGTAAGAGGAGAACCAAGTCATGCAGCAAACAACTGGGAACTCCATGGTTTTTTAGCATACTCTACAGACAAAAGGGAATTAACTGCCTTCCCAGCCTCAGGCTCTGACCCCACCTGCAGAACAGATTTTCCAGCAAAGTGTGAATATCTTCCCTCGTTAAAGATTGCTCCTGTAGAGGAGCAGCATTTTAATGCCTGCCATTTTGGTGAGTGCAAATTTCTTATGAGTGATAGGGAGTTGCTCCAGCTGGTACCTGGGAGTGTGGGATACAGGACCATGGCAATGCTCCTGTAGGTGGTGGAGCACCGGATGGCCCAGTTCCTGCTGCCCTGCATGGCTCCCGATGCTGCAAGCACAATAGTGGCACTGGGGTTTCTTACCGGCCTCAGTTTCCCCATACAAAGAATTGTTATTTCAGCCTCGAGTATGTAAAATCTCCTCACTCTCAGCTCAAAGAAGAGAACTGAGGAGGCAAACTGTTCTGCAGAAAAGCCTCCTATTAGAGGAAAGGCACCATGGCAATAAATATAGCTCCACTGGGAAGAAGAAAGGAATTAAGCACAACTGCCTTCTAACATACAGGGTTTTTCTTGGGCAACGTAAGAGACTGAATCCTTTACAATACTAACACAGACAAATATCTGTGGTCAATAGGTCTTGACAAGTAACTTAAAATAAAGATGGAAATTTGCCCTGTAATCTCTATCTGCTGGCGAACTGAACCACCCTCCCTTCCAGACAATGCAGTTTGCTGTAAAACCACGGCAGAATCGCTGAGGTCCACCTAATCTTCATGTAATCCAGCCATCAGCTGCCCAGGCTAAGGTACCCCTCCTCACAAAGATCCAAGGCTTTGCTGCAAACCTTTTATCAGTCTCTGTTGATGACATAGCTCCGTAAATAAGTGCTTGATTCAAAAGTGGTTTGTTTGCACAAATATATAATTACCAGGAATTCCATTTGTAGCATACAGGGAAAATAAAGACTGTGAAAGGAATTTGATTTTCTAGTTTCCCAGAACAAAATTCTTTAATATCTTGTTTTGAAAGTTTAAATATTTGTTGTCAGAAACAATACCACCCTACTAAATAATCTGAATCAAAATCAGCACCTACACACGTCTATATTACTTGCACCTACACGAGATACAAGTATTTCAGGACTCTGCATACAGAACTAAAGCATTTTTCTTTTTCCTAAGATGAAGAGGTGCACTTTGCCAATCTTGTGTGCTTGCAAAGAAAGAACAGAGGCGGGTCACACATGTTTTCATGTATTTAACCATAGCCGTAACTTCATAAAATATGACAAATCTGCTGGCAGACAATGACATTTCCGTGTCTGACTCACTTGTAGCCCTCTAAGTGGTCACTGAAAGATTTCAGTCCATCTAGACATTTTATGTTTCAATGTATATTAAAGAGAACGTCCACGATAATAAAAAGCAGAAATCAGATGCACATTCCTGCTGGCTTATGCGATACAAGGCATTAATGAACAATAAAGAATACAGGAAAGCAGAATGCTTTCACGATTTTTAACATAAATATCTTCAGTGGAGAGAATAAACAGTAGAAAATGGCCATGTCTGCTGCTACCACATACACACTTCCATTTTTGTCATGTCTGTTTTCAGATCCGTAATACGAGGCAGGATTTTAATAGAGCCGAAGGGTGCAATCAGAGCAACTGTGCTGGCAGAAGCGGCATGGAAATGCTGATAGTTGTAATTAGGCAGAATGTGTAATTGAAGTGCTGCACGCTTGAGTCTGAGGTGGTGGTTTTAATGTGAGGTACTGCGCTCCTCCCCAGCCACGGCACCCACAGGGTTCCATCACACCGCTTGCCTCTCTGTGCTAGGCATGGAGGCTCCCCGCTGAGAGCAGCGGGGCTGGTTCCTAGCACCCATGCCACAGATGGGTGCTCTATAAGGTGTCATGCCTGCTTTAGGAGCACATTCCATGCACCAGAATTACCAGGGCAAGGCGCCAGCAAGCATTCTAGAACGGGTTGCCCAAGCCCATATTCCCAAGTCAACACCGTCAGACTATAAACGATTTATCAAGAGAAAGAGCTGCTCCTGTGGCCTTGGAGCCACGTACAGGTGGAGGAGCAGGGAGATGTCTGAGAGGTTCCCAACCTCAGAGGCAGTACTGCTGCTCAGCCCCACATACCTAGAGCAGGCAGAGCCCCTCTCCTGTGCTTTGCAGGACACACTCTGCCAAAAGGCTTGTACATTTTTTCCTACAATAATCAAAATACCACGGGAATTCAACAAGAACCGTAGAAACTGAGAAACCCACACTGGAAATGAAACCATTAGGCCAACCTAGGCAAGTCACACTCATCTCCACCCCTGCTCCCATCTCGGGGGGAAACCCTCACACAGCACAGTCAGGTCGGGAGGATGGGCTTCTCATAAACACAACACAAAGCAGGCTTTTGAGTAATTAAGCTTTAATTTTAGCTGGTTAACCTACACTGAAGAATCATTTATGAGGACTCCCTGTCACCTTAATTGCATAAAATAATTTTCAGGGATCCTGTGTGTATAAGTAAACTTTTTTGGTTTGGGTTTTTTTTTTTTTTTTCATTTTCCTGTGGTGGGGTGGAAACTCTAAAGACTTCAATTAGAAGCAATTACTGGAGATGTAGAGGCTTCTCTGAGGTTAAGCCACCCTTCATTTTCTCAAGAGAAGCCTTTAATTAAATGCAAATAATCACAAATTTCATATAGCAGATTGCCATAATTTCACTATTAGTTACCGGATCTCATTTAAAAAAGAAAGAGGTGGGCAGCAGTGCTGGGCGGATGCGAAGTAATGAGGACTCAAGAGGTCAAGGCTGAATTACCTGCATAAAGCTATTGCTCTTCTATAAATCTGTCTGCAACCACATCACTTCAGTGTTAACAGGTTGTCCTTCATGCAAGTGCACTGGAGTGTAGTCCCATAGAAACTTGGGCCTCAATACAAATAATTGCCTCAGTCCATCTTACTGTTGACCGTGGCAGCGAAGGCAGGATGGGTAATGGGGACGGTGTAATTGAAGTGGAAATGACCAGAACTAAAATGCAGGCTATGATGAATTCAAATGCTATATTCAAGCTCATCTCCATAGCAGAGCTCTGGAAGAAAAGGCACACGAAACGGCAGCAAATATTTTAAATACATCTATCAAATCAGTGTGTAAGTAGAGAAGGGATAATGTAGCTGCTGCAGGAGGGGAGGGGAAAGGCTCCACACAACGACGCGTCTGTAATTCTGTCCTCAAAACTGTCAGCTTTTAGAGCAGGTTCTGACATTTAGAGAAGGTAAAGTGGATGCATAGAGAGAATACATCATTTTTTTCTCTCCTTTTGTTTAGTCAGACACAAACTTATCACAGTGAACGGGCAGCAGTTAGCCCGTAAGCTGGAGTTTCACCCAAAGCAGGTGAAGGTCTCTGCTGCTCAGTATTTTGCCCTTTGCACAGTCACTTACAGTGCAGGAGAGAGCCACCTCCACCCGCTTTCCGTGGATTCTGCTTCAACCCAAAATGCAAACCAGCAGCGGTTCAGGACTAAACGCCATGAAACATTTTAAGAAGCAGCTTTCTGAAAAACTGATGGCTTTGTAGTTCCAGGACAAGCTGAAGGAGGCATGGAGGCTACTCCAAGCAGCACCCCAGCCTTAAGGCAACCACGCAGAAGAGGTGCTACAGAAGAATTACATTTTTGTTACAGCAATGGCTGTAGGTCTTCAAAGCTGAGAAAGGTCATTGCTCTCTGCCACACCGAGTGTGCAGCAGGGATGTCAGGGCGCTCAGAAGGAAAAAAAGCACAAGTAACAGGAGAAGCAGCAGTGGAAAACCTACTCTGCAGCTCAGCTTGCCATGTCATTTCTATGTGGATTCCTAAATTAAATCATTTCTCCTGCTGTACTGTGAGAATATGGGGAGGGATCAGGTTGTAAGCTATTCAGAGGACTAACTGATTATTGGCATTTTAGCAGCAAGCTTGTTTTTGTTCTTTTGCACATTTATAATAATACCTTTTACATGTTCTCCAAGAGACAAATCTCTCTCTGCTTCAGAACTGCTAGTCTGAAGATCTTTTGTTGGCACTGAGACGAATGCTAATGTGAAATATCTTATTTCTTCAGATGAAAGAGAAGCTGAGAACAATCCCCTCTGGAGAGAGGTGGCAGAAGGCGGGAGCTGGGATCAAGAGTTTATGACTCACCCCCCGCACAGCCCACCAATGCCCTTCTCGCTGTTCACCGGGTCTCGCTGCTATCGCACCGTGGAGCAGCTCCTCCTGATCTTATAACGCTTCCCATCGCAGCGGAGATTTAGGGCACCAGCAGCTGGGACACTGTTCACATCCAGAAATGCCTGGAAATGAAGCATTTTGCCAGAGACCAAATGCTCAACCTCACATCACAAATCACCCAAATCCCTGACACTCCCCTCCCTTCTCCATCTATCTTGGTCTCTCTTTTCTTGGAGGGGCCAAACAAAGTCATAACATATTTTTAATACAGTGAGATATTATTCTGCTCTGGAGATACGCACAAGTCTGGTTATTCAGGCACGACAGTGTGGTCCTTACAGCAAATCTGCCAGACGATGTTTCGCCTGTGTGCATGCATTTAACTGCAAGGAAAGGAATGTTGCTGAGTTTCCAACAGCTTCCTTCTGATCAGTAGTAGTACTAACCAAGAGGTGCTGGGTATCTGCATTTCAGGGCTAAATTCTCAGGTGTCTGGTAGGAAAACAGCACCAATAAAGCTTTTTCTGATACGAGGACATTAATATCTCTCACTGCTGGTGAGCAGTAAGTATGAAGCTTATACAGCAGCTTCTTCTACAGTAAGGATCCTAATAAATACGATTGTTTTCTTATGCCTGTGAAAAATAACAGAAACTAAATACGTTTGAGATATTCCTGTCTCCTGGACACATACTTCTGTTCAGACAGTCTGAGTATGAAGAGCGGCTTAGAAACAATTGAGAAGAGAGCTGGAAGCATTTTCATTGAGATGGAAACACAATCACATAAGCCTTAGTTCTTCACAAAACCCAACCCAAAGCACTTGAGGGACAACAGCCATCTGCCGTCATAACACTCTGTAAACCACAGTGCAGTAGTCAAAGAGTAAACCCAAAGAATTACCTGAACATTTGCAGTGCAGCACATGCAGCTCGGTTTAAAGGTACTAGTGGACGACTTACAGTAAGCATATCCAATGCCATGGCAGGTCTCAGAAAACTCAATGGTTCAGCAGAGAGAACAGACAGTGAGGTAAAAATATAGAGTCCTTTCATCACTTTTTGGTAACAGGGAAGATGAAAGCATTATGTGCTTATGCTGGCTGAGAAAATGTGGTATTAGGATAATAAAAATGAAATATTATCAGAGATTGAGTTTTCAAAAGCGTAGCACTAGAAGAAACTGATGCATACACAACTCAGCAAGTCATCAGTACCAAATCCTCTGGAGGATGCAACAATGAAGGGGTCAAACTTCTAATATCATCATGCAATAGCCTATTAAAACTGACTATATTATTCTAAATTCCAAAGGAATGAAAGCAAAAAAAGTACTGTATGTATCTTTTTAAAAGATAAGTAATCCCAATTGCTTTTTATACAGAAACAGAAACTCTCTAGGAATGAATTTCAAATCTCTAAAAAGAGTCAAAGAAAAGCATAACACATTTTTTTCCTCAATCCAGGAGGAAGGAAATAAGAATTTAGTGCAGAAATCTGCAAATAAAAAGCATTATGGTGAAGGACTTGATCCACTGATGTCAATGCCAAGATTCCTACTAAATTCCAGGGGGAAAGGATTTCACTTATAGAAACTTCTTCACTTAGCAGTGCAGTCACTCACAGAATTGCTCGTGTTGTCAGACCTCTACAAGATTAACATCTTTATATCAGACGATGCAGTCCATGTGAATGAGGAAAGAAGGGGAACGCACAAAGCTCTGGCGTCATGCAAGCAGTCTCACAACAATTACTTGTTTTATTAAAAGAGCCAACAAAAATTAGGGTAGGAAAGTGCACAATTTTGTATGCATGTGTGTGTGAGGGAGAGAGCAAAAAACACCCCCTCACTCTCTCCTCCATTAGGATGTAGTAACATTAATTCTAACTCTAAACAATTTTAGCTGACTGATTACAGTTGCACTACAAATGAGAAGCTGAAAAGCAAAGATCATGGGAAATTTCTTTCCCATGTTGGCCTTACCATTGTACCCAAAGAGACCCCAGAGAAATCATGAAAAAAGGACTATAAACACTACAGTCATTTTATTCTGAGGCAATTTTTAATTACCAAAAAAATTAGAACATAGTCTGTTCTTTTAAATCATTAATAAAAGAATCCTGCCTGTTAGGGCAATGAGCTTTCCTAACTCTAATCCATCTTTACTGCTGTGTTATTACCCTACTGTTTTCCTGTAATTAAAATGTGGCAGGTAGTTTACACACAAGAGGGAGTAATTGTATTGGAAATAACTGTTCATAACCAAATTTTAAAAGCTCATTTTTCTTATCTATCAACTTTTAATAAAGAAAGCAAGACAATAATGATATTTAGCATTTGTGCCACCACCAGCAGCATTTTGTCTCTTTAAATTGCTAACATTTCATTCAACGATGCTAAAACATATTTCTTCAGCTCTGAATGCAGCCCACAGGGAAAGAAAATAGGAAAAATCTGAACAATTGCAGTCATTTGTTCCTGCTCAATTGAAATCATAAAATATGGCTAAACCTCATGCTAAAGGACCCAAAACTTCAAACCTTGTACGGTTCTGGTCTGAGAACAGAGAGTTTGCACATGTTGTGGTTAAGGAGCACCCCAACCTCAGCCTGAACAGGGCAGCAGGGGAACACCTTCCTCTCTCTGCATCCTGAGGAAGATGGAATGAGGTAGGTCATTGCCTGCCCATTTCTACACTGCATTTCCTTGAAGGTGCACATGTAGATGGCACAAACAGTCTGCATGGGTTTGCACAGACCTGGAAGCAGCACACGCTCTCCCAGCTCAGAGGAAGATATTAAGATCGACTCATGAAAGGCCTCCTGAACACCAAAGTTGCATGATATTTTCCTCACAAAGACTATGCTGGAGCCTTTGTTTTGGATGATTCTTAGGAGATAATTCTCTGGGAACTACAAACCTTGCAAGCTGATTAGGGGAAAAATATTAATTTTCCATTTATTAATGTTCACAGTCTCGTAGAACCTGACAATATACAGTCCTACAGGATGCTGTACACAAACAGCCTCTGTCCCAAAGGGCATACAGTCCAAACCAAGCAAACCGTGGATAGAAACACCAAGGAAGGGCAAAGGAAAAGCAAAGGGTCCTCAGAGGTTTAATGGGCAGACAAGTATGCAGACATTGCTATTTAAATGAAGCCACAAAAGTGTGGTTGTCTCTCCTGTTTAGAGGTAGTCCTGCTGCCTACAAGGCTATAAAGGGGTACTAATGGATAATGATTTAGGCTCCTAACACTGTGTAAAATACCAGACACTCTACGCTCACCTTGTGGAAAGAGGTCAATGTACTGTCATTGCCCATTACCTGAGCCTTCTGAGCCTTGTACTGTTTAAAATAAGGGTATTGGTTTGCTGTGTTTATGTAAGCACACCTTTGATTGTAATATCCAGAAAGTAATACAAGAGGAAGATTTTAAATAATGGTTTAAACTCCCAAGTAACAGCTGAAATAGAGATCCCCAGCACATCACAGGCACACAGCATAAACAATTAGGGCAATCCTGTTGCTAAAGGGCTACGTCACTGATGCAAATGCAGGTGGACCATAAGGATGAAAGTCATTAAGAACTCTGGTTCCAGCCTTGTAATTAGATTGGCATGCATGAACCCTTTTGGGGGCTGTGCCAGCTTCAGCTGAGCTCTGAGCAGCTGGTGGTTGAGCCCTCCACCACACAGGCGTGGCAGCAGGGTACAGCCCAAGCCCGGGCTGGACCTGCAGAGCGAGCGGCTGAGTCACACACACACACACACACCCCGCAGGCGTTGGTGTTTCCTACACAAACCCAATATGTGCAAACCACGTACTGCCATCAGGCTTGTCCAAGAGCTGAATAAAGCAGAATTCCCTTTACCTATACGTCATCAGAAAGTTGAGTGCTGGATGGTGGTTTCTACCTCAATTAGGTTAGGCCACCTTCAGGGTGCATTTGGGTTTCAACCAAAACTGGTGGCTGTGGTCCAGATTCATTCCGTGGTTTGGCTTAAAAAGCAAAGTCAGGTTTACAGGTAGCAAAGTTCTGCTTTGCAGAGCTTCCCAGAGTCCCAGAGCGGCGCAGCCCTGATGTAAATGAACGGGATAAACGGACCTGGCAGTGGGAACCAGCTATGGGACAGGCAGATGATATTTGAGGTCCCATCCAGGCCTGTTTTTCATAAAGCCTGTGCCAGTGTAAACAAAGTGCCTTTAAAACAAACTGAGTGAGAAGTGAATGACTGTGCCAGAGGACAGACTACACAGTGACCAACTGGTGCCACGCAAAACTGACACTGCTTGGACAGCACTGTGTAAAAAGCAATAGTTACACATAAATTTATCTAAGATTTAAACATTCAGATAAAAGTAAAACTTAGAATAAATTAGTGATGCCTTGCTTCTTAAAAGGCAAGGATTGAAAACTTATGGTTTGATTTTCCAGGAGTTGTCGCTCGGAGCACAGGTCAGCGGGGCATGCAGAGAGGAGAGGAACAGAGGTCAGGGCCTGACATGGAAGTGGAGTGGATGGATACTGCTACAACACGCACGAGAAGGGGTTGTTTTCTCCTGAAGATTGTCTTGGCTCATCTCCTCCTCCCTTCTTCACTCCTGATTAGCAGCATTTAAAACACCCCCAAGTTTTCTTGAGCAGGTTTGCTGTGCTCATTAAAACCCTGTGAGCACTTATTGGCTATAACGAGCGCTCATTAAATTCTGGTATGTGCCAGGACTGTTCTGTGGAGTTGAACAGATTCAGATTCTCGGAGGAGAGCTCAGGGATGGGAAGATAGTGGAAATACTCCATTTTCCACAAGAAAAGAACTACAAACTTTACCCCGCTCTTTTACTCTGCAAGCACTGGGTTAAACTCAGACCTGTCAAGCCGCAGATATCGCTTACTGACTGCTTGAATCGTTCCCCCATCCCAGAAGGACTCTCAGCTCCTCTTATCAGAACAGGAACAAATTAAAGATTTTTCCATATTTGCGTCTCCTCATTTGAGAATTTTCCTACATTTGTTATTTAGAGATAAAAGTCTGCCTCTAAAAATTCACTTGGCAAAGTGTTTTTCTCAGCCTCAGGGAACGGTGCAGGAGGGATTGCAGAGCAGGATCCAAAGCACCTGGTGAGGCTGCAGGAAGAACAGGCGATCAGGAGATGAGTGGGTGTATATCAGGGCAAGGATCACATTTTACACGGCCTGTTCTTATTTTTATTTCCGGTTGCCTGTGTCAGTGACACACCCCCTGTGTACTGTGGCCATGCCTGTGACCATAAAGCAGTTCCCACTGCAGGATTCAGTGCTACCGTCTGTGTTTTTATCACCAAAAGCTGCTCATCGTCTACTAATACACAAAGACATGAATTGACTAAAACCACATACAAATACACTTTACCCTGGACTAATCCCCTAGTAAGTCACTGAAGGTAAATGGTTATTTAAGGAAATGGAATCAGACAAGAGCTTGAAGATCAGTGCATCCCCTAAAAAGCAAGTGAATATCCCAGTGGGGCAGAGAGAGCTGCTGGAAGGGGAGGGGTTTGGAAGTATCCCTAGGAGATGACTCCTCTGCAGATGGCCTGCAAAATGCAATGCATCAAGAGTAGGCTGTAAGGGAGAAAGGAGCAGAGAAGTTCACCCGGCTTCCCAAGCAGCTTGTAGAGAGTAGACTGACCACCATCAAATAGCAGAAAGCACAGGACTGACACACAGAGGTTATGTTCACTAAAGAAATAAAGTAGCATCCCTGAAAAGCAGGGATCCGAATTGCTTTTATTTTGTGCTTGGGCTGATACCCAGGCACTTCCTATATGATCAGCATATGACCAAGTCTTCCACCACCTCAGAAATATTTATTCTTCAACTACATTCATCTAAAGACCAGAATTCAGCACAAAATACATATTGAAATGGTATCAATTTCCCAAGATTAAATAACTGGTCTATTTAAGCATTAATTGCTCCATTTTGGCTCGCTTCACCCACTCAAAGGAGCTCTCTGTGGATTACTGCTTTATAATTGCTTGCTCCCTAAGCACACATGCATTGCAATCTTCTGCACACCTTGACATCATCCTGGTTAGTGAAAAAGAATGCTACATGTTCCCCTGACACAGCATTGTGTCTGCCAGAAATTGTTTACTCAGCTTCTCATAGCCCATTAATGACATAATGTTGGACACAGCTGTTCAGGGCTCCAGAAGACCAAAGCAGAGACGAAATGCCAGGAGACTTCAAACATACTGCTCAGATCAGAGCCTGGCTGGGAAAGTCCTTGAAAGTGGTTTGGGGGAATTTAGCCTTACAGCTCTCTCATGAGGTAAATCCAGGATCTCAAACTTAGTTTCTCCTGAAGAGTCAAATGATCCATCTGACCAAGGTGGCAATGTCTCCTTTGATGAGGGAGACACCAATCATTTAATTTTCACTCTACTTGGCCAAATTATCTACAGAAAAACTAGGACCTACCATACATAAAGGCTCACTAGCCCTGGAATTGGGGCATGCCTGGGACATCATGTCCTGACTTTCAGTATGTTTGAGCAGGAGAGGTGAAGTGCACCCTGTAAAAAGGCAATTCAAGGTCAAGGCACCCTTTAAGAGCTCAAAAAGAGTTTGAACAGAGTTCAGGTCATGAACAGAGTGGCTCTGGGCCCATAAGGCACCACATGTCCCACTGCAATCTACCTCCTGGTACAACTCGTCAACATTTCTCTAGGGGCTTCTGGAAAGCTAACCCCAGCCAAGGGGTCTGTGCAGCAATGGAATACTGCACCAAACACCGTACAAAAATTAGGATAAAGATATGCTCCACCTAAACACTACACCCAGAGAGCAACCCTGGAAATTTTATTTTTATTCACAAAGCTTCTGGAACCATGTCATTACGGAACAACAGGAATCTTCCCTAAGAAAAAGGCAAATCAAGTTTCTCAACTTCCCAGTCAAGGAGAAAGGCAGAAAAAAAGTTGAAGAGAAAGGCTCAAACCCACTCCCACACCCCAGTTCAAAATAACCTATTTCATTAATTTAAAAATACTTTATAATTGAAAACTGGGGGAGGGTAGTGTATATTGTTTACATATATGCATGTATATATATAGCAGGTAGGAGGAACATGATTTTCAACGCTAAGCTGATTCCTCAGCTTGGCAATACTGCAGACATCTCCAGCAGAAAAAGAGGATCATTGGGTAAATTTGTTCCTCCCTGTAATAACGGCTATCCATGGCAACTAAAACATCCCATTATCCAAGCTGTATCTGAATTCATGCTCAGAGAAAAGACCATCACCCTCCCTCATCTGCCCCAGACCTTCCAGGGTAACCCCTACTTACAATTGTGAAGTTCATAACCTTCAGAATCCAGATGGTCATAGCAAGGTTCACCAGGATTAAAATCATTAGGAGCAGCACAAAGAAATAGAGGCATCTCTTCCTCCAGCCATAAATCCCCACTTTGTATACCTGGGGTCCTTCCGAGGTCTGCATGGTGCTCCGGTGCGCGTACTGTTCCTGAGGCATCTGAAATGATCACAAAGAAATAACCATATGTATTAAGCGGCAGGAGAAAGACGATGGTAAAAACTGCTTGTGTCTGTGCCTCTTAGAAGGTTTTGTTTTTTCTTTTTCAGAGTCTACCAGCTGGGCAGCATCTCTTCAGATATCTTGGTTCTGCATTATTTTTTCCTTCTGCTTATGGTATGCAGTAACATACCAAAGAGAATTTGATGTGTTAAATGTATATATATATTTATAAATACACATAAACACACTGTCTAAAGGTATCCTATGGAGATTACTCTTGAGTGACTCTCTTCACCGCCCCAGGTTTTGCAAGGCAGGCACTCCAGGGCCTCTAAGAATCCTGAGGGGAAAATTTTGCATGCGTTTGGTAAAAGCAGTTGAGTTCAGCAGTTTGTTTGGAAGATGCAATATTACTTCTCAGAGGCTTTAATTTAAAAAAGAAAAAAAATCATCTCAAATAAAATCATTCCTTCCAGCCAAAGAAAACAGGCAAAGGGGAAATGTTTGCCTTTCCCCTCTATGCCCCCCAATCTTTCTTAACCAAATAAACCTGAAGTCGCAGGTTCTCCTGCTGTCACAACCCTGACAAATTACCCCCAAATACCTGTGCTGGTTTAACAAAGATTCTGATAGCCTGTGTGGGCATGGCATGGTAGCACAATACCTGGGGCCAAAACCAAGGAAAGAAGGCAGGAAGAAAAGCCAGCACTGAGGAAAGCAGTGCAGCAGCATCTCCAGGAAGAATTTGCTTTACAGTCCTTCCTGGTGAGCAGCATCCCAGCTCCTGCAGCCCAGTACTTGGCTCGCTCTGGGTAGTCAGGGGTCTGGCTGTCCCCAGCATCGATGGGAAGAGACATGTGCTTTTAAATAGCATTGCAACCCGCTGGGACAGGGGTGTGGAGCACAGCCGCTGCACAATGGTTGTGTGCGAACGGCTGCGTGCCCACTGGGTTGTGACTGTTGGGAGTGTTTTGTACTGCACAAATTAAAGTGCTCACTTTCTCGCCCTTCACATTCGGGGTGCAGAGGACAGCCACTTTCGCTGTCTTCCCCCAGGGATCAATGTCTTATATTTTCAGACTTCTTTTGATTAACAGATTGAGGATATCATCTCTAATAACACACGGTTTGCTGACTGTTTCGCATTTTCGACTCTAGACAGATAAGAAGCCACCAAATGTGTTCTTGCACTACTGACTCAACTCCACGGGCTTCTTCCTCAGGGTACCAGGCACTGACGTTTGTATTCAGTGAATTACAGAATTCACATAACAGAAGGAAACAATGTGAGTTCTTCTCTGTGGGAGTGTGATCCGCGAGGGCAGAATGAGACAACGGTAGAAATTAGATGCTCATTGATAGCAGCTTATGTTTGCTTACCATTAGTTTCCAGTTTCCTTACTTTTTTGCTAATAGCTTCATAACCCAGTATCTAATAAAATACAGCGTGGTGCAGAGCCTGTTGCAGGCCGATGCAAGATGAGTTTCTTCATGGCATAACTTTTATTCCAGTAGCATTGCACCAGGGATGAAGTTAACATTTTAAATTTGCTGTTCCAGTGCCAAAGCCCACACACTTGAGGGGAGGGCTGCCTGAAGAAAAAACTACCTTTATTTTACATTTCACTGCTCCAAATGTTGCTAAGACTTGTGTTTTCTAACGCTGCCTGGTGTTGTCAGGGGGATCAGCCACCTCGCCCTTCCTGCACAAGCCCTCATCCATTCCGAAACACAGTCTCAGGTGCTAAATAAAACTACTCAGGCACTAAATTCTTCTCAGATCAGAGGCATTGACACCTCTCCCAGTCTGGACCTATAAGGCAAAACCGACTTAGCAGCATATTCAGAAAGGTTGTGTTTAGCCTGGGGAGGCTGGTGCGCTCGCACCCCTGCTCTCATCCCAACAGTGATGCTCCTCTAGAGGGTGGAGGTGCCCCTCCACCTCCTTCTTTAACGTCTGCAGCTGCGTTCAACACCCAATCTCAAAAATTCATGACAGTGACTGAAAACTGGAAGATTTAAAAAGGTAATAACAAATGATGTACTCCTATCATTTTCCTCTCAAGTTTCTGAACAATTCCGTCTTAAGAATTTTTCCCCTATACGCTTAAGAGTCACAGTTGGGCACCTCTGCAGGCAGCTGCCAGGCTGAGCTCCCTCTTTTCAAACGAAGGTGCTGCCTGCACTCACAAAACTAGAAGTAGAATAAGGCGAGTTTCAGCCAGCCTGTCCACGCCTCCGAGCCTGCCTGCTTTTTCCAGCTTTCTCAGCTGGTCTAAAATGATCTCACATCCCTCCACAAACCGTGCCTCATTTACAACCTCAGACTACCCCAGCCTCAGCTCACACAGTGAAGGTCTGCAACAGCAATTAGTGCCGATGGTCCTGTCATGTCAGGAGGAGCCAACAGCTCATGGCAAATAAGCCCATTCTTAACATGGGTCGGCTCAGCCAATTTAGCTAACTTGCATTAAAAGGACATGACTGAAGAAAGGTGTGTCTGTATTTTAATACAGTTTTCAATAGTGTCTGTGGGCTCACCATAAATCAGCTCTGTTCAGATCAACTGGGGTATCACTCTATACTGCAAAACCACCTGAAGCCTAAGCAGACCCATAGTATTTAGCAAGGAGGAGTAAAATACGTTGGTTACAACAGATGCAACGCAATCCGCACCATGACCTTTGCTCATAGAGGCCAAGTCAGCAACCGTGGAGGGCTTTGCAGCTCAGAGCTCGTCGGAGAGAGGAGCTGGGTCACCAACAATACACGCGCGTGGAGAAAAACAGTTCTTTTTACATTGCTACAACCACTCTGGTCTGTGCAAAGGGAAAACTTAAAACAACAATAAATTACAGAGTTTCCACTACCTGAGGGAAATTATAACTGCAACTACTGTACAGTCAAGGATTTTATTGCCTAATATTTTAACAAGGGATCCTGGAGAGCACGTATTAAATGCAGCCTCTCCCTCAGAGAAAATGAATAAATTGCATCTCTAACCCTCTCAAATCATGGAAGAGGCTTGACCAATAAGAAACAATATGAAATACTCAGCTAAAAATATCTTTTTATTGCAAAACTTGTTTATTCTCTCCATCTCTCTCTCCTTTTCTCTTATTTTCTTCACTTGCAATCTCTAGGATGGAGAAAATGCCTTATCTAGCCAGGGAAAAACTTTGCAGATATACAAAAAAATTTATAGGAACAGAACATAGCAACAAAACCCAACTTGCATCCACACAGCACCCTGATTTTGAGAATTTCTGTTGTTCCAATAAAATATTTAGCTCACGGCTGCCCTAACAGAGATAGAGCAACTAAAGTACAACAACACACATTATGAGCATGACTTATTAATACAGCATAAACTTATAACAAGAAAGTGACATGGGAAACATAGATGACATTCCTTCTATATAAACTCTTACGTAGCTTCATTTAAAGCTATACATGACTTCTAGCTAGCATTTCCTCCCTGAATTGCTAATGCCAAAAGAAAATGCTCGTGTCTGTAGTTCTCCAGGAAGAGAAGACAGAATGATGGACAGAGAGTGCTGAGGTATGTTAAACAAACGAGTAGAATAAGGTGGCCTGCAAGGCAACTACACAAGAAACAAGCTATACCCACTATCAATAATCTGCTCTGTGTGGGAGGAAAAAGAATGCTAGTTGTAATTTACATTTTGGCAACTTCTCCTGACTCAAACATTGGAAAGAACTACAGCATCAGGAAAAAAAAGTATTGCTGTCAAAGGACATTGAGTGGTTGCATTTGCAAGGTTCTCCCCCTTTTCTATTACCGAGCTAAGGGGAAAGGATGCTGGTTGCTTAATAGGATGAGGGTTTTTTATTCAGGAAAACATTAGGAACAACCATCTAATTTCATAATACTAGTGAAAAAATAATACAGAAACAAATCTATAAATTGGAAAGAGAAGCACTCCTTCCAAAAGTCAAATCTGAAAGGGTCTGCCTGTTACGAGAGGGCTTAAAGACATACACGGACAGCATTGGACCACCACTAGCGCATGCACAATCCCATTTATAATAGAAAAAAAAAAAAGCACTATGCCAAATCTTTGTCGTTTAGCCACAGACATTACCATGACTACAAAAGTATAGCCTGGAACTTGGGTAATTCTCCAAAGAATTCTTGCTGCTGAAAAAAAAAAGAAAAATGGGTAATAAGTTTTTGCACAAGAGCTGTGCGCTGAGTCCTTCTATACGAACACTGCATACAGGACCTGATACAAAATCCAGCCCATTTGGATAATCTAGTCACGCTTTTGCTTTATCATACTTTCGATATGGTCCATGACGAGAAAGATTCATATTTTTTTAAGACCACTGGAAGAGTCATATCACCATGTCCCCTAATCTGCACAGGCTGCTTGCTGAGTACTTCTGGCAAAGAAGCTTCAGCACTTTCCTTCAGTAAAGCTGAAACCCACCTGAACTGAAAGGCATCACAAATCAGAACTTGCACTGAGCTTCCAAAAATCACATCAGACCCCACAAGTTAGGGCGAATCGTTATTGCACGCTCCTCTCTCTTCTACCAAATCCCTCCTGCCCCAGCAGAAAGCTTCTCACTCGGGGCACATAACCCAGATTAATGATTCATCAGGCAGAACCAGTGTTTTATATGCACAAGGATGGATAAACAAAGGTCCCTCGCAAACACCAGAGCTGTAACATACCTTGGCCACACTGGCTTTCTAGGCTCAGTGAAGGTGAGGAACAGGATGAGGCATAACAAGAAGAATCAATATTTTTTCTGTGCCGTAGGGATTTCTTTGATCTGCACCCAAATGATGTTATGGTTAGTAACAGAAGAGTTTTAAGCTGAAACTGGATGCAATCCAGGAAGGTGCCTTATCTCTTATGAGTCCACTCTAAATTTGCTGCCGAAAATGCCCTAGAGCTCATCAAAACAGCTCACTACAGCACAGACCAAACCCCCTAAGTCCCACACAGCAGACATGACATCTGTCCTCCCTGCCTGCTTGCATATAACCAATGTGTAACAACTTCATCAGAAAAACAGAGCACCTGACCCCAGGCTAACTTGGAGCAGGGGGATGGGAATACATTTCTGAAGGTGAGAGAGATAGGTACAAATTCCCTTGAGCCTTGGACCTACATCTCCCACATCAACCTTCTCTTTATGTCCACATCACCAACAGCCTCTTCTCTTTCTTTGTGTTTTTTGAAACAGAACCCTTTTCTTTTGGGCTGAAATGCCAAAAATGAAACCCCAACCCTAAAATCCTACAGAGGTGCTCTCTGCCATATCACTGGAAGGCAATGTACTTGTATTCGCTATGCTCTGCAGATTCATTCTCTTTAATTTCTCTGTCTTTTAAGTTCACACTATCCACTAGGTTCAAAAGAACAGACATTTCTGGAGCGTGATTGAAAACAAAATTTGGCATGAATTGTGTTTTGAGCTATCTATCAACAAGACTTTTTGCCTCTCCACTCCCCATAAAACTCTCTCCCAGGCTTGACACTCCTAGGCCTATTAATCCACCAGCATCATGATCCAAAATTGATTTATGGCCCTATACAAGGTGCAGACCACAGCCTGGGTCTCCTATAAGGATCAGGCTCTGGAAAATGACTTCTCACTTGCAGCTTGGCCAGCAAAGGCAGAGCACTGGGGAACAGCCCGAAGGATGAAATACTTGCTGGGACAGTTAAATGTCACAGCATTTTCCTCCAGCACCGTCTGAGCATGCCCTCTGCCTCTGTCATTGGTGTCCCTAAAGCTGAACTTTTCTTTCTCTGCTTGTCCCTCTGCTTTTGTCAATGGTCCCCATCCACTCACATGGGGAGCAACACTTCCATGAGTTGGGAAGACCATCATTGCCCAATGTCCACTTCTCAGGTGTCACTGCAATATGATGCATGTCCAGAGACACAAAAGGTGGAAGGAAACATCCTAAGGAATGTCTGGGGTTTTTTTCTGGCGACTGTTTCTCCCCGTCAGTGGGGTGCATGGCGTGTAGTGTTCTGCAAATATCTAGCCTAATTCTGGCAAACATAAGCACGTGAACAAGCTTCCTTGGTCTGCGCAGTCAATTGGTGCATACTCTCCCTGGTCCACTTCTTTTCCCATCCCCACCTCCTGTGTCTTGAGGAAGATAGACTCACTCAGCACAGCAGCTGGGCACCTCTTGGGGATTCATCTTCTGGTAAAGCATCCCTAACCCAAACCCCTCAGTGCTCCAGGCTACCCCTTTAACCCCTTTAACATCTTGAGAGTTCATATAATTCCTCCAGTTGTTAAGGCACGCAGCATTTCGACAACAAATGTGCTTGAGGATATGAGCATTGCGAAACTCTCAGTTTATAAACCAGTATCTTCAAGCAGATGTATTGAACAAAAAGCTGAACATGGGACTTCTCCTCTGCTCCATCAATGCTTTGCATTCAAAGAGCACTTACAGCAAAACTCTAAATATTAGCGTCTGTCAGAACAAGATAAAGTAACAGGCAGCTCCATCTCTGAATAGCATCTCCCAAACCAAAAGTGATATTATATTATGATGCTGCAAGAGTCTGTGAGGAAAGTAATGTTACTACTGCTTCTCTCCTCTGAGAAGAAATGTGCCTGTTTTCTTATTTATGAGTGTTTCTTCTAACTTCTAGACTATTTTCTTGGCAGTTCCCTCATCTCGATTTTTTTTGTTTTCAGAATTCAGGAGGAAACAGAAAGTTAGCAAGGAAGAAACAGTTTCTGCAGCGAGTTCTTTTAGGATCGAGCTAGTCAACAACGAATGTCTTTCACAAAATGCCCAACAATTTGTAGTGATACTTTCGTGCTGCATACAAACATCATACTGAACTTTGCTGCATTCACACACTGGTTCCTTTGCACCACTCAGATGATATGAAGCAATCAGAAGCCTATGTCCATCTGTGCCAAGTTTATAAACGCTCTTTCCCATTGGAGTGTCTCAGAGCAGGATGAACAAATATGAGAACTACACTGAAATAGCCAGCAGCAGGTGTGACTGCAGGAGGCTGTGGGAACAGCAAGAGGGATATAATCAACTGAGCTCAAATCAGAAAGCGAGCTACAGGAGGTGATACTTTGCAGACTTCTGCCCCAACACACTCTCACCCCACAGTACCAAGAAAAGAGATACGGCTTGTAGGAATGTGCAAAGCAGGCTCGTAATATGGATTTATACGGCTGGAATCCAACCGACATGGCACAAATTGAGAACTGTGGGCTTGAGCATGTGCCAGGATCCAGAGTACAGTCTCTGCAGTGAACTTGCTCTCACAAGTTAAAACTTAGTTCTGCTGCGTCTTCTCTCCACCATCTTCCCTCCACATGATGTGCTTACTCTGCTTGTCTATTTGTTCATTTGCACAGCCAGACTTGCTTTCTAACTTGCTCTTAGGAAGGACCAGGAGAAAGAATACATTTATTCGTGTGTACTTACAACTCTCTTATTTGTGTGCTTGAAACTTCAAGAGAATCTCCAGTTTCACTTTAGATGCACAACATTCTGTTCACACATGCACATACTCTTTGGTCCTTTTGGCTACAAAGCAAAGGCTGAATACTTGACCCGGGTGAAGCTGCAGAAAGGTCACCACTGGCAAGGGGAGGCTGTCAGACCTAGGGAGGAAATCACCACCTCCCTTGGTCAAATCCAGCTCAGCGTGTTGCAAAGAGCCTCCCCTGCCCTGCCCAGACTCACGCCCACGCACCAGTGTCTCCACTGTGGTTCTGTCAAGAGTGGGTAAGGCAAACAGCCCAGCTGGGCACTGAGGACATCCCATGACCCTGATGAAAAACCTGCATCACTCATCTCACCCAGACACGAGCCAGGAGCACCCCTAAAGCCAGGCACAGCAGCACAGCCCTGGCTGCTTCTTGCTAAGGCAGATGTATTCCAGTCTCTTTGTCTCTCTGGCTCCTCAACACTGATGATCAGATTTGGGAGGTGGGATGTCGCATCATCAGAGGCACAAACTTAATTTTTTTTTTTCTTTTTTAAAAATAAGCCTATTTGTAGCAGTGAAGAAGTTAACAGGCTGACTGGGTTCCTAAATTAACAGCTGCTGAGAAAAGCAATAGAGCTCCAAGTCTGCAGGGTAAGATGGCAGCCTCTGAAGGCTCAAGCAGTCCAGATCATATGAGACCTTCATTTAACACAGCATTTTCACCGCAGGTGTATTTTCTGCAAAGCAAACTTTGAGCTTATCAAATCTTTTCATTTTCAACCTATGACTCCCTTTTCTACAGCTTAGCTCATTCTCTTCACCCCATCGGTCTCCAGGAAGATACAGTGCATCCATATCTCTTTGTGGATGCCTTTCTGCACCCAAACCAGCAAAATCCTCACTTGGTCCAAACCAAGCCATTTCAGCTGACCATCACTTCCAGAGGGAAGAACAGATACAGTGGCAAGGAGAAGATGCTCCCAAATACATTTCTTCTTTCCCTTCCATTACATAGAACCTGTTTGCATTGGATCAGAAAACATTCCTATTAAAGATCCAAATCCACTGAATGTCACTCTTGCTAGGTAGGCTTGCTGTCTGTCTAAGCCTGCTGTCATCCTTTGGAGTTGCCCACGTACACACTTCACTAGCTTTACTGGGAGAAAGCCCTGGTCCTGTCACGTACAGATCTGATGCACTTTGGTGGCAAACCTCACCTTGTCACTGAATTTTTTGGATTGCCAAGATGAATGACTGAGCCTTGTACATACAGTCCTGCAGGATGCAGGCAAAGCAAACTGTGGGTCTACTACCATGAACCCAGCCAGAAACACTTAGTGCTGTCCCACTGTATAATTTAATATCCTTAATTCATTCCTTGTTGAAAGAAAAAAAACCCAACACTACCATAAAACACAGCTAAAAGCATTTTCAACACCTCAAATAACATTGCTGTGACAATCCAAAGAAAAGGCACTGGCAGAGGCAAAGATGTTTCTGAAGCTACGCGAGGCGGACTCCTCCTGACACCTCTATCCGCCTTGACAAACACGCTGCACCCTAACTCCCAAACACAAGCCTGCCATATAAGGTGCTGATATCTCTGCAAAGGCAAGACAAGCTTTAATACTGCAACTGAAAGGATGAGAGAGCACTGCCTAAATCTGGCAGGCTCCTAAAGAGAGAGCGAGCTTTTTATCATAAATGTTTCTTAAGTTATTTGGGGAAAAAAGAGCAAATCAGAAGAGAAGTTGCAGATAGAACAGCCCCTAAATTACTGTTTTTCCTTCTAATCTGCTCTCCATGGTTTCTGACTGTGCTGTCTGTTGTAGTTTGCTCAAGCTTTATAAAATACAGGAAAAAAATATGCAGAGAAATCACAAGGCAATGATTATTACTGAGTTGCTGCCTCTCTTCACAAGCTTGCTGTTCCAGGAATTGCCATAAGACCCCGAGACAAACATGCTTTCAACTCATTAAATAACTATAATACAGTGTACATATAAATGAATTTATCATCACTGAATCACATTTTTCATCAAAATCTGTAAGTAAGACATGGTACAGAGACAACCTTTCGGTGGTTTCAAGTGATATACATACGTATTCCCCCAAATGAAATAGTTGGGAATTATTTGGATACGGCGTTCATGCAGCCAGAGACGCAGCGCAGGAGTTGCTTTGCCTGCAGAACTCCTACTGAAGCAAAGTTAGCCAGAAACCACCACCCAGCCTCAAACTACTCCCATCCCTTTGCAAATATGCCACAACTTCCCATTCTCGACCTTTTTTTGCTAAATAACAGTTTGAAAGCAAGAAGCCTCTTTGCACGAGTGTAGAAGAGCAGCAAATCACTCCCGGCCACAGCAGGAAGGAGCAGCGCAGCCCTTACCTCTCTCGCAGCACACAGATGACAACCGGAGCCGTGCTGGAGGCTGTGGGGAAGATGCAGCGGCGGCTCTCCGAGCAGCACGAGGCCTGGCCTGTGCTCATGAGCTGCCCCTGTCAGATTTTCCAACAGCAGAATTGCAGCCAAGTCCCTGCCCATGCCTGAAGAATTTCCTGAACAGCATTCCCGTTCTTTTTGTAACTGCTTTGAAACCACACTGTCTGTACTTCAATAAGGCTTTGTCAGGCCAAGTTACAGCTACTGGGCTGGCTCCAGAGAGCAATTGAAAACACATGTGTTTTGCATTAAAAGCCCCCTTCTCCGCACACACATTCAGACACAGAAACCCACGTCTGCACTCAGCCCTGCAGCCTGCACGTCTTCCCTTTGCAGCTACAAAGCTGGTCATTTCGGTTAAGAAAAAATATAAATATTACATCGATGGGATTTTCTTTGAGAAGAGGAAAAAAAAGGATGGAAGGGATCCCATTTCCACAGATAACACCTCGCCCTCCCTCATACGTGTTGCTAGTATCAGCGGGTCATGGGCGCCCAAGTTAACAGACAGCTTTGCCAAAACCCAACAAGCAAGGAAGCACCAGAATTAAAATTTCGGTTCACCACTACTCCCTTCTTATCTATGCCTCTGTCTCTTCTAAAAATTGTAAGAAAGTATTAATATTTTTAGCATCTCCAGACTCAGTTCTGTACATCAGAACCGTATCCTAATCTTG
This sequence comes from Neomorphus geoffroyi, assembly GCA_033558235.1. Taxonomy (NCBI): domain Eukaryota; kingdom Metazoa; phylum Chordata; class Aves; order Cuculiformes; family Neomorphidae; genus Neomorphus; species Neomorphus geoffroyi. Next base: position 57,998,048 of record JAUMJM010000020.1, read on the forward strand.
ACACATACTCCTGTATCTGCTTATATTAAAAATAATACAACTATTCTAAGTACTTTCATCTCTCTCTGCTTTCCAGCTGTCCTAACCCTTAAAAATATTTTAAGCACCTTGCACCTCCTTTTAAACACCATCAACATTGCTCTGGCACTGGGTTAAGGAAAAGAAATAGAAGATATGTTATACCTTTATTCAGAATGGGTCCCAGTTCTTAATATCTGTAATCATTTCCAGACGGCACCATGGGTCAAGGCAGCAAACGTGGGCTCTGCAGCTTGAGATGCCCTGCACCTGGCATGTGCCTGTGAAGTGGAGCCAGAGTAGATGCAGAAACGTACATGGATGTCCCCCTTATTTCACCACGGCTAAGTCCCACCAAAGATAAAACACAGCAGCAGAGTTGTCAAGGTAACAATATAGAAAAGAGACAGTTTAAAGAGAGAGAGTTATATTTTTCCCTCTTAATATTCCTTTTCAAAACTGTGCACTCCTCTTCTGCCGGCTTATTCTGTTCTGTGATTTACAGAGGTGTGGCGTCCAGATGAAGTGTTTACAAGAGATAAATGCAGCTGGGGACTGGAAATAATTGAGACTCTTATGCATGGTCTGACCCAGAGCTCATTGAAAGCGGTAGGAAACCTATTGCCTTCCACGGGCTGTGGGTTAGGTCTGTAGCGAGGACTCTTTTATCTTCAGAAAGGCAAGATCTGCCTTTCACGCACCAGCAATGAGATCTTACAAAACCCACGAGGATTGCACGTACAAGCAGCACACAGCACTGCATCAATCCAACTTGTGGCAACACCTTGAGCAGCTTTCGCCTGCACCCTGCCCTGCTACCGAAAATGCTCTCTTCTTAACTCCTCCAGAGCCACACATTGGTCAGCAATATTGCCCATGTGCCCTGGCAAGGCACACAGGCCAGGCTCTGGCAGCCTGGACCAGAACCCTAACTGCACGGACTTCAGAATAAGATGCTATTTTGCAGAAGACAATATGAAACCACCCCATCATTCTGCCTCAGTTTTCAACACTATCAGCCAAGAAAAAGGCACGCCCACAAACCACATCCATATAACCACTGGTGGTAGCATTTCAGATTTATTTGCACAGCTTCTGAGGAGGCAGTTTGTGCCAAAACAGAAACCGCGGACTTTTGGATTGCAAATCAGGAGAACCATCGATGCAGCTAAAAGAAAGTCTCCTAAACTGGCTACAACAGCAATGGTAATACTCTTTGGGATGGCAACCACTAATGGCTAAAACCAGTGGCGCCTAAAACTTTTGGAGTCTCTGAGTATAAACAAACTGAAGTACAAAAACACAAACTGCAGATTCACGTAATTAGAGTTTCAGTTGTACAAGACAATCGCGCATCTGCAGAGCTGTTTGCAAGATGACAGTGGTCCTTGCCTTCTATCTTCTTTCCCAGCAGTCTTTATTCAGCAAACTAGTTACATATGGTGAAGGGCAGTAACTTCAGTGGATCGACACATGTTTTGAGTTAAGCATATACTTCAGTGCTTTGTGGTCCAAGACTACTTAGGGCAGCCTGGCTCTGGCAGGACTCATAGTCAAATCACTTACCACACGGCAGTACCACGTTTTCAAATTTTCCAATTCTTTACAGAAATACGGTAAATTGGAGGTTTTCAAATTTTCCTCAGTGTGTGGGTCCCTAAACATTTGCCAAAGGTGGTGTGTATCCCTGTAATAATTTCACAGAAAGAGATTTCTACGTACCCTACACAAAACTCCCCTTTCCTATCATTTTTCACAGTTCCCTTAGGAGCAGTCTACAGGCCTCTCATATATTTGTGCATCACAGGCTGGAAACTACAGCTGGAGATAACTTAATCCCTTATTAAAAATGTAAATGATGTCTTCTGTTTGTATGCATACTTTCTATCTTCAGAATATTTATGTGAGCTAGCAGCGTGCTGCCAGGTAGAGACATGGGCAGGTGACAGCATTAATATTGCATTTTTTTTTCATTGGCATAATTAGTAGGCCAAGACTATAAATATTTACATTAAACCTGTCAGGCATCACACCAATCTTACTGATAACTTAAGGGTGTCTTACTGTAAACTGCATTAATGCCTAACTATTTTGTCATCAAGTAACACATAAAATGCTCCTTCAAGCTAAGCCACTTTGACTAGGTTGTTTTTATCTCTTTCTCATTTGGGTACGAGGTTTAAAGAAGCTTCAAGCATCAGAAACGTGGCTCAGGGACTGTTCTGTTTTTCTGTTATTGAGCTATCATTTGTATTAGTGCCAGTGCTACCAAAAATATATGAACCTTGCAAGCGTAAAACTTAAGTTGATGTCGACATAACTATCTGTGTAACTGCTATTATTTCTCAGTACTGGCAGGGTTATGAGGATTAAAAACCTGTACTAGAGCTCTTTAGGAAGATAAAAACAAATTAAACCCCCTCAAAGCTCTAATATGTTTGCAGCTGTAAACTGCAACATGTAGACACTTCCATTTTGTGCAGGAGATCCACTCCACCTGAATTTCTACACCAAGAAATACACAAAACCTAAAAAAGGTAGGAGGGAAAGTTTTCTCCTCTACCATTTATACCAGTCCTGCATTTTTGCATCCAGCATTTTCTTGAAGCAGCTGAAAACAGATTTAGTATTTATTGTTGACTTAGCAATATTCCTAACTAATTCTGTTTAACTGAATTACCTATTTGCATACAAAACAAAACTTGGGATTTTCATGCAGAGCAGATTTCCAGGGACTCACTCAAACATTCCCAGAAAACCTTCCTAAAAAAATCAGGGCAAAACAAATATGTAGAAAGAATCAGCATGTAAATGCAGGTGTGTGTGCACCTGGAGTGGAGGAAGAAGTCAAAATGAATATTTTAATATCTGAATGAGATAATTAAGCAATCCCTTGTTCAAGCCTTCCCTCCAAATGACTTTTTTAAATCCATTACGTCTCTTGAAATATCACAACAAAATAAACATAAATGTTCAAATATTTTTAAACTCTCAATTGAAAGAAATCATCTGCCTATTTATTTGAAATTACCCTTGTCCTTGGACTCTTGCAAGAGATCTCTCACGTGTGCGTGTGTGAAAGGAGAAGTCAAGACTCATTGGAGCTCCATCTCCTTAAATGTAGAATTAATATAGCTGTTGTATAAGAAAGTTAACTATTTTGAGTCAGGAACAGCAAGCCATGGACGGGCAGCTACTGGCATTCCTAATGGATTCACCCAGCCCTGAGCATCCACAGAGGATGGAGGCTAATGTAATGAAAAAGAGAGGGAGGAGGGGGTTCCCCAAATTTGTTTAGCTAATTGCTGTAGTTGCAGGAGAGGAATGCTTCACTGGAGGGAGAAAACCCATCTCTGGGCATGTGTGTGTGCAGGGAGTGAGGTTTGGTTTGACAGTAGGGAGTAAAATTCTATTTAAGTGTTGCAGCTGCAAAGGAATGAAGGCACACAGGTCATCACGTAATCACTCACCAGGCTGAGATGGGCTTGTTGGACAAGTGAAAAGGAAATGGAAGAAAATGAAAAAGCACTCGTGTGTGTGTGTTTGGCTGTAAGGAGCCTGTTGTGACCATGGCTGGAGAGCAACCGACTGTGCATGCACCTGTGCACTGGAAGCAGCCAGACTTGCAGTGCCTACATCCTCACCCACTGCTCTAGTTTCTTCAGAGAAAGTAAATATGGCTACATTTTAGTATGAAGGCATAAATATAGGACTGGCTATGAGGTGCAAGATCTTCTAATTCTCAGAAAAACAAAGAGCAGCGGAGCTAACACCACAGTGGCCATGCTCTTGTAGACAGGTATTCAGAGATGCTCTGAATTTCACACATATGAGAAATCCACTGAGGTGACCCTGAAGCAGAGACCTTGCTTCATTCACGCGACACTGAGTTATTTAGATTTGAGTACTAAATTTTGCCCCTTCTATTCATCTGGAGTTAGCAAACAGTACAACAGCTTAAATGAACCAAGGGAAACACAATGAAGTCCCTGCTTCACGGTAATTGTACAGGTGAGCTGGGAAACAGGAGGTCAGGGCAGCAATCGGTGTCGCTGGCACAAGGTTGAAAACACAACTTGAGTTCAGGTGAAGGGCTCAAGGAGGCGAAGGGCTGAGGTTTTATGAGAGGCCAGACCCATACAGCTGCTGCTCAGAGTCTGGAGTTGAGAAACATCAGCTTCTCTGTCACTGATATGAGACAAGGATTGAAGCAGCAAAAAGTCATCACCAAAGGCAGAGATCTTCTGCTGCACAAGCTCAGGAGAGCTGTAGAAAAGGGAGGGCAGGAATGGAAATACAAGTGTCCAGTGTGCCAGAACAACAGCAGGCTCATGCTTAACATTGCACAAGTTGATGTGTAACACCTGCATTGAGAGCAACCTACTCCTAGCAGCTATTTTCTCCTTAGAGTCCCAGCCCTGCAAGCTCCCTGAGCCCATTTGCAGACCACAGTGTGCCTAAATCAGAGCACTGTGCTGTGCTCCTTTTTCCACAAAAGCAGCAGAAATACTTACCTGTCAGCCACAGAGCCACAGCCAGGACCTCATCCAGCCCTCCCCTCGTCCCCAACCACTGCTTTGTAATTATTCTGATAATTTCAGCCATTTGCAGGCTCTTCTCAGAAATAATTTAAGGCCAGTAGAGCTCATTAATAGGCAAAATGGAAAGTGTTCCTTTTCATTTCTCTGGCAACATTAATGTAATTATCCTGAATCATTCTCAAACTACGTGGGCTGTAATTTCAAGGCAATATTACTATTACAGAGCCCTGTTCTTCCAGCCAGCATGTGTCACACTCCCCATTCAGAAGTTATTTATCAATAATCGGAAATGTCTTCATTTACAAACAATAGAGCCTCTTCATTTGCAGGATGACAAGGAAGCAGGATGAGTGTCACCATGCAAAGGTGTGCCACTTCCCTGGCTTCTACCCCTCTGGTATAAGAAATGCAAGAAAGAAAAAATAACTGTGAAGATTAATTTCATACAGATATAAGAGCAAACACTCAGTTGGGCAGGCCAGTAATTGTTCTTCTATTAAAGTCTTAATGACATTCAGATTTATTACTCTTATCTGAGTAACCTCATCCTTTGTTCTTTTAGCAATCAGGTTCAAGGCACGCTGCTTCTCTTTAAGCTTTGGTTAGATGTACGCTCCAGCACAGACAAATCTTCACCTTAGCCTGCAATAATCACCTTCGGGGGCAAAAGTTTCAGTTTCTCTGCCAGGTCTGTTGTGGTAGGGATTTTTGGAGTATGGCTATGCCATGCTGCTTACATTTAATGCAGCGTGTGTTTGCTGGTCAGGCAGAGCTGTTCAACAGTCCCTCTGTGCTCCCAGCTATTTTTATTCCATCAAGAAAGAAGCTTTGCTTGTTCTTACACTTAGATATCCTATTATATTGCAAAGTTTAACACCACCCGATGTACCCAAATGTGGCTCTACAGAACAGTTTTCGTAGGCAGCATATCTATATTTTTATAAAGCAATTAGCAGGACTGTTGCAGAACACTAACGAGGCAGACTGTCAAACCGTAAGCAGCCCTGGACACTGCCATCTGTTTTAATGAGCTGTGCTGTGTCATTCTGGACTCTTAAGACTTTTCCATGATCTTGTGAGCCTCTCCAGATGAGCAGCAGTGACCTTCATACAAAAAGGTGAGCTCTTGCCCTCCTCTTCCCACGACAACATTAGCCACTCACCATCAGGCTAAGAACTGATGTAAAATATCCACTTTAGAATAAGAAGCAGGGAGGCAGCAGTTCTGGTAATCAACATGATGAGCAATCTTTGGCCAAATTTTGCAAACTCTTTCTCTCTGCTTGTATTCCGCAAGAAGTGATAAAATACACACTGTTCATAAAGCAGCTCACGACAGTGCGTAGATATTTGGAGATGTAACAGAATAAAGAATAATTAGGCTTGTATATAAATAAATGCACATATGCACATACACTCACGTATTTTGAGTTTCAACAGACAATGAGAGAGAAGGTTTGAAAAGCAAATTGATAGGAACATTAAACTGAGATTGTATACAATGCGTGAGCCAGAGGGAAGGAAAAAAGATGTAATGGCCTGAGAAATAAATGCATATTTGTACGTCAGTAATCATGCCTGACCAGAGGAAGAAGCATATCTGTGAGGATATTTACTCCAAGAAGTAAACGAAGGACCATGAAAAGGCCATTGTGCACACGTTCCAGACTCGGATTTATCTCAGCATCTCTGCTTCAGTTATTGGCAGGACGTCACAAAGGGCAAAAAGCCATTTAATTGAGAAATCTCTTTATCATTGTAGCTGTTACCTCTCAACTTCTGAGAGGATTCTTTGTGCTTTCCTATACCTAACCAGTTTTTTGGATCCTGGGCTAGGGGTTTTTCTTGTGTGTTCAGCAGCAGTGTAAGTGCTGTGATGTCCACGAAAGCTGATGAGACCATTTGCACTTGGTCTGCTGTCCTCTTACAAATGTTTATCTAATTCAGCCGCTGGTACGGCTTAGCCCTCACTCCAGTGTCAGAGAGGGCTGCTGCAGCCTCCAAATCCCTGTGTGCCAAAAGGCTCACACTAGGGATGAGTGAAAAATGTTTGGTCCCATAGGAGTATGGAAGAGAGAAAGAAACGTTTCCTCTGCAGAGTAAGAGTCAATATAAAACTGTTATAGTTTTAAAATCCTTCACGGAATTTTTCTCTCTCTTGCCAACACAGAGGGGTTTAGGAGCCAGGACGAGTGGCAGGGGGTGGTTGATTGCTCTGAGTTCCAGTTTGATGGGTGGATGGAGGGTGAGGGGGAAGGAGAGAGCTCTTTGCATTGGCGCCACTCCTGCTCGGCGGCTGTGGTGAGCGGCAGCTCCTTTGCCTCAGCCCCAACTGCGTGTGCTCTGAGCTGTCCTTCGGGGAGAGAGCAACCAGCACTACCTGGAATTGCTGCAGACTCCCTGGGGGCCGGTGTCACCTGCAGAGGAGCTGCTACCCTCCCCACGCCAGTGCTTTTGGACAAAAGGACGAGGAGAGGGCGACACCGTGTCCTACTGTCCGTAAACATAACTGCACTAAAAAGAGCAAGGATAGCATTTGATTCGTTAAGGTTTTGGTTACGATGTCGCTGTGTGTCCTGTTCTGGTTTATATATATATATATTTGTAGCTAAGAACTGTTATCCTTCTCTATACATTTTTTTCCTGATTAAAATCTCTTAATTTCAGATACACATCTTAGTTTTTCTTTAAACTGAGACAACAACTCAGCTCTTGGCCCCATGTTTTTCTCCTACATCCTTATAATTATGGTCTGGGATTACTTGTGTGCACAGTGACCCCACAGTTTGGCAGCAACAAGATCTTTTTTTCATTAGAAGGACACGGGGAAAATCTTATCTCATTCATATATTTTGCAATGATATTGTCCAATGAGAGTCACAAAGGGAGTGAGGGCAAGAAGAGAGAAAGAGAATTTTGCCCCCAGACTTCCTTTTTGGGCAAAGTAGCTGTCAGGAAGGTAAGAGAGCTCTTCCCTTCTAAAATATGAAGAACTTTGACTGCCCAGTTTTCCCCCAGAATGACAGACAAAAGTTTATATGAATGTTTCTCAAAGAGCAGCATAGTTTTCATGCTAACCCTTACTCAAAGATATATTTACAGTTACAGTTTCAGTCTATGAAATCACTATCTGATAATTAAAAAAATCTTATTTTCATTTTTTTTCCAAGTGCACAAGCCTCATTCTCGATGTCCTGCCTTCTTTGTTTCTGTGGGTTAACAGCATGTTCAAGTTGGAGTGAACTCTCCCTCCATTATGGCAGAAAATATGTAAAGTGAAAAATTAAATTGCTTTCTCATAAAAGATGACCTAATAAAAGGCTTAGTGTTTTTGTAACCCCCCTGCCTTACAGGAGATCAGCATGTGAAAAATCAACGCGGAGTATTTACTCTGAATTGTGTGTGAAAACATATACATAAATTTAAGTAGAATGATATTTAAGTAACAAGTAATGCATTGTTACAGTGGGGTTGGTAGACCTGAATTCTGCAGCCACAGCTTCTATCGGAGAAGGCCAGAGGTTAAGTGTTCCCCACACGCCGCTCTAGCAAGTGAGCATCTGCCCCCTTGCGCGAGGCAGCTCTGCCCTGCATTCACATTAGCGCCGCCGAGCAACGCCACCTCCCTTTACCCCTGCAGCTATTTATCATCATCATAGAAAATCAGGAGCAACTTAGCACAGCTTTACAGAAGTCTCCATCCCTACTGCCACACAGAGGTTAAACCAATCTCCCTGCAATGCAACAGCAAAGCCAGTGCATTTCTTTCAACCTAAATCATCCAGGTAGTTAGGCTTTAGAGGAGAGCGGAGGGGGAATGCGCATGTTTGCAGGGTGCTGCTGGCAGCACGGCCTGGAACAGTCCCAGAGTTTTACGGTTTATCATCCCAACACATAAACTTTCTCCCAGTAGACCTCCTTTTCACTTATCTGTTTTTATTATTCTACAGCTGGAACTCCACAGCAAATCTCTCAAAGGTTAACAGGCCTGTCCAGAAAGCGCAAGAAAGAGCCCGGCGACAGTCTATGAATTTTAATGCTCTATATTACAACGTTCTATTTTTATACAGGATAGCAGCCCACAATCAGCAATATTTCCGTAACTGTGCAGGATATGACAGAGGCCAAGGAAAGGTGCAATAACAGTTGTAAGACAACCTGCCTGCCTAATAGTAGAAGACCACCATAAAGACAGAAAAAGAGAATGAGGGGAAATAACAAACTGAGGAGCCTCAGAGAAACTCCAGCAAGGGCACCTCCATCTGCTAGCGTTAGAAACCAAGTAAATGTTGTTGTGCTATAGCAGGTCGGCATGCATTTCAGACAGATGGTGATCCCCATGTGAAATTAGTCAATCTTTCTTTGATAGGTTTCAGAAAGCCCTGCTGCTGTCTTCCCAAAAGAAATGACACCTTTATGCTGAAAGTTACAGGTTGTTGCAGGCAAAAGGACAGAAATCCACCCACACACTTTCCTTATCCGCTGTACACTCAAGCTGTCCATGGATTTTGCAGCAAGGAATGCTTGCAGGCACTCAGACATCTCTCAGACACATGCTCTCTAAGCCATTATGCTTCAGAAGCTATTTAAAAAAACCAAATAAACAGCTACCTACCAGAATACGGGTTGCATTTTTTCATCCACTGCAATGCAGTGAATAGCAAATCTTTAGGTGATGCTTAAGTCTCACACATCTCAGTAAAGGATTCCTAAGAACCATACGACAAAAGATTGTCACTGGGCCAAAGCCAGGCCACATCACTTCTTTAATTGTGCAGTGAACCCTGAACTTGCCTTAGCACTGGAGTAAAGGCATTTACCACACCAGCCTTACAAAAGTTGAGCAATACTTGACTCCTCCGAGGAGCAGATGACCACACCAGCCTGTGCAACATCAGCACAGCTCTGGCTGGGGTCCACAGCTGCACTGTATTACTGAAGGTGTTCCTGGAGGCTCCTGGGTCAGTGCACGTACCCAGCTGGCTGCAGCCCCCACGTGAGCAAAGCACTTAAGCACAAGTTGTGTTTTAAGTACTTTCTGTAATAGATGCTTTCATGAGCATTTGACATAACTCAAAATTACATGTCATCCTATCCATAGACAATTGGAGTAATTCATAAATAAAATATTTCAATAAAAACTTGCTTCAGTGACTTCTTTAAATGGCCACCAGAACCCCATCATTCTTATTCTTCCTCCATCTTTTTATTTACTTTCAAAACTAAACTAGGTTGCTCTTTTGATCTCTTTCCATCCTTAAAGCTGTGAGAATAAGGGCCAAATTCTCTAGCTGGAGGACACAGCACAAGGTCTGAACAACTGGTCCAGGCATGAAGGTTGGGACCATGCCTGAAGAGTAAGGAGTGGCAGGTCTGAAACACTATAAAGTCTCTTACACCAGGGCCCAGAGAGAGTTTAGCTTTGTCTATCCTAAATTATTTGTATTTCTTTATAAAGACAAATGCAAAGATTCCTTAAATATAAAATCTGTTACAATTATGTGCTGGCATTTCTTTATAATTATCTTAAATATTTCACTCTCAAGAAAATGTGGTTGAAAATGCAAGAAAATTATGCTGATAATTTGCTCATAATTAGACAGATTCAATAAAAACTAGTACTTAACATGTTTTACATCTGTCTACTCTTTATACAGAATTAATCTCAAAGATATCTCTATCATTTTTAGCCCTTTGCTATCGAGTACATCTGATCTGGCAAGGATGGTCTTCATAAGCAGATACCTCTTGGGAAATATTTAAAATCATGACTTTGCCCACAAAACAGCTCCCTAGCACTCCATTTCCCCCTTCTGTTATGCAAAGTTTGGAGAATTATGGGCTTTGGCTTGTTCCAAGAAGAAATCGATTACAGAACTTGTGATTTTTGTTGGAAGTCTGGTTATTTATGAAGAAAATAAGAAGTCTTATTTCCATGGTAGGAAGAATGTGGGGGGCAAAAGTAGTTATCTTGCGGTTCACTGCTCCGAATGTCTTTCACCTAGAATTTAACCACAATGTTTTCTCAAAAAGGTAGCTGCTTCTTGAAGTTAAAATCAAGGATGAATATCCACATCACTGACATCTTATGTAGGGAGCTAAAGCTATTGGTACAGTCATAAACTCAATCGCAGTATTTCACCTGTGGGTAAAACTTCCATCTCTTGGTCTAGATAGCAAAAAAACCTAGGAGGCTGTTTTTCCGTGCAGAATGGTCTTTGTGTTGTGGAAGTCCTATTAATTTTCCTGGGAGGGCACAAGCCCATATATAAGCACCTGTATTCACTACCCTGAGTATCTGATCTTTTCTCTTTGTGAGAGATTTTTTTTTCTTTTTCTTTTAGAGTGCCGTCCCCATTTCTAAGCCTGAAGAACGTGAAATAAATATGGTAATGCATGCTACTAAAACTTGGTGGAACAAACCTCATGTCTGAAGTGGGGCTGTTGATGGCTACAGACTGTTCAGAAAGGGCAGGCGAGGAAGGAGGGGTGGAGGTGTTGCCCTCTACATCAAGAAATGGATAGAGTGTGAAGAGCTGTCTCTGAAGAACAGCCACAAGCAGATTGAAAGCTTATGGGTAAGAATTAGAGACTGAGGCAACAAAGGGAACCTTGTGGTTGGTGTCTACTACAGGCTGCACAATCAAGGGGAGCCTGTTGATGAAGGCTTCTTGCTTCAGGTACAGGAGGCATTGCACTTGCAGGGGGCTTCAACCACCCCAACATCTATTGGAAAAGTAGCACGGTGAGCTGTAGGCAATTCCAGAAGACTCCTGGAGTGCACTGAGGATAACTTATTAAGCCAGGTAATAGACAGCCCTACCAGAGTGGATGGGATACTGGACCTGATGGTCATCATGGTCCCCCCGCATCCAGCTCTGGAGCCATCAGCACAGGAAGGACATCGAACTATTTGAGCGGGTCCAGAGCAGGGTCATCAGAGGTATGGAGTGCCTCTCCTGTGAGGACAGGCTGAGGGAGTTGGGGTTGTTCAGCCTGAAGAAGAAAAGGCTCCAGGGAGACTTCATTGTAGCCTTTCGGTACTTAAAAAGGGTCTACATGAATGATACGGACAAACTTCTTAGCAGCACCTGTTGTGATAGGACAAGTGGGAATGGTTTTAAACTAAAAGAGAGTAGGTTTAGACTAGATATAAGGAAGAAATCTTTTATAGTGAGGGTAGTGAAACACTGGCACAGGTTGCCCAGAGCAGTGGTAGAAGCCCCATTCCTGGAAACATTCAAGGTCAGGTTGGATGCGGCTCTGAGCAACCTGATCTAGTAGAAGATGTCCCTGCTTACATCAGGGGGTTGGACTGAATGGCCTTTAAAGGTCCCTTCCAAACCAAACCATTCTATGATTCTATGATAAACAATGCACAATATTATAGCTTCTAAATTCAGACTTAGCCAAAGATATCAAGTTTGTTTTCTGTCTTAGTGATTGATGCCCTCTAGAAGAAATAATAATTATATGGCACAAGGAGGAGGAAAAAAAGGCATGTTGAGTGATGTAAGCATTCAGTCAAAACAGAACAGAAACACTGAGAAAAAAAAATGCTTTAAAACTGCTTAGCTAGAATAAGACATTATGATTGTAAAATGGATGAAAAATAAAACCCCTCCAATAAGAAAAGGACTTAAGAAATTTGTAATACACTAATGCCATCTACCAGACATCAGTGGAAGTAGCAGAAAAAAGTCAAATGAAACAGCAAATACAACAAAGATTAAGTAAGAATTTGTGTACAGCCTCGAGTCTTTTTTTAGCAAATATCGAATTCCAAATCTCATTCTATCTTTCCTTTTTTTTCTCAGAGCAAAGATTTTAGTGCATCTGTGAATGCAAATATTTATCACTTCTTCTAATTGGCAAGGTTGTAGAAAAACCTTTTCAATTCACTTTCCAACACAGCTTTGAGGCATAACATGTATTTACAAGACTTTGAACTATTTTCTTCTCCTGTAAGGTACTAGACTCTTATGCAAGGAAGAAAACTTATTTTGCACCAAATTCTATGTTGCCTCAGAGCCTCTTCAAACTGCCTTGATAATCTTGGTCAGTGGGTTCAAGCTGAGTGAGCTTTGGAAGTACCTATGGTCGGCTTAATCACAGCCCTTACCTGTATGTGGAGACCAGCTTTCAAGTTTCTGGTAACTGTATAGGGGTTGCTACTTCTCTTCTTGTCTCTAGTGGTCCCAGATTTATAGCCAGCTCCAAAACACAACTCAAGGACTTGTGCCAAACCTTAACAATGCAATCACTGTTACAGGAGAAAGATTTCCATCACCACTGAAGATGAGCTCCTTAAGTTGCCTCCTCCTAGAGCTCCTCCTCCATTCTGCCTTCTCAGCCACGCTTTTTGTGCTAAGACAGAAAGCTGAAAAAAATAAACCCCCAAACCAGCATCACTTTCAGAAGTATTTCTGTGTTATTTTAAAGAACCAAGAACATCTGTACCTGGGATAGAAAACTTTTACTGAATCCTGTCACATCAAGACAGCTGACTTCGATGGTCAGAGAAACTTTGACTTTCTCTGAGCCCTTTCCCTGGAAGCTCCCCTTTGTTGGTGAATCACTCTCTGCCTTAGCCTTGCAATAACAAAGACTGTTGCAGTCAGAACCATTTCTTTGGCTAAACTTTCTACAACTGCTGATCCAACCCTCACCTCATGTCTACCTACTGATCATTCCTTAACCCCTTCTGCGATCATCAGTTCCTGTCTCAAGGTTCATTTCCTTTTGCAAAGTTTACAGTGTCTTGGAAAACTATTTTAAGTCTACCTGTGAAGGCTTCAGCGCACGTTTTGTGGCTTGTTTTCTGCAGACTTCTATGGAATCTCAAACGTGCACCCTTCACATGGAAGCAGAAAGCTATGAAGTCAGTGGAATTTCACATACATGAAAGTCTACTTGCGCTGTAGCCTGGGCATAACAAAGGCCAAGACAGACAAAAAACATTAGTATAATTTTACAGCAGAATTCTGTGAGCAGCACAGGACTCTAAAACTTGCATAGCTGAGACAAGAAACAGTGGCCATGACCCTGTCTTTTACCTATGTACTTTTCAAAACCCAAAGCTAGGTTGTTTCTGGTATCCTTCTACTTTCCTTTTGGACATCTACCAGAAATAAAGAGCAGATGCCTGTTCAGTCTCAAGCCAATAAGAAATAGATGCAGCTACAAAATCTGCTACTGCTGTGCCATGAACATGTTCTCCATCTGCTGATCCAGACACAGGTAAACACAGAAAGTAGGAGGCAAAGAAATATCTGAAACCAGCAGAACACAACATGGACCTGAATCATTTGAAGAGACCAGAGAACACTTTCACTTGAAAAGGAACATAATCTATCTTTCTGCCTGCGATTTCAGACATAGCCTCATTTCTTCCAGTACATAAACTCATCCCAAACTAATGAAATATGCAATACATTTAGTCTCGAGTATCTTTTTAGGAAAATCTTCCAGAAACTCTGACAGTTAGAAAGAATCTAATTTTCTGCATAAATGTATTCAGATCAATGACACCTCTTTGTGTCAACTTTACTTCTTTTCCTCCTCAAAAAAAAAAACCCCACAACCCAACAACAACAAAAAAATAGTGCACCTTTAAGGAAGCATTCCTCAAGGATGTACACATACCAACTAACAAAGGCACTACCTGGAAATTCTGCCAGTATTTGTACCTTTCTGATCTTCCAGAAGGACAGAAACATGAGCTATTTAGCCTCCACACTTCATCTGTCTCTACAGTGAAAGGTTCAGATGATGAAGCTGTACTGAATAGACACTGATTAAGAAATTGCAGCAGGGCTAGAAGCTGCTGTTGAATCAAGGTGAGAGGAATCGCGCTGAGCTGGAGTTAGCTGGCAACGCACAAAGAGGAATTTCCATGTTGTCAAAAATCTTCTGCTGTGTCTGATTCTGGCATTATTTCCTAGTGGCTTGTTAAGAAAAAAATGAGCTCTCATCACTTTCCTCTGGATCTCCCTTTGCTCCTTGGATGAATATTCGGCAAATGCAAATAAAAGGTTCAACAGCAGCAAGTTATTTTCTGTTTCTTACAAAAAAGGATTGCAGGCAGACAGGCTTTTGTATCAGGAGCTGTAAGTTGCATTACAAGAAAGTCTCCCTGCCGAGCTCCCCTCTTCTTTCTGTCCCGTGCTGTCTGTGAGATAACAGCACCACAAGGGCCCTGTGAATATGGTACTGGTTCCCTGCATTTTGTCTCGTGTCTACCACTGTAAGCGCCTGTACAGCACTAGCAGGTTGTAGCCACTCATGAAATTTAGTCATAAAGATCCAAACCCATGTTCCTGAACTGTAAAGAGAGGATGCATAGGCAGCCCCAAACTGGGCAGAGAATCAATACTAGGGAGGAATACCTTACTATTATTGCAATATAAGTCTAGGGTTTAAATAGCCCATGTCAGAAGAGCTGAGACACGCTATCACAAAACTTTTATCTCCTATCTGTTTGGCTTTTAAGCTTTCAGCTCCCCAGAGCAACAGTTATGCCGTGAGACCATAAACTTTGATTTTACCCAGGCTCCAAAATTACAAACACAGAGTGCAACCATGCTTAAGCCTGTTGGCTCTCCACTCGCTTATAAAGCAACATTCACTGCCTGCCTTTTCTTTCCCAGGATGCTAGCAGCACATGGGTTAACAAGACAACTATTTGAAGGAAAGACATTACCAATAAATCAGCAGATAACTAAAGTGAAAAAGCACTAGAATAATGTTTTCTGCTCACAATTTCATTACGCTCTTGGCTTTGAGCCATTATAAGGTAAATCACCCAAGTCATGTTGCAGAGACATTTCTGAAAGGACTGTTATTTAAATCACTTCATAAGCTACACTCCTTGTTTTGAATGGAGCATCCTGCTTATTGTGTATAGCACTTTGTGCTCATCTAAGAGGTTTGAAAAGAACTGCAGTCAAAGCTAGAGCTGTAATTTGGCTGCAAACAGCACATCGTGGCACTGGTTTCAGTGTTGTCCCCATAGCTCACATTCCCCTTTCTCTCCTGCATCCAACTTGAGAGCAGCATCCCCGCCAACAGCCATACACTCCTCTCTTCTGTTCCCTTTGGCAAACCTTGAGGAGAGGCTGTCCAAAGAAGGAACGATTGCTTGAATTACCTCTACCTGGGCAAGCCTGCCGAACTAGTGACGTTCACTAACGCCTCTCCCCAGGTTTTCACATCCACCACCCTCTGACATTCACTCACCAGTCACTGGCTCATGGCTCTTCAGCAAACATGGAAAACTGTGAAAATGTCCTGCTTTCACCATTGGGAAGACTCTCTTGGGATGAAACCTCCGGAGCAAAGGAAAAGTGACTGCCGGCAAAACTATTATAGTTTTGAAAGTCTTTTCATTCTCTTTCTCCCAATGCCACCAGCGTGACCAAGAGGACACAGAGCAAGAACACTTTTTTTTAATTGTTCCTTCCCCCCCCCCCCGCAGAAGGCACTGAAAGTGTCTTTACCTTCATGATTTGGAGTCTTGCACAATTTACTGAAATACTGAGCCTCAGTTATAAAAACCACACATAAAAGCCAAATGCACTATAAGAATCTTGATTTAACACAAGAAAAGCAACCTCAAATGCACTCTTACAGACAGGAATCCCAATTAATGTCTTTCACAGAAACACAAGCTCTTTCATGCTTAATGCTCAGATTTGGAGTGAGAATCCAGTGACTGCTGAAATTAGCTGCAGCACAGTTTACGCATTTCATTTCTGACTGTTCAAAACAGGGTGAAGGCTGCTTGTTTCCCCACTCCATGCATTCACCAAACTTTCACTTGGGCTAGGTTCAACACAGCAAGCAGTTGCTGCAGGAGACAGAGATTCCTTACCAGTTTCTAAACTACGTGACAGGCATTTCCAGCTGCTTTTCTATGCATGTTCCTCTATCAATCAAAATTACAGGGTATAATTAAGCAGGCAAGAGCTAAGCAATGTCTGTCTTCTACCCAAGAACCCAATGAACAGATTAATTTACCAGTGAAACAGAGTAAGATGATTTCCTTAAAAAAACCTTGGCACCATCTTTCCCCCCCCCATCTAACAGCAGGTTAAATATGTATTTTTTCCCTCAGGATAAAAAGCAAAGTTTCAAAAATTGCCAAGAGCATGAAGCTTTTGGTATTATCCCATACTAATATTGGTGATCTCCGCTCAGCCTGCAAACTCAGCTCATAAAGACTTCAGTGTGTCATTTAGCCTTATGAGGTACTGGGGTGTGTGCAGAGAAGGGCAACGGGACTGGTGAGGGGCTGGAGAATGAGCCCTACAAGGAGCGGCTGAGAGAATTAGGGTTGTTTAGCCTGGAGAAGAGGAAGCTGAAGGGAGACCTCATCACTGTCTCCAACTGCCTGAAAGGAGGCTGTGACGGGGTGAGTGCTGGGCTCTTCTCCCAAGTGACAGCGATAGGACAAGAGGAAACGGCCGCAATTTGCACCAGGGGAGGTTTAGACTGGACATTAGGAAGAATTTCTTCACTGAAAGAGTGGTCAGGGATTGGAACAAGTTGCCCAGGGAGGTGGTGGAGTCACCATCCCTGGGGATGTTTAAAAGATGGGTGGATGAGTTCCTTAGGGACAGGGTTTAGTGGGCAGACAGGTACAGTTGGACTCGATCTTGAAGGTCTTTTCCAACCTTATGATTCTATGATTCTATGACACAGACAATATCTTCTACGAGATGAGTTCCATTTGGTGTCCCACAAAACGGCATTTGCTGTCCTGCACTGGGAACCCTGCTAGTGCTGGTCATGCCAGACATGAAGCAGTGCCCTGTCCCTAGCATAGGCTCCCAGAGCCAAGAAACAGAATTTCCCCAAGGAAAAGATTCAATCAGCTTCAGGTCCTTCTTCCTCTCTTGGTGTACTCCTGTCTCTCTAGAATGTTCTTAGTGTGCAGCTTCACACAGACCTGCAAAGGCACCTTGGAGGCTGCAGAACTCACCAGGGGACCTGCTGTGCTGCCTGATCAGATATTAGAAGGATAATAGGATGACACACAAACCACTACAAGAATGACAGAATCTGCCCCTCTTATAGGCTCCTGAGATCTTCTAAATACCTTGCTCTACCTGACATTTATTAGTGCAGCATCTGCTATCTTCATTTTGCATCTCTCAACTTTAATTAATTAACAACTTGCATGGGACATTTAAAATAATATTTTATTTAATCAACAGGTTTTTCATTGTAATGTTTTGTTGCAGCAAGAGATCACGCTAAGATAATGAAAAGTATTGGAGCAGCTGAAAACTTAATTAAAATACGCAAAAATTAATTATACAGCTCATCATTGATTTTGTCTGAAAAAGCTGATATTGCAAATAGGAAATCAAAAGCAAGGAGGTCATGCAGAGAATCACTGATGCGAAAGTGATGTATTACAAAAAAATATGTTCATGCTGAGAGGAACCGTTCACCCCAAGTCCATGATCTAGCGTTGAGTTGAGTTCCATCCCACATCGCAAAATTGCCAATCAAGCATCAATAAGAAAGCTGATTAAGGTGAAGTCAGAAGAACAGAGTACATATAATACAACAATTACACAGACAATTGTAGGTGAGATTAGAATCACGCTATTCATAAAGTCGGCCTTTTCAGGATCTTTTTCTGCCTCTGTATCAAAAAAAGAGTTTAGTAGTGTAACTATGAAATGCAATTCTTCAGGCTGTCCGAAATACCCAGGATAGGTCCCTGGGTTAGAACTAAGTCACTTGGTGTTGCAAACAGGGATTATAGCTCCCCTTAATTGCCGTAACTAAATTGGACCATGCTCATGTCCTGCATTTAGTCCCCCGAGGGCGACGAGGGCAGCAGCTGGATGTGCTAACCCTCCCTGCTTTATCCTGGAAAATAATACCTACTGTTCTCTAACTTAAATAATATTTCTCTCTCTTCCTGTCAGTTCCTGAGCTTGTTTATAAAGCATAATTATATCTTATTTGAAGGTGGAATCAGTAGAACCAGTTAATACAGTCTTTTAATAAATATCATGGTGAAGAAGGCCGACTTGGTAGCAGCATAAATTTTAGCCGAAACTCTACCACAGACCACAAGTTACTCAACTTCATTGAGTCTGAAGTACAGGATGAAGGAAATACTGTTTTACCAAACTCAGCAGAGAGATTATCTAATACTATCCAATATTTATACAGCACGTTAAGATCCTCAAATAAAGACCACAGAAAAGTGAAGAAGTACTGACCCAGATAAGGGTTAAGAGCAAAATCTTTTTCCCAGTGACAGCTCTCAAATGACCTTGTAATGTTAGGATTTATTTTCAACGCAAAGGAAGATCTGTCAGGTCTAGAAGCCATGTTTTGCTCTAACTGCAGATGACTTGCTATCAACAGGAAAACAAGTTTAGTCACTGATCTAAATGTCAAGAGATGCCAAATCAGCGCTTTGATGAAATGTCAGGAATACTAAAGTGGTTTCAGGTCTTTACTGATTTTAACACCGCACAGCCAAACTGGAATCTGGTCACATTGTTTCCCTCAGGAAAATAACAAGTAACCAGCAATATATACATTAAATACACTCCTGCACTTTCTTTGAAGTGAAGCTGAACAAGCTAAAAAACCACCTAAACCCATAAATATTTCCACTTCTGTGTTTTAAAGGAGTCTGATCTTCACATGCTGCAACTTCAGAAGTACAAATATCCCATTTAATGAGACAACTGAAGTATTCAGGATTCTTTTCTACAACTGTCAGCACGCCTTGTGCAGGAAGATACCCTGGAAAGGGAGTCTTCCAGACATAAGGTTGCTCAGAGGAGTCAAAACATAATCTTTTATAGGGCTTAATGGTGAAGGCACAGAAAGCAGAGCAGGCACATTCAGAAAAAGATGATTGTATACTTCAAGACTGTTTTCTTAGCCAGAAAAAAAAAAAATAGCTGTTATTTAAATTAATGACTCTAATCCTAAACAGATGGGATTTTTTATTAAAGTACACAGATGTTTCCAAAGAAATTATTTCAAATATCCACATACTGTTATCAGTAAAACTCTACGGGAAAAGGAAGGCAATCAAACCCTTGTCATAGCAAGAACAGTGCTGTAGAATTTCAGTGCTGGCAAAACTGTGGATGTCTAACATATTGGGGAACTGCAAGAAGCTCTGACCCAGCAATTAAACACGATCTTACAAAAACACGGGTAAGAACAATTTGCCACATTCCTAATTCCACACTTTATTCTCTTTCTCACCAGACAGAAAGTATAACTAAACAGAAACAAACCCATCTCCTCTTCTACGAAAGAAGTGTGCTACACGTTCTCTCTCTGCACCCAATGACAAGTAAGGAAATACCTGTAAAACAGCAGCATATGCAGGCAGGTATTTGCACAAGCAGGGTGCTTTCCCCACTGCATGTGAACCGCAGAGTGCTTTGCTGCTGAGAAGCAGGGATAATATTTCATGTGGGAAGCGTGTTGGAAAAGCCTGGCTGAGTTGCTGCAAAAATACAACTCTCACAACTGACACTACCACTCATAAGCTCTAGATGATACCCTGCAATAATCTATAGACATTACCCAGTATTGACCCACATGAGTGTTTCTAACACAAACGGGCCTTCATGTGCAAAGCATAATTTTGGTCTCAAGTTTCGGCACATACTAATTGTCTATCCAGCACCACACGCCAAGGAAGTCATACCATGGCAGTTGAAATCCCAAATAACACCTCATTGCCAGCATGGCAATGATTCATTTTATAATTCAACCTGGACAACGTTGCCACAGGAGGGAATATAAAAGTATCTCCTGCCAGGAAAGCACTGCCAGGTCTTTTATAAATACTACAGAAGTTTCCCAAGCAGGTGGCCCATCAAATTCAAATAATTGATCCATGTCAGTTTGACCTGGAAGCTCAATAGTACAGCACATCATTACAGTAGTCAACATAAGAAGAAAGTCCTTGTGGTTTCACCTCCAGCAAGCAGTTGAAAGGAAACAGAAAAGCTCTGCTATCTTTTCAGCTTTCCACATAGTTCCCTTGAAGTCTTCAGGGGAACAGCAAATACTAACAGCCCCTGCAACAGGTCCCTCTCGGAGTTGCCTGCTTTAATGAAAAATAGGAGCTTTACAACATTCTCTGTTTCTTTATTGTAAATTGCTTAATTTGGCTTAAAAAAAGATCCTCATCATGTCCAAGTGGTCTGTTAAATGGCCCATTTCTGATGTGCAGTTTTAGCAGGACACTCGCCTCATGGCTTCTCTTGGTGGCACTGCCATGATGGCTGTGTCAGCGGCAGCTGTAACAAAGGGACTGATTCATCATCACAGGTAGATTTAGAAGGTGCAGTTGACACCACTACTGCCTCAAACCTACTCGCTGGAGGGAAGGGATGCCCGTCGGGGACATTTCTTTGGATGAGGTCACCACTGTTCAGAGCCTGACCCTTCCATGCTGAGGGAATTCTCCCAGTTACACTGGTTCCTCCCAGTCAAATACGTGTGGACATGACTCTCTGGATCTCCTCCATCAGTGCACTTTCTCAGGTCAACCACAGCCTGATTAAGTTGGGTATAATTTTTGCTTAAGCATTCAAGTCCTAAATTTCCAGCACTATGGCTTTCAATGAACATGCAAAGTCACTCACTAACTACGCATTAGGACTTCGAAAAGATAAAAGTGATGTCTGAATCATTGCAAGCACAGAAGAAAGCACTATCAGCCACAATCATTAATGAATTATTTATTGAATTTGCACAGGAAAGTCAGAAGAAATACAGCTATTAAAGCAGTAGCCCACAACCTGCACTTTGCCTGTAACATCTTCCACTGCTACCCACAACCATGGGAAATCAAGAAGTTGCCACTAGAAGAGTAAGAAGGGCAAAGACTGGCACTGCCTATGGTGCGTTGCTCCTTCAGTATCGTGCCCGCAGCCCACGAGAGGTTGCAGACCACTCCGTTAAATAGACACCAGTACAGATTATCATATACAAAACATATTTCTTTTCTTCTATTAAGCATCTCTGTTCTTAGGGGCTTTTTTCACTCATTTGGAAACTTCACCAGTGGTTATACGTATAACACTTTCACAGATGCTTATATAAGTTGTTTTTAAAACACAGCAGTAAGCTAGCTAAGGCGGATGCTACTTACCAGGGAGGAAGAAGGCTAGAGATACTTCTCCCCGCCAAATTTTGTGCCAAGCACATACCATAGCATTGCTTGAGATACCTAGCTGAAAACCAGCTCCACACGTGCTACTGTTAACCTGGGGACTGCACTATGAACAAGCCTATGGCCCCCCACAGAGATCCTTTGCTTCTCAGAGTCAGGTCCCTGCTGATGGGCGTGGAAATTCAGGCACTTCTGAAAGCAAAGAGCAAGAGAATCCTCTCTTCCCATCTCCTCATTCTCTCTACACATAAGGACTCAAGATGAAGTCAAACAAAACAGCAGGTAAATGCAGAACTTTGCCACGGCCCTTTGAAAAACCTTTGGGCATTAATAGCTTCATTCCTGACCCTGCAGGCCACTTGCAACGTGATTGGACCCTACAAGTGTTGAGACCTTTTCTAACTGAGAAAGATGTTAAAGATGACTTGGACACTGGACCTCTGCTATAAACAAGTTTGGGAGCTTTATTGATTCAACTTTGGGTCAAATTTCAGGCACTAATGCAGTAGCAACGCTGAGCTCAGACCTAATTTACCAGAATTAGCAGCTCTCAGCACAAGTCAGGCAGAGCTTAGATGAGTTAAATCCCCTCCAGAGACTCCTGGTCTCTCTGTTACCCAAAGCGGAATTTTGGGTGCCTGTGCTCCCATCTAAACCCTCCAGCAAGATGTATAACATCAGATGAAATGACATCAAGCTTTTATTTTTCAGTTTCCACCTCCATAAAATAGGTATAATAATACTTACTTACTTTCAAAGAGAATTGTAAGGCTTAATTAGATAATTAACATGAAAGTGCCTTTAAAAAGGCTATGTACACATAAAGCACTACTGTATTATTAGTGCAGGCAGGCATGGGGAGCTCTTAGAGATTTTCTAGCAGGTTATTTGTTATTCTGGAAGAAGTCTTTCACTGCATACAGCAGTAGCATAATTATTATCATCCTCAGATTCACTTCCTAAAGTTATTTATGAAACACTGTATGAAAAAAAGCATCAAGTTAAGTAGTGCTGAGCTTATGTTTTGTTGCATATGCTGATTAGGAATGCAGTTGAAACGTTGCTTTGCTATAGTGAAAATGCTGGTGCCAGTAACTTAGTTATACGTTTGTCACTAGAACCATCATTATTAGAGATATAAGTGGTAGATATCAGCAATTTCCATGCCTTTTTGTTTTCATTCACATTTCTTTGCAGTGGGACTTTTCTACAGTCTACTGGAATATTACAAGGACATGCAGAAATTTATGAACTTGAATTGCACTATTGCACAGCTGATTTTGACTGTATCACACATCCAGGAATTTCTCTCTCCTGTGTATTGCATGAATATGGTATATATTAAAAAATAATTGATTTATGTCCACGAGCAGGGAAAGCAGGGACTTCCATTGGGCAATAATTATGCTATTCTACCTCCATTAAAAGATTAAAACTACAAGTACTCCAGCTCAGTGGTAGCACTTACTATGGAGATAAGCAGGCCAAATCTACTCACTTAAGTCATATAAATACTTCTGAAGTCATAAAATTTGCCTCATGAGCTATGCGAGGAGGATTTCATGCTACAGCCCTATTTCTCTGGTTCTTTTTCAACCAAATGTCACGGTAAACTACACTGTGATCAAGTTCCCATAAGTTTCATATATCTGCCCTCACATTTCTTGACTGACTGTTATATGAAGTAAAATCAGATATAATCTTATTGGAAATGTCAGGACAGGGCCCTGAAACATTGCATCAACTACATTTCTTCAGAAGTTTAAGGATAGCCAGACTGATGGACCCAGCAAGGCTGCTCTTCAGTGTCTAAGACTAAGGCAAAACCAAGATTGTTTTTCCATTTAAAAGAATTTCTCCAGAGGGTATTTTGTACTGTCAGTACTGTTATGGCATAAGGAACGAAGAGGTCAATTCTCCCCATCAGTGTACAGAGGCTTTCAAGTTTACTTCCTATCATCAAGAACAGGAATTAGCTGAACAAATTCTTTTCAGAGTAATGGAATAATAAATTTGCCAGGAATTACATTACCACCTTACAACTTCTAATAGTCCATATCAGTATTTTTTATTTTGAAGAAATCAATAAAGCAACATATTCCCCAAAGAGAAAATATCTATAAACCTCATTTTCAATAATGAATTTAATTTTAAATTCTGTTCATTTTGATCAGTCTCCATGATTCCAATACAAAACTGGGCAGAAAATCTGCTTCCACCCAACTCTAATTGAGTAGAAAACCCTCCATAAAAGAACGGGAAAGAAATCTAAACAACATCAAATATTTATATCATGGGAAAACATCGAGATCTTTTTTACAGCTTGTACTGTATATATTTTACATGTAAATTAAGCTGAGTGGTTCCTCTTCATAGCTTCAAGCTGCTGTTAATGCTTCATAGATTTTTCAGGCAGACAAATATTGGTGAAAAGAGTTTTATAACCTTCATACTGAAGATTTATGTTTATACGTGAACTAGAAGTCTAATGCACTGACATGCAGCCTTGGCTCAGTCTCATTATAGAGTAATTTGCACCTCTAGTTTAATTGCTGTTGTTTGAATGTAAATCATCCTCTCCTTTCATGCAGCTCTGCCACATCTGATGTTAGAGTGGGACGTATCAGATCTGGTGGAGTTTGCATGGCTTACATCAAAACTAGTGTTTGCTTACAGTAAAACTGTTGCAGCTTTGAAAGAAAGTTTGAAAAACCCAGTTCCACTCCCTTTCCCAAAGCAGATTGGCACCGTTTCTTCCTGCACTGCCTCGACTTATAAAAATAATGTTTGCTGGTTTTAAATGCTTAGACACACTGCTTCGATTCAGCCCTTGTACCGCTCCTACTTGAACAACAGACTAGCACTGGTATATGACACGATGCAAATTGCAGTACCTGCAGCAGCTGGCAAATCTCATGTCAGCAATTCATAGAGATTTCCAAACAGTATTACCATAAATTAATGCTTGTGATGGAAATCGGCCAATGCAATTAGAACATGGTACTTACACTATGACATTTTCTATTAGCAAAAATTGTATGCCAGTACCTCTAGGTATTGTGCATACAACAAGAGACGATTAATGCAAGGGACTGCCACTTACTGAAAACAACGGACTTCAGTATGAGCAGATGGCACAATCCTGCATTTTCCTACCTGGCTTTCAGGCTCAAATCTCTGGCTGACTACAAAAGCAAACTGCATCAGGTATAAAATATATAACCAGCAACTATTGCAATTAGCAAACCCATCAAATCATCATCCTAGTGGATATTTCCCAAGCTCCTGAACTATTTCAATGTTTAAATGGTTTTCAAAGGGAGTTAAAAACAGTCTTAGAGGGCAGGTCCATGGTGGCCTAAATACAATTGCTGGCTCAGAAAGCCCTTGCAAACTACAAACTGTTAGAAACCAGGAGCATATGGCCTGGGATGGATCGCTTCATCCATCCTGTTTACTGTTCGTGTGTCAGCATCCACTACCAGTGGACAAATGAAGAAGAAACATTTTGGACTTTAGCCAGACTGGTGCGACAGTTCTTATGCATCTTGCAACCCAAAACATCCAGGAATAACCTCTCTGTGAGCAGGGCAAGTTAGTGGGTGCTCTGTAGAGCTACAGCAACCAGGATGGGGGACAGCACCGTATGGCCAACCTCGCACATCCATGTCATGTGTCCAAGAAGATATATCTGAATGAGACATTTTGCACTGTTCTAATGGCAGAAGAGGGAGAAGACCATTTAACCTGGCCCTGAAAATCCACATCTGCTTCATGAGATGCATGCTTAAGGCTCATTAATGTGCCTAATAGCAAAGTTGTGCTTAAATTCCTTACTGAATTTGCAAGGATTTATTCAAGCAACTCAATAATTTATGGAAATGAAGCCTAAAAGCAAGACTTTCTTTTGTTGAACCTAAAGGCATCATGTTTGGCAAGCAGCTGTAGAAGGCTCATGGTCTTTTATATCTCAGCCACCAGAGAGGGAAAAGACACATTCTCATTGTGTTATACCTGATAGGCACATACAACCTCTTTCCTTACACCTTCAACCAAGCAATGACCTTCACCTGTGTTTGATAGTGCTAAGTTTGTGAAACAAATACATATGGAGAAGAGAGTACTTTTAACAGCCAGCTACACTGTCAGCTGGGATTTGTTTCCCTCTTGAGGATTCTTGGTCCAGTTGCATTTCCCTACGGTTTTCTTAACAGAAACCTGCCTCAAAACCAGACTGGGCTTGCCGGGTTCCCTCTGGAACGCACTGCACTGAGCTAGACCATACTATCAATGCAGTAAAACCTCACTGAGTTTTTGCAGCACACGTGGATTGTACTGTGCTCGCTCCAAGACATCTTCAGAGAACAAAATTTCAGCAAGGATATTTGGCAAATCTATGTCCAAATTCTGGACGAAGGACAGATAAATCTCAAAAAGCAACAAGTAGAACCAGGCTTATTTGAGTCATGGCTGCAGTTTTGAGATGATACTAAAGGCAGACTGCATTTACTGCAGCCCTATTCCTCCTCAAACCGTGTACAATGCCACTTAACCCTGGGCATCCAGCCCTGGCTTTCCTGAATGTAGCCCACGAGAGCAAAAGCCGGGGAGGGTGGCCAGACCTGTCCCCTGTCAGGCTCAAAGCATACTCTTTATGCCATTTCATCAACACAGTTGTGCTCCACTATCAAATTTAGGATTGTTATACTCCTGGCATCTCCACCTGAGGGTTTCTCAGGATAAGGAACAAAGTCATGCCATGGAGATGCTTTGCTCAGGAAACCTGGCACAGGTGTCTGAAGGGCAGCTCCCCACAGCACCCCTGAACATTCCTAACCAACACTTTCAGTTAGATCTCCCATTTCAGATTTCTGCTAATAAAATGACTTTGGCTGGAGAAAGGTGGAAAAAGGCAAGCTGAACAGCCATAGTTCAGCTGCTGAACCCAGACCACTGTTGTCATTGTAGCTTCATGTTCTGTTTTCAGATTGGGAAGGTTGGACAACTGCACTCAACTACATAATACAACACAGAAAAGAATAACGGATACCAGCTGAGCTGGGTCCTCTGTTTGGGATCCAATAGGGTTACAAAGATTTTTACCCAGTGAAGATCAAACCCACGGTTTTCTTATCCTACTAGAACTCAAAACCATTAAGGAACAGAATCACCTTTTATCACAATAGCCTCATTATAACTATACAAATGAATTTTAAATGGAGTATGTATTTACTGTGGCATATATATACACACACTCAGAAAGCTATTATGTATGGAAATATATTTGAAATTCTTTAGACTATCATTACTGCTTTAGCTCCAACATTTCTCTTTTAAAAATGAATAATACATTTGCAGGTTATTTTTTATTTCAAAAGCAGGGTCAGCAGTGGGAACAGTGTGCTCTGCTTCTACTAAGAGTAAGCAGCGGGGATTGCACCTGATCTGTCCCCAGAGAGTAAATCACTGTTCTGATGTTAAATCCTGCAGATGGGGAGAGCAAATAAAACATCCAATTTCACATCACCTGCAGTGACGGCTTTCCTAAAACTTTCCAGTTTACTAGTATTTCCGACTTGTCCTGTGTTGTCCTACATTCAGTGTAGACAGCGCCTTAGGACAATCACGAAACCACAAGTCACTCTCCTTAGTTACAGTCTCTAAGGCAACTACAGTATATTGGAAAGTGACCCCAAACAGCTTTATCCTGCACCGCATTGTTCCAATACCAATTATTTGTAGTGAGCAGTTAGAGCACATGCAAGAAGGGGAGCAAAAGGGAAGTCATATTCCTTGTGAGTCAGAGGTCCTGGGGGAACCATGTGCTCAGAAATGCCGGGAGGAGATATGCAATGACAGCGTTTTTCTTGGTCTTCCCGTCAGACTGTTGCTTCCTCGAAGAACAGCTTCACAAAACGCCACATTTGCCCCAGACCTCAGCTTTGCCTCAAGAAACTCCCCATTCAGCCTACCAGAACAGCAAATTTTTTAACATTGCTATTGTTACAAGGAGACGTCACTAAATGACATAAACCTGGAGAATATTCCCACCTTTTCTGCCTCCAGTTTGGTTAAAATCTTTCAAAGGAAAAATAATCTCCATTATCCTTCCAGCCTGAGGGCTGCATTCACTTGAACATCACCTCTTTCCTTGTGCATTTGGTCTAGTGGGAGAGAAAAATATTGTATGAGAATCACCCTAAACTGCCACCACCTCAAATTTAACATGGAAAGAGCTGGGAGAAATTATGTGGGGATTTTTAAATTTTTAACTAGGGATTTAATCTCCCCTTCCCAAATCTTGGTGTTCCATCTATGGTCTAAGCATGCATACAAACAGCCTGAGGGAAGGACTGAAGGTGGGTCTCCAGGAAAATGCTTCCTCCTCTTCTTTCTAGCATCAGCATTATCCCTTCAGCAGCGTTTCCACAACTGGGTACGTCATCCTGAGTACAATCAATACTTAAAACCTTTGAAAACAGGACTGTCACAGCCCATGAAACGTACAGGATTTAATGTCTGCAGAAGACAAAAGCACTGTCTCCAAAGCACTTAACGTATTGACAAGCCATGTGAAAAGGGAACATTTTTCTCCAAGTTGCCAGTTATTTTGGTCCTTCTGAGGAAAGCATCTCTATCACAACATCACGTACAGACAGGGCCTCTCACTGTCTCTGTAGCCACAGATGCTGAAAGTCTTTGGTCCTCGCTGTACTTTATACCAAAATAATGATACTAATTAATCTAAACTGTGTAGGGAAATTTAAACCATAGGCAGGGAAGGCTGTTAAATGCATCAGAACACTTTCAAGGAAGGGTCTATACACGACAAAGGATTTCACTTCCACGCTTTTGTTTTAATAATTTGAAAATAGCAAAACCAATCACGCAGCCCAGTGGCACTCTCCTTAATTAAGAAAGTCAATTGAGAATCAATAAAAGGGCAATTAATCCATGGATATTGCAGGTTCTGAATTATGCTGATAGCCCCAAAGAGGTGATCCTGTGACCTCCAGCACTTCTCCCAGAGTCTGAAGTTTTTCACACACTGATCTATTACTTTATGACAGACACGATGTTAGAAAATACACTGATAATTGTCAGGAATAATGGAGGGAGAAGAGAACTGAAAAGTACGTGCTTCACCAAACTATTGCAGTTAAACTTGTTCTTGGCTTTGGATCCTCTTAGAGGCACAAAATCTCTGCTGGGGACTGAGGACCCAGCTGGACTAAGGACCAGAGCTGAAACTAAGAAACCGCGTAATTTCTGCATTTCCCAGCCCCAACCACGCTGCGTTGCTTTGCCCCTGTTCCAGAGTCCACGCCCAGGCAGTGTGAGAGGCACCACACGCTGCAGGACCAGCACTGCTGCTGGAGCCATGCGGGAAAGAACCACGCAGCATGAATCAGGGGCGTTGCTTTGGGCAATCTTCTCTTTCTGAAGGTTTTACCAACAGGTGTCTGGGAGGCTTGGGAGAAGAAAAGCACACAATTTAACACAGCCTCTCTGTCCAAGACAGCCTCTTCCTTTCTGTTCTCTGTGGAAAAGGGTCAGTGCAGGTTTTTCAAGGGGAAAAAGGAGGGTATGAAATGCTATATGTTTCTTGGCTCATTTCATCTGAGACAATTCAGCACAGATCGCTGTGGCACATGCAGATTTGTGTTATCAGTGATACACAGATCGGTACAAAGAGAAAATACTTGGCTTGTTTAGGGCCAGAGTTTAGCAGCTTGTGAGACATCTCAGTGCTATGGAAGGAAAATACAATAAAATTCAACTGAAGAGCTGGTTTGGACTGCATCTCCATCCTCAAAAGACAATCCCTCTGAATTTACTTCATTACTTTGGAATATGGGGCTACCGAACCATATTAAAATATCACACTCTGAGCCTCTGTAAAAGTATTATATTAAAGAAAATGTAAAAGCTAGAGCCAGGGTAAGCAGAAGTGCAACTAAGCTGCCATCCAGGGGTGTTTTAAGAAGCTTATCTGCATTATTGAGTACCACTCTCCACTGACAACTTTTACAGTCTCTAAGAAACATCTTATTTCCTCCACCATGTCCCATGCATCCGTAGCTAATACCACATCCAGCAGAGACTTCATTACACGTGTTTTATCCTAGCTCATACTCCGTGAAATGTAGCTTTGACTGACTTAGCCCCATATTTGAGAACTCTGACTTGATCTGTCTCTTCATTTCTATTCTTTTCCTGGTCTGGGGCTATAGCTCATCTTTTGGTGCCTCTCTTTTCTTCTTCCTTATTACCAATCTTCTGTCTCATGAATTTTGAGTTAGACGTTTCACCTCCTCTGGCAGGAGTTCTCCAGTGTGAGATGACTAACAGACATTAAATTGTTAGTCTTATGTTCTCTTTAAAATGTGCTCAGAGCAAATGCTAATAGCAGCATATCTCAAAAGACTCCTACCAGCATTTGTCTTGATCTTTCATTACCCATCTGTCAAAACCCAGGTGACAGTTACAAGTTTAAATCAAAGTTCAGAGGCACCTGTTAGTTTCAAAAAACTTTTGCCTCTAAGGCCTACGTTTTTAGAAGCTGGGTGTGCTTGCCAAGTCCCAGCATTTCAGCTGCTGGCAGGAGGCTAAGTACATGGGCACTGTACAGGGGAAAAGCTAGGTGATTTTCCAACTAATAAACACTTGGGGGCAATGACTCACAGCCCCTGGGGCACAGCATCCAGACCCTGCGGCCTCAAAGGGCTCCAGCTTGCTGGGAAGGGGAAGGGGAAGGGGAAGGGGAAGGGGAAGGGGAAGGGTGCCACCAACTTAGAAACTGGCATCACCAAAAGTCTGGCAGTTGCCTATTCAGAGTTGCTGGAGATCAGTAACCTATCCTAATCTGATCAAAGAGGGAGACACAACCACGCGTGGAACTCAAACCACAGCACGGAGCTGAAAATGGGGGTTATGATTGGGCGTAAGGGAGGATCACGGAGAAAGACAACCCATGGAAAACTCTCAGTCCTCTTCAGAAACTCCCTCTATTCTAATAGAGTCCCAGCTCTTAGGATCTAATCTATGGTTTTAGGTTTTGACGTAAGAGTTTAGTTTTCCAGACTGCTTTGAACAGAAATCAGGCAGGACAGACAATTCAGAACTGAGCAAGAAAATCCTCCCCAAATGCCTGGCAGACTCTGGGGGAAAAATGACCTTGGTTCAAACATCCGACAAACGTCAAACATGAAATCATCAGCCACAGCCTGACACTATATTTATTTTACCAACTGTTTGTATTGCCTGCTGTAGACTATCACTCCCATACATTTCCAACAGTGGAAGCACATTTTCCACTTTTTTGAATGGTTTATTTCAATTTGAATTTGGATGTCACGCATCTATTGAAAAGCAAGTAGGAACAAAGTACTGTCTACATTTCCCTGGTAATTTCTGGGTAGCAATGAATGTCACTGCATGCCCCAGTGCGTCCTTCAGAAAGGACGGAGTTGGATTAGTACTTTACCAGATATCCTAAGAATTCCCTGGACTAGGCACAACTTAATTTTAATTCTAAGAGTAATTTTAACATCAAATTGTTGGCTTTGGATTTCTATTTCCTATTTTGCTGAAAACTTCTGCCTATACCAAGCTAAATATTTCATGATCATCACATCCCAGCTGTATGTAGAATTGGGTATGGAAAACAGTTTGCAACACAGCCAAACAGTATGTTCCTGTGCAGAAATAATTTTGCAGCTTTGTTATTTGCAATGAACAAGCAATGCTATGCTTCAAGGGTTAATTTTGAATAGAAATGCTGCTTTTAGTTCTCTGTCTTGTTACAACAGACTTAGCAGCTCAGCGTGTGCCTTGTTACTAATCCTGTGGTTTCATTCATATCACCTGGAGGTCACATCAGAAGTGAAGATACCAACCTCAGCTAAGTGTGTGTATCTATGTTTCGATCAACCCTCCCTCAGCTTAACCTTCACCTTGTCTGCACACTCCAATCAGGTTTAAAAAAATAATCTGGAAGTTTGTTCTAAAAAGCTGGAAGCACAGAAAACCCCCACATGTAACTTACAGGTAGCACTGCATATATGCAACAGATCCCTCAGGAACCTGACTTGTTTTTCGCGCCAGTCTCTGAAATTAGACCTAATAAATCTAGATAAGGCTATAAGCCAAGCAATGTATCTTTTTCAGTGGATGGCAGAATACAAATGCAATAACTCGTTCTGATTATGGTGTTTGATTACTGAGTGTTAACCAAGGCTCAAACAGAATGTAGCTTTTAATTACGCCATTTTAAGGCAGTTCACTGTAGAGCCAGAAGCTTTTTCAGGGCTGTGAAATGTTTGCCTCATTCCTGATAAAGCCTGAAATATGTCTTGGTGCCTTCCATAGCCTCTGGGCATAGTCTGTATTCATTCTTGCAGATCTTTTTGTTGATATGCTATATTTCGCTACTGCTACCCTGACAACCCTATGAAACACAAAGAACTTATTTCTATGCCTCTCTTTTATATGAAAAAAAATGTATTTAGAGACTCCTAAATAAACAACACCTGCTATATAATGAAAAGACCATGCAAGACCATAATATGGTTGTCATTAAGCAAATTATGATTGACCAGGAGTTGCAAATAAATGCACCCGAGAAGCACTACATTTCCTCTGCATATATTACGCTGAGAACAACTTCATATTTCTCTCCAGGAAATCCTTGACATAAATATGGTGGCCTAAGGCTGAAAGAATAAGGTGGGATTTGAATATGCTACGGCTATTTGAATATGCCTTATGTGTGTAATCGAGGGCAGAAATACTCCCAGACGATTATTTTTTCTTTTAATTAAATATCTCAAAGATTAATTGATTCATTTACACAAACCTTTCAAGCCCCCCAAGCAGGCAAAAACATCCATTTGTGAAGTTCAGACAAACCAAGAGCAACTCACATTTCGCCATCTCCTCTACTATGCTAAAAAAAAAGAACTTAGTGGCATCTACCACTGAAGTGAAGCAAAAGCAAGAAGAACCCAAGAAATGTCACATTTGGATTAATATGCATCAAGAGCATTGCAGTCCTCTGAACAGTTATCAGTTCCCAGTTTCCTTTCCCGTTATTTCTCCCTGCACTCAGCACCAACCCATGGTGAGTACTGGTGTGGGTAAGAGCATGCAAAGAGGAGGGAAATGCAGGTTGTAGTAGATCCTCCTGAGCACGCATATGGAAAGAAAAGGGAAAAAGTCAGAGAAGCCACAGAGATGGATGCTATATTTAGTGTCAGTAGCAGAAACGAAGAAAAGATACATTCAAGAGACGCTGCACAGGGAAAGCAGAAGCATTTCACAAAACCTTGGAGATGGGGGAGGAGTGAGAAGTGACACCACTGTTGCAAGTCTGTGGGACACAGGGTGGCAGTGGAGCTGTCAACATTAACACGAAGAAGAGAAGGTTGGGAGGATTTTGAAGGATAGATAAAGAGTTCGGAGTTTGAGCGGTTGGGCTTCAGTTGTCAACAGGACATCCAGGATCTGCCAAGGAAAAAAGACTAGAAAGAGAGAAATCTATGAATCATCAGCTCTGGATGACAATAAAATCCACCACGAGCTGCTCTGTCAGCAAGCCCCTCTCCTGCAGCAAGGGTGAAAGCTGCTCGACACTTGATATTTCTACCCAATTTCCTAGAGAAATGAATGCACTACATTGTTTGGATCCGCCTTCTAATTATGCTCGTGTAGAAATCAAGCGAACATAGGTCAGAAGTTTGCCAGGGCTGTCCCAATGAGCCAACCTTGCCTGCAGGTTTTAGACCATCAGGCCCCAAAGACCAGTTGCCCAAATAGATAGGTACATATTTAAGAAGCAATTTTTAAACAGTCACTACTAGTATGGTAATTAGAAAAAGCCAGTTGATTAGGCTTCATGGTTAAATTAGCCTTTGAGGCTTGCTGGGGCAACCCTCCTCCCAGAGCAGTCAGTCTGAAGCTTATTACTTTATTTAGCATTGATTGCTCGGGACCATACTATGTTAATATTATTCCCAGCATCTGCTTAGATAATTTTCTTGCTTTTTCATCTCAGAATGGCCATGGTCTTACAAGACTTCACCACTCATGTCAAAGAGGAAAAAAGCATTTTATATATCTCTCTACGTATGCATAAGTTCCTATCTGACACCAAGATGCTTCACATGATCACTCCCTTTCTAGACACAAACCATGTCTAGCCAGACCAAACCCCCTCCTCATGTTCAGTCTGCCCATACAGCTTCATCCAAAGTTTACATATCTATTGAAGGCTTTTGAAGCAGATGTTGCCCCCATCTCTACCTTTCTGACTGCTACAAGACCCGAGGCAACCACCATCCACTGCCCATACCAAGTTCTGAATTTGTTTGTGCCTCATGTTTTCTTGGGTCCACTGCCATGCAACAGGACCACGTGTAGCCTTTACTGGAGCTGCAAGTGAATAGATTGCTTTGGGCTGGTTTTAAATGGCACAGCAGGGTTAGGAGAAGAAAGCTACAGTGCCTTGAATCAAACATTTAGTTACCATTTCAGCTATTGCAGGACCTTTATTTTAATGTATGATTTGACCTTACATTTTAAGTATTTCTTGGGCATTTTCCCATATCTTTAATTCCCAAATTTTTAAAAGATTTACATGCAAATGATTTTTCCTCTGAGTCTGTGAATGGAAATTAAACACCACTAATGCAGTCATAAATTAGGCATTTATCTCGCCTCCCACTAGAGGAATGGCACTACCTTAAGGTATAATGCAGCATGTAGTCCAGATCCCTACACCTGGCATTTGTAATGCCCTCATCCCCAGGGAAGTCTTCCTGTCCCATTTCTACCCCACTGTCCAGCATGGGAGAAGTTTACACCTGGTTCCTACCAAAACTGCCCTGCACAGGCTCAGATAAGCAGCTGAACTGGATGGGAAAGGAATACTTTATCTCTGAAATACCTTTGTACCTGCCAAGGGGACACAGACCGTGAGAAAGACGCCCCAAAAGAAATCAGCAAGAGGAATTGTACACAGGGCCTCCAAAATCCTTTAGAAAGCACCACTGCTTATCTTTCCTCCAGAAGTCCTTACTGTAATCACTTCACAACCACACTTGTCTATGTAAACCAGGCTTGAGAAGGAGCTCAGGCATCTTCAAGATTTCTTGCTTGTGCAAATGTCACCCCTACGTTCTCAGTCATCTTCCCTCCCAGGACTTTGCTTTTCTACCAGGGAGAGGAATTCCCCCTGGGATAGTGCTGGCCATGTTTTTCACATTATCTCTCTTTGAGTTCTCAGAAACATCTTCCTACAGGCTGGTGTAGGAATACCTCCAGGGAAAACCACCTCTGGAACAGTACATAAAGTTAAATCAGCTCCTCTGAAGTACAAAACAAGCAAACAGCCCTCCAACACACAGCTGTGGGTCATGGGTACAGATTTTAGATGGATGTCAAAATTCAAAGCAAAGCTTAATGGCATTTACTGCTCAGAAACAAGCGTGTCTTATTATTATTTTTAGTACATTTCTCACACTTGTCATTATGTACTTCTGATTTACAGTATTAATGCCAGGCAACTGTATTACCTTTATTCTTCCCTGCAGGCTTACGTGAGAATATTCTTTAGAGAGAATATCACACTGGGCTAAGGTTAAAAAACAATCAAGACATGTAGCAAGCTCCAAGGTGCCTTCCTGTATCTCTGAAATATAAATGATTCCCTGGCATAAAAGATTCTGAAATACATAGCCATAAAGTCAAAGCTTTGCTAAGCAAATAACAAATACAAGAGGAAGCTTTCCTTCCAAAGGCTCTGAATCACACTGACAGCTACGGTATGTGTGAAGCTAAAATATTTCCAAAAAAGCCAAAAGCTGTCAACAGAAGGTAGCAAAGCACTGGCCGGTTCCTAGACTTGGATTATAATTCACACAGAAATACACACTGGGGGGATGGACCTACAGCTTAGAAAAAGTGCAGTGTGTGTTTCTTGGAGACTTTTATATCCAGGTGTTAAACACTGAGGATCGTGCACTCTTCTGCAGGTGACACTCAGTAACTAACTGGTAACAGCTAAATACTAAGTAGTATCAGAATATCAAATGGTTTGGGAACTTCTTCCTGCCTCCTGACAGCAAATACCTCTACTGGATATAAACAATCAAAACATACAATCTCACTTTACTTTAAGAAATTCTGTCCATTAACAACTAAGGAATAAAACCAATATACATTGAAAAATTTACTTAAGTTGTACACTGTCTATATTTATGGAATCAACTCCTGTGCTTTAGGACTCAAAATGAGACCAAGACTCATTTTTCTTTGACAAAAAATATTTATCCTTTGCCCAAAATACAAGAAAGTGATTTTTAAATGCCCAGCCGGACAAAAGATCTCTTAAAGATTCAACAAAGCTTCTCCCATGGTCATCAGCATACCTAAACATAACAGATCCTTGTGTTCAAGATTCCCCTTCCAAACACATCTCCAGCCATAGATCAATCACATCAATTTGTATTTCTCTGTGCAAATGTGAATTCCTCTATCCACAAACAAGACCCACGGTGAGCAGTTCACTAGATCAAGGAGAGGGGATAACTTTGGTATCTGTGCTCCACAGAAACACGTTTCCCTGTCTGCTGTAAAGGAAAAATAGGGAGCACAGAAAACTACTGCACCAGTCTACAGTAAAAAAAAACACTTGGGGTTTAAAAGGGAACCTGCAAGAAGACCAGAGGTGCAAGGCTCAAGTTCTTCACAGACAAGGACAGTCGCGGTTTTGCCCATTTCAGTTGCATCCCCACCCAAAGCTGCAGGAAAGAACAGTCCCTCGGTTGGGTTTGTTGTCCCTGGGCTACCAGTTTGCAACCACGGACTCTCCACAATTTCTAAGGGTATAAGCAGCCAGCTGCAAGGATGAAGCAAAGCACAACCAGGCATAGTGGGTTCCCTATTTCCATCCAGAACTATAAAGTTCTTGAGCTGTCCCAGTCACAACAGAGTGGTGTGCACAGGAATCCAGCGCTTGGTTGTGCACACAGCAGGCACACGTCCAGGGGCAGCACCAGGGAAACCCACTGAAAAACAGCACTATTGATCCAACTGGCAATGGTCCAGGCATGAATCACTAGCACACGGGAAGTGTAAATACGCTTCCACACTTTCTCTAAACCATACCCTCTATTAGTTTAACCTATGTCACTGCAATTGTCTTTTCTTCTTCTATCTTTTTTTTGCCCCAGGCGTATGAGCTTTCTTGAATGTCAAAGACTTGCCAGGAGACATAAAGGAATAATGTCAGAGACCTGACATATAGCATGAAAGACAATGAGCTAGAATTTCCTAAGTCCTGAAACACAACCTATGAGGTATATCCAACAATATGTCTACTTATCCTAGATTCCAGAAGGAGTTATTGAATTTTTATTTATTTTTAAGAGGCTGAGAATACAGAGAGTTATATACGGAGTGATTCAAGCTAAAGGTGTATAGCTGTATCTCTGCTAAAGGCATATAGATTAGATTACACAGATCATTAGTCAGCTAATTTGAAGAACTGTAACAGGCACACGCTGAAATACCCAGTGATCTGTTCTACAAAAGAAGTCATAGTCGATGCTGATCAACTTGATTATCCTGACAGAACCCACCAAAATTTCCAAAGGAAGTGCAGACCACAGGATTGCACTTGAAACTCCTGACAAAAGCCGTGTTTTCACTACTTACTTTCTATAATCCCCTGTAGGGGAACATAAACTGCCAGAGGTCTAGGTGCAAGAGGCTAAAAGGCACTTTCGACACAAAACACAAAAACATGGCAAACTGTCACAGTTCACACCTCACAGGTAACCATTTTCAAGCCTAATATAAAAACCTGGCAAGTACCATATTAAAAGTACCAGAATGAAATAAGTAATATCCTGAATACACACGCAAGTGTTCCAGTGCAAAGCAAGTAGAAACAAACCAAACCAAACCCTATCTGTAGAACGAGCCCTTATAATCATGTGCAGCCTGAAAAGAATGAGTAAGAACAAGTAGGCATCATCATCATTTGTCACCAGCAGGTCTAGCTGTTCTTGGTTATGTTGGACAGAAAATTAATGTTATATATAACTCTACATACAAGCTTGCTTTCCTATCTCCTATTTATAACAAAGAAAGAGCTTTGGGAAGCAAACATGAAAATATCCTTTAAAAGTAAGATCGCAGTTCATCAGAGTACTGACGTGCTGGACCACTGAGGCACTTCAAGCTTACCTGATGTTGTTTAGGCACCCAAACTGTGACCAAATCTCATCAAAACCCTCAGAATGCAGGAAGAGCTTTCTCTAAACAAGTAATCTTACCGTAGATGGATCTTTTCAATTCAATTTCCAAGCGAAGCAGTGTTTTGTGATTTAGTCCCACTAAACCTTAACAAAACAGCACGAGGAATGCATCTTTATCTCAACTGTTGATACAGTCTATCAATATTAAAATAATCTGGCATGGACTGGCTTGCTAATAAGCCAGTGTTTCAGAAATGTTGCAAAACAAAACTGTCTTAAATGTGTGATTTGTGGAGGATATAAAAAATAAAACCTATGAAGAAAAAAACGCTGTCATTGGCACAGCAAGATTAAAAAAAAAACAATTATAAGGCTGAGTACATTAAATTAAACTTGGTGCAGTCATTCCTGACAGAAATCCTACTGTTGGTAATTGCACATATTTGGACTTGTAATTGTTAAAAATATCACACTGCAAGTGTTTGATGCATTTGAAATTCTGCTTCTGAAAAGCCATACAAAATTGCCAATAGCAATCTCAGGTTTTGTTTTAACACAACCTCCTGTTATATTTGTTTCTTTGCTGCATGGTCTTTTACTGTTTACTGCCTAGGGATCAAAGATCCATTTTGTAGTGAAAATAAATTCCAAATCATTGTTTGCATGCTCCTTTTCCACGAGAAACATAAGAGAGAGGGCCAGAGTGATTGAATCCCATTCATCTCGCCAGATTCCTGGCCCTCTAGGGATTTCAGAGCAGGGATGTCACATCGCAATGGTTTAATAGGGTTGCTGTTGTCTAGCTACCATTTTCAGTCTCAAAGTTGTAGGTTGGAAGGAAGAAACGAGTCATCCATAAGTCTATGGTATAGCAGGAAAAAGTTACTGTCTTTGCCCAGTACCTTCACAAAATAGTTTTGCCAGTCTCCAGTACAAATCAGTTACTCAGGCATGTGAGTGGTAGCTGGTGGGATCTCCTGTAACACCTCTCCTCTTCCTCTTAAATTGACTGTCTTAGTTTAAAGGAAAACTAAGATGTGTATCTGAACTAGACAAGAGGCCTCTTTCCAAAAAACCACCATGACCTTTGAAATTAAGAGACTTTAATCAGGAAAAAATGTATAGAGAAAGATAACGGTTCTTACCTGGAAATATATATATATACAAATAACCAAAATCAGAACAAGACACACAGAAACTGTGTAACCAAAACCTTTAAATGAATTTCTATCCCTGTTCGTTTCGGTGCAGCTATTTTTATTGATAGCAGGACATGATGTTGCACTCGGGGAGGCAGCGGGGCACCCTCCTTGTCCTTTTGTCCGAAAACGCTGGGGAGGGAAGGTTGCAGGGAGGGGGTAGGGTAGCAACTCCTCTGCAAGTGACATTGGCCACCAGGGAGTCTACAGCAATTCCAGGTAGTGCTGGTTGCTCTCTCCCTAAAGGACAGCTCAGGGCAAAGAGTTGGGGGCTGAGTCAAAGGAGCTCCCTCCAAGGTGCCTCCACCAGCCCAGCAAGACAGTGGCTCCTGCTCACAGCAGCCGCCAAGAGGAAAAGTGACACCAGCTGGAAGAAACCTCTCACCTCCCTTCCCCCTGCCCTCTGCCCAGCCACCAAACTGGAACTCAGAGCAATCAGCACCCCCAACACCCATCTTCTAAAACCCCCTGTGCTGGCAAGGGAGAGAAAAATTCCCTGAAAGATTTTGAAACTATAACATCGACTCTGGAAATTTTTAATCACTCTTATTAAAAAAAGCACTCCTTAGCAAGCATTTATGAAGTTGCACATTTATGAAACTTCAAAAGAGTTGTCCAGAAAACACTTACTGCATCTCATCTAACTTTAGACACTTGACCTTTTCAGTGTCTGTTGATGTGAGATGTTCCCCCTGTAACATCGCTTACTTGGCTTATCTTGGATTACAAACCTTCACAAAGCTAACAAACTTCTTGCCACAGCTGCAGTCCCGTCGCGGCCTTTCCAGACACCTTGCTCTTGTCACCCTGCCCTACTCTGGTGAAGTCTGGGTGCAGCAGATAGGTCACACTACCACACAGGGGCCTCAGTCCCATAAGCCCATGTCCTAAGAATCAGGACAGAAAGGAGTAACCTCAACTCTGCTATGCGCCACAAAACCCTCCCCCGGCATAAACGTTCCCAAGTACCACAAGAATGCGATAAATTATTATTATTTTAGGCCGGCAATTTGTTTGCCATTACGCATTAGGCACCTCTTCCCTTTCTGTAAGGTGCGCTGAAGCGCGGGGCTTGCTGAGCCAGGGCCAGTGCGCCGGGCTGCTCGGCAGCCTGCTCTCTTGTGGCCTCATTAGGCGAGCTCTCACAAGCAAAGTAGCTGAGCAGTGTCCCAGATTTTCACGCACCAACTCTGACATTCATAAAGTACTTTCAGTCGTGACAAGATCAAACAGTCAGCATTCTTTCAAATCGCATAATAACTCTCAAACACCAGCAGCACAAAACTGGGAAAAAAACCCACAACGGAAAATAATAAAGCTCTTATTAGATAAAACTGGAGGAATTATGGGATTCACTTCCACCTCACTCCAGGCTTCATTTAATTTCAGCAGCGTACTTTGCTCTTAGAAAACACTAATCACATTACCTCCTGGACAGGCCTCATTTGCAATCATTGCAGTCCTTCCCATCAGCTCTCTGCCAGCAACTTACTCAGTCACTTGTAGCTCTCGTTTCATTTTGGGCTCTCAACCATCCACTTCCACAATTATATTTAAATGTCAACGTGAGAAAACTCCACTTTGCATGAGAGCATCATCCTCCAGCCAAGCTTAAACAGAAGTTGTGTCAGGGCTTGTAGTCTAAATTATTTGTTCTCAGTTGTATGAAGGGACTGGATTGTTTTATGGATTTTGCCATAAAAACTATTGATCAAAACAATTTTTCTTGTGCTTGCACTTCAGAATTGCTGAAAGTGACTAGGGTGGAAGGGAAGGGCAAAGGTTGAGCATATGGCAGAAAGTCTCCCTTGGTCACAGCAAATTGTATATCGGATACCAGCACAGAAAGACACATCAGCTATCGTGTATTCATATTTGCAGAATTCCTAAGGCGTTCTTCATTCCTAATTATCTATTAATACATTACGATGCTCTCCCTTCCTTGCAACTGCACATTCTTGTAATCAGTGGTGTGTTTGGCCTCTCCTTGCTGTCTCGTGTCATGGGATGGACCTCTAGTGCTACCACTGCACCTTGCGTGCTTGTACCATTACCAATCCAGGATAGCACAGTTTAATCTAGTCTTTCTCTGACTTCAGAGTCAAGAGCTTGGCCAAATGTGTTTCGACAACACCAGGTTATACACTGAAGGTTGTAGCTGTGCTGACCAAATGAGGTCATTACCATCTCAACTAAGAATCTAAGTCACATGGAGCAGAAGATGGTGGAGGAAATGCTGAAGGCATACGGTAACCAATTCCTTGGGAGTGACTCTTTCTAGTTTTCAGTGTTAAAGACTAGATTCTCTAGAAATTTAATATTTATGTTTTTCATTTTTCTTAGTTGCTAAACAAGTATTAAGCCTTTGCTTTTGTAACCCTACATGTTCTTTTAATCTATACTAACATCAATTTTTTCTTAAATCTGGGTAACTTCCTGTAACATGCTACAGTTTCTCTATTTGCAATACCGTAACATAAAAAGACAGTTGCATACTTGATACAGGCTCTGTTTCTTTTGTCTTGTTGTAATAGATCTAACAATAGCTCCTACCTAGACTAAGCATGAGAGAGTCCCTGAAGTACCTGTGAATCAAAGCAAAATAACATGATCATACACACGGACAAAAGGAGTGATGAATTTTCTGGGTTCGAAGATCTACAGTTTTGTTACTTATTTCTCTAAGGACTTTGTTTATATTTTCCTTTTGTTGATTCACAGC
Organism: Neomorphus geoffroyi; assembly: GCA_033558235.1. Lineage (NCBI taxonomy): Eukaryota > Metazoa > Chordata > Aves > Cuculiformes > Neomorphidae > Neomorphus > Neomorphus geoffroyi. The sequence goes on from JAUMJM010000020.1 coordinate 58,039,969, forward strand.
CCTTTGCTTATTTTTTTTTACTTGTTTATTCCAAACATAAAACAGCTATTAAATCCAAGCTGTTCAAAAAAAAAATACACAATTGAGAACATTTCAACTACAAATAATACTTGCAGATTTACTCTATGAAAACCATAACTGAAAGCAAAGAGTGACTCAAGACAATGAAATCACAGAGAAATAGGGAGGAAACAACTTTTTTAAAAAAACCAATAAACTACACACCACCATTCCAGACTTACTTAATAGCATTCTAGGGCTTTATAAAAAGTAATGATCATCAACCATGAGAGCAGACTTTTAATTAGCAAACTGATATATTCTATAGAATGGAGAATAATGTTACATTGTTTTCAGAGTCTCAGGTGTGTTTATATGACTTACTGAAATGAAATCTTTCATTCAGCCTAAACTAGGCAACTGCATGCAGCACCAAACACAAGTTCTTGTTTACATAGCTAAATTGTGATTAATGTGCACCATATGGAAGCACGGGCCAGCCCCAGTGAACAGTTGCATCTGTACAGAAACTTGTAATGGGTGTGTGAAACAGGCAACCTGACACTTGCTAGGGAATGGCAAAAAGGATTAAAACTGAATATCCACCACTGGATTAGCAATTTTTAAAATAGCAACAGTGGCAATTACAATAAATACAAAATAAAATTTTAACTAGGCAAAATAATTCTTCAAGTAGCGCTTATGAATGCGGTAGATAATCAGGACAGGTACTTAGCACATGGGGATTATGTGTGAGTTTTCATTAATAGAAAGAATGCAAGCGATATGTCATCTCACAAATTTCATAACCAAACGGAAAGATTAAGCTAGCGTGTTAATCTGAATCAGAAATGCACAGGAATGTATAATTAATGTGCTGTTCAGGCAGCTCCTGGCATGACACAGAACACCAGTAAGCAGATCTCCAGGCAGTGTAACCTAGCACAGCTCCAGGCAGCTACAATAACGCACAGCACCAGAAAATACTCTCCCTACCACCCCAAACTAAGGTAGCTTCCGTGTTAACAGTTATTTGCTGTATATCTTGTCATAAAGTTGGTGTGGTTAACAGAAAAGGACAGTTAAAATTATTCTCTGAATACAGCAATGTCATTTAACCAACACTACCCAGATTCTTTGTAGTCCTTGTGATTTTGCTCCATTTTTGCCTACATCAGCCCTGATGCTGCTGCAGATGCAATGTCTGGACTCCTGTTAAGTCTCATTAATTTGAAATAAATAACGTACAAACTTGATTGAAACAGCAGAGCAGTAGACCATAAAATCTTTACCTGTGGTGTGTATTACAAAGAGGAGACCAACTCCGGTCTAACAGCTCAAAGAGATTATTTTTCTTTTTTTTTTTTTAATCGGTTGTTAGACAGAAAGGAGACCCAGAAGTTGTCACTTGCCAGAAAAAAATGGAAGCTGTCCTGCCTAACAATACCACAAAGGTGTTCCCTGTAACCCTTCCATACAAGGCAATAACAGTTTGCACTTGCTGACTTCAAAACTGAATGTATCCTACTGTCTTATATGGCTAAAGCAACTAATTTTGGTGAGGTTTAGTCATTTGTTTGGGTTTTTTTTGTTACCTTTTATTAAGACAGGCAGAATATAAGAAAAGTGCAAAGAATTTAACAGTACACAACTTTGGCATTTCACAAGCAAAAATTAAGTATACTAATCCCAAAAGAAGGTGAAAGTCCATGGCTTTGCAGTCCTGAAAAGTTTATAAGGGTAGCAGGAGTCCAGCCCAAGGGCTGTAACTGAGTTCTGTTGAGTTGAGCCAAATTTGAGTTTTTGCAAAAGTACAAAAGTTTTGACATCCCTGTCTCTTTTACAGTGCTAATCACAGGTGCAGAGCTGCTAGAAGCTGCATCAGAACCTCAGTGACAGTATTCGACACAAGATCACTCACCATATGGAGCTTAAAACCCTACTTGACCCGTGACTGAAAAGCCACTTTTCCTGCAAAACTTTGCCAGTCAAAAGGGCTTTATGAACAAATGCACCACTAACAGTTCACTCCTACAACACTTTAAAAAACACCCCAAAGCCACCCAGAACAAGAAGTAAGCTCTAAAAATTATGCTCAAACAGCTGACACTCATCTTGAATGAATTTGCTTCACCTTATAATGCCAAATAAAATCTTCTAACTAGACTGAATTTCTAGAAACTGAAATAGCCTGATGGGGTGTTGCTCCTGCTTGATTTTCTGTAGATTATCTGAAGACCAGTTTTCAAATACTGGTACCTATTGAGGAGTTGGGATAACATGAGGTGTGAGGGCACACCTGGAGAGAAATGCCATCCCACTTCCCTGTCTGTGACACACACAGCATAAACGCAATGTCCCGTTACCTGGTTCAGGATTGATCACCAGCCAAATGCTCTTCCAAGAGAGAGGGGAGACCAATGAGCTGAGCTGAGCTGAGCTGAGCTGAAACACAAGCCCGGCTGACACCTCCCTTCCTCCTCCTGAGCATTGGTTTGAATTTCTCTTCCTAAGCAAAACTGAAAAGATCCTCAAGATAGGAGCTCTGTGCAAAGGAGCTGCTGGAAATTTCTGCTGTGGGCTACTCTTATTTACACAGAGAAATGGGCTCTGGAAATCTGAGTGACCTGGCTGTTAATACAGGAGATGCTTCATACCTGAAGGGGAGACCTTCTTGCTCTCCACAACTACCTAAAGGGAGGGTGTGGTGAGGCAGGAGTTGGACTCTTCTCTCAGGCGACCAGTGACAGAACGAGAGGACACGGTCTCAAGCTTCGCCAGGGGAGGTTTAGGCTTGACATTAGGAAGAAATTCTTCACTGAGAGGGTAATTGCTCATTGGAATGCGCTCCCTAGGGAGGTGGTTGAGTCACCATCCCTGGAGGTGTTCAAAGAAAATTTGGATGAGGCACTTAGTGACGTGGTGTAGTTGACAAGTAGGAGTAGGAGTAGGTGTAGATGTCGGTGTTGGGTCATAGGTTGGACTCAATGATCTCAAAGGTCTTTTCCAACCTTATGATACCGTGATACTGTGATACATGGGAAGCAGGGGCTTGTAAGAGCCCTCTGATATCAGAAGCCAGCAAGACCACCTGAATTACATCAACAACAGACAACTCACATATTTTGTTAGCATTTTCTGTTTCATACCATTCTACCAATTCTTTATGCCACAGTAAACTACCAGAGCCAAACCCAAAGCGTGTGGTTCTCTCAGTAAGAGTATTTGGCCAGAAGCTAAACTATGGCACCCAAAGCCCGGAGACCCCCTGTGGAAACTAAACCTGTGGGGTGTGGGGCAGGTTTCATTACCCAAAAGCGTTATTTCAGTATACAGGGGCAATAATTTGGGAGGAGGAATTGCCCCTAGCAGAAGCAATATTTTCTCATCTGCTTTCAGGTCTCTACATAAGGAAATGGAGGATGATTTTTTAGGGCAAGTCATGATGAACAGATTGGGGGAAGCTGTGGGAGAGACCTCTGCATTCTTGAGCCTCTGCAAACAGTTCTGCTCTGCAGATCGTGGCTTTGAGCATGGCCCTGAGCTCAGTGCAGAGCTGCCACCTCCTCCACAACCTTTGTGGAAAGTGAGCAGAGAAAAAAACCTATCTAACACGATTCACCGTGTGGTCGCTGAAAAATCATCTGCTTGGTCCCACAGATGGTGTCAGGTTCTGCTGCTGAGCAGACCAACCTGGCATGCTGCTCGCACAACTGTACAACGAGAGCAAAACAGGCTCCGCATTTCAGCAATGTTTGTATGCTAAGAAATGCGTGAAAGCACAAATCAGGCCAAAAGAACTGCAAAAGCCTGCTCTGTATTCCCTCAGTTCTTCTTACCTCATTTTTTTTCTCTCACATATTTTTTACCTTCTTTGCCCTGCCCTGTTTGGAAACTCATCTAATTGTCACTTGAGATTACAAATGTCCTTCGCCTCTGTGCCTCTTTCTCGGCATCAGATATTTCTTTCTTGTATCGCTCTGCTTGTAGAATTAAATTTTCTCAATCAAGTGATGTCTTCATTTATCATATTCTAATTTTCATTTTGTGTCTTTCTAGCCCTTTTTTTCTTGTCAAATATGCTTAAAAGACACTGCTTTTGCTCTTTATTTTATAAACTAAGATTTAAACATCATAAATCCTCCCCTTCTAAAAGCACCAACTTCTGATAGTATGGTTAGTTTTTACCTTAATGTGCCGGTTTTGCTGTTTCCTATAAAATACATTCAGTTCAGCTCCGGAAGGAAAACGCAGCATACCGTATCGATCAAAAACGTCTGAGGCCAAAATGCCATTCTGACCACTAGATTGACAGTCCACACAACACAAACTAAACATTGGTCTCTGGGATCCGTGCGCGTGCTAATTTCATTTAAGAGCTACTTGACTCCTTTTAGGTATGGATTTTCACTCTGCTGACCTGAAGTTGTCCATTTTAGAATTAAAAGAAAACACTAAATATTACAGTCTTCACTGTCTTTTGATGCATTTGTTCTTTTCGCTGTCACTGCATTATTTTAGTCAACCAAAAAACCCCACCTAGTTCTCAGCAATGATTGTGATTTATTTTTTTTACTTTTGTTACCAAAATTGTAACCAAATGTTTCATCTGCCACCTGATTTTAAAAGAAGACAAAGACAACCTGTCTCCTACAGCAAGAATTAGTGAAGGTGCAGAACTGCACCTGAATTAATTCTTTTAATGGAATGGGGAAAAATAACAGAGTTCAACGGCAACTACCAAAGTTTTTAAACTGCTCCCTTCTACAACCTCTCTCAGCACTGCAACCCTACTATAAATATGGCCTTCTCCTCCTGGAAGAAAACATTTACCTGTTTTTTTAATTGTTTTAACTCTATTGTTCTCGCTCTTTCCTTTCCTTCTCCAGTTTTCATCCATCAATACAGCAATCATAGCAAAATAGGAGAAAGTAAACACATTTCAGTGCCGTGATATTTCGTACCAGGAGAGAAAAACCACCACTTGCATTGATGGTTCCTAGGATTTCTTGGCAATCTCCCATACAAAAGCTAGCCAGATTCATCACTACTTAACCTACAAATTCAAATGAAACAGAATATATTCAATCCATTCGATCTACAGACCTTCCAATATCTGACATCACCCATGCTAAAAAGAGTGTCTAATTCAATTAAGATAGTCAATGTTTTGACTTAAGCCTAAAGAATTAGTAATCCATACTCTGGGAAAATGGCAACAGAGGGAGAAGACTGGTGCTCCTACAAATCCAGGAGCGTGGCACCACGCACAGCTCATTTGTCATAGCCCACACCACACCAACTTCGGGCAGAAATGCCATCCCATGGATGTGGCAATGACTTAAGACCCATCAAGGGGTTCATCTCACTCTACACCTATAAGGAAGATATCTCTATTTGGAAAAGTTATTTAAATATCCTTTACAGTCAATGGAGGAGAAGAAGCCCTTCTGGGACATGAGTCATCTGTTCCACTGAGATGTATACCTTAAAATAGAAGTATTGTGCCTAAAGGAAGGATCTTTTTCCATCCCCTAATTACAAAAGGGGGAATCTGTGGGTATGTCAAACATTGAAATACATAATTTCATGAGATATCTAAATTTAATTAAATGAATCCAAGTCGGTGTCCAAGTTGATCACCTACATTAGAAACAATTCAAACTGCTAAATAGCCCCAGAACATGAAATAATAATTGGTCTAGTTATTCAGCCTACTTGGCTCCCAGCTTTAGTGTATTTGCTGGAGAAAAAAATAGTCATGGTAAAATATGATTCAATACATACTTTTACAGCGTCAGTGTCTGGTGGACCTCTGTGCTAACAGGGTAGGTCACGGTACACCCAAAATGTCACAGCAAATGATCTCATGAGGGAATTACATGGGTCACAGAAGAAAAGAGCCAAGAAAAGAATTTTATACCTGTCATTCCCTGCATAAAAACTTCAGAGAGTCAGAGCAGACACTCTGCTACATACCCAGAAAAGACAAGGAAATGAAAAGCCAAAGGAGGGGAAAGCAAAGGGAGATTGTTAGTCTTCTATGAAATACAAGATGATTAAATACTGTCAGGCTTTAATCCCTGCTGACAAGCAGAGTTGCATGAGAGATAGGGATTGATTAATTATAAGGAAAAAAGGCTGTGACACAGGCATATGAGGCAGAAACACCAAAAGAAGGGATTATTTATTTATTTATTTAATTATTATTAAATAAAAGGCATTTGCTAATGAAAGGAGAGACACTCATCTGGATCTGGAATTTTCAGCCCTACTTCTAAATCCTAATGCAGTCTCCCAGCACATACTGGGGGGGGGAGGAGGGGAGCTCATAGTTGAATCTGCTTTTCATAACAGAAGTGAATTTAGGCCCTGTGTAAGCTTTTCTGGTTAATACACTAGGATTTATCACTAGTGGCAGTCAAGGACAACCCTGGAAAGCCTGGTTCGGCACAGAGCCACTGCAAGGAGACTGCTGGCCAAAAGAACTGATGCAGGACATCTCTTGGAGTGTGGAAACAAGATTTCAGAGAGGGGCAAAGTGAAGGTTTTGAGAAGCTGAAGTGTCAAGAGTGATGCGGTTCAGTGAGTATCAGTAGGAAAGAAACACTTGGTATTGGTTTCTCTCTTTTCATGCCACTAGTCAGTATTTGGGGCTTTTCTGGGTTATTTCCTGAACTACGAGAATTTGATGACAGCATTATATTTTTTTGGTAGAGCAGCTGCCCCTCCACAAATAACAATTATAACATACTTTTTTTTTTTTTTTCTAAAAATAGAAAAAAAATATTAATCAGAAACTTGTTGCTTTGCTCACAATCCTAAGTCATGCTCTCTGGCCACAGCTCTGCCAAAATTAGTCTCCTGAGGGCTTTCTCACAAGGCTGTGCTCTGTTTGAGGCACCACTTTGTCTGAGTTGTGGTTCCTATTTCACCCAGACAAACCCCGATGAAACTCAATTTCTTGTTCCAACATCCACAATTGATCTGGCACTCGGAAAGTAGTTTCTGTTGTTTTATCAGTTGCTAAATAAATGGAGATTTAATTCTGGGCTGCCTGGAAACTAGTCAGCTTAGGTCTAGCATAGCACTATTAAGATGAGCTTTTGACTTGTGACTTTGGAAAGACATGAGAGAACAGCCAAAATAAAAAGGAAACAACAGCTTTGTTCAGTGGTTCATGTCTCAATACCTCGCAAGGGGAACAGCTCATTTGAAATAACTCATTTTAAAGAAATGCAAATATGTAGGAGACATTCCCCCTGTCTGGGCTAAGAGAAACTCCACTGAGCCAACATCTGCTACTGGCCCAAGGTGGGTGCTCCAGCAAACTTCCCTGAATTAAAGCTAAAACTACCAACCGGTTTTGGCTGCTGAGATATATTGTAGTCAGGTAGGAACTGATACTGTATCAGGAAGGAACACATCCTAAAAAAAGAGAATGAACAACCTCTACTTTATGGCAGGCAAATATATGGTTTTGAAATCCGTGGAGGAAGAAGCAGCTGTGCGTGTTCCCAGCCCTGATTTACAAATGGGGGGATTTGTCCTTGCTGCAGACACTGCCGGCCGTGGCTCGGTGGCCAGTGCGAGGGTACGTGGATCTGCAGTGTGCATGGCAAGCACAGCCACACGCCTGCATGTGATTTATGTGCAGACAGATGTACAATTTCTCTTTACACCCCAGCGAAAGCGCGTTGCTGTTTAAACTTGCTGCACTTCTGGCTTGCTGATAAGGGAGCCCTTTCAGCTCAGCACTGTGATCCCAGGGATCTTTCTAGGTCCCAGCATCCCAACACTCCCTCTCCTCCCGTGACAGTGGGATCAGAGGATCACTTCCTGACATCTAAGGGGCTCCCAAGCAGCACCCACACAAGGTAGCCTACTCCACTGCAGATTTAATGTATTTTATTTTACTTTATTTTTTTTTAGCAAGGTGTTTGCTTCATTCTAAGTCAGTAGAGATGACCAGAACACTAGGAGGTGAAGAGTTCAAAACATATTAAAAATCTGTGTTTTCCTCAAATGTAATTTCAGCTTTCCTTACTAACCCACTCAACTTTTTCTGATACCAATTCTAACGCCAAGAAATAAGAGAGGAAGGAAAACCAAAGAGAAAGAAGATACAAGATAGGGAACAGAGAGAGAAAAACAGAGACTATCCTTTATAGCCCCATAATTTCATCCTGCAAAATTTCAGTCTGCATGCACCACTGATTCAATTACTGTATACAGCTTTACCCTTCAACAGAACTAGAATTACAGGAAAACCCATTTTTAAAGGTTAGTGAGAGAATTTTTCATTGACAATGACCTCCCTTCAATAGGGGCACGCAATGTAAGGTAGGAATTGTATTTTCCTTACTCCTCCAAAACAGATATTTAAACACGTTTTGGGACTGCAAGTGAAATATGTCTGGTCATCTTAATCTACTCGCTATAGAGAGCAAAGCCAAGGAACAAACTCACTTGATTACCATGTTCTCTGCAAAATACTGAACCTGGCATTACGAAGCACGTTTTCCTGCACAGAGGAGCTGATCCCTACAGCATGTGTAGATAAAAAAAAGCAGCCACAGCTACAGGGTTAGCAGATCAGAGGGGGCAAGGCTTAATGCTCCCGGCATGGGGAACTCCTCATCTCTCTCCGAATCGTTTCTCCCTTCAGTCTTTCATTGTTATTTTGGAAAATGGTATAATCATAAAGGCAATTATTCTGGGCTATGTGGGGCGCACACAGTGCTGGATGCCAGAGTAGACTTGACACAAAAGCTGCAGCTCCTCAGTGTTTTCACAAGCACATTCTAAAGCATTTCCCGAAAGCTGTGCTAAGATGCTCAACAGCGAAAGTCCAAAAGGGCTATTTTGATGAGAAATAAGTGGGGTTACTGCTTAAGTGCCATTTTGAATTACCTAAGCAATGGTAAGTGTGTTGCCAGCACTTGTTAGACAAGATAGAAACATATTCAAATATTTTTTTTCTCTTGAAACAGCACGTCTTCAACATGTTTCATTTACCAAAGCTATAAGCACAAAGAAGATTATCTGCAGTTTAGGCTCTTGAAAACCATCTGATAAATAGTCTCTTAAATCCCAGAAAAGCATGCCTATGCCTTGCTAGAGAAGAGGTCTCCAAAGGGAGCAGACAAAGCATCTATGGTAAATCAAAGGCCATGTGGCTTCATAGAGCCTGGAGAAAGTATGAGTTCACAGGACGTCACTGCTGCCAAGAGATGGATTTATTATACTCATTTACATAATCATCAACGCTAAGACAAGATACAATAAAAGCAGCAAAAGTACTACTAATTATATTTTGCTAAACCTAGAGTTCTCAACCCAACATGCAGTTCTTCTGGGTGATTTTCTTAAATTTTTTTTTTTTTTTTAAATCACCTGATTTACAGCCTTCCAAAAATCTCCGAGCAGATGACAGTTTATTTTTTTTTTGAGAAGACTGCCATACATTGGGACTGGTGAAATACCAAGATCATTTCCATGGAATATATTCCCATTTCCCATCCTAATTACTGGCAGATTAGTCAGTGTCACTAGAATTACAATAATTTGCCTATAGTAGCAGGTTTAAAATAAAGATGGAAATTGCATTTAGAAGCTCCTCTTCCACACATCGTTTATACATAGTGTGTGTCTGTTTACACTCCATGCATGAGTGGTCATTTTGTCCCTAAAGATCCAAGATAACATGACAACAAGGAATCTACAAGCACATACACACTTCCATCTTTTCTCACTTGCAAGCATTTCCATTTACAGGACTATCTCCATGCTAATGCACCTCTGCCAGCTGTTGTCCTGCTGCGTTTTACGCTCGCAGCAGTGCCCTCCCTCTCCCCTGTACATGCACAGTGCATGTGGGGGGTTGTTTGTTCATTCCAGCACTGACTAATTCTCTCTCCACCCTCAGAAAATACAAATCCCCCCATATCTTACTTCCACTTTCCAGCTGCAGTGCAGGTGGGCTAGTTGGTAGAAGACCATCTTATCCTAGCTGTGACCCCCAAGCAAACCCTTCCCCTGTGCAGAGATCGTGGCTCTGTGCTGATCCCGAGCAGGCGACTGATGCTCCCTCAGGTGATACCACACACCATTTCAGTGATCTGGGGGTATTCTTCTCCTCCTTCTGAGGCTGTTTCATTCTCAGCATGGATTACAAAAGGCCATAAGCTTTTCTCTTTCACATGCACAAACAAAAAACCTCTTAGTGCTACGCACAATGAAGACTCCTGGAACAGGCTGAGCATCACTTGTCATCGCTGTGACGTTTTTAGCTGGCTGACTGCTTTTCCCCCTTCAAAAATAAACAAAGTACTTGGGAGAGAGAGAAGGACTTGCTTTCAAACTAAACCAGTCTCTCCAAATCTTTGCCATCTGTGATCTCCCACTGCACCAGGGTGAGACAGCAGCGCTTGGGCCACATCCAGCAGGCTCCAGAAACTGAGCGTGCACAGGTCCTGTCAAGAAAGCATCCCTGGTCTCTCTGTCAGCCCCCTCATCTCCGCCAGCCCTGGATCAGATTAAGAGGCCAAAGTTCCGGAACAACACTAACCCCAACCCTGCCCTGAACTCACTTCTGGCAGTGACACCTCCTATATGCTACGGAGTAAGACAGTCCAGAGCATTTGACCAAACACACATGTTTTTGAAGCTTTTCTAAAATTTCAAAGTGTTCTTTCTCTTTCACATCCATTTTGACCATCGTAAAATCGCTTTTTACAGAAGCATAGAATGACAGCTGGAACCTAAAATTGAGCCATTTTCCCCTCTGAGTCTCTAAAAACCTCAGGCAGAACACTCCTGCTCAGCACGGTGCGGTTCAATGAGTTATAAAGCCATGTTGGTGCCATGGTTAGGGCTACCCAGGAGCTCACATGGCCACTGTGCCGGAACAGGGCGAGGGGGCTGCATGTGTAGCTCTATTGGGGAGATTAGGTCAACAGGAGATTAATAGTAAAGTCACAAAAGGAAATCAGATGCTAAACTCCTACCAAAAGCCACAGGGAGCTGGGTGATTGCTATTTTCTTATCAATCAGTGACTATTCTAATGAACAAGATAGGTTGGAAATACCTCCAATTAAAGGGAGAACTATATTCAGCTATTTGGAAAGAGAGTTAGTACTTGTTACAAGCTTGGAAAATGAGCTATTTTCACTATTCTTATATTACCTTTTTCTTTTTCTTAGAAAATGGGCCTATTTTAAACGGCAGCCACACACTGTTCCAGGATGAAGCATTCAGCACATGTAATATCAAAAGGACAGCATTACAGCCTCCCATTTTACAGGGGACACAACAGGAGGCAGTGAGGTCTCTAAGGACACCTTTCCCACAGTGAGAGAGGGGAATACATCCTGGGAACGTACAACTCCTATTCCAGCCGTAACTATTAAATAATACTCTTACATATGTAGGCAGCAAGTACGAAATCTTGGCAGGAGACATAGTGTGGTAATGCACAAGTGTGACGGTAAACGTGAATAATCACTTATCTTGTGATACAGAAGCAACAGGAGCCCAATTCAGCGCAACAGTCCAACAAGTTTGGTAAACACACCAGAGGCTGCTTGATAATAATTATGCCTCTTTCCAGAAAAAGAAGCTTTTGAAGTTTGTGCATGTGATGTCAGTTCATTTTTTTTTTAAAGGGGCAACATGACAGTTGTGTTGCAGATAATCAAGAAACCCGGGGGCAATTAGTTTTTAATGCTGTGACAGTGGGGATGCGTATCAACCTCCTCGTTACAGCCATAAGTTTCTTGGCAAAATGTTCCATAATAAGACACGTGGGATATCATCATGTCTTTGCAGAATATTTTTGCGGCTTTTTTTTTCTTTGAAACCATGCAAGGAATTACTTGCGGATTTGCAGATGCCAGTCATAGCAACAGCCCCTATTTCACTTGAAGTAAAGATTATTACAGTTATATTCTACATGTGGTAAAGGAAAGGAAGTTTTGCAGACATTGCTGCCTTATACAAAGTGAAGAATAACTATGACAGCAGGCAGCGCTACGCAGGGTACTTTGATTTCTCTGGTACAGCCATGCCTGAACACAGATGTGTCTCTGCTGTGGCCCCTGACTACCTCACATTTGGCCAATTACTCATCTTTCCAAAAGCCCAGGCAAGGGTGAGGGAGTACCCCTGGAAAGAAGAAAAATCTGAAGCACAGAGAAGCCAGCTGAATTATTCACAGAAAATTTGTTCCAGAAATGAGTACTGAACCTGGGCTCTGTTTTTGCATTCTGTTATTTTCTTCTCTTGGTACATCGCAGTTTCCCATTTGCTCACAAGCATTTATGAGTGTGTCCTCTGTGGAAGCTGAATATTCAAGGTCGCACATTCTCTTGATGCAAAGACTGTAGTTTGGGGTACTACAATGTCAAGAATGAAATGAACTTCACTACACCACATAAATCTTACTTGTGAGTTACTCCTTGAGCCTAAAAGCCCATCTAATAACCAGTCCTAAAACCATGTCTTTTCATTATATTCCAGAGTGGTTCAGCAAACCAAAGGTTTGGGAATTCCCACCCTTCCACAGACTCCTGATGTGTTGCTCATGAGAATGATACAGCTGAGGGCAGACTTGCCATCCATGCTCTCCCTGTACCCTGGTGCTCCAGGTACAAAACGCAGCTGGTCTTACCTTCCTTCTTATACTTTTGGTAAAGACATTCTTACACTTTTCCTTCTACAGTTCCATAAAAGCTATCTGAATCCTTGACCATTTTTCATAGTAGTCTTGCACAGAGAGAAAATGGAAATAGACGTGAGTTAGTGGTCAGGCATATTGTGCCTAAGAAATGTGCTGGAGGATGGGGAAGGGAGAGCACCCCATCCCTTCCCCACTGTAACCCCACTTTCTCCCTATGTCCTCCAAAATAGAGGAGGCCCAAATCAATTTTAGCATATCTACGCTGTGGAATACAAAGTAGAGTGGTATCAGCTTCAGAAAAAATTCTACAGCACTCAACAAAGCACAAAACACGTGGCATCCCAGCCAGCATGTCTCACCTGCCAGGGCAAGGAGTCCTGATGGGACATGATGCTCAGAATATTGTCTGACTCCCAGATCCAGAGCCTTGGCCAGCCCTGATGGCTTCTGCCTCCCTCCCCTTCTCCCTGAAGGCTGCAGGCACCCACAGCAGCACCAAATGCTCCAGCTCCAGCCAGTTTTACATTCAATTTGCATCAGTGTAAATTGACTCCAGGCAAAGGAGACTCAGCTTTCTCTAGCAGCCAAAGGTGAAGTGATGCTCTGTTTTCAATTGTACAACCTCCTTTTCTCAAAGCTCCTCATGCCACATAAGCCTGCTGCCCTTTGCCTTCCCTTCCCATGAAGGAGATTCCCACATCACAACCTGCACTGCTGCAACGCAGAAAGCACCAGATTTCCAGGAACAGAGAGAAAGGGAGCAAAATAAGGAATCGATGACGAAAGGCTGCCTGTTCTGTCTTCTCTCCTAGTTCTGCGCTCAGACTTTGGCGTAGTTTGGTTTGATATGCAGGTCACTCATGCATTCTTCTCACATGTACATTAGGCGCTGCTGGAAAACGTGGCCATTATCCATCAAGTCCTTTCCTTTAGTCAGCTTCCAACAGAAGACTAATAGATGCACTTGTGTTGTCACATCATTGTCCAAAATGTCAGGAAAAAAAGCCCTGAACATTAACAACTCCCTAAGGAAATCAGTTCTTAAAAAAACAGAATGGGGGGGGGGGGGGAAAAGAGTGGGACAGAAAGATACAGAGATTCTTTTTTAAAGGGGATAAGATATGCAGAAAAGCACACTGACTAGCTCTACGCCAGCCAAGTACCCATGCTGTGGTTTCATTTCCATCGAAGTTTATACTGCATCCGGATAAAGCAACATGTACAAATGTTGGTTTTAATTTCCAGGATCCAGAATTAGAAATATTCTTCTCTTTGGAAATCATACATTAAAAGAGATGTATCAGTTTGAAGGGTGAGTGTAATCTGTTCCCAGGGCACTTGCATTAAGATTCAAACAGTGCAGTGTGGTGATAGTATCAGGCAGCACAAGTCTTCATTGAGAATAAAGGAAAAGGGAGAGAAGCAGAAAAGAAAGAGATGAAATATAAGATGACAAGAAGCAGTAGTCAAAGTGAGGAGGAAGAAGTCAGACACAAACTAATCAAGATGGCACGGTGGTATATTCCTGGTGTGGTCAACCTCGATGGTGTGCTTTTAAAGGATTTGCTAAAGTTAAGAGAGAACTAAGCAAAGCTTCAAGTCTTTTAAAGCTGCAAAAAATGTAGATATAAACAATGATATTGCTTTACTGAGACCTAGGGAAGAAAAGCGCAGTGGAATGGGACAAAAAGAACACCCTGTCCAGAACAGCCTGAAGGTGAATTTTGGTGATCTCTGCTCACCAATGCCTAAAATCCCCTGAGGTGGGACTACAAACCCTGCAGTATAGTTATCTCTAGTACTGGCAAGCTTACAATATTGGTACATAGTTTTACATTTGGAGCTAAGAGTATACAATATCAAATTCTCAAATGAGAAAGCTAAGGTGCAATAAATTTGAGTGTTTTGCCCACTGGGTTTTTGTTGAGTGCCTCTTTCACACAACCCCTCACTGCAGCACAGTGAGTACATTCATGAAAGCTGCTCATAAAGAACGGGAAATAAAGCCCAAGTTAGACCAGACTGCAGGAGTCTGGCTCAAAGACGAATAACATCACCAGTTCAGTCACCCACACCAGACACATTCTTTGCCTCCCCAAATTGAAACCTGTGCAGCCTCACCCATGCAAACTCTGAAAAGGGACCCTTCAACTCATGTCCCAGCACTTTGCACCTCTTGACAAGGGAGGCAAGCCATGCTTAGCACCACAGTCTCCCTCCAGTTCCTTAATTGGGCTTGTGTGTTACTGATAAGTAATTGATACACAGGAAATGAATGCAAGGCCACCACTGAGGCAGCTCCTGCATACAAATACGGGCAGCTGAATGCGAATCAGCAGCAAACACTGCAGCCCTGCCATTCCTATGGCATTTCCAGTATGGACGTGCTTAAAATATCTCAACGTAAAATGTTTCACTTTGTACAAATGATGCTGGCGTGACTGTTCGATGTCTTTTCAGAGAGGAAACTGCAGAGGGCTGAGGGAGTCAGATGAAAACAAAGATAAGGCGTTATGCAGACACTACTCTGGATGAATATCTAAAAAAGAGAGAGACTTTAAGGGGTAACACAGTAAGAAATCAAGATAAAGAGTAAAGGCGCACAAAGGCAAGCAAACAGCTCTCCACACATTCAGCCTCCAGAGACAATCCTCCTATTTTTTACCATGAGCCAAAAAAAGCCCCCAAATTAATCTCTGTGCACAGCCTAAATTTGTACTTAGTGCCAACTTTGTGTCTGCATGAAATTCCTCCACAGCTTAAGATGCATTTTGTTATTTTATCAAATTGTGTTAACTTTCTCTCTGCAGCATCCTCAGAGGCTGGCAACATCGAGACGTGCAGGAAATGTAAATCACTCCCCTTTTGATATGATAACCGTACCAGTGAATTGCATCCCAGAAATCAGCTCAGGATTATAGCCGAGAACTCGCTGAAAGGCACTTAGCTGTGGCGTTGCGCCAGAAGGGTAAACTTCAGCTGGCAGGTCAGTACAAAGAGGGCTCAGGTCTTGGGGAAGAAGAACAATTCCTAACATCAGGTATCTGTGGCTGCACAAACCTCAAAGCCAACAGCCTCAGGGTCAATATATAATTAAAGGATGCCAACAGGTGTTAAAAACAAGTGTGTATGCAAATACATGGGAGAGCTATATTAAATATGAATAAGTACCTAGGAAAGTGATAGCCAGCAGGCTGTAGGATAAAATCTATTTGCCAGACAAACACAGATGTATATATAAACAACCACACTAAAAAAAAAAACGCATTTCCTGCATGGAACTATTTGTGGTAGAGAACGTTATAATAGCCATTTTAATCATGTATTGTTTATTTAAATAATTTTTCAGTTTCAAAGATTCAGCAGATGTTGG
This sequence comes from Neomorphus geoffroyi, assembly GCA_033558235.1. NCBI lineage: Eukaryota > Metazoa > Chordata > Aves > Cuculiformes > Neomorphidae > Neomorphus > Neomorphus geoffroyi. The sequence goes on from JAUMJM010000020.1 coordinate 58,056,022, forward strand.
AATGCAAATAAAGATAATCAGAACATGAAAATAATTGTTTTCCCAATGTCTTATTTTCATGTGTAAACGCCACTGCTAACAGCTACTAGTGTTAACCCCGGGCCAGGACTCCACTGAATTCGGTACTGCACAAATACAAAAATAAAAAGCTGTCTGAACCCTAAGGAATTTGCAGCTCTAACAGAAAAGAGGCAGCAGATGGATATAGACAGAAATAATCAAGAACTAGTAGTTAACAAGGCAGGAGTTAGCCTCAGCAAACCAAATCCCTGATTGCCATGAGCCTCGTACAGGCATCGCAACAAAGAGGAGTTTTGATCATCGATGCCTCACAACACACGGAGCTCTGCACATCCTTCATCCTCACCGCTGTGCTCCATCTGTCGCCTCCACACTTGCTGGCAAATGTGTCTCATTCACCCAGTATACTCTGCTTTTTAACATGAAAACTCTTTGGGCCAAGGACTGTCACATACAACCGGGCAAAGTAGGGCTCACACTCCTCACAGACACAGGTAAAACCACATGTGAACAAACCGGTTCATTAAAAATAATATTTATCAATAACTACTCCAACAGAGTATGAGCATCCACGCACATAAGTCTAAAATCAAAATTAATGCACACAAACCCCATGTAAAACAACAGAGGCATCCATCAGTATCTGCGCACTGGTGCCTTCTGATGGTATTTACTTAGTCCACTCACCTTTTGCTCTAAATCTGAACCACGCAGAGGAGGGGAGGCTGGCACTTAATTTGTGAAATTGAGACACACTCGCAGTAAACGTGCGTCTTATGTCACCTGCAGCCTCCAGAGGCACCCCATTATGCACAACAGTAATAAAACCTACTCCAACGGATTGCTGGATGGCTAAGACAAACAAGCCCCATAAAAATATTTAAAACATCCTAAACCAGTTTTTCATAACAGAGATAACATCTGTAGGTTACCGTATTCTTGCTGGAAGGTTTTATTTCAGTACGTTTGTCTCAATGACCTACTCAATGCTACACCTTTCAGACTAATTTTGAGCCAAAAAGTATTCAATTTGTACCACCATACACGTCTTTCATGACACATGACCGCTTCACATAGATTTCAGGTTCTTAAATCAAGTGCTTAAAAGTCATGAGAAGGGAAAGTAAAAGTCTGCTGTACAGCATCAATCCAACCCTTCCTCACGCCCAGCCAGACCTGCGCTGAGGGGAGCACTGCCCTTCCACATTCCACTTCCACACTGTCAATGGGGTAAACTTAGCCATTAGAAAACGAGCAGTAAATGCTAAAAGGGTTGCCTTTGCAGCACCCCAGCGCGCTGCCTACAGCCAGGCAGGACAGACGAGCAGGAGAAATTGCAGCTCGGAGCTCTCCTCCAGAGCTGCTCTCTCAGTGGCAGCAGGGACCCAAGCAGGTAAAGAGCTGGGTGCTATGAGGAGTTGGCTCCCGTTCTGTACTGAACACTGCTTGACATACTAATATTGTCAGTGAGGCGTCCGTAGAGTAAATCTTCAAAATAACTCCACCCACATAAAAAAGCCCCTTGTGACTGAGCATCTTTGTGCCAGGAATACCATGAACATATATCTTTACAGCTTGGATTCAGTTCTTCTGAAAGTCCTTGGATTCTTTTATGATTATTTTGTATCCTTTTTTTTTTTTTTTTTTAAATTGTACATTCTCTTTTTCCCCAACGACCAATAGAAAATTATGCTTCTAGTGAAAGTTCACAGAGGCTTCACTCTGCACACTTAGGTGTGTTCCACATCTATTCATTATATTATGTTTTCAAGCAAGGTAAGAAGGCAGCTGGTACATAAAGGCATGCTGAATGAAGTGTTAGTTGCAACTTCCATGCTTATACCTGCTATGTGACATTTTCCAACACAATTCAAACCTCCAAAGCGGAAAAGAAATAGCATATAAATGGACCTTGTTTGCTCTTAAATCACTGTTAACAAGCCTGAATCTCTTTAAGGCCGGTACTTTCAAATCAGGCCTATTTAACTTGCAAAGGTAGGTCAGGTTTTATTGATCACCTCTAATGCTTATAAATGCACTCTTAAAAAAAAAAAAGAAAGGAATGATAGACATACACCCACAGCTCAGTTGCTAAAGACTCACTGGAAAATTATCTGATAATGTTTGCAGCCCTCAAGCTCTGCTGTTGCCTGTGCAATTTCTATATGCACCAGAACGCAGATCACAGGCTTGCTAGTACGTACTGGAAAGGGTAAGAAGGAGCCCTACCGCAGCAGAGGTGGATTAGAATTTGTATTTACTAAAAGCAAAACTATTAACTTCCACAATACAGCCACAGCAGCAGAAGTCCATTTACTTCTCAGTTATTATTCCTCAACCTTTTTTCCAATGCAATATTTTGTGCCTGTTTCCTACTCAGTCCATGCTATGCCCTGAATTTTGAACTACTAACAACCGGTGGCCTTATTCCAGTTGCTATAGAAATGAGGCAAGCTTATTGTTATTTATTTTATGGCATCACCTAGAGGTGCTTTTAACTAATCCTTCTTCTACACCTTTCAGAGAAGGACCAGAAAAGAAACATGTTTATAATGCTGATGAGGTTTTTAAATACACAAGTGCTCACAATCTGAACAACCTAGATTTTAAAGGAATGAGATGACAAATAAAGGAAATAAATACATGTGATCTGGCTAAATGTTAGTGATCCCCTTCTTAGCAGAGAAATAACTGAACTTTTAAACAAAAAAAGGTGCAACACCTTCTACTAGCATGGACAAGCATAGACTGAACACATTGCAAGATCCAGATGTAGTCTTACAGATACACTTTTTTACTTCCCTACCCTTACAGTTAATAAAGGATTTCACTGTCAAAAAAACGAAAAGTATTTTTCCATGCAAAATTAAATATGATTTTCACTTTGTTATTTTTCAAGCCATGCTAAAATAAAACCACAATGGATTTTCAATTGATATCTGATATTTCACTCCCATTCCAACTGTTAAATATTCATTTTTATGGCCTGACAGGGATTCTAAATATAATATTTACAGACACATAAACACATAAAACCCACTGCAGTTCATGTAGTAGAACAGACACAGGATTCCTGTGCTTTGTGCTACTGTGGACTTTTTGTGCAAATCAAACAGGTTCCTTAATCAGCCCCTACACCCAGGCTTCCCTTCTCCATCTAACGAACAGGTGAGCTGCATAAATGCATCTCTGCCTAAAACATGCTCTGGAGCTATGCTGTCAAATAGTTAGAAAAGCCAATAATAAATAGTATAAATCCCTATCATCAACTTAAGGCAATTATCAACTGTTTATTAGCCTCCAAAGTGAAGGCTAATAAACCTGCTTATTTTAACAGATAAAGTCAAATTAGCTTGATTGAGGTTGGCAAGTGTTCAAAAATGAACAGCTATGGCCTCATTTGCTTTTAGTTATTTTTGATGAAATGTCAGCTCAAAAACCTGAAAGATACTTCCTAGTTATTCAGGCAATGTGAAACTTGGGCAGTTATTTTCCAGGAAACATGGTGTGCCTGACAGGTTTTAAATGAATAAAAGTGATATTATTACAATTATCATTAGAAGAAGATGTCCCTCATCAAAATGTGTCTGGATTTTAATTGACAAGGTCCAGGTTAATGCTGTGAAAATGCCAATGAAAGCAAAGCCTGTGGCTCAAACTAATTGTCAGCACAGAGCAACCTCAACCTCTAACCCACCACAGATTTATCACTCTGTGCACACTGTACTCATGACAAGAAACGTTTGAATTAATCATGAACAACTAGAAATTCCTCCCAGACAGAACTCAGCGAGCAGAGTGCAGGGCTGACTACCCCCCTTTCCCATGCTCCTGAGCCAAGCATAGGTGCCTACAAGCCTTCCAAATGAGAAAGACTTGTTTTGTTCTTGTTTCACCACCTTTTCTTTTAAGAGCATTGCAGGGGAAACTTTCGGTGGTCATAAAAGAAGAAGAGACACATTAGCTTGAGGAAACTGCAGTGCATGTATAGCTAAATGTCCTCCTACCACCTTGGCCACCCTTTCAAATCAGCTCCAGCACAGCCAACAGGAGTTGAACGAAGTCATGGACGAAGGCACGGTGGTACAGTGTATGTGGGATCACACAGAAACACCAATCTCAATGCAGAGGCAATGGGCTGCTCATTCACAGCAATACCCACACAATTGGTGCCCTTCTCAGGAACGGTCAGACCAGCATGCATCACGCTTGCTCTCCAATCCAGTAGATGTGTGGTGCTTGCCCAAGGCACAGAGATTGCTACTCAAGGCGCTCAGCCTGCTTCTGCTGCCAGTCTTTCATATGTACTCATGGTGAACAGTGACATCAGGTTCTAGTACCAGACCATGCAACTGAGCATCCACCACTTGGGCTGTCCCACCTGTTAATTCAGGGTAGGTGCCACCACGACCACTGGGACTTATCCATCTGGAGAGCAGACCAGTGAACTTCCTCTGCAGCAGTGGTCATCAGTCACAGGGCAGTGGCCCACATTGGTACAGAGACCAAGAAAGCAGTCAACATCTTAGGAGAGAAAACATCAAAGAATGAGATACAAGCACAGGCCCAGCATGGTGGTCCTCTGGGTTTTGGTGGCACCCCTGGGACAGCACAACAGTGAAGAAAAGGACTTACAGTCTCCCTGTTTCAGCCACAAACTCAGTAAGACTTGCAAAGGTCCACTCAGCTGCAGTGGCAGTCAGCACCACTTAACCCATTGGTTTCATAACTAAACAGAGAGGTCTGTAAAAAGCCTCCTGAATACTCTTTATTTTATTTAGATTTTCTCTATCCCAGCAGGCTGGCACACACCCTCCAGAATATTGCTGGACAGAAGGAGAAAAGCTGAGAACCTCCAGTACCTGACACAAAGGCATGAGGTCTGCTAGGGTAACGACACGCTCCTAAGCCTCACACTGCCTTTTACAGCCTTTACTCTGAATGTTTGGGTTCTCAGCTTCTCCATCTGTGCAGGTTGTGGCATCATCACAACACAGCTTGAGCACACATCAACATGTTGGTCTCCCAAGTCTTCATACGACGTTTTTATACGACCTCTAACACAAAACTAAAGAGTTCCTTCTCACAAAACATTAAGACTGGAAGCCCAACAGCATTGGGAAGAAAAGAAAAGAGGAGTCTTCAAAATGACCAAGGGCCAGTTCTTGAGGTGGGGAAAAAGGCATATGGCCACTAATGTCAAAAGGCACCGAGCTTGTCTGGTGAGATACAAATGGAGCTCCTTACCCACTGAGTAGAAGGGAGAAAAACTAAACTAAACTAAACTAAACATAATAATAAAATAATAAAATAAAATCTCCCTGTTATCAACTGACTAGTCTGGAGAAAACAACAGACGGTGTTTGCTGTGCTGGAGGAATAAGACATTACCTTGCTTAGAGGGTGCCATTGCCAGCAAGGTCTCTACTGGCCCCTTCCCAGTAAAACTGGAAGGCAGAGCTTGCCAGGGGCATTAGCCCACTAACAGAAATGCTGCTCACTTCACTGTCCCTTTTCTCCCAGAGGGGAAAGGCAGTCAATTTCTCTTCCCATTCACCTCCAGCTACCCTGCCATCTAGTTTTTGCTGTTTTCTATATATATTCACTCTAGTAACTACAAGTTGGAAAGCTCCCATTAAACGATGCCAACAAGAACTCTCCATTCACAGCTAACGCTTGGCTGCACACATTCTCTCTTATTTCCAAATGTTTTCAGTATGTTTCAGCTTCCCTTCATTAAACATATTCATAATTATTTGCAGCACATCTAAAGAACAGGTTTGTGCTTACAAATACAGGCTCCTGGCAGTAAAAACTCAGCATGACAGCACTGGAAGGAGGTCTGCGTTGATAAGGAGACAGAACTCAAAAAGAGGAAACTGGAAGCCACATCATCATGATTTGAGTGACTCCCACCAGGCAGCAATTTGGCCCTTTACAAAATCCAAGGTATTTCTTAGAGCATCTCCCATCAGATAACCCTCAAAGTAGTCAGGAGCTGTAAGCATTTTTCATGATAAAAATGTGCAAAGTGGAGACTTACAGTACCTTAACTGAAAATTTGAACAGCTTAAAGGATTTTTCTAGTATAAAGACACTGTTAATACCAAAAAGTATCTCCATAACACTTCACACCAGTGACTGTTGTGGCTTTCCTAGGCTGTTTCCATTACTGACTTCAATATCCTTTAAACCAAGCAAAGGCTTCATTAAGGAAAGCTACAACAAATGGTCATTTCTTTAGCTCAGCCCCAAATGGTTACTCACAAAGCTGTCAGGGCTTTCCAAACTCCTAACTCTTCCAAGGCTTTTCCATGCATCCCAAAGAACTACTTAAAGAAGGACACTTGACTTGTGCTGTGCTGGTTCTGCAAGGCTCAACTCGAGCTAGCAGGACCCAGCATGCAATTATGAGACCAGAATGACTCCTCAAGCACACCCAGTGGCGATGCTTTCAGCAATTATTTCTGTGATCCTGTAGACAGAGGTTGTTTCAAGACAGAACTATTCCTTTAGGTAATTACATTCCTAGTGCTACAGTGTTTCTGCCAAACTCCTCCCCCTTCTACATCATAAGCTAGTTTTTGCAGATGATTATGAAATAATTGTCCTCCTGAAGGATGAAAATATACCAAGCTGTAGCTCATCTGAGGCTGAACATTGCCAAGTCACCACTACAAAGAAATACAAAAAGTTACTCTCTGCATATGGGATGTGGGTGACTTCCCATCACACACAGAGGCCTTTAGCAGCAAGGATGTGCAATTAAGCTAACACCTGTCCAGCAAAAGGCAAAAATTACTATCTGCGTGGAGTCAAAGCTGCAGGCAGAGAAGTAAAGGCTCTAAAGCATATTGAATGAGCAGTCCCACATGTGACATTCTCCACTAAGCTTTGTTCTGGCAACATTCCCACTGTTCAAGGAAGGAGATTCAGTATTCTCCTCTTTGTTTTTTCAGTGATGTGGGATGTAAAGCTTGGAAAGCACAACTGCCTTAACCACGTGGCAGGAGGATGGTAGTTCATAATTAATTTTCCACATCAACTGTTGGCTGCCCTCCTCTTCCTCTCCGCTAGGCAGCAAACTGCCAATGGATACTTATCCAAAGAGCAGACATGCCACAGAACAAAAAAGCACGGTTATTATTAGCTAATACTTCATAGTGTGTGCTAGCCAAAAATAAGAGGTAAGTGAGTCTGGGCACAGTGTCAGCAGTGCAAAGGCAGGCCTGCCTGAAACTGCTTATCATCTAAGAGATGCAAAAATGAAGGGAACAAAAAAGCAGGATGGAGAGAGCGAGGCAGATAAGAGAAGGCTGCAAGCAGATACAGACATGTGTTCTCAGAAGAAGGTTTTGAACCAGGCAATTTCAGAACATCTGCAGCCCAAAGAAACAGACGTCCTTTTCCACTCTGGTTGGATCCTGCCCAAGACATGGCCCACAGGCTGCCAAGCAGCAGCTCTGCAGAGGACAAGGGGTTCCAAAACTGCATCATCTTCTGAGAGAAAGAAGGTGTACTCCAGAGAGTAAGTATTTTCCACTCTTCAATCTCCAAATTTCTCAAAGACTAGAGTACAAAGTAATTACAAGAAGCTCATTGGTCCTCACAGGAGAAAAGTCTCCAGGAGAAAACAAACCACTACTTCACCATGCTTTCTGCAGTAACACTACAAACATCAGAGTCCAGAAGGCCAAGTCACAGGCTGGCAGCCCAGGAACAAGCCCATTTGTATGACTTTGGGCAGACTCATTAACTTCTCAGCAGTTCAAGAGTACAGGTAAAGGACTATTATATTGTTGTTCTGTCATTGTTATCTTAAGAATTTCATGTTAGTTCTGGAGTTTCTTATTTTCTTTCAGAAATTCAACTCCGTTCTATAGCTGATACCAGCTTTTTAATTCATTTTACATCAAGATATTTGTTATCAGAAATTGTGCTTTGATATGTGTCAGGTTGAGGGATTCCATAAAAGCCCTGTCAGGAGAAGCTGAGTGAACAGGACTGCAGAAGTGGTGTCATCCAGGGGATTGAAACGTTAACAGACACTCTGCTGATCTTGCAACAAAACATGCAAACATAATAGCCATTTTTTTTCCCTCATCCTGGCAAAATTGTTTAGAGAAACATTAGAACACATTTGCATACATGTTACTTATACAAAGAAGCTCAACGTGCTCACTGATAAAAATCATATGTACAAAGCGACCTTGCATACTGTCCTGTTTTCCTGCTTGGTGTGCAAAAAAATCAGTCAAGAAGAATAAAGACTTTCCTCAAAATAAAGTTTTACACTGAGATTTTCCTTCAATAATGTAGCAGAATAATTTTACCGGCGCATTTGCAGACATAGGCAGTAGACCTGTACCCCTCACCAAGTCATTGGAAATTTGCATTAAGGTTTTACTTTGACATCCTAACCCATGGGTACATAAAACCATGTTTGTTTCTGATCTAATAAATGAACTCATGCAAGACGCAAGACAGATTTGCAGAGAGAAATAACAGCTTTTTATCAGACCACATAATACAGGGAGTGAGAAAAGGACACTTGCCCACTGCTCTGCTGTAAGTCAAGAAGGGATTTGAATCAGCAAGCTCTCTGCTTCACCTGTATCAGACCATCACAGCAGCAACACTACCTCTGTATCCTCCAGCACAAAGAGATTTTGTTAACGTGAACTGATGCACAGAACATTTGAGAATGGTAAAAAGTGTGAATTGGGAGAAATAATATTATAGCCTAAACAAAGCAAAAGGAAAAGCTCCAAAGCAATTCATCTGAAAAAGGTGAATTATATTGAGGATTTATGTCCATGTAATGAAGACAATTAATTGCTACGAGATCTATAAAACACATTAAATGAACAGGGTTTTTTCCAATTCTACTTGCAAGATAAAATTTATTAACTATGTTTAATGGCTACTTAAAATTTTTCTCTTGCATATTTATTAAATGTGCTTTTTCAGCAGAACAGAGCATTTTACTAACTGGATTCTACTAATCTAAAAAATGAGCAATACAAGAAAAAATATTACTCTCCATGTTATCTACAGATCTGTTTAAAATAGTTCCTTACACAAAAACCTTAAAAACCTCTCTAGCCGAGAGAGCAGGGCACATGGAAGAAACTGGCTTAGATCAGATCAGCAGCCTCAGAGATTTTCACATCCAAATCTCATGCTTTGCACTATAGACTCAACTGCTCAGCCAAGGCTGTCTTCAAGCCTCCAGCTATGGGAATCAAATGCACCTTTTGCACTTGTGATTGCATGGAAATCAGAGACAGATGTTTACAGCTTAGAAGTGACTCTGTTCCTTATTCACCATGTGTAAAATGAGGATAAGCAGCGCTTGGGTCTTGGAAGGGTGTTCTGTTGATGGTAGTCCGTTATTCTGGTAAGATCGCATGAGCCCCCAAAACGACAAGAAAGGATAAAACCAGTTCTGAGATACTTGAATGAACAACAGTAGTGGTGCCAACTGTTTAAACTTCAGCACAGTCTTCTCAATCTGTTTCCATAAGTGTGAGCTTTCTCTACACAAACCCCAAATTTTTAGATCTGATGGTCAAAAAGGAAAATGCAAAAATGTAATCGAAGTCCAACCTAGAGTTTAATGTCTCAATAATAGTTTTGCATAAATCAATTGTACGAAAAATGTTCTTTGTCCTCTGAAACTGTGAGGTTCTGTGAAGTCCTGCACAACCTCAGCACTGGAGCACTACTCATGCTGCATCCTGAGACATGAACCTTATATTGCGAGTTGGACCAAGTCTTATAGGAAGGCCATGGGGAGCTTGTCTCACTATCATCCTCCCCCAGGGTAGGTTCAGCACCATGGTCACACCAGCAACCAACCACTCTGGTGTGGATCCTCGCCTGCCCTGGGCACCCAGCAAAACATATGTGCTCATTGCAAGGAAGACGTACACGCTTTCACCTAGAAATCTCACACAGAAACAGAGTATAAACAAATTGCTGTCATTTCCACATTATAATAGTGCAAAATATTTCTCTGCAAGAGTCAAGAAGCCCTCTTCATTATGAAATACCCCTCCTACAGCCATCTCCTTTAGGAATTATAATCACAAGAGCAGCAGCACGGAAATAAACACAAGTGAGGATGATAACAGAAGCATGAGCAATGTTTAACCTCCTCCTCTTCTAGGGACCAGGTGTCACCAGAGCAGGCAGAGAAATGGAGCAAGCACTGCAGTGCTTCTAACAACGGGAGGCTCTCCTTCCTGACAACAACCTTGTTTTCTTGAAATGCCTGTACAAATTAACAGCATGTGCTGTGGTTAGAAAAGGTCTTCCTTGACCCACAACACTTTAAAGTTAAGCACCTAATTTAAGCTCTTCCCACCAGACGTTTCTGCAATCACTGCAGACAGGTAGTGTCCAGAGCAGCAGGGGCCTGCTGAAGCACGAGAGTTTGAGCCTACAGTTTCCACAGGTAACACTACTGGTGCCACCACATCAAAACCAGAACGAATGCACACTCACCTGGATGTCTCAGGTTTCCTTAGACACTTTTGAGAAAGTCTTGGCTCTTTTTTATTCTGCCCCCTCCTTCCGAAGTATGGATGTTATATTGCTGCAGTACTTTAGGGCCAGTTCAGTCACATAAGAGAAGTCAAATGCCCGTGCGTTAAATGAAAAAGGACAGCATCACCTGATACCTTTCTAGTGAGATCTGGGAACTAATACTTTTAAATTTGGAGGGGGTTATCAGGAAACTTTGCCTTCACTGAAATAACTAGAATCAGAGGTTGTGTTACCCTAAATGCTTCTATAGCACAAGCTTTGTCCACAACATATTCCACAAGTCTTGATGCTCAATTTCTTGTTAAAAGATACATTGCATATCGCGTTGCTACAGTCACAGCATAAGTAATGTTTGTGTGGGTATGAGAACCCACACACATGCAAAAATTTTAAGTGCTACACAACAAAGAGGGCACATACAATTATGCAAAAAAAATTGGTGTTATTTCCCTCCTTAGGAAACAATGAGAAGATACAAAGCAAAAAGGAAAGCAGAAGGCTGTGCCACAAATGAGCTACTTCAGCATCATTTTTTATTTTTTTTTGTCTGTGACCCCTTGAACTGCAGACATTAGTGAAACACAACAAGTAGGGCTTTCAAAATGTGGATGCCTATCACCAAGCTTACACCACCAACAGGAAAACACAATCATCAGAGAGCATTTTGTTCAATAAATCACTTGATATAAAAACGCACCCCTCAAGCCCAAGATTTTAAAAAAACACTTCACTCTTGATGAACGATCTCCAAATTCAGAAAGAACAAAGGTTATTTACAGAGGCAGCATGGTTAAGGCACATATACAGCAATGAACACAAAGGCTGCTAATCTTTCCATTTTCCCTATATGTAGATATTCAGAAAAGAGCAAAGAAAAGAGCAGGGGGAAAATGACATACCTTACCAAACCTGAATGCTGGCACAACTCGTTTCAGAGCAACATTGGTGTGAAGGTAAGTTCCTCAGGTGACCACCAGTCGCAATTCCTTTCTGAGCTCCCCAGAGGCTCCAGTTCCCCCCTGTCCGTGTCCCTGAGGAAGATGCAGTGTCCTCCAGTATTTCAGAGCCTCAGCTGCAAAAGATGCTGTTCAGAAAAAGGAAAGAGAAGAAGGTGTGGCATTACATTCTAGGGTCAGTTGCTTGGCAGATTCAGAACAGAACATACGACAACATCAGATAGGAATGAAATGTCAAGCAGGACAAAGAGTCTGTGACAATCCATCATGTGTGGCACCTTTGGAGGGCAATCTTTGAATTCAAAGAACTGTGGTGAAAAGCTATTCTTGCTTTGCAGTACTTTAATGGTGTCCCTACACCAGGAAATGAATGCCAGCTCAGCTGCTTTATTTTTTTCCTTGTCTGATATCATAATAAGTAAGTAATACACTTCTCCATAGGAAATATTTTAATTCATTATAGCATTTCAGCATAATAACAGGACTTCCATATTAAAAGCAGAGACATAACCTTAGTCATAATATTTTGCACTGTTAAAATGGCTTTTATTCAAGGAATTCAAAGCTCCTGAACAGTCAATCACATTAGGGTCTTCCTGATAGGAAGCAGCAACTGTCAGCCCAACACTCAACAATGAGTTCCCCAAGTTCAGCCTCTAAAGCAACTGCCAGAAACAGGTAAATAGCCTGACGTTTTCTTCAAGGGTGAGAGTTTAGCATTGTCACATTTTCTAGCTCTCTATCACTGCTAGATTAGCTCAGTGTTTCCAACAGGTCAAACCCTGGCACTGAACATGGTGGATGTGGGGACCTCTCTGCAAACACCCAGGTGAGAAGACAGCAATGGAGATGACCACCTGGCTGCAACACTGTCAGCAACCACAAGCATTACACATGCACTGACAACTTCAAATTTTCATCACTGCCGCTGCATTAATCATCCTTAACCCCTAACATATGGGAAAACACTCAAAGAACCATCTGTCTGCCACCTAGACAACACAGTTTGCAAAGTGAGACAAGGCAGAGCTGCACAAAGTAGGTGAGGACCGAGCAAAGAGCAGGATCTGACCTCCCTAGGACGCATACATACATGCTGGGTGGTTTGTCTCCTTAAACTGGGCTGAGAAATGCTTTTCTAACATTAATTCAACACAGCAATCGCAAACATACTCTACCTTTGCCTAAAAATACAGAAAGAACATAGAGAAAAGAAGAACAAAAGAAGGATATACTAACATATTTATTCCAAAAATGTCTCCTACATAAAATAAAGTCTAGGGCTGTTCAAATTACCACAAAATTCCATCATATCTTCACAAAAAATTCTGAACCCATGAACAGGTTACAGCTATGTTGAAAAACCATTAGCTTTCAGACTTGCAAAAAGGAAAGCGTCAGTAATCAGCATGTAAAACTCCCCATACGGCAAGTTAGCATCCCACTGCTTTTACATATATGTGTGTACATATGTGTAATTTTTACTCAAAGTCCACATAGCAAGCATGGTCACCCAGATCAGAACAACCAAACACATTCCCTTTATTCAGCACTGATTACTTCACTGCATCGTGTGCAAGCAGTTTACGCCACATACCGCACCTAAAGGTACTATAAGTGGAACAGCAGTGCCCAGCCCTGCATTTCCTGGTACTCAGTTTCAGACCCTCTGCCTTTCTTGAACTCAAACATGAAGGACAAAAGCGGACCTTCACAGTTCCTGTGCTGTTCCAGGCTAACCATAAAAAAATCACACTGCCAACTGAAATGGTTGCTGAATGACTTATGGGTATAGAAATGGCTGACGCTGCAGTAGTTTGATCTGCAGGTAGCAGCAAGACCTAATTCTACTGCTTTTAAGGGATTTCTATCTCCTGAGACCACAGTTACAATTACTTTTTCACTTTTGCTCGTAAATTGTAACGCAAAATAGTCACGAAGCAAATCAGTGCTACATTTTCGTGCATTAACTATAGCATCTGCTGAGCTGAGAAGTAGAAGTAACAATAACAGGACTAGATCATCATTGCAAGCTGAGTGCAGGAGCTTGCTCTCAGATTGGAAAAGATGTGTTTTTGAAAGTTTCTATTTAGTACAGCTTGTCAATGCTCTCTGGAAGCAAAACTCTTTGGTAAGAAGTTGGCACATCGCCTTAATATGCTGCTATGTATGAGCATAGAATTTCTGTACCACTTGAATTCCTGCACTGCTGGATGGAGCATAAATTATGGTACAGACAGAAGAATGCACTTCCAGTTTTAGGTGAAGACTTGGAAAAAAAAAAAAAGCTTCCCTCACTCCTAACCACTGCCAATGAGAGGCCAGTAGCAGCAAGCTGGAAAATGTTGCTGTCAAGGAGTTGCCTGGTCCAGGTTGAAAGTGAGGAGTGCTATGAACCTGCAAAGAGAGTGACAAGAAACAGAATACGCGGACATGAATGTGGAGGGGAAACAACTTTATTCATGGTAAAATGCAATGACTGTGTACTGTTCCCATCTCTGATACAGGCACTCATTGTGGACATCCCTCACCCCCATAGTGCAACACAACAAAACTAAATCTATAGCAAGGATTCCTGCAAGAAGCAACGAGCAGATGCTCCAGCCTGAATGCAGTGTGTTTCCTCCACATTCTGATGTCATCCATCACAAATACAGAGGGAGGGAGGCAGGCCATGGACCATTCCTATGCAGCAATATAGTATGGTAAAAGGCTACTAGAAAATAATGCAATGAAACTCTTATGAGCTATAGTTTGTGTTGGCTCAGAACCTTCCTGGAGCAAAAAAGAGGGGAAAATAAAAAGAAAGGAAAAAAAAAAAAAGGATATATTCCAGTCCTGTTGCCCAAGCCCACACAATTTTGCAGAAAAAGCCCATTCAGTAAGCCAGTACTGACTTGGGTCAACGCCCCAGCAATCAACTGCTTATCCTGTCACAGTCAAGGAACCTGGAAACCTGGAGAGCCCCTCACACAGGTCCTGAGAGTCTTCTCAGATTTTCCCAACTTTGGGCAGACCTAGTGAGCAGCTGTGCTGGTTGCCAGGAAAGTCCTGGCTGACGGTGGTCACTGCCCAAGCCTAGAGCTCCAGGACCATCCCACAGCTGCAGAGTGAGACAAACAGCAGCATCCCTCCTACGAAAACCCATTCATTTTAGTCAGCAGTTGCAGTAGCAGCTAGCACTGCTGTTACATGAAACAAAACCAGGTCTGAACTTACAGAAATGCCTCATGTACTAGAAATCCCACAATTTCAGTTTGCTTTGGTTCTGAAATTTTGTGTTTCCCTCATTCTCCTTTGATCGGATGTAGGGGGGTAACTACTGACAAACTACAAATTACTTGTTATCCCACCACTTCAGATTTTTACATTCAATTTCTGGAGACCTGGATTAAATATTCAGCTGCATTCCTAAATTAACGTAGTTAAGTGGTATCAGATCAGTCTTCAAGCCACAAAAGCAGGCATATAGATGTTCTCATTAATCAAAAAAAAGGCAGACAAGACATTTTTCCAGTAAAAAGAGAATATTCCCCTTGGAGGAACCCCAGTCCTTTACTGATACAAAGCATGAATTATACAAACTAACTATATGCTTTAGATGTAACAAATCAGATCAAATATTAAATTTGAAGACATCGCTTCTATCTTGAGTTGTTCCAAGACCACAGATCAATGAAGTCTAGGAGACTTTCTCACAGGAAGCCTTTCTATACCTTTGCCCTGTTCTCATATTCTTCTTTAGGCAGCGTATTGAGTGTTGTTAGGGTAAGGACAGGAGTCAGCTGGCCCCTTCTCTGCCCCATCATACACTCCTTGTATTTGAGTATCATAAAGCTTAAGGCACAGCCTGGGTCTTGTGGCTAGGCATGAGAATATTGGTGAGCATTTGCAACTTCAAATAGGGCAAAGAAAAGCTATCTAAAAGCTAAATAGCATATTTGCAAGTAAATATTGCAGTATACTAGATATCCAAATTATTATCAGTTTGGCTCATCAAAAATTAATTAGAAGCTACGTAACTGCAATTGAAGAAATTTGTTGGGCATTGAAAAGATTAAATATTTAAAGAGACTTAAAAATAATTGAAACCATATCTACTATTTTAATATTAAATTTCTTTTATTTTTACTGCTAGTGTGGCTACTAAGAAATCAAAACTCCATATGTATGTGCACCCGTGCAGACACGTACGACACACTCAGGTATATGTAACGTGTTTATATATAGTCTCCTAACATCTCTCTTCCTCTATAGCTAAGCTTGGGTAAACACGTTCAACTAATACAGGGGAGCTCTATTGGTAAAGCCAGAAGAAAGGCTGTCAACAGGCAATGGAAAACACACTTTTATTGCTAAGTATTTAACAAGGTCAACCGCCTCGGCAAGTGCAGGAAGAAAGATCCCACAGCAGACTCCGAATACAGCAGGGGATTACTCCAATTCATTAGCAGGTGCATCTTCTAATTACAGCCTTGGATATTAGTCCCCATACGGCTGAGCAGGCAGTAGCTCCTGCATTTTGCAGTATCCTCAGGATCAAGCTCACTGTTTTCTACCAAGCTTCAGGACAGCATGGCTTAATGCAATCCCACCACGTCAGCTTCAGACAGAAGTAAAAGTATTCAGCTTTCTCAAAGAATGCTTCTGACTCCTCACAGCTCAAAACCCAGAGAAGCCTGCTTCTCCGTTTTATGGGATTTGTTCCCCTGCTCCTGCCACGTCAAGAAACTGTAGGATCAACAACTCATCCTGTCAGCTCCATCTGTGGTAAAGATCTCACATTAATTTAGTGTAAAGGTGACACTAGTGAAGAAGAGAATAAAATGAGACTTTGAATCGTCTTTCCAGAAGGCTAATGGTAAAAAATTGGTAGCAATGCAACTTTGGCACCTTTCCAACTACAACACTTAGCGCAGTGCCCACAGCCCTGTCCCAGACATACTTTGTCATTCATGATGGCTCAGTATGAAACATAAATAAAATAGAAGTCGCCGGCACTACAGGCGCTCAGCTGTTTTGAGTTTTTTTTTCCCCTTCCCTGCCAACTAAACAAATAGTGAAATAGCAGAACTGCAGTTCAAGTGATAATGTCTGTGAGTAGGAAATTTGGTGGAGGTTGGTGGTGCGATGGAGTTCCTCGGGAAATTAACTCAATTAAGGAATGCAGGCAATAATGAAATGCACTTTCAAATGCAAGCTAAGGATATCCAGGAAAAAGGGAGTGAGAACGGGGGTTAACCATGCTTGTTGTACGCACTATTTCCATCTTAATAGTATCAATGCTACCTTATGAGGTTCAAAAGTATGATTAACATCTTGTGGGGTTAGAAAATGCTAAGATAGTTCACAAGTCTTGCTGCTGCTGCAGACAAGTAAATAACTTCTGAAAGTGGAATCCAAGAAATTCAGCAGAAATATTTCCAATCTGAAATAAAACGTGCATGCTAAAGAAAGGCACTTACATTAACAAGGGCTGCTTTTTAAGTTCAAAGGCATTAAGTTGTGGGCTACTGTCTAACTGCCTACCTGCTAACACATAATACTATTAAATTTTTTATTTTTACTACTCCAATACAACTACAGTCTGGTTACACTATAAAGTAAGATCTCTTGGGGTGCTTCGATTCAGACATTTACATCTGCCCTCGTATTGAAGCTCTTTCATGAGATTATTGTTTCTTCTGTCAGTTCAACTGAAAGCAATGAAAGTTACAGCAATGCATACATTCTTGTCAAATAATGCTTTAAAAGGGTCAAAGGATATTCGTGGGGGGAAAAAAACAATGCTTAACCGATTTCCTGGATTTAGGAGAGAATGAGTTTCAAACAGCTTGCACTTAACTGGTCAGATCTTCAAAATAATTGAGTAATGAAATAAACTCAGTTCTTCCAACAAGAGCTGACAGGTTTATATTAGAGGCAGCTGTGTGATACACCCTTTGCTGATATGACAGTATTTAAGTGGATTTCCTCTTACTCTAACTTAAAATGGAAATGTAACTAGAAAACAATCTCAGCATTACAGTTAAACTGAATGCCTTATAATTTGTGAATACACGCAACAATACAGAATGAATTATGTTAACTGAGGAAAAACTTTTTTTTTTTAATCCAATCCAAGATAAACTTCTACATGTGCAAAGTTAGTGCTCTGAGACTCTTCTGGGATATATTTTCTATATTCTGCAATTCAGGTACATTGCAGGATGGAGAATGTTGCTTATTACTAGAAGGTTGAAATACCTCTGGATCTCTTTACCACACCTGATAGCATATAAGTGGATCTTTTCACAGCATCAGAACATGAAAGCATAAGCTTTTTATAAACATACTGTACTTCTCTTTCTCTATATCAAAAGAATTAGCTTCACTACTATTAAATTTAATCTCATTTGCTGTTAGTACACTTGTATTTTGCTACCCAAAACTGACTTCTCTATCTCCTTCAGACACACTTTCACCTTCTTTTTGCCTTTTTTGTTTGTTTTTATTTTATTTTATTGTGGATCAGGGACTCTCTCTTTAATATTACAGATGAAATTTCCCAACAGTTCTGGGCTGTCCTCACTCTGCTCTCCCTGGATTTGGTGAGATTTATTACTGGCATGCATTAAGATTAGTCATAAGAAACAACTGTCTTTGCTGCCCTAATCTCTCACTTTTCAGAGATACTCTGCTTTGTGTTACTGCCATTTCTAACCTGCTTTCTGTTGGAAAATGAATAAGTAAATGCATATCTCCATCTACTGTTAAATGTCATTGCTAAGCAAACCTTTCGTCCTTTCCTGAAGTTGCTTATCTCTGAAGTTATTTATTTAACTCTAACTTTATTGTTTATCTCTGTGGAACACATTGGGATAAGCTGGTATACCAAATGTTAGAGAAAATAAAAGTATATGGGATTCTGTGGCACCTGGAGGACACACAGCTGTCAGTCAGTTGTCAACCCAGAGTCTGAGCAGGGTTTCCATTATGAATTCAGATGATTATTAATGTTTCGATTTGAAAAGCCGCACATAGTGTCAAACTCTTATGCATTTCCTGGGATTCTAAAATGTGATTCTCCTTTGACACTTTATGCCAAGTTTAGTCATCATATTAGTAAAAACACTTGTTTCTAATCAGTTTCCAAAGTTTTGTCAGAGAAATCAGTAGTGTACAATATGCTCTCACTCTCAAGTCCCATCCGTTGCTCTTGCTTTACACTGTTACAACCTGGAGGAATGGTAAGAGTTAACCAAGTCCATAAATGACACACAAAGGCAGCCTCACTCAATGCATAGATCTGATGCTTAGCCTGAAAAGTATATCAAATTCACTGACACTTGAAAAACAACAACCAACTTCTTAAATGTAGCTTTGCCTATGTGGATTGTATATCTGAAGAAAAATAAACTCAACTTGAGCTGGAAACCAGCATAAAAGCCGGGTAAATCTCCAGAGCCTTAAGTGCTTTAATTTCAGTCACTGGTACAAAAAGAACAGAGCTGGGAGGATACAGAAGAGGGCTGGCCGAGCATCAGGGAGGATGCAAGGGTGAACATAAGTACTGTATGAGTGCACTGCAGAGCCAAGAGGAGACCAGAGCAGACCCAGGGCTGCAGCAGGATGTCAGAGCTTTCTAGTGGAAGCAGCAAGAGCCTGGAGAAAGTTGATGCTAGTTAAAAAGGACTGCAAAGAAACAGGAGCCCCAGAAGCTGGCCTTTTGATACACAGCCACCAACACATTTGCAACTGCAAATCAAGGCTCCCCTAATGTCTTCTCCCATTTCCAAGCACCCACACTGCTCCACTCTATGCTTTCTGGACCAGACCATCTAGTTTTACACGCCAGACTATAGAAAAGCTTCAACAAGTGCAAAGCAATACGCAATCAGAACTGATGCAGAAGGCATCTCTGCCACAGATTCCACACGCGAAACGTCTTGAGCTCACCCATGTAAACACCTCCTGCTGTCTGCTCTTGGAGAGAGATGGTTAGATGGACTTTTCCAAGAAGTCACCAAACTATCAGAAATACTCACCCATAAAATAAGGCAGTGTCAGACTGCTTCAGTCGGTAAAGGCTGGCTTCCTTGGCATGCTGTAAATCCCAACAAACACGGTAGAAATACAATGCCTCGTAGGCTGCACAGCAGAGCAAGCCTGAACAGCAAGTATCTGAACTGCCTTCAATCTCATTAGGTGCTCAGTAGTCCCAGAGCAATCTTTTGATTTGTGCTGAAAACCAAAGCAACTACAAGTAGCCTATCAAATGTAAAGGAGTTTAGAATAACCTTGTTATGAAATATTCTGAATTCTCTTCAGACACAGCCCAAGACTCCTGACTCCATTTGAAGTCCTTGATTAGTAGACCCCAGCCAGAAAAATGTCAATAAGTCCAGGTAGAGCTTGGCACGAGATGAAAAGACTAATTTAGCCACTGTCGGCAAAGAAATCACCCAATGCACCTGGAACCCCACCTAAATCTAGACATGGCTGAAGTATAATAATGAAATACACACGAAAACTATTCATAACAGGGCAGCACTTGAGACGCAAACTGGCCTTATCACTGACAAAAATTTCTGACTTGTGCAGACACACCTTTACATATAGAGTTAGCCGTGCTTGCAAGATAACTGCCTGTGCTATCAGGTGGTTGGACCCCCTTCTTCCACAACAGTTCATCATGCCGGCAAGTAACTGTGTTCAATTAAAATCTCTTTGGAAATATGATCCCACAGAAAAAAATGCATTTGAGTTTATTGTGCTTTGTCTTTTTTTGAAGTCCTTCTAAAATCTCAGATAATATCAAAATCATACTGCAGTTCTGCATGTATTTAATTCAATTAGCACAATTCATATCAAGGGTATATTTTTTTCAGTCCACTCACCCTTAAACAATTGGATACTGAAAAAAAAGCCCGCAGCTATCTATCTGCATAGCACTGCAAATGTTTTGAACACCAGTAAAATAAAGTTCATTGACCTGAATTTATCTCTGGTGTAACTCCACTGACTTCAGTGGGCTTTTGCCAGTGATAAATTTGCCCACTGGGTTCTAGGACATGAAATTATTATGAAATCACAGTTTGAGGAAATGTCAATGAACAGGTTTGGATGTGGAGAAGCCTGTGCATCAAGAAACTCTTCTTTTTATAAATCTGCAAACCTTTGGCAGTTTGCAAAATACTGCTCTTGGAAACATTTTTAAGAGCTATAAATAGTCTACTAAGGCCATGATAAATTACAATATGTGAAGGCTGGAAGACTAGGCATCTGCAGCTCCGGGTTTTTAGTGGGGGCTTTCAAGACTCCTCTGACTCAAGACAATTTTCAGACTAAATTTTCATGTGTGTGTGAGTGTGTGTGTGTCTCTATATGTGCACGTTAGAGTCACTTCTTTTGGGTTCTTTCTGTTTCTAATGAAAAATAGCATTTTCAAAGTCACAAACTGACACCATTTGAAGAAACTGAAGTGCCCTGACAAATTCCCAATGAAAAAAAATAGAGAAAGGCCCAAGTTCATACAGTTTGATGTCCCTGAAGCGTCTAAGTTTCAGAAGCCCCTTAACTGTCTTTCTCAAGCAGCGTCAGAAATCTTTATGTAACATCCTGAACTCTTGAGCAGATATGAAGTTACAGCCACATGCTCTGCCCTCCTGGAATAGTGACCAAAAGGGTGGAATTTCAGCAGCTCTCACTCGCATTCAGAGTAGAAATAGTTATATATTCCTACTAACTCACCTGCTTTTATCAACAAAAAAATACTGCTCTGTTTGCTCAGTAAGTTTAAGGAATGATATAGCAAGATGGCACACACACATCGTAAAAAGTATGAAGCAATAAGTAGAGGGGGGGGAAAAATGTACAATCAAATTCTCAGCTGGTGTAAGTCAGCTTAGGAGTTCAAGTTAATGACTACAGTGCAACTTCAGTCTTTCAGATCCATAGCACACATTGTGTTTTTGCAATCAATCAATCAAAAAAAAGAAGATGTGACAACCACTATCCAATGATAACTATTTTAGAGCAGCCATTACAATTACACCCGGGCAATTATCCCAGTGCCAGAGACTGAAGGGAAGTATGTTTTCCCCTTTCTATTTCACTGTGCAAGGACAATAAAAAGTAGCTAAAGAATATATTAATGGTACTTCAAATAATATACTTGATTACATCTACTGCGGAATAATTTCCTTCATGTTTTTGTAACTAATCTGACCACGAAAAACAAATTTCTGTCTACAGTTTGTACCATTATAAACTCAACTCATTTGATGTTAAAATCTACAGTTTAATTGCTTGATTTAGATTTGGCCAGTAAAATGCTTACTGAAACGTTACTCTCTTAATTATGTTAATTTATAACTGAAAAGCTAAATATACAAAGCAATAATATTAATTATTTACTTGCCCATTAAAGCTGAATATTTATTACAAAGCTAATTGGCTTCATAAGTCTGCCAAAAATTAAAAACAAGTTTATGAACTGATTTATACAGGAATGATACTGTTGTATCTCTCAGCAGGTTGTTTGTGTTTAATGGATTGCTCTGATATACAAGTCCATGTCTTTCTTATAGTGTGTTACATATAGTATTTTCAAAACATTTTACTTTTTTTCCTTGATAAAGATGCAGTTGTGACTTAAAGCAAGCTCCTTTACTCTTCTGTACCCAAAATCCTTTATGCAGTGTGATGGACTTTCACTGGTCTGTAATAATTTATGAAGATTGCAT
Organism: Neomorphus geoffroyi; assembly: GCA_033558235.1. Taxonomy (NCBI): domain Eukaryota; kingdom Metazoa; phylum Chordata; class Aves; order Cuculiformes; family Neomorphidae; genus Neomorphus; species Neomorphus geoffroyi. Next base: position 58,078,277 of record JAUMJM010000020.1, read on the forward strand.
CTCGCCCGGTCATTTAAATGTTCACTGAATGTAGGACTACATTGGGTTAAAACAGCCAAAAAGGGAAACACAATAGCTCAAAATAACCCAGCTTCTAGCCAGAACAGCAGGACTGTTAAGAAACAATACCCAGTAGTGAGGAGTTTCCATCCTCACTAACATTTCAGCTTCATTTCCATATGCAAGATAACTAAGATATTCAATATTTATTTATTCATGCATCCTCACAATAACACAATTAAGTTACTAATGCTTACAGAACAATTTGAGTGTTACCTTAATGTATGATGAAAGGCTAATTTTGCTTGCTGTCTAGACGGAAATTCTAATTCCATTTGGCAACGTCTTTCAACTCTACCACAAAGCAGATACCTTCTCTTCCTGATTATGTTCCTTAAATATGTGACTTTCCCAGAGAGCGACTGGATTACTAAAGAGCTGCGGTGGCCTGGTCATCAGCGTGAGGCAGAACGGACCGCTGTCATCTTCATTTTTGCTCATGCTCCTATGAAAGCCCTCTCTGACTGAGGCCTACTGATAACTGGTCTGTGGAGTGCACAGGATAAACCGAATAAAAACATCCAACCCCGAGACAGCTCGCTAAGACAGTAACCAGCACGTTCAGTTTTTATTCGTGTGCGTATCCTCAAAACAAGCTCTAAATGACGGTCTAAAGTTCCAGCCGTGGTGTAATTATATCACAAAAGGAGGACAGAAACGTCCAAGAAAGAGAGGCAAAAGGCCAGTGGATTCAGTGTCTCATCTTACGTGAGAAGGAACGGGTTGAATCACAGTTTAAAACTTTGCTGCGCTTGATTTTTTACCTGCAACTCCTCTGCTGCTTTCTGCAGCCCAGAGGCTGAGCCGGCCACGTGGAAGCTGTGAACCTCTGTCTTGGGGAAAAAGCAGCCGTATCTCACACTGCCCGAGAGGCTGAATTTAGGACATGCAGTTGACGTTTTTGATGATGAAACTGATAAAGTTAAAAAAAGCTGAAACCAAACTTCTAACTACAAATGGGGTTTCTTTGTCCATGTGTTAGCTCCCATAGCAATAAAACAGACATGAGCCAGGAGTAAGTTTATCCAACATTTGCCTTTTATAAAATTATGCAGAACATGGATCTTCATACCAGCAGAAGACATGCTAGTATGTCTCAGTACCAGTGCTTTCTGTCTAACCAGCTCAGTCTAACACTGTACTGTGTGGATTCAAGACATAGAACCCACCAAGAACTGGCAAGAGCCAGAAGAAAATTTTAACAGATAAATCCAGCCTGTGATGATGAAGGCACACAGTTTCTGACAGTTTAATTCAATACCCCCCAAAATGACAGAGGGTGATATTTCAAGTGACTAAATTAAACCAGGTTCAAACTAGAGCTATTTCATATACACATCCAAAGCCTGGGGGTTGTGTGCCAGGTTGCCGCAGGCATCCCTATGCCTACAAGCCAGATGGGACGTGGGTGAAGGGTGCCTTACCCTCAGTCTCAGTGTGCAGATCTCCACATGGCCACTTGCACAGAGGTTCTCTTTATCCTCTTGAAAGGGCATACACTTTGCATCCTTTCTAGTAAGACCTGATTAAAAGGCTGCTGTCATCACTGCAAGACAGCCTATTAGCTTTTGGATTTAAATCAGCATTGGAGAGTTTGTCCTGCTGCCTACTGGGCTATGGCTACAACAAACTTATGCACATTAAACAGTCACGGAAGCAATCACATCTCTTGCTTTGTGTTATCATATATCCAGAGTCTGGCGTAACCCACTTCTCCGTGGGCTTGTACAGATTGATAAGAGATCTATGTGACGACATTCACTTACACAATGCTGCTGCTGCTTTTAAAGCTTCGCCTCAAATGTTTGGCTTGTCTAAATTACATCCGCAGCTTCTTCCTCCCGACAAAGCACAGCTCAATGAGATAATAGCAGGGAATCACTCACTTGGGCAGAGTAGGAAATATTTCTACCTTTAAAATATACATTCGTAATTAGACCAAAACTCAAAGGCTCAGGAAAATTAATTATTCAGAAAGCTATTATGAGTTGAAGTTCAAGCAAAACTCGTTTTTTGCTATTTCATAGAAATTTCAACATTTTTTGAAAACTTTAACCATATATTTCTTAAGGAAAAAAAGTTATTTTGAACTGAAATTCAAGCCTTTTTCTTAAAAACCTATGGAAGAAACTAATGTTTACTGAACTCCAGAAGTCTTATGCTGTTCTGTTTTGGTTTTAGCCCAGAGTTTGCTGAACCTGGCCTCTCCCTCACTATTATGAAGGTATTACTGGTTTGGCACCAACCAGTGCCAACACATCAGACTGCAAAATTCAGATCAGGTCTGGCATGAAGCAGCAAACCTCACAGATAAAAACCTGGTACGAGGCACTCCTAGTAAACAAAGTTAATACTGCATGACAGACAACTAGCAGAAGAGAGCATGGCAAACAGAAGATAATTGTCAAGCATGGGGTATTTTTAGCAACAATCAACCAAAATGCCTTAGACATCAATTTCAAGCTACTTAATCCTCTTAATGACATGCTATGGCATTTGTTTATGATTAGGGTTTCACTTTGTTTTCTATAGAAGATTCCCCTAAGACTCTCGCATTCAATGTGCTTTGTAAATAGTTCTGCAAATACCCTGAGTATTAGGTTAGAGTTTAGTTATCACAGTGCTAAATTATTCCAGCTGGGTCATTATTAATTCTCCTAATTTTACTATCATTCTCTATCATTACAACAATGCAGCACCCTATGGATACATTTATTACAAAGCATAAATCCAGTAGTTCTATAAGACACCAGAATGCCTACTCTGCAATCTTTATGCAAAAGCCCAAGGAATGTTTAAAGAGAATTATCTTTAGGACCACTTTTTAAAGTCTTATCTCTAGATTCCCATCCTCCACACACCTATTACATTTTTGTATGATGTTAGATAAGTTTTCTCTATGTGATACTCCACTGCAGTACAGGCTACTGCTCAAGGCAAAACTCTTTCATAGTAAATACACTGGGGACAGGGATGGTGCAGAGAAAGCGAAGAAGAAGAATATACTGCTGTACACAGCAATTTCCATTAAGAGAAAGCATTTATAAAAATAGACATTTAAAAATATCTTAAAGCATATTCCCCTTCCCCTTCAGAGAATTTATGCTACTGCGCATATCTTTTTTTTCCTAAACACAAGCATATGTTTGATTTGGTCTCAATTCAGAAAAGCAACTCATTCAGGGCAGAGCCTTTAGCACCTGCTTAAAACCTGTCAGAGAAGTTAAGCAGATACTTCAAGCGTTCTCCAAAATCAGGACCTTAACTGGATTTATGAGGGCATAAATCCCTCCACGTCCTGCATTGGCGCATACAGATTTTGAAATTTTGATTCTGTTACCAAGGCAACTCTCTACCTGTTTGGACACTTTTGAGTCCAGTGACAAGAGGTCATAACTCTGTTTTAAGCAGCTGTTCTGAAACAGCCCTGAACGTTGCAGTACTGTTCCCTTCAACCTCCCCAGCTTACCTCCCTTCTTCAGTAAAATTACAGAATTGTCTAAGCATAGCAGACCACAGACAGTAGTAGTTGGCAGTAGTAGTGCTGGTTTTGTTACTTCACTCCAGACTTGCCTATACTCTTTGTGAACATTGCGTCACAGCAACTTCCGTTGGCTGCCCATCAGTTTTAGGGTCCACAGTCACATCGTCTGAGCTGTCCTGAAGCAATGGTCCCTACACAGCAATGCCTTGTTTTGGGTGTGTGCAACTCTTTGTGGGTTTTATTTATTTATTCGTTTGTTTGTTTGTTTGTTTGTTTGTTTTTAATGACTGGGGCTCATCCACACTTGGGAAATGTTCTTTTTGGTCCGTCATCCAAGCAACTAAGGAAAGTTATTAAGGCAGACCCTTCTTACACTCCACAGCCAAAACAGCTAAGATCATTAGAGTTAAAAATTAACAAAATCTTTAAGAGAAGTTTATTAAAGTCAGGTACATAGCCATTAGTGGTCATTGGCAAGTAGATGCCTTGCTACCTGGGAACGTACATCTCTGCTAAAAGCGTCTACCAATCTAATAAAAAATGCTTGACAGCTACAAGCTTGAGCTCAGCTCTCCCTCAGATATAAGAGCACTGGCCTTAATTGAGCATCAGACTCCCAGCTAAAGACAAAGTGGTTCTGCTTTCCTCTCTTTTGGATTAGCCACCCAATCAGAGAAGGAAATTAGATTACTTCAGGCTTAATAAAACATGGTAGATATTATTTGCTGCTCACAGGTTATGTGCAAGTTCAACAACTTGCTCAGTATCTTTTTGGGTATTTACAAACCTCTGTTTCCCTTGTACTGTCCTCTGTGATGATGGGAACTCTGTTTGCCTTCCTGCAGACTTCTAACAATTGCCCTATTGCCATAGAGCCACCATAAATAATTCGGTGGGTACATTTCAGAAAACCATGCTGACCCAAATATATCACACTTATCTAAATAGTCCTTATCTTGTTCTTGCCTTTGCTCATAACACCTTGTTACAGGGAACACTGTTATAGATCGGACACGATTATTAACCTTTTTGTGAAGAACACTGCAATATAACGGCATTTGGTATTTCTGTCTTTTCTGTCTAGTCCATTTATTTGCTTCCCCTTTTTACTGAGGGACTTTTGCCTTCCTCTCACTTCCAGTTCTTCTGTAAGTCATTTCATAAACTTTTACAGCTATAGCTGACTTTGCCTATGTGGCTGCACAACTCTTTTCTTAGCCACGCACATATTGGTGCAAACCTGGTAAGCATTTCACATTAGTAAAAAGGTTCTGGCGTATCCCTGCTAATTCCTTAAGACATTAAGATTGATACTAAGTTTAGACTTCAGAAGGGGCTTGGTTACAAGCTCTGGATGCAGAGGATCTCTGGAGGCCACAATATGCCTCCCACGTGCACTACTCCAGCACAGAAGATGACACTATGACAACATTAGTCTTCTCACAAAGCCGGATTGAAGAGCACAGGGGGAAGGGTTGAACACAAACCTTCTCAATTTTCACTCCATCCCCCTCCTGTCTGTGTGCTGTGATTAAAAGAGATGCAGCAAATATGCACATATCCAGGCAATTACTCACTGTGTGAACAATCAGAGGATAGGATGGAGGTCTCCTAGACCCACAGCCCCTGCGTCCTCTACACGCAGCCAACAACCTACCCCAGGCATTGCTGAAGACTAAACTCGGTATGAGTTCGGTACGAGTTTGCCAGCTTCCTTAGTCTTAGTTAAATGCATTTTCTCAAATCATCACTGCAAACTCCTTCACAAAAGACTTTCAAATTCAACAAAAAATAGTCTAAAAATAACTGCTTTCTCTTCTTGGACTGTAGCGACTTAACAGAGCCAAGAACTAGCAATTTATTTCATGTTCAGCTAAACTGATTGATATATTGTAAGTTGCATTGATTAGCAAAGCTTTGGCTTTAAATCTCGAATGGGATTCTGGTGAAACACATAGAAATCATTTAATACAATAAATTTGATAAGTGAACCGTATGCAGGCATTAAAAAAATATATACATATAAAATAACCAGGTAAAAGGTTTGGATGTGCCCTATATTTTTATTCTTCATTAGAATGAAAAGTATTAAAGAAATTGGTCATAAACTGGCAGGACTATATATTTTCTAGATCATCCTTGGATTTCAGAGGCCAATCTACTTCTGCTCTACACTCAAGGTAGCCATATACATTCTGCAAAACACGGTACGCAACAGGCATTGAGAATCTTCAATTCTACCCTATAAAGGTCTGCAGATGAAAGAGGCCGAGATATGGGACCCTCACCTAGAAGAGCTCACAGAGAGAGGATGGGACTCTGTTAGCAGTGGGAAACAGGGACACACACAGGAAAGAACTAATCAGAGGTCCCGTTTCTTTGCTGTGTTACTCCCCCCAAATTATCTAGTCTTTGTACAGCAGAGCCCCAAAAAGCTCAGCTTCATTGCACTACTTTAATTAAAAAATTTGTACAAAGGCATCTTCAGTATAATATAATACTTGGGCTTCTTCCAAGTAACTATCGGTAGGACAAGGTGAAATAGCCTTAAGTTGCGCCAGGGGAGGTTTAGATTGGATATTAGGAAATATTTCTTTATTGAAGTGATCAAACAATGTAACAGGCTGCCCAGGGAAGTGGTGGAGTCTCCATCCCTGAAGGTGTTCCAAAAAACATGTAGACGTGGCACTTCAGGACATATTTTAGTAAGTATGGTGATGCTGGTCCAATGGTCGGACTTGGTGATCTTAGAGGTGTTTTCCAACCTTAGTAAATGATTCTATATGAAAGCATGGGGTTTTCCCCTCTCAGCATTTTTCATTTCAGCCTATGTTCCAAACAAGCTCAAAAGCAAAATTTCATTTTAAATACATCATCCTCTGCCCAAACCCAGCCTGCTCGAACACTTCAAAAGTTAGGTGATGTGTCCTACACTTCTGGCTAACAACACATTTGTGTCCTCAGCTGTCTTTCTCTAGCCCACTGATCAGCATGAAGTTATTTTCCTCACTGAGGACAATAGCCTTGTAAAAATGTCCCATAACCACCTCCAATCAAAACACCATCTGCCCTCCTCCTACCCTACCTTCACAGTTTCTCTCTTGAATATTCTGGTGGCATTGTTTTCTTCAATACCTTTTGGATTTTGAACATCTTGGTCACCACCCCTCCTAATCTCTTCTATTCTAATGAATATAAACATAATTTTCTTAACCTCTTCTCCTAGTTTGTAACCCCTAAGGCCCTTTATCATCCTTGTTAAGACTGCATCCATAATTAAGGAGTCTAAAAAGTTCAAGAGGAATGAAAAATAAATGCCTACTTAATACAAATTGTTACATGAATAACCAACATCTCCCCCCAGACACACCTTTCCCATTCCATCCTGAGTGCTCAGTGTCAAAGGGCAATTTGTCTGCTTATTCCTGCACATCAAGCGACTTAGCCAGGGCAGCTTTTGAAGCTGCAAGGTGCACCACTCCTCCCAAGTGCATACCGCAATGTTCATCTTGGTGGTATTCGTGTTAACTCATTACAGCTACACATGCAGACACATGCATTTGTATCCTTTGCAGACAACTGAAAATCCACACCCTGCCATCCATCTGCCCACTCGCAGGCACACAGCCAAGTTCATACGTATACACAGAGATGGCCGCTTGTTCCCTGCAGGTATGCACAGGTATGCATGTACATAAAGGTAGTGACATGCTCAATATCACTGTTACCAAAGAAAGTGAACACTGACCGCTTTCGCTATAGAATTGCAGATGAAGATAACACATCAACCAGCCTTCAGACCCTACTGTGTCCGGCATTTATTAGTTGTATAGATCCTTGAATTTTCCACTGATAAGCAGTGTAGAAGCCTCTTAGGGATGAACCTAACATCACAAAAATGCTCAGGGCTCAGAAGATAGACAATTTGGCAGGGGATATCACTGTGTCCTTACCGATTATGCTATATGATATTTAGAATTTGGAATTTACCACAGCAGATCAGACAAGTGCTGTTTAGACCAGAAACTGAATCAGACAGTAGTAAAAGCAGATGCTTCAGGTAAGGGTTTAAGAAACCCTTGCAAAAAATCATAGAACAACTAAAGCATCTGGGCTGTTTGCTTCCTGATGTTGATTAACCAGAGAGACGGCAGATAACCTGAACAGGAAGAATTTCTCCACCTCTCTCAAGCACGGCCCTTTCTATCCTTACCATCGTACGCTGAATGGTCTCACAGCTCTGAAGTGACGTCCAGCCCCTTGGACTTCAGCTCTTGAGCTTTTGCCCTTGGTGGCACCTTGTCGCAATGTGTCCCCCAGCCTCAGCAACTCAACAGCTCCTCCCACATCCACAAAATATGAAATCACAAGCTCATGACCAACATGCTGTTCTTGTAAGACATTCCTTGTAAAATTTGCTCACACATTAGTGAATCACTTCCAAACTGTTTTGCATAAGCGAATTTAAGGTATTTCATTATGGAAACGTATGCCAAAACACCTTCCCACAGAGCTTCATACTGTCACAGTATGACGCAGTTACGTTGAGTCGAGACTGCGGTACGTTTTACCAAACACAAAGTTGCTACCTGTTTGTAACGGGGTAATGATCTATGCAAGTATAAAAGGTGAAAATGCATTTATTTGTCCTTGGCATGCTTTGTAACTACATATCTGCTACTCAGCAGATACAGCCAGCCGTAACAACCTGCAGAAGGAAATGGTACTAAAAAACCCTATAGCCCACACCAAACTTACAACTCTATTTTTCTTTGCCATTATTATCTATCAGAAGATGGTTACTATGAAACATTATCTACATATTTTATCATGCATACATTTATGCTACAGGAACAAATCAGCAGCTGAAAATAGCTTTATACTCCACCAAGAAATATCACTGCCTTACAAGATCTTAAGTTGGTAGTTCTTTATCAGTATCTTATTTATCTAGGCAATTCCCGTGCCACTGAGCTTCATCATTACTAAGGGTGGGTGGCATACGCTGCTGTTCAATACTACTGGCCTTTGCAAAGAAAATGCAGCTCCAGCTTTGAAGCGTGAGGATGCTCAGTCGCTTGACTGGGTTAGTGCTGTAGGATGCAATATACATTTACAACTCTGCTATTTACTGCCAAAATATCAACCCATCAGCATAATTCAGGCAAAGCCTACAACTTCCTTCTTCAGAGGCAGACCTTCAGCCTCTGAGCCGCACCTGGTACGTAGAGTAGAAGATAAACAAGAAAGCATGTTTCCTCAAGCCTTTGACATCCAACAGCTTTTTCTTTCCTCAAGAACTTCACTGTCACCAAGCTACTCATCATGTTGTTTTCTGCAGCTTTGAGTGCTCTCGCTAAGCAGCCTGGCAAGGAAGACAAGAAGCCTGAGGAATCAGAGGCTTTTGAGGGCATGCGGGTCACAACTTCCCTCTTCCAAAGCAGCAAGCCTGAAGACCTGTCTTGTGCTGTAGTCTTCACAGCTCTCCTCCTCTGCGCTATGGAGGCAGAGCCCAGCGCAGCCCAGCAGCTCTGGGACAGCAACCAAAGAGCTGTGATTTCCAGGCTGTCTCCGTTATGACATGGGTTCCCAGGGCTTTTGATCTCTGCTTGAGCTGTCTATCAGACAACAGAACAACTTTTTCTTCCCCTTTCACCAGCTAACTGCAAATTTTGACCTTAAATCAACTTTTCCTGGACAATTTTGAGTAGCTGCCACATAGCTACTTCTCATTACAACACACTGGATGAGATTTTCCTATTGTTAGGAGCCTGAAATAATGAAGTTCATATATCCTCTCCAGATACATAGGTTTGTACGCTAGCATAAGAGTTATGCTAATAATTCTCCTTTCCTCCTGTAGATCCAAGCTAAAGAAGCTCATACCTAACCCCACTACTATCTGGGCAACAGCACTAATAGAACTCAGAATAGAGAAAACTGTTACTGAGCTACAGCACATCCACCAGTTTTTGGTCTGCAAACCAAGCAAATAATTTCATGAGCTCGCCTCTAGTTCTCGAGCCACAAATAATGGGGCAAAACAACAGTTCACAAAGCTCCTGGCTCAAACAAGGTAATAACATTCAGTAGTGATCAACACATGCTTTAATTGTTGCCTTTAGGACATAACAGATTGGGGACAGTCTACATACAAGGCAATTACATAACTATGAAGATCTATAAATACTATTAGAAGTCCAGTTGATGGAAACGAATTGCAAAGTATAGACTTGTGAATGCAAAGCCAGTTCTGTTAGACTTGGCTGCTGGTTAAAAAATGAAAAAAGAAAACCTTATTTCCTTTTACTGGTGAAAGGTGCTCGCTTGACAGCCCTGTACAGTGATCTATTTATTCAAAGTAACACTGGCAGCAATGGTACAACATTTCTTCCAATGCACCCAACCCTATATCTATTTTCAGTTCCATCAGTAAGCTAAAGGTTAAAGCTATTTATTTAAACCCACACCCACATGCCATTTAAATTGACCCAAATTATTGTCTGAGTTGTAACCTCTCTGTATTAAAGTCCCCTCAGGGGCTGCTTCTTCATTTCAGGCTCAGAAAATTCCTCCCTCACAGGATAAAAGCGGGGTAAGGAGCATCTCCAAATAGAAATGGAGAAGGAAAGTGGGTGGGAGTTGATCTTCAAAGAATGCCTTTTAGTGTTGTGGATACTGCAGAAAACTTCAGTTTTATTAGTTAAATATCTAGAGGTGTTAACTCCAGTCAAAATACATTTTAGCAATATGAAATCTCATTGTCATTCCCATTTAAAGAATTGCTTAAAAAAAAAAAAGAAAAACACTACATGTTCTGCCTGCCTTTGTGCTATAGCAGGAATGAAACCCATCAAAACACCCCAAAATGGAAAAGAAGAAGTAGTCCCACACATTCAGCTCACTATGGAAATAATCCTCTGCAAACAATCCTCTCTGTGCCAGAGGACCAGGAGGACTGAGGAGGAACAGGAGCCTCTCACAGTCATGCACCAGTTAACATGTGCAAAGTGCCATCCCAGGAGTGAAATTACTCTCTAGGCTGATAAAAGGCAAAGGGAAAGCAGCATCTGGCCTACAATATTTAGCCTTTTCTACACAGTTTAATGCTGTGTGAAGCATGGTAAAAGCAAAGCTTCCTCAGCCCCGGGAAGACAGCTGGCGATGAAACGCAGCAGGGACACCATATGATAGAAGGCTCCTAATTACAAAATCTCTGTCTTGCCTGTCAGAGCAACCACACTGTAGTACAGAGCAGCTCATGAGGAGCCGGGGAAAATCAAGCAGAGATAAGACTTGAAATCCATCTCCAGATGCAAACTTCCCATGCCTTTGTGTACAGCTGGCTCTTGGATCTACCTCCAGCTCAAAAAGCTGTGGTTCAGCAAAGTCAAGATATCCCCAAGATTCAGGACTAGTCCAGCTTCGACTTCTGATGGGAAAAGCCAGCCATACAAGGAGATATTGAGTGGAGAAGGAGCACAGATCCCCAATCCCATCAGCGTGATTGAGAGTCCTCAGACACCAAGATCCACTCGCACCAACACAGAGCAAAAGGATGGGGAAAAATAGTAACCCAAGAGGTCTGAATTTCATTTGATGTTCACTAGACACATAGGAGGAAAAGGACTTTCTCTTTCAACCTCTACAGATCACCTCATTACATACCGGTACTGTCAATTGCTATTCAAGCACCCAGAGGTAAAGGCGCAGTACACTTTGAACAAGCTGAAAAACATACTTAAAGACATTACTATTACAGAGAGGAAGGCAAACCCCACCAGTACCATGAAAGCAGGCCTGCAGAGAACCAAGGGAGGTGACTCCCTGCTGATGGACAGACTGGTACTGGTATTCGCTAATGACGGTTTAAAACCCGCTACCTTTATGCTGGGCTTAAGGCAACACTGTGACTACACAAACCCTCTTGGTTTCCTAACAGCAGCATTTCACTGGGATCACTGCAGTGACACAAAGGGCCACATGTCAATGGACTTCTAAATCTGGGCTTTCCCTCCTCCCTCCTTCTTTGGTCACTGAAGCTCTGCTATTATTAAGTGCATTGGCACCATTGGAATTATAAGGGCACCACTGTCTGCTGGGAAGGAAGCAAGCAGTGATATTTTCAGCTGTACTGCCAGCATGTTTCTACAGTACCATGAGGGGGGAAAAAAGAAACCCTGAAAGAGCTGGCTGAACTCTACAGTAAATAGAATTGAGTTCCTGCTAAACCATATGACTTTTGCTAGATTTTAAGTACAAATGATAAAAGTAGTTTATCAGCTTTATGCTGAGCAAGAAAGGGATAAAAAAATTAGATTTTTACAATTCAGTATGAGGCAACTCCAGCCCTGCAGAATCAGCATCATCCAGGCTGTGCGTGGGTGGCAGAGTTGGATATCTAATTTTTGAGACAACAGTAGATAGCTATTTAAAGCCATTGCTCAAAGGGTTTAAATAATGGGTTATAAACCATCTCATCATCATGTGCTGTATAGATGATGAAAACCAAGTTAGATGTCATAGGCTGTACAAGTTTTTGTGAAATCTGACAGGTGACGCTTTCGGCCAAGGGACAGAAGCACTTAATGCCAGAGGCTTCATTTGTGACCATGTTTTAATTCCAACAAGTGTTTGCTTCCCATGAGAGTAAATTTTTCATGAATTGGGGTAAATTTGACCAATACTGGTTAAAGTTTCATAGTTACTAAGTATGTGCCTAGAAGACAGCATGACAAAACTTTCCAGTCAGGAGTTCTGATACATATGTTTCTTAATTATGCTAAAGCATTACAAGACTCAAACAGCCCTAACTAAAACCAAGTTAAACCAGTGCTGCTGGTTTTGAAGAAGAAACAATAATGAGGAAGAACTGTTTAAAAAATAGTAACATAATGTACTAGTAAACACAAAAGAAGTCAGTCAGGAAAGTACGTAGACTTTCATTTCAGAGAAGAAAAATGGACACAGAGAAATTCTCAAATAGTAAAACAAGACTGATAAGCATTAACTCTCCACAATATTAAATTACATATCAAAAAAAAAATAAAGGAAGAAAAAAAAGCAGGAGCAATGAGTCCTGATAGGGGAAAATGACTGAATTAACATATCAAAGGAAGGAGATAGGAGAATAATCCAGAGGGTAATACAAAAGAAAAGTTTAAGGGACACCTTGGGATAAATTTTCTTTGTCTGCCATGGAGATGAACCTGACTTCTTTAGTGATTTACATCACAGCAAGTGTTTATAGAATTTAATTATTGGAAAGACTAGAAGTGGCAACAGCTGAAGAGACACCTAGTTTCTACAGAGCAAGCGACTACTCGTGGCGGTAAACGACCAAAGGGTCATCCATGCTCTGCACAGGAAAACAGGTTCCTTGTTACTTTTTTTGATTGGGCTGGAAATGTAGTGATCGTACAGTTTACAAGGAAATATGCACACAGTGTATCGCCTGAGGGACTCCTTGGGCAATGTCTTTGAGAAGGATAATCCTGCTTACTTTCCTAAGACCATCGATATCTTATCACAATGCAGAATACCTTTGGCTCGTGCTTTTATTTTTTGAGATTTAAGATCTGGAAATAGTTTACCCTATTTATTTATTTATTTTTAAACTGTAATGGAGTTTATTTTGCCTCAAGGTATTCTCCTTTCCCAGCCCAACAACTCTGTGACCACTTTGCAGGTGCAGTGGTGCACCCAAGGCAGATTTTCTTCCCTGAACTGTACTGCATCCAATGGGATAAGTCAAAATAAGGAGCAGAAGATACTAATTTCTGAACTTCATTCTCCAATGTATGTGACAGATGATACAGATAACTCCAGATGACTGACCTACATCCAATAATCATACACATGGCAGATATGATCTTTAGATGAAATTCAGTCTGGAAGTTTAAATGGAAAAGGAAATCAGATAATTAAAATCCTGCCTTTAGTAATACATTTTTTAAAGTGACAAAATCTATAAAAACCTCAGGCAGAAATATAAAATACAGCTGAAAGATTCATTGAAAACCAAATTAATATTTTAATTCTGTCAACATGGAAAAAAGTCTCTAAATGAGATGAAGTTCAGAATGAGTACCAAGCACAGTGATTTATCACCTTTTCGTCGTAATTTAAATTACTGTTTCTTTAATGTTCACCAAATTCCTCCTGTAGAGTTTCAGCCTTCGTTTCTCATGAAAAAAGCAGCTTGCACTTTCAGTGCTCTGTGTAGCGCTTCAGAAAAAGAAACATTCAATTGAGAAAAAGCCAGCGGTTTTCCAATAGCTGTGTTGAAAATCAATTAGGCTGAAGGACCAGAGGTGGGATTATTAAAGCTTTCTTCACCTCTGTAGCGCTGCACTTGCTCTCTAACCACTATGAAGGGACTTGTTTGCCACACAGTCTCCATGAACAATAGGTTTCAAACAGTGAAATTAAAGATACTGAATGCTTTCAAAGCCAGATCAGTTGGCCAGGGCAATATTTTCACTACATACACTTTAAATGATTTTTCCTTAAGCATACTCTCTCAAGAAGTAGTAAAGACTAACTAAAATAAACAAAGTAAAGGATTTAGCTTGGCTGCTTTGAAGAGCCTACAGCAATCACTACACTGGAGGTTGCCAAAATTGCAGTCTTAATTAAGTGAAGTTTAATTGTTAAATCAACTAAAATTTAATACAATTGAGTGATGTAACATGTTTATGTAAATTGATCAAAAGCAAAGTTAGCAGCCACGCATACATCCATATTTAATATGATTTTAATATTCAGTTGATACTCAGCATACAACTGCTTTCCTTAAATGTATGTGATGATTACAACCACATTGTCAAGCTTGTCCAAAATTCTCATCATCAGAGACATGAAAATTTACATTTGCTGCTCTCATATTCAAATTTCTACTCTTTCACATAAGTATACCAGCACATGAAGTACCCTGAATAGTGATATTTCATGGCAAAAGGATAGGAGAGTGTCATGTTTTCAAAATAACGTAGCTGTCACCTGTGACTTCCACATTTAGAGGTAATTGCAGGAACAAAAAACTTCAACACGCTGAGTTTGGTACGTGCAAAGAAGCAACATTCAAATCGTACCATCCCAGAACAGCAAACACCTCTCCCCTGTTTTCCCACCTATACAACATCCCAAAGGAGAACTGCAAAATAATTCCAAGAACCCAGGCCTGAACTAGAAAGGGTTCCATGAATTAAAAAACAGATGTCAGCAGAAGGAAGGAAAAAGCTGGATGAAAATGCCCAGATGATGCCAGAAGGGCAGCAGATCCTATGCAGAAAAGTATAACAAAGAAACATGAAAACAATTGTTGACTCTGATCTGGAGAAAACAATTTCTTCTTCAACTCAAACCTTGCAAGTTAAGTTAATTCTGGTTAAACTCGTGGCTACATTTACAGCAGTGCCTACGCCAGGCAGCTGAGACTTCCAGTAGAACCAGGAGCAGCTCCAGATATCACATACCATCTCACCAGGTGCTCATGATAAAAATTTGAGGTTTCTAAATAAGGCTAAGGGACAGGTAGAACGGAGATTGTGCATTAATGTGAGCAAACCAGCAACAGTCTCAAGGCATCACAGAACATATGAGCAACAAAATGGCAATTCCAGTAGGCACTAAAGACATGCAGAGTCTTAATGGCCAGTTATGAGCTTAACTTAGTTAATTAGAGCCAGATATCTTATTATACAGGCAGGTCAAATCCCTTCATCCCAAGTACCATCTGCAGCTTGTTACACATGCCTTTTACAGAAGGTAATTTATCCACACCTTTAAAATAATATACAAAAATAAAAGTGTCTTTCATGGGCTTGCCTTTACAAATTAGAAAGCTTTTCTGAAAATCATGCCTAAGAAAATTTAGGTTCTTGCTAGTGACAAAAAGTCAGTGCAAGATAACAAAGAATTCCCATACAAAAGAAAACTAATTGTGGTGACTTCAGCAAGGGTTTTATCAAACAGAAGCTTTTCATAGACTCATGCTGTTCTTCTACATAAAAATCATTTCTATTCCATCTGCTAATCTCAGGTCTTAGCCTCGGTGTAACAACTGTGTCTGCCACTCTATTTATTTTATTATGAGATGCAATGTATTTAGAAAACTACTTAATAATTCAGTATTTTCCTTTAGCTGACTTACAGCATCACTTTCCAGAAATGATCAGCATTGCGGGATTCATTCCGATATGCTTACTCATGCAGAACTGGAGTACAGGAATATGGGAATAAAATTTAAAAAAAATAGTCACTCTGCACTTCCTAAAGCAGAATTTTAATTTCATCAGTCATTGGCTCAAAACCTATACTTGATTTAGCTTAAAATTTTAAGAATCCCTTAAGAACTAGAGTTGAGCTCTTATTAATTATGTCACCCCACTGAATTTAGTGTGTCCATACGGATTTCTACTACCTAGGAACTGCAGGAGCAGGAACTTCAGCAGGAAGTCATGCATGTGTATCTGAAGGCAGGATTTAAATCTTGTAAAGAAACGAAGCAACTTTCATTTCGAAGTCCCAGAAGAGCTGTACTGGAGCAGTTTGCTCCGCTCAAGCTCTGTGAGAAGAACCAACCACATGTAGGTGTTCCTGTCCCTCAGAGACCAGTCATTTGCCAAGTGTGCAAAATGACACCTAGTTCCAGTTAACTAAAAACCCTCGTAACTGGTTAAAACTGGGGTCTTTGAATAATAGCAAAGCAGAAAAAGTAATTCAGGGCTTTACTGAAGTCTTCACGTGTCCTATCCTTAATCTCCTCGATGACTCTTTGTCCCTTCCTTACCATCTTCCTGTCATGTCTCAGTTCAGATACTCTTTATTTTGCTTATTTACATCTTCTCCAAACACTGACTAGTTTGGATATTGACATAAATCATTCCCATATCTCATATAGATGCATTATTATGCCAGACACCAGGATTTCAGAAGAAATACCACAGTAGCACCCTGGGACTCACTAACTAAACCATAACCCACTTCATTTGCAACCCGCAGCCGAGAGCCACGTGTCTCCGTACGTGTCCTGCCAGCTCTGCAAGTCAGCTCCACAGACGCTCATCAAAGTCAGCCGCTCACATGCCCAGACACTACTGGGCTTTGATCCACCAACCAGCCCAGGCTCACGCTTCGTTTTCAGGATGTGAATCGTTTCTAAGCTTATGTTACAGACCTGATTTTCAGTATTTACCGTTGTTCTTTAGTACCAATAAAAACAAAAAAAAAAAAGAAAAAGAAAAAGAAAAAATCAGCTCAGTTCAGAGCAGCAGAAACATCCTGGCAACTGGATTCTGCATTTGGGATACGCTCTGCTGTGCCTCTCTCAAGCAGTGCTCGGCATTTGCCTGGCAGTCATCCCTACCACCTGTATTGAGCAGCAGCAGCAGGAAAAGCTTTTGGTATTCAAAGCACACCCCGGTTAAGACTACCACCATATGCTGACAAAATATCTCGTATTAGATCCTCTGACAGCTGTTTCACTACCACCTTATATGACATAAGGTGAGCGCAAAAGGCAATTATAGGAAGGAGGAGCACTAAAAAAGCCAAACGATTCAGCCTAGGCATCAATCATTTGCATTATCCTGCTTGGGCACAGGAAAACTTTGTGCAGAAATCTGAATAATGCTCTCAAAAAGTGCCTCTGATACAAAGATTTACTTCTACACTCTTTAAGAAAAAATTATTTCCAATATAACTCATTAACAATGCTTACTCAGAACTGCCAGAGGAAATACATAGCACTCTACCACCTCATAAGAAAAATGCAGTAATCTGCAAATATTATAGCAATGTGTCACTTTCACTTTTATTCTAAATAAAAAGAGGAAAATAAAAATTAAGTGTCATACTAAACACAAATGTTATTTCACTGTAGATTCTGAAAGACATCCATTTCAGAATACAGTTTATCTAGACATCTCATTATTTAAAAAAAAAAAACAAATTAGCTGGGAAAGAATATTAATTTTCTTAGTGAAATTTGATCTCACTTTACACCTTTTCTAATTTCATTAGAAACCTTTTAGTGATGCATGAATTGCCCAGCACTTCTGCAAACTGGACAATAGTATCAATCTTTTATCCATTAGAAAGTGAAAGGTAAGACAAGGAAAATGTCACTAGAAAAATACCGTTGAGTGTTTCAATTTCATATAGTGAGAAATGCTGACTGCTTCCTCTGCCGTTACCACCTTGCAGGAATACAGTGCCATGCAAATAAAATTACAATGAGAATGCATTGCTAAAGTCGTAGGTGAAAACTGTTTTATGTACAATCTTTGCACAAAGAGAATCTTCTCTCCTCAGAGTTATTTGTTTAAAAGGACCATTCTATTCATATACAAATATTTACACAGCATTGAGCAACACTACATTGATTTCTTCTTGCATGTAATACATTATATTTTAAAAATAGAACTACTCCACCACTTTCAACAATTTTCAAGAGTAATTATTACAAAAATATCCCTTGCATTGGGAACATAAAGACTAAACGACACTTGATTGGGTGTTTATATCCCACTTATGCAACACAACTGAGATCTAAACCAGTTCCATAAACCCTTTAAGCCAGCTGGCCTAGAAAAACTACACTGATACTAAAAATATTTATGATTACAAATATTTTCATAAGCATAAATTAAGCAGCCTTGAATTACATTTTATTTACTTATAGGCAGATACTGTGGATTAACTAAGATACAGCAGCTTGTTATCCCAGAGCCCACATATTACGCTTACCCTAGAGTAGCTTAGGCTTAAGAGGTGAATCAATAGGGTAGATCTCTAAGATGTCATGCCTAAAGAATAGGAAAAGGTCCTCCTAGATTCAAGCAATATAGTTAATAGTACTCTTATGGCAGATACTAATTTCTCACACATTATGTCTGCTATGGAAGAAAAATCCTTATGTGGCATGGGCAACCATACTCGAGAAATCCAGCTGGGGATGATCAGGCAAACCCCAGTAATTTCAGATGAGGCATATTATAAAACACTCGTGTTTTTATAAATTGAAAACTATCATAAGGAAACACCAGAATTTTTAGCCCATCTTCCTTTTCATTTTCCCAATGACTTTTATTTAAAACACTAGTGAAAACAGTCAACATTTTTCCTTTATCAAAATTCACATTTTTCCCCACTCAACGCAATTCCTAACACCCATCTGCAGAGCAACCTAAAAATGTTGTAGAGAAAAAGGGTAGTTAGAAACACTGGGGACAACTGGAAGGGGGAATGTCTCATTTCAAGTATAACTAATACAAAATTAGTACATTTAGCAAAAAAACTTATTTAATGTCTGATTTGAAATACACTTAGCCTGCACTTTATGTCCCTGTAGTGAAATTAGAGGACTAGATATCCCATCATGAGGCACAATTAAAGTTGGTTATCTTTACTAGTTTCATTCACCTTAAAAAAACCCACAAAAAACCAGGGGGGAAGGGGTAAAAAAAGAAAGAAAGAAATAATATATCATAATTCAGAGGGTATTCCCACAGAAATAAGCCAGCCGCCACCGTGTACCAGACCATCGCTGGAGGCATTTCCAGGAGAACACAAGCGTGTGAAACTGATCTGCCCTGGCTCATGCAGCTGCCCCGGGAGCTCCAAAGCAGCGAGGAATTCAAATATGAATGAAGTATTTTCCTTGCAGTGTCCAGTGTAACTCCTCAACACGCCTGGCTGGTGTTACAAAATTGTCTGCTTCAGCACAACACTTGCCAGAAATTATTAACACTCAGATTTCTCATGGAGAAAGATTGGCTCCTCCACACTGCCGAGATGGCTGGTGGAGGAACAAGCAGCTGCACGAGGCAGTTGGCATGCTCTAGTGCTTTATTTTACCCTCAGACAGAGAAAAGGGCCGAACTGAAGAAGCTGTTCGGTTCTGCTTCACTTGCCTTACGCAGGAACAGTTCAGGCAGGTGAGATGGGCAGTGGTGTTCACCTTGTTGTGTGGGTGCTAACTTCCTACATGCAAATATCAGCTCCCTAAAAAAGGGAGGGGATAATCTTTCATTGCTTTTCTATGCCCATTCGGCTCGCGGTATACGAGCAGCATGTTTCATTTGTCTCCAGGTCTGTACGCAATCGTGGCTTTACCCAATGCTACCTGGAGTCCACTTGGGTACCTCAGGATGCTCGAAGAAGGAAAATGAGTTATACTTATTTAATCATTAAATACAACTTATTTTAATTCTTAAATAGATATTTGATACAGGGATATGTGGCAATAAAGAAGAGGGAAGGAAATCCATGACTGTTCGGGGCTGGGGACAACACTGCCTACGAACTCACGGAATAATGTAACAGTCAAAGCAGGCAGGGATGCCACATACAGAAATGACTTGGCCAGAAGGCTAAGTTTGCATAAAGGAAGAGAACGGGGTAGATGAATGCAGCTTTCTGCCATGCCCATACACGACTTGTCCCAGCACTGGGCACTGCTGTGTTTGGAAGGTGAACCCACATATCCCTGGGATACAGCACTTCCCTGGTGCTATATACTTCAGGATATTAAAAGAAAACTAACAAACAAACAAACAAACCTGATTGAGAACATCAGAATAGTCTGGAAAAGCCTGTCCCTGGGCAAAACAAAGAAAAAGGACATTAAACAAACTGTTGAATGAAGTCCCAGGAATTTGTTTAACTTTCTCTTTAGTCTACAGAAAGGCATAGCCATCTTGGGCTAAAGAAGTAGTAAATGAATGTTTTGTTGAGTTGGTCAAGGACTGAAAAGGGAAATAACTATTAGAAACATGGAGATGTGCCACTGCTTGTTTTGTTTCATGTTTTTGATGAAGAAATGAACACAATAAATACTTCTTTCCTTTTTTGCAAAATTTCTTCTATTTTTAGAAACAATTTTCTAATTTACCAAAGCACTTTTAAACTAATCTTCGTATTTTACAGTGTAGCTTATTTTTCAGTGAAGCAGAGCAACAAATAGAGCTTCACATCCCTTGGGAGGATAAGCATAGACTGCAAAGTACTCCATGGTTTTGAATACTTGTGAGCCACCCTGCCCATTCCTCGCCATTTCTGCCCCATGATCCTACCCAGCCTCCTGCCAGCATCGCAGCGGACACCAGAATCATTGGCTCGCTGTCAAAACTACCTTGAAACAGTTCAGCTAAACAACCAAAACATCTCCATGTGGTTTGCTCTGAAAGAAAATGCTGTAAATTACAACTCCCAACTATGCCAATATGTCACAAACCCAACAACAACTAGCAATGAGAAGCAGTTTTTTGAAGAAAACTAGGAACAGATAAGATACAGTAGGTACCCACTATTATTTGAATTGCAGGAAGAATCTTTTCTACAAGAGTTCTTTTTGCATTTTTTCACATGCATAGAGCATGTTCAAAACACACACCTAACAGGACCTCATGTTAACTCAGAGCCCAACCCTGAGGTAATTTACACCTTACACGAGTGAAACTATTTAATAATCCCCATTTTTCAGTATACAATAACAAGTAAAGGACTAGATAAGAAAAAGGATGCAATGAAGCTCAAAACATGCAGGTACCTTAAGTCACCCAAAGTTGGGACAGAGAGTCAGTCACTGTGCTGTCTGCGAAGGAATGTGCTCGTGAACTGACCCAGCACGCTTCTTGCTGTGTTAAAGAACAAATAAAGACTTTTTTTCTTGGGGGGTTTGTTAGCTGGGTGTTTTTGTCAGAAAGAAACAGCAGAAGCAGAAAGCTCACATTCGTAATATACAAAAGTAGATGCTTTACAATAGTGCACCTGCCTATTCTAGTCGCATTCAGGCAAGAGTCTGGTATTATTTCTATCCAACTTTGAATATGCAGAATATCGCGCTTGCAAAACATCCCACTGCTGTTGGGCCACAACAGGCTGTTCTAGCCAAATGCTGGGTAATGAGGAAGGGAAACAAAAGACCAACTGCAGTATTTCTCCCTTAGGAAAGGATAAACTTGAGCTAATTATATACCTTCTCTGGAATGAACAGAAATTTAAACCACGCTTGCTTCCTCATAGCTAATACTTATGTTAACAAAGAGGGAAAATAGCTACTAAGATACACCTAGAACCAAATAGCAGATCATTATCTACCTTTTGATGGATTACAGTGATATTAAAAAATAATAAAAAAGTGTGGATGCTACCAGTTAGACATCCTTCAAACAGGACTTCACATTGTTTTTTCCCTATATAATATTTTATCCAATTAATCATCCTACCGTCATGAGTTTTTTCTGGGGTTTTTTTGCTTCTAGGTAGGTCATTGGATAGTGATGCTTATTTGTCAAAGTTCTCATGCAATTTTCTGCTTATTAAAAAGTGAATAATCACACTGCAATTTCAAAATCTACACCACACGAAGCAACTCCAGTGCCAGGATCTCAGAGCAACTTCTTTGCGTTGATAAATAAAAAAGTCTCCTTCATTTATATTAAAGATTAAAGTCTTCATCCCTTACTGCATCAGACACTACAGCTTCCTTTCCAGATGTACTTTGTTTGGGGTTCAGTTTTATGTTTTAAATACGTCCAAGGAAGAAAAAGGGAAATAACACACTAGGTTTGTTATTCCTTCCTAATTCCACACAGTTTAATTACACAAGGATGTATTTTGCATTTTGTTTTACAACAGCATTCAAATGTTTTCTGAAAAGAAAATCCTCTATTTACCAGGAAAGGAGGGAATTTATTTGAGGCAGATATCAAATGGGGAGAATTAGAAAAGAAAGTGCAATTCTTTGCTGTGAAGTAGTCAGCCACAAGGGAGAAGGGCAAAAGAAACTAAACTGTATCTTCCTTCTAATATATGTTGAAAATATAATGAGAGAAAGAAAATGTGAGAGCTTTAATTCCATATATCCTTGTCAGTACGTAGGACTTCAGGAAGATTGAAAAAAAAGCCCAATATTTTGACCATTTCAGGCTCCCTTAGGAATATGTTTCAGTTGCTAAAAAAGATTTTATACTCAGACGCTTCCATGTGCAGTTCAGTCAGCTGGACCGCCACTCAGCATCAGGTTTCAGCACTTCCCAAAGCTATCCATAAATCTTCACATGCTCCAAAAGAGAGGCTTCAGACAGAAGCTGCTGGCAAGCAGCCCTTCAATAATTCACTTCTATAAAATCATTTTCTTCCACTTGCACAGAGCCAGTGGCCAGTCTGTTCTTCGAAACAAGAGGGGCAAATTCGGTAGGAGGCACAAGGGCTGCAGCCAGTCCCTAAGTGTGCTGCCCTCTGCCCTGACTCCTCTGCCAGCTCTGGCCAACACAGGTAGGAATCTATAAATAAAAGAAATTAAAAAGACTCACAATGTAAGAGCCAAGACATGCTTTAACAAAAGCGGCTTTTTAAAAGAAAATGCCTGAGGTGGGTAAAAGACTTTTCTCTTCCAGCTAAGTGGAAATATTTCAGTCCTCAAATGATTTTAAAAACAACCCCTCTAAACTGATAAGAGAATTTGCAGGGTGAGCCCTGCTCCATGCCAGGGGCTGCTGCTGTCCCCGGGGATCCAAGGTCATCTCCCAGACATCTTCGCGGCACATTGGAAAATACCTTCTCCTGCAGAAACCACCTGCTGCCACCCACCCTGTCCGTGCATGTTAATCTCTGTGAGACCACACTCATGTTTAGTGCAATACATCATCTTCTCTGCTGTCTATAGCAAGCAGCCTAATCCTTCCAAGATTAAACTGTCAGAGGGATAGTCTTAGTGCCTGCGGGAGATGCTCCCTTACGCTGGGAAATTTCTTACCCAGAAACTTTCAGCAACAACATGGCATTCAGTTCCTCCTCCTTTGACTTAAAAAGAAACAAACAAACAAAGGTGGGTATATATGAAAGGCAAAGGAGAAGGGTCTCAGACTGGTGGAGCCAAGGACTGGATCTGGAGGAAGAGTAAAGGGTTGAGAAACAACAGCACTTCCCACCCACCGTCAACTCCAGTTTTCATATTTCTAGGAGAACAGAAACCCTAAATGCAAGAGCCTGAAATTATCAAAATATTGTATTTAGATGGGAGAGAGGGGCCTGCTCACAGCGTACCCTGGGGAGAAATCAGAAGGCAGAAATACAAATCTGCTCAAGGCAGACCAGGTTAAATGGAGCTTGCTAGGAACAGATAAGAGGGTCCTGTCAAGAAGATTAAAATAAAGTAGACGCTCGCAATGGAAGGGCAGAGGAAAAATTGGAAATCAAGTGATGTGAAACAGGAGGAAAATGAGAGGAAGTCACAAAACACGATGGACAGCCTGAAAGGTGAGTCTACCTGAAAGACAGCAGTGGGAAACTTCTCTGACTTATGCCCATTCCCATCAAGTCAACCCTTAAGCATAACACAAATAGAAAAGATGAAAGCCTCAGGATTTGATCTAGGTTTAATATTTGGATTCATGGAGTTGGGGTATTTTTGTCTTTCTCGCCCCCCCCAAAACCCAAGATATTCTGCCCTGCTGGTAGAAGGAGTTACCCTCTAACACAGAAGGGCTAAATTTTTTAGTCCTGACAATGCCAAGGTGCATTCAGTGTCCTTGTGTGCCAAATATTACAGATGTTCAAACTGACAGTCGTAGTTTATGTGGTTACTGGATTATATTTCCAACTCTTTAAAACTTATTAGCCTGTGGTTTGAGTGGTTTTAAACCAAGAGCTCAGATCCAAGCCACATCAAATCTACAAACAGTTCAGAAAAGTATTTTATACATAATTCTTCTCCTTAGTGTAACTGAAATCCAAATCCTAATAAGATCTGAGAGGGTGAATCACAGCTTCAAAGGTATTTGCATTACCCAGTATTTCACCAGGCCTCTCACAAGACAGAATACTAAGTGATCCTCCAAACCAGCAGCCAACACATCTTCAAAGGCATACGAAACTCAACTAGAAGCAAACTGAGAAGAGAAACCTCACAGCTGTGATTAAATGAACCAACTGTCTAACACCAAGACAGATATTGTACTCCACTGGATTTAACTGCATTTTACCTTGGCAAAGTTGATTATAAAAGCAGGAGATAATTTACAATTATGCACTAAAAACATCACACTTTTCAAGAGGTATACAAATTTAACAGTGTCCATACACTGACAGGTAACGCATGCCATCCAAGGATTTTTGCTTTTACTCCAGGGAGTATACGAGGCTAACTGAATCTGTAAACTACATCATCTACATTCAAAATGTTCATTCCAAATTTTCCTTTTCCCTCCCCAGACTTGCATATTGAATCTCAAGGCTAAAAGCTTCAAGTTTGGCAACGAAACGCAAAGCTCTGCAACCCATGTTTGTGGGACACTGTTCACATGTCCCTTCCAACAAAACACATGGAAGCAGAAGGCCTTCAAGATTCCCCCCAAAATCCCATCACACTCCAATTCCAGGAATTTTATAAGTAGTGTTACATCCATATAAAAGTTATCCCATACATTTCTAGGCCATGGGTGAGACGGAAGCACCTATCCCCTCTTGCACCTCTGATAGATTAAATTTCCCAGTATAATAAAACCATACAGCAAAATAACTTTCCCATTGAGGTTTACGTTTTACTTAAGCTTAAATCTCCATTCCTTGGATTTGCAATGTTTCTTCTGGTAGAATTTTTATATGCCTGTGAAGCTGTGGGAAGGCTGGGAAAAGTTGCACATAAAAGGCATTCTCAACACTGGGACAGATAAGGAGTGAAAGAATTCATGGTGAAGCTGAAGCCTCACTGCTGCATGGTGCTTTGCGTCTCTTCCAGACTTGCATCTCCAACCCTACTCCTCTCCCTCCCAAATTACTTTCTCTCTTGTTATTTTCCATCACTGAAGATGTCACTGAGTTTTCTCATCAGCATGAAACCTTCACTGGAAAGAGTCAAGTTTATTTTGTTCAATGTGTTTTTGCTAGATAAGCATTTGGGAACTGCTATTTGTCTTGCAGTTCTGTTTCCTTTCAGTAACGGCTGGTAGCTTGCAAGCCCATTTCTGTAGCGTTATACTTAATTGAGAATCTTGTTTCTTTTAGTCAATCTTCATGATTACAGTCAAGTACTGTCTTGTCCTGATATGCATACAGTGACACTTTTGTCAGATGTATTTATATTTATATACCACAGGTCTTTGTTGGGAGCAATTTTATTTTTTCCTACCCAACCAGTACAGCAACTCCCCAGGAGTGCAGAAAGACTCTCCAAATTCTTTTTCTGCAGGAGAAGAAATCGCACTTAAAAGCCTCAGTGAATCCTGAACCAAGCGCAGCAGCATCACTTATTTTCAGGCTTCTCATTCAGATACTGACTGACCAGTGGTGGTGAGAAAATACGCATTGCTCGCCAAGCAGTTACAGGGGAACGGCCTCCTCAAGAAAACAACATATCCACCAGGGATGAGCACCTCTCCAGACGGAAAGATTGCAGCAAAACATACAAGAGTTCATCCTCCTATGTCAGAACTATTTTGTTAAGTGTCTTCCAACACCTTACGCATTTCGAAACACATTAGAACAGGATACAAAGGAGTTCACTCGCTTAAAGCATCCAGGTCACGCCCTGGCCATCCTTCTGCTGGAATGGCCTGTTGGTACTTCATGGTAGTCAATAAAATCCCCCCATACTTAAATCAATCTCCCAATACAAGTATGTCAGAAGACAGGACAAAGCTTTTAATATTGGAAAGTCGTCCTCCTGATGTAATTATTAGCTCTTAACGATATAGCTGGAAGGAAGAAAACATGACTTTGCACCAAAGAGTAGAGCAAACCAGTATCTCCAACACAACTCTACTGGCACCACAGATGGGTTCTGCACCTTAGAGCCTTTGGGGAAAAATAAACGCTGGGCAGATGCCTTTGCTACAAACTTGTGAGAGAGTAATGCAAGAAAAAGAAAGGAAAATGCATTTATAGGCTTAAGGCAACCTTTCCCCTGAGCACTGCAGTTTCTGTTGAGTCAGAGCTGCGAGCTGTCATCTGCCCTGCAACAAACTGATCTTCACTGTCCATTTTGCGAGTAAGATTCAATCAGGGCTCCCTGGCTCCTCGGGGAGCCAGCACTTTACCAAGAACTGCTTCCACTCAAATGTAATGGAGTGAGATTGCTCATGCCATTATTTTAAATGGTTTGAGGCCACACGGTCCCCAATTTCATTAGCTGCATTTATATACCGACCTTACACTTAATACTGTGAAGCCCAGTGACTTGTATACATTACGTGTCATCCTCCCACCACAAAAAGAAAAAAGTAAAAAGTAAAAACCAAGGAAATTAAAATATAACCTGACAGCAGCAAATGATCAACAGAAACCAGAGTACCAGTTTAAGTATCTCAGAATCAGGATTATTTAGGTTGCAAAAGACCCTTAAAATCATCTAGTCGAACTGTAAACTTCACAGTGCCAAGTCCACCACTAAGCCACATCCCTAAGCACCACATCTACACATCTCTTCCTCAATGCGGGGAGGATATTTCTGCACACGTGTATAAACATCATACACCTCAAAAAGCTCTTTGCAAGTGGCAGACACAGAATGAGTCTCCTCCTGTTCTGCCTTAGAAATTAGAAAGATTACTGTCAGACAGACCTTGCACACACTGATGTCGGCAGGCAGTGTAAAGAACTGGGAGCCCTAGACTTTACCTGCACTCAGGAGTTCACCTAAGTTCAAGAGTTATATTTAAGCTAATTAGCTAAATTAAACCAGAGGCTGGGCAGGCACTTCAGAGACAAGTCAGGTGCATGGGCTTGCAACCGTGCCCTTACACAGCAAGGCAGACAGGCTGGGAACGTGCACAGGAGCTGCCTCGCTCATCCATTTAAGCCAATCTTAGGCCAGTTTACACTAAGTTGAAACACATTCAAAACTAAACTCAGGGGCTGATATGATATTGCACTGTAATAACTCGAAGAGCATACGTCTGCACACTAGGCAACACCCATGGATCTCTCTAGCAACATATGAGAACAATATGAAAATAATATACAGATCCCAAATTGAACAGCATGACAGAAGTGAGATATGAAGCTCTGTTGAACGCAAACCCATGAGCAATTAAACCTTATGTGGCTGAACAGGTGAGTAGTCAATGCTCATATACATTTTTCCTGGAAGAGCTATAATTTTGAATCAATTTATTTGTATACTTTAAGAAAAATTCTACACCTCTGATAGACTTCACGGAGGATTATAATAAGCTTGTAAAGTTGGCTATTGATTTATTAGGTATTATTAGAGTAATGTTATACTTTCACAAAGCCTACCTGAAAGAATAATAAACAAATACGAAAAAAAGAAATTAATGGAGTTGAATGATGATATATTTCTACATTTTGTTATTAATTGTCACACGAATACAGTTAAACAACAGATATTGTGAATACTTTTTAGCCACTGGTAATTTTTGGTTTGTTCTGTTTTCTTACAAAACAGATTTTTCATTTGAGCAGCTGCTGGGTGATTTTCAGCATGGAAAATTAAAACCTTCTCTATCACTCAACAAAGAAATAGTGATTTGCTGTTAATCCATACAAGAAAAAAAAAAAAAAGATAATTTTTATCCAAACATAAGGTAGTAGGAAAAGAAAACAAGTGATCATTTGGAATGTAAAATTACTCTGCAAACGATGTCACATAAAAAACCTATTACAATAAACAGGTCAAGCACAACAAGACAAATCTGACTTATCCAACCTCAGTTACTGCTTTATGGTCTATATTCTTCTATCCTTCAACCCAGAACCTCCCCTCACCATAACAAGGATACAATAATACTGCACTAAGCAACACTATAGGATATAGTGGAGCAATCTTGTTCCAAGATGAACTTTTTGGTTTAACTTGTATTTCGCATTAGAGAAGGTGAAGCTAATGAAACACTGCTTCACCTGAAGGAAAAGTTGAGACCCCTTGGTTCTGGAGTCTTCTGCCTCATGGGCTCAGCCTAGCCATGGTGAAGCCAGGTTTTGTTCCTGCATGCCCAGAGCCCATCACAGCATTCTGACTCAAGTCAGCACTGTGGAAGCCCTGCAAGCCCAAGGTACAACCCCCTTCTTTCCAAGGAAATGCTGCTGGGCTCACCCATCATACAACTCTGAAGATCTAAGCCCAATACCCAGAAAAGGGCAATATCTGCTCTTCACAACAGGTGGTCTACCCTGTAAATATGCCACAGTGAAAAGGTCTTCCTTATCCCCAACTGTGAGGCAAAATCACATTTTTAGTGCCATTAAACAGCTTACTTCAAGTAAGTCGGATAAAAAGATTCAGACTCTTCACAAACTTTTAAGAATTGCAGCACTGCGATCAGTACATCAAAAAAAAAGTGAGAAGGGAGATGGTGTTCAACACACAGAGCATCCATAACCATTTCTACCCACTCATTGTATGGGACAACTAGGGAAGACGTGCACAGCTAAATCCAGGAAGATGAATACCACAGAAAGAGCCAGCAGTAGGATCCACACTGTATCGCTCACCACTTGGCTGCCAAAATGATTGTTGCCTAAGATGGCAGGACCCAAAAATCTCTGGATATCTCAAGAGCAGAAGCTCCAGCTGTTTGTGGAAGGGCACTGGCAAGCATAAAGGGCCTTTTAGAGGCAAGTAGAGACCAGAGTACTGGGAATGTGCAACACCACCAGAGGGGAAAAAAAGAAGCAACTTGGGGATGGGGGCTTTAAAAGGTATCACACAATGGTATTTGTACTATGCTGGCATGTAAGTATTATAAACAATGAAAGAAAAGTCAGGACACAACCACCTAGGCAAGTCCAGAAGAACAGTGATGTGAGATGGGAAGTGCAGGCACCAAGGCCATAAATTTATAGCATGAGAAGAGAAGCCTCCTAAGTACAATATTTACTGCCTACTCAGTATTCTTTTTTATTTTCCTATGTTTGCTTGACCTTGGACACTCCCTGTTTGGTATTCTCTGAGCAGTGCAGAGCTCTCTTTCAGAACCCAGCTAGTTTTAGCCCTTCCGGGCTCCCAGGAAAAAGTATTTTGCCCTGTCTAACATCAGACACACAAAGCAGGAGCCACCTTCTCTCCCTAATGCATAAGATAAGGCTGTAATGACAGGCTATAAAGCCCTGCACATACACACAACTGATGAATATTCATTAAAAGTCAACACGTAGCATTCATATCATTCCAGCCACGCAGGGAGGATGAAGTGCCTCCCCCTAGGTAGCAACACCTCACTCAATTCACGATGGGCCACTTTGTACCATGTTAGATAAAACCACAGCTGCTCACATCCTTTGCATTTCAAGCCAGCTTTTTTTCCTTTATAAACTACATTCAGAAAGGAGACTGAGGCACACATAGCACTGCTAGCACTGCAGAATGCACTCACCTTTTTCACATGCATACCTCAAGGTATTTTTCTATGAGATAATATTTTTCAAGTTCTTTCGGACTTGGAGAAAAAGGGCTTCAAGTGAAATGAAAACATCTCTTATCTTGAAACAACTGTCAGTTGAGGAAACAATTGACTGAGCAGAAACTGTGTCCTGGGTATGTACATTGTTTTATATGAAGGCACTCCTTAAAACACAACCCCAGAAGTCCAATTAGCTCATGACCTCCTGCTGACCTCTCCTAGCACCATAAGCATTCATCCCCGGTTGTTTTCATGCTTTCCAGGATTGCATCTGGGCTAGGAACACCAGATAATCATTTTTAACACAGCAACCGTGAGCATGACCAGCCTTTCTGGACTCCTATACATTCATCATATTCAGCAAGGAGAGCCTTCCAGATTAATACAGAGATACTGGAACAGCGATGGAGAGATAAATTGCATGGATCGAACAAACTGTAGATTAGGAGGCTTTTAGGCACTTTCCTGCTTCATCCTTACATACTGCCCACATCACCTCAACATGCATTAGTACTTAATCATCTGTTGTACACTGCACAGATAAAAGTTATGTGGTCAGATCCTCAGCCTTAGTTATACTGAACAGCACTGATTTACAACAGCTAAGAATCAAGCCCTGAAGCTTTGGAGAGACTCCATTAGCTTTATTTCACCTCCTGGATGAAGACCAGACTCTGCACTCATCAATATGATTCACTCTCTGCTTCGCTCCCAAGCTCATGGCCTCTGACCGTTCACGCTGGATGCACCATAGCTTCCTTCCAACATGTTCTGGGGGCAACAACATATTTCCAGAAAACTCTGGCTGGAAGTTGTTGTGACAGTGTCTGTCTGAAACAGATCCTGCAGTACACTATGGAGGAAGGCTATGATAAAGACCACTGCTCCCTGGGGAGGGCCTGCTCAGCTCGTACCATCCAACATTTGCCCTTCAGCTCCTGCTACAGAAAGTACCACCGTTGTGGACTGCAACACAGCCCCCTCACTGCTTCAGGCAACCTGACCTGAAAATAATGAGGAACATAATCTCAAGATTGTGGTAGTGTATCCAAAGCAGACCTGAGTGAAGGTCAGCACAAATGTGCCCAAGCTACCACAGAGAGTGCTAGAAATATGGAAGAAAATTAAGTTGTATGCAGTGACGCAAGATGCAAGGTACCAGACATCAGCATAGCCAGACTCCCAGCCAGTGCACTTGCCAGCAATCCCTGCCCACTGCCAGGGATGGGCAGGTTGACATTCCCTGCAGAGCACAGCAGAGCCAGCAAAGGACAGCATGGATTCATCTCTCGCACTGGTATGGGAAAGTAGCTGTGTATCCCCTGTGTAAGCAGAACGCTTCAGTGGAGCCCATGAAGGAAACCTACTGTCCTCCTGCCTCCCTTGAACATTCCTCAAGCCCCACCAGCCACCAGGGCTGAGCGTGGGGCTACTGAGAGACACACAAACACATTTCACAGACATTCACACTCTGAGCTCTGAAGTACCAGCTGTAATCAGAACATAAAAACATATTAGAACTAAAATCTAGACAGTCAACAATTTTCAAAGGTGATCAGACATCCTGATCTGACGCTCTGAAACCCAGTTTTTACAACCTCAATTGCTCGTCAGCTTGCACTGAGGCACTCATTTGTCATGTCTCCTCAGCCTGTGATTCTTGTACTGTTAAACGTGAAAGACAGAAGTAATTCAGCATTGTTCCATTGCTTATGAAAGCCAGGCAGAAAAAAAACATCAAAAATAATCTAGGCCAGTTCATTTGAAGTGCAAATGACTTACGCATGCAATGCGAAATTCAACAAGTGCCTTTCAAGCTGTCTCATTTATGATAACACAAAAGTTGTGGATGGAATGAGAATTCCCAGGTAGTTATCAGGGATTTTTGCATACCATTTGTACTTCATACTGCATTACGAGCCCTCACATCATGTCAGCAGCTTGAAAAAATAAACAAAGAGTTACATGTCTCTCAGGTTTTTTTCTGCTTTGACTGTGTAATCTCATCACTGTCTCAAATGATTTTGCAGTCAATGCAAAATGCTCTGCTCTTTTCTAAAGGAAAAAGAAACCTAACACTTCCCCTGAACAGTTTACAAAGATGAATAGTCAGCCACCAACAGAGAAATATCTGGTTATCACATCCTCAAGGTACTCAAGCTGCACCAGACTATCAGGTATCTCACTATCAGCAAAACAGATTGAACCAAACCTGAGGCTGCTCTCTCATCCTCGACCTGTAGAAGCTCCAGGAGGAGGAGGAACAATCAACACCCCAAAGGTAAGACGAACGTGCTAATTCAGATGTATTTTAGGAGTAGAAAGCGAAACCAGTGAGGAAAGTACATTTTTACACTTCTGCTTGAATTCTTGGCAAAAGTGGAGGAAAATGACAAATCGGGTTTTGGTTATAGTTTGGTTATATTGCTCTGGCTAGAGTTGCGTTAACACTTTATAGACCTGACACCACAGTTAACGGCTTCTATGGGTCAGACTGTGAGAAAGTAAACTCTTCTTTTTAAGCCTACCTTTTAAACTTTATATTACTTCCAAGCCCGGGCTCTGTTTGTTCTATCCCATCAAACATCCCTTCACCCAGGTTAGGACACTCACCCTGTAGTGCAGCAGCTGCTCCAGACAATTCCCTGTCTACGAGCAGAAGCCCAGAAAGCATCTCCCTATCGTACTGGGGAAGCTGAAGCTGTATCATCATGTATGAACTAGTTTGCCTCCAACAGCAAACAATCAAGGGTTCAGCAGGCAAGGGAACCTATACACCACATCATCAGCCCTTTCTCTGGTATCCCACAAGCTTATTCCCTAGCTTACCCCACAGAAACTTAATCCAGCAGCCTGGTTCAGAGTCTGAAAAGGTTTATATTGGCACATGGTATCAATACATTGTATTTCAGCGCAGGCTGGAGTCAGACAGAGGCTTTGCGAATGCTATGACTGGCAACAGTCACACAACAGTGCCAGCACATCTGAATCCTGGGCTCACATGGCAGCTCTGCAGCTGTTCTAAGAGTGCTAAAACCAGCTCTGAATGTAAGGGACAGTGCTTTGTAATTTGTGCAATTTGCAATTTTGCATTTTTAGGCTTATGTACTGTCATTAAGCTGTGCAGTCCATGCCCCTCATTTCTCTCTTTCAGTATCAGAAGTACTTCACTGAATTTCTGTCCTTACTAGGTATTTGGTTTCTCTTAAAATAGAATTTGTAGAAAACAAAAACCATAACATTTAAATGCCTTTCAGCAATACATCTTCTAAATTATAGTACCTGTTAATTTTTCACAGAACTTTGTGAAGCAGTTTTATCTTCTCACATCTTGCTTCAAGCGACAAGAAAGGACTTACTCAAAGTACCTACGTAGGGTTTATCAGCAAAAAATATGCATTCAAAAGAATTCAATCCAAAATTTGCCTCCTCCTTTTTTTCTCCCCTTCTAAACATTGCCATGAAATTGAAATTTCTGAAATATAAAAGGACTTGCATGTTACCTCCAATAAAGTGGGCAGAGCACCAGAGGCCTGACACGCACACTGGCTAAAAGCAGATGTTGAAAAGTCACATTCAAACCAGGAGAGAAGCAGGGCTGGGTGGCAGCATCAAGCAACTATTGCTAGTCCAAAAATTCACAAGCATAAAGCCTGCACACAAAGAACCTGAAACAAGTAAGAAAACAGATCCTAATTGGTAATGGAACACAGGCGAGTAAGATCATTCAAACAGATTTAATTGCCTTTCCACAAATGACACTTTAAAGCAAGTAAGCAAATCTTGATCGCTGAGGAATTTTAAGAATAAGTTAGACAGCCACCTGTCAAGAATAAGGCAGGACCTGGAAGAACAGGTCCTGCCTCCAGGCAAGAAGATGGACAAACTGAGCCCTTGCTATCCTTCTTAGCCTCGTTTTTTTCTGTGAAATTTGAGACAACTGTTGGAATATACATACGTAACATCTCACCAAATCTTCAGACTCGTAACATGTTGGAGTGAGGAATACTAATAAAGATTTTTCTGAGCGCTATGATACAGCAGATTCTCCTGAATTTCAGTATACAGTGCCCTTCATACCATAATGTAGACCTGGATAGTAGGGGAAGCAAGTCAATTTTCAAGTCCAAGATTCTTGAGAGCATACTTTTTCTGTGGAAATTATGCCATATCTAAACCAACTGTGGTGATTTGCATACGGTAACCTCCAGGAAAAACTGCTAAGAACATCAGAGAAAAGGCTACTCTGCAGGGCAAGCAAGAGTAGGATTGGGAGAATGGAGCACATGGTGGGCACACAGAGAGCCACAATCAGGAATCTAAACCTAGACAAAATAGTTTTAAATTCTGGCCTAAACCAATATTTATTTTCTGCACAGGGAGTGATTTTTTAAATATTTCCTGAAGGGTCTTTTAAAACCTTAGTCCATGAAAACTGGAATGTTTTAGGTTGAGCAACCATCTACTTAATTTCAACAAACTAAAAGTGAAGGAAGTAAAATATCTCACTGCATCCAGTAGCAAAATTTGATGTATTGGAGCTGTGTCAAAGTTAAACATGAACGACCGTATTGCTTTGACATGTCTAAAAACCTGCAGGGAATTGTTTCACACATTGAAAAGTAAAAAAAAAACAAACTTAGGAAAAAGATGCCATGAGGAAAGTTTTTGTTTTCCATTCACTGCACATGCATTTTGACGAAGACGACACACTCTTAGATGGATAAGAACAATTTTCCATCATTAGGGAAACCTTAAACAACCCCTGACTGCTTATACCGTCATCTCTTAGGCTTCTACTAAATTGCAGTTATTTGTTCAAAAAGAAACGATGAGGCCTGTGATATAATAGAGCAATTTAAGCAGTGAAGAATACAACACCTGTAATTCAATTTCATGGCAGCTGGTTTCACAACATGTTTCTATAAGACTGTTATGATATAGGAAACTTCTCTCAGAGCGTAGCAATTCTTCTTTAAGTAAGCCAGGCTCTCAAGAGAGAAGTAAGCTTTAAGTAGACAAATACTATAAACAATAAGCAATTTGTATCACCATGCCAGTCTTTTCAGTACTATCTCCAGTTAGTTGCCACTCTTCTGAGGGTGCATATTTTAGCTTATATTTCATATTGAGAGGCTTTTGTCAGAAAAGGTAAAAATAAACCTCACTGACATCTCTAACCTTGAGTTAGTTTCCAGGCAGAGCAACATATAAGAGCTTCCATTCCCATTCATCTTTGCTACAACACTCACCATATACAAAAAAATCTGTAAATCCCAGGTATATGACCTTCCCAAAAAGTCAAGGAGGGAGCGAGGGGAAGATGGAGATATCAATAATGAATAGTCAACGCAGAAAGTGCAGCAAAAACATTCTCCCAAAAGGAGAAATCTAGTATTAGCTCAAAACCTGCAGATGACCTGCAACAAACAGTGAATCTTTCTCACCCTGCATGGCAAATGAGAGGCTGTTTGCCGTCTTGATGGAAGGTTCTTTAGAGTAAAAAATCATGCAGATATCAAAAT
The DNA here is from genome assembly GCA_033558235.1 of Neomorphus geoffroyi. Taxonomy (NCBI): domain Eukaryota; kingdom Metazoa; phylum Chordata; class Aves; order Cuculiformes; family Neomorphidae; genus Neomorphus; species Neomorphus geoffroyi. Next base: position 58,113,715 of record JAUMJM010000020.1, read on the forward strand.
TGAGGTTCATAAACAGTAACATTGGGGTTCTCCTTCATTCAGTGCTGAACCATGCTACCATGCACACTTTATATTCTGAAATTAGGAAGAAACTGTACACTTAGTTAGGGATCTCCTTCAAGTTTTGATGACTATAACAAATTCCAAAGCAGAAATTTCAGGAAGTCTTTGCAATGGTATAGACTAGCCCTGACAATGAACAGCTTTACATCTCTCCTCCCCAGTTTTCTGCTCCACATATGCCTCCATCCCTTGCACCGGGACAAGGATTTGGGCAGACATCTGGGTGGAGGAACTGTGCCAGGCTGAAATGCCTGCACAATGAAAATCATCAATGAAGAGCGGCCTAGGACTCCCTGTGAAGAAAAGGCAGATAGTTGTCATGGACTAGATGTGGTGGAGCAGATCAAAGGCATCAACCTCTAACTCTTGTAAAATGGATGTGCAACAGGGACGTGTCGTATCTCAGTGACTGTACTTTGGAGAAATGTCCTTCTAGCCACGATGAGAAGAAATATTGCTACTTACAAAATGTGTATCTGATCATAAACCACTCCTGTCCAACCAGCTCTGCTTGAACGCCAAAACAGCAGGACAAACAAGTGACCTCAAGTCCCATTCTGTGCTATCTACTCTACCCGCCAAGCAAAAAGCCAGTATAACCGGAATAGCTTCTTCCTGCATTTCATGTCTGGTTTTATTTACCTTTTTTGTCATTTTAAATAGAAAAGCTACCACCTTGAGCACCAACAATCCAGTTCTGAGACTCTTCAACAAGTACTGAACCTATATTGATATTCTTCATATGAAACAAAAACATGTAAACGTGTCTGAACTCCTAAGTGTATTACTATTAAGAACCCCATTTGAAAAGGGCTCTTCGGTTCTCCCTGTTTAATTTCTACATTGCTAGGCATCACAAGTTGATATGCTGAAAATACAAGAATACACCAATCTGTTTGCCCATTTCAGAAAAACCTTGAACGAATTAATGAAAGTTGTACCAACCTGTATAACTAGTGAGCAAAAATTAAGAACCTCTGTGTTTAGATTAGCTACCAACAAGGTAATAATAATTTTTGAAACTGTATACACAGAAAATAAGAGTCAACTAAACTAATTTTATCCCACTCTAACTCTTCATTTGTTTGCTTCTACATGCTCTACCTGATTGCACAAAGCTTCAGTCAGATTGTTCTTTAAACTCAATGGAAAATGCTAAGCTTTTTCATCTGAAGGTATTCAGTCTGTACCAATAAGTGACTTCTTCCCATAGCCCAATTAATTAGCTTGACATGTTACCTACTATTAGAAACATGAAGAAAACTACAAGTGAACAGGACTGTGCACTGCTTTTGACAAAATGAGAGTGTTACAATTGGCATCTTCCTCCACTGTAGATGTAAAACACTAGGTAGGTCTGAAACTGTGCGCTTTGGGGAAGAAAATACGACGCTAAAGTGGTAAGACTTTGGAAATTCCAACAACGCCCCTGGTGTTTAAGTAAATTTGGTAGTAAAATGTACATGTTGTTACATTTTCAGAGCACAGAAAAGGAGTGTTGTCTTCACTGGGAAATCAAGGAAACTGAGGTCGCTCCATTCTACTTGGTACAGGGTTCATCACACTCACCCTTACGCACCTACAGGAGGGTCATCTATTCAAAGTGGCTATTGAGTGTCCTTTTGGAGTCAGTAGAGATCACCATGTCTACAGTGCATTTCAAAAGTCTAAGATAAAGGGATTCAATTGCATCTGGAGGTGCCTCTATTTCCAACATCTACACAGAGAATATTAAAAAAAATATTAGGCAGCTTTTGTTGGTTAAAGCTAAGCTAGGTTGTTTTTACTACAAATACCTCAATGAACCTAAGCCTACCATGGATGTTTCTGCATCTCAAATCTGCAGGTAGAAGGCAGGGATGCCACATCTCCCTCCAAGATTCATAATGATCACGGTCAACTTGGATTGAAATATGCAAAAGGGACAGTCTGCGACAACATATAGCATAATAGAGACTTAATTTCAAGTAGAGCTTCACAATATTGATGCAATAATAACAAAAAAGCACTTTATAACTCCTGATGTTGTTTTGAGCTCCAAGTGTGTCAGGCAAGTACAATGACTTAAAGAAAGTCACCATGCAGCCCCATCATTACTGAGCACTATGACTATCAAAAAACAGAACAGAACAAGGCATTTCTGATCTTCGTTGAGAAAAGGGAGCAATGCCACACTTTCAGCAACTGATACAGCATTATACAAAATACAGCATTTACTGAATATTTGACCATTTCAGGATTCTCAATCATTCAGCTGGCTGTGGTGTTAGTTCACTGTCAGGCCTGATGCTGATTAAAAATCCTTATCCCAACCCAGATTCCTTCATCACGTTCCTGTAGCATATTTGTCTTTTATAGCAGACCTTGGTGTCAACAGTCAATATGAGTTTATCTCTTCTAGCAGAGAGACGGACCTGGCCTGAATGAAGCAGGAGAATGGAATTACTTTTTATTTCCACACCAGCTGCTTTAGCTGAAAGAAGGTTTGCAGGGGGCAAAAAAATCCTCAGGCACCCCAAATTCTGAATTTTTTAAAAGGAACTCTCAGGGTTTGGTTCTTTTGTTGTCACATCAACTTCTCTTTAAAGAGAGATGTGAGACAAAATTCCCTCCAAAGCCCGGCAGAGCTCTGCCAGCATTGCCAGAAGGAGGTGGGCAAAGAGCAGCCTCTCTCACAATTAATTCAGTCGAAATAGAAAAATATTTACAACTGCTGTGTTTGCTGAAGAAAACACAGGCAGAATTCTGCTCCCACCAAAAACACGGAGAGATGGGTCAGGCTCAGGCTCCTACTACACAAGCATGGATTTCAAATGATGAGCTTATACAGTAACTTTTTTGTTCAGTTAAAGCTTCTCCTCTTTATAAATTATAATAGAGATTACACATCACACAAACTGTGATCTTGGTGTTATCCCTGTCTTTGGCTAAGACTAAAAAAAATGGGGGAGGGGAAGAGAGAAGGTGTGGGTTTTGAGCTAGGGAGGAGATTAAATGTGGAAGTGATATAATGCAGTTGATTTAAACTAGTAATGTCAGGGCAGAGATTGTTGTAGGGTGCATTTGCACAGAATCTACCTTAGTTGGGCTTTCTTTATAAAGTCAATATTTCTCTACGTTTAACAATAACACACACAAAAAAATGAAAAAAAAAATAGTAGAAATTTATCACTTCTATTTTACAGATGGAGAACTGAGTTCCAAGGAAGTTAAAACACTTGGTCAGGGCTATCTCATAAGTACGTGCTAGAGGTCTATGCTGCATCCAGAGACCTGCTTCAGTGTACAGCTCAAAAGGGCATCTTTTTTCCACAAGGTAATTTCCAGATTCTCTTCTCTTACATATGAAAATGGCTGGACAATTAACTCTTCGAATTCTCATATTGAAAGAAATCTCACGTGATGTCTACTTTGATTTTCAGTTCAGGTAATTTGCTTTCCCCACTGACAAGGTTCCTTGCACAAAGGATTTTATACCTATTGACTTGATAACTTTTGCAAACGCTTCCTTATTATAAACCAACCATGGCCAGAGAAAATGTACTACAGTTCAGGCAGGCGCTGCATTACATATTCAAATTCGTTAGTTCTATCAGCCTTCTCAACCTTTTATGTTTGATTAAGTCTCATCTCCTAAAAACTGATTAAATCTTGTCAGCCTTTTTAAATTGTTATTCCTCATTGGTCCAATGGTGCTAAATGTTTCTAAATGTGACAGTAATCCAGTTTTAAACAAACCAGCTGCAGAGTCTATAAAATCATCTTTAGCAAGCTGGTAATCTCTTTGATAGATTCACCAGCAGCAGCAAGTGCAATGCAAGTCATGTACACTAATGCTTGCACCAGCAACAGATGGGCCACGTAGGACTGCAGGAGCCTGGAAACCGCTCAGGCTGCAAACGAGAGCATACACATCAGTGTTTCTACAAATTTTGCTCTGTACCCACAAACACCCAGAAGACAAGGCCTTAAAGCCAAATGTTAAAAGGAAAGCAGCACATCAGAAATACAGCCGTTTGTGACAAGCTACAGAGCCTGGCATTGAGGGGCGTGTCTCAGTTCAAGCTACACTGCTTGTAGATGTGCACCTCTAAAAATGGGGGGATTTTAAATCATTAAATTCTTTCTTCAAACAATATGCAAGATCTTTTTAACAGAAAAAAAAAACCCCCATCATTCCTTCCATAATCACCCGCACGGCAGTGGGAGGAAGCTAACACCGCCACTGCCTGCAATGCAAGTCTTATGGATAAAAGACCATCGAGTCTGATGTTACCTAAGGACCTTGGACCCAAATTCATTTTTAGAAACATGACCGTTCTCCGGCAGGTCAGTTTGCATCCACCTGCACCAAGCTGTTAGCATAAATGGAAGAACCCCCTGCCTTTGCTTTCCCTAAACACAGCGTGGTCTCTCTCAGAAAATGTTCTGATCATTTCAGCAAATTAATGAGAACCAGATGGCTTTTTTTTCTTTTTGAACCATTGCTCTCAAAGTTGTACAGGGCCACTCACACTTCTAAGCAGTCCCACAACAAACATCAGAAATACAGAGAAAGTTTTCAGTGCTGTGTTGAGCTGGGATGATAAATGTGAGAGAACTCTTGAAAAGCAACTATCTTCCACTCGTCAAATCAAGAATCACTTTGCAGCAAAGAAAACTCCTTATATAAAGGGGTCTTTTGCAAATCTAGCCCAACACACCATTTTTCTGGCTTGACCTATTTGTACCAGTCATATAAATAAGCGTATGTGCAAAGAGATGGGTTTTTTTCCAGGGGTTTATCCTCCTCAGCAAGTCCGGAGTCTTTTGGAAAAAAATCATTAGCAGGTCACAAGAAATTTCTCAGCTGAGCTTTCTGTCTTTCCAAGGTAAACAGCCTTTTCAGCCACAGCAGTAACATGATCCAGGCAATCACCGGTCATGTTGAATTGCCATCAAACCACTGACGTTTAGTAAATTAAAGGCCCTGTGCCATCAGCTCTGCTCAGGGCCTCTTTCAACCTGGGGAAGTTCCATTACATTTTTTTCAAAGGAGCTTCAATTTTTTTTAACACGGAAAATTGCAAGTGATTGCATTCAGCAAGCAAATAATAGAAAACTCATACATAGTGCAGAATAAGAATAAATAGCCTAGAAAGCATCAAGTGAGGACAAGGATCTAGTGATGATAATAGCTACCATATAGACATACAAGGGCAACGTGCTGCACTGAGAACCTCTGCAATCCAGAACAGCAGTAGACCCTCTTTTTGAAAATGGTTTATATTGCCTACCTCGCATCAGTCGGGGCTTACAGCAGCAGGAATAAAGGTTTCAGTTGTAAAAGCCTGACTGCCTGTAGCTTCCTCCTGCCCAAGCCTCCTGTATTCACAAGCTCCTCAGCCTGACATGCTCAAAGTCTGAAACTTTGGAGTTTTAATTTTGCAGAGGTGCCTCTGCCCACGGGTTTGAAAACCACGGATTCACCCCTTTACCGTGGACCTCTCATACATGGAGGTTTTCAGAGTGTGGAGCAGCATCAGAACCTCAGCTAGGACTCGCAGACATTCTCTTCACACCTGCACAGCATGCATTTCTCTTTCATGCTGGAAATCATTGAAAGAAAGCAAATTTGCTTATGGAATATTCTTATGAGCATGTTCATAATGTATTTTCTCGTAAAAAAAAAAAAAAAAAAGATTATTCCTCTTCTTGACCTCTTTGGCACACCCACACAGTAACAGAAGTGACATAAAATTTCAGGAGTTTGGTGGATCCGAGAACCACAGACTTCTCAGTGACATTACAAGTTTCGGTCAAACTGAGCACGACGAGTCAACTGCATCCTCAGCAACATCTCCTGCTGTCACAGGCACTTATGGTGATGCCTCACAACGGGTCTAAACCAATAAGTGCAAAGCCCCAGGCTTGGGTTCCTTGTTATAGATGCACTGCTTTGTTTATTAGCCTAGAATTTGTTTATTCTCCTTTCCTAAACTGAAACTCAAAAGGGACTATCAAGATGGAAAATTCAATATAAACAGGTTCCCTAAGTGCACCCATCCTGGGGCAGCTCCAGTGGTTATGTGAGGATGGCAGCTGGCACCTGCAGTCTTTGGTGCAGCACTTTCGGATGCTGATGGAAGAGGACAGCTGGCTGGGCTGGCACAAGGTGCCACATTTGATTGATCGAGCGATCCAAGTGTTACAGACTTGTAGGCTGTCATTAATGGTCTGCGCTTCCTTGAGCAGGAGGCACACACCATGAGGCAAAGCACTGGTGCTTGCACAAGCCAGGGTCACTCCAAGAGCAGTACCTGTCTGCGTGCTCTCCCACTTGCCAAAGACACACAGCTTTTATTGAAGTTATTTTTATATACAAATATGTATACATATACATATTTTTAGAGACAAGGGGTGTATGGCATTGCAGCACACAACTACTGAAAAGTCGTTGCCTTTTGAGTGAAGAATCCAGCAATTTTTATGGATAAACGAGTCATAAAACATTTTCTTCAGGCTATTTAATTCATCAAATAGCTGGACAGAAAATATGCTAGGATGTTAATTTAACAGAATTATTCCCATCTCAATAAGGTAAATGTTAGATGAAGATCATTAGGCAGGCTGGCAGCCCTGTCCTCTTCCTTCTGCCAGATAAGCCCACAATGCAAAGTAGCTGCTAAAGATGCTCTGGCAATTTGAAGGGTTATAATCTTCCCTGAGTGGACACTTCTGCTGCCATGGTTCCTTTTTGGAGCTGGTTTGGGTGTGTTCTTTTAGCCTATCATTCCATTTTTTTATCTTTTAGGTCACTGAAGCAATGATTTAAAAAGTCAAACATCCACTTGAAAATCCATCAATGCATTCGTAAGAAAAACAAAGTATTCTGCTTAATGCTGCTGGATGAGTCACACTACAGCCAGGTACCCTATTCTTGGTGCACTATCGAGTTTATTTGACCATCAAGTAAAATAACTTTCACAAATTGTGTTAGTGTTTTTCCCCACAGGAAGCGCTATTACTTATAAGTAGATCTTGACCTTACAAATAAACTCCAACCTGCCTTTGATAGTTTAAAAATGGTACTGTGTTTTTGGCAGTCAAGCGATTGAAAGGTGCACTCCCCTTTGGGAGGGCGGGGGAACAAAAATCAAAGCCATTCCACAACTGGTTCAGATCTTCAAACTGCAAAAAACCTTATGATAAAAATATGTTTGGGGTTTTTTTTCCCACTTGCAACTCACTGCAATGACAAAAGGCAAACAGAAGCCTAAACAGAGGAAAACAATCACTCTGAATTGCGACATGGAAAGTATAAGGAGATTCTTGCATAGAGGCCTCCTGAAATGATTTGGCCTACTCCTGGTTGCAAAAAAATATGAATATTTAATAGAAGAACCACCTGAATTTTGAGGGTTTTTTTTCCAGAAAAACAGACCTGTTAATGAATCTATGATACTATAACAGTGCAATATTGGTGGTTTTCTTGTGCTGGTAACAGAAGGCAACAGGTTTTGAAATGCACCCTAGACTTCCAGATTGAAAATACAGTAATTCAAGTGAATTGGATCTCATTTCTTATGTCTCAGTCCTTTATTTCTAGATGTTTCCCTTTGTCTTCTCTTTTTAAAGTCTGATAAATTCCTACAGCAGGAATTATAGTTTCCTGGGCATTCATACGGAACCGCCCGCAGTACCAATACACACTCAGTTAGTGTGTGGGAAGGGTGTGAAAGCAAAAAGGATAACTTAAATCTACTCCATTTTCCTGACACTTTTTCCCCCATTCAAAACCTGTACATTCTCAGCTCACTCTAATCACTGTCAGATGCATTCCTAAACGCACATAAAACAACATGACTAACATCTGGACTGTTACTCATCTATATTCCTCCCCAACATTAAGAATTCTTCTATCTAATGTAGCAGAGCTGAAGCCAATATAGCTCCCTTGTGTTTACTTATCTTCATGAAGAAGCTATTGAAGCATCTCAAAATTCTCACCCCTCTGGGTCCTAAACAGGCTGACACGCATCTCTTCTGTTTCCATTCCATTTTTGTTCAATTGGGCCTGTATTATGTTGTTGTTGTTTCACTTCTGAGCCCATGACTGTTCAAAGCCTGCCTCTACCACGTGGGTAGTGCTTTTGTAGAAAAGATAATAAAACTTATTCAGGATCTCTTAAAAGTCTCCTCACTTAGAAGGGCATGTGGGGAAAACAGTCTTGCAAAGCTTTGAAGCTATATACCAAAACATCTGTTCGGGTTTCAAAGCGTTTACAGCCCAGTTCCCAGAGCTCATATTGGTAGGTTCAAGAATCCTGCAGAGCTCTGGTATAGCTGTTTTCAAACGTCTTTCTCCAACCAAACACAGAAGTTTGAGCTTAAATACAAAATATACTACTTCTTCCCATCTCCATTGTTTTGGGACTTTTCATCTAATTCTTCCAGCAGTTTTACCCATAAAACTTATTATGACTGCTCAGCAAGACAGGTTTGGATTTCTTCAGTATTAAAGCTTTCAGTTGGAAACTTGAGAGCCAGCTGTCACATTAACCAAATCATCGTGTGACAGCATTTAAATCATCAATCATCAGCATAATCACCCTAATATTCACCGCTTGTTTTAAAGATGGAAACTTTACAAGCTGTACGAGAACATACAGTATCTACAAAATCGTATTAAGAACAGCTGGACCTGATAAGGTCAATAAGGTTTATTGAACTAAATACACTCTGGTCAGTCATGAATACTGTTTGACCGGGGATAAATTTAATGGGACACAAACGCCGTGATACTTCCCAAAATAATCCCAACCTGTGGTCCAAGGCCTTCCTGAGCCAGCAGAGGTTGCCCTTCTATGAGAGAACCACCAATGCATTTTCCCACATCCACATCTTGAACCCACTGAAACATTCAGCAAACAGATTATTCTGCACAAAGACTTCTAGAACCAGGTTATGTGTGAAGAATAATCTCCTCTTCCACATTTTTTAAGTCATCTGAAGTTCTTATATGATGATTCCCAGATCTTCTATTACAAGAGTGTCTCAGTTTAAAGGAAAACCAAGATGTGTATCTGAACTAGACGAGGGGTCTCTTTCCAAAAAAAACAAATACCACGGCCTTTGAAATTAAGAGACTTTAACCACGAAAAAAATGTATAGAGAAGGATAACAGTTCTTAATTACAACTCCAAAGGACAGCACAGGGCATGTGCAGTTGGGGGCTGAGTCAAGGGAGCTCCCTTCAAGATGCCTCCATCAGCGCATCAAGACGAGAGGAAAAGTGGCGCCAACAGGAAGAAGCCTCTCAGGCCCTTCCCCCAGTCATTAAGCTGGAACTCAGAGCAATCAGCCACCCCCTGCCACCCGTCCTGGCTCCCCATACCCCCTGAAAGATTTTGAAACTATAACACTGTCCTTTAAAGTTTCCTCTAGCTTTTTCGCTTTAGAGCCTGAGCAATTGCTGAGAAGAATTTCTCCTGGGGGTAATTTCAGTTTGATCTCTAGAGTGGGAGGAAAGGACTAAGAGAATGATGATCATTGCTGGCCTGACCAAAGGGAGCAAAGGAAGGCTGCGAAATGGTGTAACTTCTGCTTATGGATACACCAGATATCTAAACACTCAGGAAGCAAAAGGCTATTTACACGGGACAGTGTTGTCGTAAAAATAAGGGAGTGTAAACCAGCTGTGAATAAATACATGCTAGAAATCAGAAGATAAGGTTCTATATCAGTTTTCCAGTGGGAGTAATGGGAGCAAAAACTGTTTGTACTTCTAAAATGGAGTTTGATCAGTTAATGAAAGGGCTGATAAGATGTGATTGCTTATGATGGCAGGAAAATGAACACAATGACCCAGGAGGTCTTTTCCCAGACATATATTCTCCTGGTGAGGGGTCTGCCTGGACAATAAGTAGAAGGAACAGGTAATAGTAGACCCTGTATGAAATTCTGGTCTGCTGAAGAAAGTGAGTTTTGCCCAGGGCTACAGGAGAGCCAGATTTTCAGTCCATGTGCTCAAGCAGGACTGTTACAGCTTTATGAAAAAAACCACCAAGATACTCTTTTCTACACCATGTGAAAATGATCAACTCAGCGCAACTGAAAAACATAAGCATAAACTTTTGAGCAACCTGATCCAGCGGAAGGTGGCAAGAGGGTTGGAACTGGATGATCTTTAAGGTCCCTTCCAACCATTCTATCATTCTTTAAATCTGCTGAGTAATCATTTAGAAAAGTCCCCCTGGTGCAGCCAGCAGATGCTTTGCTTTTGTACCATATCCATCATAAAAAAATAAATACTTTAATGAATAAACCTCAATTTAGCTTTAATATGAACCCAGCTTCATTTTCGCAAAAATAAGATTTCTTTTACAATGTGGAATTACATTTTTAAAGGACTGCATAAGCCATCTCAGAAAGACATTCAGCTCACTGCTTTTCAAAAGGATTGGAATATTATACCATCATCAGCAAGGTAACTAGCACTGGATATCAGAGGTTTTAACGACCAGATCAAACCATTAGCTCGTTTAATCTGATCATGTCACACAAGCCAGTTTCCCACAGTTATATCTGTATTAAGCCCACAGCTTCAGTCCAGCTAAGTCTCCCAGAAAGGCATTCTGTCATGATCTCAAAATGTCAAAAGAAAGGAAATGTGCCATCGACCTAATAGTTTAGTCTTACGTTATATTGTCTTGCACTATCCAGCAAACTGTCTAACTTTTAATTTTAATTTGTCTGGCCTTAATTTTGAGCTGTTGGTTATTCATCTGCCTTTCTCCACTAAATTAAAGGCCTGTTATCTCTCTCAGCGATAGGCAGAGAAGAGTAAATCCCAGTTCTGCAATTCAGTCTGACAAAGAGAGATAACTTCCCCTTGTCCAACTGGAGCAGCTTCCAAGGCTGATGGGAAATCATCACACTTTTAATTCAGCTACACTTATTTATACCAGTAGGAAATATGACCCCTGTAGCCTCAGCAGCAGTTACAATAAGGTGCTAAGGAAAATGTCATTTCCAAAAATATTTAATAAAATGTAAATAAAGCTGATGTCTAGCACTTACCTCGCATTCCTTTTTCTCACCTATCCAGACTACGTTCACAGTAACAAACATTAATCCTCCTATCTATACTCTGTTCAAAGTTTATGTGCAGCCCTACACCTGTAGTAACCTGATTCTAAATGATGGCAACAAGATGAATTTTAAATTATTATAAAAACAATCCAGAACAGTACAGAAATATTTTTTGGGGGTTTTTCAGTCTACAGAATGACAGTCCTACCCCTCTGCTTTACCTCCAGTTACCACAGTTTGTAAACTGTGCTCTCTCCTAAGTAGAGTTTTCTCAGTAGAGAAAGCAGACTCTTTCTGCTTTAAAGAGAAAACATTTACACAACCCTCATGGCTCCTAGGATTTCTCACATCACGGTTTCCTATTTAGAAATCTCCTCCCACATACACACCCCACCAGGCTGTGCTGGTGAAACGTCTTAAAAACACAGACCAGCTCCTTCTCTCTACAGCCCTGCCCTATCCCTTGTGCTCTTTTTAGAGACAGAAGACATCAGAAAGGCTATTTAAATTACATAGCACATAAAACACTCCCTAGATATTTTTTTAAATCAGCTTTCCCATCAGATGCTTTGAGTGTTGGAGAAAAGCCGTGAACTTTAGTCTTTGTAAGGTGATATAGACTTCCCATAAAGGTGTAAGTTTTAACTAACTGTAGGTGCAATCGACATGGAAAACAGAGATCACAGGTAAATGTTTTTGACACTTTAGGAAAAATTTGAACTCTAATACAACTTTGAAATCATACAGCAGCGTAAGGAAAACCAACCTCTCATCATGGAAACTAGAAACATTAGGACAATTCAACACACATACTCCAGCCAGCGAGGTCAAGTTCCAGTGCTGTAAGAATATTTGGCCTTCAGGAAGTAGCTGAAGTCAGGGTTTGCAACAACTATTAAATTAAATTATTAATTAATTAAAAATTATAATTATCATTAATTATAATGGAACTCCTAATAACTGTAGGCTTTACAGCCTGTACCTCAGCATCTCAGGTCGGAAGCCTTAGCAGTTGGAGCTGAGTGAGGTACTTCTCTCACTGCTTACAGGACAGGAACATTAAATGCTGCAGTGCAGCAAACATCAGTGTATTACAAACTCCCCACTGCAACAGAAATGAACAATTGGGAAGAGCCTTTGTCAAGCCACGTGGAGTATTTTTTAATACTCGTAGCTGTGTGTGCGCACAAGCTGACCTGCTTGCATTCCAGTGGGAGTTTTGAGCTGACTTTAAGTCACTCACACAACTTAAGAGAATGAAGAACCACACTGGAGTTGTTTTACAAAGGCAGCCAACAGCGAGGCATTCTTTTGTTAATATAGTCATTACATGAAAAAGATGTCAAATGCTAGCTTTTATGCCAGCTGAAACTTCGTCTTGGGGAAACTGCTCTTTGAAAGTTGCAATCACTCCAGCTGCGTTGAAATCAAGCATTTAGACCAGAAGAATTATTTTAGTTTCTTTCATTTTTCCTCTTTCACACAAAGCCCAACTATTTGCTCGCTACAAATACAAGGGTTCTACCTCTCCACGTGCCAGATGTGCAACCCACCTTGTACACACAGTTCTTAACAGACACCAGACCAATACTTCAACTTCCTTCTAAACATCGCTTTTGAAATACCCTCCCTTTCAGAATCAGAGCAGGAATCCCTGGCTCAGCTCCCGCTCCAGTTCTCCATGTCCTTCTGAAACCCGCTCCCTTCACAGCCTCAGCTTCCCCTGCAGCTCCCAGTAAGGTTACTGCCTCACAAATCACTCCCCTAGAGCAATCTTACACAGAGAGCTTTTCATTCTGAACTCACCTAAAATGCTGTTGTAATAGAAAAGCATCTAGGTGTGGATTGTTTTATACCCAAGTGAAACGCATGGGGAGACAGAGTCAGACTACCCCAAGCATAACTTATCCTTAAGCCAGTGTGACAATCAGAAGCAACAGCGCAATCAAAATCCCCTGTGGCTCCTCCATTAATAAGACACTTTGCCTACAGTGCCTACAGCAGCCATGGAAAATTGCATCAAGGTTTGTATGGCATTTCATATTAGCTGTGGGAGCAGTTCTGAAGGTCAGAGCAAGAGCACTGCCTCTACCTAAACCTTCACCCACAGCAGCAGAAGACAAAGCCAAGAAGTTAGTCAAGAAAAGTGTAAAGCTATTTGCAAGAGATGGAAAAGATCTCCCGAGATACCAGAGCAGACTTTAAGCAAGGTGAGGCGTATACACCAATAAACCTACAGCTCAAATATCACTCACAGCTACAAGCACTCAGCTCCTCTTTCCTCCCCATTAAATCACACTTCCCTCCCACAGATGAGTTGTTGAGAGAGCTCTGTGCCAGCCAGAGGAACAGACCGAGATGAGTGGGGAGAGATTAATTGAAAACTGAGAAAGAGGAGGATGCCCAAGATAGTAAGCAGCAGCTCTGCAGGGCAAACAGGGAAGAGAAATTGTGTTCAAAAAGCAGATCTAGAGAACTGGGTGGCAAATTTCTAAAGTCACTGGGGCTTGGGACTGCAAACAGATTTCCTAATGAAGGAAGCAATGAAACTCTCATTTTTTACCCACACTAGTCTTGCTTCTGGGGAGATTAGTTCCCTTCCCTGGGAGATTCTGGCTTGAAAACTAAATTCTCTCTGGGCTTCATTTCTCATCCATAAAATGAGGGTAATGATGCCGTGCCCAGCTCCTGGGGTCTTTGTGCAAGCAGTACTTTAACATTTGTGACAAACTATGTAAATTCCTCTCACATAAGGACAGAGGATACCAAAACAGTCACAAGAAGACTTCCACGATGTGGTCCTGGTTTTAGCACCTTCAGAAGAAATTTAATGATTGGGTACTGAGAATGGAGCATCTTTTTCTTTTTTTTTTTTTTCTTCTGACTAAGGAAATCAAATTATTTCAAATCTGCTCAAAGGGAATGGTTCTCATAGGTTAGGAAGAAAATAAATATCTTTAACTGACAAAATTTTCATCATAAATCTTAAGTATTTTGTCATGAGACACACCGGCTGTGTCAGGTTACGTACCAGGAGATGGGTGATGGTGCTAGGTCACAGCTAGCTGCAGCCTTGCAGGGACTGTCCTGTGCAGCAGCCAGAGCGAGCTCAGCAGTCAGGCAGAAGCTCCCAGGGAGGTTATTCAGTCAGAGACATGTCCACTGCACCTCCTGCCACCAGCCCCCATTCTGCCTCCTCTGAGTCACCAAAGACGTGCAACTGGGTCCAGTCCAGACAGAACCTGACCTGCTTCTGCTTGCTCTGCCCAGAGAGATGTGACCGATGGGGACTACAGGTCAATGCCGCTTCCCGCAGCATGACCAGCAACCTTGTCCTCCTGTTTTAGCAATGAATGAAGCAGCAGAATTGTGGCTTGCACCTGAATCATCTTCTCAGTTGCTAACCCCAGCCTTACCTGTCTTCCATGAACTTTATGAATTATTGCCATCTAGGTTTTGCTGAGTCTGAGTTCTCGTATTGATAGATGTTGACAAAATATTGTAGTCATATCAATTACTTTGAGACTCTAGAGGCATGTGAACTCAGATTTAGGGGTACAGGCCTAAGCAAAGGCTTACTGACTTGGAATTGGTTTTGTAAGCAACTGGTTACATTCAACTTAAAACAAAAAGAAGCAACTAGTGATATTCAACTTAAAACCAGTCTCCTCTACAACAGCTGAAATGAGAGGGATGCTTTTTAATACACAAATGACCCTAGAAACCCTACCCCAAAGACAATGTTACAGTTTCTTCTACCTGCTATTGTTTTCAAGAAAAATGCTCTTGTACCACAGAAGTTGGGTTTGCTATATGGAAAATAAAAGCTGGCAACAGACTGATAGTAGTAGAAGTCACCTGGTTACTTGGCACATATGTTAAACAGTTTCTTCCTTTAAGAAAAACCCCCAACTTGATCATGGGTACCACATGGTACCCTGCCTATAATTCCTGTTTCCTAGACAAGAAACAGGAACGCACGATGCCCATTGCCTCTCTGACTACTTTAGCTTCAGTTTAACCCAGAGGATCCTCACACACCATTTGAAACAACTCATAGAAGCTTTTAGAGGAGATAATTCTCCTCTTTTAAAGAGGAAAGTGAATTAAACTCTGAACTCTAATCATGTTAATAGCCCCGCCTGACACTATAAATCACTGATGTAGCATTTTGCTCATGCCCATAAATTACAGACACTCTGTCCTTCTGCAGAAGATTCCTTCCCCTTAAAAACATATTTAATAGACTTGTACCCACTCTTCTGTTCAAATACACTGGCTCGCGCTGTCAACTTTCCTAATGCTCTAGGCACTGATTTCAAGTTTCATAATCAATTATATCATTTTGCTTCACGGTAGTAATTTGATTACTGCTTTTGGGGTGTGACAGGCATTTGTGAACATTTCTGCCTGTCTTCATCTGAAATTGCTAATCTTCCTTCCTTCCCTGCTCCCCGCAAAACCTGTGCAAAATTGATAAAATAACACCAATAAATCAAGGCACTTGCATTTTCCCTGAACTGACTATATTTTCGATTTCTTCTCTGAAACACAAACAAGGACATAGTTCATCTATCTCAACAGCATGACCCAAAGGGGTATAAAATGATGATGATGTTTTGTGGCGTTTATTGCCAGTTTTGTTAATATGACTGACTGCTTTTCCTGTGCAAGCTGTCTCTTCTAGATCACCCTATCTTTGAAATAATCACCGCTACCGCCTAACATTTAGTAATAATTTACTACACAGCAATTGCTATGACAGAGTCCACATCAGGAGAAACAAAACTAAGATTCAAGGAAAAAAATAGATATAATTCACTTTTGTTTCTGACAAATTCAGAATCCTTGTTGACCAACGTGTACACTGCACTGCTGAAATGTACTAAATTTAAAACTGTTCATATACAGTATGGAAGAAAATACATTCAAGCAAAACCTGCCCCTTTCTTCCCAACAATTTCAGAAGTTTTAATGAGAGCAAATGCAGGAGGCAAGAATGCTATGTATTAATCAAGTTCTGCAACAGACTGTAGAAAGATGCATGCCCAGCCCTGAACCTAGCTGATTTCATCAACCACACATCTCTTAAGGATACTTAAATCCACTTACAGTTCCACAAACATCTAGAGAGATTATAAGTGGAATACAGCCGATAGCATCTGCTGAGTTTTCTTTTAGGGCAAGAGATTTTTTCCCAAGGTTAAGTCATTGATTTCTCTCTTCTTCACACCTACATTAATACAAAGCCTTCCACAGGCAGGTTAGGCGATCCTACAAGCATTCTTTTACCCAGGGATGAGAAAACCAGATTTTCCTCTTTGATTCTCTCCTTCAACCATAATTTTTGGGAAACAAGAAATAATGCATGTATTTTACACACATTTAGACCACGGAAGCACAGAATAGGTGATCTAGAATTCAAACTGAAGATTTCTGTGAAACAGATAATGCAATATTTTTTTTCTCCAAGTTGCTTTTTATAAGTACTTGATTCAAGATACTTAAAAGGAATTTCTAATCCCAGATTCTGTAAAGCGTTCTCCTCTCTACTGAGTTACATCAGAGCAATATTTTTTTTCTGTTGGATAATCTCACTGGCATAAGAATTTTCATTAAAATTTTATCTGCAAATATCATGCGAAATGCTAATTTACAACTGCACAACAGAAAGACCATAACAAATAAAAGCAATGGACCAGAACAAGGGAAGAATTTTCAGCCTTCTATTTGTTCATAGTGCCTTATAAACTGAAAAGATTTTACCATTGTTTTGTAAGCACAAACGTGAGGAATTAAAAAAAGTCTCTCTCGAACAGTGGTTGAATAGACACTATTGCAAAAATTTACGTCCCCACATCCCTACTTGCCAGTTACAGTCTGTGAAACAGAACAATTCAGTACTTCAAAGGAAGCTGATAACCATCACGAGACCTCCCATGGGTAACATTACTTAATCTGCAATTTTATCTTCTGGGAGAAGAAGTATACTACAAGGAAAAACTATTTCCATGAACAAGAGACTTAAAAGCCAAAGAGACAAAGCTTTGGGTAAGTGCCAAAATTTAGGTACTTTTGTCTTACAGTCACCCCCTTCCTCCACTCAGGGCTGGGGATTACTTCTCTAAAGGCAATGGAAGATGGAGAATTTGGAAAATGTAGGTCTTGGAGAGCGTGATATCGGAAGAGCTTGACACTAAGAAGGAACTTCTTCATTTCTGCATCCGGCTCCTTGTTGATGCCACTGAAACAGCAGCAGTGCCACACTACACAGTCCAGAGCGTGTTCCCCACAACACACCTAACACATATGACTTCATTCCTGCCAGAAACGTTAAAGCAGTTTGTTATTCTTCATCCTCCTCTTTTCTCAGTTTCTAACTTTCAATGGTAGCAGACTGCTAGAGAGTTACCAACACCAACAGAGAGAGAGTATATGGTACAGCCAACATGCTACACAGAAACCCAACATCCAAAGGGATTTCCAGGGAAGAAGCAGACAGAATTGCACACTTCATCCTGCAAGGATCAACAAATGTCACAAACAAACTGATATTAGATTAAATTTTTTTGCAAAAGGAATTATGAAGAAAAGAGATTACCTGCAATTTTATATTTCACATTGAAATAAAACCGACGGTTTGGGGAGAGAGAACAAAAAGGACATGATTTATGCCATTTTAGAGGACATGGGGACAGAAAGAAGGGAAGGACGGAGGATTCTCTTCCGCTAGTTAAGACCAAGCAAGTGGCTTTGCTAAATAAAAAAGGTCTCACAAGTATACAGATGATAATTTAAAACTTTATATTATATTTTATTTATATTATATTTTAAATTTAAATAAGCAAAATCAGTGTTCCAATGCAGAGCCGTAAAGTGTGTCTTGAGATTACACATGATGCTCTAATTGCACTGGCTCTTCAGAGCTGACCCATAAAAGCAAGAGCAATGACTGACAGATGCAATAAAAGTTTCTGACTAGCTTTTTGGTGAACAAGCCACTGATTTGTATTTGGAAGCTATTTGAAACTGTTCTGAGAGTCATGTAGAATAAACAGCCTTTTGCTCAGCTGCCAACAAACCAGCCCGAAAGCTCAACGAGGTGACTTCAGACAGAAACAAAAAGACTCTGTGTGACTACCTACTGCATCTTGCACTAATAATTCCCCTCTTCTGACACCGAGGATCTTGGCGCCAGGGAACAACAATGAATTCACAAGGGCAAAGGCTCACACCTGCTGCTTTGCTTTAAAATCCTTCCTCACTTTTATAAATCAACTGCAAAGGAAGGCAGAGCCCTGTGGCACACATAGGACCCCACTAACCATGCTGTGGTCACACAGCACAAGCCCAGAGACTTCCATCATTCAACTTTGGGGTTTGAAGCGCTGCATTCAGTGTACAATACACTGCTGATTCAAGATCTGAGTCTCCAGCAATCTCTCTCGCTGGTGCCCATCTGCTGGGATAAGAGGGTTCATGGGGGTACCTCCAGATGTTAATCAGGCAAACAGGAAAATAGATCCTTCCATAGTCCACAAACAAGCTGCTTTTCTCATTCAAAAGCAGATTACAAGAGAAGTGTTGCCTGTGTAATTCTATCTGGAAGTTCATGGCCAAACTCTTCAGCCATGGTCGTTGCTTCAGAGAGCCAAGCACCAGCCTTTAGAGTTGAGAGCCCATCCTTCTCCACAGCACTGCCGGGGAGCTCCCTCTCATATCACCAATTGTAAGGTCTTGCCTCTGCACCCAGAACTCAGGATCACTAAAGCTTCGTTAACAAATAAAATGCTATCTGTGAGCTAACACAAACAGCCTTTCAGAAAACCAGATACCGGGCGATTATTGTCTTTATTCACACATCCTAGACTGACTGCAGTGATTTCAAACACTTGCCTGCTCTTCGCCACAATGCATACCGCATCATTACCTCCCGAGAGGCCACTTTGGTCCCCTGCCTTCCTGCTCCTGCTTTGTTGTATAAAGTTATACAGAAAATAATACCTAAGTGATTCCGCATCCTGCGGGGAAGTTGCTTAAAACATCACTCAGTTTTTCTGAAAAGTTTCATGCCACTGCAAATGAAAAAAAAAAAAAGTCAGTCATTATACCTCAAACTTGACAGCTTTTTTCGGCATGAAAACCATAAATTAAGTAAAAAATATTTATTTATTCAAATGCATGGGTTCATTTACCACCAAAACACTTCTGACAGTTGCAAAGATGACAGTAACCTGTGATACCTGCTCTGCATCACCCTTGTGGTTGTCTTGTTATTTCAGGAAACCCAAGGGTACCTCCTGAAAAATCAAATCACTCTGTCCTAATTAGGAGCTTCTGAAGACAGCCTTCAGTTGGGATGTACATTCCCACACATTAAACACTAGTTCAGAAAGCAGGAAGCTCTTCTCACCACATCCCTCAGATGAGAGGTTGCAGACTTAAAAACACCAGGTTTAAAACCCAAACTGAAAACTCTGCTGTTTAATAATGAAACACAGCAGTTGTATTTGAGATGTTAGAGTTCTTCTAGTAATAAATAAAACCCAGAGTGCAGCAAGACACGTTTTGAGAAGCTTCCTCACAGAACAAGACTTCTCCTTCTTGATGCAAATGTGGAGGTGATAACTTTTTCCAACTGATACTCTCGGAAGGGGTTATAACTGTATTAAATGTATGACATTGCCTTCCCAGGGGTGATACTACCTCTAGTCCAGTGATCAAGCGCACTGTTTGTGGGCTATCAGGCCAAATACCTTAAGCACCACGTGCTTCCCACGCTCATCTTTGTTGCTACAGTAACACTAACAGAGCTTATTTAGCTTTTCTGCAGGAAACTCCCAGCACTTGAAAAAGCCTCACAGCCAAGGCCATTCCAAATAATGGAAGTGCCACCACCGCACAAGCAGAAATGTGTGGAGGGGAAAATAAGCCCTACAGAGCTGGTTACTCCTATCTGGTCATTTAATGCCGATCATAATGCTAATCCGATCATTTATTATGGATATAAGACAGTCTAATGCACAAGTCTTGTTATGAAAGCAAGGACTACCAGCAGCTAATACGTAAATACGAGATTCATTAATAACTATTTCCAAGGACAGTTAATGTTTCCATTTGTTGGGAAAATTTAGTTTCTTCATACACTTTTCTGCAGAAGTAGAACCAGTAGGCTAGAATTAAATACAATCTCATTTGTGCTTCTAAATTACTGATGTGACCTTTGTAGGACAGATATCCAGTGAGTCACAATCAACAACTGGACATTACTTCTCCCTGTGTGCTACCAAAAGCCAAGAAACACTTTGGGACTTTTTGACAGCATGTGTGATTTAGGCAGCAGAAGTGCTGTGCCCCGAAATCAACACCACTGTACCAGTTAAATCAAGTGAGCATACAGTTTCCTAGATAATACTTGAACTCTCAATTTTCACCTACTTAGAGGCTTGTCACTTCCCTTTAAGTCTCACAATGAATGCGCTGGTTCATCTCATGAGGACAGTTTATTTTAACTTCTATTCAGGTGCACAATAAGCCAAAATGAACATGCAGTTTTATTTAATTAAACATAATCTACTAGTAAAAAAATAAAACCTCTTTAAAACAATTTTTGATGCTCGTAGCAGTGTGCAGTTGTAGCAATAAGAATTACTGCATTATCCCGTGCTGCCTTCTGATGTGGTGTTAGCTGGCATAATTCTGCTAAAGTCCTGTTAATTTAAACAAACGGGTTTTGTGGCTGGCAGATCCATTTAATTTCAAGGTTTCAAAATGAAAAAATACTTTGCCCGCATTGACCAGTATGTACTGACACAAGACAGACAATTTCTTCTTTCCTGCAGCTGATGTCCACAACATGAGCTCTTTACACAGTGAGGTGGAAAAAATACTGCAACCCTGAACGTACAAAAAGGGGGAACACGCAATGAAAACGGGCCATGATTTGAGTTTTCTACATGGCACTCATGTAACATTTGCTGTAACACTGTACTTTTATCTCTCTGCTTCCTTAAGTTGGATGTCAAACAGTAGGGTGTCCAAACTCTGAGGTCTCTGGTCCCCATAATAGCAATTTGAAGGCTACAAGATGATTTAATCGTTATCCATAGCTACTGGTTCTGGTAGTAGGGAGTTTTTCAGCCATGCTGACGAAATAAGATCTACTGTTTGAAAGTGAAGTTACATGAATTCAGCCTTCAAATAAGGTGTAAACTTCCTAATTGTGCATGTTGTTACAGACACAGATGGGTTATTATAAAACTTGATGAACTTTCCCTTATGTAGTATTCTTTAAAACCAGACAGGACAACATTTAAGCATATGTTTGACCCCACCCCTGAAGCAAATCCCGTGCGTTGGGGTAGGTCATCTGGCTGGGCTGGTACTTTGCAGACAGACAACTTCATGGCCAGGCCACAGCTCATAATTTGTTGAGCTGCACTAACCTCCTGTGCATCTAGAGTAGGAGGATAATTTGATTTAATTTATTGAGTGCTAAGTTACTTGTGTGCTCTTATATTTGGTGCAGAGAAAGCACATACGTGCTAGCTGCTTAGCAGGGCATACAATCCTATACCAATTGCCTGGAGGTGTTCCACCCAATTAATTTCCTACCTTTGCTAAGCAACAGAGTTTTGGTGGCACCTTGGTCTCTCTGTTTTCCTGCCTCAGTCAGGCCACGTAAACTCCCATTAAAAAGTCCAAGACGAAAAGCATGGTCTGTACTTCTGCTGTGAACCAAACTGTACTTTATTCAACTCAATGAATTTCATCCAAAGATGGGAGCAAGGCAGAAGAACGTACCATAACTGAAGCCGAGGATCTGTGTCTTCAATTTGCATGAAAGAGACATGCAAGTCCAGCAGCGAGCTATCAAACACCCTATCTCTACTCTTAAGAGCTAATACAAAATATTTCTCAAGGAGGCATTAAAAAAAAAAAAAAAATCCATGCTGGAGAACCATGGAAAATCTACCTTTTGGAGAAACTTCTTTCTAACCTTTACTAATTACTGTCTGGTTCATGTCTTTAAGGATGAGAGCTTATAGAAGAAACCTGCTTCCATACAACGAACATGATGCTGTAAGGACTTTGCATTAATTTAGTTTTGAGAACTGTTGTGGAAACTTCTAGTAGTATCCTAAAAGCTCCAGGGAAAGTTATTTTGACACGTTTGTGCATACAGCATGTAACATAGGAAGGTGCCTCAGGAGCAACTTCTGCATGCAGAAGGAGAAGTACAACAAATCCCTGGGAAGTGTTCCTTTGCCTTTAAAAGATACATGCAAAATTGTAACTGAGGGTTATTTCCAACACAGTTAGGCTGCCTTGAATAGAGGGGCTTTCAACCTCATTTGAATTGCCTTGTTACACTAATTGGCATTAACACTGCAAGCTGCCAAAATAATGGCACATTTTGATGAGCTGAAGGTGCAGCTTAGATGTGCCTCTCTTTCAGCATGCACCAAGCAATTGTGAGTTCTTCACACGCTGTTGTGAGCTGTATAAATTCTGCATCACCTTTGTCAGGAGGGAGGTGTCAGTAGGACATCCCAATCTCAACTAAATTACAGGAAGCCAACACCTTGCAATAGAGACTGTGGAGCTGTGCTACAAGTAGGACTTCATGGGTTTCTCCACTATAAGCCTTGGCTTTTACTGGCTTACTGAAATTGAAAACAACCTTAAAATTTCTTGCTGCTTCTTTAAGAAAATAGTCTAGAAGATACGCTTCTCTTCTGATCTTCAGTGTGTCGATATAGCCCACCTATATAACATCAGGCCAACTTTTGAACCTCACAGTCCCCTTCCCCTGACTATCAGACAGGTCCAGCACTAGGGGGTTCCCCCTGGACACCTAAGACACATTTCACAAAAGTAGTAACTATACCATAAAGGGCTTTAACGACTAAACAAAAATTGCTAATGGAAGTTGAAAAGGAGGAAACTAGCTGAGTTCCTCTCTTAAATGTAATTAACCTTTACTTTTTTTCTACTTTTCACTAGAACAATTACAAAGGTAGAACATGAATTTTCATTTCAAGCCCACTCCTGACCTCACAGGCAAAAGCCTCGGAGTATTCTAGGTGAATGACTGCTGATTACTCTTTAACTTTTAACTGAGAGGTACAGCCCTGAAACACAATCAATGCTCTCTTTTGAAACCCTACAATTTTAATTACCATTTCCAGACACCTCTATGACATGTTTTATGCCCAATCAATGCTGGTCCCATAAAAGGAAAGCACTCACATTTTAGAACACAAGAAGTTTGCTCTTTAAGAAGAAAACAATCAATTACTGATCATCTAACCACTTCTGTGTACATATCTATCTTCTGTTATTGCAGATTAGACAAATGATTATGTCCCAAGAAAGCAGAAACGCTACAAAATTCTGCTTCTGATACATTTAGTATAAGGATTTACGTAAAGTTCTTACCTATGGTTATAAATTTTTTTAAAATCTACTCTAAGCATTGTTCCCTATAAAGCAGCCAAGGGGAAAAAAAACAATTAAATCTCAAAACACCAAAATTTGATCAATATGGTTTGACATTGCTTCCTTCTAAATCATTCTTAATATGCTGAGATCTGAATGCATGTTGACACATCAAGATACAACTGTGTGAGAGTCGTCACGTACTGAAAGAAAACTGTTGATATGTGTACTCTGGTTTTAATATGTTGTAGCAGACCATACAATAAGTAGCTTGTCATTTCCAGATTTTGGCTTTGAATGTTTCTTTTTGTTTGGTATGGGGTGGGATTCAGCCTGTAATCCTTTCAAAGATACATTATCATTAACATAATGATAAAACAAGCAAGGACAATATTTCCCTTATTAATACACATAAATAAGAGGCATAAAGAGTCTTATGATAGACATTTATACAAAAGAAGTGCCAGGACGTTCGTGTTCTCCACTGCTAGTTCATAAGGGGTAGCATACCTTGAATTTGTGTTCAAAGTCATTAATGTGGATGCATAGGTAGGCAGCTGGGTAAGTTGGTGTATCAGGTTTGTAGAGTTTGGCTAACCTCCTGCTGAAACCAATCACACAGTGGCCACTCAAAGGATATTAGCTAATAAGTGTCTATTTGGAGCTACAGACTAGAACATAGGAAGAGTAAACTTAGCTTCTTCTTACTTTACCTCCAAAGGACCTAAAAACCTATAGGATTGGCTTTCTGTAATTATATGCACATACATCTCTGATGGCACACTAGAGAACACCAACCCAACATGCAAACCAGAGATTTTTCACAATTATGGGCAGCCAAACTTGGAAACTGAGAGGATGTGTACGTACATACATCCTATGGAACAACACATCGAGCACAGAAGTTGCACAAATCTCGTTACTGGAAATAAAATTAGGTCAAAAAAAGTCGGTGTATTTTTGGAAACAAAAGCTACAGTATAGAATGAGCTGTTAGGAAATTCAGGGTTACAAAAGACAGGAGAGAGCTCTGATTATGCTACTATGCTTTGACTTAGCATAGTCAAAAATAAGACTTTTCTACCATCAGTGAATTTTCAAGAATCCAAGTTACTTGCATCTTCATAGCCCAAGCTGTAAATACAGCCACTGATATCCCCAACTCTGAGTTCACAGCTAGATGGGTTAGAAATTTAGAAACATCCATCTCGGTGTCAACAATGCAGGCAAAAGTCACCTCACTTCTGCTGAAGTTATTTCAGCACAGCACCTTGAGTTTTTACTAAACTCCTTGATTTACTTCTCTCAAAGAAAAAAAAAAAAAAGTCATTAAATGCAGGTCTGAACTAAAGCTACAAAGGTAGGAGAGAAGCACTGTCCTACATCCAAGCTGCTGGTCCTCCCAAGTAAATCATGTTTCTTGCACCAGGCCAGTCAGTGCAAGACCAGAGTAAGAAAACACAAATGTGAGAAGTAAACACCATGAGTCTGAAAGAGGATCTGCCTGCAAATTTAGATGATCACAGGTAGCACTAGACATTAAGGCTAAAGAAAAGCTCAATGCAAAATTTCCTCTTATGATTGCTGAAAAGATTCAAGACCTGCAATCAAAAAACAGGTTTCAGTTTTTTGTGTTATGCAATAAGTGCTCAGCTAGGGGGCAAGGCATAATCTGCATCCTCAACACTATGGATAGCAAGTTGAACCTCAGAGGCCGAGTTTTAAGAGAGAACAACATTCTCCTGCTGTAGCTTAATTGTCAGTTATTCAAGCAATAACTTTAAATGAGAGCTATCATTTGTAAGGCCTCTGCAAACATCAAATTCTGGCATCCACTGATCAGCTGAATCTTATTGTCATTAACTTCCAGGACGTGAAGGGTATAAAGGTCTATGTGGCATCCCTAAATTATGTTTCTTAAATACTTCTATCTCTTTGAAGCTCAAATAGCATCCAGCTGTGTCTGAAGTCCCATCACTCCTTATACCTAGGTATGTAAAGTATAGTTCAACCAAAGCAGGAGGAAAAGTAATTTGGCTTCATAGAAGGAAAAAAAATAAACAAGAAAAAGGAGAAGGATGTGAGCAAAGTTCCTCCTCTGAAGGAAGTTTCAGAGTGAAAGAAGAGACATCAGCACTGTCTTGGGCTGCCTGATCACCACCTCATTCTAGAAAAGGAGTAAAGAACTCTTGGAACCACAACAGCCTGTCTTGGCTGTGCAGCAATATACCACTCCTTACCCTCTCCTCCTGCTACAGCAGTGAGCCTTGCATGTTAATACCTAAAATCCTGCTTATTTAATAAATGCATTAAAGTCTATTGATTTTTAGTGACTATGAAAGGGCAAGTCAAAACAAAGCAGGAACGTTTTGTAATGCACGGGGCTGAAAAGGGAAAAAAAAATCTTAATGAGACTAAGCAGTTACTGTGCAGATTGAAGAGAAACCTCAGCCTCTCAAGTTTATCTCTCAGTTGCACGGATACAAGCAGAGAGTAATTCCACTTGGGCCAAAACTTCAAGCAGCACTCTCTGTGGCCTTCTCCTAAATTTACACTTCCATATCCAGGAGACAAATTTTAATCTCAAAATCTCAGAGATTATTAGAATATGTTTAAAAGCCAGGAGGGACTTCTCTAATCTTTCACTATGACCTCCTGTTCAACATAGAATAAAAACAGGCAGTCAAAAACTTCATCAGTCGTCTCACAGGGGAGAAGGGGATGAGAACCAATGTCATTCCACACAATTGGGCATACCAAGTCAAAAAGCCACGTAACAGGTAATGGGCAGGCAAATGAGAAGCAAACATCCACTTTATTTTAAATATCTGTGATTTGAAATCTTTCATGCAAGGTAATTTTCTTAATGCTCACATTTTCTTTCTCAGACTTTCCCATCCCACCCAAAACTATCCACAATGAAAAATGATGCTGTGATTAGAGGCGTGCTTAATTACTGTTCAGCAATAAAAGTTTATGAACCAACATTTTATCCTAGCCTGTGTATTGTCTTCTTTATTTTTATATATTCATAAATATGAAAAGCCATTAAGATTATTATTAATTATAGCAGAATACAATTAGGTGGTTTTCAGCAATAGCAGTCTTTGAAACTGTAATGTGTATTCACTGTTTTTCCAGCGCCTGTCTTCAATTATTTAGCTTTTGGGAGATCTTCATTATCATGATATAATGAATGTTCCAGTTAAATAGTATTGCTGTTTAAAAGAAAGGACACTACATTAAGCTCAGCCATGTAGTGAGTTGTGTCATTTTAGAAAGCCTTCACAAAACTGATTACCTGTACAGCTTCACTCTCTGTTCACAGTATTAGCAAGTCACATATTCTATTGGGCACAAAATTATCATCTTTCTCTTCCCCCAGATAATTTCTTTTTAATCTTTTCATCAATTTTTTTTTTCTACACCATTTATAATTAATTTCCAAACTAACATATTTTAAAACTCTCCACACACACCCCAGTCCCTGAAAAAATGATGCCGTGCCTGCATTGAGGGAGAGACTGTTCATGGAACTATGGACACTGCACACTACAAAACACCAAAAAGCAAGTTAGCAGTCTGCCTTTTCAGGACTTACTCCTCCAGAAGGGAAAACTCTTTTCAAAGGTCAGCAGCCTGACCTCATTGATGTTTGCTGCACTGACTTCACCAGCAGCCGCTTACAGGATGGATTAAGCATCTCACTGCAGTAAGTGGTGGCAGTCTTCATAACGGGCAGGTTATTGTTACAGCCTGCAAGAGCTGACATTAGCTTTTAGCCTAAGTGGTAGATTTTACCTCTAAAATGATCATTTGCTTTTGATTGCATGCATGCCCTTAAATCATTTTAGTCTAACCTGACCTTTTCCCATACTGTGCTCCTCTCTACCACACGCTACTGCAGGTGTCAGTGCCCACTCTTACCTTACAAGCCTATTATGAGGACAGCAATACTCAATTAGAAACATTTTTGTCCAATTATATAGTTATCCTCTTTATTCAACTTGCTAATGGAGACAAGTCAAGGTGACAAAGAAAGCAAAAACATAGTTACAAGGCAACACTGAGGCTGCTGCATTTAACACTAAAAAGTCATACACAGAAGGTGATCTCTTCCAGAAGGTAAAGGTAAGAAATGCAGTAGCCAGCCATGCATCAAACCAGCAGCAGCAGCAATGCTCACACTGTTAGCTTGTGCCATTCAGCCAAAGTGACTGTTCAGGAGACATGAAATGTGGCGAGCCCTCCTAGAAATCTCCTCAGGTCTCTCGTGGGATTTGGTACAGGTTTATTAGTTTCTACTTAGATAGCAATAAAGTAAACCAAAGGCACATGTGGGCAGTGGTAAGCATTGAGCCTCAAAACTTTACCACGTTGGGGATCGTGCTGCTCCCTGCATGCAAGACAACTCATTTTTCTTCCAAAAACCATCAGACTTTTTCAGTGTCAGCTGCATACAAAATCCAGGCAGCTAACCTACTACTCTGAAAAACTGAGATGTTCCCAAGACAGTACGCAATACCACATCACCTTATACCACACTATCCATCCTTGGCCCTGAATCCTCTCCAAGGGGCAGACCCTGGCAATGGGACTTAGAGCCCACTGACAGCACAGGAGCCACCCACATAGCTGTGATTTCAGAATGAAGGATCTAAGGAAGTGGTTTGGGGAGCTCTGTACATGTACAGCAGGTGAAAGGGCTCACCGTTGCCCTGGTATGGTAGTTCACTCCAGCTTGAGATGTGATTATACTTACTCCTTGGTGTTCAATCAAAACAGGGGTCAGATACAGACACTGATATAGAGCCACTACCTCTGCTGAGGCCACACTTTAAATTTAGGGCTGTATAACAATATCAAAAAAGCATCGCATCCCAGTCCACTTTTCCTTCTTAACACTTCTTGCATTATTAAAGAGAGTAACAAAGAAGAGAAAGAAATTCTTTGTCTTGTCTGCTTTTTCTAAAGTTTTACTCATCTGTTTCTCATTTAGAATAAACACCTGTTCCATGGAACCAAGACGAGGACTCACCATCAACATGTACCTAGCTTTCAAAGGCTAAAGCGCAGGGCAAGATTTGGGCTGGGCAGGACGGTGACTGCAGAGGCCAGGTTGGGATGTGAAGGTCTGTGTGGCCTCTGTTGCACCACCCCAGGGAAGGGCTCACAGAAGACCAGCCTGCAGGTGATTTTATTCCCCCCCACAAGGAGCCTGGCAGGGATCTTCAATTTCTATCCATCTGCAAAGGCCAGTGCCAACCACTGCACACATCTGCATGGCCCTTACCCTCCCTGCCCCTCAGTAGGGGTCTCCTTACTCCTGCAGACCTGTAAAAAACAGCTCAAACTGTGAAGGAAGAACTTCTTGCACTCCCTGACAGCACACAGGCACTGAAAACTACCCTCAAAATTACCCATTTGCAACAAGAACGTAGGCAGTGATAAGCAGACCTGACAAGCAAAATACTGCAATGGCTCATCTGGTACCCTTGCTAGCTGGACACATCTCAGAACTGCCTAAAAAAACCCCACATTTTCTGTCTTTTGCGATTTTTTCATCTACCCCAGCAGCAACAGAAATAAAATTAATTTTCTCTTTTTTTAAAAAAAAATAAATAAAAATTGCCACACACACAAAGGAAAAAAAAATTAGACAGCTACCACACATGCCAGCTACACTGTACCAACTATTTCTAGAAGGTACACAGCACTATGGAAAAGGAGGAGGTACAAGGTGATAGAACGGCATCAATGCTCTGTTTGTATCTGTGAAATGCTGAGAGAACTGATGGGGCAGACACTGGCACGGGCAAGCCAACCTTACTTTGATCTCTTTAACCATTGATTTACAGCACTCACACAGCAGAGGTGCAGCACCCACCAGGCTCTCTGGCCTCCCTGCAACCACCACGATGCATGGACAGCCCATACATAGTACTGCCAAATCAAGAGCAGAGGTAGATGTTCTGCCACGCAAACCTTCCACCAGCACATTTCATAGATCCACCAGCACCCAGATCTCTACTTGTTTCCAGCTGTTACCGTAATAAGCTGGATTTCATCCAGTCAAAATGCATGAGATGAATAAAAGCAGAGATTAGCTAACAGCATCGCTATTGCAACATTTTTTTTGCTACATAATACCAAGTTAGCTAATTTACTTTCCAATTTTATTTATAACGTCAAAATTAATACAGCAGTTATCTACAAAATTGACAAGTAGGTTTTACTGACAGACAAGATTTTAATTAAAAAAAATGTACTTAACACCAAAAATCTCACGATACTTTGAGAAACAAGAATCTATTAGATAAGAGGCTAATATTGCTAAAACTTTTCACATTGGCATAAGAAAAGTTAGCACATTAGGAAAGAATTAAGCTGAAAATATATGCTTTCATTAAATCCTAGTGACATAATTTTTGCTGAATCAATTTGGAAAATCAGAAAGATTAAAGCTGAGATCCATTAGTAAGATGGCAAGTGAATATAAACATAATTTCTCCAATTTTGGCTGATTCAATTTTAAAAACCTACAAGATTAAAATTAAGACCTCCTTATAAGATGGCAAGTGAGTACAAACTTATTGCTCTTCAGATCACAGAGCTTTAATATGAAAATAATCAATGAGAAATCACATTAAAGCTGCTTTTCACATTTATCAGATAGTCTGGTGAAGAAGCCAACAAAATTAAATCCCTCCTGATATGATAATAGGAAATAAATATAATATTTTCCAGGTCAGGAAAAAAATGCATTCCAA
The DNA here is from genome assembly GCA_033558235.1 of Neomorphus geoffroyi. NCBI lineage: Eukaryota > Metazoa > Chordata > Aves > Cuculiformes > Neomorphidae > Neomorphus > Neomorphus geoffroyi. Next base: position 58,144,062 of record JAUMJM010000020.1, read on the forward strand.
GATACCAGTCAAAACCCAGAATCAAAATTGCATTGCAAATCAACAAAGTATTATTAAATTAGACTCAACTATGGTTCAAGAGACTGTTCTGTGCACTGGCTCCTCTGTATCTCGGCAGGTCTCAGTGCTTCTGGGAAATTAGCCAGACTGATTACCGTTATAAGAAATCTTTCCTTTGGCTCTTCAAACCACTGATGTCAGCTCCTTCCAATTTTAAAAGAACACATGTTAGATTACAAATAAGAGCTCAAGATGAAGGATTACAGCAAAGTTGGAATAAAATAAAGGAGAAATAATGTTACTCCAGTATGAATCCACACAAATATTTCCAATGAGGCAGGTAAGCATCTCAGAAGATACAGATCAAGAGTAAGTTGGGTGCCTTTCTTCGGAGTCATCAGCAGAGGAAGGGAAAGGCCATCAAGTCCAGCTTCGCCCCCTGCTTCCTAAACACAGCCAACAGTGCAATAAACCCTAATCCAAACACAAAAAAATCTCACTCTACCTCTCCTTTGCCTGGCTGCAGAGCAAACGCCCAAATATTACAGCTGTGGGAAGCCTAAATAGCCAGATACAGCTCACCTGGGATAGATACACCACCTAACAGCTAAGATAAATTAAGGAACATCACCCTGACCTCTCAGCAAACAAAGGCAAGCAGCTTTTTCAGGCCCCAGAGCAGCAATCAGATCCCCACTGGTAGAGCCCAAAGTCTAGAGCAGAGCCCGAGTGACCTTCCTATTGCACAGCGGTACATGTGCCAGCTTCAGACTGCAGAAGTTTGCAATGAGAGCATATTCTGCAGTTTATAAAGGATCTAATACTTACTTCACTCTCTGCCCTCTAGCCCAAGATTGGGGAGCTTATTTTTCTGTGATTCTAATAGCATTTAATTAGATGCAGGCTCTGGCTGGCAGCCCTGACTGACCTTTTTAAAGGCCTGAAATAGATTTAAACCCAAAGTCCCTGGCAAAGGAAGCCTGGCACACTTCTTTCACGCAGCCAAACAGGGTTCAGCCCCAGTGACACTCTCTCACAGACCAGATAGGATGAAAAGGGCAAGTCTCTTAAAATATGGTTCTGACTTTGAAATTCAGATGACAGGGCTTCTGGACATCTGGTATTTGAGAACTCTGTAACGCAGCAGCTCTGGTCACCTCTTGAAAAATTAATCAAAGTTTCTATAAAGATACGCTTTTCCAGTTCTGCCTTCATAACTTTGCTGAAGGGGTCCAGGGTTCCAACAACCAGACCCTTTAGATGGAGCAGATAGACTGAAGCAGACGTGGCAACTGCTGCAGCCTAGAGCTTGCAAAATGAGCTTCCCTCTCTTGTTTGTTTTTTTTTTTAAAAAAATACAATTAAACAGTGTGTGTCAAATCCATCCACGGAGCAAGCAGCCCTCAATGTATCACTTAGTGTTTATGTAGAATAATTAGCTACAAAAGTCAGCTCCTTGGAAAAATAATGCAATAGGGTTAGTCAACTTTATAAACATCAGGTGGAGGGAGGGGTGATAATTTCATGATTTAAATATTATTTTTACCCAAGTTAAACTTGAAACCCACGCAGATATGTCTCCCTGTGTAGCAGAGACTAGTGGTGACCAGTGCCAGGTTCCTCTCGCAGTGCTGTGCCTGCCAGACTCCACATGGCACATCACCACTGCTGCCAATGTGCACACATTTACTGAACATAAAATATTCAGGGGAACATAAAACATTTAGGTGAGTCACTACATTGTGCAGCCCTGTGCAAAAAGCCTCCAGGGATTTCTCATTTTCCAACTGCCAGTTTAAACCATGAAGGAAGAAGGACAACAAGAGAAAGGCAGCCAAAGTATTCTTGGACAGTTGTTGAAATGAGCATGATGTCCCAAGTGTGATGTTCCTTTCCAAGCACACATGGCGGGAGTGGGGCCATCACCACGGCAGGGATTGCTCTAAGCACCTTCCTCTCTACAGCTTTGATCGTAGTGATTACGCTCAGACATGTGAAGAATTAATATAGCTGTTTCACAGACCAAGGCATCCTGGAGCTGAACAGGAAAGCTGCTAAACAATAAAGCAGGGTGTTATTTTACCTCAAGCTTGACACCTTGCTTTTATACTGCAATCTTCCACTTTACTAACCTCAATGAAGAGTTGGGGAAGCCCTAAGGTGAACCTACGAGGAAACCACTTAAAAACCATCACACACAACATTAAGAGAACAAATTAATTCCATTTCAGGAACAAATGAAAAGGGGTAAATAAAATGGGAAACTACAGTTTCACACCAGCCTGTGAAACATTCAGCCGAGTCAAGGGGAGAGGACTGTGCAGCTGTGTAGAGTACGTATTGCCACTCTGATAAAAACCCATCACTTGTAGGATCATGCTGGTTTGGCTCTCTTAATTTACTGTGGCTTTTAATCACCCTTAAATCATTACGTGTTATCCTTAAGGGATAACAAAGCACAAGACTCAACTCTTTTACACCTTACAGCAATGTCAACATGCAGACCGCACAGATGCATCTGGTATTACGTGTGCTCCCCATCATAAGTAAGTTTATTAGAGCAGTCCTTTCTCAAGGTTCAAAGCCACACTCTAACAAGCCTTGTACAAACAAGCAAAATAGGGAGCCGCTCAAGACAGAGGCTATCTCATCATCTGCTCCTGTCCACATTTAACAAGGTAAAAAACGTTCCTATTCCCATATCTGTTGCAGCACTGAGCATGACATTGGTACTTAACAGCTCCTCTAACTCATTTTATCTAATTTAAAATTTTAAATCTACAAAACAGTTCTAAGTTTTGAGTGAGTTTTGCTTTCAGAAAGTTTGAAATTGAGTAGTATCCATTTAAAAAATGCAGAGAAAAGGCCTAGAGGGGACGGACTGATGAAAAAAATAGAGGCTATAAAATAAGGAGACTCATACGACAAATGTAATTGAAGTCAGTCTCTCAGAATGAGTAAAAACCATCCAGCAAAAAAGACTATGTAAGAGTAAAAATGAACTGTGATAGTCCTGTCACCTTTGGGGCTTTGAGGGATGAGTAATGAAAACTCTTGGAGTAGAGATCATAGAAAAGGAACCTCATGAGGTCATCTAGTCCATCTCCATGCCCCAAGGCAGGAGCAGCTCTACAGATATCATTCCTGTCAGATGTTTTTCTAACCTAAAGACCCACAATGATGGAGGTGCCACAACCCCCATAAGCAACCTAATGCGGTATTTCATCCTAGAAAGTTTTGTCACTAAAGTAAATCTCACTTGCTGCAATTGAAGCCCATTATTTCTCATCTCATCCCCTGTGGACAAGAAGGGTGTTGCCATTCCCTGTGCAGCAAGAGAAAAATGCAGCAACATCCTGAGTGACCCAACCTTGGCGTAGTTTAATTCTTGCTGCTGCTGTTCCCATTGATCTATTTAATTAGTAATACTGCATTTTTTGGAAGAGATACTTAAGATAGCATAACGGTAACAACAAATTTTAACTATTCTGTCCTGTATCCAAATGGTTAATCTTGAAGATCTTATTTTCTCCCTAAAGCTGAAGTGAGAATCACAATTCTTCCTCCCATGACCATAGTGCTTTTATTTCTGGGAGGCTACTAGGGCTATTGTGTCCAGAAATTCTCATCTCTCTGAACTTTTCTTTTGCAAGCCACAGGCTCTCGCCAGCAGACAATATTCAAACATGAGAGGGAAAAAAATACCAACCCCACAGCTGTCCACCAAAATTTCAAGTGGCAAGTTTCTAGGTAACAACAGGAAAAAAGCCAAGTACTCCAGTCAACTAAAAGATGTTCTCCTGATGGACATACTGCTAGGCAAATTATTATGGATTGTATTACATCTGATCTCATCTTTGACCTATAATGTTACGGCATTAAGAATGGGTCAAGCAGACTTTTCAGAGCAAGGAAGCTGGTGAAAGATATATTCTCTTAATATATAAACCAGTCTCTCTGGATATTTACACAAGAGAAAAACGGCACGGGTATGAAAGCTGTGGGAATCTTTATTTGTTCTCTGGGGGGGGGGGGGTTGCACATTCAAATCTAAAGCTGTCGCATCTTCAAGCTGTTCTCCCCAAAGATGTGGACACGCAACTTTTCTATGACGATTTTTGCTTTATCACATCACTCTGACAGCCAAGGTATCTTCTAAAGACTGCTAAATATCTTGGAATTCATAACATAAGCATAAACATTACCCATAGTAGACTTCCTAGGAGTATTTCTGACTCAAACAGTCCTGGTTTACCTTATGGATCCAATAACCTGCTCTGTTTCCTAATGTCAATTAAACATCCAAAAAACTGGGGAAAGGGGGTACATCAAAATTGTTATAATTCTCTTATGCCTTTCAGCCCAAAGCTTGTCCCCTTTTCTGAGCCTTTTATAGTCTAGGCAGATCTCAACAGCATCACCAGCCAAGGGAGAGCTCTTGCCTAAGGAACTGTCTGCCTAAACTCTTCAATTTATTAGAGCCTACAGACATCAGGGAGCAAACGGGTGCAGTCAGCAAAGATAAGTTACAGAAGAAAGAAAATAAAAAAACATCCATTATACACACAAGTCTTGACTGCAGAATTCAAAAATATGCAAAACAAAGCATCCTGATTAATCATTAATTATACCACGTATCTCTTAAAAGCTATACATTCACTTTACTAATCTGAAGGTCACATCCAAGATGAGACCATCATTCAGTCCCACAGCTTCAGAGCACACGATACCAAGTATCCTCCCTCCTGTATCAGCTCCTTTCTCTGATCTCATTGATTCAGTGCAATTAGGAATACACATCCGGCAGGATCAAGAGTAATGGACCAAGGTAAAAGAAGAGCCTGGGTCTACAAGAAAGACAAATGCCAAACTCCTTTGTAAGGAAAAAAATCCCTTTCAAAGAAATGGGAATACAAAATATTTAAGTCTTGGCCCTTTGGGAGAGATTTTTAGAAAAAAAGATGCTTCTATCTCAGTACCAAAGCAAGTAGTCAGACTTTCTAAGTAGTAACTCCACTTACATGCTCACCAGGTGCTAAGCTATTACAACAAGTGTAACAAAAAGTGCGTTTAAAATGTCCTGTACTTGAGTATTTCAGGGGAGGGAATAAAAACCAAAACCAAACAAAAATCTCCCACAAACAAACAAACCATCCAACCCACAAAACCTGAACTTTTAGTCTGGTTGCCTACTTTCAAAGTGGATTTCTTCCACTGACCCAACAATTAGACTTGCCCTGGTGTTCCACTGTTTCCAACTAAGAAAAAAGACAGAGAAAATGCACTTGCCATGAAGACAAGTTTGCGAGGGTTTGCATCCCTCTCTCCCTGAATATTAAAATTTTAAATGAACACTGACATGCTCAAAAATTAGTTTTTATTTTTTAAAAGAACCAAACAAATCATAGGACTCCTGCTATGTTCTTCAAGCTCTTTTCAGTAAAGTCTCACATTTGAGTTGATTATGCCTCTTAATTAACAAGTAATATTTCAATAATTAACAAAGGAAAGAAACACTAAGGGCTATGGATGTTACAAAAAGAAACAAATAATGTTGCTGGGTTTTTGTTATGTTGGATGAGACATTAGTGTGCCAGGCACACAAGTAATGGAAATGTACTTTCATATAAATCTCCTTTCTTTGCTTGGATTATTTTAAAATGACTCCACTACAGTGTATATTAACCTAGCCATCAACCTTCCCGTAGTCAGCTTTATTTTTACAGTTTATTAGGAACACAACCACCGTGGAAATACCAAACCATGGTTAATATCATTGCACTCTCCCTTTGTTTGTTAAACACACAGAATGTTCATATTAAATATTGAACAAAATCAAATTTTGTGAAGCATAATTTTTGCCATCATATGCTCAAACCTTTGTACTAGATATGATGGATGAGCAGACCACTCATTCTCAGCACAGCAGCACCTCAGTTGCCTTGGTCAGAGGTTATACAACCAAACAGCAGACAAGCACCTGTCAACTGGAGCCATTTTCTCTCTCTTTCCTTGCTGAATTGACCTTTAAATGCATTTTTTCAGAAGCTGGAGACAACACTGTAACTGATTGAGATAAGGGGTCAAGTAAGGAATGCACTCCATATTTGCCCCAAAATACCTATTACTGTTCCTTCCTTATTTTACCCATTTGTTCCTGCACTATCAAAAAGCTGTGCTCAACACTGACCAAAAATGCAGTTAAGCTGCTACATATGTGAATATTGTACTTCATTTTGGCACATTCAAGTTACATGTTGTAAACTAGAAAATATTCCACTCTCCCAGAAAAGTATATTGTGTGAATACACAAAAATATTCAAAACCAAGAGCTAAGAAATCTTACCCCTTTCCCTTCCACGCAGTATGTTGCATTCAAGATCTCTCTTAATTTTTCTATCCTACAGCACAGATAGCAGCATCCTACTTACTTTGCAAGTGTATAGCGAAAGCTCAGCACTTACCAGTGGTGAGAAAATTGTTTTAGATCCCTCAGGGCAGATGCTACAAAAGTGCATTCAATATAGTTACAACTCAATCCAGTTTGCTGAACTGAAAAGAAAACAAAGCTCTTTCAAAGTTAAAGTGAAGGCCAAGATTCTTGTTCTTAAAATATTTTTATATATGTATATACACATATATATACATATGTACACACACGTGCACACCTTACTTAAAACCTTAGGTAGTGAAATCTCTAAAGAGACTGCTGGCCTGCAAGGGCAAGGGTAGCATAAGGCAAGTTTTGCAGGGAACACCGAAGCGTACACTGTATGGATAAGAATGGCTAAAGGAACTTGCTTTTTCTATCATCATTTTTCTCCTGGGATATAAACAAAAAATTAAAGCAATTAAAGGGGGTTGGAGCTAGATAACCTTTAAGGTCCCTTCCCATCCAAATCATTCTATGATTCTATAAAATATTTACCTTCAGAAAAAAAAAAATATTGAGTTTTGCATAATCCTCCAAGTTGCTATAATGAATACATCTACTTTACTTTAACCGAGAGAAAATGTGCATTTTTTTCCCCCCAGCATATGCACTGGAAAAAACAACACTGGTAAAGTTAGAAACAAAATTGCCTCACACAATACTTCCTTTAAAAGAAAAAAAAAAAAATGCTGTGTAATTATATAAAAGTAAAAAACTAGGAAGGGTCACTGTAAATTGTACAGTACGCCGGGTGATTTGTCATGTTGGCAAGCTTCCAAAGGAGATGCCCTGCAACAGGTGTGCTCACCCTCTGTCTCAGACTTCTGCACAATGCAAATTACAGACCGAGGAGGCTCAGTTCTTCCATTTAAATTATGCAATATCGGCGTTTTTTCTCTGGAAGTTTGGTACGTGGTGTGAAAACTCACTAGTTCCACAGAACAAGGCAGAAGAACTGGTTCAGACAAGCAAATTACACATCCACTCGCCTCTGACCTCCAGCATTTTGGAAAAATTGGTTGGATGAAAGAATCCCTGGCGTCGTTGCCAGCAGACGTCCCTGAGCTCCTCAGCCTCGTGAGAATTACAAGAGGCAAATTCACACATGGATGAACTGTTCTTGAACAATCTCTCTAATGTAGTAGACGCAAACAGGCTTTCCTCCAAGACTAGGAAAGCATGTCCCACATTTGCTTCTTTTGAATATTTCTGCAGACAGGCCAGCAACATTTCTGGAGGGGAGCTTCTACCTAACAGCGGTGCAGGGGTCAGATCAGTCTTGGGGAAAGATGGGTGGGTGGGGAGCCTCCAGCACCATTTCCTACACCAGATTCTCTCAGATGCAATCCTGTAGAAATGTGGGGGCATTTCCATGAGGTCTCAAAGAGCTGAGGAAGCAAGAGACTCATTTTAAATCAGAAGAACCAAATATTGGCCATTATCATGGACAAAGAGATCACTCCTAAAAATGTTATTACCTTAGTGGAGGAACTTTTGGGCATCTTCATCTACAAATAATTATATTGATAATGGCCCTGTGTCCTGTCACCACAGCTGCATAGGTGAGAAAATGAGGGGCATGGAAACTCTGGTTCCCACAGGAAGTTCCTTAACCCATAGGAATAATTCTCAAAGGGCTGCCTCTGTGCTACCATCAAGGCTGCGGCTGTTGTGCAGGAACGCAGTTTCTCCTGCTACATCTGTTAACAGTGTAGGGAAAACAAGGCAGATGTCAGCAGCGCCCAGCCTAACACATCGACACTGCTGCTCTTGTGTGATGTACAGCACGAAGAATACACCCAGCCTGGGGCTGACTAATTGTCCTGCCCCAAAACAACCCAAGAATAACTGCAAGAGCTCAAAGTTTGCTAAACCAGGACCCTCCTAGACCTCTCAGTCTGAACATTTAGACATTTCAACAGAGCAATGCACATTTCCTCAGTGGAAGAAACTGAGATAAACAACACCTTCACTATTTTTTACCCATACCAGCACAACACATATATTCCCTGGTTTTAGAACAAAATTGCATCAGTTTATCCGCAGGAATTCAGGAAAGGACAGAATGAATGAAAAGTAAGAGCAAAGGCCGCCAAAGGTTAATCTCTGAGATCAGAAGGAATGGTGCCATAGGGAACATCTCTGCTCAGTCCGTGAAATCTCAGCACTTTGCACTGAGATTTAGTGCCATATGTAGTCTACAGTAGATGCAGTGTTGCCAAAATTTATATTTTTTAAAAAATAAATGCCAGAAAGTACCGATTTCCTTAACTCTTCGGTGGCTTTAATTATGCACTACTGCATCTACCACACAAGCAGTATTTCCAGAGCTTTAGCACTTGACATTTTGAGATAAAATGTCATGAATAGAATTTGTAAATCTCTCTCTTTTTGCCCCTTTCTCTGCCTTCAATTTAAATCCTTAAAGTCATCAGATCACTGCTTCAAACTATCCCCCTCCTTTCCTCAAATTCAGGACTGAAGACCAGACAGACTTAAATGGCATCTTCACAAACAGTTCACTATAAGTCTTTTTTCAAGAGCTTTTCTTTTCCAGTGCTGCCCACAATTAGACTAAACAATTATTTTTTCTACTCATTAAGTCCTGCAGGTGGAATCACTCAAGCCTATCAGTAGGACCTTGTGCATGCTTACCCTGCCTCCCCTCTTTCCAACCCTGGACCATAACAGTTTCTTTGAAAGAAATCAATTCCACCTGCTTGGGTCAGGGCACTTATTCCTTCACTCTATTCTTTTCCAAATCTCAGAGTCCTTAAACTGGTCCTTCTCCCACTTACAGCTTCCCTTGCTTTTACTCTTACCTCCCTATGCTGAGAGTCCTCAAATCTGTCCTCATTTTCTTTTACACCCTGAGCAAGACGGCACAAAATTAAATAACTTTTGTGCTGTGAACTTCCAGGCTGCCTTGAATGTGAAGCAGGGACATAAGAAACTGTTTCATCAAATTAAGCCAATAACTACAGGGAGTTTAAAGGTCCCGTTTGTATGACTGGCTCCTCCATTGGCACACGGATTTATCAGAAAAACTGCAGGAGGAGAGTCAGTAATTCTACCACTCTTCTGAGAAGACAGCTGTGGTGAATCCATCTCCTGAAAAGTAGATTTTGGATGCATTTTCTCTTCCTGAAAATAGAAAGAACCTTAAGTCCAGCATCCTCTTCCTCCTATCTGATGCAAATACATCAATTTCCCATTCAACTCTAACTTCTCTGCCACTTCATTTAGTTTTTCTCTAATTGTGCATCTGTTCCTGAAAGGTCAATTTTTCCTCATCTAGCTGGTGAACTTGCAACGGAGTCTGAACTGATTATTACCCCCTGCCTACTTAAGTAAGCTATGGTCAAGACACTGTTTGGCATTATTAAGATGTGGTGTCCTGTCAAGGATGCCTTCACAACTGGAAGAGCTAATGTGACAGCTCTGAGCTGGGAGAAAAAAAATAAACGTTGCATTTCTTCTTCTCCAGTATTTGCCCTGCGCTGTCGTGCTGCATGAGGGGGCATACTGGCATCTGTTATCCATTCCCCTAAAGGAGTCCTTCACAAGAATGAATCTGCCTGCAAAGAAAACGGAAGGATTTTGAAGATGGCATGTGGAAAGTTGCCATAGGTCTTCCTATCTTTTCTGCAAACCTCGTAAGAGCTGACCTGGGGCATACGAAACCACAGTGCTTCTGAAATACAAAGTAATCACACTGAACTCTTTCAGCCATTTGCATTTTCAACAATTTCTCTTCAGAGAGATGCCCTGTGCCTACGGGAATATTTGCCTCTATTCGCAGCTGACTTTTAATCTAAGTTGGAATCTGTTGGCTCTTCTTTTATAGTTGACAGTGAAGTTCAGGCTCTTAAGTCTTCTTTTTGTTACCTCTTGTATAAAATTCCTGGAAGATGTGCCCTCGAACAAATCTCCCAGAATAGCAGGGCAGAAATAAAGTAGTGTTGCTATTACTGACATCGCTCAGCAAATCCCACACAGCCCAGGAGAATCTGATGGAAGATGTTGAATAAAGATGTTCAGTATGGCCATATAGAAGTACCAAACCGACAACAAATGTTGATTTATAAAGCTTGAAATACAGAAATACCTATTAAACCTTAGATTTGTTGCCCTGATGTCTTGGATTTTTTTTTTAGTTATGATGTGGGAACATTCCTAAGATGAGGAATTTTAAATAGTAAAAAGATCTTAGGACAGCTATCGAAGTGAAACAAAAGAGAACATGCTCTATAACCCACAGGCAAGTGTTGTATTGTTTTGGGGTTTTTTTTCATTGGGAGTTCACAGGATTTGTGCTTGAGGTCCCAATTATTTGAGTCTATAAATACTTCTGAAAATACTAATAATCTAAAAAGTTGCTGGCCCACAGAAGTCATGTAATTAAGTACCAAGAATCTTCACAATACTGTTGTAATTAGACAATCTCAAACAAATTGCACAGGCACAGGAGCCAAACCCAGCAAAGCCATACTCTCCTTTGTAACTGAGCACTTGTTTCGATATGAGGAGATTGTTTACTGACAGATTAAAGCCCAGTGTTTCACTGAAATACTTTCAGTCCAGAAGAGAAGAGAGATTCTTCCCATGCTTGTATGTTCAGCTGAAGAGCATCCTATACACACTGAGAAGCACAAGCAAGAGGCCAGATAGAGACAACTCTCCGTATAGAAAAACAAGGATAAAGAGGCAGAAATTCCCATGGAAATGGTGTAATTCAGAGAGGAATCTTTCCTAGTCCTAGAGAACCACTAGCTATGTATGAATAATGGGGCAGTGGATAACGTTATTAGCTTCTGCAAGGACCCTTAGCCCTCACATCAAGCAATGGGTTTTCATGTTTCACACAGCCTAAAAGCCTCCCATCTTATCACCACTCCAGTCACTCCAGTGGAGTATTTTTCAAGATTCTCAGCAGATGAAGGTTAAATACAGATGAAGCGATTACACAAAACTGGAAGAGGGTTGCTAAGAAAATTGGTTTTCATAATATGATAGTTTTCACCAAAATTTAGATTCGAGGGAAGATAGCTACCCTAAAAAGTACTGAGATCTCTAACAGTTTGTCTCCCAACATTGTCTATATCAGAGAAGCAGCTCACTTCAGAGCATGCTAAAAAAAAAAATCATTGTTAAGCACCAATGTAACCCTTTCAATTACTATTCCCAATTCTGTGCTGCAGGATCAGTAGACCTGAAGTGTGTGTAAACATCACTTAAGCCCAGAGCCCCCTGAGGCAGCTAGAAGCGCAGTGAGAGCTGACAAGGCTCTCTGCTAACTGATTTCATCCAGCAGAAAACATCCTATATTTGAAGGAAGCTCTTCCAGAACTAAAGAGAATTTCAAAGTCAAAAGGAACAAAAGAAGGAGAACTGGGATAGCCTAGAAAGTAACAGTAACCCAGCTAAAGGAAATCTTACCAAATCACAGTCAGAAAGACAACATAAATTCTGCTTTCAGGAAGAAAAATCTTGCTTACTATCTCCCAGTACTTTGCTGCCCCACTGCAAACAGTGAAGATTAATGAACACAGTCTGGACTCCTCTGCTTGACTTCTGCAATTCCTGCTAATAGGGGCTTGGGAAAATTCAACATCTCTAGTACGCACAATGACACCTGTTCAATTTTTCAAAGCGTAAAGAACAAAATCTGAGTTAAGAAAACAGGATAAGGAGCCAGGTCTCAGCGCCTTGGGGAGGAGAGCACAGAAGGGCTATAACCACAGCCATGCCTGCAGTGTAGGCATTAGGCAATGCTTCAGAACGCTAAACATTGTGTTTCAAGAGCAAAAACTGTGTTTAGGAGCCAAATTCCTCTTGACTTAATGTCATTTCTAAACACAGCAATGACTTTTCTGCAAATCTTTAATCTCCATCCATAATATTATAAATTGCACTCAACTCCCCGCCCTCTTTGCTAAAGCTGTTATCAATCTTATTTATTTCTCCAGAAATACATTATCACAATAAGAAAAATAAAACAGTTGATGCAATTTGTTTAATTAGGTGGAGAGCTTCTTACTGATGTGATATTTTAAACAGTGTGTAATAGGAGTTCTTAAAAACTACAGCACTTTGAGTGTGTAGGTATTAGCACAAATGTGTCTTTTGTTAGTAATCTCCCAGTCGGGAAAGTCTGCCCAACGCAAACGATGACTCAGTGTCATGGGAATCATATTTCTATTTTGCTGCTTTATAGCCACTCATCTTGAACTGACATTGTAAAGTGCTCTTCACTGCTGGTGTCAGATGTTATATCAGCATCCAGAGCAGCCTCAGCATCTTCTGGATGAAAAGTTTCCATGACTAACTTTAAAAATGTCAATCGTTCGCTACGTTCAGTATTCAGGCTTGTTCATCAGTTAGTAATAACATTCCTAGCAGAACTGAAAATGTGTTCTGAATAAGTGCTGGGAAAAGGAAAGCTTAAACATTTGACAGCAGTTAGAGATGAAGCAGACTATACTTTTCATTTCTGAAACGGGGATGCAGTGATTTCAGCAGGCTTCCACAACAGCAGAAGTTACACGATTATGAAAACAGACCTTTTCTTCTGGTTTTTATGACATCTACAATTCTACATTTCTCAGCTTTGCCCTGCAATTAAAAGAGAAAGATACCAGAAATAGCTGAAGAAGCAAGAGACAAGAAAGAAAAAGTAAGCTGATTCCAGCTAGTCCTTACTGTTCTGTGTCGTACACATTTCATTATTAGATTAGAAGCTTCTTCCAGCACCATCTCCATAGGCTTTGAAATTGCCACCATTAAAGCACGTCACAAAAATTTAAAAATAACTGTGGATTGTGATACAGAGAGAATCTCATTTTAAAAAAATGTAATGGAGGAAAAGTATTCATTAGAGGGCTATGACAGCTGAGGGGAAAAATATTCATCATTTTTGGAGGATGTAGAAAAGAAAAAAAACTTGGAATGTGTTCTTGCTTTCAGCCTGAATACCTCTCTCTTCCCTGACTGGTGTCAAATATGATCAATCAAATTAATTCTGCACATACTAAAAATGAGCTTCTCCAACTCATTCAGCTCTAAAGTCACAGTCTTTCTTCATTTGCACCGAAGTTAGACTGCCACCTCAATGAAGGTAAGCTGGTTCCCCGTGCTGGAACGTAGGTGGATCTCCCAGCAAGTCAACCAACCTGATTTTCAGAGGCATACCAGTGTCTGCAACAACGAGGCCAAAAAGAAACCGATAATAGATTTATGATCTTTGTGGAAGCGGTGCCTGCAGCCACAGCCCTTTCCCATGGCCCTCTGATTCACTTTCACTGGTTAGATGATATTCAATAAGCCCCATTCCCCAGTGGGGACTGCCACTGGGGGAAATCTGCTCCCTTTGCACTGCTCAGCACCACCACGGTGTTTCAATGCTCTCAACAATTTAAGATGGGAAAATTTGGTATCAAGCCAGACTCAGAAATGAGCGAAACACCAAGCTTGAAAAATCCCTCTGACTGGAAAAGGCAAGTGAATTCATGTCCCGTTCAGGCGCTCAAAAAGAGACAGAGGAGACTAAAAAGGTTCACATGCAAGAGAAAGGACAAAACCAATGTTGAACGGGAAGCAAACATTTCTCCCACGCACAAGCAAATAAACTGCTCATGCATTATTCACAGGCTGTGCAGCTGGGGACTAGTGCACCTCTTCTAGAAAGGAAAAAACCATTCAACATGCTCACAGCATCAATACTGCAAAGTCTCCCTAGGGGAAACATTCAGGGAAGTGGTTGAGGTGTGAGGCAAGTTTACAAGTCAAACAGCACAAGAAGGGTGGTTTTGATTTTAAAGGCTGAATATTTACCTAAGGAGAAGTTTGACTGAACTGGTCCAAGTTTGAATATTGTTCCCAGCACCTATAATAAGTGGAGAGGTGGGAGGAGGGGGGAAGGATGCATAGGGGAGAGCAATTCTTTAGCAGAAGTTACCCACAGTCACATTGAAAAAAAAGAAAGCATATCCACAGTTCAAGTAGATGCAGCACTACTTCATTTCTCAATACTGTCCTATAAACCAAATCTTTGCAGGAGACTCTCTTACACCTTATTAATCTCCATGCCTCACTCCCCTTCCCTAAGGGTCCTCTGCGGTTTCTCCATGCACAACACAAGAAACATTAATAAGAACCTGTATGGGTCTGGAGAAAGTCCTGAACCAGAGCTCTGGCAGAAATCCAAGCTGGAACAGACACTGACTATGCACAATGACAAGTGAAGACAGACAGCTTTTCCCAAAAGTGATATTTTAATTCAGAAAGGAACCTTCACTAATCTTGGGAAGCGTTTATTATTATCTGCGTAGCAAATGGGACTGCAGTCGGTCTACATAAAACATTAGTTTCCTACAGGGCATTTTAGACTTTAAATGATGCAGGCCCAGACCTAAACTAGAAGTCTGCTGGAACTCTGCTCTTACCTTCAATTTGATTTACGCGTGTCAAAAGGCAGGGAATGAAAGCACCAGCAATAACAAAAATACCTCAGTGGAATGGAGGGTGCATCCCCTCTGGATGGGACCTGCACGGCAACCTACTCCTGCCCCAGACTGACCTCCCTCTCTGGGACTGCCCCCGGCAGTGGGCTGCCGAACATGGTCCTCCCTGACCAGTGGCTGCACTCTCTTCGAGCAGAAAACAAAACAGATCATCAATGGAGTGAACTCAAGTGAGTTGGCTTTGCCAAAGACCAGCTCTACTCACTTTGGGTGGGACCCCTTCTCTGCATCTCCTCCCATGTACTTGATAAAAGGAATAAGTAACTCTCACTATGCACCAGGACAAGACAAGTGAACCAAACTCGTGGTTGTGGATGCTACTATAACATAAGAAGCACTGACCGTGTTGGAAAAAAAATTTCCACCATGTACCACAGGTTAAGTATAACCTGAAATAGCCTTCCAGTGCAAAACTGCTCACCTCTCGTAGACTGAGCCATTAAACACAAGGATGACATCCACACACGCTGACTTCTGAAACCCAGTAACCCGCGGGGTTAAAAAGGACTGCAAACTTGTTATAAAACCAGAGCTGATCCTCCAACATGGCACACCTTCCCTCCCAGCCCCTCCCTCAAAAATCTACATTACAAAGGAGTTTTCCTCTTCCTGTGATGAGCTTTATACTGAGGAAAAGAGAGGAGTCTAAAAGAAAGAAAAAAGGACAGGGCTGTGGGTTAGAAGAGGTTGAAAAAACCACCATGAACTTTTAACGGGTTCACAGAAATGGAGGATTATTAAATTTTTTCCTCTCTTTTCCCATCCTGCACTGCAGAAAATGTCTTTTTCCAGAACGCTCAAAGGTACCAATAACCAATTTAAAACATAAGAAAAACAGTTAAAATACTTTTTTTTGAATGCTGAGCATTTTGAAACACAAAGCAGAGTGCTGGGGAGTAGCCATCACTAGTAAAATGATCTGCGTAAAGAAATTTTCTCACACATGAAGAGGACTGTGAAGCCTTTAAGAGCCTAAAAATACTTTACTAGAACTTGTCAGGTAGGAAAAGGTAGGTGGGGATTTTACAAAACCTACTCTTTTAACCCAAAATGTGTGAGCTGTACCGACAGGGTCTTTATTTATCTATTATCATCAACCGAACTACAATTAAATCCATACACCAATACCTATTGGCTGAAGTGGAGGTGAACTGCAAAAGCTCTTCCCCCCTGGGCTGATGATGGCAAACACACAAGGGCTGATTATCTTTCCTAGAGAGTATCACTCTGCCTTCCAGGTGTGAAATTCTTTCTTTAGGACTGTGCAGTTCTTCTGTTTGGGATTATGGTCAACCAGCATACTTCTCCTATTTCTGACCATCCTTTTTACTTATGGGCCAGACCTGCAGCAATCTCGCTGAGTGTTCAACTCTCTTCCCAGTGAAACTGAGGGAATCTTCGCCAGGATTCAGTCCTCTCTGTCCTGGAGGAGATCCAGTCAGGTGTCTCATACTCATGCAATCTGCTCAGCTCCAGTGACTCACAGAGCAAGCTTGCTCAAAGTTTTGCAGAAGAATACACGCAGAGAAACTGGTGGGATTTAGAGCTTCACAGAATCACTGTGAATGTGAAAAATGTTTTAAGAAGCAGCTCAGAGTCAAGCTTTTCGCTTGGGACACAAGCATCGTGCCTGGAGTGCCTTCCAGTTCATCACAGACCTACGTCCCTCACTGTGCAGACCCATATGAATCATAATCAAGTGTAAATTTAAAAAATAATAAATAAAAAAATACAACAATATGACTCCATTCTTTGATAAATAAACCGATACACAAATGCTGCCACAATCTGACATGTCCAGATACTTTCCTTCCAAAAAACCCCAAATATATATATAAATATATATAAATATATATATATATCTAATAACAGCTTTCTACTGCTTGCATCAGAAACTAGACCAGTAAGCTACAGGAGGATTTGGGGCAGGGACATCATAATTCAGAGACTTTCAGTTCAGGCAGGAGGTTAGTCATTAAAATGATAATTCAGAGCACGGAATGAGGCCCAAGATAAGCACCATGGCTCTATCTGCTGTCTACCACACAGCAGGTCCTCTGTATTGTCTCCTATTTTTATCACCACGGTACTTAGCTTCATTACTCTGGGAAGTGGATGTGATTGATGGGAGAGGGATTATTCCTTTCTCTTACTCAGTTGCTAGTTAATTAAACCAAGTAGTTTGAAGCCAATTGTGAGATTAGGGGAAATATGACTTCGTAAGCAACACTGAATGTTGAAGTCACGAGTACAGTGCCATGGGTTTTCCCGCTGAGTTTTATTTGTCAGAGCAAATACATCTATAGCCACAAGATTTTGACACGAAGGGCTGTCCAGGCATCGCAGTTCAGACCTGCACACCACTGTCTGGGCTTCCTCAGTTCATCCAACAACAAAACCAGGATCGTCACTGAAAAACATTAATTCTGAAAAAAAAAAAAAAACCCACCCAAAATTTGGAATACACTCAAACATGTCAGAATTTGTGCTGCAGTTTAAGAAACTGAAGAAAACTCTAAAATAAATAGCAAATTTTTTTCACTGATGCAGAACTTAGATCAGCACTAACTCCCCAAAACTGTATCATACGTAAAGCAAAAACATTTTATGGTTCAGATTCTATCAATCCGGATGACTAGACTCTTGGAAGCAGTAAGACATTAGAGAAAAAAAAAAAAAAAAAAGAAATTATAGGTAAGAAGAAAATAAGGTTGGAAGGGGAGATGCTTTAGTGGCTCAAGTCTCTCTTGCCAAATACAGCTCCTACACAAGTTAAAACAGTAATGCAAATGGAGCTTTAAGAAAAAAAAGAAAAAAGAAAAATAATCAAAACACCTAGCAAGATCTTAGGTCAAATGTTTTTCACCATCTCAGGCATCATAACATCATCCCTTATTTCTACCACATCCCCCTTTTCCGTTTTGTTTTCTTACGTCTATACATGCTGGGTTTGGATGAAGTAACATAACTGCTTGGTTATTTCTTTCAGTTTGCAGCTAATAATTTTCTAGACGCGGGAACGCTATAGCAAAAGCACTTTCTTTTAATTTGAATAATTGTAATGAGCAATGTTTCCACTTGAAACATTTAACTAGTAGTTCAAAACCTAATCCATGTTTTGATTTTTGGAGAACAATACACAGGAAGAAAATAGCATAACATATAATTTATGCTAGAGAAGTTTTCTGAAAGATTAAAACCTGACGGATACTGAAAAGTTAACATTCAAATTACACAAATGACGAGGAGGAGTTCAATGTACTTACTGAAATTAAATGTACCTGCTCGCTGGGTATAAATCCAACACCAGCTATTCCAGGCTGCCTATATTACATTTTATTCATGAAGTTCGAACTAATATTATGCTGATAAAATGCCAGACTGCATCTGCACTCCCCAGCAACAATACCAATGATAATTCCTGTTGCTCCTTTGCTAAATTCAGTATTCTTATGTTTTATTGCAGCAACACCAGACCCTCAACCTAGCCAAGTCAGCGTTGCCAGTTGGCATTACAATCATTCCAAAAATACACATACTTGTAGTTGTGCTATCTTGGCTCAAAAATGCCCATTTATCTTCAGCTTATGATCAGGCCAGCTCTAACACACTGCTGGTTGTCCTAAGTGACCCCAAAGGGTACAGATAGGCCCAGAATAATTGCCACAGTTGAGGTGTCTCTCCCTCCCATTTTACAAATATTCTTTTGGGAGATGTTCTTTAATTGCACAGGTTTAAACAGAGAGCAGATATGTTTTGGAAGCCATGCTCTGGCTTGATAAGTAATTACAAACCTGATAGCAGAAATGTCTGGACTATACAACATAGAAGACAGGGATGCTTGGATTTAAAAGTCATATTCACTTGTTACCTGATATTTAGCTTTCTGTACACTCTCTCCTACCTAAAGGATATGCAATATTGTGCATTTTCGCTACTACAGGTCAAATTCTTAAGAGTGCTTAGGATCATGTTTTTGAAGTGCTACTACCACAACCACTGTTCAGTAGACATCTAAGCCATGTTTCATGTCTAAACATCTTTATCTCCTAAGCAGAGGTAACTTTGGGTGGCATACAGTGTTCAGCTTTATGTAGCACTCATTAAACAGATGCAGTCAAATGAGGGAGAGCGCAGTAGAAAGCACTCCAAACGCACCAACACGTTAAATGAAACATTCACGTTAAATGAAACAAACAACCAAACAAGCGCTGTAGAAAAGAGAGGACCAGGAAAGCATGCAAAAGCCATCAACAAATGTGTAAAGTGATTAAAATGAGGAGGAAGAACAGCTGGTCCTTGGGTGCACACCAAGGGTAAGACAAGAATGACTCGTTTGATTTACAGCAATGGAGATACAAGTTCACTGACACAGAAAAGAAGGAATACACTGGTCTACCCGATTTGACATTAAGTACAGGCATGCTACGGCTTTTGCTAGCCTGACTCAGTCTTCAGCACATTCAAGGAGAGATTTATTTTTTTTTAAGTAAACTTTACTTCCCAGAAGCACTGACCACTCAGCTTACGTTTAATCATGATGATGACAATAACAATAATAACCACCACTTATTCTGAACCAACTGTAGGTGTCATTTTACTTAATTTTTCAGCTAAAGACTACAAAATATGCTTCTTTATAGGAAACACGTATGGTTTGAAGACAAAACGGATAACCTGCTGCACTCTTCCCTCAGACTTCTCCAAGCAGGAAATCCACTTAAGCCATCCATATCACTGAGGCTTTTAATATTGGCCCTATGCTTGTTCTCAAGCGCACAGTAAAATCTCTGTGTGCACACCTAGGCGATGCCCACTCAGCCAGATGAGTCTTCAGAGACATAACCAGAGGAACAAGCACAGAGCAGACAAAGGAATCTCTTTTCTCAGGTTTTATGGTATCATTGTAAATTAAAAAATAATTTCCCATAGCATTTTCTTTCTCCCAATGCACCTAGTGACGCTTCCGTCATCTCACGTTTCAAGGCTGCTTTGAGATAAGATACACGCACAATTCTTCTCATCCCTCCACCCCTAAAGTCTTATTGCACAAATATTACTGAATAAATATGTTCAAATATGAAGACCTATGATATGCTAATGCTTAGCTTGCATACAACAAAGAAGGATTTTTTTCAGAAAAGGCAGCATATAGATGTTGGGTCAGATACTTCTCCAAAACTACTTCTGTTTGGCTTCAATCTTAAAGCCATTTAAAGGGGGCAGGCCATATGAAACACAGATGTGCATAATTGTCTGAGACCCATGAAGTTCATGATCTGTTCATCACAGATCGAAAATCAAAAATAACTTTGTCCTGAAAGGATACATAATACCTAGTGTTAATAAAATACAAGGAACCCAAGCATGTGGAAATACTTGTCTGGGTTGTTGAATTGCTTTCTGGGCTTTTAATGACCCATATTTCCAAATGTAGCTTCTTCAGAACAGAGTACAGAACACACTTTAATTTGCAGCAGTAGGTAGGTAATACAGGATAATATCATAATACTTCAACTAACATAGTTTACGTCTCTTATTTAATAAGAAAAAGAAAGCATATTAAGAACGCAAATACCCTATGCATTTGCACCTCCTTTCCTTCCCTCTGTATCCAGTTTGTCACATCCACATTTAGCCCTGGAGAGAATACACAGCAACACATTTTGTTGCCATTGTTCTTCCCAGAAACAGATAATGTGTTTTCATATTCAGTCTTAGTGAGACCCTTTAGTAGTAAAGCACATCTTTAAGTGAAATGATTTATTGGTGACTTCTAGGGACTTGCAACCTAGTGCTGAATAGAGGTTTTATCACTAAAGTGCAGACAGTAAAAGGAATTATTCAGGAAAAACTTACTCTCCCACATCGTGATTTTTTTAAAAAAATAAAAACCCCACCAAATTCTTTTATCTGGATTAGGTAGGGGCAGGAAGTTTTACTGCAAAAGCTTTCAGACGTAGACCTCAGAATGGAAGAACTTCCTTCCTTAAGTTTAGAATCTGACTTCATACTGTCTTGGCGTATGCTCCTCATGCATACATTCCTAATCCATGGATAAACTAGTAACCATGCTATACAAACTACTCAAGTTTGAACTGTTTATATTATTTACTGCACCAAAATCTCAAAGGATAAAAACCTGCCAAAACATATAGTATTACAGAAAGACGCCAAAAATTATTTGTATGAGACAAGCCCCGCTCACAACTACAAATCAACTACCTGTTGACTTTGCAGCCAAAGAACACCCGAGCTATCAGTATTCTCAATCTTAATCCTCTTAATTTTTTAAAAATAATTTAAGAGTTATGCTTGCTTTACGTTAATTAAGTCTTTAATTAAGCAATAAATCCTGACAAATCATTGCTGTATGTAAAGGAATGACCACCGTGCTAGACAATTGGACACTGGCATTTCTGAGAACAGTAACTTCCCTATCACTTCTTAAGCCTTTCCTCAAGCAACAAAGCAGCTTCGAGAAGTCCTCAACAGCCATAAAATATGTGAGAGGGGCTCCAGGGCAGAGAGAAAAGTTACTTGGAGTGAAGACCCACACATGAGCATTGTCAATGTTCACTAAGCCCATCATTTGCAACAAGTTAGAAATTCCTTGGATTGAGCAACATAGGATAAGCAGTATGATACCACCTCATAAAGCCTAGATTATACAGAACAACCCCAGCTCCAACTGTACTTAGTTCTTCAGCTCAAACAGGAATCACAGCCAGAGCATCAAGGTACCTCAGCACTATTAAAATGTCTCCATGAATTCAGAAGCATTCATATGCTTGCTAGGAAAGCTGAAAATAACTATTTGAATTGCTGAGCAGCAGGTTCAATTAATAGGTCTATTTTCCCCACCCATGGGCAGAGGATTTGCTTGTTTAACTCCCATTAATGTTAACAGAGTTGAGCTTACAAATCCCTACCTGAGGTGGAACACTGATATCCCTAAAGCAGAGCCTTTCGCTGAAGTTGAAGCAGAGCAATTCACTTTGTTTTAACCTCTGCCTATTTTGCTCACTCTCAGGAGCTTTAAATGTAAGCTTAAAAAATGATGAGCATTACCTTGAGAAAAAAATACGTTGTTTCTTTGTTTTCTTTTTTTGGTTTTTAATCAACAAGCACAGTCATCCCAGTAGACCAATTATAAACCAGTTCAAATAAGAAAACAAATCTTAATACCAAAGAATACAGATAAATCAAATACAGCTTATAGGTCAAGTTTTTGAGATGAAGCCTTTCCATCCCAAATAGAACAAATATTCCCCTGGTCTCTGCATTTACTGCCTACCACCTCTAATGCAAAAAATTAAGCTGATGCTTCTAAAAAGTAGATGATGCAACAAGAGATACCATCAAAACTTGGGGGGGAAAAAGTAGAGGAAGAAAATGAAGTACTAAAAGATTCCAGTCTCAGTCACATCCACGTGTGCAACTCTCCCACTGCAGTTTCAATTGTGGTCCAATTCATTCTGAAGTTCACTATGGGTTGGGTGCCTAATTCTCTGGTACAACACTATGGGCAGCAATATATACAAGCAGGGGGTAAATCTCAAAGCCCAGTTCATCCTCACCAAAAGCAGAGTGAAGACTCATTTCACTCAAATGAAAAAAGCCAAATAATTGTGGTCACTAGGCTAGCCAAAACCCAGTATCAATGTCATTGCATAGGGAAAGTCTTACGCTGAGCATCCACACAACAAGCTGTAAAGTCAATTAGTGGGAAAACTAAGAGTCCAAGACACAGCACATTAGTGTGCACCAAGATCCAGTTTGAAGTTCATCAGGGCTCTGCCTGCAGCAGACACAGTGCAATGGGTGCGAGGCAGCTGCCTTCCCACCAAGATCAGGAGAGATGTGCTGTTCACTGACAGCTTGTCATAACACTGTATCAAATATTTGGGACTTTCATTTTCAAAAATCTCTTCTATGCTAATCACTTCCTACAGATGTTTTGAAATATTTTAACTGTTCAGGCTTGATTCAGTGAGCCAATGATACTGTGATTAGAGGTGAACACAGCAAGAGCTGCAACAGCAAACCCATCCAGGACATTCCTGGACATCCAGTAGCAACAGCAGAGAGAGAAGCAAATCCTTGTCCTCCCTGGGAGAGTGGGATGCAGTGAAAGCTGGGAAGAGTACACTGGGGGGGACAGGAGCGCCTGTTTTGGCTGCAAGTACCTGTATCTCACAGAAAAGGGAATTTCCATTCTGTGCAAAACCTTGCCATTTTGAACCGACTTTTCAAGCCAAGCAAAAAGAAAAGGTCAACATTTCTATATACCACAACTTTTTAATGTTGATCCAGAAGTATTGACATCTCCCTAACAATATCAAAACAATCCGAAACAGAAACATGGCATTGAATAATAAATCCAAAAGTCAAAAGGAATTTAAGGATAAAAGCAACATGCAATGTGTAAACATGCCCTCTTTCAAAAGAAGGGCTGAGCATGACATGGGCCCACAAAACGATTAGCTATCAATGCAGGTGCGTTTTCATCAGAGGTTCCCACCTGTTCCTGCTCTATCTCCTTCCTCACTCTCCTGTTTGTCCATGGCTTGGTATTAGGTTTTGTTTGTAATGCATTGGCTGCTCAGTGTTTAAAACCCAGCTGTCCTATTACACCTCCAGAATAATTTAAATTTGATCTTCTAGTTTTGCTATTTCCTTACATAATACATTATTAAAATTAAGTGTTACAAAGTTGCTTAGGTATATTTTAAGCACCACAAAGGTGGTCAGAGAATATTAGACAGTAAGGAGTCCAGCCATCATCTACCCCATTGGCATGATCTTCCTTCCAACGTGACTGACGTACAACAGCCTAAAAAGCAACACAATTTTTCTCTACAACTAATGCAGCTGGGAAGAAAATTGGAAGGCTTTTGGGTCCAGCATCCCTTCAGCAGACTTTTAAGTTGAATATATTAAGACACAATGACAATAAAGGCTGATTATGCCAATCAATTAAAAAAGCAGTGCAAGATTGAATGGTGTAGAATTAGTGTGAATGAAGGGAAGGGAGAACACATGAGATCATTAAGACTGTGAAAGGCAATGCCGTAACACATGGGTAACAGCAAGCTACCAAGACCAGGGATACCAAGGGAGTTTCTGCCTTTCAGCTGCTATCAGTGACAATTTCAGTGAGATTTGTCGAGGTGACTTGTGGCCCACAAGGTTTGAGATCTACACACAAATTAAGAAAGTTCTAAAAGGCTCAGAGCCTTTTCCTCAAGATGTGCTAAGCGCAGCTGATGAAGATGCTCAGATGTACTCACAGTGCAGCAGAAACCAGCCAGCCAAACACTGTCAAGTACCATAGAACACAACATTTCAGACTTTTCACATAAAGCAATATTTTTGTTTCCCAAGAAAACCTTCCAATGGATCTTATTAAGGATTTGAAATAAGGAAAGTATGTTTTCCTCTTTGCAAATACAACTCACCTGGAGCTGGGGAAGAAACCAATCACAAGCCTGACCGCGTATGTTTTGGCACAGATGATGTTTCTCACTACATTTACGCTACTGCTTTTTTTACAGGGCCATCAATGCTGACTGACTTCCTACCTTCTCTCCACACCTCCAGTGGTTAATGAATCATTCACATGGTGAGATTTTCTGGAAAGGTAAGTAAGAAATCTTCTGGGTAGAGGAAATAAGTTGTTACAATAACAAGCCATTTACTATTTGAATGCTATGCATACTGTATCATCTTATTTGTATTTCATAGTTAATCTCCCAGCTCACAAAAGTTTTATCGGATTGGAGGCATGTGCTGTATTCCCCTTTATAAAATTTTACAGTCCCTTGCTATTCTCAGGGCTTGTTTTATAGGCACAATTTGCTGCTTTAATCTCACCCAATTGTCATGTTCTAAATCACGGTGTATAAAAATGTCTTAAAAGGAGAGATGTGCTGAAGGGTAGTACTTAATTACACTTACTGCCTGATTTAAATGTTATCTGTGCTTTGCCAAGTGCGAGGCACAGAGTAACCCAGCAGTGCAAATCTGCATAAACTGATACAAGTCATTATTTGGCTTTTAATAGCGACCCTGTTCTTCCATGCAGCAGTCTCATGAAGGTGTGTTGTTCCTCCTTACCCCATGCCCACCCCCCCATTAACTTGTGAGAAAATTAAGAAAGGAGGTTGAGGAAGCTGGTAATTGGTAGAGTCTTTCCAGTCACTCTTCCCTACTAATTTATTTTGATTTCCTTGCAGAAATCTTTGTGAAGACAATTTCACCGGTCATCTTCATGAGTCTAATACATCCTAATGAAACTGAAAAGCAGAGGGCACAGAGCACGCAGAAAATCCATTTATTCGATGTTTCTTTTTGTAGCACTACCTTCCAGAAGACCTTCTCTTTAAACTCTTTCATCCCAAATCCCAGAAATCAAACAAACAAAAAAACACAAATTAAAAATACCATCGAGATTTCATGGAATTAATATTCTGGTTTCCAAATTCCTTCTCCCCCACCCAACTGAGCACATCAAGAGACTGATTTGCTTCTGCGCTAACTACACTAGACATGCCATTAAAGTCTCTGGCTCAAGGGAGCAGAAATGCAGCTTAGAGTACAACCTATCCAACGACTTTCTGTTTCATGCTCCAATATCTGTTCCAGCCACACATCAGACAAATCATCACAGGGCCACTTTAGCCAGATCACTCTGAAGTTGAGGTAAAGCAAGAGAGCAACCTTCTTTGCTAGATTCATTGTATTTAATGAGCCAATGGAGGTAGAATAAGTCATCTGTCCAGCAGCTTTATTTCTTGTCCATACCACTAGCGTAAATTCAGTTCACTTTTTGTTTTGTTTCCTTGAGTGTGCTGTGCTCATGGTTCAGCACTGCCGAAGACCAGAAGGGACTAAAATACACTATTTTGTGCCAAGTGCCTGGCAAGTAGATGCAAGAGAACATCACCAAGTTAACCCCAGATACTTGGCAGCTTTCTATTAAAATGAAATGTCTAACTTTGTACATATTTCAAGCAATGTCGGAGCAGTCACAGCAATGCACAACTACTCCTTACTTGTTTACGTAGCACAGTTCTGTTCATGAGACATTAGCATTGTTGCATGGAAGATAAACTACAACATAGTCCTTACATGTATATGAAATATGTATGTGTTACTATTCACAACTGTGCTTACACTACCTTTATTTCACCTTGGCAAATAAGCAACCATTTTAAGCAGTCTTCTAGCTAAGGTCTGGAATGGAATAAAAAGAAGGGAAGAAATCCAACTCAATGATTAGACATTTCACCACCTGATTTTAGGCATCTTCTAAAGCCCAGTGGTGCGACACACTAACCAGCCCTCAGCTTCACAGAGAGCTGAAATGATGAAGCATCTTCTGTGGTAGAAGCTGAGCCCCTTGGTAAAACTTGGCCTAAGAGTCAAGTAGAGCACCGGCTTTTCCAGTTCAAGGTCAGTGCAATCCTAGCAAGACCCTGGTAGAACAACTGTGCTGTAAGCATTCCCAAAGACCAGCCAGCAGATCCCTGGCAATGTGCCTTCCCTCAGGTAGAACAAGAGGAAGGAGAGAAGGCAGCAAAAAAAGCTATGGCATTGGGAAAATGCTGCTCCTGACAACCTCATTCACTGATTTTCTCTTAAAATGAAGAGCAATATTTTCCAGACCACTGGTCTCTGAAGCCATGTGAAGAAGCTCCCATCTATCTCAGGGGATTCCATCATACCTCAGCAGTGATTTTAATTAAAATTTTGATGATAAGAGTGCATAGTCCTCTGCAAGTAATTTAGAGAGGTAAGGATGATTCCGAAGTGCTGGAGACCCACTGAGTTATAAAACTATAGGCTTAGCAGTAATGGGTTGCTGCCTTGGTTCACAACTATTAAACATTCCCCCCACATAAAGGATTATTGCTGTGACCACAGAGTAAAATTTCTCCGGAGGCAGATCAACCTTGCTGTTTCCAGAAGCAGCCACTCCTTCAGAGAGAAAAGCACATCAGAGGAACGATGTGGCAAAGCTCTCACTTCTCACAGTGGTCATACCACAACCTCGGAAGGTTGCCTCCTCTGATGGGTCTCACCACACTCCTCTTACCAATGCGCATATCGAGTTTTACAACTTTGGGGTTTCTTCACATCTCCAATGAATCCAGCTTTTTTTTTTTTTTTCCCCTATTTCTGAAGTAATAATATTACAGGATTAATTACTTAGCACGTTCTCTATAAACTCATCTGCCCTTGAAACATCTACAAAAGCATCAGTGAAATTCCAGAGATAAACAAACACAAACTCCCTTTTAATTAAGCACTGTGCCTCTCTGTAGGGGGTGATGGAGTGAGCAGATGCAGGGGGGATTGCCAATTAAGATGCAACTTCTTTGATAGGAAGGGTACAGCCATACACAGGAGGAAAAAGGAGAGGAACTTGCCATCCAAGTCATTACTTTAATTGGCTGCTCAGAAAGATTATGCATTCCCCACATCTGATGCTGCCAAAAAAAAGTATTACTGATCCAAAATACTAAAGAGCCATCAAAACATATTCTAAGCTGCCGGTACCACATTAGTACTAATGCTACCTGTGCTCCTCACTCATCCTACTTGAGAAAGCTGTAACACAGGGAGCTAATTCTCAGGGTTAATTAGACAAAAAAACCCAGAGAACTCTTGGATTTCATTTCCTATCATCAATCATTATTATTCACTGAACACCAAGCATGCTTAGCAAAAATTTCTTGAAAGGAACACACAGTATTTCTGGCCTAATTCAGTTTAACAAAAAAGATTAAAACCCAAATGCATAGTTAAAATAAATGCTGGGAAATTGCATGAATTGGTACACATTCAGTAAGCAAAACCTGAGGATGACATCTGGATCTTCTGCAATCAGTCTTCCACTGATTTGACATCCAAAAATTTTGTGTGTTGACCTTTATTTTCTGTGATCCTAATGGTGATGGTGTCATTCTCTCAACTTCATTGAAGGGCTGCATATTAACTTTCACTTCTGTTTTTATCTGGTTTTAATGGAAATGCAAATCAGTTTTTGTATGCCTTGTTCCATGTCTTTGTATCCTTTGGGGAGGAAGCAAAAAGGCAGGAAACTGAGAAATGGTTTGTTTGATTTACAGCCTGCTCAGGAATATTGATTTTGCCTCCTTATACACTGTGTCTCGACCCCAGAGGACAGAGCACTGTGCAGGGGAGAATCCAGGCATGGGAACCCAGAGGAAGAAGCAGCTGCTTCATCTGAGCCTTCTTCCCCTGAACACCACAGCTCTGTCATCCGGTCCTATGAAAACACGAAAGCAGATAGGGATTTCATTGTCTCTACTCAAAATAAATGAATGGGAGAAGAAAAGGACCCCTTGTCTTTGCAAACAGAAAGGCAGCTTAGTTCTTATCAGGAATGGGATAGCCAGAAATGTATTCCTGCCCTGGGATTACAGCCCGAGCTGCAGAGGTAAACTGGGGCAGAGGAGCTACTCCTGTCTGGTTCTCTCCAGCTGGCAAGTCAAAAATAGCACCATTACTAAATCTCGGTCGTACACAGCAAAAACAATTCTGGCCTTTGTGAATGGACAAAAATAAAAAAACAAAACCAAACCTGTAAAGGAGAGCCATAAGTCTCAAAGCATCGTGAGCTGTGAAATGGTTTTTTTTTTAAAAGAAAAAACTATGCAATTTGAGAATGGGAAGTGGAAGAGCCAGGAACTCGCTTGTTGGAAGATACATCAACAAATACATCATCAAGAACTGTCAAGGCTTCCCAGAAGCATGGCCCTCCTAAAGGCCATCATCTCCCTTAGTCCTCCCATGAAATACACCCAATTGCCCACTCTTTGAAGCCTATTCCTCTGCTAATTATAGTCCTCCTTCTTACTTCTTGTCCAAATTGATTCATAGCCAATGTATACCTTTTATTCTTGCTCCAGTACTTTGCTGTAACTTATTTACTTTTCTTTTCCTCATTTGTACCCCCCTCCAGTATGTTTTTAATTAGTGATCAGGATTCTTTTCAGCTTTCATTTTCCTTTACTCGCCTCCTGTCAGGGCTCCTTTCCAAGGCTTTCATCATGCCACCAACTTTTCTGTGCTCCTGGCACAGTTTAGGTTTATCTTTCTCAGGAAACAGTCGCTATGAATACCAGTACTACTCCAGTGGAGATATCACCAGTGATATTCTCACTGTCACTACCAGAAAAGCCTCATCTGATCAGTTTTCTACCTCTGACCTTCCACAGCTTCATTTAGACAACACTCACGGACCAGCCAATGCATCTTTTACCCCTCTGTTGCTTTTAACTGCAGAGCTCCTGGCTTACAGGACAAATCTTTATGAGCCATTCAGTGCATGACCTTACACCACTCAGTCTTGTATTAGCAATGAGAGGTCATTTTTTCAAATCACAAGCAACTGCATAAACTGCTGTCATTACAGATGAAAAGAAAACAAAACATAAAATAGCCACCACAACACAAATTTTAAGAACAAGAGCTGTTATTTCCTATTTTAAAAAAACAACAACCCAATCCAACAAAAAACTAATACAGAAAAACCTGCCAGAAATCAGCTAATATCTTTTTCTATTTTTCCTTCTCTCTGGGAAGTGTCTCAATGCCACTGACAGGACAAAAAAAAAAAAGACAGAAAATAAGAAGAAACTACTATGATCCCCTGCCTCCACTTGCTTACACTGAGACAAGTGCTCCATTATCCCCTTTGGGGGCTGCTTGCAATTGCTGACCCCACAGCACTGGGGAATTCTTTGGGAACAGACTCTCCAGTGCACAATCAATACGGGATGTCCATCAACTCCCAGCCTCTCTCAAGCCATGATGTCTCTAGGGAGTGCTGAGGGCTGGACCACACACTGTGAAAGCTTCCCCCACCCCTCTGTCACATCTTCTAGATACACCACTAGTGCACAACACTGCTACAGTACTCACAAAATGCACTAAAGCTGGATAGCATTACCATACTCTGTTATTAATCAGAGTCTGAATAAATGCATGAAAAAGTAAAGGAATACAGCCTATTTAATTCAAGAAAAATTTAAGAAGGAGCTAATTACTGTTCATTAATTCCTGCACATGTAAAACATTTCCTACTATGGGGGTCCCTCATCTAGCAGGGTTCTGATGTCTGGAAATCAAAGTCAGATCCACCAAAGCTCAAAATGGAAACAAGATGCATATTTTCAATAAAGAGGAAACTGTTTCTATCTTCAGTTTCCCTCGGCAGATCTTTCGTCACTTGAAATTATCCAGAAGTATCCCTATCCATTATCCTTAATTAATTCTGGATAATTTTCAAAAAGAAAAAATAAAGAGTGAAAGGAAACAGTGTTTTTGAAGATGCAAAAGGCAAGCAGAGAGACGAGATGGTGAATCAATTCAATCTAGGCACCTAATTTAAGCACCCAAGTCAGGAATCTCAACTACTCACATGCAAGAATCAGGCTCCAAATTCAGTGGTTAGAATCTTCCTCTGAGGCTCTAGTGACTCTATGTGGTCTTGAGGCTCCCAAATCAGGTACCTGAATTTGGATGTGACTAAAGCTATTGACTAATTTTCAGTTAACACTACAGAATTTTGGACACCTAATATTGCTTTTCATTTTCTGCTTGACTGCCGTGTCAACAGTCTCAAGACTGTTCTCTCATTTTTGGAGAAGGGTCATCACTGAAGTACATGATACTTTGAACATCTGCAGCACTGATGTTTCAGCTTCTACAATTAATATAGATACAGAAAGAGACACATCTTTGCCATAAACATGGATAAAGCAAACTTTGTGCCAACAGAATGTACACAAAAAAACCCCACAGAAATTATTTTAAAGTTATCATCAATGCAAATCACACTGATGACTGCTTTTTACAGACAGATTTCATAATTACTTTTTTCTGTCCTTGGCACATTTATCCTTTGTCTTCCATAGTTGAACAACTTAAAAAGCAAGCAAACACCAGGTTCTCCTCACTCTCCGCCACTAAGAAAAATTTCTTAAGCATAGCAGTTCTTGAAAAACAGTACTCAAGTGACTGAACTTGCACATAACTCTCACTGGACTTTATCTGGCACAGTTTACTGTCAGAAAGCAGAAAATGCAGGTTGGTCTCACATTATCTGTAATAAGACAGACAGTCCTTCATTTTAACAAGGTACCACTGCCAACATCAACCCTGCTGTGTATAAAACCTGATGCAATGATTTTGTTATTTATACAAGTGCAATGAAACCCAGCGAGATCAGATGTAATCAAAGGCACTTTCCAGCAGCTGTCACACAGTGCATATTCATACAACACCTTTGAGAAGCCACTTACATCCCCACACACCTTGCACCAAGGCATCCACCAGAGCACTACCCCAGCCCTGCCAACAGCTGGGCAGTGCAGCCTGCAACAATCGACTGCACACAGAGCTATTCAGCCCTGCACACCTACTTGAACATGGGAAATCAAGCCGTTTCAACAATGGGAGTAAGAGTTCAGTGATTTCTTCCCAGTGAGATGTTTAAATTTTTTGATCTGCTATCATCAGGCTTATGCAGTGAAGCTACAAGATGTCAGTGCTCCTGGAACTTATTCCTCTTCCAAGTCACTGCAGCACCAGCAAGGGCTAAGCATCATGAATCGACTGGACAAGCAACCCCAAAGTGGGTTCTGTTAATTTCCATGAATAGAGCAACAGGTTAGTTCTCCTTCCTCTCAGCTCCCACACAGCTCTAGATCTCCTCAGACATGGGCAAATTGTCTGTTGTTGTCTCTATGAAACATGTTTCTGACAGACCTCACTCAAGAACGTGTCACACTTCAGACCTTATTTCCATCTGCAGACAGTATTTCCACTCTCCTAACAAAAAGGACCAATTAAACTAGTGGTCATCTGTACAGGAGATCATGAAGTACAGCTTAAGGACGAGCAATTAACTCTGGAATTAAATGGAGCAGACATGGGCTGGCTGGAGGCACAAAAAACATAGTGTCGATTACATGTTCATCTGTATCTTGTGCTCAGTTGATCTTGGGATACACGATGGCTGCTTGTCAACTTCCTTTCCATCTGGCTGTCTTTAGATGCTCATTTAAAATCAACCCATGACTACCCCTAATGTGGTGAGGAAAAGCGGGAGTGCAAACATGGGAAAGCTCAAACAACGTCATGAGAGACGCGTGGAGAAAAACAGAAATGGTCTTTTGTTGCCACCAGATTAAGGCATCTGCAAGTTGAAAGATGCTTCACGGAGTAGCCAGTCATTTGGAGAAGACCAAGGCTTGAATTTCAGGTGCTGTAAGAAATTATGAGGAATGCCACTAGGCTGCTTAAGATGCACCAACAGTGACCTGGCACAGCAAGGAGTGACCAGAGACATCTCTCAATTTGCGGAGGACAGCACAAGGACAGCAAGGCAGGCAGTTTGCATTTGGAAACTCTAGTTCTGCTGCCAAGAACAGTGTCAAAGACCATGTCGAGCTACTGTCAAATTTGGGACTTTGCCTTCTTGGGACCAAATAACTGGAACTGTAGAAATTTTATCTCTTTCAGCTGCCACCACCCCAAGATGGTTCACGACTGAGATCACAGCTGCTCCATGAAAGACAAAAGCTGTTCCATTTCCAACTGCAGGTACACAATTGAGGCACTACAAATCCCAGAAATAAGGGAAGGAAGAACAACAAAATTAAGTGGAATCATCACAATTTTATGTGGAAATCATCCACTGACTGGCTGCTTCTATCAGAAGATTTTAATTACTACAGAATTCTCTTAGAAATCGGCTTACTGACAAAATGGGCTGCCCAGGTCTCATCATTAAGAGGACAGTACGTACTTATGCAACAAATGCCCCTTTTTAATGCAAGGTCACCATTGTGAACCAGAGAGAAAATTGTGATAAGACAAAATTTTGACACCATGCTGATTTACACCTGATGGTCCTGTAACCTCTGGACAGGGCTTTCCCCACCTTTCAGTGAACAAGACGACAATTTACCAAGTAAATGCTTTCTGCTGCTACAGCAGACAGATTTGACAGCTCTATTAGCCTTGGCACATAAGGTCACAAGGAACACGTTACCCATTAGGACCTGGTGCTTCAGGAGAAACCAACAGCACAAAACAAAAGGAAGAATTCAGGAATGCCAGCCAGCACCTTCCAAGGCAGGTATTTATGAGGACTGTATCTTTCTCCCACTGCTTTTCATTACGAGACTTCATATATATATTTCAGATTCTCCTGCTGAGAACATAGATAAGCTTCCAACATCAAATTTTCCATAAAACAATACAAGGCTAGTGACAAATGCTGGCATTAGGAGCCTGTAGAACTAGTATTCTGTTAGGGTTTTGCAGAGCAATGAACAAAGATGTAGAAAGTAAAATAAAAGTCTCTTTCTTCTCTCAACTTCTAAGTTTATTTCTGCAACCTTTAAAATGTGAAACTTATTAAAGTTCCTTTGCTGGTTATGCAGACAGCCCTATGTCTTGTAAGAATGGCCTAAAACCGTAATACATTTGGTTTCAGTTAACATTAGTTCTAGTGTTCAATTTATTCCTCACAATAAATACATTAAAGCTTATTGCTATTGATAAAGTCAATCTTGTAAACCTCAGGGCACTGCTTTGAAAATTTTCATGGTGAAAGTCAGCAGTGTCACGCAGTGTAACACGATAACACCATGGCTATGTATCAGTGATGCAGATTCATTGCTTTTGTGATTTCTTATTCTGACCCCACAACTTTGAACAAACTGTAACGTTGCAGTTCAGAGCGGGACAAAATAACGCCCCACAATACCCACAAAATATTATGTAAAACATATGCCATTTCTGTCACTGGCTTTCCACAGCTGAACATTTCATTAAAAAGCCAAATGTTCAAAAGACACAGACCACCGAGTTTAACTTCAACCTAAGAAAGTCTCATAGAAAATATAATAAAGAATAAAATCAGCAGGTGCATTTTATACCCAGGAAGAGTCAGATATTTTGCAGATGGCAGTGATGCACAACAAGTGTGTTAAACTTTCCTGAAGGAGTTAACAAGCACATGAAAAAGGCAACATAGTACGCAGGGATACGCAGTAGCTGATGCAGTGCATGTGGCTTTTACCAAACCCTCCAGCGAAGAGTCTCAAAGAAATTTAAGGAGAGCTTTAAAAAAAGGTACGCTACGGTGGGATAGAAAGAAAGGGCATCTTGAGGATCAACAACTGGTAAAGAAAACAGAAATAAAGAATAATTTGTCATGATGATGGGAGGCTGTTAATGCATGATCTCAGCATCCATTCTGAGACCTGTACTAGTCCAGGTATCCATCAGCGGTCCGAGAGAGGGGGAGGGAGATAATGAAGAGCCAAACTTCACTGCCAGTACAAAATGATTAAGAGTAGGCAAAATCAAAACAGATGTGAAAGCTGCACAAGTGTTGTAAGACACTGTGATTGGACAGCAAAATGATGGAGTAACTTAAATATTAATAAATGCAAAATATTGCACTCAAGAAAAAGAGTATGACTGTCCACATAGACTGACAGGCTCTGAATTAACTGTTCTGATGTAGAAAAGAGATGTAGTCATTACAGAGAGTTATCTGGAAACATAAGCTCAGTGGCAACCAGATGTAAAGCAAATAATTTCAGAACTTTTCAGGAAAGATAAAGATTGAAATACAAAATATTTCAAAACATGAAATGAAAGCATGGAACTGCCTATAACATCAGCCTGCATAGGGGTCCCTTGCCATAACTGTCAAAGAGATACCAGTTTGGGCAGAGGAACTTGGAAGTCCCTGTTGCTCAGCAGCCAAAGAGCTATGCTGCTGAAGTCACACAGAAAAAAGAGGAACAAAGAAGACAGGATGAAAGAAGAATATCTAACAGATTTGTTTTTCAGACAATTCAACCAATACATCAAATCTTTTATTCACACCTTCAAAAAATCATCATCCATTGGCAATTAATTACTGCACGCCTGACTATTCCCAGTATTTTCATTGACACCAATGGCAATAGGATTGGTCTCTTCCCTATTAGCTAATTCAAACCTATAACTTGCTCTTCAATATCTCATTCAGATCTAATATCTCCCTTTAAGTACCCATTTCTGGCAGAGCGCAAAATAATCAACCTATCAAAGTGCTGCAGTTTCATCATTCCCCCCCCCCTCCAAATTAATCACGTTTCAGAACATGCAAGGCAAGCCTTTTGTAACACACGCTGTTAAGCAGGAACAGATAGAAGTGTGTTTCCCAGTGCCTATACTGAAACAGTAACACAGCTAATGATTTTTCTACAAAATGCGGGTGCAAGCTCTGTGAACAAAACTGCAAAATAATTCAGCTATTCAGGACCAATGTGTAAGCAGAAAGCCGAGCTATACTTTGTAAGATCTATGATTCTTCTTTGGCCTTACTGAAACAAAAAGTATTCAGGTTAAGTAAGGTATAATTCTTGCTGTAAATTTTATTTTGGATTCACTTCTTTAAGAAATCATTTCTACAAATAGATTTGAAAGTTGGAATATCTATAAGCTGATAACGTAAAACAGCTAAAATTCAGGGTTAATGTTTTACCTGAGTGTGACAGTGTCAACAATGAATTTTTATCCTCCTTCAGACAGATAGCATAAGGTAGAAAATCCATTTACATCCCATTTAACCATAAAATAAGTTGCAAGAGGAGCAAGGCTGCCTGTACTGACACTCCAAAAAGAATTTATGCTTTCTGCATAAACAATTGCATAATTCAAATATATATATATATATATATAAAACCAGATATTTACAGGTTATTTTTTAAGTCAGAGAAAGGCTCCCATGCCCCATGACAAGGCTGTGAATTTTGTACATGAACAGGGACAGCTCTGTGTGGCTGAAACTTCCACTCCCCAACTCTACTCTTCAGATCTCACACTTGCAACAGTCAAAAGTCAGAATAAAAGCTGGGGGTTGCTGCAACGCACAGTTGTGAAAGACTTCAAAAAGTTACTGGAGCAAGACAAGCTGCACAAGATTCTTCTGTAAGAAGTCAGGCTTGCAGCAATCCAATAGCTCAAACCAGCTCTCACTTAATTAGCTATTTGCCACGTACAAGAGAAGCTGTAGGAAGTGCCCAGTGCTGCATCCTCATTTGTGCTTTGCTGTGATCCATACAGCAGCGATTCGGTCCTGAGTGAAAGAGAGCTCATTATCCAGCAGAGATGAGCTCTCCTCAGGAGAGAGGTATTTCTCCTTCTGTTAACAGCATCAGTTCAATATGATCACCCCCACCGCCTGCTCCAAGCAGAGCACAGCCCATAGGTGAAGGCCATACAGGCAGTTTGTGCACAGGGATGGATGTGAGAGAGCTGGGCTGGAACCAAGGATGAAGACTGGTCTCTGACCAGAACAGAAACACAGACCCTTGGTAACAAGTTTGCAGAGCAGGTCAGAATTTGATAGTAAACTCAGGGCTGTCTCTGGTCTGAATTTATTTTCACATGCCAGCACAGAAGATGGGAGAGTCCTCCCTGGAAGGCTGACCTTCCTCCCTAGCTCACAGGCACCAACAAATGATGCTCTTTTTACTGAGTAGCTCATTCCACATTTGCCAGCTGGGCACATTTCCCTGTCTAAAAAAGAGTTAAGACCTTTATGGTCATCCTCTACAGACTGGTGCTTTAAGAGAAATTTCCATTTATTTAGAAGCGTATTTATAAAGCAGAGGTGGTCATGCCCTTTGATCAGGCAGGAATGTATTTGAAGCCCCAGTCCATTTAACTGTCTCACGCTACCACGGTGAATACCTTAACCTGCTCCACCTACTAAAGTCTCAGCAAATGGCATCTCGGAGATTTAGGTGGTGTGAGAGCACTAACGCTCTGCTCTGAAGGACACAGCCCTGATGCTGACCACATCACCCATTGCACCAGTGGCAGCTGGGGAACAAGCTGGGTCTCCAAGGCGCTGCCTAATTCAACACAACAGCAGAAATGGCCCATTGTTTTTTTCCCTTTCGTGCTTATCATCTTACTTTTATCTGGCAGCATTTTAACAGTTGTTTTCTTATCACATTAAAGTGACATCTCTGACAAAAAAACCTCCACCAACTGTCTAATTCTTCTGGATTTCTGCACAGTATACTGCAGGGGAGCAAATCTCTACTGAACCAGACTATTTGCCTGAGCACAGATTTTAGTCTTTAACCAAATATCTTTTCAATCTCAAAAATTATAAAATTCAGAAAATCCCAGTGAAAATCTCCTGCTCAAACTTCCTGCGCCCCCCAAAAAATAGTGGGGCAGTCCTGCAGCTAGTGACACAACTGGCACCGTGCCAGGAAAGTCAATGAAGCTAGGATTTACAACAGTTAAAGAGCTGGCCTGGAGATGAGTCATGTGGATGCTTGAATTACAACTAATTCAAGGGGTTTGGTTTTGTTTTCTTTACTTTGTCTCTGGATGTGTTGTAAAGCTTCAGTCACTAAAGGCCAGCTCCAGCATTTCTTCCTAAATATTTAGGAAAGCTCCTGAATATTTAAGAAGCCCTTGGATCTACAAAATTCTTCAGGCGTGCTGCTTCTTGGATTTGGACACATCTCTTTTCTAGCACGGCCACCTGCTCTGCCATCTGAAATAGTCCATTAACCTACAGATTGAGGCAGCTACTTTTGATGAAGAGGTGAAAAATCACAGCTCAGCTCTGAGCTTTAAAACAAGAAAGGAAGAGAAAAAAAAAAAAAAAAAACAAAAAAAAACAAGCAGGGAGGGAGGCTTTAGGACTCCTTTCCCTGGAGTGAGCGATGTGGCTCTGGCTGCTGGCATTTCCAGGTGCCTTGTGTGATAAGGTCTGTTCTCCCTCTGCTGAGCAATCCAAGCACTACAGAGAATAACGGAGCTGCCTTGCAGCAAGAGGTCCTTCAGTCATGTCAGTATTGCAAGGAAACAACCTTTATTTCTCAGGCTAACACCAGGAAAAGGGGAAAACAGCCTCAGAGATCTGCTCAGCCCTGTACTCCAAGAGGTCATCTGCAGAGATGTGCACCAAGCCAGGCTGTGGCTGCCAACCACCACAGCTCAACCCAGGGTTGAGCACAGGTCTGCAAAGCAATCACTGGGCTAGTGCAAGCCCCTACGGTGTAAGTACCTGCTCAGGTGTGGAAATCAGTCCATCAGCAGGCAGCCAATGACAGCTGTAGAACAAGCAAGCCTCCAGAGAAAGCAGGAAAGTTTTTAACTAAATGCTTAGCCCTGGCTGCCACATTTCCAAAGAACAACTAAGCCTGCCTTACTGTCACAAATCTTACATAAAAGGAACGGATGCAAACACTACACTAACATTGCAGCTGCTGAGGTGATCCCAGGAAATCTTGGCTCATTCCAGCAACGGACATCATCTCCCTGGACATGGTCCCAGCACTGCCTCTCTGCATTCATGGTAGTTCTCCAACACCCAACCTGACAAACTCTACCATTCCCTTGGGATGAACCAGAGCAATAAGGAGAATATTGTAATAAACCAACACTACCAGCTTACCACTTTATAATGCATTAGGTTCAGGGACTTTTCTGTGCAGCACCAGATTCTTAAAATAATCATTAAATTAAAAAATAAAAATAATACAACCCTAGTGTCCATACCAGTTTCTCTGGCTAAACTGAGTGGCAATGCTGAGATACTACAAAGTTTCCACCTCTGCGAGGAATCAGTATCCGCTTTTGCTAAGCAAAGGAGCACATAATCACCCTAGCACTCCTTCTTCAATGAAAAGCAAGATCTTCCATTTTTCAAAGGCTAAAAAAAAGAAAATCCAACTCCCGAAAGAATCCCCACCACATACCCACATTCACTAGCTGTTCTCAAACACATCAGAACAGCAGCTAAAAATATGTCAAAAATCAAGGGGAGAGAAAAAAGAAAAAGCTTGACACCAGAATAGCAAGATTTCAAGTGTGACCCAGTCCTGGTAATGTCAATAGGATGCTGCTGAAGGAGTCAGATACAAGCCACATCCAGGTGAGCTGTTACTGCGTGCAGCTGAGTGAGGCAGAAGGGATGAAAGCACAGAATTCACAAGGAAAACACACAGACACACAAGTCATACTTAAATCAGCCCTTGACTGGTGAGCTGGGAAAAGCATTCTTTTGTTTCTTTTCAATATTTAGCCTCAATCTAAAAAAATACCAGCTTTCCCACAGGATCTATCTTAAACCTGGGCAAAGCGTAAAAAGTAGTCAAGATCTAAGATTTTCCAAGGTTATTTAAAACAATATTGCAAAGTTGTTTATTGTGTTTAGTAACCTACTGCCCTCAAAAAAAAGTGAATAACATGTTTTCAAACTACTCCAGGGATATTCAGCAAATATCTTGCGTTAAAATCAATGAGAGACAAGCTGTTAGTTGCATGTCATGCTGGAAAGCTGCAGATGAAATGCAAGAAGTTCCTATGCTTTCACTCCAGATGCAAAAATTCAAACATTCTCAGTCACCTCATAAATCAAAGTTTGTTTTTAAGCTACATCTAAAGAGCCATCTTGCCAAAACCTCTGGAAAAGCATTGAGGTAGCTGTTAATTACTTTTTTGACAATCACTCAGGAAACATCTCCTGGATGAGGAAGCATGGGCTAGCACAAATCCTGCCCCGTTAGAACCCTGGGAGACGATGGTATCGAGGCGGGTCCGTGGTGGCCAGAGATAAATGGACTCCGAGTGTGAGAGTGTGTGTAAGCTTTTAGGCCGAGACACTTTGCACTTCAAACACACCTAAGGGACTTGATGTAAACTGATAACAGAGTCTGGGATTCTCACAAATGAAATAAAAGCAGGAGTAGACAACGGAGAAAGTTAACTTTTCATCTAGAGAACTGCAGTGTTAAAAGATTGCCCTGGAGGTTTTAATCAATGCAAGTGAATCTTTTATATTTTTCCCCAGTATTCCCAAAATAAGTCAATAGGATGCCAGCACTTTCTTAGCTCAGAGTGACCGTTTCCCAGCAAGCTTGACTGGAAGCCTTTATCAAAAGAACTAAAGAAACGCATTATGATTTCAAAGAAAAATAACAAGCAAGGCAACAGAAGCAGCAGGATAACTTTATGAAGCAAGGTAGGTTTCCAGAAAAAAACTTCTTTCTTCTTTTATTTTTGAGGATTATTAGAAGTAAACAAAGACTAGGCTAACCAGACATTGCTGGCGCACAAAAATACCTGCAGCTACCCTGGCCCTTAAAAACAGCAAGACATTTGAAAAATACACACCACTATCAGACACTAACAGCATTTCTAAATCCAGAACCTCCTCTCCCTTGAGGGAAACACACCTACTTGTCCATCTGCTTCATCACAGATGATACAAATCTCCTTATGCATTCAAGCAACTTCTATTGCACCCACCTAATAACCCATGGCCCAGGGGATCCGTGCATGCTTATTGTGTCCACACACGTCACCTTAAATAAAGACCAACAGACCACGTTATATAACACACTTCTATATAATTATAAACACCTGAATAAATGGTTCTGCCTATCTGAAGGTGTGCATACAGACTCTCTCTCTCTCTCAGCCAAATCAAATGCAGGCAAGGAGTTTTCTCAAGTCATGAGTCAATTTACAATCCCACCACCTTCAGCTGGAACCTGGATAATCTGTTTCTCTGAGTATTTTTTAAAAAAATTGTCTCCATAATTTCCTCTTTGTAATAGTCAGCTTGAATGCACAAAACAAAAGAGCTGTCACTTCTTGAGTTTTAAAAGCTTTAAGCAAAATTAGCTATTCTAAGTTACCCGCAAAAGCAAAGAGAAGCAAGTGAAAAACATCAGGGGCACAACATCCATGATTTCTTCAAAGTCTTAGAAGTTTCCAGAAGGCACAATAAGGATAGAGTCAACATCCTCAATGCACTCCAACACAAGAATTTCAAGGACTTCAAGGAGAAAAGATAACAGTAATTTTTCGGTGGCAACCAGCATATTGCAACAGCTGTACCTATGCTAATCACAGGGTTTAGAAGCAAAGTTTGTGCACCGTACTGCTGAGAAGTGATGGTCTTGAAAGTGCTTTTACTATATAGAATCTTGTCTGGCTTGTTTCAAAAAGATGACTCTCATTTTCCCATTTATTTTTCATTATTTTTTTCCTCAAACTGGCATTCAAGATCGAGCTCTGCCTCAGCAAATGGCAAAAAAAAATAAAAGTAGTTTGAAATACAGGAGTGGATTCTCACCAGGTATGTGTCAACATAATAAGTCAATGGACTTAATTCATACCCAATGAAACATAACCAAGATTTCTCTCCTTTGAGATGAAGTTGGGACAACTGTGGTCATTTACAGCAGGTCCTCATAGCACAGGGCATGAGAGCCCGTTCCTGCGCCTATGAAATATCACAGAACAAATGTCTCTGGCAGCAGGAGGACTCAGTTCAGCTCGCTGATGTAGGAATGTCACTGGCTGACCTATTCTGCCCAGCACACAACTGAGAGTTGTTCATTTTTCTTTTCAATGAGACAGTATGCAAGTGTTGATTTAACGGTTCATTTATCAACCCCTCTGAATATTAAGCAATTCATTTTGACTTAATTTGGACAATTCAATTTCACCCATCCTTTCTCCCATTGAAAAATGTGAATTGCTGGCTAGGGAGAAGCTGTTGTAAAAGTTAACTTAAAAGGAAGCACTTGGATCCAGTGGCTTTATAATCTGATATTCATAATCTGATATGTAGTTCTACTCGACTTTTTTTTTTTTTAATTTTGCCTTTCATATATCATGCTTGAAATTCACAAATGCTCAAGCAAAGCTACTTCAACAAACACTCCTAATGCTACAGACCAACACGCACCTTCCGCAGTAGCATCTGCTCCCTAAGAAGACCACCAGAAAATTAAATGCATTGTCAATAGAACCAACAAGCCTGTGAAATTCTGTAATACTTAGGGAAAGCAGCTTCTCATCGAAAATCCATTACTCGTCCTCCAAAGTTTTTGTTACTGGATACATTGTAGCAACAGG
Organism: Neomorphus geoffroyi; assembly: GCA_033558235.1. Lineage (NCBI taxonomy): Eukaryota > Metazoa > Chordata > Aves > Cuculiformes > Neomorphidae > Neomorphus > Neomorphus geoffroyi. Next base: position 58,186,020 of record JAUMJM010000020.1, read on the forward strand.
AAAAAAAAATAACAATCAATTCGAGAAACACTTAAGCTCCAGCTTTTCGTGTAATGAGTACCTCACGCCCAGAAGTTTGCAGATCGAATTGCTCCGAAGCTCGGGGGATGCGCCCGCCGCACCAACCCACGGCAGCGGCTCTGCGGGAGCCACCGGGGCACCTGTTGGTCGCCCTCCCCCCCCCCCCCCCCCCGGGTAACCCAGACGCATCCCTTGCCCACGAGGACGCTCCACTTTTTTTTCCTGTTCGGCCAGATGTGTGCCTGTTTTCCCCTGCTGCTCCCGAGGTGCTGCTGAACTCCTCTCCTCGCAGCACCCGCACGTTTTTAACACGCCCAAAGTCCCTTTCCCGCGACGGCCTCGTCGCTCCCCTTCCCCCGAGACAAAGCGCATCTCCTCCCGCACAAAGCTCGGCCGAGCCTTCCGGAGGAGCAGGCACATCCCCCCCGCTGCAAAGAGCCACTTTTCCCTCTGGGAATGCAAAGACGGAGGAAGGGATGCGCGGGGACATCGCGACGCGTGGCTGCGGTGGGGGTACCCGAAGCGCGGAGGCTCCCCGCGAAGGGCAGAGCCCGAAACTCCGCCGAGCCCGAGAGCGGGGCGGGGGCAGCGCGGGGCCGGGGGCACAACCAGCGGGGCTGGGAGAGAGCGGGGCTGGGGCAGAGCCGAGATGCGGGCAAAGCCGGGCTGAGCGGGACTGGGGGCAGAACCACCTGGGAAGAGCGGGGCTGAGGGGCAGCGAGGGGCTGAGGGGCAGCGAGGGGCTGGGGGGCAGCGCGGGGCTGGGGGCAGCGCGGGGCTGGGGCAGAGCGGGACTGGGGCAGAGCGGGACTGGGGCAGAGCGGGACTGGGGGCAGCGCGGGGCTGGGGGCAGAGCGGGGCTGGGGCAGCAGCGCCCGCGCGTCCCCGTGGCGCTCGGCACTCACCTGCGCGGCGGGGCAGGCGAGGGGCGCGGGCAGGCTGCCCCTCAGGAGATCATCGCCGCCCGGGGCCGCCGCGGCCGGGGGGGAGCGCGGGGCCGGCGGCGGAGCGGCTCCTCCGGCAGCGGGGGCGCGGCGCTGCCTCAGCCGCGGCGCAGAGCCGCGCCGCCCCCGACACGCGGCCGCGGCGGCCCCGGCGGGGGGGGGCACCGAGCGGGGGGGGCGGGCCCGGACCCCGCTGCACCCGCCCCGCCCGGCACCGGCTGCACACGGCGGCAGCGCCTCCGCTCTCCGCAAATGCCTTTTTTTTGCCCTCTCCTCCCTTTTTCCTCCCGTTTCTTTCTTTCTTCTTCCACCCCACTCTTCTCCTTCCCTCCTTTTCACACCGCTCTTCTCCCATTTCCTCATTTCTCCCTTTCTCTGCCTTCTCGCCATCCTTTCCTATTTTCCCATCCCACCCCACTTTTCTCCTTTTCACCCCACTCTGCTCCTGTTCTCTCATTTCTCTCTTCCCTTCCCTTCTCACCATCCCCTCCTATTTTCCCATTCCCCTTTTTCCTGCCTCCTTTCCCTCTCCTTATTTTCTCTACCTCCCTCCTTTTCCTTTCTTCGTTTTATTTTTCCCTCCTTTTTCACCTTCCTTTCTCCTCCTTTTCTCCCCACTCATCTCCTGTTCCCTCTTTTTCTTCTCATTATTCCCTCTTATTTCCCCCATCCCCCTTTTTCCTGCCCTCCTTTTCCCCTCCTTTTTTCCACCTCCTCCCTCATTTTCCCCCTTTTTCCCCCCCATTTCTCCTTCTTCTCTCTCTCTCTTTTTTTTTCTTTTTTTTTTTTCTTTTTTTTTTTTCTTTTTTTTTTCTCTTCTCCTCCTTTTCCCCATCTCTCTCCCTACCAAAGCCTTTTAGCAAAATAGACCGTGGCCAGCAGCCAAGCAGCCTCTCTCCAGGAAGGTGGCCGGGGTCTGGGGGGAGTCAATGGCCACTGTGGGAACAGGCAGCAGCAGCTACCATGTGCAGCACACACCCCTTTACGTTTCACCCCTGCTCCCCAAGACTCGACTGGACCCAACCTGGGCATGGCTGGCACAGGAGGACACTGCCAGGGCTATCCTTCCCTGCCACCTTTGGGAGAGTTAAAATAAGCAGTTTTTCCAAAGGATCCAGCAGTTATCAGGGAAGCAAGGTTTATTTTTCATTTAATCCCAAGTGGTCCCCGATTCTTCTGGCTGCACAGAAATACTCTCAGCGTCACAGCCCTTAAGGTCTAGCTGGTCCCCGCCTTGTCCAACCTGCAAAGCATCGCTGAGGGAGCAGGCGCTCAACTACCCACATGTGGTACAAAGGCTTCAGTAACAACATGGTCCATTTTACCTTTGAGTTGCACATGTTGGAGACGGGATCAGTGCAAATGGGGTTTTGTTTTTACTTTAAGAAATCGGTTGTTTTGTGACCGTATGCAAACGCTTTAGTTTTACCAGATGGCAACAAATGCTTTCCTTCCACATTTTATTCTGGACCTGAGGATCAAGTTAGAAAATTGAGAGTTCACAATAAAGTCAGTAGCTACTGACTGCTGTTTGCCAGGACAGGTTTACTTGTATGCATGGAGAAGTTATCCATCACTGCTGCTCTTCCCTCTTCTCTGCTAGACCAGGCCCCTCGCTTCTCTAAAAATCCCAATAAAGTGCTAGGCTTTGGTTCATCAAAGGTCTGTAAAGTCAGTACCCAACTAAATGACATTAAGCAGGGGGTACAGTTAAAAACCAAAACCTATGCTGAAGCCATTATCCTGCTTCAGATCTCCTCCCTTCTCTCCAGGATAAGAACTTGAATGTTTTTATTTTCTGAGGAAGAGGAATGATTAGTGATGAATCCTGGAGCAACTTAGAAGTAAGGATATGTAAATTGGAGGGTTTGCTCTAGTCAATTTGTGTTACTACCACCAGACTATAATCACTGGCAGAACAGAAACTTTATTCTTACAGTTTATCAAGAATTTGTTGGGATCTTTTACGTTGTGACTCACTGAGTTGCTGCTGCGCCATGAAACAACACTGGTGGTGCAAGACAGCACCAGATAAAATTAAATGAAATATTAAACCCCCTAATTAACTAGTGAGAAGTTTCTTTTCTTTATCTCAATATCACACAGTTAGAAGGTTTAGTGAAGTTGTTTTCTTGACAATCTAAAAAGCTTGCAATGACAGCGAGTGCTTTCAAATGGTGCATGGAAAGCACACAAAGGTCCTGTCCGATGCCCTTGCCCCCATACAGGCACTGCTTCTATGTGCTGTAGGTTATATGGAAAATGTCTGTGTTCATCACATCTCCAGCTACAAAAAAGTGAAAGTACTGAAGAAATTTGGCAGACCAAAAGAAACTAAAAGCACATCAGCAAAACTGAGAAGTATCAAACATCATAAATTTCATTAAGTCAAGTCAGCAACAAATTTGACCTATGGCTCCTCATTTTCTTTTTTGTTATTCATCTTATTTTGCATTGTTCCCTCCTGCAAATTCGTAACAGTTGTTGTCCTTCCTTTGCACTGGTTTGCACTGTACACTGGATCCAGTTGGCCAGTAATGACAAGGAATGTTAATTCCATTTACTCACCGGAAAAAAGCAATAAAAGCAAGAATGTTTCTCTAAGGTCCCAGCCCAGAGTGATAAAAAATCCAAACTAACATATTTTGCTAAAATAAGTCTTAAGTGTCATCTCTTTTTCCACAGATAAATAAAAGTAGGAAAAGATTATACCAAGCAAACTTAAATACATATGATGGATATTTCCCAGCATTAGTACTTGCGTCCCAAATATATCCCCAAGTTGGGGAAAGAGTGACAGTCACCACCTCAGGACTGGGCAAGCCATAATCATATTTCAGATGTGCCATGAGCACATGTATGGCCATAGCTAAGATTATTTAAAGTTATGGGGTCAGTGACAGCAGCAGCTGCTGCTCCTGACCTCAAGGGATCATGGTTCTGGTTAACACAAACTCATCCTCCCTTTTCTCACTGGGACTTACTGAGACGTGAGTTGTTCTTCAAGTTGCTGCAATGGGTTCCCACTGCTGCCCTGACCAGAAGCAGGAGTGTGCTGAGGGGGCAGAGGGAAAGGCAGAGCAGGCAAAGACAAAGAAACTTTTCCTGTTAGACATGGCTCTACTTATTTTCCCTGCCTTTAGAAATGAACAGCTGCTGCTCAGGTTTGCCAACACCCTGCGCTCAAAAACTGTGAGTGAGAGACTCAGAAATAGGGTGATTGTCTGTAAAACAGTCTGATGATGGTAAAAAAAATCGCTTCTTTTTATTTGGCTTCTGATTACACAGTCTGCAAGGATCATTTTTTTCCAAGCTTTTTCCTTGGTACATAAGGAGCGGAGATTCACTCTCTTTTTTTTTTTTTTTAAAAATGAATGCTGGGATTCGAACCTAATCACCTAATTCCAGGAGCTGAGGCTTCAAGATAAAAAAAAAAGTATACCATGTCACAAAGCTCACAATGCAATCTCATTGCATTGGCAGTGGTTCACTTGGCTCTGGAAATAATAAAGTGGGAGACTGAAATGACAAACAAACAGGAGATCCAAACCAAAGCACCACCAGGGAATGCAAAGCAGATGGCCAGCTAAAGAAGACCAGCCCAAAGAATCACTATCATCTTTGCAGTAAGATTACTGACAGCATCCACCATGGTGGCCTCCTTCCTATGAGCTTGCCTGGCATGGTTTGCATACTGATATCCTCGTCATAAATTTATATTAAGAGGAATAAACAAGCTAGAGCAAGCTAGAGAGTCCTCTCAATTGCAAATAATTTGTGTATCCTTTCATAGCAAACAGGGACATTCACGAACATTAGAGAGCTCATGCAAGGGTCAGGAACAGCCCAAATTTATATACCTACGTTGCTTTATCGGGTCATTTAGCTATCACCAGGATAATAGTGGTGAGTGCTTTCAGGAAGAATACTTTCAGCACACTTCTATTAAAATATCTGCTTTGTTTCAATATGCCATAATAATATTTTGTCAAGTGAATTTATTTAGAAATTGTAAAATTAAGTCTGTGCTAAACAGGAACTGGCACAACGGAAAATAGACTTTGGGACTCCCCATGAATATGCAGGGTGAGCATATGAAATCACATGTAGCAGTTCATTTTCAGAAAGAAGAAAAAACTCTAAATTACATTGTCTTCTGTCATATCCAGTTTGCTTAGCAGAGGAAAACTCATGAGTATCAGCTGTGACCATTTGAACTAAGCAGTGTGGCCAAATACCCTGCAGAGCTCCACTGGGACAGATGCTTTCTGCTTATCCTAATCGATGCATCGGTTTATTGGAGAAGGAAACAATAATTGTGGTGCAGGTTTCAGACTGCAATCCCCACCATATTCTCTGTGCTATCAAATAGAATCTCTCTTTAGTTTATGTCAATCTCTAGCACTTAGTAAACTTGCCCCGTCCTCTTGTGCTTCTAATTAATTTTCTTAAATTCTCACTCTTTTTACCAGTGCAGAAATGCCATTTTTAGCACTGACTAAACCCAACATGCTCACTCCTCTGTGGCTGTTCAGAGATTGGGATTTTGAACTTTGGACTTGATAGGAAAGTTTTTTCACAAGCACCTGGACCTAAATCCTACCCACCATATTTGTGGGTGTTACTCCATTACCTGTCAGTTTGAAATAAGCAGGATTTAATCACTTGGGCATGACAGTGAATTACAGCACCCCATGAATGGATACAGCACTCCCGTCCCCCTCTCCCAGCCCGTCTGCTCAGAGGCTGGTGCATCACTGGAGTGCAGCCAGGCAGCCATAGAAATACATTGAGTGAATAAGGTTTTCCTTCCCTATCAGGCAATAAAGATAATTACATAGGCCAGCATATATTAATCTGGGTTCAGTCCTTTTCCCACTCAAATTAATGTCGGTTTTGCCGTTGACGCTGATGTTAGCAGAAGCTGGCCCAAAATCAGGGAGATAAAATTAGATTGCTTCTGCCATTTGTTGGTCTATCCACTTCCCCTGTACTGACTGAGGAGCTACTGGCTCAGCCAGGAATAGGTACTCATTCCAACAACAACTCGGGTATCCAAGACAGGCCACGGATGGGCTCGCAACACCTACTGCAGGAGCTGAGGCAATGGGAGACTCGTGAAGACCTCAGCTGCACCATCTCCACACAGCACCAACAGTCAGGCCATGGATGCACCCACCCCTCTGGAACTCGTTTGCTAAAACCAGCCTTAAACAAGGGCAGAAAAGGAGAGATGCAGAGAAAATCCTTATCCACCAGGGCTTGGGGTCAGGGGATGGGATGGTGGCCATGCATGTTCACATGGGCGTGAGGCTCACACCGCTGTCCTGTGCGGGGCTGTCAGATTTTAGTCCCATTTCTACAATGCAGAAGTCACTTGTTATCAATGTCGATGATGCCACTCAAAAACTCAGAGGAAATCCATCACAACTCATGATGTAACGAGCAGCCCTTGTATCTCATTTTTCAGCAGTGAGACTCAGCCCTTACATCTCCATTTCTGTGCTGCGCAAAGCCCCATAGCTGATGGCTTGACACAAGGTTTGTGGGCTTTTCTATAGTCCAGCAACTCGCAGGTTCCCTGCATGCATGTAGGTATGGATGGTTGTGGATGCATATACACATGTATATATCATTGTCCTCCAAAAGTTTCCTCTGAAACAGTATTTTTTCCCTTAGGCAGTAGTCTGCATATCTGTGTGTCCAAGTATACAGACACACATTTACCAGCAAGGCTGAAAAGCCTCCTCAGCCACACTTCCAGGGAGCGCATGTAGCACCCTGATTTGCACGTATCTCGGAAATGCAAACAGTTCCTCTTTTCATACTCTGCTGCGACAGACAATAACTTTGCAGATAACTTTGCTTACTGGACTTGCATCATGGTGGGTGTAACTACCAGCAATAGCTCGCCTGCTACTCAGAGCACAGTCACATGCTGTGATTGCTCATATGCTGTTCAGAGACAGGGAAAAAAGAGAGGAAAAAACAAAGCAACTATTTCTAACCGAGACACATTCCTCTGTTCTCTCCGTCTCAGCTGTGAATGCTGTCTGTTACACTGATTTCCTTTAACTGGTCAATCCCCACTCTGTTTCCACAAACACGGAAAGCAACTGTTTATAATTCCAAACTCCCAGCCCTGTGCCAAATAACATTTGCCGATCTACTGCCAAGGCAAAGCTTCACACAGGAAATAAAAGAAAAGAAAGCAAAAAAGAAGGAATGGCAGATTAAACAGATCAGCTCTGATTCTTACCTTCAGAAGCAGACTTCGTTTAAAGCCCACAAATAGTTTTACTTTACTGGAAGTCTGAACTATTTTTAGCTTCCCTCAGGGATGCCATATAGGGAGGGTGGCCCCCTCCCTATCATTACTAATCTGCCTAACATAACAGCAGGACACCTGCTGCTAGTGAGTCATCTTTTGTGTGAAGCTAACGCTATATATATAGGCAAAATGTAAAGACAATTGCTTATTTTCCTCCATATCCTATATGTTTGTGTCTTCCTGTTACTCTAAGCTGAGAAGGCAGAAGACAGTTTAAAGAAGACAAACACACAAGAAAATTCATGTTCTCTTCAGACCAGAATCTCTAAGACAAGTATAGGAGAAGTATGGTTGTTTGTAATTGTGGCATGTGTATATATATCTGCACTTCTGCACATGTACAGAGTGATCGTGTTCTTGCAAGTTCCTGCTCTGGTATGTGCAAACTAGTGTTTCCACTGAAAACGTGAACAGGAATTCAATCATTACCAATCTAAAGCTCCATCCTGAGCCCTTCTTCCCTACTCATGCAGTAAGAAAGAGGAAACATGAAAAATAAGCATATTTAGGGGAAAATCAGGTTTATAACCTGCTAACATGGAAAAGAGAAACCTACAACCCTGTATAAGTTTCCAGATATGAGGCAGAAATAGCCTGGTGGCTGTTAAACATCAGGTGTATTCTCCTTTGTTTGCTTTACAGCTGTTACTTGCAGTGACAAATACAACCCTTTGCTCTGTACTCAGAGCCTGATTTAACTCTTCCCCCCCCCAACGCCGTGGATTTCATCATCATAGTCTGCATTTCTAAACTTTTGAGAACTGCAGTAAAGAGCTGCTGGGTTTGGCTTTGTGATCTGTGGAAGATCCTTCTTTTATTCTTTTCCTGTCTCTCTCTCCTTTTTTTTCCCTAAAATGTGAAATTTTGGTTATTTCTGTCTTTGAAGAAAGACATTGTCCTGATATTCTGCCTTGGGCAATACTGTGTACTTCCATTCATGACAGATACTGGCACTCGCTCTTCTTAACCTTAGCTCACCCTACTGTCCTTAAATTCCACAACTTAGTCACTCTTATTAAAGACAATGGTAAACAATATAACCACATAAACCTGTTTTTCCCTCCATAGAAAAACGTCTGAAGTATTCAATGGATAATAAAAACTTCCTGTAGGTTTATAAAACCATCATATTGAATGTACTGCAGCAGAACATTTTTAAAATCTATATAAAGAAGATAACCTCTCTTCTCAGAGAACTCTGTAGATTTTCAAATACATTTTTTAAAGACCTTGCTTTCCACACACATATCTTTTCTTGTTGAACCGGGCAAGGGATGGCAGAAACTAAGAAAGTCTCCCAGCCTACCTGTTTCCCCTTCTCTGAGAGGGGCTGGACCTTGCAGCAACAAGTGGCCAAATTTTCATCCTTTGAGCAGCTTAGGGACATGTACTGCATGAAACCTCTCAAACGATGAAAAAAGCTCTTAAAAAATTGCACTTACATATGTTCTAGGCTGAACAGAGTTCAGAAACGTATCTAAGCTCAGTCATTAAAAATAACCTCTCACAAATCAACATCTTACTACTTAGCATGGCCGTCTGCCAAGTCCTGAATGTATGGAGGAAAGGATTGCAACGTGTCCTGAATATCAGCACTGTGCCTTCTCCAGCAAAGAGAGGTATAGAAAAACAAAACCATGGTCCTTTCCCTTCCATATCCAGCTGCTTCTCCAGCTTCTGCTGTCGCAGAAGCAGCAGATTACAGGCAGACAGACTCTGAAGCATTTGCAGTTTTCATAGAGTGACCCACACGCTCTGCGGTCCTCTATTCCCCCCTAGTGACCAGCACACACTGAGGGTATCGAATCAGCTGTAGCCTTCGAGCTCAAAAGAGCTGCTGCTTTGCTCGGAAGAGCTGCTGCATCACTTAAGTACCAGCAGTAGATCCGGCTTTGTGCTTCAGGAGTCCTGTTGCCCTCTCTGGTGCCAAAACCCCACCCAGCCCTCCTCTTCACACCCACCTTCATCTCTGAAGGACAGAAGCAACCAGCTGCAACAGGGAGAGTTGCAGATCAAGAGTGAGGGTCAGTTCTGCCCTGTCATTCCTCCAACCTTAGCCTGTGTCGTTAACATATTAACGAACACCATGCCTTTATGTTTCTGCTAAACAAAAATGTAGAAACAGAAGGAAAACCCAGACCCCTCGGAATGTCTGCCTTGAATCCCAATTAGAAAAAAAATCGTTTGCCTTAATTCTAAATGTATTTAGAATATGGAGCATATATTTCCAAAGGATGTTTTGTATTTACAGCATGTCTATCTGGTTATACTGCTGCAATGTAATTGTTTTCCTGCTGAGAATTATAGCAGTGAAGTTACTCTGGGTACGATTACAGCTAATTATAGTTTCACTTTAGAATTTAAAGGCTCCCCTGCAACACTCCCTGCTTCCCACTTAGAGGCACTGGCCTTGGAGTATATTATGACTACTGCCCATAATCGTAGTAATCGAGGTCCATGAGGTCACCACCAACTGTGCGACGTCACGTGCATTTGAGGTTTAGTTGCTAGAAAGGTATAAGTCATTATGGCAACGGCACGAGAGGAAATCTATAAAGAATAACCTGCTCTGAGGCTGTAGCTGAGATAGTTTAAGCAAATACTTTGCTAGGTGTGTGCTTGAGGGAGGTCAGCCACAAGAAGGCGGTAGTCCTTGCCTAGAAAGGCTATGGGAGCGAGAGCACTGCAGAATTTGTGTCCAAATGGGTGACTTTTGACGAAGAGCAGTTACGTTCAGGGTGGTTAACAGCTGAAGAGCAGGGAGACATTCACTCCTGCGCACAGACTCAGTGCAAGGGGGCTGCTTTAACAGCAGCAAGAGCCCTAGTACAGCATGCGTAAGTCGACAGACACAGCTGGGCCAAGCTGTGGTGAATTCATGGACTGCTCCCTAATGAGAAACACTTCTTGACATTTTTCATAACTGTAGTTATTCCTCGTGCCTCTAAATCTTTAAAGTTTGATGCTGGAATCAGGTTTGCATCATAAATCTCTTCCTTCTATCATAGCTCTTTGCCTATTGTTGCTGATATTTCTGAGCAGAAAGATGAGCCCCAGCTGTGCTGGAGCAGCCTGAGACAGCCTTGACATTAGTTCAGCACAAACCATATTGATGCCAGTGGAGCATTTCAGGCACCTGAAGAAACCCTGCCAAGCCGCCGCGGCTGGACGGGGCAGAATGCTCCCAGGCAGCCCCATCACTCTCCCTGCCCCAGATGGTGCAGCTACAGAACAAATGCACTCCATTGCTGAGAGGCACCGTGTGTTTGAAAACAAAATGTCAATGAGCTTTCCAGATTAAAACATTAAAAATGTATGAGCAACAACTGTCGCACACGACGAAGCTAGTAACACCGGTAGGGTTTTTCCTTTCGACATCAGGTTAAGATAATTTTTAGTATCAGTGTGTTCACATGCAGTTATACTTTCATCAAGTTGAAGACCAGGAAGACTCATTAGATCTCGTTTTGACCTTATGAAAAACCACTATATTTTACCCAGCTATTTCTAATCAAATAGAGCAATAAGTCCCAAGAAAGTCAATAGTGGAGAAAAGTATTAAGGCTTTCTCTGGAGCTGTCAAAAAGTACAGAATCCTCCCTTTTTTTCTCTTCAATAATTTGCTCTAATGACTAAAATCATCTCCCAGTTAAAACTAAATAATAACACAAAAAAACTACACCTCATTTAATGATGTCTGGTTCAGCTTTCAGGTGCATGGTCTTCTTCCACTTTTCTTTACTTTCAGGACAGAGTACTTTCTTCCCAGAAACAGAGTCATACACAAAAAAATCACCTCAGAGCTTTTTTTTCATAAAGGAAACACACTGAGTCTTTCAGGCCTCCTATTCTAAAACATTTCCTCAGACCTTCAGATAATTTAGTCATTCTCTCCTACCTATTCTCCAATTTTTCCATATCTTTTCAAAGTTTCAACATAATATTTTGGTATTTGAGACCTGACTCTAGCAATGTTGCACATAAAAGTAAAATTCCCTGGTTTCCTCTTATTCACTGCTCCCTTGTTTATATCTTTAAAGGCCACATAAATTCCTTTTGTCAGATCATCAGTGTAGGATCGATGCACGGAGGTTTTTCAGAGCACTGCTCCCTTCACCCCATGACTGTTACCTGCGGTCCTGCATGCAGGGCTGTACCCTTGCACAGACCAGCATGGATCGGACGGATTCCTGGTCCTCTTTAGCAAAAGATTCACCTTTCCCAGTGCCAGTCTCCTTCCTCTTCATTGCATAACATTCACTTGATCTTTGAGCTTTGCAAAAATTTTTCATCTTGTGTTTTGCTCCAGATCATTGATGCAAACAATGGAGAGCTTTGGTGCCAACGTTTAACCCTGATGTGCCCCAGAAGACACAGATCCATTCACTGTTGTTTTTCCATTGGTGGCTATTTGTTGAGTAGTACTTGTTGTCAGGCACTTCTTAGTGCATTTAATGTATATTCTAATGTTGGTGAATAGTGTTAATCTTTAATCAGCATGCTATTCAGTGCCAAGTCTAATACCTTACAAAAGTCTAAATGCACTAAATTTATACAATCGTTTTTGTCAACCAGACATATAATATAATCAGAGAGTGAAAATTAGGTTTCTTTGATAAAGTTTGCCATAAAACCATGCCGTTTAGACTACTTACTAATTTCCTTTTGCATCAGCTTTTGAATTATTTAACCCAAAATGAGTATGAACTAACTAGCCTGCTTGAGACTTAGGCAATACTTCTGCGTAACAACCCTCTCTCTAAAATTGATATAGACACGTTCCATGTGACCGGGTGAGCATTAGCTTATTCATGAGACAGCTTTTTATTTTCAGTGAGACTGGGCTGGATTTGCTCCCTTTTGGAAAGTTTCACAGGTAAACTGGGCTTTGATAGGACCAAATGTCAATGCAGGGGCACAGGACCCTGCTCCTCTCAGTACCCCTTCACATCTGCCTCACTTACAGTGCCTTGCTAGCACTCACAAGGCAAACAGGCAAGCAAACCCAAAACTCTTCAGTGCAATTTGCTTCCCCAAAACTCAGAAACAACTTTACCAAAAGGGAAAAGAAATGTGACTTGTGGCTTCTCTGCATGTACCTGCCAGCACACAGCCATTGCTGCACATGATCTTGTGATTTAGGGCCCAGACATATCTGCTCTTTAACTACATTAATAAAAAGATAGGGTCATAATTTTACGGGCTGAAGGATGGACATGTTTATGAAGGGATACAGCTGCCAAGAAGATTTTTATGCCTGGTTTCTATGAAAAGTACATCCACAAAGACAAAAATTTCTTTGTACCAAAATCCACCTCTTTTTATTCAGACCAAGTTACCTAAAGGAGACAAAAAGTATCTATGAGGTTCATTCCCTTTGCCCATTCCTTGCCATACACCTTTAAACAAGTTCTTTTTGTCCTGCCAGAACTGCTGTTTCCTACCTCATCAGATAATAACGAAACCTCAAGGAATTCAGTGGAGGACAGTGTGTTTTGCACATAAAGACACAACAGCTTCTCAGAGCTCCTGTTGTTATTCAGAAATCATGCAAAATGAAGCTGAGGCAGGGAGCAAAGCAAGATACAAAACTGAAGCCTTCATACTTCTCGAGCATACCTCATTTGCTCTGCTGTCAGTAACTCAAAACCCCAGTGAAAAGGGGGAGGAGGGAGGAAAGGCATAAAAGAAAAAGAATAATTGTATGCGAGCCACTAGACTTATCACTTAGCTTTTGGCAAAATATTGACTCCTGAATGATCTTTGTCAAATCTCATAAAAAAACAGCCTCCAGGTGATGAATCTTGCCACGGGCATTAAATGTGGTGCTGCTGGAAAAGGAGAATGGAAATGGGAAAGAAGGCTTAATTTTAATTAAGTAAACTACCCATGTCTGCATTTGGTCACCACTCTCATGAGTTGGAAAAGTAAGATGCTTGAGGGCTTGTTTTTTGTTTGTTTTAAATATTCATGGCATTTTAAATGTCTCCTGAGCTGGCCTTAGTGGACCTGATAGTAAATGGCTGAACCAGCTCTGGTACTGCCTGACAGCAGTGCAGCCAGCGCCCAAGGGGCCAAAACCAAAGATCAGAGCAGAAAATTTACAGTGAAGGTGCTGCTGGCACCCCTCGTACAGGGAGCTGAGTGCACTTATTGATTTCAGAAGGGAGACAGATGAATGTGCAGCAAGTTTGTATCAGCAATCTAGACGTTTTGGACTGACATTTCACTGTGACCTGGGGTTTTGCACAGGCTTTAACCCAACTGTTGAAGCTAGGAAGGACAACACTACAATCAAGGGGGTAAGCGGTGGGAAGGAAGAACAAGAATATATTTGTTATCTAGAGCAATAATTTATCATTTCCAGACAGTACGGCAGGATAAAGAATAGTCTCATGGATAAAGAATTGATTTGAGACTGGGAGAAACAGGTCTGTCCCTCGGTTGCCAGCTTCCTGGCAGATCTTGGACCTGCCAAATAGAGACATAAGATGGAAAAAATGCTGCCTGCCCTAGATGTGGTCTGAGTGGTGGTCCAGTGCCATACTGACAAGCTCTACTGCAAAGCCCCAGCTAAAACTGCAAGGAAGAAACTTGCACTATAGAAAGTAACCTGGATTTTTCATCATTGAAGAAGTGCCATAAGCGATGCTGAGATATTCCACACACAGTCTGCCATTTTCTGTTTCACACTAGTCACTAATCAACACTAATTCAATATTAACTCAGGACTCTATTTCTTCACCCAGCTCATGTTGGCATCAGGCAATCCACCCGATAGTCTCTCAGACTCCTTTTTTTGGAAATGATTTTTAAAAATCACTTTAAGTGATTTAAGAATACTCCTAAATGTCAGCTGCAGTCAGAAGAAGATAGTTATTGGTCTGTTTTTAGAGAGAATTTTTGGCTTAGTTTCTTCTTCCTACCCTGCTCATCACTGATGTATTTTTAAATGAATCCTAAAATACACACCAGGAAACTCTATTAAATAAAAATCATGAATGGCATGCAGACTGTGCTATTACTGTGCATAAGAAGATAACAAGACTCGAGAGACTGCCCTTTACATTCTGCTGCTCTTGCTAACTACAGATCCGGCCCAGCAAATGCACATGTTCCATGAAGAAGGGAGTGTGCCATGGGCCCTGAACAATATGCCTGGAAAGAGGTTGAAGCAATAAGAGATCAGAGAGATAATCAGGATGCCACGAGCTGCGGCTCTCTGTGTTCTCAATTAACTAAGTGATTGGACATGCACGATCAGAGATCCCGAACGCATCGTTTGTAGGTTATCGGCGGTATTGGACATCAGATGGAGCGGTGCTGGACTGCCCCTGCCAACAAACTAGAGGAAAGAATTAGAATTCTGAAAGCTTTTTAAAGCCAGACTCTCACCTCAAGACACAATAAAAGAAAAGCTTTTAGATCATTCCTGGCAGAGGAGTTGGAAAGCTGCCATGCTCAGACAGAGTAACTATGGTAATCCATATCAGGTTGCAGAAATCATCTTTAGCATACAGTCTTTTAAGCCCTCCAAGAAGCTTTCTTCCTAATCTACTTAAACATAAAAAAAAAAATGAAATGTTTTTCAAGGTCAAACAGTACCAATAACGGGATCAAAGACACTGTATGTGGAACAGGTTGAGGGTACTTGTCCCCGGGCACCAACTGCTGTCTCTGCCAGGAAGGAGAGCTCTGAACCAAGAGGCAGTAGCTGGAGAGGGGACAGACATCCCTGAGTTGTGCTCTGCATTGCCGGTTGAGCTTGATCATCTATCATCTCAAACGAAGACTGCACAATTAAGATGCACTGCAGAAAACCTGTGCTTAATTGCTTTGATGCTTAGGTGATTGAGAGCTGAATACATTAGTGTGTCAAAATTACTGAACACAAAGGCCTTGATTCTGTTCTCTTTTGTGCTGAAGTAAGTGATGCCCAGAGTTCACCTTCATGGGCATCTGGGGATTGCTGGAGCTTATTTACGTAGGCAGGCTCAGGCCTCGGTGACATTCCAACTCTATTTAAGGAGTTTGGGTTGCAGTATGCCTGATCTAAAGGAATTTGATTCTATTGTTCACCTAGGTAGAATCAGGAGCATAGAAAATCAAATTCCATTATTTAAAATTAGCTCAAAATTAAACACCGCTACTTAAATTCCCGTTACACATATCCCAGGGTTTTGCCCTGCTTCACCCAGCTGTGTGTGCACAGCAGCCTGTGCTATCATCTCTTTGCCTTTATGAGTGCTCCTCAAGTGTTCGAGGGACTCCTGTACTAATTAGAAAGCACTTGAAATGAAGGGCAAATGAACATCATTTGGAGCTGGACCCAGAAAGGATCAAGAAGAGCAAATGTCACACCGAAACATTTGAGAGAAAAGGTAACACATGACCAATAAAATGTCTTGTGTCTTGAAATCCCACATCGCTGTACTGTAAGGAAGACACGTCAGACTTCCTTGAGTCTCTCCTGCTTAACTTTGCTGCCTGCTGAGCCAGACACCAGCTTTCCCTCCTTGCAAAGACAGGAACATTTCTGATGAGCCCAACAGAATGTCAAAACTGAAAACTGTTCCACATCAATCTTATACTAAAGGGCCAAAATCTCAGAGATCAGGTGTCTATCACTGAATGCATGTTCGCACACATTCTTCTTCCATTTTTTTTTTTTTTTGATACTTCAACTGACATTTTCCTCAGTTATGGGGCTGTTGTTTTCCTTCTGTTATATGCAAAAAGGTTGTTCTTCTATGTACAAAGAGGCTGAATGTTTATCTCTCTTGTCTTTTCATATGAATACCATGGAGGGCAAACATCTGCAGTTTGGGGGGAAAAAATAAATGAGTGTCCAAAACCAAAAAGCATGCAGGCAAAAAGGTTCAATAATGACACATTCACCTTTAGATATGCTTTGAACATCAGGGCTAAAATATCAGTTTCCTTTGTTCTGTGTTACAATGACAAGATGCCAAATTGCTATTATTTCAGTAGTCCATAACTGAATTTTATTATGTTTGATCTAACAACACTAAACATATTTCTTGGTTATGTGTTAAACATTACACTCGTGTTACGGTGGGTTTAGGTCTTATGACTTGTCTGTAATCTGATATTAGAATTTAGATTATTTTTCTCAATTCTCAAGTGCAGTAGCTAGGGGAATCCCTAACCTGCAATTTAGAAGGAAAAAAATTAATTATGTTAAGTCTCTAGGAAGAAGATTTTTTTTATGGGACTGCAGAGTTACAGATGAAGGACACTCAGTTACAAACTCCAAACTGCTCTGCAGAAGTTACTGGCAGCACCCAGGATACAGCAGGAGCTAATAATTTGAAGTTCAAGACTTGTTGTGCATGATACCATTTGTGCCTGCTCTTTTTTATCCCTGCTACGATCTCACACCGTTTTGAGGAGCACCATTCCAGTCCCTGCCAGTTTTGTGTGCTGTCTCTCTGTGCCTGCTCCCTGGGTAGCAGAGAAGAAAAAGGGATGTTGTGCAGGGCCCTGATGAGGAAGGAAAGTGCTGGGGAGCATCTTTTGCGGCTGACTTGCCATGTGAGCAACACCAAGCTCAGCCATGTCTGTCCTGGGAGAGGCTTTCACTCTCAACTGCAATGTCTGCTTTGGTTTCTTTTCTTCCAGGATCAGCTGCTACTGGATACAAACCAGCAAGCGGATCCAGATTTAAACCGATACTTGCAAATATTTAATTTGCACATGCAAAGTGATGTTGTCTTTGAGTTAGCTGCCCTTGATTTTTTTTCCCTTTGCCTTGGACACAGCTATTGACATAGGAAAAAGTAGGATATGCAGTAATTCATCCAATAAAAATAAATCTAATAAATGTAGCTTATAAATTAAGCCTGAAACAAAGGCAGATCATTGCACTTCAGCCATTTGCATAGCAACCTGCTGGTCTGCCTAGCTGGTTTTGAGTTTAGGGATAACATTCACAACCAGTCACCCAGGGTGCATATGTTGATTTTTAAGACACTGAATTATATCCTTAGAGGAGGTGCTGGCATTTATATACCTTCCGTAAGTATTTCAGAGCATTATTTATTAGATTCAAAACTTTTTTTCTTTTTTAAAGAGGAACCATCGATACAGATCATAGAGAACTTTAAGATTTGTAGGTACAAAAAAGAAAACTTGCAGGTCTCTTTTGGCAGGTACAACCAGCGATGATGAATGATATATCCTTCCATTTGTGTGACAAGCGTTGTTTCATCAAGACAAGGCTAATAAGATATTTACACCCTACTCATTAGCTTTTTCCAGAACACCTCATCCCTGTTTGCACATGAAATGACCACACAGATCCTACTGAATAACAGTCCAACAACCATAGTGTGTCTGGAGCCAGCAGCACCTCTTTTATTAGTTGGTGTCATCTGCCCCTGTTATCATGCCCTCATCTCTTTACTGCAGAGCACACTTCACAGTCCAAGAAGATGCCTCATCTATAGCATGAGGAGACCACACCAGCACAAGAACTATGAGAAACTTCATTAGCCAATGAGGCACCATACTCACCAGTTGTCATCGAAGTGGCCAGAGGCAGCAGCAGGTGAGATCAGGAGAGAAGCAAACTGCTGTGTGATCACAAGTCCACACCTGCCACTGCTTCCCCCAGCTGCAGGGCTCCGAGGTGGCAGATCTCTCACCACTTACGTTCAGCAGAGAGAGAGTTGCCAGGTCTAAAAGCTGCTGTAAGCTGTGCCAGACACCAAGCAAGAGTGAAAATACAGGTGGCGATTGCACCTGAGAGTGTAGGTCAGAGTTGCCGTGTGTTACAGCCACTGACTCTGCTGCAGCACCTCCAGCTGCGGAGTGGCAGCATGCCTAGCACAGCACACACAACAAGCCACGCTTCCCAGGGGAAGGGATGAAGAATGACACCTTTCATGTAAATGAACTTCTTTTATTAGTGTCATATGGACGTTCTTTAGGACACCCGTCTGTGGGATACGCTTGTTAGGGCAGCTCTGCTGGCGGCTGCTGAGCCCACCTCACTTGCAGGAACACTTCTGTGTTCTTTTCAGCTATTTCTTTCTAGGTCTGTTAGCACTCTGGGACATGGCTGTACAACAGCGCAGCGTCTGGCTCCCCATAATCTTCCTACTGCCTCCTCCAGTCCATTTTCTATATAGGTCTTTGAGGAAGAGGGCACTATAGGCAGGAGTGCAGCTGTATAGAGTCCCTCTGCAAGAAGGCAAGCGCAAGCGCTTTCATTCTTCCCTCAAGCAGTCCCTTGTATGCATCCCCACAAAAGCAGGCACGGAGTGTTAATGAGTATTTAATTAATAAGTTATGATAGAACTACTCTGCTAAACTGAGCATCCTTTGAGGAAGTAACATCTAGGGAGTACAAGCATGAATGAGACTCCTACAGTCAGCTTTATGGAGGTTTGCTGTTGAGATATGGCTCCTTCAGCTGTAATCGAAGGAGCTTGTACTTTAGGAAAGAGATATAGGAACCGATGCACACGCTTTTTGTACACACATTTTCCACCTGGAAAACGTCTGTGAAGATATGGTCTGCTACACCATGTCTCTGGCACAGGAGGGAGAAACAGATGGAGAGATCATCTAAAATCTTTTGTTCTCCGTAGTTAATAACCTGGAGCTCTTCTAATATCTAACATGTGTAGGTTGGCTTCATCTCCATGTGCGTGCTCTTCAGAGGAAAACCAACTACATTTATCGCTTGGCTAACATGAAAATGTGTGACTGCTTTATGAAGAGAACAGGATCTTAAAACTGTTGTGTCCTTTACAAAATGCTGTTTACAGCAGATTTATCATGAATGCCAGTAACTCACCTAGCCATCTTAGCACAATGTGACATTTTATTGCCAGTGAAACTGGGAATGAAACCAGCTGCATTTTGACACAAATTAAGAAATTAGGAAAATCTGTCTTTTCTTTTTTTAAACTCAAACATATTGATCTGTTCTAGTGGAAGACTGCAGTGCTTCTGAACAAAGACTTTTCAGCACATCATCTCATGCTCAAAATACAGCATTAGGCTTGTTTGGTATCAAACAAAATTTGGAAATTGTTGTTTTTCCAATGAAAGATGTGTCCATTTCAGTCCAGCTTGATCTAAGCAACAATAAATCATTGCTGGTGGAAGACATTTCCTTCTTAACCCCTGCAGAAGTTGTTATACGCTCCAAAATACATATTTTTATTGTCTTTAATTTACCATGCAAAGCTACAAATAGCAGCAGCCATAAAATTATCTGTCCCTTGCTAAAATGCAACTGGAATAGACACACTCCTTTGATAGTGACTTCCAGAGGAGAACATGACAGTCTTACTCCCATTCACGAAGAGCAGGTAACGCTGACTGCCAGGAGACAATCAGAGCGTCTTCCCAGCTCTTGCCAAATGTACTCTTCAACAACTGAAACACAATCTTTAGCTTCTACAAAGCCCTTTATGGTTTTGGAGCTCGTGGCTCATGGCAGTGAGACTTAGACTCTCAAATGGAATTAAAAATTTTTACTTTTCACCATTAGGAGTTGCCATGGGAAGCCAATGCTGTTCATTCAGTCTGCAGCTTGCAATTTCCTGTTCATAAGTCATCTGCTTCTCTATGGCTTAGAGGGAACACAGATTTTTCTTGGGACACTAGGACTCAAGGGAATTACCTGTAGTTAAACATCTGATTAATGGCTCATTAAGAATCAGCAACAGTGTTTATTCAGTCCCTGTCTAAGTGTGGGTTTGCAATTATGTGCTTTTGAGACTGCAGGTGTGTGAAATATTCATAACCCAAATGGAAATATGATGGAAGTGCAGTTTATGCTTACTCAAGGGCTAGCTGTTCTGGATTATAAATATAAAACAGAAAAGCAAAAGTGCAATTATTACTCTGCCCAGGGAGTACCCAGACACTCACCAGACTCTTTACAAACATATTAAACACTAAATTTCTGTCCCAAATAATTTAATCTAAGCAGCAGAGCCTTCTATCCCCCTCATGCCACCTCCAGTACATGCTACTACTAGACACGAGGCTTACTTGTAACAGCAGCATTCATCATTCAGTTACTCGTGTAGTAACCACTGCACCCCAAAGGGTCTGTGCTTCTCTGGGGAAGAAAGAAAAGGAAGAGAGAGACTGTCAGTGCTTGGCTGGATCTGCCTGCTAGGTTCCTGGCCACGTAGTAAAATCACAATATTGGAGCTTTAATTCTGTTTAATGGTGAATCACTCATTATCCTCATCCCTGAGCTGACCCCAGAAGGACAAAGGGCTTGGTCGCTCTCTCCTGCTTATGACCTGCCTCTACTGTTTGCTCCATCAGCTCCAGAGCAGCTGCGAACATCAGGCAGGTGCAACTTCTGACCACGTGCCCAGCCAGTGAGCAACAGGTTACCAGTGATTTTAAAATATGCAACCATAATGCTTTGGTTTTGAAGATGAAATAAGGACTGGAGAGCAGGAGTTGGGATGGGAAGTGGATACGTGAGCAAATATTGTGACTCAAGAAGAGCTTCATCAAGTTCAGATGGGGCAAAATCCATTTTGAAACAGTTAACTTTTCCTTGCTACGGCTGCTGCTCTAAACATCAAGTCTTCACAAAAGTTGCTTCCTTTCTCTAATTTATTTTATGCTGTTGTTTTTTGAAAGGGGCCTTGCAGGATTCCTCTGGGTCCGATATAAGCCGTGCCACCACCTTGCAGAGGCTGTCAGTGGCACGACCAAGTATCAGTCGCAGGAGACCAGGAATGGATAGCCAAGCAGAAACAAATCTAAAAGCAGTGAGCCATCAAACGCGAGGAACGTAGGAGGAAGCTGACAGATGTAGGACTGTGCAGAGTCCCTAAATCCAAAGAGCATTTCTGAAAGGGCGCTTTTTTAAAGAGGAGTGTTTCAAATAGTCTCTCTCTATCACAAAGGGAAGGACTTATCTGTTTGCCGTCACTAATTGCCTAATGTAAAATGTTTTGTATTAGCTAAAAGAACACAGTCAAGTGCTTCCAGATGGCAGGAGGCAGCCAGCTGGATGGCCACAACCAGGCAATGCCTGGTCTGTTTCCCACCTGCTGCAGGTATGGTGCAGAGCTGGTGGGTGTAGTCTGGCTCTGGAGGTTCTCCCCTCCTGAAGGCAGCAGTTAGAGTCCCCCACCCCACTTTGCCCTCTCTTCCCCAGGCTGAACAAACACAAAAATGCGCTTCCTTCTCCTGGCCCACAGGTAGGAGTAGCCTCAAAGAGATGCTATGGGTGGGCAACTATGGCATGGACCAAGAGCTCCTGATATTCAGAGGGGAACAGAGAATCTCCCAGGCAGTGACTACGGTGAAGATCCAACAACTTTGGGCTGAATGCTATGCTGATTTTTAGAAAGATGCCCAAACCCATTTAACAAGTTTATTTAGTGCTGGGAAGTCCTCCGTGGTCTGTGACAAGTTATTCCAGTGTTGGTTACTAAAACTACTTGCCTTTTTTCTATTCTGAGCGCTTCTGTCTCTGGTCACTAGGCTCAGATCACGCTGTGATGTTCTCCATGACATCCAAAGGTCCTCTGTTGCCATAAGTCTTTCTCAGTGTTAGTACTTGTAAGATCCCTCCCCAAACCTCTTGGAGAAACAAAAGAGACTTTTAGTCTGCGAACCAGGACTTCTAGAACTCAAATCATTTTTGTAGTATTTTTTTTTTTTCAGAAGCATTTCTAAATTTGTCACAGTGTCACAAAAATAGTCTGCCTTTTTTTCCCCTCTATAATGGCAATATCTGCGTGAACTCATTTTTCCCTAGTTCACACATTCAAGGTTCCTATTTAATTTCTCAGCCACTGCAGCCAGCTGACGCTGAGGTGTTTATAATTTCAAAAATACAGTCCCCTCAGCCAGTAAGCATGACCTATTTTTTTGGTTCCTGGACCTCATATCTTCTGTGTCGTTCAAATGAGTCTCATCGTTCACTGGATCCAGATCCCTCTGAAGAACTGATTTATTATTTACTAATCTGCTAATTTTTCTGTCTTCTGTAATTTTCATCATTCGTATTTGGATATTTTCTTCTAGATCATCGATAATGATGCTCTATGACACTGAACCAAAAATAGATTGCTGGGCAATTTAAGAGAAGCAGCCACATTGAATGTTGGTTCGCTGCTCCTGGTTCCTGTAATGTAGCTAAAGTATCTGAAAAAGTGAAGGCCATTCTGAGAGATCATTTAAAAAAGCCTCAGAGAGCCTCCAAGATAGAAAAAGGGAGAATTCTGCACCACTGCCAAAAAAAAGCCCAAAGTTAAATCTGGTTTTGTTTTTGTTTTTTATCAGTTCTTTTTAATGAGAAAACACTTTTTAACTGTGTCAGGGTTTTTAAGTCCTGACAGATAAGAACATAACAGATGAGTCATCTCATTATTGTCTCGTTAACTCTTTCCTATTGCTAGCATGCATGCAAAAGTCTGGGAGAAAATTCTCCTTGTTAAAATTTCTCTCATCCTTTCAGATTTGAGGAGAGACATTGTTTATTCTCAGCTGTCATTTCTAGCAAAATAAAAGAGAAAGTCTAGGGGAAAAAATGCCCTCCCAGCTTTCCATCTCATTCTCTTTTTGAAGCTGTATATTTGATAAGTGCTAGCAATATGAAGTTTCAAAAAAACAACTGTTTCCTTTAAGTTTGAACTATCATAGTTTCCTATTATAATTTGAATGCTGTCCAGGTTTTTCAATCTACTGCAGAAAGGTGTTCAATGATCTATCAAATGTTAAATGTTAGCATTATTAATTGTTGTATCTTCAGTGATTCTTTAAATTTTTTTTGTTAAATAAATTAATACACAACAGTAGTTACCAGCTTACAGAGCTTCTATCAAGTAGCAACTCTAGAATCAGGTTAAGGGCACTGAGTTATTGACAAAAATAGCAAGCGACCTGCAATTTTTAACCAGTCTTGTACTATGAATGTCTTCTGCCACCTGGCCAGGATATTTGTGATGTACTTCTAGGAAAGATAAGCTTTGAAGCAGCTTCAGAAGAAGATAAGGCTGAAAGAAGGATGTGTTCATGCATTTGCTTGCAAGTATTTTATCTTTACGGGACCCAAAAGCAAGCACAGACAACCAAGCTGCGAGCAGTCTCAGGGAAATCACATATTTAACTTTAGGTGCATACTTGTACCAAGCTAAATCAGGGCTCCTGGTGGCTTGTCTCTCTAAATCTCATTTTTACTACAGGGACTTATTGAGTTGCTCAGCCATTTGCAGTTTTCTTTTTGGCGGACAGCTTCTTAATACACGAGATCTTTCTAAGATTGATACAGAGAAGGTCATACGCTTTTCCTCAGCTGTGTGATTAATGCTATTCAAGGCTTTAAAAAATATATGGCAAAGGACAATAATTGTCAAGGTTTAGGTGTATGTCTAGTGAATTCGTTGCTAACTTTAGGAGACAATTTGCCATCCCTCTGACGGAGTAAGACACTCTGGTAAACAAAAGAAATTGTAATGAATATAGCAGGAAAAGAATGAGGCTTTTGTCCTCATTGCCACATAAAATACCTCCCTCTACCCCCCAATCTAGGAACACTTATCAACACTGTGTTTGAGTTCTACCTATTAAATAGCATAAACCAGAATCATTTTTCAGAACGAAAACCTGTTTCTGAAAGAGGGAGAGGTTCAATCCAAAAATTCACTAATAACATCATTAAAATCAGAGTCCAGTTCCCAAGCACTAGCCCGCAGTCCCACAGGGCAAGGACAATACCGTGCTCAGTCTCATCCTGAGTGGCTGAAGGCTTGTTCGCTCCACGATCAGGGGAATCTATCCCCAGAAAGCCCTTCTCCATTTCTTTCATCTAAAAGCGTTAGCCAGGAATCTGAGCTCTCTTCATTGTCACAACGTACAGAGCAGACCTGCCCTTCGTTTCAGAGTTTCAAACAAAAAAAAAAAAAATGCAACCAATGCTCAAATTAGCAGTTCTACCGACTTCTTCTGGACTGCAAAGGATTGAGGAGTCACAGTCAACCTTTGATTTAAAATCAAGAAGGCTAAAGCCTGGCCTTCCTTTGAGAAACAGTGATTTCCACACTGCAGTACTCATTAGGAAGGAAGATTTCACCACCTTACATATGCTTTATTAAAAGGTTGAACTTTTTAATAGAGGAGAAGTTACACCCAGATTCGATTCCACCCCTTTTTTCTCTGTGCCCACTGGAGACCTGTGGTGATGGGGCAGCACTGCCTCTGCTGCACCGTTCCCCCGCTTCACTGCAAGGAAGTTTTACGCAGAGCAAAACTGATGCTGAGGTGAAGGTTACTTTGCTGGTTACACAAAGGCTCACAGCTTTGGGGTTTTTTGACTCCTGTTGCTGAGGCTTTTGAAATCCACAATAGGTGGGATTCAGCCAGGCCCTACACTGAGTGCCTTGCAGCATCTGTGAGAGCAATTAAGGAGTGCTATTCCCAAAGCTGTCTTCTCCTCAATTATATCAGCAAATAAAGAGGCGTGACCATGAAAGACCCTCTGTATTAAAAAACCCAGGCCTACTTATTTTAGCTTTGATCAGGGGAATGAAGTCAGCAGGGAACAAGGGAGGCAAAGCAGCACGTTCACTCTTGGACTTCTGAAATTTCCAAACAAAAAAAGAAAGAAAGAAAATAATGATGATTCTGCCCATGCGGCACCTGAAACTAAACCTGTCCTTTCCATAGAGCACCAGGTACACTAAACTCCATGCAGGACAGTGGGGATTCAGTTTCCTGGGACTTGAAACTGGGCAGCCATTACAATTAGCATAAAAAAAAAAATAAAAGACAACTTTCCATTGGGAATTTATCTTTCGAAATCCCTTCCTTTTCAGAGGAGTGAGTAACAGGATGATGTATTGTGTGTATCCCTTTCTGTTTCAGATGTGGCAAGAGATACCATTAATTGCTGTTCCTCTGCCTCACCACTTAAGAAAGTAAATAAAAGCCAAGGAATTATGATACCTTGAATTGTGCTATTCTTTTTAATGTTATAAGTGTATTTTATAGTTAGTCTGCTAAATATAAAACAATGTGTTCTGTAAACTGGTAATCCATTCTTTTCTTTCTTTCAGATTTCAGTAATTGCCACTTTGTTTGGGTTAGGTTTTTTTTTGTTGGGCTTGTCTGGACTAGGTTTTTTGGCTGAGCTTTTGTGCTGAGACAGAATAAATGTCCCAGATCACAGACGCCCCCCCCCCCCCCCATCACCTCTGCAGTCTCTGCTGGAAAAGCCAGCTTTGCATTTCTCAGTTAATAAAACATTCAGCAGTGTCTATGCAAGGAGGGTTACTATCAAAACTCTTCTTGCTGGGAGGTAAAGTGTATCACAGTGTTTCCTAAATCAGGAACACAGCATCTGTATTAGCTATTTGACATCACTCTTAAAGCATACTTGGTCTTGCATGTCACAGAATAGAAGACAACAGCTGTATTAATTCCTCGAGGTCCCTAGGAAGCAATCTTGGGAGTTACAGTAGCTCCAACAAAGCTGTGCCTCATGGAAAACTTGTACATATCAGTTGGACAACGTCTCAGCAATGTCTACAGGATGAATGAACAAGGGTTTTGTTCAGGGGATTTTTTTTTTTTACATAGATTTAGTGTTCACAAAAGTAGTGGATGCACAAAAATGGAAACAGCAGCCACTTCCTTATCTGCAGACCTACGTCTTGGTGCATGCAGAGCTACTGATGACTGGGGAGACCACAAGCTGAGATTATAGCTCTTTATGCAAAAACTTGCTCGACCATTACTTCATTTTAATTTCCTATTTATTACTGGTTGCATCTGCTTATAAATTAGGCCAGTAAGTTGTCTGGAACTCTTAATGGCATGTTTGACTGCTGTTTTGAAAGATCATCTGTACAGTCAACAAAATAATATTAATGGGTCATTACTTCAGTAAAACAAACCACGGAATGATTACAGCAGTAGCATTAACAAGATGGTGATAATGAACTCTTGGAGATTCTCTCGCATCCAGTATCAAAACACTTTTCAAAGGAGAGTATCAGAGAAGTCTTTCACCCCCATTTTAAGCTTGGGGAAACTGAGAAAAGGAGCTATATCTGGATTCTAAAATAATGACACAAGCAGGTGCTTGAAGCTCAAAAAGTGAAACTGATATTTGCCAGAGGCCATATTCTAGAGTTTTTCATTTACTATCACCTTCTCTTTTTGAGTCCGAGCCTCTGCCATCTCAAGGAGATGCTTCTCTGAAGGAGAGGGAAAGGCTATGGTTGCCCATTGTCATTCTCTTGTCACTCCCATTTGCTAGTTCATGCCTGTACTCTTCCAGCTCTCTAGAAGTATCCTTCTCATTTCCTAAAGACATGCTGTACATGTTAATGACTTTTTTAGGGCTTGCCTGGATGGAGATATGTGGGAAAATTAGTCCAAAAATCCTCTGTGAACTTGCTCAGAATCAAAGTAACCTCAAGTGATTTAAGCTAAGCTAATGAAGACCTAACTGAGCCTATCTGCACAAAGCTTTCATTGCCATTTGAATCATCCTCTTTATCTTATCGTTAATTTTGTATCAACAGCTTCACAGACAAGCCCTCTCAAAATAAAGGAGAAACACCTTCAGGACAACAGGATGTGCGTAACCGTCAATAAGCATTTTCTTAGCAACTACTCTACAAAAGACAAATCTCATCGTCCTGACCAGGGAAGGCATGAAAATCTACATCAGAGACTTGTGAATAATGAAATGAGGATTTTAGCAATTCAGAAATGCACCAGAAGCTGCTCTGGGTCCTTATGTCTCAGGAAGAACAGAGGAAAGAGTAACTCCATGCAGACAGTACATTAGCATGGGAAACTTTTCACTGAAAGACACCTCTAACCCTCATGGCTGGAGAGAAGCATTTGAAAATGTAACTCCATAGGGACAAAAATTAAAAGACCAATAAATTTGGATTTCACCCTTTTCTTTTGACCTCTTCTCAGTTTCTCATGAATTTCAGACAGGTTTCAGCATGGTTATTCAGGCTGCAGTTCTCCCTTCTCAGAGCCAGCGGATGGAGTCTACTAGCACACTCCCAGGAGAGAGCCCAGTCTCGCAGGAACCCTCATCTCCCAGAAGAGGGGACTGAGCTTGCGGCAGCCGTACTTCAAATACTTTAAAAGCTAGGTTTTTCTGCTAATCTGCTCCCTTTGAACAGAAGCAGCACAGTCAGTTCTGGAAGTGGACCAATGCCTTGCAGAAATATTTCAGTTTCTCCCAGCATTGGAACCTAGGCAGCATTTTTGATCTGCCCTGTATGCTCTCACTGGATCAAAGTATCATCACACCACTTCCTTCTGCTGAAACAGGGTCATCCTTCTCCCCACACAGCTAAACATCCCACCTAGGGTCTCACCGTCTCGTACCGCAGATTGGTTCTAGTTTTCTTTTCTTTAATGCAGAAAGCTGCCATTTTGCTCTGCCTGTATCCTCTGAAAACACCACTGTAAAGACAATTTTCTTAGATTCAATTCAGACTATGCCCTTCCCTTCTACGTAGCCCTTCTCTCACCTCCCTTCAGCGGCCACATCAAACCTAAGCTGCTTGGTCTGTATTTTTAAGGCGCTTCAGAACTTATATCTGCCTTACCCATCATCTTTCACTGAATTTCAAGAGATCAGCTCTCACCTTCAATCAGTCCCAGTGCCAGATGGAAGCAGCCCCAAATCCTTTCCCCACACTCCTTAATACAGCTAACTAACATGAAACAGCAATTCCTCCCTTCTGCGCCAGAGTCTGTGGCAGATGGCACCACCCTGTTTATTACAGGATAATCCTTTTTTTAAAGGAAGATAAGGAAAAAAAACTACACAGAAGGTTTAATGAGAAGTTTGAAATGGAGTTCCTTCATCTTTACACAGACTGGAAGTCATCCCTGGGGTCGACGAGTGTGATCCTTGCTATCATATGCGCTGCATCGTATTATCTCTCCATAAACTTACTGAGCTGTGACTTACAAGTAGTTGAGGCTTTGTTCATTGTCATTCCTACCACAGAGCTATTCCAGCCTCCCCGTCCTAATGGCTAGAAAACTTCTTTTGATTTCCAGTGAGAGTTTACTCACATCCTTTCCTTCTTACCGTAACACTGTTCTTTGGTGCAAATAGTCCTTTTTCCTCCCTAATGTTTTTAGAGACAGTAATCTGTATGTAAGCCTTCATTTTGCTATGACCAACAAGCCATGCCCTTTCTCTTGTAAATCAGACTCTCCATTCTCTCCGTATCTGCAATACTCCCGTCTGCATGCGTCCTAGTTTGAACTCACATTTTTTGAGCATAGACATTCCACAAATGGCCGTATCAAGCAAAGATGTTAACAGCTCCTTATCTATACAGCTGATACTTTTCCTGATGCAGCCGATGTCCTTTTCACAACTCATCACAATGGAGGGCATAAAAATTTTGTCCAAAAATTTTGAATCTGTAGAGCTGATGTCAGATTAAAAGGCCTATACATGCAGGTCTCCCTATTTCTCTCCTTTTCTTAAATACAGATATTGTGTTTGCTATTCTTCAGTCACACAGTGCCACCCTTGAGTTGATAGATCTATTAAAAACTCTTACAACCAGATTTGCAATTTCACACATCAATTCTTCCAGAACTTTAGGACCAAAAGTTTCCACTCTGCATCCCTCCACTCCTCCCAGCTAGAAAAATACAAGCTTTTATTGCACTTATGGTGAGGCAAACTCAGTCCCACATGTTCCTTCCCTTTAGCCACTGCACTTTTACCCCCTTGCAAACTGTCTACTTTGAATATCTGTGTACCCACACAGAGACACGGTCCTCGATATAGTGAGTGATGATTCTATGCCTACAGTGAAAGAATGATATTGAATTAGCGTTGAAATGTTAAGAAATATATAGGATATATTGAGCACTTCAGAAACTTGTTCAGATGAACAAATATGTTTTAAAAACCTCTATATAATGCTTGAGGTGGAATAAGCACCATATATTGACTGAGCCATTAAAACAACATCTCTCCCAGGATTTGAGCATGCTTCTGCAATAAAGAGGAGAGAATAACGCTTGTGGCAACCACAGCCCCAGTAATTGCCTGGGGACCTTGTGAGAAATAGAAGCCCAAAACATGAAGGAAAGAGAAAATACCACAAAAAAATGGTGTAAAGAAATACTGCAAGACACCTGAGCAGCTATTTCACTGCTACTGAAAAAAAACCTCTGTGTGCTTTCTTTTGGAACAGCATCCTAAGACTCTTGCTTTCTCTGAAATCAATGGAGAATGCTAGAAGAGCCTGTTAGCATCACTGTCAGCTGCTGTGCTATGGATCTGCTCTCTGATATCCATTGGAGCCCTCAAATTCTCCTAGTACAGACCTCTTAAAGTCTGTCTGACATGGAAATGGGCCCTAAAGCTGAAACATTTCAGAATCCTTCCAGCTAAAGCTTAACTCAAAACTCTGTAGCTGGTGAAATCACTCAGCTGCAGGGCTTGAAAGACTCAGGTTAAAGTCCTGAGAGGCAGCTGACATACAGGAGAGTACAAGCAGACACAAGGAAGGGGCAGCAGAACATGAAATATTTAAAATGCAAGAGACAGGAACACATGGGATACTAAGAGAATCGATTCAGCATCTTCTTCCTGTTTCACCCTAGGCAAATCACTCCACAAGCTAACACCCAGGTGGTCTAGGTGCACAACACAGATTACATCTCTTCCCTTCCTCTCCCTTGAAGCATAAATGCATGAAGCTGGAGTCACAGGGGCCAAACAAGTTCAAGCACCAGGCAGAAGGAGCAAGCCAGTCAGCCCTGGATGGAGGCTGACATGCTGCTGCTAAGCAACGTGTAGGCACAACCCACAGCCCTGCACTGGAAAACCAATCAAGACAGCATCTCGCTCCCTTACATTAAATGTCTGTTCACAAATGGAAGTGACAGATCACAAACCATTCCCCTCTGTAGTGATGTGGTCTCATCCTGAACCCATCTCTCTGCACCCGGCTTGTGCAAGCTGGTTCTGCGTGCCCTGGAAGCACACCTCTGCTAAATCACTCCCCAAGTCTCCAAAGGACCATTTTGTTTTATAGTCTCTGTCAAACCAAAACGTTTCATGTTAATTTCTTACAACCTACTCCACTGTCTGCTTTGCTCCTATTTGATATTTATTCCCCTGTCAAACGTGCATTTATTTGTTGACATTTTTATTAAATTAGACTGCAATAAATCTGTCTGCATTTATTTTTATATCTCTTCGTGCTCAAGTATGCAAAGGACCCCAAAGTAAGTTGCATACATTAAATGCATGGCCAAATGCTCATAAGCATCTCGCAGAGGGTAAATAAATCAAAGTACTGGTAATGAAAAATGATAGTGACCCCACCTGGCCAGGCTGGAAGGGGACCACTGGAAGCAATGTTTTTGTGAAGTGGGCAATCTTTTTTTCTGAGCAGAAGGGAAGGTTCAGGTAATATCTCTAGGTCCAGACTGTGAAAATTCACATTTTTTATTTCCTTGTAGACAGGACACAGAATTTCTTGAGACCAAGTGCCAGAATATTTTTTTTCAGAGTAAAAAATTGCTTTTAAATGGTTGCAAGTTACAAAACATTGCCGCAAGATACAACATAAAGGAGATTCCAGCCTGCAGTTAGTAGTCAAATGCTACCCAGCTCTTAACAGAGAGTTTAAAAACATCCTTAGCTCACCAAGCATTGGATAAATACAATCACGCACTGCAAAAGTGAGGCATAGAGGGGTGTGATTTGCCTGATGTCACCCATCAAGCTGTCAACAGTCAGGAATACAGATCAGACCAGCTAAATGCTGTCTGGAAAAATCTGAGAGACCAGATCAGCTGTCTCACATTTGTGTCATTTGAAGCTTCTTCCTGAAACCTCTATGCAAAATAGTATTTTTGTGTAGTATCATTTTGTCATAGCTGCAATAGGAGAAGAGTGAGTTAAAAGTCATGACAGCAAGGTCGCTCAAGGTTGAGGGTCTTCCTCAGCTCTCTCCTGGTGTTCTCTGTTGCATTGGTCATGCCTGGTATTATGCAGCACACGTGCCCTGCAATTCATAGGCATAACGGTGGCACGCTAAAGAGGGTCCTCATGTCTTGTTTCTTCCTCCATGCCATTCCCATCAAACTTGATAAAAGGAATGCAGAGAAATTCAGAGCAGCTCCTCCAGCTTCAGAGGACTCTGAACACAGGAAATTTTTGCTAAATTACAATGTCTCGAAATTGGCAACAGCACACTGATTATGTCTCATTGTGACTGTGATGTCCTTGGCGATGGAGCTGGGAGACCGCAAAGTGAATATAATGCTCCTATATGTGACTCTAATGACTGATGATACTCTTCCGTGGGTAGCAATTTTGAAATAACCTAGAATGACGACAAAGAATATTGCCTTTGTCTTTTTGCTTCAGAAGAGCTTTACATGTAACTAAGGAGTACAACACAGTATTGTCAGCTACACGCGTTGCTAACAGGGAAATTTGTAGCCCCATCAAGTGGTTTGTGCTAATCTGACCTATATATAGTCCTATAGGGTAGCCAAGAGGCTGAGCACATGAGGTGGGGAAAGGTGAGTGTTCACTACTACGCAGGATATTCTCATATGTAGGATGAAAGCTCAGGACACGGGAACGCCCAACAAGTGCTGCAGGCCACACCATCAAATTAACAAATTAAATTAAATGTAACATTTTTTAAATTGGGAGCCAGATGCTTTCCTCTGTTTGGTTGCTTGCTGTCATCCTGAGAGCTCAAAGCAACCGTTGCACTGAATAAAACAAGTCCTGAACACACAGAGGGATGAACAGAATGCTTTGGTGACATGCAGTGAATGCAGTTGTGTTGCCTTCGAGACCTGACCAACACTTTGTTCCATGGAGACGTGTCAGTGTGCTCAGGAGTATTTTGTGTTTCCTGACCCTACTCAGAGGCAGCCTATGCACAGGGGACACACAAAGACACACATCCCACATTAGATAGGGATGACAGAGTTTCGCTCCTTCCTTAATGACCATCTGACAGAGCATGAAGGACTTTGGTACAGACAAACGCCACTGTCAGTGGAATGGAAAACACCGTGTGTCAGCAATCATCACGTGGATATGAAAGGTGAAGAATAACTGGCAGGGGAAAATGCAGAGGGAGGCTGAATGCAGATCCCACCTGCAGGAAGCTCCAGATCTCCGAGCCTCACCCTCCTATGCCCAGCCAAGCCCACCATGAGGAGATCTGCAGACCTGAGCCCTCACCAGCAAGAACAGCTTGCAGATCCAGCCTGGCTGTGGGATCACTGAGCGCTGCAGGAGGCACCACCAAGCGCACTGACCATTACACACGAGCTGACTATTTTGATTTTTACACGCTGTCTGAACAAGCTAATTTAAACCTGTGCAGGTCAGTCTCCAGACATCGAAGTCTGACATAAGAGTGGCACAGAAATCTATTTCTGATCTGCCAGAACAGCAGGTCCTGAGAAGTCCAAGTGCTGTGCTAGCAGCACATTACTGCTTGCCTCTAAGGGATGGGAAAATCAGAAAAGAAGAAATTGGTTACTTTCAAGATAACACAGATTATTTAGAGAAGTGCCACCATGAAGCCTTTGCCTTGATGGTCATTCAGACTCCTGAAGATACTGGACTGAGAAAATTTTGTTTTAATCCATCCTGAAGGATTTTAAAGTCAAGATATTGTTCTGAAAACGAGCTCTTTGCTCAAACCCCATACAGACTCGATTACCATGGTGGCCTTTCTGTTCTGAGAGTTGCAGTTTATTAATCTTCTCCCCTCCCATTGCAGCAAGAGCCAATGAAAAACAGGAATGTAATGACAGCCCTGAGTAAATCCTTGTGAAAATCTTTCTCTAGAAGAGAGTAAGTCGGTGCCTGCAGCATCTAATCTCCTCTTGCTCGTGAGCTCACAGAGAAAATGACGCAGAGGTCACAATGTTTTCCTGACACCTCAGAAACAAATGCAGGTGGGGTACAGAAATCTGTCCCCTCTTCACCCAATAACAAGCCAGATGGTCTTTTCGAACCAGAAGAGGCTGATCACACCTAAAGGTTGATCCTTGAAGCTATTGAGGTTGCAAATAACTGGTTTTCTCTGCACCAGAAAACTTCCTTTTTGCTTCTGCCTTATGTTCTTTCTAAATGGAAAGTTCTCTGAAGCTCAGTTTGTGTCCCCTTAACACATCCCACGGTACTGCAGCTTTCTGGGCAAAACTCATTCCTCACATGGGGTGAAGACCATGCCCAAGACTTGTTTCCACCTCAGTCTAGAGTGCTGGGCTTTTCACAGCCTTAAATGGTGATGACAGCTCTGGCGGTCAAGCTCCGAGGAATCTAGCAGAGGCAATTTAAAAAGTTACTGCTCCCAGCGGTCTGCTCTCCCCAGAACAATTAGAGGCAAACATGGGCCTGCATTTCAATGGTTTCAGTACAGACGTTGGCATATTAATGCGATCCCATCGTCAGCCACAGCTTCAGCCAAAGCACTCAACTTTGCGCTGAAGCAGCTGCGCGGCTCTGGCTCCTGGGCAGTAGCTGGGGCGCAGACCTTCGCTAACGCCATCACTCGTGGCCACCTCACCACGGCCTCAGCCTTCCACCCTGTCAGCACACAGACAGTTGGCATTCACGGTGTTTGCTGCTTCCATAGGATTTCTTGGCCGGGCTATTTTGAGAGAGAGGTTCAGTGGTGGTACAGATAGTGAGCCTGGCACTGCTGTAGCTCCAGGTGCCTCCCAACAAGCAACTGCAACCTCCAACTGCAGAAAAAGGAGCCAGGACACGCAGCAGCACGTGGCTGGGAGGAGTCCGTGTGCGCCTGTGGCTGCAAACCGTCACATGGGAAAGCCCAGCTATAGGGATGATCTTTCGCATGAAAATTTGCACCTACCAAAGTGAACAGCTGTGCTAGGTTCTCCTTCCTCAGGCTTGCTTTTGCGTTTCAAATGAGTGGGTTTTGCCTTCTTTCCTGCAGCTGAACGCTGCTTTTCCTCAGGAACACTGGGGAACAATTAGAGCAGCAAGAAAATGGTAAAAATAACACAAACCCAGCATATTCCTCATGACACCGACAGCCAGAATGATGCTTAGTATAGGAGACAGCAGAAACATTAACGTGTTTAATAACCAAATAAATGAGCATGATCTGTACTTTAAACACTAGCA
This sequence comes from Neomorphus geoffroyi, assembly GCA_033558235.1. Taxonomy (NCBI): domain Eukaryota; kingdom Metazoa; phylum Chordata; class Aves; order Cuculiformes; family Neomorphidae; genus Neomorphus; species Neomorphus geoffroyi. The sequence goes on from JAUMJM010000020.1 coordinate 58,220,482, forward strand.
ATCATGCTCTCTTTGCTAGAAAAAAGCCAGAATACCCCCATGGCCCTTTGAGCACGCTTAAGAGTGCTCAGTAATTTGGCACTTGGGATGACAATCACTGTGGGTTTTATACTGTTCCATTTGTGGCAGCACTGCAGTGCAAAAATATTCAAACATTGCTAGGTTAAAATATGTGTTTTCCCTGAGGTAATTAATACAAGAAAATCAGGCTAAACATAATAGTTTGAGTTGGCTTTTTCATTCTCTTCCTGTAGTTTTACACTTCGTAGTTGCAATAATTGTAGCCCTTATGAACAATTATTTAAAATTATGTAAAATGCAATACGATCAAGGTATTAGACTATTATTATCCCAGCTGCAGATGCATGAGTCATTACTACAGAGCATCTAAAAATGCCAGAGTTTTCTGTCAGTTTGAGTTTAGGGGACTTTTTTTGTCTTGTGGGTGTTCATGACAATTAAATCATACCTTGATAAATATGAAAGGAAAAAATCCATCATAGTTATTACGAGACCTCATTAGGAAGCAAAAGAGTGGTTTTCATGAGTTGTGCTTGTTTTGCCACTTAGCTAATTGACTGCCTGGAAAGCCCTTCCTGAAGCAGGTACCCAGGACTGGGATGGATGTGTGGAGTGTCTCTGGGGACTGCCCTGGCAGGGAGAAAAGATCTGACAGACTGGAAGAGGTCTTGGCTTGATAGTGCATATTTACTGAGTTTCCTGTTGAATGTGTGACAGTTATGGATAGCTTACAAGTGACAGAAGTATCCTGGAAAACTTCAGATCAAAATGAAAACAGGAATTTCCATCTCTGCTTTAGTCTGTTGTTTTGCTTCCTGGGGTGCAGTGATGCATGTTTTCTCTTGGGCATGAAAAACATGTCTTTTTAAAAATATGTTTTATGTGTATAACCCTCCCTGTATTTTAAAAATTAGCCACTTTTTTTGGAAAGGTAAACAAATATTATATAATTGCAAAAGTCCTGCAACTTGACCTTAAAATCAATGGAATATCAGACAGGTAAGGAGCCCCAGCATCACCAATCAGATTCTAGGACATGTATTAATTTCCCTCCATGATGAAGGATAACTATTCCTACTGATTTTAAAGGAGTTAAACTAATATGCTGGGGGAAGGAGCATCGTGACCTGTTTCTTTCCTTTCTATTTGCTATGGATATGTATGGTGATTTGAATGTAAAACAAAACTCTGGAGATTGCTCAGGAAATTTTCATGTAATTCTCTCTCTCCTAAATCTTACAAGAACCATGCAGATCATATTACAGTGTTACAGAAAATAATACAGCCTTGAAATTAGGGGGAAAAAAATCATTGAGAAAAATGTGGTCAGGCAAGGTTCTATAGAAATTACATGCTGTTGGCTTCATTGGCTTTTTTTCCTGAAAACACAGGGAAACAGAACAGAGATAAAGCACTAAAAAATACATGAAGAAGAGTGTAGTGTACTGAAAATTGAATAACCACTACAAATTGGACAAAAGAATAAGATAATTATTTATATACATGTCCAGAATAGAGAAATTCTTGCTAATGGCCTGGACTTATCTTTCACCCCGTTGTTCTTACAGCCCATCCCTTCTCTTCCTCCTGATCCTACCTGCAGTAAAACGTACTGATTTGTAGAAACCACTTGTTGCTATCAAACATCTGTGTCACAAAAAAGTGGACAACTAGTTCATTTAAGAAGAAGAAACCGGGCCCAAGATAACAACAGATGAAGCAGCAAAGAGGGAAACGAGACAAGGTTTTGTCAAGGAAAAAAACACCACAAATGTTCCCCTTCTCTAGTTCAAAACACAACAGTCACTCCCCAACAGGTTGTTATGGAGAGCTGGGGCTGTTAAGGGAATTGCAGTGAAAAATTAACGCCGCCTCTTCCCATCTACAGAATCGGGCACTGATGCCAAGTCTTTCAGAGGCAAACACACACTGACAGCAGGACCCAAACAACTCTTTAATGTAAAGGGAGAGCACTCAATATCTACATTTGGAGCAGAAAGCCATCTCCTGTTTTAGGTTATCGCCTACGGGGAACAGTGATAGGGCTGCTTTGTATCTGGAGCCTGGCTGCATATGTCCAAGTTTGCAGTAATTATGTAACTGGCAAAGCCAAGCCTGTTAAACTTTAGATCAGCATTAATAAAAGCAAGAGAAAGCTATCTACCTAATTGTCTGGAAAAAAACTATGCTCCCCATTTGCAAGAATGAAACAATATTAATTGCTGTTCAATAGCGTGAGGTTGTTGTTTGAGAGCCTTGTTGTGCCTTATTTTTTACTTGAAAAGGAGAAAACCCCTCAAAAATAAAGAAAGAGGTGCAGGGGTGAGAAGCAAATATGGCAAGAAGCGAAATGATAATGTTATTTCATTAAATGATTTGTGGAGAACAAGATACGAGATCAACATTCTCAAAGAAAAATTTCTTCAAATACCTTGTGCTCAAGATTCCCCTCTAGGCAACATTTCATCTTTCTTCATTAAAAAAAATAGCATTAAATTTTATTAAAGAGTCCTAATTAAGCTGGTAGCTTGCTTCAAAGAGCATCCAGGCTTAGGGGGATATGTTAAACGTTAGCAGTGATGGGAAGATTCACCCGTAAAGCTGATTTTAAAAACAGCATCTTTCTGACTGGTACAATTTGGCTTGCACAGCCTTAGGGCCTTCTCCCAAACCTAAGTGATGCTTATTTTGGGAAGTAGAACATAAATGCTTGGATTTAAGGTCAAGTAGGTGGTGAAGTCGGCTGTAACAAATGGAAACTTCTTGATAGGTTTGGAAGATATTAAGGGACGATTTCATCTTTCTAAAATGAGCATTATTCTTAGATCCCAAATTGATCTGATTTGAGGGTGGCATCAGATACACCTGAAGCAAGCCCCGTGAATTCAGCGTTAGTGCCACCTACCCTGACAAGCCACATACCTTGCCTTCTTGTTTAAATGTAACTGGCAATAAGCACATCAGCTCAGAAATATACACTCATTCTCGAATGGAGGCAGGTCAGAGGAAGAAAGATTTTAGTTCCACCTGCCTTAATTCTCGCAGTCAAGACCGATAGGAAAGCAGACACATATTTCCAATTTCAGAGAAATAGTCAGAGTATCAAGTTGCCAAAAAAAAGATGCCACCAATGGCCCTTGTAGCCCACTGCATGGGAAAGGGGCTGCATGGGTGCAGGGTGCTCCTGGGCACACTGGCAGCCCAGGGGAGAGGTGAGAAGCCATCTGGTGACAGAGTCAAAGCTGCAGGACATATAATGCATTGAAGATTGAGAGGTGCCTTCAGATCCTAAATGGCATGAACTGGCTGCAAGACCTGATCAAATACTCTTTTGCTGATGCTTGCTTGTGGGTAAGGGATGACCGACACTCCATGTTCATCACTTTATGTTCTGGGGAGGAAGAGCAAGATATAAAGAAAAATATGGTAAAACCATTCAGAACATACTGCAGTCTGAACTCTATGGAAAACCTGAGAGAAAAAATAGCAGGGGAAAAATTCAGAGAAAACTACTTGTTATGAATCTTGTACAGTGATAATAGATAAATAAGACGGGGAGAAAAAAAATGCAGCACTCCCAGGTGCCTGCTGATCCCTAAGGAAAAAGTGTATGGGAACCGAAGTGAAGGATAGATCTTTCACTTGAGAAAGCCACCTTAAATCCAGACCCCTGTGGAAAACCACACTTTGCTGTTCCTGTGGCAGATCATCTCCCTGAGCAATGCTGCACAGGGAGACTGTTTATGCAGCCCTACAAATGTCACATTCATATTTAGACATTGATATAGTCCTTTGCTTTATGTTCACATCCTGCATTTCCTTTGCTTCTAATCGAATGCTAATTTCACATTCATTCTTCATAGCCAGATTTAGACAAGGCACCCAGTGGCGCATACTTGGGGGGGGGTTATTATTATTATTTATTTTTTATCAGAGTATGTCATTCCCAAGTAAAGGATGTGCTGCCTGCAATGTAATTATGTATGCTGGATAGCACTTGCATTGACTGGGAGGCATATAAGTCAATTGCATATTGTATTGTGTATTATTTTATATTTATTATTTGCTGTCAAAATGTTTTTGAAAACCAATGCTTATGAGCTATGTGTACTTTACTATAAATATGGGGTCTCCTGGAGAAGGTACAGGGATCAGGATAAATTTAATTTGACAGTTCTGTCGGAGGTAACCTCCACTTCTTTCCAATCTGCCACTTGCAACAAAAAAAGCCAAACTGGTATTGAATGCAGAGGAAAAGTGCTGCAGGGACTCAGTAGTAAAAATTACAGTGGGAAGATACAGGAAGGCTTGTTTCACAGGGTCAGCGAGGTGCACAGCAAGACTATATTTTCCTAAGAAAATTATTAATAGCACCCCTGAGATAATGCTTCCACTTTTCCAGTTCTTTTTTTTCTGTTTAATTCCTCTTACAGGAGTGAGGTTTAAAATGATAACTTTCTGCCTCTTTCAATGAGACAACGTATCTCACAGGGGAAAAATCAATTCTAAGTGGGAATCGTGTACATTGCAACACTTATACACAGTAATTCTCCCCTCCTCTCCATTGTACACGTGTCCATCAGTGATAAATAATGGAGACTACTTGTAGTGGGTGCAATGTGACAGTAGCTCTGCTTATTCTGCCCTAAGGCCAGCTGCACCACCTTCCCTCCTCACAGGCAACAGAAGCCTGCTGGAAAGTTCTTATCAGTCTGGTACATACAAGGCGTTTAGAAGTGGAAGGAGAGCAGAACAAGGTTCCCTGAAAGTGGTCTAAAATACTTTACTACTGCAACTACGATTGATGTCAAGGCTTTGCACACTCTGTTACTTCTTTTCCCTGTAGTGCACCTTCTCAGTCCCCTCTCCGAGAGCTGGCACTGCCATCTGAGTGACTCTGGCTGTGTCAGAGCTTCTGTGCGGAGCCTGATGGATCTGAGGTGATCAGTAACCACTGAGGACTTGCTTCTCCAGCTCCGCTTCCTTGCCTTTCTATGCCTACACATGGACATTTTTCGAATGGAAAAAATGTCAGAACAGATATTTAAAAGCCAGGTGCCATGAGCACACGTTCTGGATTCAGAAGCAAGAAGATCTGATTTGACTGGGACCAAAAACTCCAGGAACACATTTCTTCTTCCGCAGAACCATTCAGTGCACAAAAGCCAACAGGAACCGTAACAAACAATGTGTGACAGCACAGTTTCTGGCAGGGGGTGGCTATAGGAAAAAGCAGTTACATTTTATGTTCTATTTTCCCCTCTGTATTCATTTCACCATCGTATAAACCTTTACAGGGAATAATCAAAAGAGGCTCGCCGGCTGCACAGAAAGTATGCCGAGGTCAAACCTGCTTGAACTTCCAGCTTTGCTTTAACTATCTTATCAAGACAGTACATTGACCTGCTCTCCAAGTTGATTAGATAAATCTTGAACACAACTCTTAATCACTCTCCTTATTCCAGCTTATCTTCCACCAAAAGTAGAACACAGTTGCTTGGCTGTTTATCATAGTGTTGGCATGGTTGTATCTGCCTTGAAACTTCAAACTCCCCCTGCCCAGAAGTGTGACAATTAATAGGCATCAGAACTACATTTTTACAGATAAAGTAGCATTTTGTCAAAAAGAAGAGTCTTTCTAAGCATTTAAAAAAATATATTATTATGCTCATTTTGCACAGACCTCTTGCCAGCACTTGTTTGCTACATCACCCACTTTAGGTAATGTTTTTATTGAATGATCAGGAGTCAGCTCCTAGAGTCACGAACAATTACAAATTATCTCATTTCTATGGACTGCATTAAACCCAAGATGACTCTCAGAAATCGTTCAAGGCTTTTCTCTGTGAAAGAGAAGGAAAGGGAATTGAAGAATTAAAGACCATCCACTGTTTCCAGCCACAACAATAGAAATCCTTTTAATGCTCCCAGGAGATCTAACAAGAAAAAATCACTTTTGTGAAGGACACAGTGACAGAAGGAACTGAAAATTATGTGGACCTTCAGTGCCTAGGGAACGAAACGTAATTTTAAAGAAGTAGTCCTCTACCTCACATGGTAGAAGGTGCTTTATATTTATCAGTTTCCGGCTTTTGTTAGCATTGAGGGATGAACCCACCATTAACCTCAGGCAGCATCTTTTAGTTCACCTGAAGTCTTGACATGGCTCCCAGATGCTTTCATGATGATCCTTAGCAAGATGTGTTCTAGAAAGCAAAGCCATGATAAGATGTGATGTTTCTGCCTGAAAGCCATTTGGGAGCTGGGCAGGAAAGCAAAGCAAGTGGCAGAGTGGCTGTAATGCTCTGAAGCCTGAAGAAAACCTTGCAGCAGAAACATCACCTTTCATGCTTCCTTCACGTCATCTCCAATTTTCCAACGTGCATTTCCCTTACTGTAATTTTATTTTGCTATCTGCATAGTGATAAAAACTCAAGTCCCGATTTGTGTTATCTGGTTTTTTAAGTGATATCTATAATTGACTTCTGGAGCACAATGGCATTCACTGAGGGAATTGATTTAAAATTGCTATAATAATACTGCAAAATTCCTTTGTTAGTGCTGGAGTACGTCAAGGAGAATCAGTTAGATTGCTACCTAGGATAATAAATACTTATAGACAAGTGAAAGCAGCCCACAAAAAGCAGCAATTTTACATCTGCTTTTCTCTTTCGTTCTGTTTCTTCAACAGCCATTAGCCCATCGTCACCATCAATTAGATGGTACCTATTGGAGCCAACCAAGGGACCTGTTTTTGATGTCTATTGCAGGTATGTGAAGAGCATGAAGGAAAAGAGATAAGAGGAAACAGTAACACCAGTACAGTGAAGTGAGCTGGTAATTCCTCCTTACACGCTGATGTCGGGAAGAAAGGACTAACTCTCCTTCTCTTCATGTGAGCATAAATTCAGAATCACTCCAGGGATTCAGGGAGCAGGTCTGGATTCAGAGCTGAATTATCAAGCCTTAAATCCCGTTCACAAGACCTAATCCAACAGATCCTTCCAAAGGACCCCACGCTACCTTTGCACTGACTTCAGAGGGATTTGGACAAGACCCATTTTTGCACAAAGCAGGAAGAAAAAGGGTTAGATGCCTCACACAGTGTGTATGCAGGCAGCCTGCCTGGCTCAGCTGTTGAGATCAGTGGACAGACTATTTGAAAACAAAACATTCATTCCCTGAAGATCCATGCCACAATCACTATACGAATCAATAAACAAAGGTGATACCAGGAAAAAGTTATCATTAGAGCCTTTTCTGTGCTTTACTTTTCCAGATGAAATATTTCTCTGAGCTTCCAAACTAAAATACAACATATCACTCACACCTAAAATACATATCCCATACTCAGATCATAACAACCGAAAAAAACCACTTGTTCGTATAATTAATATAATTATAGTCAGCAAATTTCAGATTCACTGGTAACTGAAACCTCAATCAAGGAAGGATTTTCAGAAATGTAGAAATCCCATGGGATCCATTTGCTCCTAGAATTCAGGGTTTATCAATATCTATCACATCCCTAGTAAGTAAACTGTGTCAAGTACCTGCATTAGAGTGATAATTGGTGGAAGTGTGCTGGTCTTCCTGAGAGGGGCTACTGTACCTCATTCACTAAAGGAGGCTTATTGCTATAGCAACAACTGCATCCTATGATTTGCTTACTACAAACACCCGCATAAAATATTCTGAAACAATCCATGCAAAAAAACAACTGGTAGCTTGACCTGGTGTGAATAATGTGTTCAAATCTGAATTATTTCTGCCACAGGTTAAGTGTTCTGAATTCAGATGTCATATGCAAAAAGTAGTCCCACTGTGCTTTGGATTAAGGAGGAGGAACCTTATTTTGAGCTCTTTCTATTCTCTGTGCCATGCCTGAACTTCCCCAGAGTAAGAAATAGGAAAAGAGTGACAGCTTGGTCTGGTTGGTGGGAGAGAACACACAGGCAGTGAAAGGAGCAAGGCTTTTCTGCTTGGGGCTGGATCATGGAGCACAGCCATCCCTTCCTGACATTCCTTCTGCCTTAACACATCCTGTCCAGGGCATAGAAGTCTCAGTGACAGGACATGACCCTTCTGTTTGGAAGAGATGAAGAATTTGCTGATCTCCTACTGGAATTTAAAAAAAAATGTCGACACTTTCCAAATTATGAGTAGCCTGATCCCACTACAGGAGGGGAGCCTGAGCAGGGTTGCTCAGCCTGAGCACTGCATTCCCAAGTTTTGCTATGTGCATTACTATGCAGGAAGTATCCTAATAAAAAAGCAGCCCAAAGCCACTTATTAAGCTGTGCCATAAAAGTGTTTGACAAAGGATCTTAAGGAGAAAAATGAAAAGATATAACTCCTTCTTCTGCCCCTTCCCTCTCTCCCGTAAGATGTTCCAGTGCCAGAAATGAGAAAGTAAAGCTTGGATGAAGAGAAGGAGCAGGAATGGGCATTCCAGTTTGCTATGGCATATTCCCTTCCTCCCCTGCCTGGAGCGAGAGAACAGACCACTTACAATGCAGGGTAACAAAATTTCACTTTATCTTCATGCTTACCTGTAAGTTAAGAAAGCAAGGATGGTAGGATAGCGTGTTAGGGAGCAAAGCTGAAAACAGGAATCTATACTACAGAAAATATTTTGTCTTTTTAGAATTTCCTCTTGATCTTGCAGATCTCTTAAGTACTTCCTTTTCATGTCTACTTGTATCTACTGACAACTAGCTAAATGAACCAACGACCATTTATTCGACTCCTAAAGCAGGGATGATAATGAAAGCAAAAGATGCCAGCATTGCCAATTCTGGCCTAAGCAGAAGAAGCATCTTCCAGTGACCAGGAAAGTTCTTTTAAAAGCGGCATAGAATGGGGAATAAAGCAATATCCTGATGATCCCATGGAAATGTCCCATATACTAAGCTCTTACTCCACATCTCTAGCATCAGAGCCCTCACGTCCCTGTCTCAGCTGAGAAACTCAGTGTTCCCCAATTGGAGTCTGTGTAATTCTGAAAATTTATATTTGAGGCAACTACCAAGAGAGAGGATAAAACAACAGTAGGGTCTCTATGGAGAGATTCACAACCAAACTATACAAACTGTTTCTGAATAAAGAACTGTCTTTACCCTCCCACTAAAAGGCTTTTAACTAACTGAGCATCTTTCAAATTCTATTTAAAAACAGAATTGTAATTTCAGCACAGAAACTAAAAATGAATTACAGACGTGCTTCCCTTCCATACAAATAAACATTCAGCCAGAGAAGCAACTTCACGTACTAAAGTCTGGAAGTTGTCAACTGCTGCAAGAAATTCCTCCTTGCACCACTGCTATTTAAAATAGCATGGCACCAATTTGTGATATGAATGATCTATTGCAGTGAATCTGATTCAGTGCCTCATAAAGGCAAATGCATCACTCTGACCCATCTGTTCTGTGGACATAATCTTAATTGCAAACATAGGGTCACATCCCAATAAATCAACAATGCTGCAGTGAAGGTGCCTACATTTATGCCAACTGAACATTTACCCAGCACTGCCTACAATCACTACTCAACAGAATTTAGGGACAAAAAGAACAAGGAGATTGCTATGAACCCCTTTTTCCTTAGAGTGACTGATTATATTTATGGAACCAGAAGTTCTGTATAGGCAAAGTCCAGGTCATGTTCTTATAAACCCCCCAAATTCTATGGGCCACAACTTCATGTCATACACAAGGAGTAAGAGAAAAGAGATGTCTGGGGTGATGGCAGGTCACATAAACACAAAGGATAAATATCTAACAAGTCACAGAAGAAATACCATAGAATCCGTCCCAGGCTGGCAGACCCGAGCGTGCAGAATCTGAGCATCTGTGGTCTCAAAAAAAAGGTAAATGATTGGAAATGATAGAAAGGGGAAAGCATCTCCATGTTTACCTCTTCCCCAAATGGCACAGACACAGATGATCTCATTAGCTCATCTGTGTAATTTACACTTCTAATATGGCTGGGGAGTAAAACAAATTTTCAGAAATAAGCAACAGGACGGGGATAGAATAAGGGGAAACCTCACAGCCCTCTCTCATCTAAGCTCCTTCTTCCCTTGCCAAATGTTATATTCCCTTCCTGGGAACCCCTCCAAGTTTGTGTCTCTAGATGCCACATTGAAGCAGGCTGCCTGGAATCCCTCCTACCCGCCTCTACATCTCTCACGTTGAACAGGCAGGGCAAACACAGGGTGGAGAGAGCATTTTATACTGATTTATTTCCAGATGGAATAGCGAGCCATGGAAATAGGCAACAAAGGAGAAAAAAAAAAAAGAAGAAGAAAGAAACTTCACCATCTTGAAAAATAGACTCTTCTCTGGGAAAAAAAGGGAAATAACCTAGCGTTCTGGTAGGTGACTTAGAGTCAAAAGACCAGATCAGTGTGGGCATAAGGGAAACCATCATTAGGAGCAAAAGTAAACGCAATGATTAAAAGCATGTGTAATTGAAACCCCAAGGGATTCACTCTTGATTAACTATTTGGACAACCTTTCTAACTGTCAGCATCCATTCCAGCCAGGACCATGTATCTGTAGGTTCCTATTGCGGCACCTGTCTTAAACACATAACCTTAGGTGAAGGAATGTCCTGCTGGAAGTCCTTGCCAGTCTACAGAGGAAGCTTAGGCAGAGATCTAAGAGCTAGTGCCTAACGTATGAATGGGTGAAGTTAAACGAGGTGAACCCCTTCCCTGCCCAGAGGCGAGAGATGAACCAGCTACTACTGGTCATTCTCTACTTATCTCTTTTTCTAATGTGTGGAGGAAGCCTAGAGTGACTCTTTCTTAGTTTGGGCCCCAAATTAGGTAGACTAGAGTTGAGCCTAGGAGCTAGCGGCTTGCTGGAAGCAAAATAGTGGGATCCACAGTTACCAAGGAAACACGTTGATCTTTAGTATTTTTGACACTTAAAAAATGCACCCGATTTAAATACAAATAAATCTGGTTGAAATAGTAAATGCAACCAGATCTAATTAGAGAAGTGAACCGGTGTAACACAAGGCTTTCTCAATTCACAGCCTACTTTCATCCTCTTCCTACATATCTCCAAAGACCACTGCTATCCCATCTATGTCTCCCTACCTAATTTTCATTTTAAAATGTGCTTTAATGACTGCAAGTAGGTCTGCAGTCCATAAATAGAAGTCTCAAAGCACAGAGGGCATTATGTTCCCATCCACCTCACAGGGCAGGCTGGAGTGGAGTCTAGACCCAAATTACCTGAGTATTAGAAGAGACCCCTATGAAATATTTAATTCTAGTCCCCTTTTGGATGCTATTTTAAAACACCCAGCTGGTGTTGTCCCAGTCCCAGTCCCAGTCCCCATAAGAAACACTCTTATACCTGAGTGTTTCCATCCCTCTCCATTTTTGTCTCCCCTCTCCTTCCCTCACACGAAGAATGGTTGGTAAAAATTTATTGTGGGTGGGATTTTGAGGCACACATCCCATTAAATTTAATGGGAACCGAGCATCTAAATCCCTTAGGCAGCTTGAAAATTTCAGCCTCTATTACTAATGCTCTTCTCATTATAACAAGATTTGTACATGACAGCTCGAGAGCCCTGACTCCACTTTTAGTGATGTGGTTCTGTATCGTGCGGCTCACGGCACCAAGTGTAGGCTGCCTTGCTCACAGCTCATCTTGTCACAAGCTCTGCAGCTCACACGAGACCAGAAAGCAGCCTGTAATTTCATTATGATTGGTGAACTTTCTTGTAGGGGGGGTTTCCACAAAAGAAAGACAAAGCTGAGTAAATCTGCCCTTGTTTTGATTATCTGAGAACAGTTTAATTTTAATTGTAATCATCAGCTTCTGATGTGCTGCATAAAGTAGGATGGACGTGGCTGGGTTACACAGCTGCATCACGATATGAAAAGGAAGGTTTTTTTCAAGGGTCATCGTAAACTTTGCCGGGCTGTCAAAATTGCCAGATTCCACCACATTAACTTTTTCATCAGCATTCTTCTTAATTTACTGAAACTATAATTTACCAAGAGGGCATGACTGGAAAGACAATGGCTTTTTAAAATTTCAGGCACATCCCACAGGTCTTCATCGGTAAGGTGTTTAACCATGTTGGTGTTAATCACACCTGACAAGGCAACCATTCTCATTCTCATCAGAGATTTTCCTGTCCCTTTCTGTGTCACTCCCACCCAACCGTGTCATGGGATAAAAGGGACTAGAAAACCTCTAGGAAACCTGGAGAAAAGCAAAGAACAGTTAGACTGTCAGGATAAAACTTTACCTTCTTGTAAATGCAGTGGGAAGGATGTGACTCTTGGAAAGGTGTCATTTCTCCATAATAAACTAGGGTTGCTCAACATCGAGTGTTCTGCTGCCGTTGTTTTTCTAGGGTGTCATGCATACCCATCTCCTTCTCACAGGGTACTACGTGTGACTGGGCTCTGGACTTCAGCCATCAGATCTGTAAAGACATGCTGGTGCATCCTCTTACCACATTCGCAGCGCGAGAGTGTTATAGTTTCAAAATCTTTCAGGGAGTTTTTCTCTCCCTTGCCAAAACAGGGGGTTTTGGGACCTGAAGAGGCAGGATGGGTGGCAGGGGGGTGGTTTGATTGCTCTGAGTTCCAGTTTGGTGGCTGGGTGGAGTGGAGGGGGGCGGGGTTGAGAGATTTCTTGTGGCTGGTGCCACTTTTCATCCCGGTGGCTGCTGTCAACAGGAGCCATCATTTTTCCTGGGCTGGTGGAGGCATCTTGAAAGGAACTCCTTTGACTCAGCCTCCAATTCCACGCGCCCTGTGCTGTCCTTCAATGAGAGGGTGATCATCACTACAGAGGAGTTACTATACCCCCCCAAAACGCTTTTGGACAAAAGGATGAGGAGGGTGTCCCGCCACCTCCCAGAGTGTGACATCTTGTCCTACTGTCCGTAAATACAACTGCACCAAAAGGAGCAGGGTCAGAACTGAATTTGTTTAAAGGCTTTGGTTACAGAGTTGCTGTTTGTTCTATTCTGGGTTTGGTCGTATATTTGTAGTTAAGAACTGTTACTCTTTTCTATACATTTTCTGATTAAAGTCTACTAGTTTCAAAGGTTGTGGTGATTTTTGGGACGAGGCCCCCTGTCTAGTCCAGATGGACATTTTAGTTTCATTAAACTCAGACAGAGGGTTAGATTTTTTAATTGACCTTTTTTTCTTTCTTTCTTTACCCATTACTTCTATGGTTGAAATTGGAGCCAAGGACTTTAGGAGTCTCTTTGTGTTGTTATGAAAATTGTTGGAATTCATTGCATTAGGGCCTTTAGCCATGTTCCTGTCTAATGGCGGTGGTCACAACAAAGGGCTGGGTGTGTGCTTGGCTGAATTTTATGTAGTGCTTTGATATCAGCTTATGTCTCTTTGCCCAGATACTCAATGCACAACCCTTCATTTCTTTCCTTATGGCTTGTACAGTTTTAATAGATCTCATAACTCAGCAATTAGGAAATGTCACCCTTGCACCAGCTTAGGTGTACAAACAAAAATAGTTTCCATTCATTAAGACATCACTGCATCTGCTTCCTCAACTTTCCAAGCTTCTAGGGGAAAAAGGAAAAAAAAAAAAACAAAAATAAGGAAGGAAAATTATGTCTCTGTCTCCTCTGTGCTACAGCTACAGATTTAAGAAATGAGCTTATTGGGCTTTCTGCGCATAGAGCCAGAACACGTATACTTCACTACTTCTCATGTAGAGCTCAATCTTCTTCCCTTGAACTGGGACATACCTTTCTCTGAATTAATTTTTCAGTATTTCAGTTTTGAAGGCTCCTGGGGAAATAGGAGTTCTGTCACTTCACTACTCCCAGGGAAAAAAGGAACCATCCTTTAAGGGAAATCAAGCCTTTTTCCACAGGTCTTCTGGAGTTGCTACTGCAAGTGGCTTTAGAAAGAAGCAGATAGGTTTGCTCCATTGCTGCAGCATGTCTGACTCGCAAGGTAAGGCAGGAGAAAGGCTGCAAGGAGACATAAATTAGCCAGACTCTTTTGAAAACATGCTTGCTAACCCCACTAATGAAACTACACCAACACTTCATCTTTCTATGATTAAAATGTATTTAGGAGAGGGCACAAGCCAAAGCCAACTCCAACTGGTACCTTTGCACACACTTTACAAGGTTGGGGAGACAGATTAGCCCAGGATCCCTATGCAAGAGAGCTGCAAACCCACACCTCGCTAGTGCTGCCTGACTGCCCCACAACAGTGTGGAATCCTGCCATTTCCTCCAAGAGCATCTTTCAAGACAGTTCTAAGCAAATTGTGCAGGGATTAATAGGTAAGCAGGCATCAAGCACTGGACCCAAATGCAAACATCCCGCAGGAGAACCAAAACCATTTAGGCACTTTGCCTTGCAGCTCTTCCTTTCCTCTGGTTATTGGCCAGATTTGCCTTTCTGTTGATGATAGAGGTCCACCCCGTGCCTGCGGCAGTCCACGTGGGTCTCAGCTGCATTGTCCAGGAGCTGTCGTTCTCACTATGAGAGTCAGAGGTGTGCTGACCTCTCTGCTGCCACTCACCGGGTTGTCTGCACAGAAGTACCAGACAACGATAGTAAAGAGCATATAGATGTTGCTGCCATGCAGGAAAACTCATAATTTTAAACAAACCTGGATTAGGTTGTTTAACATGAGTTCAACTTTGGTTTTTTAGCAAAAGTGAGCTGAAAAAACTACAAAATCCCTGCTTAGATATTTAACTATAATAACTGATTATTTTTATCTGCAGCTACCATATAACATTTATTTAAACAAAACCATCCATGTACTTCAGATGGGAGTTTTGCCTCCAATAAAAAACAAAATGGCTCTCCAGCTACATTAATATTAGACTGTCATGACTAGATAAGGCTGATAAATTGGTACTTCTATGCCAGCAAGGGACCATCTCTGGCTGGCACTGTTCAGTTTAAAAAGCAGAGACTAGTCTTTATCAGGATATATATGAGCAGTGGGTTGGAGGAAAGGAGCCCAGAGAAAGTGGTGAAGTTAAACATAAGGAAGGCAAGCAAAGATGTTAAATCGCATTCAGGTGCGTGTTCAGGCAGAACAAGATGTTCTGAGTGTGCAAAGTCTGGGATCCTCTATTAGCATACTGCAGAGAGCTGAGAGGCATTTTAAGGGAGTTAAGCAAGGTCAAATGAATCTATAGCTGTGTATTTCCAGTGGTCTTGAGACCCACGCGGTACGTTAGGACAGCCCAAATTCTTTGAGTGCAAAACTCTCTCTCAGGGTGGTGCCTGGGAGCACAGCAGCAGGTCATCTGATGCAGCTTTCTAGGCAAATCCCCCTTTTTATAGCAACTTGAGGGAAAGTCAAAATCTTCTCCACCATGCATACATAGCTTCACAGATTGCATGACAAAATTCCAAGTAATTAAAGAGCTGATACAAATGGTGTAAAAAGAGCCAGTATCTCTTCAGGACACTTTAGATAAGTCGATCGTTGCATCTTCAGAACAATGACTGCCTTCTTTGAAGAAAAGAGATGAAAAACAAGATGTGTCGCTGTTGTATCTGGCATGAACAGAAATCTGTAGGATGTTATTAGAGATATGAATGATACTGGAGTTGTGGTTACAGGAATTACAGTAGGAAGGCTTCGATGTTCCAGATGGAAATTGGCAAACAAATGTTACTTATTACAGTGAGCCTCAGACACTCGATTGTGGTTACCAATGTATTTCAAGATGTTTAATACTTGGCTTTAGGGGAGCAATGAAGTCAGATAAGAATCCTACTTGTAAGAAACAATTTTGATATAAGCGAATCAACACAAGTTTGTTTTCTTTAAATTAAAGACAAGGAAAAAGCCTGTAAGCATTGTTTTTCCAAAAGGGAAAACTGAAAATTTAAGAGTACTGTTTAGTGAAATTATCCAAAATGAGGAGCTTAATGACCAAACTGCAGAAGTACTGAATGCCAGAAAGTACTGAAGTTATCAATTCAGCAATCACCTGGAAATGATACATGAAATAATTCTCTTCTTCCCTGCACTGGGAGCAAGATTGACAGATTTAGCCTGAGCATATGATGAAAGTTTACAGGCCAATGAGAAAAAGTCCAGCAGAGAACCACAAGAATAACCAAAGTTCTAAAAAAGCATGAGAAAAGCACAAGAATAAGTCTCAAGGGGCTTAAATAAAAGCAAAGGAGATTTTAGCTAGAGATTAAGGAAAACTTTCTAGCATGAAACTAGTGAAATGCTAGGCTAAACTCTTAGGTGATGGAAATCCCCATGCAGTAAGTTTTGAAGAACAGATCAGACAAACAGCCACTAGGAGCAGTTAATTATGTTCACCTCCTTTGAGGCAGGGAGATGGATTAGATGATCTCCCAAGGTCCTTTCTGCTTCTGTAAGTCCTATTTCATCTATGTAGCATCTCCCGCTTTTTCACTTCTTTAATGAAGCAGAGGAAGGAGACAGTGCAAAGGAGTATTTCAGATGCTTAGCCAGCAGGATGAAGGACACAGCGAGCAGAGTGAACTGAAGGCTGAAGTCCATAGGAAAATTAACTTATGACTGAGATCTTTGGCAGAAGAAGAGAGAATATATATTGCATCCTGTCCTCACTGACTTTAATGTTTCCCCTAAGCGGGTTCACATTGGCCCCATTTTTGAGGAAAGAAGTCCACAGCCCACGGGCAACTTGGAGCTGGTTTGAACCACAGTATCAATAAACACCCCTATATTTAAGATTTTTGTTTCTTTCTGTTTCTTACATTTTTCCCTGATTCTTAAAGCCTGGTATTTTCTCTCCTGAATCTCACACGAGCCCCATGCCTCATAAAAACAGGCAGAAAAAATATAGGGCTGTTGGTATAATCTACTTTCTTAAAATTAGTAATTACCATGGTGAGTATAGTGCATTTCCAATGCAGTCTCTGGTGTTACGAGATTAATTCATTCACGTCACACTATTATTGGGCCTTAAATGTCTGTTTCTCAGGCTGTTTGTTAAAAATAAACTGTTTCAACCTAAAAGGGAGTGAAAAAACTGGGATGATTCAGCCCACTCAGGGTGCTATATATTTCTTCTCTGCTCCATCAGTACCTCTGAATTGTAGTTCCCAAAGCAACCAAGACTCAGTCTTCAACCACAATGTTACATCTGCCAGGAAAAGGGATAAGAAGAGCTTTATCCTGATTTGTGTACTCAGTAATCCTTATCCACAGCTGCTTGTTTCCACAAGAGGGCAGAGGATGAAGTTTGTGCTGTGTTGACTCCTGCAGTGTTATATACGATGGCACAGCAACTGCTTGCCATAAAGTGGTGTCAACCATGTATTATTCCCCAATAAAATATATATTTCTATATTCCTATATAAACACAGTATTCTTTACCTACAGTGTTATGATGATATACAGCATGTTGGATCACTTCTCTGGCTGATATTCTGTACATTGCAGCCCCCGAGCCTAACACTTGCGACTGCTCTGTGCTGTTTGACTCTCTGCAGCCCAAACTGAGGTCTGGGCTGCCCAGAATGAAAGTGCAAGGCAAGTAAAGTACTTTCTAGTTTTGTGCAGTCATCACTTTCCCTCTCCTTGCCTCAGAGCTACTAGTATATGCAGCAAGACATGAGCTACCAGCTAGATTTTATTATGAAATGCTTTCTTACTTGTTCTTCTAAAATAAATAAAAATAAAATGTAAGCAATCTTATTTTCAGCAAGAGAAAAAGTTGCTGTCGTGCTGGTATGGTGTATAATAGAATACAGTAGCACTGTATTTCATTATGATTCAGTGTGTTTTCATGTTAGTTGCCAAGGATTCAACAGCTTAACGTGAATTCTAAAATAAGATTAGTATTCCAAATAAAATACTTTTGAAATACATGTATTTCCCATTTCATTCTAATGAGCTTCAGTAAATGCATAGTAACGCTTGTGGGTATGATATGAATTCAGGAGGGACACAGCTAAATTCAGCCATTTGGGACCAGTGTTGTATCCGGGCACGTAACAGCAAGAGGGACTGAGGTTTTGGTCAGCAAAGCTGCTCTGCAATGGGGAGAGGACTGGCCAAAGAAAGACACAGCTGCACATGTCCCAGTAGCCTTCAGCTTTTACAGGATTTTCTATCACAACGTTTTGCACATGACACAAATGATCCGACATGAAGAGTGGTGTAAAATGGGATAGTGCTCCCCCACAACCTGCTCAGGTGACATGGAGTAGGAAGGAACCACACATCTGAATTTCACTGTCGCCACTCAATTGAATAGGTTTTTAATAGTCTTTTAAAATCAATACACTCTTCTTCCACATTCTGAAGCTCTGACCAGTCCATCATTCAAACATGATCAGCAGCTCCAACATTGCTTATGCTTCATTCATCGGATTACTGCAGCAGCTGCTCAGGCCCACCTAATTTGCCTTTTTCTGCTTTGAGATTTATCTTATTGGTCAATTATCTTCTTGGGTCAGTGAGGCTGAAAACAGCCAAGAAGGGCTTAGACATGAGTGAAAAGTCAGTATACAGCAAAGCAAGTTCCTCTGGTCCTTTACAGCAATTTCAAACACTTACATGATATTTTGGTAATGCAGATAAGAAAATGACAGAGCACAAAGCCAGTGCTAAGCAAACAACTACAAAAGAGAGGAATAAATTGAATTACAGGATCTTTTCTGGTCCAAGCTTAAGGCTACATCTGCCTCCAGGCTGTGGACAGGTGAGGGGAGATCTGAACCAACATCCTCTCCGGCAGGCTTCAGCAGCCTCCTGTATCCTGCTGGGAAGTCTGTGCATTGCTGGAACTGCTTCTCATCAGTCGGAACTTCCTCTCCTCAAGAATACCATGTATCTGCACCCTACACTGCCCACGAGCCTGCCTGCGTACAACCAACAGCTTCCAAAATCATCCCACTTTTCTACAAGCACCTCCCGGCACAAGGGTTGAAAGCGTGATGGTTCAGCACTGTCACACCGCAGGGTCTGGGAGCAACAGGGTGTGAGAGCACACACACACACTAAATGCAGGTACCTGCTAAGGGCTGAGCCCTGTCCCCTGCCCAGGAGACAAGGAGAGAGTTGGTCCAGGTGGGGATCACCACCCACGTAGCAGAGCCACACACCCTAGCAGGTGCTCAAACCTGTTCTCTGGTCATCTCTCTTAGCTTTGCTGGTGGCCCCGTGGTTTGGGACTGTGCTGGAGCCGAGGCAGCCATTCGTAGCAGCCACACAGACAGTGAAAATTCTCACTTGCTCCTGCTGCAAGGCCAGCTGTGGATGCTCCCTTCTCAGCAGGGTCAGGGCTTCCCACAAAGCACCAAAACCACAAGAGTAAACAAGTTCTCAAGTTTGGGAGAGTCATCCTTCACATGGCATGGCAGTGCTAGCACCCGCAGGTCTCACCTCTCCTCCAGCGCTCTGCAATGTCACACCTTTGCTGAACAGTGAGAAAAAGCTTTCAAAATTCAGCCCATAGTGGGACCACCCATGGTAAGAAAAATGACTAATGTCCAGAGTTATGAAGTAGCCACGACTTTCTGATAATCTTGCTCCCAGGGGAGCCTTTTTGTATTCTTCTGCTGTTTTCTTTTTCTCTCCTCATTTATTAAGACTGTACAAAATGCTTACTGAGTGGACTTCAGGTCCAAAGCTGAAGGATGATGTATTTCTAGCTAATGGCCTTTTTAAAGGACTAGCTAGAAAAGAGGTGTTAGCATTAAGCAGTAAGATAGCTCGGTAATTAGTGGAAGTCATATGGGAACAGAAGGCTGATATGCTGGGGCCAGAAGAATGCTGGAAAGAGAGCAAGCAGGAAAGACAATACATAAAGGAAAAGGAGAAGCAGCATGGAGGCCGGTGTGTAAAGAAAAAGGAAAGACCCCAGTGATGTGCAATATCCAGGGATCAGAGTGAAAGGTGACGGTGCGTGCTGTCCGTGATGGCACAGCTGTGTCCAGTGAGGGAGAAGAGAAAAAAACAGACCAGTTGTGACTTCTGGAAACAGGGTACATCCATAAACCAACAGATAACTCTAGTGCCCTATCGTAATTCAGGTAGTCACCTGATCCCTAACATGAGGGGACAATAAATTGAAGTGCCTTATCACTGAGTTTCTGATGGAGCAGAAAATATTGCAACATTAACTCCATTAGCTACTTCTACCACTGGAATGAGGAATCCAGCAGTGCTTCAGTCCTGGTATGCAGTTCCTGGACTGTGATAAGGTTAGATGTTAACTCGAGGAAGCTTCGGTGGGGGACTTGGGAACGAATGTTACACAGATAAGAAAATGTAAATTCACAAGTCTGAGTCATGGCATAAATAAAAGCAGGATTTTTAACTTGTATATTTTAGAGAGAGGAAACACCACCCATGACAACTTCACGGCTCTCCGTGCTCTCTGACAGTCCTCTGGCCAGACAGCACACAAGAATTTTCCTAAGCTTCACAAAATACTATCTGCCCCAAACATTACTGCACACCCCTAACCATATTGGACGTACATAGGGTAAAAACAGCAGACCAGCCGCAACCAGTAATTATGGCAGACGGATCTCATCTGGCTCTCTGGCCACACTACACTATGGACAATGTTTAATTAGAATTAAGTTGGCTCATCTTACAATAGCGAAAACAAATTAGAAACTTGTCTAGATTACTGTAGACACGCACCCAGACACGAGATAATTAGGCTGCTGAAAGACACTCAACTGCGTGTTTCAAACCGTTGTGCTACCCATCCCTCATGACCCAAGGACGTGCAGACGTTACGCCAAGATTCGCCTTCCCTTAAAAATGGCCTTATGCAAGGTGTTGTACGTGCAGTGTGGGAAAGAGCAAGAGCACACGGGTTCTTGGTATGAGAAGTTATTAAAATAAATGCTGAGAGAGAAAATAAATGTGTTTTACAAGAAGAAATATTTCAACACAGTAATTTATTAACTGAGCCTACAGAGCAGATCTGATGGATCCAATGGCAGGGTGTCAATAGTCTTATTTTGTGTGCTAATAATTATTATATGTTTCTCTCTGCTTTAGCCTACTATGCACTTAATACAATCTTACAGCTTCTCAGCAAAAGCAAGTTCAAGTTACTCTGATTTCTACTTTCTGGTCATTTAAAAATGCTTTCCTACAGTGAATTTGCTTGTTGAAAAACACTGACTTGAACAGCTAAAAATATTTTCTCAAAACAAGCTTCTTTCAGAAACTGAAATGGTTCATTGTTATAAATTGGTATCTAATGTCTTCCGGGTGTTTATAACTACAAAGCCCAGACCTAATCTGTCTTTTTACAGATGTTTTTTTCAAGTTGAACATTAAAAAGAATTAACTAGAAACTTGAGAATAGTTACTGGTTTTGACTCTTTTTTTTTTTTTTTTTATGGGAAGCTGTCAGAAAAATACAACATTTTCATTTGTGCTATTTTTCTCATTAATATTAAAAAAACCCTGAAATAAATTGCAAAAGTTTTATCTTCTCTTCTTAGTTTTGGTGGAAAACAGAACTTTCAACCACTTCTGGGAAAGCAAATTGTCTTGTTCAATGTAAAGCATGGACAGAATGAAGAAGGCAAGCAAGAAAGGATTTATCATATTTTTAGTTCTATTTGTTCCTTCTTTAGTCTCCCACATTACCCACAAACTTCTAGAACTAATTAACCAATCATATAATTTATTCATGGCATAACTTTACTGGCATTATATTAGGGATTGTATTCAACCCAACAGTGCAATACCAAATGCACATTAACCCCCTTAGTTTTGGTATGAGAGAGATACGTTCTTCTTACACAGACAGATATTCTCCTATTAAACTGATGTCTACCCAAACGTCTTCTCTTCCCAGAACAACTATACCATAACCACTTGTTTCCTTGTTTGACCAGGAATTTGGGGAGGTGCATTCCAAAGTGTTACATTTCAATAGTCATTAAAATTAAAGGGTATTATTTCAGTTGAGTGTAGCAGAAGGTGAGGCAGGACTTCCAAGCTGAATGTGGCCAGGATGCCATTCTCTCTTTTCTGTTTAACCGCGGTTCCTTCACAATTCTAAGGCGTATTCTCCCTCTCTCCTGCTAAATTTTATAATGCTGTAAGACAGCAATAAAGGACAAGAATACTGGACAGCAAAAGTGGCTGCTGGAAACATTTTAAATGTTTTGAGACAGAATGTATTATTCAAGCAAAAGGCACTTCAGCATTTTACTTCATATGGAAACATCTTATTATAGTCAGTATAGGCAAAACACTATAGTTTTGATTATCATGTAGCCATTACTGAGGTTGAACACTGGACTATAATTACAAATGTATGAGATTTGGTACCTGTTATTTTGCAGATGTAGACCACCCCCTCACAGATTTATGTGCTGTTATTCTGAATTGAAACTCGGACTCATGGAAACCGAAAGCCTCCAAGTCCATTTTTAGTTTAAAAGGAATCTGAATATTCAACATTTAAAAAGTCATTCACCTTCTTGTAGAGTTCTGTGGAAAATGTAACCAAAATCTTTTGCTCTAGCTGTTTTGTACTTGTGGTTCTGGTCACAGCTTATGCCAGAGCAGGGGTTGTATTTGCTGGACAATGCAAAAGCATGGCTGAAAGTGCTGTGTCCTAGCCTGGTCCTGAAGTGTAATGAGTGCTCATGCAGCCAGAACAGTTCCTCTACCAAAACTGCTTTGGCCACTGTGCTCAAACGCCAACCTTGAGAAACAGGTAAACACCACTTGTGCTGCTCTGTCTTGAGCTCTGCATAGGAATGAGGAGGAAATCCGTAATTCCTGGAGCTAAAGAAGCTTCAGTGCTTTGCTCCTTTGCATCCGCTCCCAAGAGAGTTACAATGAGTGTCCAAGCCCGGCTGGTTTTATTGCTCAGCTCTGGGTCAGAGAGGTGCTTTTAAAACAACGTTGCTTCCACCTTCTCAAAGCTCACTGAATCTTTTGATGTAAAGAGATTGTGCTGCCTTTTCCTCTTAGCTCTCTCTGTATTTTGGTTTATGCATCTGCTGCTAAGGCCTGCCTTGTTCTTTTGCTGGAAATCCTTGACTTTGAAAGGTAAGACAAACACCCTGCTATGAAGGACAGCGAAGAAATCCGCATTGCTTTTCTGGTGCTTCGGTAGGTAGAACTGACCTAGATATCACAAACAGCAGGAGGAGGGAAATGCAAATACCTCTGCCTCTATATAAAATTATTCAACGTGACAGAAAACTAAGGGATCTGAAAGGTGAGGGACGATTTATAAGGGCAGATGTGGGAATATTCTTTCCACTTCCCCAGCTGTGGATTTCTGATGTGTACAGCCGTGCCCTCTTTTTCACTGTTTGAACTGCTATCTCTACAGCACAAGTCCCCTGACTTCATTTTCCTCCTAAAATCTTTGCTTCAGCTGGCTGTTTCTTATTAAGCTTCCCCCAGAGATATATGAATTTTTAAGGTATTAAAATAAAGAAAGGAAACCTAAAAGAGGCCATCTATCTGTGCACAGGGATGTGTGTGGCAAAGCCCCATCTCAAAAATTATCTTTCCTTTCTCCTTTTGTTTTTTAATGTTTGCATAGAAAAAAATCCTTTCCCATTTAAGAGGTCTATAGCTCTGAATAAATGTTGCAATTATGCTTCTCAAAAGCAGATAAGTGACAGGTGAAAAAAAATTAAACTCACTTAGGCAAGGCAAGTTCAGAATATCTGAACTGATTACTTCAGTGAGTCCTCCTTTTAGTTTGAAAGTCCAGAAATTGTGATCATTGGAGTTTTTCCTGCTTTTTTTCAATGCACTGTAATTAAGCTCCAATTTGTGACGTCTCTCAAGTCAGCTAGGTTTTTCACTTATATCTCTGCTAAAAGGATGTAGCCAGCGCTGTGCAGTTGGTCAGCAAGAGAGATTATCCGTAGCTTTGCATCATTGGTACTAGTCAGCTGGAAACGTAGGAAAAACCCTCGGGAATATGCGAGATACTCTGGTTTCCTCTCCAGAGGCCAGCACCAACACATCCTGCACAGGATTAAATCTTTGCAATACTTTTAAGTGGTTCAAGTTCATGCACCAAAGAACACTTCTATTTCAGGGCCACTGCTGGGACAATTACAACAGCTCCAAGGGAGTATTTCAATCATCCCCATCCACACGAGCTCTGCAGGAGTTATTTCGAGTCTGAACAGGCAGCGTGACCAGCCAGGTTTCCCAGCGCGGTGCTTCAATGCCCAAGCGACGGTGCCCAGGATGCCGTGAAAGTCTCTCCACTTTCCCTGTGACTCCCCTTTAGATGCAACCCCAGAGGGGCAAAGACGTTATTGTGCAAAACCTATGAGACCTTAAACAAAGGGTGCTATGTGAAGGCAACGTATAAATCACTGTCTAAACATCAACTGGAGGATAGATCTTGCTCTGATAAAGGAATAAAAACAGTTGCTGCTGAGCCTGTACCAGTTCCTTCTCCTGCCCCTTCTTAGTGCAAGTCACTGTGAATCAACATAGCAAAGCAGTTTAAAATAGCCTTTAATTATCTCTCAAGCACTTCCACTGTGCAATTTAGCCAAGGCACTGCGATTCTGCCTGTTTTCCTTTCCCATAATCTATTACCCATCAGTCTGGAGAGTTTTTTTTGCACCACTTCTCCATCACCTCTCCTCCTTCCCTCTTATTCCCTCTAGAATCAAAATTCCCAGAGGACTGTGACTATGCAGGACCTCTGAAGGCTGCACTCCCAAGAGTTCAAGGCAACACTGCATTCCTTTAAGACCAGCACTGAATTTAAACCTCTATTAATGGGTCAAGTGACTGATAAGTTCAGTTTACCACGCCAGCGGACAGGTTTGTGCCCTACGTTAACATCACAGGCAAAGCCATAATTCAACTCCCAGGCTCTGCTTCCACTTGTGAACTGAGACACGCTGTCACAGTTGTCCCAACAAGAAAAGTCTGACACACAGGACTGACTTCAATCAAAGTTTTTACAACCTTTACATAAAATATTAAGTATTTCAAACAAACCTATATATTTATAAGCTTAATTAGTCTACACCAGCATTCCATATCATCAACCTGTAGAATTTTTAAAATTATCTACAGGTGATACGTTTGATGCAAACCACTGTAACTTGATAATAAAAAGATTAGTTATAGAGCTATAAAAATGTTATGTCAGGTTTTTACAGTCGATCATTAATATTGTAAAATGCAGTTATGTTTTTATGCTTTGTTGGCTGACAAAAAACAACCAGAATCTGAAGGAGACCCTGAACTTTCTTTAATAGAGGTCTTAAATTGACCCATTCAGAGAAACATCTTAAAGGCTATAAAATACTCCTGCAGTTTACAGTACTTCTTATAAATAGGTTAGTAATCAGCAGAGACCTCAAAGTCAAAATAAACTGTCTCCATTGAGTTTGCAGTTGCTACAGTTCAAAAGAAAACAGGATCTGGCATCAGCAACAGAAACCCAATCTGTTACTTATTTTTTGTAATAAATTCAGAATGACATTCAACAGTTGGAAGTAAACCATGGTAAGCTCACTGAGTGGAGGTGTGCACTGGTGAGGAGGTGGATAGGTAGGTGCAGCATTCACCCAACAGCAGGAGGAAATGTGAACAGGCAGGTAACCAGTGGAAACTGTGATTTTTTTAAGGTTGTGTGGACACACTGACAAACACAAGGATTTGAACATACAGGAGCCCTCAGGAAAGCAAATTGGAATTAACTTTCAAAATTGTTTCCTTTGATGTATTAACCAGAACAGTGGCCAGCTTAAGTTCTGATTAGGAACAACCATACTGGAATTCATCTTATTGTCTTTGAAGGTGTATTTCACCAAATTTATTCAAAACCACTCAAAACTGTGATTAGGGAAACCCGTACAGGACTTCATTGGTGTAGTTAATCTACAGGTTTAACTATTTCGGACAAAGCCTGAGCATCTCCATTTAGTCAAGGGCTCATCAGCATGTCGTGCTGCTTCCCAGGTTGCCCAAATTGCTCTCGTCCCTTTTACATACCCATCTTTCAATTTACTTTTCCTAGAGCATCCATGGGAAACTTACAGAGCCTACGATCTGCATTTTTCTGCACTATTAATAGCAATGTGGTGGAGCGAGGAAAGACCTATTGATGCCCTGATGGATTGTGAGAAAAAAAGCCGCATTTTAAATCAGCTAATTACACATATTGTTTTATTTTGTTTTGCACTGCATGACGTCAGTATTCTCGATTTATTATTCACTGGAGGTTAAAACATCCAAATGGATTCTGCTTCCAGGCCTATAGTCCAAGATGTGATTTGGTTAAGCAAGATTGGCCAGATTTTCTCCTGGAAAAAATCCATTCAAAATCAGGAAAATTATTCATCCCAACAGATAGTTTGGCATGGGAATTGTACTTTTTTTTAAAGTAAATTAGCAGAGGCCTGTGTAAATCCAAGCAAATTTCCACTGACTATGAGTTTTAACATAAATTTAAAATAAAATCTCCATTTTTCCCAGGAGACTCCTCATTTTCATTTGCACCAAACCCCTAAAGATATTTATGATATGTAACCCAGCTGATGGTTGTTTTCCCAATCTCCTATTTTACAGAGTTCCCCGTATAACTCTAAGACTTCAAAATAGAGAGAGGCAGGCCTGAGGAAATGACATTTTCCTCATTATTGTATCCTATCCAGCTCAGAAGGAGGACTTTGAAAGTTGGAGAAACACGCATTTAACAGTGGGGAGCCTGCAGCAACTGTGCAGCTGGGATGGCTCAGAGAAGGCATGAGATGGGCACAGCACCAACACTTCGGAAGGCACGACACAGTGCTGGTGTCCGGTGACAGAATATCTGCAGAGCACTCAGGGAGGAGGACAAGGGGAAGTACAGGATTTAATAACTTGATAAGTCTTTGTATTAGGCAGGGATTGGAGCAGGGTATTGTGGAATCAAATCCTGAAGCAGTGTCAGGAAGCTGTTACACTCCGAGAAAATCCTTCCAATCCCTTAAGTCAGAAGATCCTGTGATTTATTTTACCCCCTGGTTTTGAGCTAATTCAAAGTTTCAGAGGGAGGAAATTGTGAGGACTGGATTAAGCACCATACTTGGCTTTTCCTCTTAAACCACAAGAATCAGATGGTCAACATACAAGCGCTTTCTAGTCAGAGCTACCTGCAGGTTCAAAATGCTGGTAATTGCTGAGTCTGAACAGTTGATAAAAAACAAACATTTACTTTGAACAAAAAAATAAAAAAGTCTTTATCTTGAGGATTCCAGGAACAGAGCCAGAACTTCATGGCTTAATAGATTTCACAAGTCAGCCCCATCAAGGAAGAAGAAGTTATTATACCTGAATTATCACACTAAGAGATCTTGCAGTAATCTCTACCAGAAAAAACTCACAAAACTAAAGGACAGTTAATATCTGTTCAGTTCCAGGGACTGAAACACCTACCTTTGTGCACGGTGTATGGAATAGGAAAGCATTGTGCCATCAATGCCACAGAAGAGGAAGTCTTGCAGCTACCATCCTGTCACACGCATCCCAAGCACTGAGCACGAGAGGACTGAAATCCTCCACGCCTGCTGCCACCATCACCTGACATTTGTCGCAGATAAGATCTGAAGACAGAAGATCCAAAATGCAGTTGAGACCCAGAGGACCGCAATCACCCGAATAGTGTTACAAAGCAGGAACAAACTCATGATGCACGGTCAGAAGATGCACTGATAAACGCCAAGTCTGGCTGTACACATTCCATGGGTATTGCATACATGAACACACAAACCTGCTGTCATATTTAAAAAAATCAATAAGCTAAGCTTACACCCTGCTTTATCTGCCTTTACTGTTGGAAGGACATGATACAAATACAACTGCTCAAGAGAGAAACTTCTGTGTATATGACAGTGAATTATTATTGGTCATTTCACAAAACATATCCTAATGGCATCGATAAGATCAATTCATATCTTCTCCTGGTGCCTATGCCAGTCTGTCTGCAGTAGATTGGCGTCTGAAATGAAGGGGGATATCCAGAATAACACATCCAAACTAAAAACTCAATTTTTTCTATTTCTCATAGAGCTACTCTTAAAAGAAAAGCTCTGATAGTTCATATTTCATGTCCCTACTCCTTTTTTTTTTTTTTTGCTAGCTTTCGTGTTTCTTGAGATAAGCGCTTTTTGTCATTCTCCTTAGAAAGAATTACATGTGGTAAATACAGTCAGTGTGCTCTGATCTTGGCTGGGAGAAAGCTTCTTGGCCTGGTTAAAAAAAAACCAAACAACAAAACCAGAACCCGCCCCCTACTTTTTAAAAGCTTGTACTTTAAGATTTAAGGTGAATATAAACAGCAGGCTGGCTCCTAGTCTTAAGCTTTATTGCAGTGCAGACATGGCTGAAATTATCTTTAGAAATGAGATTTTGGTTCCTGAGCTCCTTTAAAAAATGTTACTTCCTTGCCCGCGAGCAATATATCTGCTTCAGTGATGGAGATGTTTTATAATAAATCTGTGCGAAAGGACGGAGCTGTTCAGGAAGCTGAGGCTGGGCTGGTTCACTCTTGGGGCTAATCAGGGAAGTCATCCCAGAAGTTAAGTCCTAAAAACACTTTGCAAATGAGATGTTTACAAACAGTAATGAAAATTTGTGATGTTTACTCACCTCCCTTTGCAGAGGAGGAGGCTCAGGCATGAGAGGGCTGTCATTTCTGATTACCCAGAAAGGGCCTGCAAGAGCTCCGGCTCTTCTGCACCTGCTTTAACCACTTCGACCAAGCCGTGGACAGTCTAACACAAACAAATAAAAGGATATATCAGCTTCCTTCATTTCTCGTACTGTGCAGAAGGCACAGCACTAGTTTTCCATACTCCTTGGATTATGCCTATGGGAAATACCTTCATAAATCTTTTCAAGCTCAGTCTGTTAATTGCTGCCCCTTTAATTCAGCATTTCTGCAGCATTTAGTGTCACCTTTCCATAGTGTGCTCTTTTTAATGCTAATTAGCTTCACGTATAAATCTCCCTCCCACTCTGTTTTGTTTTGTTTTATTTTCCAGGACATCAGTCTATCAGTATTCCATTCCCTTGGATTTTTACAAAGCACAAATTCATGTGCATGAAAGTACTTCCAGTATTCCACTGGAAAAGTTATTTACCATTGTACCCAAGAGTGACAGTCTTTTCTTATTCTCAAAACACAGGCATGAAACACCCCTGAGTCTGCCTCTGCCACAGCAGAACATATGCCACTTTTAATCAAACTAACTGCTTCTCTGTTTATTAATCTAAACTCCCAAACTGATCTAGGGATGAGAGGGAGGAAATTAAAAAAAAAAATAAAATGAAAGAAAGAAAAGCTTGACAGCAAGTCTACTGTCTCATCTAATAAAATTGCAGTAAGCTGCCCAATCAAACATCTCTGAACAACAGCAATCACTCAGGATTCCGGGGGGAAGATGACCTCTGCCTACCGCCTCCAAGGGATGACTGGTGACACTGGCTCTGTGGCTTTCTGAAGATGGAGGTGGCTGCTTTTAGACTTTGCTTCATGCTGTTAATTCTGCCTCTTTGGCTCACGAATTTGCTTTCAGCAGGTCCTTTCAAAGCTGCTGCTTAATTCTACTTGCAGCTAAAGGTAGCTGAGTTTTCAGAGAGACAAAACTAGCATTTCAAGGAGCCCTTGGAGAGGGAGCACAGGACACATGGGAGAAACCTGCTGAAAATGAGCTAAGATTCTTGTTCAAATATTATGTGCAGTTCCAGACTGTTCACTGCAATCCATGTGCCTGTGTTAAAGAGGTGGGCTTCAGTTGGCAAATGTCTGCAATTTGTGTTGTTTTAACAAACTCACTTATGTCTTTTCCAAGCTTTGACCGGGACCACATTCTCCAGGAGCAGGGTGGAAATGTTTACAATGCCCTAAAATTGTGATTGATCTTCCCTGTCACTGTCTGTTAGGTTCCTGCAATGGTTCAGGATGTTACAGACTGAGGCATTAACAGCTGTACGTGCTCATTAAAAGCTCTGGGCCCCATGCTGGAACCAACATAAGGGAACAGCGTGTAGCACCACATCGACACCTATTTAGTTTTACAGTCCTATCAGACCTACCCAGTACAATGGTGCATCCCAACAGAATGAACTGAAATGTCTCCTTGAGTTAATGCTTATCGCTGTGCTCTGAGCTCACCTTGCAAGAAAGCACCATTCAACCAACCGAGCCGGGCTGCTTGGCATGCTAACACACTCTGTTATTCTACACATCACTTCAGAGAGGTTGCACACAGCTGGCTGGGTGTAGGCAGCTGCCGGGAAAACTTCACTGTTGAAGAGAAGGATTTGCAGTGGTTTCTGAGTTAGGAGCACGAGAAGAATAAAGTGCATCCCTGGGCATCCCTTGCAAGGTATGGGGAGATCTTCATGGTCCCAGACAGCAAGGTACTGACTGATCGGCAGGGACATCTCTGAGTTTTGTAGTTCATGAGCAGTAAGAGATTACAATGATTAACAAGGACGCTGGAGCTGTTCATAGCGTGAACTCACACCCTTGGACAGTGAGAAATTGTCATGATTAGCTAGTCAGAATGATTAAAATTTCACAGGGTGAACTCAGACCTACGGACAGGAGGATGTAATGATTAAGTGGGTCGTGTCCACCACCTCATCAGGGGGAGGCTCAGATTCATGGGCAGCAAGATGGTTATTAACATGGCGACATCAATAGTTATTAACCTGGCTGCATCAGCGTTGTTCACAGAATGAACTTCGCTTCATGGGGGGACACGGGGAGAAAACGATTAACAAAAGAATTTAGCAGCGCTCTCAGGATGAATTAAGATATATGGACAGAAACAGGATTAATACAAATACATCACCGTTGACCGCAATGTGACCAGACTCAGAGACAGAAGACTCAGATTAACACAGTCTCGTCATGTCAACTTGTTAGATGGCTCCGCATTAGGAGGGCTTGGGCAGTGGCTGTGCTTCCAGAATTCAAGGTTAAATGTTACCCGACTTGGCAATAGGTGAAATCAAGCCAAAAGGGGAAGCAATTATCTAGTCTAGACAGACCCTCACATCTGTACAAATGTTTTGATGTCTGCTGGCTGGTGCCAAATCCATCAATTAGTTTGCAGAGAAGCAACATTAGAAACCATGTCATTTGTCTGTTCTCCAAAGCAAGGAGAAGCTTATGGGTTTTCATACAGGATAAGGCAAACTCAAGATTCAAGACAACTTTCAATACTTTTCAGGCTTCTTGTGTTAGCACAGAGGCAACGAGTAAGAGCCACATATACACAGTCTTTATAATTCCATATGATAAACCATGGCACGAAACGTCCAGTAGCTACAGAGGCCACCGTAGGTGCACAATATCCACATTCAGCTACTGATAAAACTGATTAAACTGGTAACCTTACAGATTAACGTTGTCTTTTCACAGGACAGATATGGCAACAGAATTGACTACCATCCAGCTGGGTTCTGCAGCTTAGAGACACTGTCATAGCTGGGATTTCGGGAGAACGAGAGCTGCTCCTAAATACCCAGAAACTGATTTTCCTAAACAATGTCTTTTGGCCACTGTGACTACAAGTCAGACTCTTATTTCACTGTTTCAGCCAATTGTGTAGCAAATTGCTTCCTAAGGCCTGCAAATGGCCTACCTACCCTTACTTAAGAATAGAGGACAATTATCTCAGAAGTGGAAAACTATTATACACTCCTGTTTTGAGACCAGAAAGAGAGCTAAGAAAACAAAGTCAGTAGGGGATTGAAGTGTCAGGAAAAGCTGTCTCCTATGGGTTGGGTACGACGCAATTCTGTGTACAAACAGCTAGCTAATTATTTCTTACTGCATATCAGCTAAGGCTGACCTGATTAAAATCATAAATCAGCCAATGCCTCTGTTTTTATGCTGTAAGAATCCATGTCTGTGTTTGCATATTAATTAAGATATGCTAAGTAACCAAAAACATTTGCTAGGAAAAAGAAAATAGATCATAACCTGACATTAACAAACACAGGAGCACGGCACACCAACTTTTCAAAAAACTTCCTCTGTTTACACTGTACCTTTTGAAATTATGAGCAGTTTACAACCACCTGTGATTTCCTTCCATCAGGTTTTACGGGGAAATATCTGTGTCATCTGTATCCCACAACTTGTTTCCACTTGGTGGGAAAAAAGCATGCGAGCTACTGTCAGGCTAGAAAGCTGCATAACTTTATAAGCTGCAGCATATTTTTTGGCTGTTCTTCCACATGTACCATGCAATATCAGATTAATGTCACTGTTCAGCAAAGCTTAGAGTATTGATGCTGAAACATTAAAGCCATTTCATCAATACCAGGTTTGGAGAGAGGTCATTTATGGTCATTAGAATAGAAGAGCATTTATTCTGGACATCAAAGAAATCCCCATGGGTCCTAGAGATCATGCTGCAATCCCCATAATGCCATTAATATAATGGCCTCTTTCTTCTTTATTAGAATTTTATGGCTAAGTAGGATGTAAGGAAAACTATCAAGTCAGTGGAGTCCAGCACCCTACAGTCACTCTTGTCACAGAGTCCATATGTTGTTCTCTGTTGATTTTCCTGGGTGAGAAACAAGGTTCATTAACCGATAGCACTGGGCCTTTTCTCTTAGCAGCTACAGGATGCTACGGGGCTAATATCTCCTGCAGGATGCTCAAATACCCTGCCCCAGTTACAGTGTACAAAACAGCTGCAAATGCCCTACTTTCTTTTATCGACACGTTATGCTAATTTAACAAGGAGTAAAACTTCTGGTTTGGGGCATTATTTCCCCATATTTTTTTGAGCCAGAGCTCGGAGGAATGAAGCCAGAATCACGTCTCCATCAGAGACATCAGAGGCTGCAGCCTCATTGCAAGGTGTCAAAATGTTTCTTATCAGGAATTCAGAAGCATCCTTTGCCTACTTGAAGGCTTGGAGTGAAAGACCTACTGCCACCCACAGCCTAAACATGGACATTTTAGTCTTAATCCTCTTTTGGCCACATTTTTACAACAACCCAGAAATATCACTAGACCTCTTGGACTCTTCCTCTTCTCTGCCTCCCACAGCAACAGGTGAAATCACAGTGGCAACTAAGCCACGCAAAACTGCCAGCCGACTGGGTTGTGCTCCAGGGCCCGTTCACTGTGAGACACCCCAAACAGATTTATGCAAAACGTTGTGCTAATTTAGGCAGGAGGTATATATGCTGCATCTGTCTGTCTGCAAGCAAGCAAGAGGAGTTGCTACATTTGGATGATGCTGCTGCAAAAGCAATACCACAAAGACAGATGGGTTGAGCCAGCAGCGAGTATCTAATCCCAAAAAGCAATGATTTCCCAATGAAAAGCCAAGCACCCACCCTCTGGATGGAATAACCTGCCGAGATTCTGCTGGCGGTCGTCGCAGCACACAGTCGCTGTGATAACACTCTCCTGCAGGGCAATTTCGGACTG
This sequence comes from Neomorphus geoffroyi, assembly GCA_033558235.1. NCBI lineage: Eukaryota > Metazoa > Chordata > Aves > Cuculiformes > Neomorphidae > Neomorphus > Neomorphus geoffroyi. Next base: position 58,253,938 of record JAUMJM010000020.1, read on the forward strand.
ATTAATGACATCGCCTCTGCACAGGGTGAGGATCTTTGTTTAGCAATGGGCTTGATTTCGTCCAGAGATTTGAGATAGAAAAAGGCCAATAAACATCAACAGTAATAAATTTCACATTTGGAACGCAGCTGTTTCTGTTATAGCAAAATGTCTTGTAAGACAAGTCCAAACAAAAGGACTTCATCAAAGGAAATACCATTGTCTGTTATGTACAGATATAAAATTAGCACCTTGAAGAAAGCTTTACTCATAAAATAAAAGTGTTTAAATCTTATAAATTCCTTAATGCTTTTCCCACTAGCATAGGCCCTTAAATTGCCCTGCAGAGAGCACTATTTCTGTTCTTCAATTCCTGCCTTTAAAAGTTCCACTAAGGCAAGCAAGGAACAGACCCATTCCAAACAACCCAATAAAAATGGCAGATAAAATATCAGACACACTCCTGTAGCAAGTTAAGAAACCTGCAATCTGCTCAAGGACATTTGGTGCACAGTGGAAAAAAAAAAACAGATAGAGAAAGAAAAAGAGGCAGGCTAAATTCTTTAGCTAATTAGTTACTGTGAATTATTTACTCAGACTCAGTTAATTAAGAAACACTTTTAACGTGAATATTTTTCTGTCCCTTAACCCTGAAAATTAAGCTATATTTGACATTTTCCTGAAGGCACAATTCTGAGGTGGGTGTTTACGGAGCTAAGTCCTACGGCTGGTGTTTCTGTCTGGCCAGATGCGAGCTGGCTCTGCGATAAAAACTGATTAACTACAGTAGAGTAGCAATGAGGCTGAGCTAAGGTTGTTAGAGTCCCAAACATAGGTGCAGACCCAAATAAAGTCCTGCTTGGGTGAGTCTTGCCACGTTCAAGATCAGAGCTGGTTTGCACCTGAGGAGGTCATAGGCAGGGAGATAAACCTGAATCTGGTGGGTTAAAGGCATCCAAAGTTTCTAAGAGGAGGAAATGCTTTGTTAAACGTGATGAGTAATATCTTGGGCACCTACTCCTTGCTTAGAGCTGTGAATTGCTCTTGTGGTACAGATTAACTACAGCCCAGCAGCCAACGACCTAGACTGAAAGCAATTGTACCAATTTTTTGCAGTAATTTAACATCCTAGTAGGAATGATTTGCACATCGCGATAAGGTGGCATCATTTCTAAACTATGGATTGTTGCTTCTGCCAAGTTTTCTCCTCCTCATGCTTTTCCACCATGTGATTCTCATACAGTGATAGCACTTTATCACTTAGAGAACAACATTGTAAATTTTTGTTCAAAACTTCCCACAGAAAGAAAAATACATTATTTTATTAATATATTCTGAAAATATTGGTCTGACTAAGCTGAGCATGTCTCATGGCTGCAGCGTGGATCCTATTGATCTCTGTTTTTCCACGCAGATAACATACGCCATGGACTTCACACACGTGAAAAAAAGCAGAGCTCTTAAACCTTTGGAGCAAGATCCAAAAGCCTCTGTCCCTCTGCTACTAAGGGAGTTTGCTCTGATTTGGCTAGGGAGTGAATGCTTTTGGTCTTACTCAGAAGCCAGAAGCTCACTGCAAATACTGCATATGATAAGTTATGTGGCCTGAATTTTACATCTGGTGTGAACAGATGAACATCACAGTCCCTTCTGGATGAAAAAAATCTATTCAAGGATGAAAAGCTGCATTATTTTATAGCATTTTACGTTTTGGTTTTATGAGTCACTGAAGAAAGTTGCATAGCCAGTATCTGAACTAGCTTTAAGATATTTAAAAACCAATTTTCCTTGAACATCTCCCCTTGGTGGCCCACTAGTATGTCACTTTGGTACATCTACTTGTACCTGCCAGAAGCAAATAATCTTGGTTGTCAGATTAATTGAATAATGCACATTGCAATCAATTTTTCATAATTCCTGATTTATACTGTAATTTATATAAATGTTGTATGACTCCCTGGGACTTCCAGCATGGAATGCGGAATGTAAGGGTCACAACGGTACAAACTGACAATGCCTAAAATCATTATGAATTTCAAAATCTGATTTCAGTGATGGTTTTGGATGAATATTTACTTCATAGAATACCAGGTTGGAAGGGATCTCAAGGTTCACCTGGACCAAACTTTCTTAGCAAAAGCAAAGCCTAGCCAAGATGGTCTTATCCAGCTGAATCTTGAAATTGTCCTATATTGGAGAATCCACCACTTCTCTGGGGAGTTTATTCCAGTGACTGATTATTCTAATTGGGAAAAATCTTCCTCTTGTGTCCAATCAGATTCTCCTCAGGGAGTCCCCGTCATCTTTGTAGCCACCCTTTAAATAATGGAACACAGTGATAAGGTCTCACATTCCTTTGTTAGGCCTGAACAAACCCAATTTTCTCAATCTTCTCTCATACAGCAGTCCTCCCAGTCCTTTGCTCACCTTTGTGGCTCTTCTCTCGACCATCTCCAGCCCATCCACAATTTTTGTATAGCAGGGACCAAAACTGAACACAATATTCCAGGTGTGGCCTGACAAGTGCTGAGTAGAGTGGGATAATGACTTCTTTATCTCTGCTGGTGGTGCCCTTGTTGATGCAACCCAGCACTATTTGGCTTGCTTTACCACAGCAGCACACGGTTCACGAGCCTTGAGCTGCTTGTCCTCCAGGACACCCACAGAGGTCCCTTTCCGCAGAGCTGCTCCCCAGCCGAGTAGATGCCAGCCTGTGCTGTGCTACTGGCTTATATCTTCCCAGGAGTAAGTCCTTGTTGAATTTCATAAGATGCTTGTTAGCCCACTCTTCCAGCCTATCCAGGTTTTCCTATAGGGTGGCTCTCCCTTCAGCAGTGTCCATTTCCACACTTAATTTGGTATCAGCAGCAAACTTCATCATTGTTCAGATCACGTACGAAAATATTAAACAGCATTGGGCCAAATATCAATCCCTGGGGGACCACACTTGCGACAGGGCTCCAGTTTGAAAAGGAGATATTTACTACCACACTCTAGGTATATCCTGTCAGCCAGTTGCCAACTTTATGCATGGGAACTGCTTTTCTAGACTGTAACACATCAGTTTCTATAGTAGGAGATTGTGGGAAACCATACTGAAAGCCTCGAAGAAATCCTTGTATGTAATCCACCGGATGCTACCTGGATGTCATTTCATTAATAAAGCTTGAGCACAGGAACATTTACAGAAAATAAACACAAAAGAACGACAATAACAGCTGAATCAAAATTCATCACTGCTTTCAAACAAACTTTAAACAATGTTTTGTACTTTTAGAGCTTATGCTGCTGTAATAGGGATTTGTGGCTCTTCATAGCTGTGTCACACAGCTTAACACAGGGTCAAACTGGTAGTCTAAGACCTAACACAATTTATATTCATGCATAATCTTTGCAAAAATATTTGCTTTTGTCATGTTTTGTAGAAGACAAGAGGATGGAAGAAATTACTTGTCCCTGGCAAAAATAGTTTGTCTCAGTGGGGATGATGTTAATCGCTAGATAGCATAATGCCTTTCATAACTTTCAAATTAAATATTAAGCATTTTAACAACACTTTGGCTATTCTGTCACAACCACCCTACTGCAGGTCATGGTAGGGCATCTGTATTCAAATATTGCCTGCTGTTTATTGCTGATCATCCCCTAAAAGACTGATTACTGCATTAAACTCGAACATAAAACTACTGGTATTGCTTTACAATCTGCACAGCTGGGGAAATTAATCTATTCTGGTTTATGATGAAGGGAAACTAGGAGCTATAACAGAGCCATAAAGAGACTTTGTGGTGGACAATGTAAAAAGATGGTATTTTCCCGTTTTGCTTCCACCTAAATGTACTAATTCTAAACGCGTGCCCCATTCTGTCTTTTGTCCCAGGTTTCCCTTTGTGGCAAGTAAAATACACAAGAAAACTGAGTTATCTTAATAGACAGCACCACATAGAAAGTGCTAAACACCTTTTTTTCCATTTGTTTGCTATTCCCTTATAGTTCTTATTTTGTCCTTATCATTATACTATTTAAGCATTAAATAGTATAATTAAGCAATAATTAAATTAAGCAACACACAAAATAATACAAGTTTGATCACATATATTTTATACTGCTAAACAACTCAATACAAGGATGAATAAGTGTCTTCTGAAGATGCTTAAGCTAAGGCTTATGAATTATCATTGCAACAAGTGCTATCCATTAAACATTTTCCTTTCACTGTGGGCTCCCATTTAAGAATTGAAATGCTGATGCAGAGACCTGTACACTATGCTTCAGTCTGATGTAATTACCAGCCAGAATTTCCAAAGTGACAGGCCATACCTGATATGCAGCTTTCTTCTACTTAAAATCTCCCTTATTCAGAAAAACACCTAAATATTCATATGCTCACACACTCCCTCTTTCTTTTGTTGGCAATTTATTACCCATTTGCATCTACTACAGTTTTTAACATGGTCACTGGACCAATAGTACTTCCTCGTTCCTTCAAATTAGCAATAACTCCTATACTGGACTCAAAATCCATTCTATCATAAGCAGCTCATCTTTTCTCCATGTTTTCTGCATATTTGTGCCTGAGATGATATATGAACAGTGTATGTTAACCAAGGGCTACTCCTAACGGCCTTTAAAACCACCCTGAATTTAAGCAGCAGTCTGTGTCAGTAAGCATTAAGCAAATCACAGCCTTTACCCTTGGAATAAAAGGAAAATAAAATTTTCCTTACTAACTTCGTGCTTGTACTCCAAGATTGTGACACAAGAAAGCACAAATCTACCAGAGCCACAAAAGATCTTGCTCAAGATTCTTTTATTTAGATTTACTAAAGATATCATTAAGTAGGCAAATTACTTTGATTCCCCTAAGAAACTGTAATAAATAGTGTATCAGGAGTAAAAAAAACTAACTGCCAAAATTTGGTAGGAATTTTATTTTGGTGGGAATAAATGGCTGGTTTATTGCCTTAAAAATAAATGCACAGACTGTTAAACATCCGAAGTTTTTGTAGCAAGAGATCTAATAGTAAGGAAGAATGAAAAATGATTTCTCTCTACTGGATACACGCTAGACACAAATCTAAGAAACGGTGCTTGTGTCTTCAAGGAGTGTTGAAGATCGTATTTTCTTTCACTCGTGTGCTTATAGAATGATTAAATGCCTACACAAACAGCAAGTAAGCTTTGTCCAGTGCAAAAAAAGGCAAGATGTAAATTCTCTTTGCATCATGCTATGTTGCAGAACTTGCAGAACCTCAGCCCTGACCACTGTCATGTCCTTTCTGTTCCAATCCCATACCATCCTGTTGTTTTAAGAATACACCTCCAGTCAGCCTGGAACAAGTAGATGTAATCTGAACCTGGCTTCATGCTTTCCTGTACCAGACTGCAATGTTCAAGGGCTGCCCGGAGCTCAGGGGTGATGGCTGGAGAGACAGAGGTGGGCTGTGATCTGGATGTGAGCTGAGTTTGCATCCAGTGTTTGCAGTGAGTCTCGTGAAGCAGGTGCTTGAAGGACACTTCCTGAAGGACGCTTTAGAAACTCCTTCACATCTCCTTCTCCTTCCAGGCAAACTACCGCCTGCAGCTCAACAGCTTGGGCAAACTCATAGTACCTTTTCCATCAGCCGTGGAAGCAGAAGCAGACTTCAAGAGCTGGAGGTGCTTACGGCCAGTTGGCAATTAGTTTGAAACAGATCCTGTAAATCTGTTGTTTTAAAGTTTGGTAGCTAATTTGCATCCAGAGGCTATAATATCCCTGATCACAGTATTGTGACAGTTTCCTCTTAAAATCCCTGAAGCTTTAATTGAAAATAATCAGCGGTGGAAGTTGTTCTAACAGTCCACATTCACTGACGTAAACAAACACAAGACTTGAAAGCTGTGAATGCTTCTGTTTGCATCTGTGGCTCTTTCACCAAAGGCATGTTGTTGATTTCATTTATTCTAAACGCAGCATAAATGAATACTTAATTTGGAAGCCTATAAATAATGAGCATGCTCAATTACAGCAGCAGCATCTACAAGCAGGCTTGAAATTATGTTCCTGAGTCACTAATGCTATTAAGAATTTCTGGATGCTAAGCCCCAGATACACACACTCAGAAGTTCACAGAGAACTGTGTTCCACCCACTTTGGGACAGCCCCCACTGTAGCTCAGGCACTAATAGCTCTCAACAGCACAAAGCCTCTTTATGAATTATCCTCAATTACTACAATAATCCTTCATTGGTTCCCAGCAATGATGTTAAACGCAAGGTGAATTTAGTGCAATAGAAAGTGGCAAAGGAAGAGTGATGCCTTTATCAATTTTCTTACTCTTGCCAGGACATGGCAGAGATCTGGGGGGTATTTGGCCAATTTAAAATATTTTGCATGATCAATAACAGTGAGAAATGCACAGCTTGTTACTGGTGTCCTGAGTGACAGGCGCCTCAAACACATTCCCTTCCCAACATCTTTCTCAGGAAGAGACAAGTGGTTCTGGCACACTGTCAGAGACAGGCAGGCACATAGCCGAGACGAGATTCACATCCTTTTCTCTTTGCAGTCTCTCTGGATCCGTGGGATGACAGGATGCCATGTACAGAAACCAAGAAGCCTTGATGCATAGGGCAGGACCAATGTGTACCTCTCAGCTCGTAGCCTCTCTTTGATTTCTACCAGATTTCATCTTTCCTCTTTGCAAAGCTGCACAATTAGATGTGACTCCTCAGCAGAGACAATTGTACCACCAGCCCATTTGCCTACGCTCTGATATCTACTAAAACGCTTGGAAGTTGACCTCGTGCTGCTGAGCTCCATGACTGACCATTTCCTCAATCCAAGCCAGCGGCTGACTTCCCGCTCACCAAAAGGAGACTGGCACCAAAGAGAGGAACGGGACATGCTCCCAGCAAGCTGCAACAGCATCAGCTGTCTCCAAATCCAACTGGAATCAGGCAAGGGTGTTTTCAGAAAGTACAATTATTCAGCCATGTTGAGGAGGGGACAGACAGAGGGAATGGGACCACAGCAGAGCTCAGCACGACTCTCCAGTGGTAGCATACACGGCAGAGGGCATTTCTTGAAAGATGCAAATTCCTCTATTGCTGGTAACTGCTTGGCATTCTGAGAGGCTTCTGCTGAGAAGCTTCTTGGATTTTAAGGTGGAATTGTCACAATGTTGTGAACAGGGATATTATCTGTGCATACCATGGCAGGAGATGGAGGACACAGAGATCCTGTGCTCTAACAGGTCCTTTCTCCTGCAGGTGTAATTTCTACAACACCAAGTACAGTTTCTAAATATAGTGTACAAACTCACTTCCATCTAATAGGGCAGCAGAGTTTTTTTCCTCCTCTTGCCACAAGCCTAGCCCTAGGCCAGCTACTGCAGGCAGGGCAGCTGTCACATTTCAGCCAGGTCTCCAGCTACCTTTGCTTCCAAGAGATTGCCAATAGCACAGGGGAGACGCTGTTAAGATTGTTCCCTTTTCTTCTTCCTGCCCTTAATCCCAAAAGCAGGTCAGCCAGCTTTCCTGCCAAAGACTTAATTGCACTTTCTCAGAATTGGATGCACTTCAGCCCTGCCAGTATCTCCATTCCTTGCCACACTGTTTAATGCTAAACACAAATCTCTTCTTCGTTGCTTTTTCCTCATCCCTCGACCTCTCTCTATTTTCCCCTCTTGCAATGAGATAGTAAACAGATATTTACTTGTACGCCTGATTTTAAAGTTTGCCATCTACTTTTTAACACACCATTAGCAGCTTATAATTATTTTAGGAAGGATAGGAAAACGCTTCCTTTTTCTTCTACGGACACACACAATCACCTCCTGCTGCTCAGAACTCACCCACTGCCCAGAGACCCACAGCACAGCAGATGCCAGATGGCACCCAGGCCTTGTATAAAAACCACCAAGTTTTGTTTAAGAAGGTAAAACTAATGACTTCCCCTTGACATTTAAAGACCATCATGGGGACGTGTCAGAGGAGAGGAGAAAGCACAGCAGGCCTGTGATGTGTCATAGCATGTACAGATATATAAATATACATACCTACAAGGGATTTTCTCTCCCATCTTGGAATATCTTACATATCCTTTCAGGAGCTGAAGGGCAGAGGTGAAAATCCTTCTCTCCAATACCTTATCCCCTTTGGCTAAGCACCTTTGTGTTTCAGGACATAGTAGGTGAAGACAAGCGAAAGTCAATTTGTTATCTAAAGGAGATAGGAAGGCAGACAGGCAAATAAAACAGAGGAGAGGTAAGACTAAGGAGTTGAATGAGACCCTTCTCCTCCCAGGACCGCCCAGGGGTGGACAGGCAGGGGGGAGTAAGCACAGAAAGCGCAACTCCGAAAGTCAAAAGGAATGACTGGAAATGAATGACGACCCTGCAGAACTGAAGAAATCACAGTAGACAGGACTGTCATATTTTATCTGTGCAGAGACTTTTAATTTTGGAGGATCTCTTGCCAGTCATGTTTTTAAAGACATTCCAAAAGAGCACTGCACTGACCTTGGAGCTCACTTACATGGAGCTCTCTCGAAACACCTCTGGAAAAAACAAAAATCTCACTGTTTCATAGTTTTGTGATATTGCCATATCAGAAAGGCAAGTCTAGGGTAACACTTAATGGTTACAGGTTTTCAAGCAGTCATTCAACTAAAATTTAATAGGACATTTATAGTCTCTAACATCAAATTAATGAAATGGCTTTAAATCTAAACCCTGGATGGTAAAAATTCCTCTCCATTCATATCTCTGGATCTGCTAGCCAGAATGCAGTGAAAAATATTTTTGATTATCTATACAAATCTCTTGTTACTTAAGAAATAAAGAAAGGTTTTGAAAACTCAAGGGCATTTACAACGATTTCTTGATGTTTAAGGAAGCGTGTAAACTGTGTTTTGTTCCACTGTATTTCCAGGTTCCTTAGGCTGACTTCTGACATTGGATCTCCTTTCCGTAGCAAGGGTCAGCCACTGGTCCCAAAAGTCATAATCTGCAGACAAGGAAGGTCAAAGGAGATGCAGAAGTTTCTACATAGTCCCAGTAACCCAACAGTCCACCTGAGAAGAAGTTTTGCAGTCTGGGGAGGGGTGGGGAAAGCCATGCCCACACTCTTAATGTAAAATCCTCAGCGTAACAAGGCGTTTCTCTATGCACATCCAGGATGCCCAAGTAAATGAGACAAAAGATGAATATGGATGTTGAAAATTTCTGTATAGGTGAAGCTACTTTGAATCCAGTAAGCTGAATGCTAGGCTTGGCATCACTAAAAACAATAACAAAATTCCCCTTTACTGGTTTTCTTTTGATGTGTGAAGCACGTAAGCAGGACCCAACTAAATTACCAGTATTAAAAGGAAAACAAAGGATAATTGCAATTCCGGGAAGCAATTGTGTGGTGCCATTCTTCAGCTGTGAACTGAGCACTCATAATTTTCATTGCCAACAATCCATAAAACTCACAGTCAAGCACTCGCTGTCCAGACGGCACAAGAAGTGTCAAGAAATGCTTTATGCTGTTGTTAACACACTACAAAAGGCTTGATCACAAGATTAAACTAGAGAACAGGCTGGCACTCTCTGGAAAGAAATTTGGATGAGACCATAGCAGTAGTGAGAAGAAGGGCTTTGATTTGTGTAGAATAGGATGGATTAAAAAGGGCATCTATGGACTGTGGTTCTCACAATCAAGGGATCCAGACAGACAGATGGACATAGCAGGAGCTGCCACTGATTGCTTCTAGCCAGTTGCCTGATAAAGGAGCTCCGGCTGTCAAAAATAGAAGAGATAGCAAAGGTCATGTTTCCCAGCACTCTGTTCAAGCCTTGTCCCTCAAATAGATGCAGTGCACTTTTCCTTGCTCATCTGTGATTTGAACAAGTATAGCCTGAGGACAACTTCAGCTCGTGCTTGGGTGCTTATAAGCCCAAGACACCGTAAGGGCAGACAGACATTTCTTGAGGATGCACGTGTGCTTTTCCTACAATCATCTCCTTTGTCTCTTCTGTATCTGGGAAGAAGAGAGAAGGTGCAGCCCTGCATCACATAATGCTTCCTCTTGGCCTGAGGAAATCCTAGCCATGAGTCGGCTTAACATTACAGGGGTGGTATCTAAGACGCACAACGCAATGGAGAACAAGGCTTCCAGCTGGAAGGACGTTGCCCTGGGCAAGTCAGCTAGGATGAAGCATGTTCAATGGGAAGGATTTAAAGGGAAGTGGTAAAGTGAGGACAGAATAACTGGGACAATGTCACCAATATTTTAGTGCTTTGCTCCAGGGAGAGAGCAGAGAATCCTTCTGATCAAACAAGAACCTTAAAATGTGAACAGGATGAAAAGATCCATCTTGGAGGCTACAAACCTCTTTAGATTCTCAAATCTGGTTAGAACCAAAAACCCACCAAGCTAGAACCAGAAGATGATGTACATCTTCCAGGAACTATTACCTTGATGTATCTAGAATAGACAAAAGAAACCCTATTAGATTTGAAAAATCTGAAACTCTCAGATAAAACATTTTTGAATGCTAAATGGAATTTGTGAAGCTCCACTGCCTTAACCTCCTCTAATAAGCTGCTCAATAAACTTTGCAAAAACATATTTTATGTACTGATAACATCTCAAAGTATGAAAGGTTTTACAGTTGTTCTGCAATCCGTTACCAGCTGGATTATGGTCCACTAATGCTGTTAGATTTCTGAGAGACAGAAGGCAGCTTTTCAACCATTTGTTATTTTAATGATGAGGAATCTCACCATAAGCCTTGTTAAAACTTCATTTAATCCATTACTAAAGAAACAAAGACATTTAGAAGCGAACATAAAAAAAACCTCAATCTATCAGAGCAGAAATTATAGGGTCTAGGGAAGCTTTAAAGGACCATCCATGGAATAAAATGGCCCTGCTAATTAAAGAACTGTATCTTTTCAGGTTTGACATTTAGGGACTGTCTTCAACGGAGACTGAACTACTCCGCATGATAGCACTTGTAATGACAAAGAGAAAAAGCGAGAACCTTTACAAAGTTATAACAGAATCACTCTATCTATTCCAACTATTACCTGAAAATTTGCAAAGGTGTTTTTTACTGGGTTTTCTTCCAAAACGTGTCAGAGGGAAAGAAGGTGCAATCTCTCTGCTCTTGGACTGTGGGGAAATTTGTCCTTGCAGAGATTACTTCCTTGATTTAGTAGTAGTCCTAGGAAAGAACCCAGTGAAAGGAAAACGTACTTCAGAAACTTGACTGTCCTGCTAGGGGAAGTGGGATGTGAAATCAGTTCAATGAATTTCCTCATCTACAAACCATGAAACTACAACCGCCTAATTTTTGCCAAGCCTGGGAACGTGATATCCAAGGCAAATGGGGGTAGCTTCACTCTTTTGCCACTGCTTTCTCTATCTGAAAATTAGCTCTTCTGATCTGGAAGAGGCCTTTCCATGGAGTCTTTTAAAGAGAAACAAACATGCCTTGGAATTCTTGGTCCTTCTCTAGCGTGTCTCATTCTGCTGTGTTGCCTCCTATGCACCAACTGAGAATATACACACAGTGGATAGAAATATGTCTTTTTATAATATTGAGAAAGCATCCAATGCAATATATTACCTGATTGAACATTTATTTTAGGGCTAATACATTAAAGGTAGCTGTCACAGCACTAGAAAATGGCCACTTCTGAGTGCACAAAAAAATTCATTTTCCAAAGGACTGAACAATAACTTCAGCCCTTCAATTACCCTTACAATTCTATACCTGCACAACAACAAGCCAAAAATTAGCAAGTTCAACAAGTCTAGTTCTGCATTTATAGATTCAAGTGAAATGTTTATCCACAAAAAAGGACCCTCCTTACTGAAAAGCACGCCAAAGTCCTATAATCTCAATTCTCCAAGTTTTACTGGAGCAATAATGCCATTTACAGCACAGCTTCTTATATTCCTAAGGGAAGAATAAGATATTCCAACTCCTGTGATTACTACCTTCACTAGTTCTAACAAAGTTCCCAATTGCTATTCCATGGTTTGGGTGGAAGTTCCCCTTCAGAGATTTTTACTTCAAGGGTTTTCGCAGAATTGAGGTTGTTAGCCAAGCCGCTCACTGAACTGGGAGAGAGGTCAGCACCCTCTGTCAATTCTTGATCCAATTTAAAGTAATAATAAGGAAAAGGGCATTATATGTGTGCTTCCCTATCTTTGTTTCAGGAAGATGGAAAACATCAGCTGAAGTTATATCTGTCTGGAAGATCCAAGCGCGAAGAAATTATAAATAAATAAATATGGATTTCATTTTGAATACAGTATATTAAATGTTAAATATGCAAATTCCATGTATGAAAAGAAATTATGCTGCTTCGAGTTCTTTTAAATGTTTGATGCAAAAATAGATTCTTTACGTCTCACAGTCTTCCAGAAGTTTACTAGATGTTCAGCTGTTTTAGGACCTCTTGTCTTCAGCTTGTGCAAACATGCTGTTTGTCTCCTTCCTTCCAGTAACTTTTGAAATAAGCTGTTTCACAAATAATTAACTTAAAACCTCCTTTCCCCCTAAAGCTTGTAAAATATTAATATTTGAAACCATTTTACATAATATCACTCTTGCAAGAAACTGCTGAAATGGTAAATTAAGTGCCATCTAGACTGGCTAAGGAGTTTTTGATAAGAGAGTGATTTTGAATGAAAAAATGGATACTTAATTCAAAGTCAATTAAAAATGGAATTATAAAGTATCTAGATGAGAATCACATAATGGATATCAGAACAAAGTCTATAAAGGAAAATCAAGCCTGAAATACTTCCAAAGGGTCAGCAAAGTCTTGAAAATCAACTTCACCAAAAACTTTTGCTTTTTTAAAGCCTTTCCTGCAGCTTTTCGTAAGACTTCATTAATGAACCTAAGCAGTCATGGACTCAGAAACAGGAATGAGTTCTGAATATTAACTAACATTCTAGTTTCTTAACTAATGTATAAGATTTAAGAAATGGGAATTTTACATTGTAATGTAATATTAACAGGAGTTATCTTAGACTTCTATAATAAGACTTTTTGGATCTAATTTCTAGAATACATGATTGTACAGATCAGATTCTGCTCTTTGTTTATCATAATAAAGAGAAATATTTTGTTAAGAAACTCAATCTGTTTACTCCCAAAATAATCAGGAATAAAATCTAACCCCAAGAGTTCAGCAGAAGATCAAACAAGACCAGTTGAAAGTAGGAAGCTCTTGTGAAACCATATATCACTTCTATGTGACAAAGCACTCAGGGTGACTGCGGAACAAGGTGTGCATATATGTAAATATTTTCTTTGAAACCATTGAAAACCATCTCAGAAAGCAGTTGAGGTTAGTAGTAACTGACCATTTCTCTTTCTATAAAATTGCATATTATATTTCCAAAGAATTCCATCATTACAGTCAATTAAGCATACCCAAAGATGCCCACCAACAGAGACCACCTGCTAGGAAGTGGAGAGGGATAAAAACACCCAGCTCCTCTTTGTTACTTAACTGATCTACAAATGTCAGATCAAGTCCTTGTTCTTACAGCTGATGGGAAGAAAAATGGTCTAAACTAATTTTCATTTAAATCTCTTAATGCACCACACCGGCTGTTTGTCACATCCTGACACGCTGTCATGTTGCTTTACGTTGTGATGTATTGTAACACAACACGAAGTGAACATATTTCATTCAGAGAATTGCACTAATGCCTTTAGACTCTTGAGGAGTAGACAGGCAGTTGTGTTATTTCTTAGCACCTGATCTATATTTATTAGAACAAGTGGAAACATAAAGCAAACTACTTAGATTGCTTTAAAAGCCTTCTGGAAATCCCCACCATGCTCGCCTTGTGCACTTTAGGGGTGCAGCACACCCACACTCATCCCTCTGAATGCAAAAAGCACTCAGCTAAACCAGGTAGGGCATCAACTCTCTGCAATGTTAAATCAAGCAATTTCTGTTTTGAAGAATCAAAAAATGAACTCTAGTGAAGAGTCTGTAAGGTTTCTAACTCGTCTTCCTTCCTGGAACACAAGATTCATTTTACTGGCACAAGCCTTTTTATGCACATGCAGTGGAAGGAGTTACTCGCAGTTATGATGACACCAGTACATAATGCTACAGAAGTAGTCGTATTTTCATTAAAAGAAACTTCAAGAGAAGTCCTGAAACTTCAAGGGGCCCATATTTTTTCAAGGATCCCCCCCAAAATACTTGAAGCCCAGGTGAACTTTATGCTTGAACTATCTACAATCCGTAAGATGACCAGAAGGGGCTGCCCTGCCTCTCTCCCTGCTCCCTCTGAGTAGCAGCTCCTACCCTTCATTTCTCCAGGGTTAACTCACACTGAATTGGATCAGTTTGCCGCCCTGATTAAAAGCTACACTTTTTTTTTGCAAGGCTCAGTTTTAGTTAGATCAATGGACAGATAAAATTCACTGTGAGACAGCACAAATGTTGAACCCATAGGAAAAGGAGGACATGCAGGGCTGGCAGCATGGGAAGGAAGAAGAATTACTCTTTCATGGCTATCTTCTGCAGAAACTGAAATTCATAAGCATGAGACTGAAATTACATGTACTCTATCCCCAAGCATTACCAAAGGAAAACACATGAACCATGCACATCATCTTCAACTTCATAAAGTGCAGTTGTGAACTATAGTTGAAATTTCAGTCAATCACTAATGTAGCCTTTTCCAGTTTCTGTGATTCAGTAACTGGACACAGCGCTCTTAAGCAAAAAGCTAACAAGTATTGAAAGAATACTCATTTACTCTTCCCCAAATGATATTTAAGACTCAAAAATAGGATCCTTAAAATATCCACTAAGCTTTGACCGTAGTCTGAGAAAGCCATAGTATGAACAACACTCCTTAATTTGTACAGCCCACAACAAGGCTTCCCACTTAATCAAGGAAGATTAATTACATAATAGCTAATTGATTAACTAGATCAGTTACACGTGGTCCAGGGATCTCTGGATCGTTAATGTTCACAGTTTCACTGAAGCAGACAACAACTTCCAGCCAGATACCAAGAAGATTTGCTTCCACAACCCTCCTCAGCCCTGCTAACAGCAATGTTTATGAAGGCTGCCAGTCAGCGGAAAGCTTCTTGAAGTGCTGGTTAAAACATACTGTGACTGTCCTGCTCCTAAAACCACTACAATAGAATCCAAAACAAGTGGATTAATTGTGCTGATTGATATAACACAATATAACTTTATATCTTGGAACCAATTTCAAGCAATACTGAAAGTGCTACTCCCCATGACTAATGAGCTGCTGACTAATCAGTGCATCCTGCTGGGCATGAGATCAGCAGGAAATGCTAAAGGGGGACCTATAAAGGCAAGAGGAGGAGCCTTGTCAATTAACTTCACAGAGAGCTAAGACTCAGGATATCCCTTCGCAAGAAGAGTGTATTTCACGGTCAAGATTTGCACCAGCGCAGTGGGGTAAAAGAGGTGACGTTATGGCAAAGCTTCCCAGCAGAACACATGTAACTTTCATTCACACAAATAATGCTAGAGGTGGGCTCAGGAGGGAGCAGAAAGCAATGTCATGGCCAAGTTTATCCTTTAAGTGTAGTCTCTATGTATCAGCATTCATTCAGCCGCGCTCCTGCCACGTGCTTACTGAAGTGTAGGAAGTCAAGCCCTACACCATGACCTCTCAGACCACTGCTTTACTAGGGCTGTCTGAAAACCGTAACAGCATAACCAGAAAAGTTACATGTATCTCCAAGACACAAAGGAAAGAATAACTCCACCTCTGCCTCAGCTACTCTTGCACAGTTGTCCCTTCCAATCCGGAAAGGCAGATTTCTTCAGCTGAGAACACTTGACAGAGCTGCCAGACACACCGACCATTCAGACTAGTAGTTCAGTGACATATTCTTGCCATCACCTGCAGAAATGCCGTTTCCCCAGCAGCAGCTGCAGGATTTGACTGTAGCTGACAGTAGACTGTAACATCTAAAGGACTTGTGCAGAGTGTCTGAATGCCTAAGGATTTCTGTCATGTGTCAGTGCCGCTTATGTTAAGAGATCCATTAGGAGTGCAATGATCTAAAGAAAGGTCAGCTGTCACAACTAATGCCAGAAGTGTCACCTTTGCTTAAAACTATTTTGCACCAAACTCCCTAGCTAACTAGATGGCGCTGATACCCTTGTCTTCAAGCCAAAGACGTGTTGCATTAGGTTGGCACACATGTACAGGTGTCATTTGCTGTAGCAACACGCGCGCTAAGCCTTTTTCAAATCGGTCTTATCAAAGTCCAATGGCAGTGTCACCAACCCTGACATTTCTTTTGGAAAGCATTTGGACTGATTTGGTCTTGCACCAGAGCAGTATTATCAGAGAGCTCTGCAGCTGAACCGACAGAGAAACACTGGAGGTGGTTTTTGAGTTTCTAGGTAAAAAAGAAGAAATCCAACTTCTCTGGCTCCCATTGCTGAGTCTCCCACGAGAAACAATAGCTCTGCCCTCACTCAGGACAGAGGAACAAGATGCAATAAGCTTAGCAAATTAAATCAGAAATAACTGCAAAAAAGTTAGCTGAGTTACAACACAGAAAACAGGATTAGAGACAAGGCAGAATCACCACAGTGGAATTACTGTTCTGGTGGATGGACTTGTATGCATAAGGTAATCCGATTCAGTCTGAAGCTCGCTTCTCTGGGACTACAACTCCTCTGAAAATCGCTCTGAGGTTTGGAAAGCGCTAATGCAGAATTCATTCATTCTCAGCTAGTAAAGCCATGGTCTTAATGACAAAATATGACTATTGTGTTAAACCGGCAGGGTCAAATTCCAGCTTTACTGCTATCAGTGACAAATCTGTGACTGATGTTCGTGAGGCAGCTATGATTTGATCGTTAACAGTTACACTCTTTCAGATTACGCATGCTATAAAAGTGTGCATGTTAAACAACTCATAATGACTTATAAAAGTCACTATGCAATTATCTGCTATTCTAAAATCCTGGTATTTTTGAATACTTGGCATGCACCAAAATAATTAGCTTAAGGAGAGGTTATTGTTTCAGCCTAATTATTGCTTTGTTTGGATTATTTGCGTGGTTACACTTGCATCATCCATTTCAGTAACAGCAAAATGAAGACTTAAATAAGTTATTTTAAACCACAATAGTGGATTGTTAAGTAGCCAGGGAATGCTGACATCTCTTTACTATATTTTGAATCCTTTGAACTAATTCTGTAAATGATAAAAGTAAATTCAAGACCTGGGCTCCTTGTCAGAATGGACTGTCTGTATCGAACGGTGCTGCTTTGCAATAGGGATTGAATATGGATTTATCTTGTCAAAGTAGGTTTTATTACAGTGTGCTCCAGACAAGTGACCTTGACACACTTGAAAGGGTGATGGTATTAACTATGATCATCACCAAATTGCTGGCTGAATGACATCAGAACTCAGATTGTCTTTACAGGAGTGTCAAATTAGGAAGCTGACCTGTAGTTTAGCAGCAATGGCATGTGGCGAAAGTTAAAAAAAAAAAATCTGTTTGGTTCTGAGGCACAAGGAAGAACATACGCTATGACAGAACTGAAAGCCTGGTGGGAACAAGGGTATGGAAATAAAACATAATGAAAGGAACACAAGAAAAGGACACGTGTTATTTTGCACATATCTGGATAACTCCAAGTTGATTTTCAGGACTGTTCCACGAGCTTCTTCAGTGCTCATTTTTCTTCTTTTATTGTCCATGATGAAAGTAATCACCCTGAACTGCAAATTACATCTAAAGGAAACATATGTAAGTAATGGAGGATTTGGGGCCTTAAGCCCTGATTAGGTGGCTTTGAGACTGAAATTTGTAGCCTCTTGTCCTTGGACACCAGAAGAGAAGGCTGAGACGGGGTGCACACTTAGAGAGAAAGTGACTGACCACATCTTCCCTAAAAGCAATTGGCTCACATGCAGGAAAAGAAACTCCAAACAATTTTATCCCAAAATAAATAATAATTTTGGCCAGAAATTTTGTAATTTGTGCTCAAAACTATGCATTTCCCACTCTACTCTGTGCTGGTGAGGCCCCACCTTGAATATTGTGTTCAGTTTTAGGCACTAGAGTATAAAAAGGACATCAAACTGTCCAGAGGAGGCCAAAAAAGCTGGTGAAGGATCTAGAGGAGAAATCATATGAGGAGAGGCTGAAGTCACTTGATCTGTTCAGCCTGGAGAAGAGGAGACTGAGGGGGGACTTACTGCTTCCTCACTAGGGAAGGAGAAGCACTGAGCTCTTCTCGCTAGTGACCAGTGATTGGACTCGAGACAATGGTAAGAAGATGTGCCAGGGGAGGTTTCAGTTAGATATTAGGAAAAAGTTTTTCACCCAGAGGGTAGTGGAGCACTGGAACAGCTCCCTAGGGAAGCAGTCACAGCCTGACAATATTCCAGAAGAATTTGGACAGTGCCCTCAGACACGCGGTGTGAGTGTTCGGGTTGTCCTGTGGAGGGATGGGAGTTGGTCTCGATGATCTTTGTGGGTCCCTTTCAATTCAGGTCATTCTAACATTCTATAATTCATTTAGACAGTATGTTCCAGCAAAGCTGTACACTCCCCCCTGAAAATATATATTTCATGAAACAGCCCAAAAAGTATTCTGTGAAAGTTCACGATTCTTATTGAATTCTGTAATGCTTTTTCAAAAGGCAAATTCCAGTGGCAGAAATCAATGTTTCTGAAGGTGGATCATTAAGGACTAGAAAATGTACCCTTCTATTCATAAATGATCCGGAAAAAGAGATGAAAAGACAAAGTTTGCAGGTGATACAAAATCATTAAGGATAATCAAATCTAAAGCAGACCATGAACTATTGCATAAGGAACTTGCAGTACTCAGCAATTGGATGATAAAATGGTAGATGCCATCCAGTTTTTATAAAGAAAAGCTCTGCATGCTGGGAAAAATAAATATACATGTAAATCAATAGGCTCTATATTAGCTATTAGCATTTAGCGTATGGACATTGGAGCCTTTGGTTAGTTACCAGTGAAAATCAGATGAACCCTCAACAATAATCAAAATGTCTAGAAAAATATCAGGAAAAGTTATTAGCAAAAGTTTAAAGAAAAAACCCATAGGGTTTCATTAACGCACCTGAGTGATGTAAAAGAGGACAAATCGTTTCCAAAGGGGTGCATGAGCCATTGTGGAGAAGAGATCTAGCAGGATCAATAAACACAATGATCCTAAAGCACCAAGCTCAAGTCCTAGGAAGCAGAAGATGGAAGGAGAAGGATAGTTCTACACATGCCGTGCTGCCTGTACTCCTTTCCTGAACAACTCGATCTGGGGCTACATAGATTCTTTCCCCACAGGTATGTCCAATGTCACAGAACGAGAGAAATCTCAAAATACATCAGCAAAACGTGGAAAGCAGAAACCTGTTAGCTATCTGTAGTCTGAAGCTCACAAGGAAACCTTTTCTGAATTGAGCGGAATGTGCGCTGTTACTGTGAATTTCTGAAATAAAACCATCAGTTCTCCATTGCTGCATCTCCATTGCTACCAAATGTGTTTTGTTGGAGGGATGCATCAGGAGCAACTTGCCTTTTCAGCCTTTCAGTGATATACATTCAAATACATTTGACATTACTGGAAGCGGAAAACCAAATTTCATTCTTGATTGATTTTTTTTCGGTAGATGGAAATTCTCATTTAATTGTTTTTTAGTATTTGACCTTTCTATTTCATTTGCTAAATCTTCGTGATGGTGAAATAGCATTTCTGATATTCACACAGGGTAACTCTTGAAGGCTAGAGCACGAATGTTGTTTTTCTACAACATTCTGTTGCTGTGGAACACACTAGGAACGAAATCAGACTGAAAAATAGCTTCAGCTTTTGGCGCTTCTGAAAGACTGACTAAATTTAGTTTTCTTGCCAGCCCATGATCAGCCAGGGGACAGGGCGTGTCTGTCTGTACAGGACATCTATGGAAATCCATCTTCAAGACCATGCTGAAGCCGAACACAAAAGCAAAACCCCTCAAAATAATAAATTCCTTGGCAAAAGTCATTAAATCCTTCAAATTATTTGAAGATTTTCAACTGCCCCAATAGGGTGACAGGCTCACGAACATCCTCATGGGTCAGGGTGTGAAGGGCAGAACATCTTCACTGCCAGTAACAGTGAGATCCAGCCAGGTCTTCCACACTGCCTGAATTCTCCTGACACTGTTTTTGCGTGGTCTCACTCTGACTTTGCATGTGTGGCTAAACACCCTGTCTGCTTGCTGCCTGAATTTCCAGGTCATTCTGGGTACCTCTAAAGGACAAAGGACTTGTCCTACTTTGTACCTAGGAAGATTTAAAATTCAAAAATGGCAAATATTTTGCTTTACATTAAAAAGCTCCCAAACTATAAGAAGCAGTTGACAGAAATTGTGTACTAACAGAGACATCACTTCTAAAACCTAATTTGCAACAGATGCAGATTTTCATAAAGTTCCTCCATTTCACAGGCAGCAACATCACTCAACAATCTGTTATAGGTCATCAACTGGAAAAGAAAAAGTCAAAACACTAGCCATTCCAGTCTGACTTAGACTGAGTTGCCTCACTGGTTTCCTGGCAGCTTCTGGTACCCTACAGTGATGGAATTTTAGGTCCTAAAGAACTTCTGTCTCTTTTTTCAGGTTTTCCTATAGCCTTTTGTGAAGAAATCAGCTTGATTTTGGAGGAAATAACCCTCTCTGCTGGCCCTGCCCACAGAGAGGACAAAATCCCAGTTGCAGTCTTTTGGCACCTTCACTACCGCTTTGTGCAAAAAACAGGTCAGCTCAGTTGTGTGAGCTGGCCCTGAGAATCACCTTGCTGAGCTGAATAGTGCTCCCAGTTTTGAGCACAGTGCCTGGACCTCCAAGCAAACACTGAGATCATGGACCGGAATAGTTACAGTATATTAACTTTGCCTGATGCTGCTGCTCCCTTGTGATCTGCACAGGGTGGATGTCCTACCTCAGGCATTCAGCATGGTGACATCGAGCCCTCCCACTCACCTTTGTCTTTTGGGATAGAGCAGCTCTGGGATTTGTTAAACCAAACTTAGAGAGTGGTTTGGCCCCATTATGCAAGGAGGAGATACATTGGGGAGTGGGGTGGGAAGGAGGGAGAGACAAGAGTTCCTTATGGATCAACACGTTCAATGAGCCTATCAACCCACCACAAACCTTATTTACTAAGTCCCGTAGGCTTTCGTTAAATTTCTTTGTCAAGATATTTGCTTTTATAAATTGACCCAGGAACGTGTCGTTCTGCATTTCAGCTAACCAGAACACTACTGGGACACTGAGCAACTGTTGGGTTTTATTTGCACGCGCTTTTAAACACCTTTTGGTCAGTAGCTCTGCTCTGCTCCAGTGAAAAACCACCACATACTAACATGAATACTAAGGTTAAATTTCACCAGTTCCCTTTTTCTCAACTACTTAGCAAATCAATTCCTTTTGAGAGGCCTCAGCTCATACACAAGAGGAGAACAATTACGTGCCACGGTGGTCTGGCAGAGCAGAGTCAGGCACAGTTGGGGTAGAAAATTACCTTCTGCACTTTCAAAACATCAGAAAGAATAAGCAAGAGAAATCCAGCAGAAAGTGGTATTTTATAGAGACACACACACCTATCAACCACTCCTGTTTCATATCATCTATAAACTTGCTGAGAGGGGACTCGGTTCCACCATCCAGGTGAGTAATAGAGATGTTAAACAGCACTGGCCCCAGCGTCTGCCCCTGGGGTGCGACTGGCCTTCAGCTGGACTTTGCACTGCTGATCACAACTGTTCAAGCTGGGCAGTTCAGTCAGTTTTCTGTCCACCTCAACGTCCACACTTCATCAGTTTGTTAATTAAGATGTCAGGGGAAACAGTGTTGAAAGCCTTGTTAATGTCTGGGTAAACAACATCCACTGAGCTCATCATTTCACCACAGAAGCTTATCAGGTCGACCAGATGTGCTTCCCCTTTTGTAAATCTGTGCTGATTACTTCCAATCACCATTTGATTAAAGGAATCCTAACCTCACCTTCCTCCAGCAAGTTTAAGCCTTCCTTGCTCCAGTCTTCCCCACCGGTCTCAGGGACCTAGGAGTCCTGCGAGTAAATCTTATAAGCAAAGACCAGGGTGAAGACAACACTGAGAACCTCAGACTTTCCTATGTGCTTTGTCCTCACATCCCTAGATGAATTTATTTCTCTTTGACTAAGAACAAGCAGCAAAAGATTGCTGCAAAGGTTCAGCAATGTATCTGTCTTCCTGCAGACATCATGATAACAAACTTCAGTGTTGTTATGAACTCCACATGGACAGGAGGTGCTTGTACACACACTGCCGCAAACTCGAAACCCCAGGGTGCTTCTTCTTGTACTGAAGAGAACATCTAGGAAAGCCTGAAGCTTTGATACTTGACAAGGACATGACAACTGCTTATGTTGGCTGGAATCCCTTGTCCAATCCAACTGGAACAGACAAGAAGGGTATCTAAATCACATGTTTCCCATCTTTAAGAAATGAACAATATTGTCAGGGCAAAAGTATACTAAAAGGCATTTGCTTTTGTGTTTCATTTTCTCCTGAAGTGGTGTGGAGGCTATACAGAAAGAGAAACAACGAGAGGAGAAAGTCAGGTTTTACTTTCAGCTACTTCACCTTTATGGAGGCAGCAGCTCCACGATTTTCAGCAGAATCCATTTATGCCAGAGTGAGAGAGCAGTGTGTGAAGCTCTCTGGATAGAAGTTATTTCCTGGTCTGTGTAAAGCAGCTCCCCTGAGCAGAAGCAGGTGTAACGCGTGATACACCATGCTGAGCCCTGGGGTTTCCCTGAAGTCCCAACCAGGATCTCTGATGCTTTGGTACAGCTGTGAGAGGAGGCAGTGAAACACAGCTGCCACAGAGAGGCAGCCAGGGATTCCCTCCGTATTTGAAAACCTGAGAGGATTGCAGTACCAGCTGAAAGGTTAGGCAGCTCCCTTGCCATACACAATTGACATTATTCAGCATTGAGAAGGTTCATGGCTCAGCCACCAGTACTCTGGTGGCCTCCTGCCCCTGGAGCTGTTCTTACTTGAGCCGTTCCTGCTGGAGCACCAGAGATCATAGCAAAGGGATGGAGCACTTTGAAAGTTAATTTGCTGCATTCAACTTGGGCGGGGGCAGGGGGGGAAGAAAATTAAAAAAGAAAAAAAGGACTTTTCAGTCTTCTCCTGATGAAAAGCGTACCAAGTTCTTTCACAAGAAGCCTTTTGACCAGCTTTCCCCAAATCTAGCAGAGGTGCAGGAATCTTGTAGGTATTCAGATATTTTTGGAAAAAGGCATCTTGCTACTGGAATGAGACGCAGAGGCTCAGCAGAGAGAAGCAGGCAGCAGTGTTGCAGCCCTCATGCACGTGTTGATCCAGGCACCCCTGTTTTTTGTACATGTCCGCACAATCCCAGAAATTGTACACCAGGGTGTTGAAGGCATGTTTTAGCTCTGTCTACTGGACTAGAGAAACGCTTAGTGAATTTTTAAGTAAAAAGATAAATCCTGCTGTCTTCTGATACTTTCCCTCTGCTCTCTTCTCTTCTGTTCGCATCCTCTCTTCCCAGCATGCTGATCTGTCAGTTTACTGCACATAATTTTGTCTTCAGGTTGCATTCCTATCAGTAGGCTCATACAAACAGAAAAAAACCCCTAACAGATGTCACGTATTTCAAAAAACATACACTCACACACTTCCTCAACAGCCCAAGATACTAAAATGCACAAAAAGTTGATAAGAGGACCAAATATCAACTCTGCTATATTTGACTCATCTGTGATTTTAATTGAATGGTCTGTCTCTTCAGGCAATTTCATTACTCTCCCAAGAGGCAGGAAGCTAAATGAAAGACAAATCTCGTTAACCCCTGACCACGAAAATCAATAATTTTCAGTAAAATTTAAGCTAATTTGTTTCCAAAAGATCTTACATCTTGACTCTGGTATTGTGTGCTACAGAGCTAATCAGCTATAGGATTTTAATTTTTTCCAGATCATTTTTGCCAACTTAGCTACAAAACTTACAATTTTACCCAGAACTACCAGAATCCTTGCACATATATGAAAGACAGCTACTCACATGATCATGGGGTGGTATAAGCAAATGATATCCCGCCTGCCTTGTGTTCATAGTTACTCCAGAGTGACAGTGCAACAATTCAAAGAGTGCTACTCTCACTTTCACTACTGTTTGGGTCATCGAATCTTCTTCAACCACAGAATTGATTCCTACAAGTTCACATTACACACTTTATCTCACGGAATTTTTCAAGCACTGAATGCTAAAGAACATTCCTATTTTAAATAAAAATTCCAGCCTTTCCAGTACAACACTGGAAAAAGCTGCATATGGGCTTGTTTCTGTGGATGCACCAAAAGCAAAGGGTAAAACAACTGGTAAATATTTGCTCTAGCTCACCTTCTGCCACCAGGAAACAGCAGCAACCGTAGTACTCTGCTAATGAAGTGCCTAAGCTGGTAGATTCCTCCAAGTCCCAGGGAGAAGATATTTGTATAGAACCCTGCTAAACGACAAGAGAAATCCATTCCTTACCTCAGTGGAGCATAAAATACAGAAAATTCAAAGCAGAAGTTGGTGTTTTGCAGGAAAAGCAAATATAACATTGCTGCAGCATGGCAAACGTTGATAAGAAAAAACGATGAGTAGAGAGAAGAATCAAGCAGTCCCCCCAAATATAATGCACAAACCTCCACTGCAATTCTACCAAGTTTTCCGGGAACACCACCACCTTATAACAGAGCTATGACCACAAACACAAAAATTGATCTTTCTAATTCCTGGGCTTGGTTGGACACTAGATTATAAGTCTTCAGAAACAACATTTATGAAGAAAAATATTAGCAATAAGAGCACTTCCAGGTCATTGGGAAACAAGACCCTCTAATGGCCATCTGTAAGAACGGAGCCCCTGGGAAGTTGTCCAGCACAAGAGAAAAGGGAACAATTGAAGGGGAGAAGAAGGTTGATGGAATAAAATATCAGCTCTCAGTGAACACTTTGTGCACGACCAGTCTAGGAGACTGGATGAGTGAGTATTCAAAATCCAGCCTCAAGATTTGCAGACACTGGCAGGTCTGAAAGCAGTAAGCGCAAAATCCTTCACACAAAATACTACCACATCACATGGCAAGGAGCAGAGCCGCAACACCCCCAAAGCAAGGCCTTCTCTGGGTGCACTGAAATCTTTGAAAGGGCACTGAAGAAGTTAAGAAAATAAACAGAAAATTTAGTTCCACAAAAAGAAATTTTAATGGAAATGAGAGGATTGATGGCTCGTAGGTTTCACTCCTCTCAGAGTGAAAACTCCTACCACCATTCAGGAATGCTCTTTTAGGCCAAGGCAGCCAGCCCCAGTCTTCCTCCTCCAGGAGGTCACCTCCTCCTGGCAGAAGACCACATCAGCCTTGGCTGCCCTACCCAGAGCTCAGGGAGAGGCACTGAATGTGGTGGTGTGGCATAGAAACTGGAACATTAAAATCCATTTCACGCCAACCTGTCTTTACCACACAGCTGCTTTACGTCCACTGAATTCCTTCTGCCAAAGGAGTCCCTCACCGAACCTACGTCTTTGTTTAAGTGAGACACTTCCTTGGGTTAATCAGCCCAGTAAGAATATTTCTTTTGCTGACTTTGAGAACCTTGGTGGAAGAAAAACAAATAAATTAAATTAAAGGTCAGGGGAAAGTTGCAGCCACCTTACAGCAAATTCTTCCAAACACGGCTGAGCATTTTGTAGAACGTTAATGAGAAACAATCAGCTCTCTACTCTGACAGCTCAGTTTAGGGAGTAAAACACTGACTATCGTGTAGCTCGCTAATGTAGACAGCAAAAGCTACATGATGAGATCCCGCTTTTGGTGACTCAGCACAAGAGACTCGGGAAAGCGCGTAGCTTGCAGAACAGCAGGCAAACCACACCCCGCCTCAACTTTCTAAATGTCATAAAAGCAGCTGACAATAGATCCCATTTTTTCACTGCTTTCAAGTCGAAGTCATCAAACAAGTGGAATGACACGTGCTAAAAATTAGCATGGAGTGGTATTCTGCAGGGAAGGATCACTGATCTTGCACAACAAAGAATAAATATTTATCATTAGGTAGAAGAAAGCAATGAGCTCTCAGGAGTAAAATTGAATACTATCAGCCACTGTATTAGACAAGAAAAATCGAAGATATTAGCTGTTGGGTTTAGATTAAATATAAGATTGTTCTACTGTTAGATGAAATATTCAAATGAAAGTTTAGTCAGATTTGCCATCAAAATAATTTCTACAAATGAAATTAAAATTTGCATTTTTCAGATCATAAGAATACTTACAAAAAATATGCTATGTAGCAAGAAAAAATGACTAGCATTTTGGACTTGAATTTCTTGTTTTTCCAAAAAAGCACAACACACGGAGTCACTCAAAGGACAACAGGTTCTTGATTCTTTCTAGACCCCATCAATACTAGTAATTGCCTTCCAGCTTCCCACTAATTTTTCATCTGAGAGGCTTCCCACTTTACAGATTTGAAATTAAAATGCTCTTACCACCAGGCAGTGTAGCACACTGAATATCCACATCAAGTCAAATCAAACCAACTGACCTCACATCATTTTCCCAAAAGCTCGTGATGTTTTCATCACACTGTCCCTGATAGGATATTTACTATGAGATTCGTAACAACTGACTGAAATCTTTGGCCGCGGAGCTGTGATTGCATGGCAATTACTTTACAAATATTACCCATAAATGCTCCACATTACAGGAAACACTTCACTTGTGCTGTGGTTGAGAAACGCGGGCGATATCAAATAAATTTCCCCACTGACACCTATGTCTGCTGCTTAGGAGAAAACAGCTTTCAGTTTGGAAAGTAGAGGCAGTTGTCTACCTGGTCACTGTAAATCAAGCACATCTCTGGGTTTTTTTCCAAAACTTTTACTCAAGGGACCCTATGGGCAAGGTGAATTATTGACAAGTTAGTCTAGAGATTACAGCAGGATCGCTATCAGCTCTATGTCAAATGATACAATGGTTAGCACAATATAGTACTGTTTGTAAAAGCATTTGACAAGATATATCCATCTAAGCAGTAGTATTGTTACACTCAATTTTGGAGAAGTCAGGTCAATCCACAACATTGAGCAGCAATAAAAATAATCATGTTGGTTTAGCCTGATCCAGCACAGTGCTGAGTGTGCATAGCCAAGCTTTTCACTAATGAGTAATAACTTCAGAGACTTCTTTATTTCATAGCCAATGTCACGTGCTCACGTGAGACCCCTTTTCAAAGGCTGGTACGTATCATTCATTTGCTTTTTAAAAGTCTCACATTAAGCGTGTTTCCTGCACACATGATCTCAAATTAGTTGCCTATTTGTAAATCCTCTGCTGACACTATTTTTCCAAATGAATTCTAAAAACATGTGCAGTCAAAAAGAATAACCAGAGTTCTATCTTACTTTAATAGGCATCACAGGCCAGACTTCATTAAGAAATGTAGCTAAAGGCAGGAATTTCAAAGCACTAAGCACTCAATCAGCAGAGGAATTTTAATTTTTCTTTTAAAGTCATAACCTATTTTATAATGATTTGAACCCACTGAAAGTCTTTTTTTCTGGCTGCTTAGGCAAGCTGATATATTGCTTATACAGACCACGATCATGCTTGTGTAATCAGCAAGCAGATACGCCCAAAGGGCTTGGTGAGGATGCCATGCGTGAGCACCGACATGACCAATCCCGTAGGCAACTGGGACCTTTCTTAGACCTTTCTTCTTTACACTACTCTGCAAATTTAAGTTGAAGCTTTCAAAACCAGACTTACCACTACAAAACCCTTACCAAACCAAATATTCCTGAGAGTGCTCATCACGTACCAAGGATTTTGAAGACAATTTCTGCCCTCAGTTATACACATAGAGACAAGAGGTGCTGAATCTTGCAAAGCTGTACTGGGACAGCCAAACATCAGAGACTTCCAGACATTCCCTGCAAAGACTGGGAGTTTAAGATGACAGAAATGAATCTTCACTTAGCAGTATCCTGGCATGAACTTACTGACTTCATCACAAACTGAGCACAGCACACTCAGGTATCTCCTTAAATGCCCTAAACCTTTTGCAATAATGGAAACTAATTTCTTCTCACATTCTCTGAGCTTTAAAATGTCCTATTTACATTTTGCTTGCTCTATTTATTTATTTATTTATTTATTTATTTATTTTTAAGACTACAAGAGCAGCTCACAGAGGCTTTCCATATGTCTTAGCTGTTTCTTTATATCGGAACCGTCAAAAGTCATAGTTTAGAAGTTATGGTAATTCCATAAAATAGCATTAATAAAAGACTTATTCTGTTTGTTTCCCACATCAACTCAGAAAACTGGCTGGTTTAGTGCGGCTCATTTTATTATCGTGACACTGGTGATGAAGACTTAAGGAGCTAAATATGCACCTGTGGCTGTGTAGCAAAATATAGCAACGTCATGTGTTAGTGTCAGCTTAGCTCAGTAGCAGTCCTTCCAAAATTATAATCATTTAATTTTAAAGAACAAAGCAGTTGGACATTCAGTTTATGACACCAGTCTTCCTTCTTACTTGCAAAGACTTCACTCTGCTTACTGACAGCTTATTAGCTTTAAAAAAAACATTACTCGTAGATATTTGTGATTGCTTATAAGAAAAAAAATCCTAAATCTAATTCTTCATATTTCACCAATTTCTAAAATGCAAGAGGGCTTTTTTTTGAAACAAAGCAGCAACTCAGGAAAGTATTAAACATGTGCTTGAAGTCTAATCCCTTCCAGTATAGTAATTAAGGTGTTTAAGCGATTTGTTCAATAGGGGTGGACATCCAATTAGAACACAAGTGTACAAATCATGGGTGTTGTGATTTTCAATTGAAAATAAAATCAACAACAAGGGATTTTTCCTTCTAAACTTCACATAAAAATACAAATTTATTAGATCTCGTTTAAAGTTATTGAAGACTATCAAAAGAACATTACTCCAGCATTGATTCAAAACCATGGGGTGCACTATCAGCATAATTAAAATGAAAGTATCTTGAGCTATTTTCTTTTCCTGCTTCCATATTACTGTCTAATTGTTCAGAATGTCTGTTTGCTACAAAGGCAAAGCAATTAAGCACAGCACGTTGCAACAAGGGGGATCATAAAGCCAGAGTCGACTACATTACCAACACAGATATCAGCATAGGAAAACATTACGGAAAGGATCGGAATTGTAATTGAAAATAATTGGATGATACAGTTCATTTGGCTGACATCAGGACCATTTGCGCACTTCGGTGCTCTTTAGCCCTGGCTGCTCCCCGCTCACCTGTGCTCTTAAAGTGGATCTTTTCAAGGGAAACTCTGGAGCAATGTTAAAGATCTGCCTGCAGTGTCTCTGGTTTGTCAGAAGGGCTGAGCATTACCATTTGGTGCGAATGGGAAGTGGTCTGATATTTAGGTTGTGACCTACAAAAGAACAGTTCAGAATAAAAGTATATATAAGATATAGAAGATTTCTATGAAGCCAAATCCAGCATCCCTTAAAATCAGCGCAAGTATTTCCTTTCTCACCAGCACAAGAGGACAGAGCTCTCCAGGGAGGGCTACTCTCCTTAGAAGGAAAGGGACAACCTCCACAAGAACCACTCTCCATGGGGAGGGTTAGAGTTAAGGTTAGGGCCTTCCCATGGAGAGTTGTCCCCAGGGCCAGCTGGCCATGTATAATTTATTTCACAGAGATTTTGGCTATGAAGAGTTGTCCTAGACCCTCCTTAGAAGGGTTAGGAAAGTTATTAACCTATTTAGAGGAAGCAATATGTAGTTTGATGTGTTTTGTGTTAATCAGTATCACAGTATCATAAGGTTGGAAAAGACCTTTGAGATCATCGAGCCCAACCTATGATGTAACAATGAAGGCCTATTTGAGAAGAAAATTTAAGAGATTCAACAGAAAACCTTTGACACTGCCTCTCAGAAACCCAAGCAACTCTGATATCTCCAGGTATTAACAAGTTGAGACTGCACAGCTCTCTAATTTGTAGGTCACAACTTGGAAAATCAAAACTGACCACTCGGCAAAATCCAAATTTGTGAGTCAGCAATACGAATACAGCCAGGTCATGGCTTCTGAAATTACTGAGTCGTACAGCCTCCAAAAAACCCTATCACTTCCTAATGATCATCTCACAAAACTGATAGCTTAACACGGAGAGAGACAAGCCTGCTTACGGAAAACCCTTCACAATCCTGGAAAAATGGAGGTCCACCACTCTCAAAGTAGTTCCAAGAGCCAGAGGAAACATGCAACTGAGATGCAAATTTAATTAAAGAATTGTGCACATGGGAAATCTGAAGGGCTGTGTAAGTCTCTTCAGCAATGCAAACAGTTGTGTCCATAATTGAAATTTTTATCAAAACATAGCAAAAGGCCAGTGAGACAAGAGGCAAATTAGAGAGGTATGAAACGACTAGGCTGGGGCTAAACCTGGGAGTACCAGGGACAAAGGTAAAAGAGGAAGAGAAAAAAGAAAAGGCAAAGAGAGCTTCCAAATTTGTTTTCTTTACGACCTGGACTTGTGCTCCACAGGACTTGTACAAGAACTGTTTGAAGGTTTTTTCGATTCAGATGACAACTTGGGGGTTGACGGGGGACTAGGTTTGAAAACTGAAGCTGGCATCACTTGTTCTAACAGCACCATCATGTCCACCTCCTAACGATGCTGTACCTGTTGCTCACCAGCCCTGCTCACACAGGGGTGCTCCCTGCCAGCACGTGTACCTAAGCACGGGGCACACAGGAGAGATCATTAGTGGGAGCCCTTCAGCTATTAAGTCATGAATGCTGACCTTTCTAAAGTCAGCTTATCTATCTGCGGTGCTCTCCTAAAATCATAAGTACCATTTATTACTAAATAATTTACATGGTTTCCTAGCAAACTGTCTGCATGCTTTATATTTATAAAATTAACTCTCCCATATGGACAGTTTTAACACCCTTCTGGGATCTCTTCAAACCAACAGCCTTCTCAGTCATGCAAAGGTTAAAATAAGGTTAAGTCAGAACATTTACATGCAGTGAAATACTATGCTGATTCAAATGCCCTTGACTGAAATTATGCATCAGCCATGAGAGTGGCAACCTTCCCTAATTGGTGTAGGAGCAGGCTGGGACCAACAAGCTCCTGACTTTAAATCTGAGCTCCATCAAACCTCTCTCAGTCCTTGCCTACCTTGAAAGGAGATGGAGATGCTCCTTTCAAGTGAGACAACATAAATGTCCCTCTGTCCTGGGTGGGAAAAGCATATCTTGGTCCATTGTGACAATCCTTAAGACAGGACTGAATGGCTGGGGACCACAACTGCTGAGACTTCCTGCTGGCTGGCAGGGAAAGGGAGCATAAAGCTCTTCAGCAGGAGTTTTAACTCCTTCTATAGGTTTTATTAGGTGATAGGGAGGGTTAGAGAGGGCAGGAGGCACGAGAGGATATGGAACAGGGCAGTGCAGAGGAGCCACAGGGAGCAGGGACACAGGAGGAGGCTGTAGGTAATGCAGCAGGGACACAGCCACCCCTCAGTTCACCGAGTGTCACTGTCGTTGCCTGATCACAGCACCGAGCAAGAGATACTGCAGGTCTCCACACCAGGACGATGCTACGGTATCAGCAGCTCTGTAACAGCCTTGGGGGGAAGGATAAGGCCTTCCTGTAACAGTTGCTCTTCAGGTATGAGGTGAACCACATTGCACCACTCTGGCCACTAAGAGCTAGTTGCTGCTGATCTTCATGTCCAGCAAACTCCCAGCCACTACATCAGAGTCCAAAAAAAGAAGGATTTGAGGCCAGGGTTTATACCCTGTACATGCTGGAAAGGCAATGTGATCTTGGCCAAGTCACTTGAGTTCTTCACATGTCACAAGCCAAACTGCCAAACAAGTCCTATTTCAGTAGGAGATGATAGCAAAATAACCAAAAGCTGAAGGTTTTGCTTAGCAGTTTCCTGGTTAAACACTCATTCAGACATGTAGAAGATGGACAAGCTACTACACTTTGTTGTTCTCCATTTCCTCCCTGGAGTATTTCAGACAGCACGGCCAACACACACGACTCCAGACCTCTAAGGCCAGTCACAAGGTACCAGTTCAGTGTCGGGGATGTGAGACTCCTGCTCCAACAAGCTGATGCTCAGCACCATCTCCACAGACGTAAATGACTCAAAGCCCATGGAAGTATCAAATACTTCCTTTGTCTACTTATATATCAAGCATGTGCTTTAGAAAAACACCTGAGCGTTCACCCTGAATTTTAAGGAGTATAACACACACTTCTAGAGTTTTCTAGCTTAGATCCAATTTCTTTCCTAAGAAAGTTTAATATTTTTTAAAGTTTCTGGTATTTTGTGGGGAATCCAATTATTGCTTAACATTTTTTTGTTGTTGTTGCTATTTTATAAATGTAAATTCTGTTGAGTTTCAGACAGATGACACATCCCCAGGCTCTGGCTGCATTATCCATCAGACGCAATGCAGTTTGGTTTTTAATTTTTTCTTACCGCTTATCCATTTTTTCAGTCCTAAGAGGCAAGCAGATACACAGGATCCCTTCATTTTAACCTTTCTTCTTTTGAGACAGAACTTAAAAAATATTTTTAAGCAAAATAACATGGTTTTAATAGATAATAACGGAACTAAGCTTACTGGAACCCTCACCTCTCCTTTCATCTCAGCCAAGACACAAGAAATACAAATGGCATAATCAAACCTCTTTGCATGAATACGCAAAAACATCTCTTTTCCTAGGCTCTACATATGTGGACTGATAGCCTGAGATCTTGAGGTTGGGAGCAACCACTTGGGTCTTCCAGTTAATCTTCCTGTCACAGTGGGATTGTTCCTTATTGCTCATTTTTCAACTGTCTTGTCTAGTCTAGCTTTAAATGTGCCAGACACTGAACTACTGCCACTTGCCCAGGGAGACCGTATCTTAACACACTGCATCTCACTGTCAGAAGTTTGGCTGATACTTGAATCAAGTTTTCCTTTGTTTCAATACATTATTTTCCCTTATACTTGTAAATAATCCTTTCCTTCCCAAAGCTCATATTTTGTAGGTTCTTCTAAGACATTCAGTATCTCTTACTACTAGTTCATTCTTTACTCAGATATCACACCGTACAATTTTATTTTTTGTGTGTAATTACAATTATTTATAACTAGTTTGTGGCTCCTTTCTGAGCTCTTTATCAGGAATATGCTTATAAAAATGGAGAGAAATATCTGAATCTGGAGGGGCCCTCCATATAACAGTGCCTCATTGGTAGAGTGCAGTAAAACTTAAACAGTTACAAGAATTCAGAAAAAAGGAAGTTCTAAAGAATTTATTTTTAATATAAAAGGACTGTAGTTTTTTTATTAGAAGTTTTTGATTTAAAATTTCGTGGAGATGTATCCGCTTAGACAAGTCCTTAAAGAAAGAAATGTTGCCCAAGTCCAGTACAGAGTCTGTGGTCAAATCAGACAGATTTAATCACCCCAAAGTGACCAAAAAGTTAGTTTTTCACATTTTAAAAACCTGCTTCAGATCAGAACTCCACTCAAATGAGATATGTCATTTACACGACCTCACCAAAAATACATCCCTATCTTCTAAGAAAATTTTTTGTTTACTTAACACAAATAAATATTCCTTCATCCAACAGAGAGACGTAACCTGGTCCAACACACTACCCAGCCAGAGGAGATCTGAATTCTTTTCTCTGTTCTGAATCAAGCAGACCTGCAGCTTAGATCCCGATGACAAATGAGCATTTTCACGAACAGGACTCCTTGCTTTTCTGGGATAAGACATTGCACACAAACAAAAGGTGCAAGTTAACATCAACGAGATCGAGCACAAAACTCTGGCATCGGAGAGAGCCCCTGC
Organism: Neomorphus geoffroyi; assembly: GCA_033558235.1. Taxonomy (NCBI): domain Eukaryota; kingdom Metazoa; phylum Chordata; class Aves; order Cuculiformes; family Neomorphidae; genus Neomorphus; species Neomorphus geoffroyi. The sequence continues at coordinate 58,287,909 of JAUMJM010000020.1, forward strand.
TGCTTGGGGCTGGCTGCATCTGGAGCTGTGTGAATAATGGCATGGGAAGAGACTGATCTGAAAGCAGAACTTATTAGATTGCTACTCTAAGGAACGTGTAGTGCTGTTGTCTCCCCTAAAGCTGTTGGAATTAACACAAGAATTCAAGACATTTTTTGTAACAGTATCAGCAATTTTTCCTGGGGCCCTTTGGATGTTAGAATCAACCACTGCGGGTCATGAGCGTCTGCATGAGGAAGTCTGCAATTAGGAAAAGTAACCCCAAAGCCTATGTTTACTTATTGTTCATTTTTAGCTGGCCAAAGTGCAGAATTTATAACATATACCTTCAGCAACTAATTGCCAAAAATAGAAAGGAAACTTAATATTTTAGAACACTCTATAAGCCATTGGCAAATACTTGAAGACAATAAACCCTGAAAAGCCAGAAATAGATAGTGATAAGTTCTACCTTCCCCAAGAAATACTGCTGAAATGTCTGCTAATAATTCAGCAATGTCTACTTCGAATCCTATTGCCTCCAAAATCAGAGCACTTTCCAAAAAACAGAATACTTATTTCTCTGCTTTAGTCTTTTTCACCCTCTTGACTTCAATTCAGGTGACAACCCACACCATCACAGCTACTTTAGCTACATTAGCTCACCCATGTAATGTCACCTCCTGTTAGTACCAGGCAGTGGAAAAAAAACTCGTGACATGATGTAATACTACATGGCCCTGCTGAATGTAATGCAAGTTGTCAGAGGATTGCAGTGCTAGGCTTTAAGGGGAAAAAGAAAGATCTGTTTGTGAATGTAGTTAGTAAGAAGCATACCTTCAATTTCTCAGAAGTTTATCCTTCAATAGTCATCAAGAAACTAAACTTCAGTGTTTATATGAAACTTTTATGGTTTTCATTCTTCCCATCTTTCATATCTCTCTCTTACTCTGACCAAACCAAACACACTTTTCCTACTTTCATTGAGATTCATCATCTTCTCACAAGGAAATCCAGTGATAGCATCAAGGTTCAGAGTATAAGATCTTCAAATGAGGCACTTCCATAAAGCCTCCCGCACTCAACTCAACAAGCACACCTCACAAGGAAGGCTTCTAATATAGAGCCTCAGCCACTGGCTACTCTTCCCAAGACAATAGCAATTTCACCCTGCAGCAAGCTACATATCAAGAAATGAAAAGAAAGCAATCTAAGCAGCAGCTCCTCTGCCTCCCTCCTTAGGTTTACTCTCACTCCAATGAGACTTCATTTGTTGGAAGGCACTACTCAACAAGAGAAACGGCCAAGTCTCACTGCTTCCTAATTTGAGGCTGTACTGATCACCTGTGGAAAGGTTTGTTTATCCCATGGTGAAGAAACATGACAGAATGTAGCCACAGAAGAGAGAGGAAGGTGTTTTAATAAACTGGAGACCCCAAAAGTACAGGCTGTGGTTAACAAGACCAGCTGAGGTGATAGTTCTATTAAATGCTGAGTAAAGTCTCTTAGCTGGAAATGTAACATTACTCTTCATACCACAGTCAGACTTTTAAGAATAATGAGAACATTTCACCTATTTCTCATCCCAAGACTTTGAAATTGGAATAAATGCAAGTGAAGTTGGGGTAAAAATTGAAAAACGATTGAAAAAAACTCATGCAAGAAAGATTTGGAAAAATCTTTGAATAATAGGCTTCATGTATCTGCAGACCTTGTTGAAATCCAATGCCAATTCCAAAATACCTTTGCCTTGGAAAAGCAGTCTGGAGAGATAATGATAATCAAATATTTTCCCTATTTTTCTACCAAATTGCACAGCCTGTGGGATAAAGGGCAAGTAAGTTTCCGTGCTGTGGTCCAAGAGATCATTTCCTAGCCAAAGGGATTTATATACACGTAAGAGCTTCAGGAGCTACCTCTTGCTAAACAGACTTGCAGTCTGATGGGTAATTTGTACCACAATCATCAGGCCATAATGACACCATCTATTTTATAGGGACAAAGCTGTAACTGAGAGCCAGGTAATGTTTGTTGGTGTAGATAACTTTTAAGACCAGTTCATACAGCTGGAACTTGCACACGCTCTTCTCCAGAGTAAGCAAGTCAAAAGCAATTTGTCTGACTAGAGATATTGATCACACCAAAAGAGAGAAGGTAGCTGGGTAACTGAGAAGCAGGGGCAAGATGTTAGCATGGAAAAGGTTGTCTCCCAATGGAAGACAGTGATAGGTAATTTATCATCTATGGAACATGGAGAGATTAGCAGAGCAAAGGAGAGAAGTTGTAGTCGATTGGGGTTCACCTCCCTCCCTTCGAACTATTTTGGCTTTTATGAAAAATTTCCATCGTGTCACTTCACCATGTTCATCTTTTTGCAAACCAAACTAAAAGGTTCATTTGTGTAACAAACAAATGAACAGAAAATAGAAGTATCTAGCTCTCCAGCTAATGACAACAGACTGATTAGTACATAGTCCTATTGCACACAATCAAGACTTCAAATTAAATAGCTCTCACATCACTGATGAAGGTGACAGTAACTGAAATGCTACTTTTTTAGGTCATTTGTATTCCCATTTCACCACCCAGTTGCTGAGATCAGATGTTATCTGGTGATAATATCTGTCAGAATGATGCTAAATGTTCATTTTTCCGGTATAGTACCCCACGTTGGGCAGAACAAGGGCTGTCAGTGGCTAAAATATACAGTGGAGTTCTGTGCCCTGTCTTTGATTGTGTGCACCTCATTAATTTTCAAGTATTATTCCAGATCACTGGCAGTCACACCGCTATGTGAGCCAGCTGCTGCCCCAGGGCTGTGTGATGCAGATATTTGCAAGACTTCTGCAGGCTGAACCAGGAAGCCCTCAAACTGCAGTGTGCTGCCTCATGCAATAATATGAATTTGAAATAGTAAGCACTCTCTAATGAATGAGTCAAAGTTGAACCATTCAAAGGCTTGCACGCTATTATAAATACAGAAATACCCACTGACACCTCATAAACGTTTACCTACAGAGGATACAGGATACTATGGTTTCAAATAGAGTAGTAGACAACTTGCAAGATTGAAAACATAAAACCAACCCAAAACCCAAACCGAAACCAAAACATAAAAATCTCGTAGATTAAAATGCTTTCTATATTTTTATGGCTACTCAAAAATTACTATTTTAAATATTTCAAAAATTGTGTAGAGATAGCTAAGATTTCTGAAGACAAATGGTGATTTTGGATGCCTGACAGGAGTCCCTGAAAGAGGTAAATGTCTTTCATGTGATGCAGTTCCCTCCTCTCTGCAATTTGAGACTATTAAGCAAAGCACCTCAGGTCACCAATCACCCTTCAAAATCCTGCCTGTTCATCACCATAGCATGTATTTCCATGAAAGGAGGAAAAGCTTTAGCATCAAAAATATGTAAATAGGTCCAATAAATTTGGTCCTAGGATTTGTTTTTTAAAGTCACAAAACTAACTATTACTGCCAGCCTCTTTGCAGGGCTATAAGAGATGATCATTTTCCCTTGTAATGGTTCTGACATAAAGTGTGTATCAAAAACTGCATACTCTTCATATCCATCCAGCTGTGTTGAGCAATAAACATGATAATTATGCAGATAAGGCTTAAATAAATTCCTATACCTAAGGGCAGCTGAACGCTTTTTTAAGCGAAACAATAATTAACCCTCCATAAGGCTGAATGAGCACAGACCTTTGCTATCATAAATAGGTCAGTGTACTTCAGAAGAAACACCTCCAGGGCTGTTCATTCTGAGGTTCCAAAAAAAAAGTCAAGAACAAGATCTATTGGTTCCTGTATCTTGACACTAGGATTTGAGGTGTGTTTCTGACAAATGTCAAAGGGATTGCAGGTAAAGGGAGAGAGAAGCATAATATGCCAGCAGAACTGCTCGCTGGAAAACAGAGGAGGTATGAGCTCAGCAATAAACGAAGATCCTTGCAGTAAACTGGGAAGCTCAAGGGCTCAGAAGTACAATCAGGCTATTGCAGTGTAAGGAGTTATTACACATTGGTTGATCTGCAGTAACTGCTCATATGACCACTCTCAGCTCACAACAGAGATGAAGATGTGTTTATCTTAACTACTTTCATTAGATTGAGGCTTATATGTTTTACTTTGGATCTGTGACCAGCCAAACATCTATACGAACCGCTACTGCTTGAAGAAGCCTATGAACCACGCTGATGGCGGCTCTGCTCTGACAGGACAAGCAAGGCCAGCTTCCCATCTTACATGACCAGTCACCAGCTTATTGCGATGCCTTTGTGGCTGTCCTCACCATCATATGTGACTACTTCAGTTATAAAATCTTCCAATATAGGGATTGCATGGTCATACAGATGTTATTTTATAAACTAAGCGCTGAATTACATGGTTTGCTAGCCTGTTCCATAGCAAGTGAATGTAATAAAGTCTACATGTATCTACTTGCCCTTCTTCACCCTTCTCGGCCATTTTTTGGCCTGAGATTGAATATCAAAAGGAGTCCAAAATCATCTCAATCCACATAGCTTTTTTCTTTAAAGCCAAGATAAGAAACATCAGAATTATCACACTAGTTTGTGTGCACTGGATCTCTAACATCAGCTGCAGGTGTGTAGAGAAAAGGTCTAAAGAGGTCCTTCCATGGTGAGGAACTGGGAGAAGTTACCAGTCTCAGATTTTTCTGCATCATTGTGCTTACCAGTCAGTGCATTTTCCTTCTGTAATATTTCCCAATGGCTTTTGGAAATCATCCAGATTTTTAAGCCCCATCATATCACATGGCAACAAACTCCACAGTTCAGTTACACGCTATGTGGAAATAATGCTTCGTCTGAGCTTTTAACCTGCTGTGAGATTCAGATGTTCCCCAATTTCCTTGTTGTGAAAACCAGTGAATAACCACCCTTTTGCACTGCTTCTCGACTCACAGCTTTACAGCTGGCTGCTACAGCACTGTCCCACCGCAGCTTTGCCTGGAGGGACTGTGCTGGTGACAAGTGACAGATGGTAGGAGCTCTAAGCTGGGGCTGCTCTTGAATCACTGAGAATATGGAGCCATGGTTCACATTTAACAAACCTGCACGATCAGCCCTATGCGAGGCGCAAGAATTTCTCTCTATTCTGTAGAAAAGAAAAAAAAGAAAAGCCAGCCCCAGCTCTGCCTGCAAGATCTCCCTGTGTTCACCCATGACAGCTCTGCTGCCACCCGCTGCTCTCATCTTTCTTTGCAATACCCCTGATGGTGTTGAGCAGAGAAGGACAGAGACTTGGCCAGACCCTCTCGCTGCACTTCAGAGGCTTACCTAGAAATTCTGAGCATAGGCGCAGCTGTCTTAGACTCCAGAGGGACAGGTTTCAAACCATATGGAAAGTTTCCTGCTCCCCGTTGCATTCACTGACTCTCTTTCAAAGGCCATTTCTGCAGACCCCCCATTGACTTCATCTGTTCTGAGAAGAAAGGATGTCTCTAAAGTCATGTCACTGCATAAGGAGCTTAGATCCCAGGGGAGGCTGGAAGCACAACACAGCCTCCTTTGAGGAGTCTAGGCACAATTATGATGATCTCTGCAGAGGGCTAGCTGTCCTGAAGAACACCACGTTGAGAAAATCAGTGAAAACCCCTTGAAATCCATTTTTCAGAACTTGACAGTTCTACCTCAGCCTGCAGGGATGAATCAGACATCCCAGCAGGATCCTGGGGTCACAAAGGAAGAGGTGCCTCAGGTAGTCTGTGTATGAGTCAGTCTATACCTGTAACCATCTGCAATAGAAATGCTTAACACTAGTGTCATCTTTACAGCTATTCTGGTTTTTCCTTTAGACAGGTATCCTGGGGCTTGCTGCTTCTCCCCAGCCATGTCTCTGAGGTTTCACATACTTTCTGCTCTTACACATAAAAATCTAGAATGTAGGCAATTCAGCCTGAGAGAAAACAGAGATATCCAGAAAAATAAAACAAAACCAAAAAACCCAAACGTTGGCAGACTTTTATCAGCTTCCCAACGAGCAGAGAAGAGCACAAAGAAGAATGTTCCCTACAACTCCATGGACATATATTTAGCAGGAATAGAACACCTATGGACTTCATCAAAAGCAGAGCAGACACAACTCTATGAACTCCTAAAAAAACTCCAACCCTTCCTCCAGGACTCATTTCAGCAGGAAAAGGAGACTGGATGAAAGAACAACTTCAGGCAGAAGAACTAGACTAGAGAGCATACCATCAAGGTCTCACCTCCCACTGCATTGGGACTTACCAATACTGCCTAACTCTGGCACGTAGTACACTGAATTAATCTCCTCGTCTGAATACTGTTAACTGACATAATCAGAAGCTTAACTAAAGGCCAGAAAATCACAATTTTTTTCCTGTAGACTCACTGGTTTCCTATATCTCTCTTTGGGTTTCAATCCTCAGCTACAGGGCATCCTTTCTCCTCTCAATGCCCCATAAGATTTCACAGGACTCAGACAAAGAACTCGCTGCCAAAGCACATTACTTAGCAATTTTCTGCATTAAGCTACCCTGTGCTCATCTACCTGGACTCAGGCCATCCTCCAATGTCTCCCAGCAGCTTTGAGTCATATGGTCCCACCATCTGACCCCCTGGACCTCTCTCCTCCACTAGAGAGGCAGGTTAAGCCTGAAGCCAAGTGGAGTTGAACTCCAGCCCTTCCAAAGGGCTTACATTGCCCAGCAACAGATGGTAGAGTACAACTTCTAACCAGCAGGAAAATGATGGTTTCCTCTCACCAACTGGAATATCAGTAAAAATCTGTACATATTTTCCAATTTCAGTATGAAAGCAGATTCCATTTTTCAGTTCAAAGCTTCAGCTTTTGCAGTTCCACCAGAGCAGCTGAACCCTAAGTAACTCCATTCAGTTTTCCTTTTGGTGCCTCAGAAGAAGGAATAGCAAGGACCACATTGGGTGACTTCGCAGCAAGTTCAAAATTCCTGCTTAGGGAAGTGGCTGTTACTGGTTTTTATCATCATAGTGTTAATGATGAAATCACTGTTGCAATATGAGGGATAAAAATTTACAATTTGTAATACAAAGAACTAAGTATCAAGTAAGGAAATACAATCTATTTTGAAATTATTCTCTTCAGAGAGGTTAATTTGCAAGTTTTTACTTCCCATCATGATCATTCCTACATTAAACCATGTGCACACCTTTGTAACTGTAATGCAATGGTAGGAACTGGTTTTGTATCAGGCCAGTGTTTTGCAGCACTGGCCTCGAGACCGTATTCACAATATCCCCTGTATAACAGCCACCTCCAGAAAAGCTTTGGGAGTCCCTGGTACTGTGTTAGTTATACATTTAAAAATAACTTCTACTCTCTAAAGTAGAAACCAGAAGGTACTGTAGCTTAGCAACATGACAAAGTGCCAACTGTGGCAAAAGAAACCCACCTGCTCCCTTGTTGCTTTTATTTATTTGCCAAAAGTTTGTTATTTGCTGATAAGCAAAGCAAACAACGTATTAACATGACACATACGTTCCACATTTACCCATCAATTTTACTGTTGACAAAGAAGTTCATAAGCAAACAAGAAATTAATAAAGCCCTGTATGCACAAGAGAAAGTTGATAAGATCAGTAATATTGTCTGTCAAGCCAGTTAATATAATCAACTAGCTAATTGCATGGGAAATACTGAGAAGTAAAAGAAAACCATTTGCTTTGAAGAAACTTAATTCCCTGTAATCAAATTTGAGTATGGCTCTACCAGTCTAAACATTTTCTTTTATGTGGTATCTATCAAAACATATGACCTGTTTTCTTCTGATTATTTGATCCACAAAAGTATAACACAATATGTTCTGTTGAGAGTTGCATCTAAAGTACAGAAAAGGAGGAAATCAGAGATAAAAATGTGGCAAGCCAGAGATTTTTGCTCAGCAGCTCTTTCTTTTACACATTAATTAATAATTATGCCTCTGATTTTTTTTCAAGCGAACTATTTCTCCTGCTGACTCTCGTATTTTTGGCTATGGGAAGCTGCATCTTCATTCTCAGGGGAAAAATTTGTAAAAAATACGAACCCAAAGATAGACTTAAATGAGATTTTATGTTTCCTGATTTCTAAATGAGAACTGCTATAAACTTACCTTTAAAAAACATTAAAAGCATCAGATAGATATTAAAGCACTGTACTGAAAGTCAAATTTTTGTGTTTGTACACTTTCTTTCTTTCTTTTTCTAAACTTTCCCTTAAAAAATGCCAATCTTGTACAGAATTCCACCTACCAACCAAAAGGCTATGCAAGGCTGAAAAACAATCAAAGCTTTTGTAAGTGATAAATTGTCTTTTACACTGGTAATTAGGTTGGAGGCAGCACTGACTTATTTCTCAAAAGACCACAACAAATGACCAGCAAACGGCAGAGGCTTCTATAGAAAAGTCTTCTGCTTAGGAAGTGGAAGGCTCTTCCACCTTATGCTCTGTTTAACAAATCTACCCATGCTCGTGCCATAATTGCACACAAGGATGGTTACTGCCATGGCACAGGTTTTTCAGAGCCTTTCACTTAAAGACTCACATTTCTCAGCTCTGGTCTGGCCCATTTGGATGCCATCAGCACAGCGAGGGCTCTGGGAGGTAAAACTACAGACCCCACCAGCATGTGGGACCCCCATCTGGCAAAAACCTAATGGTTTGGCTGCTAGCCTGCCCTTCTTGCTCTGAATATCCCAACGCAGGAGACAGATTAATTAGAGCAGCCCAGAGGCTACCTAGATCAGCGCACAACCAAGAGAGCAGACACCGTCCCTTTCTTATTTGGGTCTGGGGAATAGGAATAACTAAAGAATTTGTCTTAGGTCTGGAAATAAAACAATCTTGCATGCACTTGGGGAATGAGGCTTTTCAGAAAATTTTTGCTTCATTGAATAAGACCCAATAACTCCGCGTGAGGTTATTCTGGTATCACAGTATCTCAGTCAAGTTCTGTGGCGTGTTCAGCTCGCTTCTTCTTGAAGCAAAACATAACGGGCAGTGCTGTGTCTATACGCCATCTGTCACAGCACAGGACCAGACACCTTTCAAGACCAGCTCCCACGCAATGAGCACTGCAAGGTATGGTGGATTTCTTTAACTCCAACCGTTATCTGAGCTGTACTGACAATGGCCTCAAGGTAAGCGTTTAGAAAATTCTCTTGGTTATCTTTCAGTCATTCACTCTATTTTGACACCAGCAATTCCTGCTGCTTCTTGAAAGACAGATGGAAGAGGAAGAAGCAGAATCCATGGCTCAGCCTTTTCACAAGGAACCAGGAGGCCTTCTGGTGTCTCCGATCAGTTTATGACCCTTCCACTTGATCTCAGCCAAATCATGTGGATTTCCTTGTTCCTGAGTTGATGACCTCATTTGCAAACCAGAAAATAGTGTGGAAATGAGCTGCAGCTCTACAAGGAACTCTGTACATGAGCACCTTCCTTGTCCCCCTGACGTCTGCAAGCAACAAAAAAACTTGTTGAGTTCTAAATGGAGCAAACTCCACACCCTTTCAGAGAAAAAGAAGGCTACAGCAGCTAGGAAAGTAATTCATAGGCAAACATCTTTCTTGAGGCTTTCTTATGCATGGATTTATCTTCTTCCAGTCTTTAAGTTACTCCTTCCAAGAAGCAAATGGTAACCCTCACTTTAGCACTCAGGTGACCAGACTGACAGAGGCTCCAAAAAAATTCCTATCCCTATGAGTCTTTGCTAACATCCTGCCTCAAAACATACATTTTATATACCAAAGGAGTGCTCTTATATATATGCGCAGCCACAGGCTGGTCATTTAACCTCTCAAAAGAGGTTAAAACCCTCAAGTTTAAAAAAAACAAACTCTGGAGAAGTTAGATGACTAGCTTGTGGCTACAGGGCAAGGATAAGTACCAGAGGTGCATCTTCTCCCAGAAGCTTGATAACACAGAACACTGATTTTAAATAATTAATACAGGTAATTATGCTTCATGGTTCCACTGGTCCAGGGCCAGGGAACAAAATCAACTCAGTCCTATGACCAATCACTAGGTAAAATAACCTATGTTTTTCCTATGCATACAAAAATACGCATTGTGCTGCACAGACTGTGCTGCGGTTTTCTTTTTCTAGTTTTGCTTTTTTTTCCTCCTCCTGTATAGGACACCTTAATAATGTGCAGCAAAAAGGCCCTTAAACCTCCAGCAGAGAAGACACCTTTATCTTGCCTTAATTTGTACTGCTTGTATCAGAATGGCATTTCTAAGATTTAGAAGAGGAGATATAAATGTAATCTCTCTGGAGTTAAACTAAGCTACCTGTAGGCCTGATGTTCTCATGGTTTGCCTGAGGAAAACAAATCTTTCATCCTTATCTATGTATTTCTTTGCTAATTAAAATGCATGGTCTACTTTAAACACTATTTACCCAAGGGGCCTTCAGCAGTGCTCTTTCACCACTTAAAAACAAAAAAAAAGAAAGAAGAAAAAAATAGCAGCAATGGAAGGCTTTAAAGACACCACATTCAGAAGTCACTCATTAGTATTCCTGAAGAGTAATATCATCAAAGCAGGATATTAACACTACAGGTCTATCTATACAAAACAATTACCAATCTAAACACATGACAACAAGTGAAATCAGAAGCAAGAGATAGACAGGGAGAATGTACTTAGATCTTGTCAGTTGATGAGGAGAGCTAAGTAATTCTATGTCACAATTTGCATTTTTCCCTAGGTATTCCCAACAGTATGCAGAAAACCCTGCAGCAGCAAGACAAAATTATCCAAAGCAAACTGGGAAGGTTTGCAGTGCTGCTAGTGATGATTCTGTTATATTCTAAATTCAATTAGAAAGGTAGGCAGCTAAAATAGCAGCACCTTGCTGATGAAGCAAATCTTTCCCAAGCTGAAGGATAAAAGAGTATTTCTGGAATGTGTTCACACAAGAGATTTTACAAAGCCTGACAACAACAAACGAAAGTACAAATAATTCTCCTAATATCCTTCAGATAAGCCCAAAAACATTAATTATGGGTGTGGACTTACAATTACAAACAAATGAGTAATCAGATTTTTCTGATTTTCCGCTTATCAGCCAGCTTGCCTTCACGGTGTTTTAAGATTTTGCCTTTTACGCTGTGTTTGCAATAGATTAGGGCTATGCATGGGGTCAGTTAATTTGGTGCGGCTAACAAGCAGGAAATCATGAAGCAGAGTAACTCACACGCTTGCAGTATCGGCACCGTTGTGAAACGGTGAGTGCCATGGTAAAGTCAACAGTTGCCACAGACTGCCCTTCATTATTCTTACTTTTACTCCTGTACTCGTCCACTTCACTGATGACCAGACTGAGACAACAAGTCTGAATCAGGGCTGCTCGAGCACATCCGCAGAGAGGAAAAGAAAAGAAAGCTACATCCCTGCCTGCTATTTTCTCTCGAGCTTTTCCCTATAAACAGAAGCGCTTCTCCTTTCTTTTAGAAGACTGCATTTTTAACAGGATTGCTTTGCAGTGAACCAGTTAGGAACTCTTCCCTGTTAAGCAGCCTTCAGAGATAGATCTGCTTGAAAATAAGATGATAGCTCATTCTGAAGGGTCTATATTTAAGTCAGAAGAACAGAGTATAATTATTTCTGAAATAATTTCTGAAGATGATATTCCTCTGGGATAGATAACTGCTACATGTGTGGCTCTAAAATGAGGGATATCATCCTTATTATGATATATCATCCTCACTGTGTTGTAGTGCTCTTGTGCCTGGTTCTCAACACACCCTTTCTCTCAGACGCTGAGGAAACTCATCTCTAAAAGCCAAGCCCTTCCTGCAGATCTTCCACTCAAAGGTGCTACACAAACAGAGGGAATGCATCCATATTTTAATACTCCACCTTTGTCGTGTGTCATGCTCTGCTACTGAAGGGAAAGCAACCTCAGGATCCTGCAAACTGAGTGCAAACCAACCAGTAATTTAAACCTTCTACCTGGACAGGAGGGATTTTAAAATGCTAGAATCAAAATCATTTTATGTGCAAGTAATAGAAGAGCAGTTATCTGATAGGGCTTGACTTTTTAAAAGTGGAATCCATTTTTGCAGCCAGAATTAACTGACAGCATATAAGCAACTACTTCTGCTATTTACCAAGTGACTGGTGCATACAAATCATGGAAGTTCAATGTCTAAATGCTAATATCTTCATAGACTATGCAAGTACAAATTTGCACCTACAAGAACTGGAAGGCACTTCCTTTAAACTTTAACAAATGTGGCTGAGAGAAAGGGAAGAGGGAAAGACTGCATGAATATTTCAGGGTGTGTATCTTGAAAGCTTTGGTGCAGCTGCCCAGCTCCAATTAAATTCAATAGGAGCCTCACATCTAAACCCCTCAGCAATACTTTGAAAAGTCTAAGGGTTTGATGTCAGCGTATAACTTTCAGAGTCAATTGCTTTTGTTCAGCAGAAGCCTCCATAGAAGAACAAGGCACAGTCTCTTCTCTTACAGAAGGAGGAGGCTGGAGAGAGCAGGAAGTGGGAAAGGAAACTCGGAGTGGATATTGGCATACAGATTTGTCCGGAACAGTGTCTAAGGGTCCACATTGACATTTTTTTGTAATGGAAATGATTCAAAGAGATCAACCTTTTGTGGTTCCATTGCCTGGTATCAGAGATGATCCAGAAACAACTTCCATTTTCTTTGAACCAGCAAAGCCCAATCAGATGAAAGAAGCTCCTGGATAAAAGGATCATCCACTAATCCAACTCTAATCAGCACACTGATAATTCTCTTACATCCAGCAGGATTAATCTGATTGTTTGAATAAACAATTTTGTTCATCTTTTGGAAACACTCAGAATACCCAGATGTCTTTGGACATGCATGAATTAGTGCTTCACTATGGATCAAGTATTTGCTTTTGAAGATGCTTCCTGGGTTTTTTCCACTTGCTGGGCTTTGGTTCCCACCACAGCCTGTGTTTGGAGTACCCAATTTTAATCCAGGATAAAATTAGACAGGAAGATGCACTCCAGGAGCTCACCTACTGCCCTTCAACAGCTGGTGGGCTAAGGACTACCTTGATGCTTTATTGGATGCAGGAGTAAACATAGCAACAAAGGATGAGCAAAAGGCTGAGGTACTTAATGCCTTTTTTGCCTCAGTTTCTAATAGTAAGACCAGTTATACCCAGCCCCCTGAGCTGGAAGACAGGGGTTTGAAGGAGAATGGAGATCCCATAATCCAAGAGGAAATGGCTAGCAACCTGCTACCCCACTTAGATACACACAAGTCTATGAGGCCGGATGAGATCCACTCGAGGGTACTGAAGGAACTGCTGGAAGCAGTCACAATGCTACCTACTTTCCATCATTTATCAGCAGTCCTGGATAACTGGGGAGATCCCAGTTGACTGGAGATTAGCAAATGTGATGCCCATCTACAAGAAGGGCCGGAAGGAGGACATGAGGAACTGCAGGCCTGTTAGTCTGAAGGCTATGGAGCAACTACCTGAAACGAGGTTGTGGTGAGGCGGGTGTTCATCTCTTCTCCCAAGTAACAAACTATAGAACAAGAGGAAACATCTTCAAGTTGTGTCAGGGAGGATTAGATTGGATATTACGAAAAATTTTTGAGCTGAAAGAGTAAAGTGAAGCACTGGAAGAGGCTGTACAAGGAAGTGGTGGAGTCACCATCCCTGGAGGGGTTCAAAAAAATGTGTAGACATGGCACTTCGGGATACGGTTTGGTATATGGATTAGTAGGTATAGTGTTGTTAGGCTGACAGTTGGACTTGATGCTCTTAGAGGTCTTTTCTAGCCTTAATGATTCTATGGTTCTATTGAATATTTGCAGTGTGGGGACTGGACCTTCAGCACCATTTTGGTTTACAGGTGTGGTTTTTTTGAGGTATATTACTTGTTAATGTGGGCATAGTCTTCAAGGCCTCTCAAGCATGGTCACACACGTGTCCCATAATCAGAAAGAGTTTACACTAAAAAACACTGCAGATGCTAGAAAATCACCTTACTTTTGTATGACACAACTTAGAGTCTACTAATGACTCTGTTGATTTTTAAAATTCCGATTATAAAAGACTATTTAAACTAAACTGGTTTTAGTAGGAATTCAATAAACTGGCATATTCCTCTCAACCTCACATGTGATAACTGACAAGTTTTTGTCTCAATATTTTTGCTCCGAAGATGTTTTCTCTTCCTATCATTTTTAGTAATTTATGTTACTTCATGACACGTCTGTGGCATCGTATCTGCATATCATTATTTCAAGTTGTCATGTCACATTCCGCAAGACTGCTGCTGCCATGTCAAATCATCACGGCACAGAGCAGAGCAGTCACTTTTCTTTATCATTAAGGGCAGCTGCTTCTCAGTACAAATTGAAACATCAATATGCTGCAGAAGGGTTCCAGGCCACTGAAAACAGTTGCTTCTGAAATTAGTACACCAAATGCTTATCTTTTTTTCTTGTTCAAAGTGTTAACCTGTATCACTTCAACACAAACAGGAGGCGTTATGTTCAAAGAAACAAAGTGAAAAGGTTTCAAATACCCAGAGTCTGTTTTATGATTGTCTAAATAGACAAAAAAGAATGTGAGAGAAAAATATATTTTTAGATACCTTTTGCATCTAAAAGGATGTGCAGAGATCACAGAACTATTAAATGTTGTCATAGAGGAAGTCTTTGACATATCTGGAAATGTAAACTTGCTTTATTAACATCCTATTCCAGTGCTTTAACTATAAACCATTCATCCTGAAACAGCAATGGACTAGATAAAGAAAAAAGACGAAAGCTGAGAGGTCTGTAAGATTCCTCATATTGGAGCAATTGCTTGCATTTCCATGTTTTCCCTGCCAACGACTCACATGAAGTTGAAGAAAATAGGATTCAGAAAATAAATCTCTGCTTAGGTGTTGTCAAAAGGGTCGTAAATTCCAATTCCCTTAGAAAGCTTAGTCTTTGGACCTTAATTCAGATGGAAATATAGATGACACTAATGCTTGGGTAAAAGGAGGTGTTATAGTTTCAAAATGTTTCAGGGAATTTTTCTCTCCCTTGCCAACACAGGGGGTTTTGGGCCCCGGAATGGGAGGTGGGAAAAGGTCTCTTCTGGTCAGTGCCACTCCTGCTCGGCGGCTGTGGTGAGTGGCAGCTCCTTTGTCTCAGCCCCAACTGCACGTGCCCTGAGCTGTCCTTCGGGGAGAGAGCAACCAGCACTACCTGGAATTGCTGCAGACTCCCTGGGGGCCGGCGTCACCTGCAGAGGAGCTGCTGTTTGTTCTGTTCTGGTTTTGGAGATATAAATATATATTTGTAGTTAAGAAATGTTATCCTTTTCTATACATTTTCCTGATTAAAATCTCTTAATTTCTGATACACATCTTAGTTTTCCTTTAAACTGAGACAGGAGGATTCATGCTGAGAAGAAATGCTCATGTACAAGCAGGCGGTTTCTAGATTCTTTTGGAAGTTAAAGGTGGCCAGATGAAAAGCCTTGCCCTCCCTGATCTGATTGCTAATGTTGTCTGTCAGAGTCTATGAGAATTTGCAGACACTGAACGTTATAGATTATTCCCCTTTCATCTTATGAGTGAATAAATATGTCAGAAGAGATCAAATACATTATATTATTCTGTAAAGGTAACACAATGGTTAAGAGTCACTGTGCAAAATAAGTGATGCAGGGACTGTGTTAAGCATTATGTGCTGTGTTAACTCCCATTCAACAGGGACGTGCTCCAGTGTACACAAAATTTCTCCCAAAGTATTACAGGCTTCACTGTAGCTAAAGAATAGAGGAAGGGCTATAGTACCATCTACGCACACCCGACTTTAAAGCTGAGCGATAGCAGCATCTGTGACTGGAAGACAAGACGTACCGAAAGCTGCAGACAATAAAAAATAAGAAAGACTTGAAGTTGCTTTTGTTTACAGGAACAAACAGGCTAGGAAGATATAGCTTAAAGTCACTTTCGCTTTCCTACTTTTTCATGCCAAACATACGCAAAGAATGGAGGATGGGTAAAATCAAGTTTATGACCACAGTCTCCTACCAACAGCTTCTCAAAAGGATTCAAATGCAGTTTTACATTAAGTGCGCTGCAGTACTTTCATCACAAGTTCACAAGGGCACGGAGGTAGTTTGCATATAAAATAAACAAGCAACAAAGCAGAAGGAAACTCACAAAAAGAGGAATTTGGGAGAAAAGGAAAAAAAGGCAAAGTGTTCAGATGGTGGGAAAGTATCTTTCACAAATAGCTTAACCTCTCCATCTTTCTTCTCCTGTTCTAAATTCAAAATATGGGCTAAACACCATCAGAGTAACAGACACTAATACTTTGTAAGATGTTCTTCTTGGATACTTGCAGGGAAAAAAATAGGACCTACACTTTTCCTCTCCAAAAGGATTCAAACCCAGCACTCCAAGGCAGTCAATCACCCAGAGCAGGCATCAGTCTTCATCAGGGCTCTCTGGGTACCAACTTTCCGTTACTTAGAAGTTTTAACATCCCAGCATCACCCAGCACAGGTGCTGCCGTTCTTAAATGGAAACACATGCTTGAACCCTAAAACTACTGGAAGATATTTTAGGAATGTCAGTCACATTACCGAGAGTGCTCTCTGCTAGCAAAAGAATTCAAGAGCTACGAGGGTGGGTAACAAGAGAGATGACCCCGCTTCAGCTCTGTTTTCAAATGGATTAGAAAAACACTGATTAAAAGTCAGCCTTACACATCAGCTTAAGGTAACCTGCTTTTGCACTTTCTTTCTCAGCAGACAGCAACTCTACCTTTGAAGGTAACCGTTCATGCGTAAAATTACTAATAGAGACCATCTATCTGACAAATGTCTGTTCCTTAATAATTTATATCACTTGATCTATTTTCAAAGGTTAGCCTTACATTAAAATTACAATTCTGAATAGGTCAGCCTGTTACTTAAAGATAAATTACTCCACCTCTTCATGTTATAGTGTTGTGTTTTGATAATGACAAGCTTTTTACTCCCATACTTTCTTCTCCCTTCTCAGGAGCAGCATAGCAAACTATTAGCACAACCTACCTTGCCTGTGCCTCCCTGTAGTCGCATTTTGATTCTATTTTACTCTGGCAATCTAAACATCTCCAGCTGACAATCTTTTACCTGCTTTTAGAACAGACTTAGGGAAGACTCAGCACTCCAGGATGAAAAGATGAATCAATGATGCATGATAGGACTACACTAAATTCTAAGCTTTGTCATGCTGTGTGTGAACTAAAATGCTTCATAACCAATACCATTAAATTCATTGTAATTAAAGGATAATCTCTGCTCTCCTCTAGATGGATAAAGCAATAAAATGACAATGTTTAAAGAGGAAATGCCAGTGTAATGTTCATGCATTTAACAACTACCCAGGAGATATGCATTGTAAATATACTTATAACAGAGAAGACCCTACTGTTTTATGTATGGAAGAATTTTGTGGTGGTAATCTCATACCACTGAAGTAGTCTGGAAAGTTACTGCACCACGGAATCTCACTTTTTTGAGTTTGTTTTTTTTTTTTTGTAAACAGATGGTATAGGTATTATCCTATGATTGTGAAGAATTGCCAGGTTATAACAGTTTGTCACACATCTTATTACAAATGCGTATTGTATTACTGAGGAGGTAATGCTCTTCTCAGGCAACACATACATCTGCACATCAGATTAGTGTATGAATCTGTCAGCTCGACAGTAGCAGGATGAAAAGAAAAAGCAATATTTGGAGTCAGTGGACTTTCTGTATTAGCTGCATCAGGATGAGTCCCCAGCAACAGCATCCAACACCAAGAGAGCCAGGAGAGCAGTCACATCCCTCCCAGCACAGAGCTTCTCTCATGTGGTGTTGTCTGAGAAAAAGACAGAGTCCCATCCTGCACAGAGACCATCTGGACAAGGAAGTTGAGTCAGAAAGCAGTCATTCTGGGGAACTGTCTGGTCTTATGTAGCACGTAGCAATCCTGAGAGATTTCTGTAAGTTGTGCTCCTGACACAATAGCTCAAGTGGAATAACTAGTCTCTGCTTTGCAAATAGAAATGAGATAAGAATCTGCATGACCCCTTGGAAATACAGAGTCAGAGGTCCACTGTGTCCTCATGAAGCCAATGCAGTTAATGAAATTGTCTCTGTTTTTCCAGCCCATGTACCACATGCTTCCCAGAGATAATCAGGACAGGCTTAGAAATAACACACGCACTTCAGATACGTTTTCTTGAGGCCCCTTCTGACATGAACGCATGCATGGCTAGAATAAATGTGTATGAAGAGTAGTAAGTTAACAACTGCAACACAGATAATACACCCAACAAGTATCTCCACAAGCAGGTTCCAGGCACAATTATCACCAGTTATCCAGAGGCAAAATTTTCACAATGACTGGCAATAAACAAATCAGTTATACATTAAGAGACCAACCAACTCCAGCTACAAACATTCAAAATCCCTTTTGTAGAGGCTAGCCAGTAGATAAGAACTCAGACCATGCATACAAACAGCTATGAGGATCTTGGGACACAGGAGCTTTTGTCAGCATTGCCTATTTAATACGGATAATGCAAAAGAGGAATTTTAGAAAACTTTGACCCTGCTGCATGTAAGAACAAGTTGGGCCCTCTAATATTTAAACAATCTGCCCTTTCCCTATGCAAGGTGTAAGAGAAAGTGCTGACTTTCTTTTCTTGCAGCATTTGGCTACTGCACAACTGTGCACGCATCGGGAGCTCTGCATCTCCAGCTCCTCTTCCACTTTGAGCCTTGCAATTACTCTTGTGCTCTCAGTATCCCACAAACAAGGGGCTTCGCGTTTCACAGACAGTAAACATGGTTAAGGCAGAACTGCAGGTATGTTATTTTGGACACTGAGCAACAAATGATTCGCAAAGAAACAAAGCAGGTTTCAGACTAGTTTCGGGTTTTGGGAGACTACCAAAGGCAGACCAAGAGGAAGAACAGAGGAAACATGTATTCTGTTGGTTTTAGCTAACTAGATATGAAAGGGTGCAAAAATGGCTATATCCCACTGCCAGTCAGCACATCAGCTCTTCCATGTGTTGACAAAGACAAACTAGGAGGATCCCAAGGCCTCTGTTTACTGTAGCAGGTCTACCCCAACATGAGTGATTCAGGAGAGGTAAGAATGGTGTAGGACACTGCAGCCCACAGGACAGGACTGCAATAGTATGGGAGATACTTTAACTCCATCAGCAAATCTTAAATGTCATATTCAGTTCACCCATTATTATTTCCACATAAATGGTTCTGACATCAACTTCTTTCAGGGCTTGTAAAGCATAGGAAACCCTACATTGTATCACATCTTCACCACAACCCAGGCCGAGACACAGGAGGAAAATTGATGTGGATTACCCTAGATCACTTTCCCCAACAGTAACATTTCTGTAAGAAGAGACCTTTCAGCAAACAGTGGATGATACATCTTCTTTACTCCAGCATTTAGTCCCCTTATTTGCATGGAAAGACAGAGCAGTTACAGTTAAAAAAAAAAAAAAAACCCAAAGCAAAAAACCCCAACAAAACCAACCCATCAAAAAACCCCAATTGAGCCAAACTAAAAATATACAAACCCAAAATACCGTAAAAAGCATCTCTAACGCATGCTCTAGCTTCTCCTTGCGGATCTATTAAAGCAAAAGCTGGACACGACAAAGCCTGATGCCTGCAACCCTCCCAGTCCAGGTGGAGTCCCACTTCTCTGCCAGCAATCCCATATTTCCTCGATCTAGAGCCTATTCTGATTCTCGCAGCTTAGGGCCTCATTGGCCTTTCCTTTGCCATAGCTCTTGCTGTGCAATTATCTGCATTTGCTCACTTGTTCTATAATCATCCGGAGGCCACACGGTAGGGTCATTGTTACTTTAACATGCACCAAATCCAATCAGTTCTAGTGCTATAGCTGGCAGAGCAGGCTCTCATCTCTCTGATGCCCTCTCAAATGCCAAGGCACTGAGATGCCAGTGCTGTGTGAATGCACCCAAAGCCAATTACATTAGCCTTCTGCCAACCTGGGGCTTGGTCTGCTCCCAGGAATTAATTCTTGTTTTGCTGCAATGCACAAGCAAAGTTTTAAGTTTCTTGGCCAATTTATTACAATCATTCCTTCTGCAATGCATTTGGCCTTCTTTATAATTGTCCCTCAAAGTCTGCAGTTCTGGGAACTGCTCTGCACACTCCTCTTTCCTCCACTTTGATGAAGAGACAAACACCAACTTTTCCACACCCATCCCCTCCTGTATATGTAAATTGAAGTAATCATCCTTGGTGCTCAGTGCTTGGATGGTCACAGGGAGGGAGATGAACTGACAGGCTGACAACCGTGCAGCTAAGTCGGTTTCTTCACTTTAGAAAATTTATTTGTAATGGCTTTCATCTGATTAGATCACCTTTATTTGTTTTGTCTGTCCATTTTCTGCTCTTCATCTCAAGTAACTTAGCAGCCCAGCACTATTGTTCTGCGGAGCAGCTAGGAAAACAACCATACAAAGCATTTTCCCACAGAGCTTGCCAGGTCACTGCCTGAGTGCCTCCACATAGATAATACTCTATAAAGTGTCAGAGCCCTCTGGAGGATGGCCGGAAGTCACCAGCAGAGGAAGGAATTCACTGAACTCTTCCATTCAGATCTATTAACATCCAAACCTACTTTCTATAAAAAGCGGTGGGAGCAGTGGTAGGGCATCCCACCCGGAGACACATAGGATGGAGGAATTTACTGAGTTTAAAGAAGGAACGGAAAAGTTTCCAGGAGGGTCCTTCTTGAAGTTGACAGTTGAGGTAGGCTCCCTCAGGGCTGTGAGGTAAAGATGCACGAGGACCAGGTTCCCACTACTTCACAAGTTAGCAATCCCTTTTTCTTCCTCTGCAGAAAACAAAAGTCAGAATGACTTTGAAGGTGAACCTCAGCAGGACCTCTCTGGTAGACAGCAAGGCCAGCACAGGTCAACTGCCCTGAAGACAAGTTTATGAAATCTAGTTGCCATGAAGTTTCACCAAAAACCAATGGGCTGAACCGTGCAAACCCCTCGTGACGACCCAGTTTTACCAAGAACGGATTTCATTGCCTGGAGTACAGATGTATTATTGCTTACATGACTTTAGCCAAGTTATACAGAGTAGCAAAAGTACTTGGAGGGACTAGCAAACATTAAATTTAATTAAGCATAAATTACAGATGTATATTTTGCCTGTATTAATTCCTCTTCTCAATCCTTTTCTCAACCTTAGAATGAACCTCTTAGTTACCGGCCACCCCAAGGAGTTTTACTGCAGGCTCATGGATCATAATATTTATTTCCTCTCTGGCACTTGGACTTGCAGATCTAACAGTCAGTCTTACAAAGAACAGCGTGGCTCTGACAGGCAGGTGATCCTCAAAGCCCTCAAACAAGCATCAGAGTGCATCGTGCCACGCTGCTTTTATTTCCTGGTACGCTTCATTTCATGGCTGCACGTCACACACAAGTTGCTGGGAAAAGGGCCATGTACACATTCGGGATCTGTTTGTTTCTCTGAGGATGTTTTGATGCAACTGTCTCAGCCATTTCACCTTCAACCGGCCCCCTTTCCACAGATGACCAGTCATCCAAAACACCGAAGAGATTTTAAGCCTCTTTGATCTAAGGGAAGCGGATGAAAAAAGACATGATGCAGGCAAATGCCACATCTGTGTCACTGACTGAAACCTTGCTGCCAGGATACATTATTCAGTATCTAACAGACCTACTGATACAACCCTGAGCTGCACTCTCCTCGAAAGATCAGCCATCCGTGGCTTTGCCACAGCAGGTGGAAAGATTTACTGCTGCAACCCTGGGGTAGGAAAAAGGAACATCTCCCCCTGCTTGCCCACACAACCCATGGAAATGCGTTCTATTACAAGGAACGTGTCCACTTTTTGCTTCATGGAGAATTGTCCACAACAGTTCTCTGTAGTGCCCTTGCTGTATAGATAAGGGAGCCCTGACTCCAGGGACTGAAACAAAATAAATGGCCTCCTGCTCTGCTTGAAAATATTTGCTATGTGTCAATGTAAAACAATGGATCATGTGATTTCTTTTCCCACAAACGTGTTACTACTGGTAAAATACTTGATGCTAACAAGTAGAGAGCAGAAGAAATGCTGCCAGCTCACACCTTCAATCCTGGTCTTGGTTCATGTCATCACATGGAGTTGGAGAGAGCACCAGGGCAGAAGCTGTTCCCTGAGCAGCCCTTTCTCGTGCTCTGAATCTGCAAGCTCAGATGCAGCAGGGTGCAATCCTCTTCCATCCCATGCACAGCCTCAATTCCAATATGACCGAGAGAAAAGATCCTGGCACGTTCTGGTCAGATTTTGCCCTCCTCATTCCTCTTAACTGGCTTTGTGCTAGAATCCATTTTGAAGGCAATGGGAAGGAAAATTGAGTTAGATCTTTTTAAAGGATTTGCTAATGAATTTATTCATGAAAGACTTCGAGGCCTGAGTTTTCCATCAAACATCAGCACAAGCTTCGTTAACCAATACTAACCTATGACTTATACTACAAAAGCCAAGATGCTACTTTCCTGTTTCTTCAGTGTCTTTTTTACACATCTTAGCCATGTACAGCCCCTCGAGAGTATCAGACCACCTACCCCATTAATCAGATCAGCAACAGCAAAGACCAAGGAGAGCTTTCATATATCCTAAACTCCTCGTGCTTCAAGACACTCGTTTTACAACTGTAAGACACAATATGTCAAAAGCCAAAATTCTCCATTCCACCACAGTTCTCACGAACATCTCGAGATACAGAAATATCCACTGCTGTTTATTAATTTTGAAAGCTAAATTAAAAACCATGCTCCAACCAGTCTGTACGAGGCAAAAGAAAAGTCTTTCTAATACCTTCCAAGACAAAGATTGTTAATTCTGGGGAAGGCAGGCTGCGCAATCTGTTATAGAGGTCCATGGAGGTTGAGCACTGAACTGCTGTGTCATGGTGAGGCCAAAAGACAAGAATCAGGTCCTAAAGGCACAGAAGGCCATACAGCAGAAACATAGCTTCAGCAATCGGAGCCCACACCCCACTTACTGAAACATAAACACCTCTCATAATGTTACTGCTGGAGCTCCAACCACACAAAAAGCTGTGTTGCCAGGTCCTCAGCCCAAATACAGCTGGGTCTGCTCTGGCCACAAAGTGCAGGGGAAGCTGATTTTATTTTTTGTTGTGTGTTGCGTCTGTCCCATCACAAAAAAAGGTGCTGGCCAGGCACTTCTTCTGTTCTCAACAGGCTTCTGTTCTCAAAGAGCCAGCCCAGCTTAGAAAACTAAATCAGACTTCAGTGGCTGAGGGATTAGTACGAAGAGTCTCTGCAGAAGAGTTGTCTCCTAAGGAGGGATTTCTCTCTCCCAGAGCCCCTGTGCCTTACTGGAAGTGAATGTGTCAGCACTGCCCAGCTCAGCTCATAAAGTTGCTCTGGGAAGCTGGGCAGTGGAAGACATCTCTGATAGCAAAACAAGAACATGCAAGTAGCAAAGAAGGCGGCATCTCCCTTGTCTTGTTTAAGGGAGGCAGGAAAAGAGGTGCCCTTCTCCCAACACTCACTCCCTAGCAAAACCTTTAGAGTACTGGTGCCACTGGTGTGCTCGATCCGCATACCATGCCTACACAGGAGCAATAAGCAGCACAAGGAGCAGCTGCAGCAGACAAGAGCACTTAGAGGAGGGTCCCATATGAGCTCTCCACCATCTAACGCTGCCCTCTGAGATCTGGGATTTCACATCCTGTCACCTGGAAGAGACTCAGAGCAGACACAGGGTGCCCTGTGAGTATCAAGGAAACCAGAGACAGAAAATAAGTGGAAACTCATCTTCCTCTTGCAGCAGCCTAGAGGTTACTGGGGCAGCGGGAGGTTGTGTCTGCATTCTGCTCAGCAGAGCTGTCTGCTGATCAACACACAGACCCACACACAACCCTTCTAAAGTTACCTTTCCCACTGTCCTACTTATCCCACCGTGTCATCAGAACAGATCGTATGATATGTGCAGGTGACTAATGATGGCAGTAATTAAGAAGGTGGCTGATTTTCACACACAAAGTCCTTGCTGCTCCCCTCCAGATCTCAGCTTCTCCTACAGTCAGGTAACTTCCTTACAATCCCTGCAGCAGTGATTTGTCTTTCTATCTGATGCTTCACTTACTGCCTGGGGATTACAGCCTTCCATCCTAATCAAGAACTTGCAGGGCAGATAAGGTGCTCAGATTTGATGTCTTAAACTCTTAAATGTTTGGTACAAGGGGTAGAAATGTCAGGGCAGGCTGAAGTGAAATGAACTTCCTCAAGCCCTGTATTTAAGGGATGGATAGAATATTCTAAATAATTAAGATTTTGGCCAAACCAAACCATTATCTTTAAGCAATTGCAGGGGTTTTTATTTATTTATTTGTGGTAAATTAAAATACAGTACTTCAAGAAGTGTCCAAGATTTACACTGAGCTTGTTAGAAAGTAATCAAATTTCAAAAAGTTGTTGAAACCAACAGTGAAGTCGTGTTGTAGTCCAGATGGCTGTAAAGTCCAGAGGAATAGGGTAAGTAGCTGGGAATGGCAGGAAATCTACAGAGAGCAAGTGGGATAGCACTCGCTGCCAAAGAGCCCTTCAGATGGATTCTGCTGGACTGCCCCCATGCTCTTCTGAGGGACTCATCCGTGACCAATGGCAGAACCAAACCCGGAATGAAGCGCCAAGCAATGAGCTAATGCCTCAATGTCAGCCAAGACTGAGAAAAGGCTGGATAGGACGCAAGATCACATGGCACGTAGGACACAGCCGTAACAACATGATGTGAAAGATGCAAAAAGACAAATCTGAAAGCTTTGGCAATCTTTCCTACGTCAGGCAAACAAACAGGTATTGGCATCTATGTCTGCTCAGGCTTCACCTGGTGAATAATTGATACATTTCCATGTGGTTTTATCCAAAAGTGACTCTGAAGTTCCAATCTTCAATATTTCCTGATATTCTTAAGGATTAGAAGTTGATAATGGTGACTTATAATCAACAAAGAGTCCACATTAGGAGAGACTTGCAAAAAAAAAAAAGTGATCAAGAAAAAGAGTGAAAGGAAAAACAAAAGGCAGCTCTAATAACCGTTACAGGAACTAGACAGACATTTCCTTCACACTGAGCTGTCAGTAAGTAAAAACATATTGTGGCAGGCTGTAGTCTACCTATGTTTGCGTGCAGGCATTGGAGGCTCAGTGGGACTAATTATGAAAATATGATTATAATGGATTAGTAATTCTGTCAATCATACACATGCATCTGGTAACAAAAAAGCAATGATTAAAAATGCCACAGGACAGGAGAATTTAATGCTGTGGGTTAGGACGAAATGCACGTCTCATGGGAGGAAAATAATTTAAGTTATGGTGGGGGAGAATTGCTGGGATTGTGTATTAATAAGAAAACATGCATCAGATCTGTGGCTCAGAAAAGCATTTAAAACAGCTATAAAGCCAATTTTTTCCCTTTGTCTCTAAAGATGGCTTTGACTTACTTGGAAAGGGTGTGATTTCAAGCTGCACAAGAAGTTTGCAGGCGGAACTGGCCAATATCAGCATTAGATAGACCAGCTCAACCAAAAGAAAGGGCGTCACCTCAGCCACCAAGAACATCTTCTTTATATTTGAAATCAAATTCTAGAATCAAAGAACAAGAAAACCTGGGGAAGACACTGCGATTTTGGGTAAAGAATGTGGTTTTAAAATTCAAGATGAAAAAATTTTCTTTGAACCTGTTCCCTTAATGGGTATCCTTCCCTTTCCTCCTTCACTCATATCTGGTTTGCTATTTAGAACCCTGCAGTAGAGCTGGACTGTGGTCAGGAAGTCTCAAGGGGAGACAGCTGAGGTGCTGTTGCCTGTCTCCTTTTCTGTACAAAACCACCATAAAGTAATTTATTCTGTAAAACAATGTGAAGCTTGTAAATAACTGCAAGCATTTTGAACTTCGTTCTCTGTTTTACAGCTCTGCCAATGTACACCCTAACAACTTGGCTAACTCTTGGCATATTAATATGTTTTATTACAATTTTTTGTTCCTTGTTTTCTTGGGGGGGTTGAGGCAGCTCCCACGTTTGTGGGCCAATCTGGAAGGCACACATCCCTCCAGAGGAAGCCGCAGTCTCCTGGCTCAGCCTTTACAAGCTAAGGAGAGCCAAATGCAGCTGGGATCAGATCTGTCTGCAGCTCCCTGGGAGGCTTGAGAGCACTTTCATCTGGAAAATTAGGATGCTGCAGCTTCCTTGGTTTTCTCCTCCACAGCAGGGAGGGTGAGGGTGGAGGGGGCTGGGGAATTAAGAAGAACCAAGTTGTCAGTCTACAGCACTAGATAACTGCTGAAGCATTGTTGTTGGCCTAATGATAAAAATAATGATCTCTTTCTTAGAACTGATATAAAACCAGCCAATTAAAGTCCTTCTCCTAATCCCAGATGGCTGCCTCAGGTGCTGGCAACAAAGCTGAAGGATGAAGAATTTGCACAGAAAAATGGCCTGGAAACTTCGACCGTAGAGCAGGGCTGTGACAAGACACCAAAAACAGATAAAATGAAGACAAAAATATCTGTGTATTCATGGCCTTTAGCTTAACCTATCTTTGTTGACTCCTTTTTGTAGGTGCTTCAGGCTAAATCCTGGAGGCACTGTGCCACTAACTGATGCTACAGAACAGGAAAACACAAACACTGAAGACATAGAGAATATTTCATGAAT
The DNA here is from genome assembly GCA_033558235.1 of Neomorphus geoffroyi. Classification (NCBI taxonomy): domain Eukaryota; kingdom Metazoa; phylum Chordata; class Aves; order Cuculiformes; family Neomorphidae; genus Neomorphus; species Neomorphus geoffroyi. The sequence goes on from JAUMJM010000020.1 coordinate 58,314,679, forward strand.
AGTTTTGCACTCAGAAGAACAGAAAAAGAAGAAATACCCCCTGTTCACTGGAATTGACCTGAAATTGTTTTTGTCTAAGACTGGACTCAGGTGTGGGATATGAGCCTGCCAGCATCACCTCTGCTAGGGTGGAGCAGAAGTGAGAAGAAAGCAAGCAGGCAAGATAACACGAACAGTTAGCAGCTAAACACAGAATCACAGAATGGTTTAGGTTAGAAAAGACCTTTAAGGTCATCACGTCCAGCCATAAGCCTCACACTGCCAAGTCCACTTCTAAACCATGACCTTAAGCACCACATCTACATGTCTTTCAAATACCTGCAGGGATGGTGAGCCAGTCACTTCCCTGGGCAGCCTATCCTAATTCCTGACAGCCCTTTGTGTGAAGTACCATTTCCTAATATTTAGTTTAAAAGTCCTTTGGTGGAACTTGAGACTGTTGCCTCTCATCCTATCACTTGCTACTTGAGAGCAAAGACCAACACCCACCTCACCACAACCTCTTTCACATAGTTGTAAGGAGCAATAAGTCTCCCCTCAGCCTCCTCTTCTCCAGACTAAACAACCCCAGTTCCCTTAGCTGCTCGCCATAAGACTTGTGTCCAGCTTCTTTCTTATACTGACAGGTCCCAAACTGGACAATATTTGAGGTGCAGCCTTACCAGCGCTGAGTGACCACACCTGCTGGCCACACATTTTCTTACACACACCAGGATGCTCCTGGCACACCTGGGCACACTTCAGCTTTCCTCTCTCTACTGTCCATATCCCTATGCGTGCTTTGCATTGGATTGTTTAGCTGCATCCAGGTCTCTAGAAATGATGGAACAGTAGGGTGTAAATAGGACTGATCTTGATAATATCACATATTTCATTGTCCTGCTGAAAAGATAAATTCAGCATGTTACTAGCATAGGCCCTCTGGTGTCTAACGAGACTATTTTCATGTACCCAGTGGCAGGCACAAGTGAGCTGTGATGGAAGAAGCCCATTTTGAGAAGGACACTGGGGATTAATCAGCAGGTGTTCTCCCTCTATGGAAACATTCTCTGCTATAAGGCACAAGTCCATTCAGAGACCCACTGTACCACAAAACTCCTGCAGCTATTGAGAAATGCAAGCCACAGGCAAGCTGTTTAGAAAGCCTTGATTTTGGATCTACATCTTATATTTCTAGGTAGGAATATTTAAAGCCAAGCTTTAAAAGGAAACTCTTAGACAATAGAAAACGTACATACGAAACAGCAAGCTCATAGCAATGGACACTGGTGCTGCTGTAGAATTGGAGCTGTGCTCTGACAGCTCCCATGGGACACTCACCAGATGTGCTCAGAAACTGTAGGGCACGTGCATCAGCTGTGGGTAAGCACCTTCATCGGATCTGAAATCCACGCTGGGAACAAGATGCTGCATCTCAGGATTTGACCCAGTAACGCCACCCCTGCAGAATTGTCCCCTTTAAAGTCAATGAGGATTTTCCACCTACACTAAAGGATTCTTGAATAAGCCCCAAAGCTGTCATCTCAATTTGATTTTGCATCTGCCTCTGTGGTAGAAAAGGACCCAAAAGCAGCATTCACCGTGAGTCCAATTTGCCATGCACAGTTTTCTCCTTGTGCCTCAGAACCATGGAGCTTGTTCAGCAAGTGTCAGACTTCCAAAGGGCTCCACCACCTCAGGAATGTCGTTGTTCAGCACGACGCTGACGGTCCAACTGCTTCTATGATTTTTAGGAAACAGGAGTCTTAAGAACATTTGTTTTTTTAATTTCTCAAGGGAAATGGCAATAACAAAAAAGAAATATTTTAATGCAGAGACGACACAGGAAATGTTACAAGGAAAATCACAGGACTTAAATAAGTAAACCCCAACCTCTTGCCATGCTTTTTTTAAAAGAATGTCACCATACTTTTACTATTTTCCTAAGCATCACATTTCTCTATCTCAGCAAACTGGGGCTTTGCTGATACTTCATTACTCCTGTGAACACAGCTAGTGCTTTATAAATAACAACAATACTGTTTCTCAAGGACAAATAAATGTATTTTGATCACATCTGAAAGGGAAGAAGGGGGAATAACCTTGGGTCTGAGATAAAGTAAAGAAGAAAGTGTAGAAGAAAGGTGCATAATCAGCTAATAGACAAGCAAATAAAGAGCTTTTACTACAGAAATGGCTTTCCTTTCTTGAAAGAGTTTGTGTGCCCAAATTACTCTGGTTTTCCAGCGCTACACAGTCTACTCAAACCTATCCCTTCCTCTATAACCTCTCTTAGCATCTAGTACATTGAGAGGGTTACCAACATTTACCTCTCTACGGCGTTGTTTTCAGATTGCAGCATTCCCCATTAAAACGTAAACTTTCCAATGGCTCATATTCATGAAACTCATTTTCATATCCTCTACCTATTTCCTGTGTAACTCATTCCTGCAAAGCTTACGGAGACTGCTCGGTTCAAACACCAACTCTGACCTCCTGCATGCAGCAGTACTGGATGCCATTTCTTTTTCATCCCTTCCCCCCCAAAAAATAAGAGACAGGAAAAACCTATTCCATCTCTCTTTTTTTAAAACAATTTCATTCAGCCAGAGCTCTGCTACCACCTTTCCAATGACGGCAACTGCTGGTAGTTGAAAAAAAATTGGAAGAGTTTATGACTCCAGTTGAGAGCAATAGCCCCTTATTTATAGGGCTACAGATTCTGCTGTACCCTGCGCACCGTGAGCAGTGTTCTGCGATTCCCTTTTTCCTAGGAAAATGGGACAACTCACGGACTAAAGGAGAACCCATCATAAGACGCATGGCAGACTTTGTCTGCAGATTGTCAAGGCCAAGTAAGAAAAAAATTTTATTGGTATCATTTTATTTCCAGTTAAGTTCCATAAAATCAATCTTTAGGAAGATCCAGTAGCTGATGTCTGCATTTACAGGCTAATGCAGTGAGTGGGCATAGCTTGAAATAGATAGCTGTAAAAAGAGATAACAGCAATGCAAATAGGACTGAATAAGAAAATTATACCCTGAATCATACGACTGTAAAAACAGCAAAGACAGAGCAAGTAAAACTGAGATATCTCTGCTTAAATCATGGTTTGTAAATATCATAGAACCAGGCAGAGTGACAGTGCTGCACTGGAGATGCAGGAGCCTTTCTTCTAGGATCTTGTACATGCTTTTATAACTTAATTTGTATCCAGAGACAACATAAGCCCCAAACTACACAAAAACGCTTATGTATGCAAAGCTCTGTAACTACATGGAAAAATTCTAAACTTAGATTTTTATAGGTAAGTCTGAGGTTTTGAAGTCATGAAAGAAAAAAAAATAGTAATCAGGTCTTTTCAAGTCTCCAGGTACAATTTACAATGCATTCCACAAATTTACTTGTTCAATTCAGATTGGACCTAAATCTTTTTGCTTTCTTTGTGAATACAGAACAGCACACAAATCCGCTGCAATTTTCAATGTTTCATCCCTGCTGAGTAGGCATCACTAAAAAGCATTGATAAAGCAACCTTTCCCTTTAAACATGAAACAGAGTTTTGAGTTGGGACCTGTGGGCTTTTTAATAGTTTAGATCTCATTTTAGCTGCTGCCTAAAACATAACGCCTGAAGCATAAACGAGAGGGCAAAACTCGAAGTCAGAGGTATTCTGCTAACTCTAATTGTATTTATATTTCAGCTAACTCAAATCAAAACAGGGGGAATTTGAATTAAAAGCTATGATTCCCAGGACAACCCGTGGCCCAAAAAGGAGATGTAGCAGGTAGACTGTGCCTGCTGCTGCCGTGGGGCTGAGCAGTACCATAAGTCAGGCTGCACACAAGATGAGTGTGTTTGATCTCTGAAGTAATTTCCTTCTGCGTGAAAGCCAAAAACTTGCTTAATACTCAGGAAAAGTGCTCTTCCAAATAGTTAATGACCAATTTCAGGAGCAGAGCCAGGAAATAGTCCTGTAACTTGCGGCAGGAATGGTCTTGGTGGGTGAGGAATGAAGAAAATTCATCCACAAAATGGGTTGTTGTTCTGCTTTCCTTTCCCTCAAGGCCTTTTCTATCCAAGAGGACTTGACAGTTCGGTGCCCAGCTTCAAACATGCTTTGAGCTAAGCTGTGTTCTGAGCCCACTCAATAGAAGCCTCCAGAGGGGTAACATCTCAGAAGGTCCCTAACCGTAACTCTGTTCCTTATGCAAAATCCCTACAAAGCCAAGCACCTGTAGCTCCCAACAGAGGTGGGAAGCAGAGTATACTGGGTTCAGGAAGAAAGCAGTGCAGATTTGAGCACAGCCGCGTGCTTGGCCTTATTCTGAGTGCCTGTAACTGCCTAACTGTGTTCCATTTTCTCCCCAGGATTTATGGCCCTTTCTCATTCAAAGCCCTCAATCACCACCAGACTTGTGCAATACAGGCAATAGGAAGGGACTGCACACACACTCCAAAAGACAAAGAACTCCCTGCACGTCACGTGTGGCATGAAAAAAGTTATTTCTTGGCTTACATTGAGATATGCCACTTCTTAACAGTGGGAGAGGTGAATTACAACCATGTAATCCCTGGTTCTTAGGGAGTCTCAGGCCAGGACGCTCATCTTCCTGACTGTGGCACAAGTCGCAGGTAGCCAACAGGCAAGTGTCAGCAAGTTTCGGTATCACCTTTGAGAGCTTGCTCCATGCAGTCCTTAACCAGAATTATTTTCCTTCAGTCCCTTAAAATCTTGCTTTTTAGCCCTTCTTTCTACTAAGGATTTGCTTCTATTTTAACAGAAATAACATGTTTAAAACTTTTTCAAACAACTCCATTTCTTAACCTCTCCCAATTACACTGGCCACCACCGGGTTTATTTATTTCCCTAATATCTCTCCAGTACTGTAGGATGCAGAAATACAAACTTTACTTCAGCTCTTTCCACAGTACTATATTAACCTCTCTCAAAACTCATTGCGCGACCCAAACAGATTCTTTAAAAATTTCAGTTAAAGGAATTATTCTGAAGTTTCTTTCAATGTTGGAAATACCATTTGATGCCTTTTTTTTTTAAATGGTAATAGTTTTTTACAAGTATCTGGCAAAGGAGGGTAAACCAGCAAACATCTGTACTCAAAACACAGCAAATAGTGCCATTGACTGTTTCTATATAGCTGCTCTGCTAGCAAGTGTTGAATATGATGGAATAAATGCCACTTGCTGCATTTTTATATGCCAATTGATACGTGTATTTTTGTCAACAAGAAAGAAAGGCTCTCTACCTTTGGTGCTGCACCTGGTAGAAGCTATCTAGGCAAGCAGAAAGACATGCTGGGAGGTAACTGAGCTTGAGGATGTTCCCACTGTGCTGGCACAGCTGCTTTGCCTTTCCAGCTAAAGAAAAAATCAAAGCAACCTTCTGAGTGAGCTTGCAAAAGCTGAGCTAAGATTTTTCTCGGGCAGACACCAACTGCAATTGCCCAGCACATATAGCTTCTTTCAAAACATTTTCACAAAACCCTAGGTCCTTCTCTGACTTCCTTTCCTGCTAACACAGTAACTTCAAGTGTTCCAGCTGTCCGTGACAGATTGGGATGAAGAAAGAAAGAGATAGAAAATATATATCTTAGTCCCTGTGGCATGCATTTATCATGAAGTTGGAAAAAAGTCGAGTACCTGTGGCTACTGAGAAGTTCCAAGTTTATCAATGTATCTTCTGCTGCAATATTTAGCAGGATGAATTTTTAACAACAGAAAACTCTCCTTACAAAGCGAGTCTATCCCAAATGACTCACAACTTGCGGAGGTGAGCAGAGAGCAATACTTTACTACTGAAATTTTAACGTTCCTACGAGGGATTCACAGCATTGTTTTCCAGGTCAAGCCAGGTCCCCAATCTGTCTAATTCATGAAGAGTCTCAGCTCCAACACACGACTGCATTAAAGTTACCTTGTTAATCAGGCAAGAGAAGGCTAAGTAGTCCTTTTAAAAATGACCACCACCAAAAATCACAGCAAAAGTTTTCCTGGAGCTTCTAAACAACTCTGAGGAAGAGAGTGTCCAGACACTATCAGAATAAAAGTATTCTGAGAAATTCTGGAGTCGTACAGAACAAAGTTACTCTTTCCTTCTCCCCACAGGCAAGGGCTTGCCATAGCATCAGCTTGCAAGGGAACCTTTCTTTTATACCAGAAGCACACACACAAAAAAGCAGCTAAATGACCACTAATAATTTGTATTTAGGTAGACAATAGCTTCCAGAAATTTCCCTTTTCTTGGGGCAAGTCATTCTCAATGTTCATAACACAAAGTCACCCACATCCTCCATTCCTGCTGTAACAGCTGCAAATATATCCATGGAAATTTTCAAAGGTACAAACCCCCATCATCATAGAGTACAAAGCACTCAGCATGCACCCTGCTCCTCTCCTCTTAAAGCAAATACGCATCTTGAAATAATAGATCAGCTTCTAAGAAATTAGATGCACGCATCCTTAATGAATTGTGTTCCAAAACATCGTGTCACCTCCAGTCTGGGCTAAATCTGGGCATATAATCTGGGAACAGATTAGAGTTTATGCAAACAACATGACAAATAAATAATTACATACAAAGGCAACAGCAGTCTGAGGTTTTCCTAGACAAATAATTCAGAGCTGTAGACACTTTTAAACAAATAGTTAACTCCTCATTTTTCTTGGGTTCATGCACCTTTTCATAAGTCTGCAACAAAATGAAGTATCCTCATCTCTAAATACCTGTGGTTTAGTAACACACCGAGAAACCTCTTCACGTTTGTTAATATTTATACTCCTTCATTGAGCAGCAGCTCCACTATGGAGCTGGGCTCCATTTGGCTGGCTGCCCTCCACATAGATGCCCATGAAAGGAAAAACATGTGGTTAGAGCGCTGTAAATCTTGATTTATTTACAGTAAGGAAGGCCAGCAGAGGAAGCAATCATCTGAGCTGAAGGCATGGTCAGCAAGCAGCAACTCTTAGGTGCATTAAGATGCTTCTGCTCCTTAGCTAAATGTTGAAAGGGCACGTTTAAGAGAAGATTGCGAATGTTTCTGCTCAACCCATACAGCATGAGATGCTATAGAAGGTGCCAAAGGTGGCATCAGGCTCTCAAAAATGAGGAGTCCATCAGCTCTGCAGCTCAAGCAAACAAAATCTACTTCCAGGGAGACGTTTCTGCACAGCCATGGGTGCTGTAAAACCCAGAATTACAAGCTGTGGACACTGAGTGCACATCAAGCCAGACTAACAGCCAGCTGAAAAATGCTTTCTTTACTGACTAAACAGCTGTAGAAGATATCATTAAATGTCACTCCCTGTTGCAGTGGATTTTTATTTCATTAAGTAAAGTGTAATCTACGCACCCCTAGGAAGAAAAGCATGCAATAATGTTTAGTAGAGTCACCATTAATCTACATTTCTGGCACTTCACTGGAGGTCTGAACAGCAGAGATGATAGCTGGTACTTACAGAGAGGATTCCTAAAGCCTCCAGTACAGCCAGTTGCAGTTGGTTTTGTGAGCTTTGGCCGCATTAACTCTTATTTGCTCTCCCTACTGTTCACTTTCCTGGTTTCTAAAACTGCTGTTGTAAGCAACCAAAGAAGCAGCAGGGTCCAAATGATAACCAGCCTTCACCTGCTATCTTTTCTCTGCAACAGTATTATCCAGCAAAGCCTCAGGAATGTAAATACAGCATTGCTAAATCAGAAACACTCCTTCGTTTGCTGTAAGCAAAGATTACCAAATCTCAGATGGAAGGATCAGACTTTGCTTCTTGGTCTACACAAGAGACAAACAGATGTATGAACAAATGAAGAAGCAAACCAACTGGGATGATGTTAGGCAGGTGACTTATCCAACCATTAGCCCTTTAACAATGCAGAAGACCTCTCTGTAAAATGAATTCCCTTCTGGATTATTGCCTCCCAAAGCAATAAAGTAGATCCACCTAACATTTAAGCAAAGGGATGTAGGATTTGACAGATCAACAACAATCATGTTTGTCTACAGAGTTATAAGGTCACTGCTGAAGACCTAGCTGACAAAAGCAGGTGCATGTGGAAAGGGGCCAGATATCACGGTGTGGATAAAGGAGATTAACCTTTGAAGAAAATAAAAGATATTAAGAAATCATCAAGGCAGAAGCAGTCCCATAGGAACCAGCAGTTAGTTCACTTTTCATTGATTATAAGAGATACAGTAAAAGCCTTCACTCTTCTGCGCAGTTTGTTGGGATTTTGTTTTGTGGATTTTTTTTTAAACGTAAAGATCAACCGACAGATCACACAGTCCAAACACCTTGAAGCAGACACCGCACAGAATACGCCTTCCTTTGAAGCAGAAATCAAGCAAATGGTCCAGGTTCAAAGACCTCCAAATCCATTCTTCAGTCCCGCCCACTGCAAAGCAGCTCCAGACATGCCCATTGCAGCTTCCTAAGGTGATACTGAAATCTGACCAGAGACATGCTACAGCAACAGACCCAAAAGAGTTAAAGAGAAAACCCATCCAGTGATATAAACTACAGCAGAATCCCCACAAATTCAGTTCTAGGTATCCGCTGCAGTGGGGTAGCGTCTGTGCTTGGATGATGTTTTGTTCTGCCACGTTCATGCGATGAGGGCTGGGGTGCAATACAGTCCCCGGTGCCTAGTACACTCCCATCACAAGACTTTTTCTTTCTAGATGTAATCAAACTAAATAAAATGTCTTTTTTTTTTTCCCCCAGAAAACAGAGAACATAAACTAACCTGCTAAATTATTTTTTATTCAATTCAACTTTCCTTCTGTTTATACAAGTCTTCATGGGTCAAGATTAATATACCACACATACCGCATATCGCAAAATTGAAGGTAATATGCTACATCTCTCCCTCTCTTGCTCCTGCACAGAATACCAAAGCCACTTTAAGCAAAGAGCAGCTTAAATTTTGAGTTTACCTCTGGAAAAATGCCAAACCAAGCATCCTAACAGAGTAAGGGAATCAAGAGACTTCTCTCCTGGCTCGCTTCAGCTTTGCTCCACAAACACTCACTTTCCAGCTTCCCCAGCTGGTGGAGCGACCAGCCAACCCAAAAATTTCACAGTCGTTCCCACGGCAGTTTGGATGAGGATGCATTTGCACTTAAGAGCATCTCTCAAAGTAACTGATTCTACAGAAAAACCTTTCTCCCCTGAGCTATATGAAGTATGATAGTTATTTCTTCACTGGAGGACACTATTCTAACATTGCAACATGACCTGCTAGGTATGCAGATCCCAGGCTGAGACAGTCAGATAGGTTGTTGGACTGCACAGTCCTCTCCTGACTGCAGGGCAGCTGGTTCATAACTTGCCCCAGGAGATTCCACTCGGATTGACCTGTGCTGGCTGCAGTGTCAGGCTGCAGAGTGACACATCAGACAGAATTCAAAATTCACCTCCTCCAACTCCAAAACAATTGTCAGCCCCAGAATTCCCTCAAAAAGAGTTTTTTAAGCCTGCTGAATTTCAGAGAAATGTGGAAATCTGATACACAAGTGAGTTTACAGAGAATATTTGTTTCTGCATTTAAAATACAAATCTTATAAATAATAAATACAAGTTCTCTCAGCTAATGCATTGGCATAGAGTATATTAAACTGCGCATGGAAGATCGGCAATAAATAGGGAGAGGAACAGAGTCAAGCCCTGGCACCGTTAAATCCATTTGGTTGGGTTCTCTGGCAGGCGCTTTTCACCTAGGACAGTCAAAGGTAAATCCCAGAGTAGAGTTTCTTTCCTCTCTCTAGCAGCATCAGAGAGGTTTATCTGTTTATCAGTCACTAAGTCATTCATCTGAAGTGATTAATTTGTTTAAATTTCTTGCACCTGTGCGGGTATATTTTTTGCCTAAGGAATATTGCATTGCTTTCTGAAGTCCATATTAATGGGGAATCTGGCTATAGCAAATATATTTAATTTTTACCTTCCTTTAGGGGATAAAGGGAATACAGTACCAGGAGTGTACGTATTTGGAACATGATTCCAGTTATTTTTTGAAAAAGAAGTTGTTGGTCCCCAGGTTAATACTGATATCTGATATGTGCTACCAATGGAGGTAATTTCTAACCGCAAAAAATGGTCATTACGAGAAGCTGAATTAGATTCAGAGGACAGATGCAGGCTGCAGTTGATTTCACCACATCCAGGCTGGTTACCTGAGACTATTTTCAGACCTCAAAACTATGCTGAAAAACTGCATGGTTGCCATAAGGACCTCGAGCCTTCAAAAGTATTTGTTGTCTGCTGTGGCTTAGAAAAATACTATAGAAGTTTTCTATGTGGATTGCCAACACTGGAGTGCTTCCAACAAAAGAACAGAAAAACATGCTGTCGAAGACCAAATATCTCCATGTCCCCATATAGTGTTTCTTACGCCCACTATACAGCATCCTGCCCTGTTGTCTGAGGCAACAGGCGTGGATGAAGTTTTGAGTACTGTGAATGTTGTAAACACAAGGAAATATCCCATTTCCTCTGCTGCTTTCACTCACAGCTGCAGCTCTGCCACCACCTCAGTGGTGCCGCATGGATAATCCCCAACTAATATTGTTAGCATCACTTTACAAGCCTTGTGCAAGCATTGCTTCACCTTCTCAAAGACAGGTAATCACAGGGCTTCTGGCACCCAGCTGAAAAAGTGAATTGTCATCACTATGCAAGCCCTTGAGTAAAGCTAAGGGAATGCCGGCGTCGCTGGCTGCCGTCAGACTCTGGTTTTCCTCCTCCAGCCTGGAAGGACTGAATTAAGAGCTGCAACAACAGCCACAGCTCTCTCTCAAAAGATACTCTACAAAAACCAGGAGAAGACATTAAGTAAGCAAACAAGGATTAGTATGGGCATTTGGGGAGACTTTCTTAATCCTCAGAAAAGATAGCAGAGCCGCACAAAGAAACAGACAAAATAAATCAAACATAGTTCTAACAGATAAGCAAAGAGCACCTCTCACCTGCAAGCTCAGCCCATTCCAACACGACTTCACTAAACTGTTTTCCACTCAGACTCTGATTTTCTTCTCTCTTCAGTCATGTTCCTTTTATACTGTGTTGGCTGCCTTCATTTTTTATTTATTGTACTTCACTCCTATTACGATTTTTTCTCAGCAAAGTTTCTAGCCACTTGCAGCAACCTCACATCTCTCCTGACCTGCTGCTAGGAATTGATGGGCAGCAGTGCTCTTTATTTTACAGATGCCCTCCATTAGGAGAAGCTACACCATTTATAAGACAAGGGAGAGCAGGGTGGCGGTGAAGGAATTCTTCTGTCTGAGCCAGAACCTTTTACTAAAATTTTCAAGGTTTTAATCCATGCATTCTGTGTCAAATCAGGAATAACCTCCTTATAAGCACAGCTACGTCCATGCAAAAGCTTTATCTAATGGTATTTGTTTGGGTAAGCAGATGTAGGACCCTCATGCCCATGATTTATGCTCTGAGCATATCAGACATTCACTGCAGTTGCGTTACAGCAGTGGTGAATTCAAGTCTGCAGCTTTACACCTGGGAGGTATCTAGCCCAATTGGCCGCATTTCCAAAGAGGTTTTGAGCCAGTTTCTAAAGCTCTGAGCTTTATTCTGTACATCTGTAGGTATTTACTCATGCTACCATTTTTCATGCTTTCATTGCTGAAAAAAAAAAAATGCTCTTCAGAGCACAAGTTGCACCCGCATACACAAAACAGAGAGCAGGGCCACCAGCACAGAGCCTACCAGGGAGGGATCCTGGGTACAAATCACAACAGAAAGGAACACAGAGATGTGCAGCACCAGGATAACATTGTTCCCACAATGCTGTAGGATTTCGAAAGCAAATTTGGTTTATTTTAGAGCTGGAAGCAAATCACCAATGAAAAGACCGATCAGACTTGTTTTACCAGGAGCCTGGCATCTGCCACAGAGGACAGCAACAAAGGTAAGGTGAGGTGAGAAACAGGGAAAGATCTTCAGGTATCTGGAAGACTAAAGGAAATCATGAGGTATTTGCTTTAGAGCCTGAAAATTGTATGATACGGTATTTATGAGCAGATTGCTCACGTGATACCTTCACCCAGGTACAGCGGGGCTTTCAGCAAACTCCTCTTTGCCTTCAAATGGTCACAAGTAAAAAGTGTACTGGCAGATAATTTTAGAATAAAAAGGGAAATAAAGAGGACTCCAGCTGCACTGTACAAAGAGTCACAGTGAGATACTCATTAGAGGGTACGGCTCTCCACCTAGAGAGAAGCAAAACATATGTCACGCACTAATATTTCAGAACTAGTTCCTACTAACCACACAGTTAGGGTATTAAATATGCATTTCTGTGTCGCTGCCGAAACAGACACAAATACAAGCGTGGTAATACTTCAGCATGATGTTCCAAGCTTAAAAGTCACTTACAGTAGAATGAAACCTATTTGGTATTTATTTTCCACAGATACAAGCTAACCATCCCAAGCAGATGGCTGCCTTTAACATAAAATGAACACCTGAGGAGGGAAGGGGAGAAATCCAACCTGCCATCTGTTTCTTAATTTTAAAGCAAAGGGCACAAAGAACTTGGAGCCACTACCAACCATATCCACATTGTACCATACCGTCCCAATTACTCAATTGTCAGCATCAGTTAATTCCCCTGTTGTTGTGACTTGATGCTTTCCCACGCAGTGCCTGAGAGCCGTAAATGATTGTGCCATGTGTTATGGCTAGCTGAGAATGTGTTCCCTCAAGCCAAAATACTTCATTTGCAAATCACACCTGAGCAGGACTTGATAGAAAAAGCTGGCCCCATCTTTAGTTACAGCATCTCTTTGGCTTCAGCGGGACATAAGCACGTACTTAAATGCTTTACAGCCCAGACCCTTGGAGCAAAACGTATGCCTCTTTCAAACAAATATATGTATTAGTCTTGCTCCAGACAGTAAATGCTTATACATTACCAGGTATTTATGAAAGATTTTGCTGTGCATAATTTACAAAGGACAAAATAGTACTGCCTACTTCCAAGTCACAGACACTTGCTCTTCCTTTTAAAATATTGTCACCTTTGGTAGGGAATCACACATGACTTCATATATGGGTGCTCTGCCCTCAAGCACCTGCAGCCTAGAACTACTGCTTCAGAAAGACAAAGAATGATTTGGCAGGTTTCCTGCACTGGTGTTTGTTTCTTAAAAAGAAATATATGAAACAAAGTATTACCGCTTTCCTACCTGATCTCCTTGTTTCCTCTGCACTTAAGCTGACCAATTTTGCTGAATATTTTTGACACTCAGTTTATCAATCATCCAAACTCCAATTACTGCGTGAAAGAGGTAAGATTGTGAAGAAGCCAGATTAAAAATTTGATTCTCGTTCCTAACATCATAACACTGCCTCTTAGGGAGGTTTAAATGGCCTGTAACTTGCTCAGAGATCTATATGTTATGTTTTATACAATCTTAACTTAAACAATTGCACGCCTTGAAAATGCACCAGCTTGAAATGGTGTCCACTTTCTCAAAAGACCTCCACAGCTCCTACAGCTGCAGTTCTACAGGGCAACCTGCCCTCCATGCCACCTGGAGGTTTGCCTACAAGAAGAAGTTATAGAATCATAGAATCATTAAGACTGGAAAAGACATCTAAGGTCATCAAGTCCAACCACCAACACAACACCACCGTGCCTACAAACACGTCCCAAAACACCACATCTACATGTTTTCTGCACACCTCCAAGGACAGGGACTCCAGCACTTCCCTGGGCAGCCCCTTCCAGTGCTTCACTACTCTTTCAGTAAAGAAATTTTTCCTAATATCCAATCTAAACCTCCCCTGGCACAACTTGAGGCCACTTCCTCTTGCCCTACCACTTGGGAGAAGAGACCTACATGCACCTCTCTATGACCTCCTTTTAGATAGCTGTAGACAGCAAGAAGTTTTCCTGCTTTAACACTTCCAGCAGAATTATACCTCCTCCGATATAACTATACCAGCTTAACAATGTAAATAGTAATACAATTTTACTAGTATAAAGACATTTTATAGTGGTAGAAATATTCCCGTACAGGAGTAGAAATTAATAAGGCTAGTGAAAATTCCTCCTTACCCATCAAATTGCCTCCACACTACAGTCAATATCAGTTTAGATTGTCTGGGTTTTAGGCAGCTTGTTTATAAATATTAGGTCTAAATATAGACACAAAATGAAAGTATCCACGCTACACAATTTTGTATGGCTTCAACAGAAGGAAAAGGTCTGTAAATTTATCTAAATAAGATATGCAATCTGTTCACAATAATTGTTGAAAAATCAGTGAGGCTCAATTAACAACAAATTATGGCATTCACTGAGACAAATGAAAGAACAAGGAAAAGGAACTATTTTTAAATTTCTTAACCTCACAACTGAAAAAGTCAAATCAAAATAACATAAATTTCAATTATTTAAGAAGGAAATTAGCCCAGATAGCCTGAAAAACACCAGGTTCTAATTTGCAACAAGTGGAGACACACATTGTGCATGTGAAATTCATGAAAATCTGGCAGCAGAGATCAAATGTGCAACAATTTGAATGACAGAGATTCCCTTGTTCAACTCTCCACAGTCCTGTTGTCATTGCCTATCTGACAAGAAGATCAGAAAGGAAGACAATGAAGACCTAAGGGGGCCTTTTTTCGCCTCCTGTCAAGGTAAATGCTCCTCAGAGAATCCGTCAAAACATTAAATTTATCTTTAATCTCCTGGAAAAAACCCGGTGAGAAGTAAAACAAACAAACAAGTTAAAATTCAACTAAGTCATTTCTCCTCTTCTCCAGCAAAGACACTGTTGTCCATGGATTATTTAAGTTAACTGACAGATAGTTTTATCAAAGCCTTGTCTACAGGAAAAGAAAAAAATAATGCAACTTTAAATGCTGCTAACTGCAAGAAGGTCATAAAGATTTATGGTTTACCCTCCTGTAAATACCATTCTTTATAGCTGATCCCCAGGAGATTTACTGAATGCTCAATAACCTTTCTCTGGTGGATGCAAGCAAAATCATCAGCATCATCTTGAAACCCAGTTTATTCAGCAAGCCAAGAGCACTGCGCCTGCAAATTGACCTCAACAGTGCCGTTCCTTCTCTCCTCCCTTCTGCAGGTTGGTAGTAATGAAGACGCTGTTGTGATGGAGAATCCTACCAGTCAAGGTTGAACTTTAAATGTACTTGGAAAGAGCCAAATGTCACTGAACTGGCCTTGGGGGCCCAGCACGGGAGATGAAGTGTGTACACTGGGCTCTGCAGGATTACTGCTAGACAGACTCTTTCACCTTCAGCTAAAAGAAAAACTAACTGTCTGCACTGAACTAGGCAGTGACTTGGCAAATGGAAAGAGGAGCCACAGCTGCTATTAAATTTGTAGTTTTCTCAACTTCAGTGTAACCAAGGATCCTGCTACTAGAAAAAAACAGATAAGCAAATGGGAAAATGTTTGTGGGCATTCAGATTTTTAGATATTTAGCAGAAGCCTGCCTAAAGGAGGTTGACACACTGGTCCCAGATTCTGTGAGCAGTGGATGAGAAAAATAAGGACAGCGTACAAGAGAAATGATCACTAGAGCTTTGTATCCTGCCCCATCCCAGACACCACCATGGCTGATCAGTCCCAAATCCCCAGAAACGGCAAATCTCTGCCTCCAAAGATGCATCCTGATATCATTAGGCAACTGCCTGTCTTGCAGCCAGCCTCCAGGACAGACAGCTAGGTACAATTCTACATCTTTGTTAACCTCTATTAATGCAAAAAGCACGGGACAACACTGCTTCTCTTCTCGTCCCATGAAATCCCTCCTCATTAATCTGACTTAATCTGACCCTGTAGCATCCGTCTATCTAAAGGAGAGCTGTACAGAGAGCACAAGCTCCTTGTAGAGGATCACAATCTCTTCTTTCCCACTCTCTTTCTTACATGAAAAGAAAAAGTATTGGCATAGCTGACAGATGAGGAGATCACATGAATCCCCGACTCTTACAGGTGTTTGAAGCCAGCACTCAGCCTTATCACCCTCTGTGTAGTGAGACTGACTTGCACACGCTGCCAGGAGGAGTTTGATAGTGTGCAAGTTAGCTCTAAATCTGACCTGTCTGATCTGCACTGCCATATTCCCCCACCCTCCCCACACCCCCATTTTCAATTATATTTTGAAAAAGGCAGAAAACATAGCGCCGCCCACGCTATTGAAACACCTCCATAATTTCATGGCAATTTTAAGCAGAATCTTGGAGCACTCCCCAAGCCCAGACCCAAACTACCCTGATGCTGAAGACAACTCAGATGCGGGGTTACATCTCTTACCCATTTAATGCCAGTCTTGTGCCTCACAGAGATCCCAAGACAGATGCAAATAGATCCAAAGCTTTAGGGACCTAAGGTCTGGTGTGTTCGTTTCTAACCCATCGCTTAGAGCAAAATTAAATCCCACCTGTAAGCATCCATCTGTTATTTCCAGTTACCCAGCACCAAATAGAATATTTAAAGAGTGATTTATGATTCCATTTATTTTACATACCGCAAAATGAAGCATGCAAATAGCTCAATATTTTAAGCTAACCAGTGAGCAGTTCCCAAGTGTCTGAAAACATCTGCATCTCCTTTACCCACACACAAGAGATTCCAAGTTTTTAAGTAAGAAAATTAGGTTTAAAGTTATTCTATTTTCAGAGAAATTATGTCTTGAAGGAGATAATTTGGTCTTCGCCAAAAAAAAACAGCTCTCCTGGGTGACTCTTAGAAAGACTGGTAGAAGAGTTCTTCTTCCGCCCACCCTCCAAAAACCACTGAGTAGCATAGATAAAAAAATAACAAAAAGGTCAAAATTATTTGAAGTTTAGTCAAACATAAATACCATCTATGATAAGCAGTGGCCCTCAGGAGAGGGGATACCACTGACCTTTTGCAACATAAGAGCCAATAAGAGGAAGCTAATGCCAGGAGAGATGTTACAAAGGTCTCCAAGCATGAAAATATATGTGTATACACTAATCAGTCTGCACACTTGTTTATTATTTCCACTGTTCTCTCCACCACAGGATGAGGGGAAATCCCTAGTGTTGCTAATGATGTAGTTTATGCACTGAATAAGTCAATCTAGATCAGGGCAGCAAAGATTAATGGAGTCTTTGCTGTGGAAGTTTTGCTT
This sequence comes from Neomorphus geoffroyi, assembly GCA_033558235.1. Classification (NCBI taxonomy): domain Eukaryota; kingdom Metazoa; phylum Chordata; class Aves; order Cuculiformes; family Neomorphidae; genus Neomorphus; species Neomorphus geoffroyi. Next base: position 58,331,830 of record JAUMJM010000020.1, read on the forward strand.
CTGTTCACAGGAGATACTGAAAACATTCTCAACCGTGATTTCATACAAATAAAATTATTCCTATCGTTCTGAGCTGAGGTGACAAAAAAAATGCAATTCCTTGTTTGATTCACACCCATGACAAAGGAAACAAGAAGCCTACCAGAAACTCTGTCTTTGCTAGTTATGAATCATTACAGTGGATATTTTAATGAGAGAAGAAGTGTTTCTTCCTTTGAGGATGCTTGTGGATTCTTTTCTTATTTCTATCTTCCTAAGAAAGAGTACACTGGAAGGTCAGCGGAAAACCAGAGGATTTGTGTTCTTTCAGCTGGTAGAAAAGGTCAGAGCAGTGCACACATGCCTACCCTGGTGGACTCCAGGCAGTAATAAGCAAGGCCATAAGAAGACCTATAAATAACCAGTGTATTTGTCCTTTCTTGGCATATTTCCTGGAAAAAGGTGTTGAAAACAATCCCAAAGACTTGATGGAAAGGAGTGTATCAGTGCAGCAAGCAGCACTGCTCCCTGCCTGTGCCATCGTGCACAGAAGGACACCAACTGTCGCAAACTCCCAAAGTCTCTGGTTTTGCGCTGTGACCACGTAGCTGGACTCCCCAGACCCTGTGACTCCAGCTGGCCCTGGACTTCATCAGGCTCCTTGGCACAACACAGCACTCAGGCTTAGGGAGCCCTGTCCCCTTACGCCATTGATCACATTTCACACCCTCAAAGCAACTGCTGCACCCTCTGGCTGGGCCCCAGGAGGGAGCTGTGAAAAACAGCAGGATGGGTGAAGCCTTTTGAAAGTTACAGTATGGAATATCAGACCCTATTGCCTCTGTTGGCTTTCATTTCCTAGGGGTTTTTTTAGTTCTTGGAGATGCGAACAACGTCAGAGCAGCCTGTTGCTTTAGAGGCTTTGTTAGCTTCAAAGGTTTGACTTCATTCAGAAAGTACCACCTGAGTCTCCCCCAATCCAACAGCCCTGCTTCCAAATGCTGTAATCGCGTCTCTAAGCCCTTTACATTGTAACCTGGGAGGCAAGCAACAACCCCCCCCCAGCAAAGTTTGCTGAGGCTCTCCAGACTTCACTCTTTCTGACTTTCTTGCAATCCACACTGTGTTCTGATGCTACAGCAGAGATGTTCTCTTGCAGAGAAGTTGCACTATGCCCTGAGATTACTTGACCCAAGTCAAGAGCACCAATGCCGAAATACAGTGACCTGATGTGCTTTGTTATGCCTTGTATTACATCTGAGGGGACTTTTTTTGAGAGGAGGATGCTCAGCCTAGCTCAGCTGTGTACCGAGATGATAACAGAACTTGAGGAAAAAATATTGATTCCATGTTGTAAAAAAAAAAAAAAAAAAACAAAAAAACCGAACACAAGAAATACAAGAGTTTTGTTAGGAAGTAGGCAGGGATATGGAAGTGAGCGCCAAGAGAAAGCACGACTTGTTTTCTTCCTTTTGTTGCAACTTTCTTGAACTCCAGAGAAATGAAAAGAGCCACTTTGCATTCTACTGTGGTCAGGACTTCACAAAGCTAAATTATATCGCTCAGCTACACTGGTTGTTACTTAAGAAAGATGATAAACAAATAGCATCCTGAGAGAGTTCAGGAATAAAGAGGCCAGCGCTATTGTCCAGACAGACGGAAGAGAAAACGTGGGAGAGGTAACAAGGAGAGAAGCTATTATTCTCTGTGAGCCCAGTGAATGCTTAAAAAAGAATAGTATTTGTGTTTGCTCAAACAGTTCATCCAACGCCAACACATCTGGTTTCAGAGGGTCAGCTCTGATCTTCAGATTGTAGCCATTCGCACAGATTGAGACAGCCTTTGGGAGAATTTAATGCTACCAGGCAGTCAGCGACAGATGCGGTGTTGCTTTCTATGGACTGTGTTTGGCTCATACTCATTTGTTGATGCTACCAGTTAGAAAGGAGCAAAGTACAGCAGGAGACTGTTTCAGTTTGAATCAAGCCTGTCAGCGTTAAATAGGAAATGTGGGTCTGGGGTGGATTCTCGGGATAGCCATCTGGAGCACACATCTGGAGAAGTTCACCAGTGGCTGCATGCCACTATAATCATTCCTCCCTCAAGTACTGCAAATGGAGCATCAAAGCAGAAAGCAGGTGGTTCTTCCAGGGGGTAAATGAACCACAGAGAAGGGTCAGAAAGTGACACACATTTGATGAGGGTTTCTTTTCCCACTCATAAAAACTGTCAGAACAAATTACCCATTGAATGTTATACCAGGTTACTTACATGCCCAACACCTCCACGCTTGTTGCTTTGCAGGGAGTGTAAGTTCAGTGAAAAGTTTCCTCAGGCAGACATTAACTTAGAGAATATAAACTGATATTTAGTTTCTCACATGAGTACAGATCTACCATACTCCAAGACTGAGAAACTCCATCTCATGCTGTCGACATTACTGCTAGTTTGGGGACAGCAAACTCAGAAACTCCTGAAATCTCTCAAGGATTCCTAAAGTTTTCTCATTCTGCATCAAGGTAATCCTAAAACTCCCAATATAAAAGGAGAACACCTGCACGTGGTGCAAGCGATGTAAGTTAGGCTCCTACTCTGAGCCTTTTTTAACGCCCATGAGTGCCTGCTGTTTTCTCCTTGTTTTGAAGAGGAGTCCACCTGCCCCGTGGCAGTGGTCTCACATTGAATAAGTGATGTTAATGCAGAGCAGGAGTTTGAACCATCCATTTACTGAGCAAAAGCCCTGAAACAGAAGCGAGCTGCTGCCACTGAGTAGGTCTGGTCAAACCTTGGTCAAAAGGAGATGAGAACTGAGAAACCTTTTTTCACAGGAAAACTGTGGAAGTTTTGTGAATGCTGAAGTAGTTTCTCTGAAAAGGTTTTTTTTTTTCTTCTCTCAAAAAATGCTGATAACATCAAGTGAAATGTTTTCTTGAGAATTTGCAGATGAAGCCTCGGTAGCTGAAGAGGACCATTCACTCACGAATCTCAAGATGTTTGAACCTCACCTACATCTGAAGGCAAGGATTATCGGTACTTCTTCAGCACCATACACATAAAGTTGGAGCAGATGTGCAAATCCAGATGGAGAATCCCAGAGCCCACAGCTCTGACCAGAAGACCAACTACGCACAAATAAACAACTCAAAGACAGCACAGATACTTTTTCAGAGCTCTCAGACATCTTTGGCCAGGCACGTTGTGCTTGTCCCAGCCATTCTCAGAGGAGGCGACACCTTTGCCTGCCTGGGCAAGCAAGCCAAAGAAAAGGAGTCCTTCTGTCATCTTATGCCCCAGAAGATGAAACTTTAAGAGTCTCTCTCAAATCTTATTCTTGTTCTTGTGCTTGGATGTAAGGTACAGGGAGAAAGAACAGTATTGCTATTTAGTAACTATTTTCTAGAGTTCATCCTGGCATGAACAAGGACTTGAAAAATCAGTGCTGTGAAGATTTTGACAGGTTGGTGACCTTTCAGCTTACACTGTAAGTGATTTCAGTCTAGGGAATTTGCTTCTCACAAGAGCTCCTATTGGTATCCTGTACCAAGATAAACTACAGCTTTAACTGCAGCTTCTCCAGCATTTACAGAAACTACTGCCGGACATGGACAGAATATGTAAACCAAAGTGGCAGCCAGAACCTCTGAATTTTTAACAGGAACACTCCCTCAGAGGCACACCGGCATCAGAAAGAGGTGGTCCTTCACCATAATTTTTTTTTGTAGTAGATATTAAAAATGCAACTGTGGGATTTTGAGGATTCACAATGAGACAGGAAGTTTCTTCCTTATCTATTCAGCCCCCGCCTGGACCAAGAGAGTTCAAGTCATGGCCATTTCATGCTCAATGCAAAAAGAAGGTGAAGCCTTTAGGTGTTTCTCAGTAGACAGTCTCTATTCAACTTTGGAAATAAAACCAGCAAGTTTATACCCAATAACAACGTCAGGAACATTCACATCCAAGCAAGGGAGCCACAGGGGACTGACTAGTGCTCTCATGTGTACCTGCTCCCCGACAGAAGAAACACTCACGTAGCTTCTTGGCAGGCACATGGTGTCTGCTTATCTATAGATCGACAATGCTGACTTCTGTGTCTGGCCAAGGCTAGACTGATACCTGCTCCCAAAAAGGCTGCTGAAAGGCAGCTGGCTATTTCCATGCAATACTGGAACCAGCTACTGCCCAATTGTTTTAGGTGGAACTTGCAAAATTGCTACATTTTGGATCATCTTTGGTTTTTAGCCCAGTACCAATTACTTCAGTATTTTTAGAGGCTCTTCCACATAGCCTGCTGTGAAAGTCAATGCTTTTATTAAAGGAGTACTCATTGTCCAACAAATAAAATTAACACCAGAAGAGGAAGAAGAGGAAATGATGGCAGCTCAAATCTGTCTCACTTGCAGCGAGATCTGCACTCCGGTAACCAGGCATTTGGGTTAATTTATCTCATAGAGAGTCAATCACATTAACTTAGGTTACACATAATACTATTGACTGGGTTTTCAGGTCTTTGAATTTGGGTTTTCTTTTAATTTTCTTTAAATCCACTTTAAAAGGAGGCTATTCTTCTGAAATTGCTTTTAGGAATTGAAATCTAAAAAGGTTTAAGAGAGGCAGGTCTCCTGCCTGCAGTGTGATTCACTGAGCCCATACAAACACACAATAATGAATAAAGCAGACACTACCAGACAGGCTGGCTGGGCAAAGTCCCCAGAGAGGACCTGGCCACAGTTCTGCAGAAGCCAGCATAGGTAGGAAATTGTTCCTGCTGCAGTACCTTTATTGTCTTTAAATTTAAATGCTTCTGTTCAATCTGGGTTTTTTTTCTTAATCTGCTTTCCTCTTGTCATCAGATGAGAGCAACAGAAGAACATTCATAGTTTTTGGACACAGATCACCCAGCCTCTAAACCAGCAGCCTGCTCAGGCAGCAATGCCATTTGAATGCTTGGGTATATGACTGCAACCCTCAAACTCTATAAATCATATATGTGAATCTCACCACATGCGTTCTTTCCTATATATCCATCTTTTAGCTCCAATAGGACTGAGAAATTCCAGTTACGTCACTGCATGATCAGATCTACAGAGCATGCAAATCAGAGCCAGCACTCCTTGGTCACATCTGACCGATTGCACCAGTGTTTTGCCTGTTCTCGTATTTTCACATTTTTTTCCTGAACAAGACACAAGTTCATTAAACTCAGGTCATGTGGGTTACCAGACCTGTTTTGAAAATCCATCCGCTTCAGGAGGCTGTATAAACAGGAGGCAAGTTTCACAGAAACTCTGGTCTTGCAATATTTACACGGGGTCACACAGAGAACCAAATTCAGCTCTCAGTTCTGAGAGCTAAACTCAACTCTCCCGAGTCCTTTCCTCCTAGCCAATAAACCAACTTTTCTTTTCCTGAAATTCTCCTCTTTCAAAAGCAGTTCCCTAAGGCTTCTGCTACAACACATAAACCATCCTGACAAATGCCATCAATTTAATTCATATTAATGGTAATGAAAGCTAAATAATAGATGTTGCCCACAGTATTTGCACATCTGTAAGTTCTGTCACATTGCTAAGGGAAAAAAAAAAAGAAAAGGCGCTGCATTTCTTATGCAGAAGAGATGGACAATTAGCTTTTTAAAACAAAAGCCTCTCTTCATTAACTGGAGACGAAGTCATTTGTTGACATTTATCTAACGTGTTTCTCTAGAGCAGAATAATGAATGTACCAGAATACAGGCTGCTCGTGCCCAGCCACGTTCCTGTGAGTGCCCAGAAGACTCAGAGCATGACAGTCGATATTGAAGGTAGATCTGCCAACAGCTCCCAGGGGCTGGACCCGTGGAAAGAAGCCCTCCTTCCCCTGCCAAGCAAGATGCCCAGACTTCAACACACCTCCGTGTTTCATGATACCTCCTGTCACGTGCTGTACTGACAGGCCAGAGAAAGCCAGTACAAAATGTTCCCTGCCCTGTACCTAGCAGATGGCAGGACTGGCAATTACATAGCCAAGACCCAGCCAACACAGCACTGAGCATCGTGCTGTACCTCTACGGTGCTGAGGTGCTCTTGGAAGGACCGAAGGCAGCATGGCAGCACTAACAGTGGCACCGCAGTCCACCAGACACCTTGAAACCTGGTGGCACAACCTAGAAAACAAGTCATGTCTGGAGCTGGGTGCCAGATTTGAGAGAGGAGAAGCCTGCCCTAGGGAGAGGTACACTAGCTTGGTGCTCTCCAGCAACAGGCGCTCAGCAGAAAGCAAAGCCACACAGCCTGATTTGTCAACGCTGGTTGGAAAGCAGCTGTTGCCATGGGAGTTGAGAAAGTTTGTCTCCTACAGAGGCAAAGCAGTTGGTTGTGGAAAGTAGAAAGAAACACAAGCCTTCCAGTGCTGCAATTCTCCCTTCTCTTGTTTGCTCCTGGGTTTCAGGCTTTTGAAGGTGGGTACCTGGACAGACCACGATATTAAGACTGCAGAGATTCAGAATGCATTTTCTACTTTCCAGAGAGTGGCCATTGAGTGAAACACCAATGCCAGTTCATCACTACAGAGTTGCTCAAATCCTCTCATTTCTGCTGCCAGCTGGGACTGAGCGCTCTGGGTAAAATGCCAGCAGTCAAAAGGTTAATAGCAATGGGACTGCAACTGAAGCTTGCTGAGATAAATGAAGGTAGAGTGCAAGGAAAAGGCAGGCAGAGGATCCTTGTTGTGATTTCATGGCAGTCTTTTTCTTCTATCATCACCTCAAAAGCCCACTTACTGAATTCACTTTCCAGCAGGCCCGCTGGAGAGAGAGCAAAAGACGAAATGTCCCTGAAACTCAACTAGTCTGGCAAAAGAGGCACCATGTCTATCGCTGTAACACATCAGCAGCCTCAAATACATCCTTAGATGAGCCTCGTAGCACTGAATCGACTGGTGGAAAAACTTAACAACCCATTGCACGCCAGAGACCATATAGATCATCTCAGTGCTGGAGTCGGGAAAATATACCATTGTGGATTCAATGCAGATTTAAATGACTCGCATACAGCACTACAGAGGCCCGACTTGCTGCTCCAGAGCACGGAGGGCTCAGTCTGCATCCAGAGACTCCCAAATCCTCAAACCAGCCTTGCTGTTTCCCGTATCTAACACAGACATGAGTTACTCGGAGGAGCCTCAAAGTTGCAAGTGCAAGGAGATGCTGCGGGACTTGCTCATAACAGTGAACCGGCCCTTACTCTGATGGAGCTGCTTTTCACTCCTGTTTTCATTTAATCGTTTCACAGCCGATACTCACACTTACCTAAAACAAAACGTTTTTTATTTTGATAAATTCCTCTGACTGAGCAGAGCAGTCAAAACTGACAACGAAGAATAAAAGAGAAATGAGAGGAAAATGCAATGCCAAAAAGAACAAGAAGGGTCATATTTTAATGTAGTACTTGCAAAATTCAGGAAGCTTTTAACATATGTATTTTTCATAAAAAAAGGTTTTATTGAAACTTAATAGGTAATGAAGAATTATGATCAGTGGCATTTCAGTTATTAGAGAATAAAGCTAAAAAGAATGTATTTAGACACTCATCACTCAAGATCTTACTGTTTGAGCTGCAATTCAACAAAATATTTCAGAGAATAATACAAAACACGTGACCAATCCTATTAATTTAAAGTCAGGAAGATGTGTGGGCTTTTTTTCTTCTCAGGTGCCTTCAGGTCTTTTTCTATCCATTTCTCATTTTTAAAAGCAGCAGCAGGGTCTGGCTCAGGGGAGGGGGGTTATAGCTCAAGCCTTGTAAAGACATTATACAATCAGACCTGACTCTCCAGGTACTTACAATTAGGGATGAAGTTCTTGGATAACACTGGCAAACATTTTAAAAATATATATATATGAAATTTATTTTTTTTTGTTTTAATAAAAAATTACAACCTTAAATGAATTATTTATAGTATTCTAGGTCTAAGAAATCAGCTTTGTTGCTTCACTGATTTCAAAACCAGACCTGCACTCTATATCCTGTAGAAAGCATTTCTTCCTACAGTCCCTGCAAAAGGATTTATATATCAAGTTTCTCATTTTCCTGCAGTAAACAAATTCTGAACTGAAATTTATTTTTAAAGCATATTTCTCGTCTCTACAGGAAAGCTGACGTAACACTAGAATGGCATTTTGGAATATAAGCAGTTTTTAAGACAAAAGATTTAAATATAAATAAAGGAGCGGTGAGTCTATGAAGAGTTCTGCACAGCTCAGTCACAAATGTTATTGCATACCACAAACCAACCAAAAGGTTTCTTTTCTTCCACTCTTCCTATTATTTCTTTTTGGAATTTTTTTGTATACTGCCTCACAAGCATCCATTTGCATTATTCATAACAGCAACTTGCAACCACAAATGAGGGCACATAATTCATTTATATTTCACGTCATTAAGAGGGGTATTATAACTGTGAGCAGTAAATAGAAAATATAATAGCATTCAGATTTTCATGCACTGTGAACTAACAGGTATTGCAACTTTGTGAAAGTCTAAGTAAATGAGAAACTTTTTTTTTGTTAGGACGGATTTGAAGCATGAGGAAAACATGAGCTACACAAAAAGAATTGGAGCACATCAAGTTTATTTAAACAGCCCTCAACAAACTAATTTAAACAAAAAAAACCATTGACATAACTTTTTCTGTGAAACTCCAGATTGAGACACTTGAACTCCAGTGTAAACAAAGCAACCTAAGCGCCCCCTACAACGACAAAAGCAAGAGTCCTGCAAGAAACAACCATCTCTGCTTGAAGTCAGAGAGAGATGTGGGAGCTCAGGACTGGGCTGAATTGGGCCCACCTTTGATTAAGTGAAAAGCTGCAAAATTCAGTTTATCAGTGTCCTGATTCTATTTAAATGCTTTTGAGAAAGTGCTGCCCCCAAACCCTCTATACAGCTCCATGAACACTTAGACACTCATTTACACAAGCACAACTACAATAAGTATCACCCTTTTATCTTTGAGTGGACTTAACACGTGACAGTCCAAGGGCTGAGAAGACCCATCCGCATACAAAACCATCTAATTCCTTGTACTTCAAATTTCTATCTACTTTTAGGAAATTTATAGTTCAGATGCGAGAGAAAGCATGAATTCCCTGGTATGTTTTATTACCTGAAACTGGAGAACACATCCTATCAGAGATCACATCACAAAGCTCAAATCAGCCAAACCCATAGTCAGGGATGTGCAGATACCTCAGTAACATCTGCCCAGCCCAGACAGGACTGGATTTTCAAAGGCTTAGAAGACACAGGGGCAACAAAACGTTTAGCAATTACCGACTTCTTTGGAGACCTCTGGGGCAGTGGAGAAGCAGCATAATAAGAGCCAATAGCCTTCAGGAAAGCCCCAAGGAACTGAACGCTCATTTGACCGTGGCTTCCGTGTATGTATTTATGCATGGTACAACACTGAAACAAAAAGAGTGTCAGGACACTAAAAACCCGTGAGAAATAACTCAAAAAAGGGACCCCATCTAGCCTGGCACAGAAGGCCTTGCTGGGATTAAAAACTGTCAGATCTCAAAACAAGTTTTATCATAAATCATTAAGTATAAATGGGGAGGCACATCCTGTGCTCTGCAGAAATCAGCTGTTTCTGCTTTCCACAAGACAGTCACAGAACCAGGGAAAAAGCAGCAGAAATCCATGCCACCGCACCAAAAACATCACAAAAGCACAGCACAAATTCCAGTAAACCTGCTAGGATGTGGCTGCCTAACTCCCAGCTGTCATTTCAAAAGGCTGGGACTAAACTTGGATTCATTGCAGACATCAAGGACAAAAAAAAAAAAAGACTGTAAGACAACATTGGCAGCAAATAACCTACTGAGGACGTGGGGACGTGGGGACGTGCAGCAGAGACAGCAGTGAGGGTGCAGGGGAGGAGAGCACAATTGCCTCTGCTCCATTAGAGGGACCACAGGCCATCGCTGGGACACGAAGTCAGCCCAGGAAAGGGACAGAATTCCCTCTCTTCAGAAAAACAGCAATCTGCTCTTCGATAACGTGTGGGAAAAGAAGAGAAGTACTGATGGAGAACATGGAAACACTGGCACACACAAGCGTGGCAGCGGTGCTCACTCAAAGAACTGGCTTGCACTTCTGCCTGGCTGAAGTGGGACCGATCATTTAAATTCTTCCTGCCCCAATCTACCCACTGTGTTGGTTACCCATCAGCACTGTAGCAGAGAGAGGCACAGCCTCTTGGTAATCCAACTCCCAAATCCAGCCACAAGACAAGGCTCTTCTGATCTCAGTGGCAATGGGTTCTTGCCTTGTTGCGTTGCTAGAAATCTAGCAACAAAAATATTCACAGTAGTGCTATAGCTCTAAAGACCTCTGTGCCAAAGGAAAAAAGCTCGCTTATTTCAGAGCCATTTGTATGCAGATGATTTTTCTGATTTGCTTTTGAAACGTAGACCCTGAATTCAGCATTGCTATTGCAGGAGAAGCATTAAGCAATTGCCAAAAGAAGGAACGCGGCTGACCATAGCGATACAACAATTATACTGCAAGAAGAGATCAGAGGAAATGCATTTAATGCTGCAAAGTTAACACAGCAGTAACTCCTGAAATCCAAGTCCCAGCAGAAACGTTCGTTCCTTTAAGCGAATATTGAAGGAGTCAGGATTCATTGCACTTCATATTTCTCTTTTTGCACTTTTTTTCCAATGCATTAAAGGAGGGACTGTGAGGATATTGCCCTTCATTTCAAGCATCCTTGATCTTTACTTCACTGTTTGTCTCATTTGTTCTGAAAGCCATTTCTGCTTTCCCCAGGACAGTCACAGCACCTGGGAGAAAGCAACCAAAACCAGAGAAAGGACTAAAGACTTTACATCAGTTTCCAGGATAGCGTCCCCTCTACACAAGGTGAAATTACAGTACACAATACAGTTTCTTCTTACTTTTGTTTTCCTTTGTAAAGGAATAGTCTTGCATAATCACAAGACCTTCAAGCATTACGAAATACCACAAGACATTTGATAAAATCACAAGTGTTAGCAACTGTGATTGCAGGTCATCCTGCCTCCTTGATTTTTTGACTTTCATTCATTAGATGTCAAGTATATTAGGTACAACAGCTGCTAAATCAATCCAGGTGTCTATTTTCAAAGTGACCCCACTAAATCCCCCTTATGAGGAAGAACCAGGGAAAGTAGCACTTAGAGCAGTACTGAAATTTCCTGCTGTCTTCAATCATGTCCGTAGGGTATCTTTGAACAGAGTAACTTGCAGGGATGGAAAGGATTGCAAAAATGGCACAGGCTCTATGCTTCTGTACCCTCCTAATCCTATCGTGGGTGACTGGGACCTGTTCTTTTGGGATGACTAGTGAAGTCTGAAGACTGCACTGTCATTTGTGCTGCAACAGGCCAAAGCTGCAGCCAAGGATTAGCCTTGTATTAGCTGTACTGGTTGTGACTTTTCTTTTCACCTTATGTATTTTGCCCTATTTCATCCCTAGGAGGGAAAAATAATATTCACAAAAGCTGATATTTAAATCTGACATCCAGGAGACGGTTGGGGATGACTTACACCATCATTTGGGCCAAATTGCATCTGCAATGCAGGTAAAAACAGTTGTACCATCTGGCCCACAGTACAAAAGCTAGCATATAAACATTGATATAATCAAAAATAATTATAAGATGAGGTTTTCAAAGCTAGAGAGCAGAGTGTGGAAATACTCAATTAAAAAGAATTCTTGGATTCCTCTCTGCAGAGCAAGTTTCCCAAGACATTAATCCATTCACTGAAGACTAAACAGGACTTGTACGAGGTTAGGATCTTGTCAGGGTCCTTGACAAGAAAATGCCCCACCAGCAGAACAGTTCCTCAACAAGCCTGGTAAACAGTGCTCCCAGCTGTCTCCAAGTACAGGCAAGATAGTGCAGCTCAGCTCTATTCACCCATCATGAACAGCACATGGGCAAATGCTTCTCCATGGAAAACACACAAACCCATAAAATCCATGAAATTCAATACCATCTCTGCACAGCCACCATCACAGTGAAGAACAAGGGTCAGCATGGATTGGAGCAGGACTTTGCAAAGTTGTAGTGAACACAACTTTTTGAGGTTAGAGAGCAGTTGCTTAAAAGCAGAGGCTAGGTAATGCTGGGCCAGGCACTCAGCTTCTTTTCTTTAGTATTCCCAGCTGAGTCTGGAAACAGGTCGGAGACTTGTTTTTAGCAATGCAGCAAGGTAGGACTGTGCTGAGCCTCCTCCTCTCTCCCGGTCAGGGGAGGATGTCAGAGTGAAGCACGGGCAGGTCCTTGCAAAAAGCCAACAATGATTCAGTTTTCCCATTAAATGCGATCCCTCCCTTCAGCCCTGCCCTGCAGACATTGCCAGCATCCCTGTGGACCAGAGCTGAGCTAGCAACGTGAGCCCTGGGCTCCTCTCCCTTCAACAGCCAGCCAAGATCCAAACCGAGGAGAGAACGCTCACCCCAAAGCTGCCTAGCTAGAGCCTGGCAGATTATCACGTTTGTCTCTCAAGCCTTTCATGCTCCACTAATCTCTACTTGTTAACAGGATGACCTTGTACCTAACTCCACATTTTGTGGATACCGGAAGGGGCTGGCTGTGACCCATTACAGGGCAAAAAAATAGTCCAAATTTATACTGAGACAAGGAGCATAGATCTGCCCCGCTGTCAGTTTTTCTATTTGGTGTAACTGGCAGTCGAAGCAGAAGTTGTACAGGGAAGGCCAAGTCATAAATAGTTTTCCAGTGATTTACTGGATAACTCATGAGCCAAATTCATCCATGTGGAGAGAAAAAAAAGGCACCTATTGACTCAACTATATATTGGCAGACTGATGCAAAGCACTGATCTTTTTCTCTATCAGTCTAACAAAGTGCCGTTATGAGATGCTGACCACTGCACTGGTCTCCTTCTTCAACCTCTCCTCCACAGAGCCAAGCAGGACAGAGCAGCATGAACTTAAAATAAAAGTCTGTTTCTAAGATGGAACTGACATTATTTGTCTTTAAAACTTTAAGAAAGCTTTTCTTTTCAGTTTTATCAGCAGCTACCAGGAACAGAGACAAGATGAGCAGAGTAAAGAATAAACAAATTGAAATCTTGCAGGATCCCAAAGGATATATCTAACTCTGGGTTCAACCGTAAGAAATACCTAGAGGGCCAGATTTTTGTGCTGCCTCATACCCAGTAGAGTAAAAGACAAACGTGTGCCCCAGGTGCCAAGTGGATGTGAAATGCTGCCAAATCAGATGCAAAGGAACATTTTGAGCCTGCCTGGCATTGGTGTGAATGATAAACCAAAGTGCAAAAGAGTAAAAATCAGGCTCAAGAAACCCTCTTTAAGTGCACAAAGAATTCATCAGAAGGGAAAAGGTTTAGAACTAAACACAGAGCTCCTGGGAATGTAGTTGTTTTGTCTATAGAAGAACAGAGCTGTCAGAAGCTAATATGTTTTCAATTTGTGAAATCCATGCTATTGGAACAATCCTCACTGGGTACCTTTTATTTACTTCTTCCTTGGCAATGCCCAATTACCGAGATGCTCCGTGAGTGATGCTCCTGGCCATTCCAGGTGACAGCCAGCTCTGCTGGTGAAAGCAGCAGCTTTTGGGGCTTTTGTGGATGGATCCATTTTACCCTTCTATGTTTGTCCAAAGAAAAGAAAAGCGCTGAATGTCCTGGGAGAAATCATGCTTAAGTCAGCTTTCTACATAGAAAAACTGCAACAAAGCTATTATTTAGAAACATTTCCTTAATAAGACACCCACAAACAACATGGAGATTGTTAATGTACCCCAGGGTGGCTCATGCTCCAGTGCAGTCTCCTAGGTTTTCCAGGAGTTGTCTGCTCCTTCCCTATCTGCTTTCTCTCTCTTTTCTCATACAGCAGAAACAACTGACACAACAAATGAGTCCCGCCTCACTTAAAGTTGCACAGAGCATTAGTGATTTAGAACTAAGAAGCACTGAGGCTCTTTTACCCCTGTGATAATTGTGAGGCTACTTTGGCATTAACAGCTTCATTTTATGTTTGGCGTTGTTCAGAATACTGACTCCAAAAAATTAAGTTCTCTGCCTTCCCAGACCACCAAGCTGACTCTTCCTTCCTTCCCACCACCTTGTTCTGCTCACAGCTCACACTGCCAGCTGCAGGACGTGTTCAGAAACAGAACTGAGCCTCCACGGCACTGGCGACGCACATAATTCACAGCTGCCAAGCAGAAACTTCTCCTGCCACAGCTCCTCCAATCTCAACGAGGTCATGTCAGCCGCGTGCCTGCAAACCGTTCGACATAAGGGTTGCTAGCACAGAGCATTAGTACTTGTCCCAGCCGTGACCTAGGTCACAGCTTCAGGCTCTCCCTGGCCTTAGGTCTCTGCCAAAGAAGAGATGCACAGGATTCATACTAAGTGCGTTAGCCAGCTGGGGGGCAGGGGGTGGAAATCAGAGAGCCTCTGTCCTGCTATAATGGGGAAATGGAAGAGGTCCCTGGGAGGACTGAATCTGGCTGTGAAGCTCCATCAACCACCTTGGGAGTGCAGGGACCAATCTGACCTCTGCTGCAGCCCGGAGCATTGCCCTACCTTGCATACAGGCCTCCAAAAGCCAAACTGTGTACAAGAAACCCTGCTAGCTCCTCTTTTCCCAAAAAGCAAGTGCCTGTGCAAGTCTCGGCAAAACAACAGAATGGGGAAAGCTGGCTGAGTGTCACTTTTTCCTTCCATCTTGGCAGACCTAGAGATCTATTCTGTGAGGGAGGTTCGTTGCCTCAAGCAGATATAAAAGCATCCCAGTGCACAAGAGAAAGCAATCCCAGGGCACAGCAGATGCTAGGGGCATCTCCTCTTCATTTATGAGGAAGAAAGGCTAATACCGAGAGAGTTTAAAGAAACTTGTGATTTAAAGTGTCTGTTCTCTACTAGCCACAGATGCTCTGGCCCAAAGATCAATCAGCTGATATGTTCCTCCTCTCACTGACAAGAAGTAAAAACGAAGGGGAGCATTTGGTCTTCAGCTCATCATCCCTTCCTACCTGCCCCGAATCCTCTTTTCTAGAGATAACCATCTTTATCTCTTCCCTCTAGTCAAAGCTATATTAAAAATATACACACACAAACAACATCTGGTGTCTTCTCTCAGCACTTGCTCCTCAGAAGGATGCTTTTTGAGAAACCACAACATTGGCTTTATTCCCAGCTATCACTCTTTTATCCCCTTTTCACTTTCAATAGTCCTGTCATATACACAGGGATTTTTTGATCTCTAGATGCAAGGAGAACCGCCTGTTAACGGGGACTAGCAAGAAACAAGGGTGAGAAAAAAAAAAGACACTTGGAAGGAAAGAGAGGCATGATGAACTCCGGTATGCCTTAGAAGTTTAAAAATGAACTGTGGTTGAACCCAAATATTTGATTTTTCCAAAAACAGTGTGGTGTATCAAAGACTATTGCTCAAAGCCACGTTAATTCAACATGTGGACCTGCTTCTGAGACAGCAGTTCACTCAGAAAGGTCCCCCCCGCACAGCTTTCAGAAACCTCCAACCAGGACGAGACCTGGTGGGTACTTCTAACCCACCTTCCTGAGCAGCTACCACCAACATGCCTGCTCTCCAGAGCTCACTGCTGCCTTTCCCCCACCACTGTCATGTCCCTTTCTCAGCTACTCTAAGAGCTAAGGATCCCCTAATTTTCTCTGAGTGTAACACAGGGAATGCCCTGAGCCTGTCCCCTTTAATGCCTGGACACATGCAGTTCACTGCTATTGAGTTCCCCACGGAGATACAAGGTTTTATTCAATAACTTCTACTTACCGATTTGATGGAAACATAAATGAGATCATTTCAGATACTATTTGATGCAAGCAAAGTTTGAGTCCAGAGAGGCAAACATTTACAGTTAAACTTTTCTTTGGAGGACTATCTCCTCCTGTCTAAGGACAGAAAGGATTATCATGTGACCTATAAATGTATGGGAAATGAGTCAATATGACTGACATTGGGAATACAAAGCACATCTTGCAGCTGATGGTACTTTATTTCAAGGGAGTATTTGAGTCCAGGTTTTGCTGTAGTATGCAGAGTAAGTAGCTTATTTTGGAGCTTATACTGCTTTAAAGCCTGTAAACTAAGGACTGCACGACAGATCGCATCTTCAAATCTAAACCATATCTACATATTTAAAGGTATATCTTTTAAATGCGTCTCTTGTTCATTTCAGTGAATCTGGTGAAGAAAATAGAGTAGACTAAAAACCCTGAAATCCTTTTCTATAGTTTGCAATGAGTTCAAGCACCAGCAATTCAAACTTCATTAACTTGAAATGACACTGCAACTGCTCCAGCGTAGTCACCCACTGCATCAGGTTGGTGGACCAGAGCTCATGCAGCACCGTGCCAATCTCAACTTCCTCTCATCCCTGCCATTAAAGGGAGCTACTGCTATTGTAGTTAGAACTGCATTTAAAAATCCTAAATTGGTGGCTGTCTTATGCCAGCAACCGTACAAGCATTATTAGTTTGGTTATTATCTGCTACCTGGAACCTGGCGCAAGTTCAACGACTCCCTTGATACAACGAACCTAAGAGCTGGTGTGATCGTCACCTACTGACCAGAGAAGAGACGAACCAGTGCTGCCAAAGTTCATTCCAACACCAGGCACAAGCCACATCCAAAAGCTTCAACCTGCTTTTCATATCCTCTCTATACACAAGCAGAAATCCATTTTCTTGGGAAAAAAAATTAGAGTTTTAATCAAACCCATAATTGGCTCATTCTTCTAATACTACTTAGTGAGAGAAAGACAGTGATTTACTTCTAAAAAACTTTTAGTGATTTAGTATTTAAAAGTTTTGATATTTTTGTCGCACGGGTTGATGGGAAAGCCATTAACAATTCTGCATACACCTTATTAGAAAGGCTGCCTGCATCCCAGCTCAGACAGAGCGTAGCCTGATAAAAAGGCTTAATACATAAATGCTTGTTTGTGTTTGGAAAGTTCCTGGAGCTTAGCCAAACATTCAGTGTGCTGAGGAAATACAGAGAGACAAGGGCCTGCTTTTAAAGCAATGCTTGTCTGCAGCTCTGTATTATCCTGAGTGACATTTTGTCCAAGTACAGTAATAACATGTCCTTGCCTGCTGCAGAAAGAAAAAGCCAGATTTTAATACCTGATGGAAACGCTCTTGCTTTTGGGAGCATCCAGGCCTGGGAAAAAACATTCTGCTTATAAAAATAGTGATTTCTTCACGTATAAACAAGTCAGTTTGCAACAACAAAAGCCTCTCAGATAGTGGATATAATGGCCAAGCTGCTGCCGTGACGGTCTTTTAGTAATGCTTATAACTTACAAAGAGATGTTTTCCCACAGGTTGCAAGGAGGCAGAATAGTTCTTGTTCCAACTGACAAACAGGGAGCTTGGAAACACAGAGCAGGGCAAGGACTTTTACCCAAGCCCATCCAGTCACGACCAGGAAGACCTCCCGCTTCCCGCGTCCTAGCAGACGCGACGCACAGGATTGCCCCTGCAAGGAAACTAATCTCGTCCTGATCCAGGGAGAAAAAATAAGCACATGCTTTTCATGAGCTTGGCTTTCAGTGGGGTCAATGAGATACAAGCATAAGAGGAAGACTTGACTGACCTGCTGAGCCAAGTTCACATACACATCTAAATGACATACCAGGCAATCTCACAGAAATATGGCATCTTTTCTTTTTTTCCTGCTTCCTTTGCCCCTCTGGTCAAGAGATGCTAAGGTTTAGGGGTGGGTCAAAGGATGAGCCAGCAAGACACACGTCTCAGGAGAAACCCAGAGCTGGAAATAGCTATCAGTCAAATCCTTGCCATCAATAAACTCCCAGAAAGTAACGGTTTTCTCTCTAGGTGACGGGCAGGTGTTCCTGGCAAGTGACAGCAAACTCGCTGATTCCCATTGTAAAAAAGTTATCCTAAAAACATGCTTGAATATCTGCTCTAATAGTGTTACGTGTGAAAGGCAAAACTATGGGAAACCTTTTTATTGCAAACAGCCTCTTTCAATATCATGGATAAAAGTGCTACATTTGTTCCTGCAGAACACTTCCTTTGAGGTCCAAAACACTGCCTGATGAATCTGACCCTGAGGAGCAGCTCCAAGCTGGCCTCTCCCATTTAACAGGTCTGCATTTCCTTAAGGGCTCTCTCTAGACTATGATAGGAGAGTGATGGAGGGAGTGAGTAAGAGGTCTTTAAAATCAGGAGCGGAAAGGTAGCGAGAGGGCAACAACTCCCAACTTAATAAATGGGGGTGAAGGATGGAATTTGATTAAATGATCAGGCAGCATGTCTAACACAAATTACATAAAGTGCCTTTTTACACAGTTAATTTATGGAACTCCTTGACACGAGTTATTGCAAAAGACAAAGGTTTGTAAGAGGATTTAATAAGGGACTAGACAAAGTCATGAAGACTTAGTACCTAAGGGTAAAGCCTCTAAACCAGAAAGTGCCACAAAGTAGAAAAGTCTATCTGAAGCAGATTCAATGTCTACTTATTCCTCATGCCTTTTGTATCTGTCACTCGACAGACTTTGGCTGATCAAGCAATGGTTACTTCCACGTTGCCCTTAGTAGTAGGGGAAGAGGACAGTGTGGGATGAGGCTGCTGCAAGAGAAGGTTGCAGCAGCCAGTCCTTCACATGCACCATTAGCCTCCAGACGGCGAGACCACAGACCCATTTTCTCCTAGATCGCTACCAAGGAGCTTTCTTTCCTTTTCAAAGAAAGGAGCTTTAATTTTGCCTGCCTATAGAGTCACCTTCCCACATGTACATGCCCAAAGTCCAGTCCTAGCCTGGCTCATAACGTGTCCAGCAGACACTCCAGAGCTGTGCTCCGGTGATTTTCATACTACTTTTTAGATCATCTTTATTTAGTGAAAGAAGATATTTTAAGGTCTTTTTCTCCTCTCATTAAAGCCTCTGTCACAGGAATTACTTGTCACCACAGGTTTAATCTTCTGCAGAGTCCAGCTTTCACGTGTTTGCATTCATGAGATGAGAGACTGAACATGAGAAGGAAATTGGACCAAATTAACCTGCTCCCATGACAATCCACAATAATAACAAAAGTGGAAAATGGCAGAGAATTAAACCATTCTTGACAAAAACTGTAATGACCTCCAAGAATGCCACTAAAGTAACTGTCCAAGTAATAGTTTTAAAGTGTAATTTCAAGGATATGCTATGCAAACTCCTCTTGCAGAATTTCAATCTACTGGCTAACAAGCCTGAAAAAAGAATGAATGAGAGGAAGAGGTAATCAATATTATAATTAGCAACACAGTAATCTGAAACGGGGTGATTTAGTTAAATAAGGATAGGTAGATAGGGTCACAGAAAACTCTAAAGTAAGAAGAGTTTACATCTGATTTGGTTTCAGCATTGGGAAACAAAACACTTTAAAGAAGTTGTACAAAATGGTGCCCTGCTCCATTTCAAGCTCAAAATAATAATTTAGGGAGGAAAAAAAACCCACCCAAACAAAAAAAAAACAACAAGCAAAGCAAAGTGATTTTATAGCCTTAATTAGTCAATCCCCAAATAGAGAGATAGCATCAAAGTCCAAGCAGAATTAGAACAAAAGGCCATCCGAGACTGGGCCAGTCCTAGGAATAAAAAGAGTGTACAAAATAAATATTCCTACTGTGTGAAGAACAGAAGCTGTGTGCTGCATTTTCCCTTTTAAAGCTGGCTGAGGTAGCTAGGACTAGGTTTTCCGGGGATTAATAAAGGAGAGAGAAAGAAAAACCTTGTTATTGTCCTTGTAACAATGGCTGTGGGAGCATCTAAATGCTCCTTTTCAGAGTCAATGTTTCTGAAAATGGTGTCAGTTGCCGTTATCTCAAAGAAGAAATTTAAAAGGTTGTCCCCGAATTACAAAAAGAGACTGAAACACCATCTTCAGGATAGTGCTGCGTTCTAACACACCAGCCACAGGCCACATCTGGGTAAGGTAAAAGCACTCTGGCCATACCAATGCACGACTGATCACGGCTCAGGGACAGTCAAAATATAAGTTATTCCTTCAGATACAACCAAGCAGTGATACGGCGTTGTCATAATACACCTCCTTAATCCAGCCAAACTCTGTAAGAGGAAAGAAGGCAATCCTTAGAGGATTTCTGCAGAGTATAAACAATAATACATTACCTAAAGGCTTAATATCACTATACTGACAAAACCCTTGAAATGTTGCAAGACTCAGACTCCCAAACTCCAGTTCAGTACAGCGAGCACTTTATGTGGGATTCATTTGTCCATCTGCAAACACCTGCAATATAATTAAGTATGAAAACCCATTTAAACTCCATATATGAAAAGCTAGCTACTTTGGGAGTTCACAACTGATGGATAGACCCAAGCAGCATTGCAGATTACTAACGGTAAAGATTAATCTCATTTCTCAAGTTAAAAAAAAAACCTTTAAGCTAGCTCTGTGGCCAAAATATAGAATTTTCTTCAAAAGCTACATAAAACAAAAAACCTGAGAAAGCCTCACTACCAACTAAAAAAAAAAAATACATAGCATTGTGTTAGTCACCAAGTCACTCTTCTCACACAGAGTAAATCAAATCCTTCCTTCAGACAGTGTCCTCCAACATCACAAGAAGTGAGGCCAAGGGCACTGCACAGAAGAATATTGGCCAAACTTGGGTTTCTTTCTTTAGATACATCTCAGTCCCCCACATGGACAATTAATCTCTGTTTTAGGAGTCAGTCCATGGAGCACAGTTGCGGTCAAAGCTATCATTGCAGTGGGCAGATGACTTTGCACTAGATTTCTGGGTTATCACTGCTCCTTTGATAGAAGTTGGCTTTAAGGCAAAAGTACGAAGACAAACAAGCAAGCAAAGTTCTGAAAGACACTTGGATCTTGCTGTTAACATTCCAAGATGAATCCTTGAACCAAAACCAGGTCAGATCATACCATAAAATAAAGGAAAGGGTGAGGCACAAATATAGTTAAGACTTAAGATTAGCTTAACATGTCAGTGGATGAGTCCAGTATCTGTTCCTATACTCGTCCCAATTTGTTGAAGCTGATTTTGTAGGGAGAAAAGCCCTGCAATTTAAATAGACCTTTCTGTCTGTCAGTTAGATTGATTACAGCTTTCTGCAAACAATACATTTTTAAATAGTTCTTTATAGAGTTTATTTTACTCCCCAAATTTTCCCTATTATAAAACCCTCATAACAAATGCAATCACATTCCTATTCACTGTCTCTCCAAAGTCTTCCTCCCTCCCTTTTCTCTGGCCACCTGTTAGCTCTTCCTTCTCTAAATTTAACTCCCTTAGCTTTGTTTGGTAACCTTTTCCTCATGCCCTCATTATCCGAATTCTGCTCCTGCTGTGGTAAAGCTGGTGGGGGGCTGGACCTGGGATGTTATTTTGGAGATGGGCGGAGGAGGAGGTAATGAATCAGTCCATCAGTAGAGGTTTATTTATGGATTTTTTCCTTAAAAAAATAAATAAAATAAAAAACCCAAGGTCTCTATCACCTTTTACAAAAAGTTTGCAGCATAAAGATAACATTGGAATGATTTAGAACACCTCAAAATATGACTCATATCTGGTTATTTATTTCTTTGCCTGAGTAGAAGAGGCATTGTATAGATTTGTGAAAGGTAAATAAAGCATATTGGAATTGTGACTCACATGTTCAACACCTGCTCAGTGTTAACACAAGTGACCATTTAGAAAGTTAGGACAGCTCAGAGGCACAGTACCACAATTACCCATGGCCTCTGTGTATGGCAGGTAACACAGACCCATCCTCAGCCAGCTGCTTTCTGCTTACCCCCATCTCCAACTTCATGTGCAGCTTAATCAGCAACAAATCCCTTCCTCATTGTCACAACATGATATTTTGGTAACTGCCTCCTTCCATCCCACCAACCACAAAGGTTCCTCACTGATCCTTGGCCAAGGAAAACTTGAATGCTGACTTAAGAGTCTCTCCATGAGTTAGTGACGATACCCAGCCACCCCTCAGCCGGCACATGCATGGTAATATGTTTTTTAGACAAAAAAGAAGGGGATCTGCAGAATGAAAAGGCAGGAAAGCAAGGACAAGGCAGGTCTAGCTGGAGACCTTTGTCATTGATCGCTTCCCAAAAAGGATAACAAACAGAGTAAATCCACACTATTGTGCAAAGAATACATTGCTCTAAATATGCAGTTTGTGTTGCATTTCACTTGCAGGACTTTCACCCAAACTTTGCTGCATGAACTGTAGCTCTCCGTGGAGTATGCCATTGTCCTGTTACACATGCAAAAAAGACTCCACAACCCTTTGGAGATGAAGAGAAGCTCCAGGTGTAGCACGTTTCAGCCATCCTGACCATCAGGGATACAGCCAAAAACTGTAGGTACCATGATCTTAGTGAACAAGAGGGAATAATTGCAGACTTTCCCCAGGTCACGTTCAGCGCATCTTCTGCCAGCCCTGCCTCAAAGCACTATTCTACAAACTCCCCAATTGCCCCAGTAAATCTAACCTTGAGCTAGTG
This sequence comes from Neomorphus geoffroyi, assembly GCA_033558235.1. Classification (NCBI taxonomy): domain Eukaryota; kingdom Metazoa; phylum Chordata; class Aves; order Cuculiformes; family Neomorphidae; genus Neomorphus; species Neomorphus geoffroyi. Next base: position 58,354,383 of record JAUMJM010000020.1, read on the forward strand.
CAACTGCAAGATGCACAGTGAGGTTACTAAATGAATAAATTTGGCTGCGAGTAGGAAAATAAAAGCTACGTTCATATTTCACCTACAGAGCAGCCTGGAAGACCCTGCTCCCACGAAGTACGTACTGATTTTGAAAATATAGCAAGCTTGTGTTGGGGACACAGAGGGGAGATATTTTTAAAATGCCAGAGTCGTTGGCATGACACCAGGCATTGGTTTAATTTCATTCTCATACTTCTCACTCAGAGCCAAAATGAGTCATCTTCCCCATGAAATACGAATCTGTACACAACGCTAGCTGTTAATTACCTTTCCTGTCTCCATTAAAGAGGGAAGTGACAGTTTCAACCTCTCCCTGAGCGAGCATTGTGTTCTCTCTCCGTCTCCATCCCTCGCCAACAAATCTGCCGCTACGATTCAAGTGGCACTTGAGATATTCAGTCTAGCATTTCAACAACAGTATAACAACTGATAATTTGACAACAAGAAGCCATCTTTAGATAACTCAAGACACTTGTAACCGCAGTCAAAATAGAGGTATTTCTTCCACAGGCTTGCCCACAGAGCAAGCTCATTTGGCCCCATCCAGCACTGATCACTCCAAGGCTGGAAGCAGTTATCTTCAAAGTGTTGCTGTTTGAGCACATTGGCTCTATCGAATTAGGGGGTTTATCTTTCATTTATTTACACACTTATGTTATTGTTTTGAGAATAATATGACCCAAAGGAGTTAATGTCTGGCTACACAGCCATTGCTTCGAGTATCCCCAACCCAAACACCACTCCACCTCTAAGGAAGTCACCTCTATAGCCATACTGTCATGTCAGTGACCAGAAAATGGTCCGTTCATCACTCTTAACTCCCAATTCTTTTGACATCAGGTGGTTCACCAGAATTTCACAAGGTTTTCTACCTTTGCACAGTTTATAAGTGCAAGGAATGCAAATGTTACAACAATTGCCATTCAAAAAACCTGAGCCCTCTCCATATTCCAAAAAGTAGTTCTGTTTGTTCTCTGGGCTTTCAGTTATATGGGAGACTCCGATTGTGCTCCTAAAACTTTTTGAGCAACCACAAAGGGCAGAAACAATTAGTTTTTCAATGCAAAACACCCTTTTGGAGAGCTTTATCTATAAAGTGAAATATCATAACATTTAGAATATATTCACAAGAAAAAAAAAAAAATCAAACCGAACAACACTGAAGTTTCTACTCATTCACAGTTGTAGCAGAAATTCATTCCTATGCAAAGCCGAATCAAGATCCACACAAGACTTAACCCTGTAAGTCCTTAAGATTGAAATAGATTGGTGTAGTCGTGCTGAGCCTTTCCAGAAGGGCAAACTTCACCTTCACATACATTGCAGCAGTAACAAACAAAAGATCGGAATCTGAAAGCCATTAAAGGCAGAAGGGGAAAAAAGGTAATACTCACTTCCGTTTCCGTTCATAAGCACCATGCTTTATCCAGCCTGAACAACCTCCACCCAAAACCTTGGAGCAACTTGCTAACCCTAATCAGGCCTCACTGGACTCCTCTAGATTAGATAACGTGGCCAATGCATCTTTAATACTTCGTGTCAGTACAGGAGAAGACTGATGCGTTCACAGCAAGGCACTGAGTCTTTGCTTGTGTCATGCCAAAGGTCACTCTCTCGGCTCAGTCTGAAGGCCACTATAACAAACTAATTTTTTTTCTTTTTAAACCAGCAGAACCCTATTTATTTACTTATTTGTTGTGTTATGACACCTCTCCCACAGAAGAGCCGGGAACTCATTGTATCAGGATATCCACTACCATGATAAGCTCTTTTTGTTGTGGATGTGCTACTTCGTCACAGTATATCGTGTATTAAGTAGAACACCTCCACCTGAAACCAGTTCATTACTCATCTACTCCGTAGCTTATGGGGAAAAGCTCTGAAATTATTAAAAATAAATACACAAGAGGACTACCATGATTTGTTATAGGCAGGAAAATTCCAGTTACCACCCATGTCTTATCTAAGAAACTAAAGATTACAGGAAAATAAAAGAAGAAATTCCATGAGGGTATCTAAAGAACAATGCAGAAGACCGAATCTCAGCCTTCCAAGGTTAATCATAGAAAATTCATCTACATGAAACACGCTGCCCAGTTTACTGCTGCCATTTTTTCCCCATAAAGTAGTTTAAGCTAGTTATTCATTTCATTGAACTCTTCATAGGGTTGTTCATCACATTTTACCATTGTGGCGAGTGAGTAATGACCTTGAAAAAAATAAAAAGTAGCCATATGAGCATTAGCAGAATAATATATACTCCAGATTAAGGAAGGAATGTTTAGCTTTTGTTCAGTGAGGTATGTACCTTACTCGACAAAGAATGATTTATAGGGAAAGCAATAGAAAAACTCACAATGTTTTTGAGATATAGAGTAGGCATAAGCAAAGCTGCAGCTCAATGCAAGCAGAATCCCAGCCAGCCACCACAGTAATATTAATGCGCTTTCGTGCTTGAGCTCACCTAGCCTGTACCTATCTTATTTAATTCCTTGAATTCAAGGCCATCATGAACAACATGCTCTGCTGCATTTTCTTCTCGCAGACTAGGAAAAAGTGGGAAAAGAGTCACAGCTAAACAGTGTAAAGCTAGGCTCTACTGTTTCCCTTCCAAACAAAGGAGGAATTATTTATTCCACAGTGAGTAGCGAAAGGTGCAAGATGCATTACTGCAGACTCCCAGCTGTGCAGCCTTTTCATGGACAGTTTGCTCTTAACTCTCACTATTTAGGAGTTCCCCCTCCCCCCGCCTCCAGTCATCTCTCAATCTCTTTAAAAAACTTTAATTCTGCTAGTACAAGCTGCCTAATTCCAAGAGTTCTTTGTCAGATAAATAACACTCCCTTCCTGAAGCCTTTGGTGAGCGCTTGGGTTTGTAGTGATGAACTCCAAAGGATATGGGCTGCTCGTGGGAAATAAATTAAAATTTAAAAACAAGAAAAAAACCCAAACACAAAAATAAATGGTTGAATGGCCCAGTTTTCATCCTCTTGAGCCTCATCCCAGACATGCTTTAATTCAATGTAAGCACTACCAAATTTGATTCTTTACACAGCCCCAGCAGATGACAACGTGCTACAAAACCTGAAGATATCGCATGCAGCTGAAAGTGCCCAAGCAGCCTTGTGACAGGGAGGTCCTGGTCAGGAGAACCGGATGGCTGGAAGCAAGGGGTAGGGAACAAACAAACAAACAGAAGCAAAATAAAACATAGGAACTTTAAGGATGCTTCTTTTCATCCTGTTTCTGTTTGGAGAGCTCGTGACTCCAATATGGGAGCAAGGACTGCTTTTTCTTTTAATTTTACAAGACTTAATAGCTAGATTAAACTTTCTCTCTTGTATTCTCTCTGCATTTCATCTGGTTTGTTTCTTTTAATATCAATAAAGTTTAAAAAGGATGCATGTCATCTATTTTGATGGGCTTGTTTTTTCACGCTTTTACTTTTTACAAGAGCGATCAGCTAAAAAATAGAAGGTAATACTACTCTTCTGACTTGGTAGCTTTTACATCTAGAGGTTTTTTCAGCTGCAAACTGGCCAAGACCCAGGCTCTTACTCTTTCGTTGCAACCAAAAAGCTGCCAAATACAAAAGGAGTTTTTCCAGGTAAAAATATTTTATTGGATGCACATGTTACTGTTGCACCCTGAAATGCCTTTGGAAACATAAGATGCCACGTCAGAAGGTTGGTCACATATAGATTACTGAGCTGGAAAATTATTTTGGACCTAAAGTATCTGTACTTCAATTTTATGGATAATTAAACCTACTGTATTGCCATTCAGAAAGCAATTAAGTCCAATACCTAGAATGTGGCGTCCCCTTACAGTGAGTGATGGGGAGGAAGTGAGAGGATTCACTGTGCTGATTGATCATTTCTGGGAACCCCCCTTACAACCTTAAGTCCCCTCATAAAATGGGAAATTGGGCAAAACAGGGAGGTGGAACAAAAGGATGTCCCTTGGGCTACACTTTGCACATGTTATCCATCCAGGCTAGGTGCGTTAGTTGACTCGGGGAGAGCCCGGAAAAGAGATTTCCCAGGCAATTAGACATCTTCATCTGGATATTGTTGTACTAAGGAGACAGGAATGGCCAAAGATAACAGAGATCAAGACTACAGCAATGATTTCTGACTTGATGTCAAATGCACTGGGCATCCTGCAAGGTCTTTTCACTTTTTCCATTGGCAGAAGACACCAATTCAACCTGGCTAAAGGCATCAAATCCATCAATAGAGGTTATACAGACTGCAAAATCACCTTGGCTGGGAGCCATGCTTAGGTCTTAATTCTTAAACACCAGAAACTACCCAATTCTGAGACGGCAGCTCCCAAGCCTTACCTACAGCCCTAGATGGAAGTGAAACAAAACAGCTGCGGTCTATGAGGTGCCTCTGAAGCCCCCCCCACCCCAAATTCTGTGCAGCCCACCTGCAGCGATGCAGCAGGAGCTGCCGTGTCCGCTCTGACCGGAGGCGCTGCTTTGGGCTCACTCAGTCCCATGCAGTGCACGTGGCTCACACACCTTGGCCATACAAAGGCTTGTGCTTGGCTCAAAGAGAGGTGGCATGAAGCAATACAAGGTCACTGAAAGCTCAGAGTGGAGAACTTCTTAAAAAAAAAGAGGCAGGCTTATGTCAAAGTACCCATTATTGCCACAATATTTGTTTTAAATTATATTATTAAATATTATTAAATTTAATAACACTGCTGCACTGAGATATAATTGTGATCAAAAGGCTCACCCAAGGTTAGAAAGAAAGTTGGTTGCAAAGTCACAAAACCAATCTAATCTCTTGCTATGCAGTCCTATACTTTGAGAGGAAGATAATTGTTACTAAAGCTCACCACTGGATAGTGGCTATGAATAAAAACTTAGGCATTATACACGCTCTCAATTACTATTTTTTCAGCGTAACTATGGAACGGGGAAGGAGATCGGTAGGAGAAAAGTAAAATAAACTTACCAAATAATACCTTCACAAATATCACACAAATCACATCTCAGAGATGCTATTACAATTGTACTGACCTAACCAAAGCATTGATCTTTTTGATAGGAAAAGTTTGTACCGAGCAGAGATTTCTTAAAACATTTTTCTCCTCCTCTGTTATCTTTACACTATTATTTGAATGCATCAGCTTGCCACTTCTTTCATGACTGGGCAGCTTAGTGATAAGCCAGCGTTTTACAAACGTTTTCACCATCTTTGAGAGCAATGTGTAATATCTATCATTAGGTTTTCACAGTTTGCTTTGGCAATGATACGGCCACAGGACAAGCTGGTCTCCACATTGTGGAGATGGGATTGGCTCTGAGTAAGCAAGATAGAAGAGAAGCATTAGTGGAAACCTATTATCTCTGTTCAGTTTTCCCAAAGAATAACTAAGGCTTCTTCTGCAACAGAGAATAAGTGAAAACGTTTATTGTTTGATAAAAATTAGTAAGCTGCTCTAACACCTGCCCATACTGGCATGTTTCCTTGCCCATTACAGTGCAATAAAGTGGCTTCAGGCAACGAGCAGCAAGCAGTGGTGACAACCTCAGCAATTGCTGCTCCCATCACTCGAGGAGCTGGTTTGGAAAGCACAGGGGTAAAGCTAAAAACCCTGGCATCACCACCAAAAGGATTCATCTAATCAGTGTACAACTCACATTTCTGCAAACAAAACCAAAAAAATGCCATCCTGTTGCTCTGCCTGCCTACGTAATCATCTTCTGCTTTTGAGATGGCCATCACCACATCACCATCATCACATCACTGCCCCAAGGTCCTTTTGGGCCACCAGATTCTGGGCCATAATGGCAGCACATTCAAAATAACATCATCCCTCCCAGGGGGACTCTGGAAGATAAACTTTCTCAAGGTGCCAGGATCGCCTGGCTAGTTTTATACTATGGCCCATCCACAAGAACATTGACAACATATGAGGTCTGCTAATAGGTCGTATTTCTGCATCAGATCCTCCTGAGCTGCTGCACAGGCTGGCAGTGATGTGTGACACATCAGGAATTTCCCAATTTGTTGACTGTCACAGCTTTGCTTTCACCTTCGTGGAAAATCAGTCCCAGGAGTCAAAAGTCAGATTTTCACTCTCTACTTCAATGCCTCCATTCAGCATGCGCTGGTTAATGACGGTGTGTAATAATCAATAAACAGCTCTTGGCTTTCAGCTGATGGTGCATTACCACCAGATAGGAAGGAGAAAGTGAGCCGTGCAATTTCTGCTGGCTGAGGAAGGCTCTCCGTGCATACACAACCCCTAACAGCCTCCAATACTTGTCGTGCCAATGCTGTTACCACTCGGCTAACCCTTTGCTGTCAGAACACTGATGTATTCTGGAATTAAAAGGCTGATGGTCACAGGGCTCCCAGTGTTTAACAACATGCAAACAAGCAGTGTTTTGGTGATTTCCAAAAGCTACATCCCAGCACAGAAGCTGCAATGCGTGTGATGGAGATGGGTTTAATTCCAGATGTGCCTGCGTTGATTTGAATCAGGACCAGCAGCAGAAAAACTTTGCTTCATAGAGTATAGGTAGTATATGTAGTGCAAGAGAGAGCCAGGGTTCGGTGGCTGCTTTCTGCTTGTATCCTGCCAATTTTGTTTGACCTGCTAACACAGAAGGTTACAAATGAAGGATAAATGTTCCTTGGTAGAAGCAGAAAACACACACATCAAAATAAAGCATCATCCCAGGTGCACAAGATGGCAAATGAAATGGTCTGATTTCATCACACTCTTATTATCCCCTTTCATACCTGCTCCTAATACCAAGAGACATCTATCCAAACTGTTACTCCTTTCTGTCATGCAGAGGGACAGAAGATGTCACACACTGACACCTCGAAGCAGTTTCCGGTTGTAAGGACTGAAGCTGAAAAGCAATGAAGTGTTTCTTGCATGAGGTCAGCCAGGTGCTTAAATCCCTTTGCCTCATAACTTCCAAGTAACTCCTACTTGACTCAAGCAAGGTGGCAGGGACGCATTGGATAACATATTATAACCTAAAAAACACTTTTCAGACTTTAACTCCTCAAGACAGATTATCACTCACTGCCTACATAATCCATTTGATTGAGTTTGATTCTAGACATGGTTATTTTTACCAGCAGTGCTCTAGAGGTGGTACAAACACCTGGCAGAGAACCCACCTGAAATCAGTTCCTAACACCAAGGACAGCCAGGCAGAGCCCGCGCCTCCCTTGCGTGATTCAGATGAGAACTGCCCAGACAAGGTGCAGTCACACCATGTTCTAAGGGATCAGTTTAAGCTCTGAAACAGGCAAGATCTTGCAAACTACTCCTGCAAAGACAACCAGTAATAGGCTCCTTCAGGTCAGTGAACAGCATTTATCTCCCCGCAGTGTTGGTCACAGTAAACGGCAGATACCAAATTCAGCCAAGCTAGTGCAAGTGCTTCATGCAGTGCTCATGCACTGATGATCAATCATTCATAAGCTGGTTTTGTGCTGAGAAGTTCTCAGGGACTCTTTTGCCTGTTGCCAGACCAGCAATGCACTGTGACTGTCACACAAGGTCCTGCCGGCACCAGCTGGGTGACATGCTTTATTGTAGCTGTCACATTTGCTTTAAGGACCTGCCACTTGTGATGCAGTTTCATCTGAGACAGACCGAGCGAGGCATTTGTGTTTGGAAATCAGAGACTTCTTGCCTCACTGGGGAAAAAGCCCAAGAAAAAGTAGGAAAGCACCTGGGGTGAGGACACGCAGATTGGTTTTATTTTACACCCTCACTCATTAAGAGCAGGTACAGCCACCTCTAAGCCTGACCAGCTGGCTCCCTGTTAAGAGCCAGGTCAAGGAACAGTTAGGTCTGCAAACCTACGTGGAGGCCAGTCCCTCTGCTTGGATCAAACAACAGCACAAGATCATCACTGCAGGGCGTAGCTTTGAGAGAGGCAAAGAAAGCATCAGACCAAGGTTATTTACTTGTTTTGGACTCCAGATATTTTTCCTCTCTTATTAAGGACACTTGAAGAGCAGAACCACTCTTGAAGTCACCCTTCTGTTATTGTAAATTAAATTGTCACTATTCAGCGTGTCAATGGGCAGAGCGTTTTTTCTTTTTAAAGAACCCCTCTGAAGTCCCTGTATAGAATCGCAGCTTCTGCAAAGCTTCGTGGCAGGTCAGAATGATAGCAGATGATGTGATGCACCAGGAGAAGGTGAGGAGACACAAAGGATTTCCATACTGTTTACTTTCACATAGTAAATGGCAACCACAGCAACTCAGCAGCTTAAATAAAATGAACTCCACATCTCAGGTCAGCACAGGTCTTCCATCTCTGGGACAAAGATGCATTGGTGAAACACACTGAGACAAGGAGAAATTTTGTCTCAACTCTTGCAAAAATAATAGGAGAAGTAGCTGGGAATGCTGCAGAATAAGGCTAACACTTACTGCATTTCTTTTCCCAGTAGGGAAAAGAAAATATAAAAACCCAAAACACAATCAAACAAAGCAACCCAACTGAAATGTATTTTAACATTTCCTCTCTTACTATGGCTTCTTCTCCAAACCAGGTTCAGCGCGTGGCATTAAATGCACGTTTCGGAGCAGCTAAGTGTGATACAAACCATTAACGTGAAGGTGAGAAAAGCCTTAGCCCATTCTAACAGGCTATCAGGTGCCCTGTGCTGAACACTTCCACTGCAATTAAAGTGTTGTTATTGAACATTACTTCTCATACAAGACTACGCCATGTCATGTTTCTTCAAAATACCAGAGAAAGCCGTACCAAAAAAGGTGTACTATAGCCATGCAGAGGAATGCGGGCAAATAGATGGTGGGGAGAACCAAAGCAAGCAACAAGCCACCTTTTCCATCTTTTTTTATTATATTACTTTCTATCATTTGCAAACGGGGTTCTCCAGTCTGCCCCATCACCACCAGTAGCTGTTTGTTGCTGAAGGATTCAGATGAAATGTTAAATAGGTTTTGTTTCATTTAAACAAAATTAAAAAATGTACAGCAAGAGCCAAACTGCTCCCAGTTCAGACAGCCTGTACAGGGACCAGCCCCTGCTCTGCATCCACCTGTTGACAAGGGGGAGCCTGGTGTACTTCATTGATTACATGGAATACCCCAGGTCCTTGCTGCGGCTGGACAAGTCTTCGCTGTAGCCTCAGAAGACAGGATTACTCATTCTTAGAGCTCAGGACTTCAGATTCAGTTCACAGGGTCTGCGTGCAGACAGGCCACGTCCCAGCGATCTGGTTATAGTAGTTTCAAACTTTCCTGCACAGGCTTGGTAACAGGGCTAAAATGAAAGAGAGCGCTGCCGACAGCGCTCCATGGAAGAGTGACTCTCCAAAGGGCTTATTGTCTTCCAGCTTTCTTCCATCTGCAGAATTCCCTGCCAGCAAATCTTCCATCTGAAGAATGCTTCAGGAAGATAGAAACCAATCATCGTTTTTCTAAATGCTCATGTATTTACTGCCAAAGATAGCCACTTTAAAGCACTAGGTGACAAATTCTTTATTGCCCAGCACTGCAGAAGGCCCCTAGGACTTGTCTTCTGACACTTCTTCGGGTAGAAGAACAAGTGGCGTAACATGACAAGGGATTTAAAAAATTAAGTCTTCCCAGATAGTCCCTGGTGGTCCTTTGCTATGATATGCAGGCCAGCGGCACTGTTGTTCGTGAGATGCCACGTTCCCACATTTCCTTGCTTTACAAGAAATGGATTTCTCTGGTTAGTGAATCTTTAATGTGACAAAAGGAAGAGACATGATAGTAGCGCTGGAAAGCTTTTCTTGGACACTACAATGCAAAAGGTTGCCCACGGAAGAGCACTCACATTGCTCCTGTTCCTGCCTTCGCATAAGCAATCACACAGACCAGAAAAACAAAAATCACTTTCAGAAGGAATAGTCAGAATGAGAAGGTTCTGGTCATGAACTTTTCACGCTGAGAAAGCTAGGCAAGAAAATGAAGTTGGAGGGGATGGACAAGACAAGTCATCTGGGCAGGATGCGAGAGGCAGGCCCTGGTCTGTCGTCTCCCAGCTGTTTGAAACATGGCAACGCCTCCCCCAAGAACACGTTGGAGCCCTTGGGTGACGGCCCACAGCACGTTTCAGTCAAAGCTGTGTTATCAACAGCTGTCTCCTCACTTCCAGTACCTGCCACTGTAAATCATACCCTAGAGCAATGCTTAAGAGAAGGCATCTAAATCACAAAATAAAACAGGTCAGAGCTGCAATTATGATCAGTGAAGCAGGCATCAGTATGTTGTGCATAATTAAAATGACTGTAGGACTTCTCTATAAATATCAGCCAGAAAAGTGTCTCTTTGTGTGTGGGCATAAAAATGAGATGCAGGAAACAGCGCGCTCTGATGTGACAACATGACCTTGGAACAACTTTGTTGCCTCTACACCAGAGTAATTACACTGTTGAAATGTCTGATTGTGTCCCTCTCGCCATCGGCAGAGACCAAGCCTTTTCAGCAATAAATGCGTAACCGCTAACAGTTCAATAAAGATTCAGAGACAGACAAATTTTCCATGGCTGCTGCTCCTTGAAGTTCTCTAAAGCTGCAGCTCCAAGAGCAAAAGCTCTTGTTTTCTCCTTTCAAAGTCTGAACTCAGCTTGGAAAAATTCACTCAAGATGATAAATGAATACCATACAAAGCTTGTCTTACACACGTCTTTAAATATTTTACTTGCTGCTCATCAATCTTCCCCATCTATGCAGCATTCTGAACAATTTTGCAGTAAGAGAGCCAATTCCTTCAGGGAATTTGGGAAGCAAAATACATTCCCACTCTTCTCAACACTACGATGACAGTAAATACGGACATGTTAAATGAAGAGTGGTGCTGAAGCGGAGAGCTGCTCCAGATCACTGTTATTGCCAGACTGAGCTGTAGGGCAAGGGCTTGCTGTCCCACACAGCAGGAGCAAACCCGCACAGCACATTTTCGTTCCTGTGAACCCCAGTATTCACACAGTTTCCTTGGGAAGGACACAGAGCTGACCAACAAATCAAGTCTGCATTACAGAACTTAACAGGTGAATAACATCGCTGCGAAAATGCAACACAGAAGGAGTATTTCTATTATCACAGAGACAACCCAATAGTTTGACAAGTGACAACATTCATGGTGGTTTTATTCAAAGCTTTTGTTTTAAAATAACAGTTTGATCAATGATCACTCACCTCTCATTCAATAACTCAGTAATCCTCTTTTGTCCAGCATAATGCCTAGACACATTTTTATTGACATAGTAGTAAACTCATAGGAATTACCATTCTTTGACTACTAATGACCAGGTATATTTCTCGCTGCAGTCAAGTATTTATCAGGCAGAAGGCAAATATGTGATTCATTGACTCATAATACGTTACAGATAAATAATAATGAAAGGCCTATGCATCATTCTTGTCAATGTGCTGAAAAGATTTGCTGAATACACAGAGATTGGGGGGAAGAAAAAAAAAAAAAAAAAAACAGAAGTGTTAATCTGCGGGAATAGATTTTTAAGCATAAGCTTATCGGGGGGGCTAAAGGGACCCTGCCACCAAGACCAGATTCCTAGCACTAGGCACAGCCTAATCCAAAGTCCAAAAACATAGCATCACCATATACTCCAGTTGAAATGCTCAAAACTATCCCACAACCCAAGATGTGGCTGCAAAAATACATGTTAACAGGAAAAAATTATGGGATTTAAGAAATTAAAGAAAACCTTTGTCAATCTTTCACAAGCTGAATGAGGAAAAGAGTATTGAATAATTAATCCACGTAAATGATTTTCCATATGAAATTATTAGGATGTCAGCCAGTTTTCAAAAGTCACAAATTAAACAAAATAGAAGCCCCCGGGAACTGAACTGAAACAATGAAAAATAAAAAAACCTAAGGAGGAAACAATTGGTATTCTCAATCACTCAAATATGGATCTACCGTATAAAGAATAATGATGCGTCCAAAATCATCATCTCCTTAAAACAAGTGCTAAAAAGAGAAGCACATAATACACGACTTACTGCTGCAGCATTGTCAGGTCACCATTTTCTTCCTAAGGTGTTATACTGCTTGAGCTTCTGTTGGGAATTCTCCCTAATAAATTTCCTGTTTATATCACTTCTCAGGACTGACATTTAAAGGATGACACAAAAAGAGTCGGAGATCTTCTGGAATAACAACATGGAGCTGGTTACTGTCAGCAGACAGGACCAGAGCAGCTCCCCATCAGATGCCCAACTTGAACGAGAACTAACGTTGGTGCAGGACAGGAGTCAAGGAGTCCAATGAACCATCTGGGTGCTAATGAACTCCAGGTCCAGCTCCTTTAGCGCTGCAAAACCCAGGGTGTGACTCAGAGAGCCCCTCCTAGCAGGCAACAGTTGGACAGACTGTGGAGACAGAAGGACTTCAGCCTGCTGCGGTCAAAACTGTGTCCACAGGGGACAGTTATCTTTAACACTTTGTTGCCTTTAAAGGGAAGGATCCCTCTTAAACCATTCTCACTGCCTTAAGCTTAGACCTGAAGGAAACCTGTTCTGTATCAAGGTAGATAGAGCAGATGCTGTTAGCTTAAGGAATTAACAGCACAGTGTTTGAATTTGTTCTCAGATGGGTACACACATATCTACATACGTGTGTACACATCTCACATACCTTGAGCTCACCTTACAAGCCTGGTTATGTGTCTGCTCTTGGCCCTCACTCAGGTCAGCATTGGATACTCCTCCCTTGCACACACACACACAGAGCAGGCAGCCAGTTCTGGCACAACGTATGTGCAACGCTTCCACCCTACTCGCAGTGGGAACAGCGATATAACATCACAGGGAACAAATTAATGCAAGTTTGCAAAATACCAGGCCAATGCCATTGTAACCTAGTGCTGTGCTAAATAAAGTGGAAGAAATGTTCTTAAATCTCAGCCTCCACAAGGCACGATTCCCAGAGAGCCCCCGGGTACGGCTCCCACAGCAGGCTGGCTCAGCCCAGCTGTCTAGCAGCACATTCTGTGTTTTACCAGGTCACCTGTCTCCTGTTGCTCAAACTCAGAGAAAAATGAGATCTATCTGTTAATACATTCCTCTGTCAAATCTGTTAACTCCCCATCTGCCCTCCTCTGTATCCCTCACCCTTGCAGGAGACAAATTCTATTCAAGGAAAATAACATAAAGAAAGCTCATTTCCTTTGAACTTATTTACAAGTTTTACCATTAAACTTGCCCACATTATGCAAGCAGCTTGCAATCTTCCCTAATTCTCTGACTTTAATTATATAATTGAACAACCCAAAAACTCATTTTTTCCAGGAAACATTAAACATTACCATCTTAATGAAATTCTTAATGAAACGGTCCTCTCTGCATGCAAATGACTGGCACTGGATTTGCTTATCACACTGATAGACAAAAGGACAAATGCCCTTCCTTTTGTCAATCACGAAGAGTGACAGTCCTTTCTAACAACACTCTTCCTAGAAGGATGGATAATGCTGACAGAATCACAGACAGAAGGAAGACATAACAGGGAAGGGTGAAGAAGTGGCCGGGAAAGGTCAATAATTGTGAGTAAACCAACAACACACCCTCAGTCAACGCAAACTTTTTCCTTAAGCTCAACTAAGTTCAGAGAGGCTCTGCTTCAGCCAAGCTTTAACACTCAGGAAGGGAAGAGCCATAGCAGGGACTGGATGGGTGAAAGAGCCAGTGGTCTCACCAGGGGACCTGTTGAAGCCGTGCACTGCGCTGCTGCCCATTGCAAAGGAAAAAACGTTGGGGATTCTAGACACTTGACTTCTCTAAACTGTTTCAAGACACATGGCTCAGTCCTCTCCATCTCAAATGCCCTCCTTGCAATGCCTTTATCTTGACAAAACTCTTTGCTCCAGACCCTCCTGCTGCAGATACATTACGTCTGCCAACAAAAGAGAAGCCACAGCAGAGCCCCATGCTGGAAGGAGCCCTGCTGGTGGCCGCATTCCCAGTAACATCTCTGTGCTGGGGACCCTTGTCCTTCCTCATACAGCTGGACATATGCCCATCACACGCACAGAGGGATGCTGGCATTCCAAGCAGTGGAACTGCAGGGACCCAAGATATGTGCAATGCTGAAAACTCCAGGACAAGCTGCACAAGAGCAGGGGGAAGACAGAAACCAATACTAACCTTTCCACATACCTCCCCATTGCATTTCTCGCCTCACCCACCACCTCACCAGTACTCTCTGCTATAGCAGTTGCATGGGAGAGGAGCATTCATTCCCTATCCATGGTATGGAGGTACCTCTGGTCCCATATCCTCTTTTGGTGTCTTCCAGCAACATAGCTTTGCACAGTCACCCTTTGAGGCACTAGCCCAGCCATCACTCCAAACATGAGGCAAGATTTAATTTACCGCAGCAGCACTGTTTTCCTAATACAAACCCATTCTGCTCCCTTTGAGCGTATTCATGCAGTGTATTCTTACATAGCCTATTTCCTGTGCAGTACCAAGCTCTGCCCAGCTAAAGAAATTTTTGTCACGAGTATTTTGGGTGCACTCATTCCTTCCCTGTCACTTTGTGACCTCTAGTTCTTGTTTTTGATACCCGTTCAAAGACATCAGGAACGTCTTTCATTTTTATTCCCATCAAAAACATACGTAGTTCAAAGACACGACCTTGGTGTTTGTGCTTCTGCAAACAACAACGGCCTCAGCACTACACCAAAAGCCATGTCACCGAATCAACTTGCTCAAGACTCTTCTAAATCTAATTCTTTCTAAATCTAATTCCCACAGATGAAGAGCAAAATAGTTTTATTCAATAAGCATTAATTAGTTATTTTTCTCCACTCTTCTGCTTCGCTGCAGCTTTTACTGTCCTACCCCTTCGGCCCACAGATAGTCTTCACAGTTTTGCAGCTTCCAGATTCTCCCGATTATTTATTGATAATAAAACTCAAGCCCCAGGTGCCTTTCCCTGATTTACACTCAAGCCTGCAATTATGTGGTACATGGTCACAATAAAGTTTAAAATAAACAGAGACAGTTGGGGCTAGTAATTTAGAAGGAAAGAAGAAAAACACCTAAAGAGGTGTCAGTGTCCTGGTAACAGGGGAAAAAAAAAAAAAGCCAGGAATCTGGAAGAGTTAAAGATCCAGCAGTACTTTGGAGATGGAAGTTGAAACCCAACTCCTGTGTGGTCTCCACTAACAGCATTCTGCTGTCTCAGATTCCGATTACTGTCAGCTGAACGCCTGGCATTTTGCAAGAGATGAGGGCAAAATGGGTTTTTTCCTGTTTCAAGGTTCAAATATATAAGCATTTTTGAGTCAGCTACAAATATTTGACAAGCTAATTGTTTGGTATCATTAGCAGGTAAAAGAATTAGGTACTTGTCTTAAGTAACATCAAGCTGAGTGAGTTTCTTGTGGTGATTTGAAGCAAAATGTTGGGAGTCTTACTTTGACAAGTCTTCCCTGCCAATGTTGATTTCTCAGCTAAAAACAGCTGCTGAGTTCTCCACATATTTGCAAGTAGACTCAATTTTTGCAGCTCTCCATCTTTCCTTAAAATCTTATTCCCCCAACTACAGCCCTACGCAGCACTACACCAGGATATCTGTTGGTAACAGAATCCTTCTAACAGCTCTAAGTAGGCAAAGAGTTTCTTGATCCCATGACAATTTATGATCCTAAAAAACAATAGCAATATCCTAACTCACAATTAATACAATCTTAGTGCTCAAACAGTCCCACTGAAACAAATTGATATTTGCCCAGTAAGAAAACATCCACAGAGCACAAGAGACCAAAATGTGGCCCGCGAGGCTCAAATCAACTCATTAAAAAAAATAAATGGTAGCAATTCCATGGGCCTCAGTGGGAATTCAATCCAGCGTACAGCTTATAAGCCACTTTCACCAAGTGCCTTTCATTCGAGGCACTCCACAGGAGAGGTACATCATTATTTGCTGTAACCCCAGAACCTTTCCCTGTTCTGGTTTGTTTTTTACGGTATGATTCATTCCACCCTCTCTCCGTATTCCCTAGTTGTGCATTTTTGTCCTTGGCATTGTTTTCTGTCCTTTGCATCCCGTGTGCTGTATTCCTTAGCAATTATTTATAGAAGGGACTCATCCATCCCCAGATCTGTGCCCTCAGCCGTATGTCAGTACAGCTCCAGCTGTTTGTCTCCCAGGAATTCCATCACCTTTAGGCTCATAGGCTGCAGCTCAGCATTCACAACAGCTCATCCTCTCTGCAGAAGCAGAGCTCCATCCTCCCAGATATAAAGATTTCCATTAAGTCCACTTCCATATGGAGGCATGAACTCTTAACTAGGTAAAAGCAGAGTCTTCAGAATCTATTTTTTAAGCACAACACTGAAATCCTATCTTACTCTAATATAAAATTTGGCATTTTACTAACCCAAATGGAAAGACTTCTTATTTTTATCGTAGTAGCATTTATGATGACAAAAAAAGCAGCTCAAAGTACTTAAAATCAGGAATGCCTGAATGCACCAACCTGGACACAGGGACCGACTCCATCCCACTTTACTACACATACTGTGGTTTGTTCTTCTGTCCCATTTGATTTTTCTCTATTACTTCTTTCCTTTCCTCTCTATTCCTCCTTATTTACAAAGGAAGGAACAAGTTTTGCCTTCCCAAGTGGGGAGTCTGCAGTGACAGGGTGGGGAAGGGAACCCTTTAGCGATGGGAGGGGAGGACAGCCAAGTGCCTTGGAGATGCACCAGAAGTGCTGACTCTGCTCCTGAAAGCTGGGAACAGTCTCCCAGTCATGCTCCACAGCTCCCACCAAGAAGGATGCCCTTTCCAAAGAAGGCACATTGATGACAAGTGACCATCCCCACCGCGCTTGGCAAAAGGTCACTGCAAAACTTCCTCTCTTCTCGCATCCGTCATGTTGACTTTGTGGCGATTCTGCAGCTTACAGCAGAGCAACTGTATTATCCCAGCTCATGAGAATGTAATGTTTCATTGCTGACTTCCACAGTCACTTAAATCTATCCATATCTAATTAATTTTGCAAGACAAAAACTGACTAGTCAAATAAACTCCACCACAGCTTGACAGCCAGCAAAATTATACAAGTTAATGTTTGTTCGGAAAACAGACCAAGAAAGTACAAGGAGGGGGGCAAAGAAGAAAGGATGAATAAACTACTCAAGACATAACCGACTTCTAAATCAGTGCAAAAGAAGGGCAGGGCAGCCACAGCATGCTTTGGCGTTGCTTTTCAATTAAGAAGGAGGACAGCTACCTGCACAGGTTGGCACAGAAGTTTGAATCCAGGTTTGAGCACAAGCACTCAGCCCTTGAGCACCAGCGTTACGGGAGTGCCTCAACTACAGCAGCGAGTTTCCTGTCCTGCAGCAAACCAGCAACCGGCTGTGGAAGCAGCACACATTGGGCGTAGATGCTGGCACCTGCTGCTACCAACACACATGTGAACACACAAACATTTGCTAAAACAATGTTTTCAGGGATTTACTTGCAAAGCCTTGAGCTGGAACAAAAAAAAAAAAAAAAAAAGTAATAGGACGGGCTGTTTGCTTGCTGTGTCCTTTCTATTTCCAAAGAAATATTTTATGTGCCTCAGCACAAAAGCCAGTAAATTGCTAGCGCTACCTCTTCTTACGCAGTATGTCTGAGACTACTCAGCAGTCAGCAAAGGGAACAGACTTCATTAAAGGGGCAATTAACAAAACTATTCCCCCAAACTTTGCCCTAGGTCTGGGATTGGGTAAGGCAGGTGGTTACACGACTGTCTGTTTCAAAAGGTAGCGCTGTGGGCTTTCAGTAAGAAGCAAAAGGATAACAAATTGGGTTCTCAATCCAGCAAGTCTTACTCAGATAAAATGAAATTTTGTCTTAGTGAGGAATGCAGGTTCATGTCTGAAGAGAGCGCAAAACCCTACAACTCACTTCAGCTCTGTAAAAGTGTCACCCCTATCATCCTGCCATTGAAAGACACAGAGGCTTACGAGTGGCAATCTGAATATGACTGAGCTACACCGACCTAAAAGCAGCCTCAGCCCATTTCGGATAAACAAAATTAAACATTAGCAATGACCCATTCTCTCACTCAGCAGGGACCGGTGGAGCTCATCTGGCACAGGGAGGAAACACACTGTGTTTCCCACACCGAGAGATCGCTCACTGCCAGCACACACAATATTTCCACTAATCCACCTCTCCCCAAAACAGTTGACCATTTCTGTTTAAACAAATGAGTGGGGATTAAAAGGAGGAAGCCAGAACTGACTTGAAATTAAACTGGCAGGGAAAGGAAGGTGCTGTGAGACAGTAATTTGCTCTGGAAAGAGATGCAGAGCTGCCGTGGGTTGGAGGGTTGTAAGGGGATGTAGCAGTTACCCCTCAACAACTCCCTCACCAGGACAGAGGTTTGCTCATTTCTGGGTTCGTTTGGTTATTTTAAGTAGAGAAAGGAATTCCCTGTCTGTGAGAGGAGCACTTAAACATAACTTCAGCCACACAGGCAGATCTTTCACTTCTGCTGTGGGTAAATGTTTTCACTCAATCTAAACTGTCATGACAGCTGTTTGAAGTGTTTACTTCATCCTCTCCTCCTCACTCCCCTTGCCACACTTTTACTTGCCTAAATCTACAGCCATCCGTGTCCTATTTGTTACTGATTACGTTTGCCCACATTTTCCCTTGAAAACCAGCAGCCAGACCCTCAGCCGATGGGAACTGGCAGAGATCTTGGACTCTAATCAGAGCAATGCTCATTTATTCCAGCTGAGGATCCAACCCCAGGACTTCCAGTGCTTGAGCTGTAATAGAAGTAGAATCAGACCAGGTCATTACATGTTTGGGAGATGTCCAAGACACTTTCAGGTGCTACAGAAAGCAGAGCCAGCAATTCTGCAGTTTGTTAGGATTCCCCCCCTCCCCCTCAAATCAAACAGGGTGATCAGTACAATGATGTGGTGCACAGGCATCTTACCTAGAAAGCTTGCTCTCTTGATTAACACACATGCCAAGATCTGCCATATGGTTTACTTGCAGGGCTAGGAGCTTAGGGACACACATCAGTCCCTTGTACAATTCAAAGCTTGAATGCCTTAGAATCGTAGAATCATCTGGTTGGGAGAGACCTCCGAGATTATTGAGTCCAACTGTACCTGTCCCCTTACTAAACCTTGTTCCTAAGGAACTCATCTACCGGTCTTTTAAAAACCTTGCATTCAGGTTTTTTGTTTTTAGTCCAAAAAGCAAGATAGAGCCCATAAGTCAGACGGTGTGGTACTGCTGCATAGGCCAAGGCCATTAATATGTGTCACTTTTGGTAAACACACATCCAAATTTGGGTGATTAAGTTACACTTGAAAGGAAGTTAAAACTACTCCAAATAATCCAACCAAAGCAAACCACTGAAACAAAAGAGGGGACACCTTTCACACTCAGGCATCCAAAGAATGGTGGGGGTTTCATTCTCCTTTTTTTTCTTCAAATTCAATTTTTCAGAGTTTTTCCTGTTTCGCTGTGGGAAAGACTGCCCAAGATGAGATGGAGAAAGGGCCCCAGGCACTACCTGGTCACCTCTCCAACAACCATATTTCCAATAAGAACACGTAGCAACTACTTTCAAGACCCTGAAAGACTGCTTTCTTTGAAACACCTGGTCCAGTCCATACTAGACTATTCTATAGTATCTTTGGGGACAGTGATGATAAACTTCCCCAAACACTGTATATTTTGCCTCATGTCATCTACACTGAAGTCAGAAACTCCTCTCTGGAATATTCAAACACTTAAAACTACCACTCAACTCTACTTGACTGCTCTCACTAGATCAGGCCACTACTATTTGCTCATCAAAGTCTTTTGCAAGACAAGCGAAGAGCAGCACAGGATGACAGTAACACAAACCCCAGCCTCAAATCAGAGAGCTGTATCCATATGTCACCGCATACACACACCAGCAAAAAGCCTGATCCTGCAGAAACCAACAGCAGTTTTTCTTCACAGGAGGAGAATTCAGCTGAAAACTAACAAACATAATTAACAGGTGAGGGAAGACATATCCAAGAAAAGGGCCATTTATTTATATAGTTATTTTTCCTTTAAGATGATATATTCTGACATAACTTGCCATACTCACCATTTCTATCTTTTAACACCTCTGCAAGCCCCCCTGCTAAACCAGGAATAGGAATATAGCTCTTTTTCTAAGCAATCTCATTTCTCTCTTAGTTACTAATGTCTCAGGTTAACTAATTGAATTCACATTGTTTAATTGAAAAATGTTAAGTGCAGTGTCTGCTTCTAATGCAGGGCAGAGGGGGGCACCCAAACAATGAGTTTCAGAGCTGTCTGCATTTGTTGGCAGTATTATTTTTACCTTGATATAGAATAGGATATTCAGAACAGTATTATGGAGACTGTTTGAATTTCTACCTAGAACGAGAGGGAAGATATTCGTTTCGTACAACATTTCTGTAAATTTTGTTTAGCTTGCGTGGGTTACAGTTAATTACAGTAATTTATCAAACTGGCACAAGGTAGTATTCACACACAAAGTTTTCCTGCAGTCAGAATCCTTAGTTTTATATGAGACTGGTTTGTGCTAATTGAATTTTCACTTGGGTAGATAAAATCTTTAACAACTCTGGAATAACGAAGTGCTCTTTGTTCAATGATGTGGATCACAATGATTTACAGCACCTTTCACATAATCATGCTAATTTTGCTTTCATATGATTAATTAAAACAATATGTTCTTTCTTTGTAAAATAGAATTAGAGCACCCAAGGAGACAGGTTTTATTGCAAACTTCTTTTTCTGGCAATAAAAGCAATTTTCACACAGTCTTTTTGGTAAAGCTAAGTAAACTCGCTTAAGTGGGCAAGGAAACTGCAGCCGGGGTCAGATTCCTTCATGGTGTACCACTAACAGGTTTTGCAGATCGTGCCAAAGAGGGTTTACTTACCCCCAGTGCTGTGAAACAGAGCACAGTCAGCATGAAGCCGGTCTGCACATCCCAAAAGGAAAAGTTCCCTCCCACTGCCATAGTTTCCTATAGACAGGCTCTCTCTTACCACATCTAGAGCCAAACTGAAGGATATAGAGTAGAAACTCAAATGACAAATTGGATGATGCCCATGGAGCACGCTCTGGATCCAACACAAACGTGTAACCTTTCAGCACCATTCAAGCACATCTAGAAGGATTATCTGACTGTGGTGGTCACGCTGAATCTGACCAACAAGTTGGGAAAAAAAAAAAAAAAGGCTGATTTAAATGGCCCTTGAGAAATCATCTGGCAAAGCAAAGCTTACGTGCTGGTTCCTTAGCTCACTGCTCAGCTGTGGGGCTTCAAGACAGCACTGGGCCTTACAACTATCAATAGGTCCATGGGTCACCTCAGCTCTTCCAAGCCAGGTGGCTTTGGATGCAATACTCTTATTTCCCAGTGAGACCAACAAGCTCTGAACATCCAACATGGTTAGCAGCATTACAGTGCCACACCTCATCACATTGGTGCTGGGATCAGCAAAAGGGAAAAACAACAATAAAGCAAAACTTGTGAAACTATGGAAAATGTTTTATATGATTTATTTCATCACAACACCATGACTCCAGTACTTCTTTGATCATAGGCTGTGCAGGCACCATTGTGCTAAAATTCACTAAAGAAGAACACAAGTGACTCTCAGGTCCGATCAGGAATGCAAGGAAGCAGGGAGGAATCATCTTCTGCCATCTATATTCAGTTCAGCAACTTCCCCTGCACAAGGTTTCCCACTCTTGGTTAAGTGATTACCAAGAGCTACCAGTTAATCTTAGACGCAGTGAATAATGGTATGAACGGACGATGAATTTTAACAGAGAGACTGGGCAAAGACCTGAAACCATCTAGTTGCAGACGACAAAGTTCAACGCAGGTTAATTCACCCAGAAAAGGAACTATGCTGAGCCAAAGTGTCAGGCAAGAGCAGCGCACCACATTATTTCACAGCCTTCAAGGCAAGCTAAGCGGCTTCTGCCTGGTGCTGTAACCTCACAGACACACCGCAAGCTCCTCGCACTTTCCCAACAGATATGAAAACCAGAAATTAAGTTGGGTTCTGTGGCAAGTTTTGTGGCATTTGAGTAAGAACTGAGATTTCAGCACCAAATTCAAGCAGTAAAAGGGAGGTAACTAACTATTCAGAATGCACTCTGCCCTAGGGGGTTCAAGAATCCCACAGCTAAGCTCTTCCCAGAGGCAATGGACCACTTTACAACAAAGCCATTGACTGCTACAAGAGTGAGAATTTTGAACAGTGCTGGAGATGACAGTTCTAGGTTAGAAGGGACCTTGAAAGATCATCTAGTTCAACCCCTTTGCTGGGGGCAGAGACATCTTTCACTCGAGATCCCCCTAGGCAGCTCCTGCTGTGCACAGATCAATTGATGGACACCACTCTTCACCCCATATGCATGGATTAACCCCCTGCATGGAGTGCCTGGCACTCCTCCGGAGTTCCTGCTGCTGAAGTGACCAAACTGTACACAGGTAACTAAATTGTCAGTAGAAACTGTTCCTGCAGATACACAAGTGGTCTCTTAGGACCCATACAGAGAATATGAGCGAACTTGACAAAGTTTTGCTCTTGCGTGTTGGGTACCAAAGAAGAAACTTCTATAGTTATTTTGTATTGTCCATCCAGTTTTTATTATTGTGCCTTGGCAGGATAATTTAGATCTTCTCCTTAAGGTAAATACTGATAAAATACCCCAGATAATGAGACCTGTTACAAGAGAGTGGTGAAGTGGACTCCATGGGGGCTCTGGAGGAGAGGCAGGTGCTCTGGCTGATGGCAAAAAGTGGAGAACCTCAAGAGACACTCTAATAACACCAAAGGGGTAATTGTGCAACCTGACGCATGAGAATGCAGATTCACAACCATCATTACCATTAACAGCAATCATGTGGATGGCTAAACTCCCCTCATAAAGCACTGAATATTTACCTCCAAGGGCTCCCTCCTGTCTTATTTCACTTCAAGCCTAGATCAAAGTGCTGGACAGGGAAGTTTCCCCACCTCCAAGTTTCAAAAGCACCAAGAACATGGTATCACATCTCTGACTACAAGCTTGAACTTAAGACTTTCTCTAATGCATGAAACAGCGAAGGAAAGCCTATAATGTTGAATTTATTTTATTTTAACCAATTAAAAATATTCAAAATGAGAATTTTATTTTTGTCCATCACCCAAAGATTTCAAGTCCTAGAGCTGGCTAACGACACGGAGTTACTCTGCCATTCCTCCATGTGGCTACAAACAAGGTGAACAGCCCAACAGAAACAGCAAGTCAGGTAGGGCTACACACACCTATGTCTAATTCTGGGAGCTCAGATACCAAGAAACATCATGAGAGCAGAAAGAATTTCAATAACTCACCAACTATACTGTATAGAGAAACCTACATAAAGATATAAATATAAGGAGAATGAAGATCAGTTAAAGCAGTTGCTTGGGGGTGGGAAAGTAACACTGGACAGCTTGAAGCATAACTAGTACTTGAACCTAACATCCACACTAAAATATAGCTGCAAGTTCTAGGCAGAAAACAAAATGCCTTCTGGAAAGCAACTGTGAACAACTTAGCATCAAATAGAGACTGTCTATCAGCAGGTAAAGGAACTCAAGAAATCAACCCAGTTTAGGACAAGTTGAGTATAGAAGGAACATGCACATCCACCGGTGCAAAGAAACACGAGCACTTCCAAGGAGCCTGGAAAAGACACCTTCTCAGGAAGGCAGGGCAGTTGATATGGATACTGAAAGGGAAATATTTAAACCCAGTTCCAATTCCTATAAAAGAAATGCAGAACAAGCCAAAAAAAAAAAAAAAAAGGAAAAGGAAAACATTTGCATACATATCCCCATGCCTATCAATAAGTCTCCAAGGATGACTGTGCAGGTTCTAATAAAATAAGTAGTGAACCCAGGAACACTTTATCTGGAAGTGAACCTCTCAGCACCAGAGCAAGTTTGACAATTGCAGAGAGCTCGGCCTTCTGTTATTCTAGCTATCCACAGGCTAAAATATTTATATTGATTTTAAATAATTACAGAATGTCTTTTACCTATATTGGTACTTTTTAGACCTTCCAGACTGCCACTGTTTTGCAGAAAGATAGATACCCTGCTGAGGTCAATGAAGGATCTGTGATTGTGCTTTAAAGCAATATTTGAGTTCTTGAGTGAATAAACTATTTAAAAAACCAAACAAACACACTTCACAACAGGTATTGCTTCTCCAGGAGTTCTGGCAAGCAAGTGGTTAAAGACTAAGGCATGTGCAAGCCTGCAGTACATTAGCAGTCACATGGGGTTTGGTGGAATAGCCAACAAGCCTTATGGAAAGCACACCTATCCTGTTGTGCCAGGCACAAGAAGCCACTGTCTTGCCAGAAAGAGACTATGAAGGAAAACGGCTTTTGTGTGATTAAAGGACCATTACAAGACCCTCTGCTGCAGCCATCTCCACATCTCAGCTTGCCTTCTCCAGCAGAGAAGGGCATCTGCACTCCAAATAACTTGCCTCGTGGGCAGAGGATGAGCAAGAGGACCCCACGTGACAGGTCGCTTAGTGGGTTTCATGGGGATGCTTAGGGCTGTAGTCAAGCTATCCACTATCAGACTGTAATTTAGGTGCCAGGACTACTTCTATCCAGAGGCTGATGAGCAAGTTGTTGTCTAGGAGCCCCAGCCACATCCTGGGTTTAACCTCTCCGTGCCCTCAGGAGCCTCATGCTGCACAGCAGCTGTGACAGCCAGGAGAGCTGCCCTTCCGTTGTGCCTCTTCGATGCTACTGTGCTGAGGGCACAATAAAAATCTCATCTAGAAAAGCGCGAAGAGAACAGACTAGTGGGCTGCTTCTAGCTAAGGGTGGCATGGACACTGCCAGTGGCCAGACAGCATGCTCGGTCTCTCTGTCCTCTCGCTGCCTCCACCACAGTCCCGGCAGAGCCAGAGCGGGCTGTGTGTTACACACCACTGCCACCTCCCCCAGCCAATGGCATTTTCTGCTTCTGTAAAACTAATTTGATGACTGAATTAAACTAATAATTGCCTCATATCCAAATATGGTCTCTGGGTGCACTTGACTTAGAATGTGCTTCTCCTGGGAGGCACCGGGGAGATCTAGTTGTATTAGTTACGGAATCTGGGCTAATGTAATTAATTTTTGATGGAAAGTGCTCAATTTCACAGATCATAGCTGTCTGTTTCTTCTGCAGCCAGGACCACACACAGTTGCTGATATCTTTTCACTTTCCCCTGTGATGTAAGAGATGATAAAAGGGGGCAATTAATACAGACACCTTGAAAGGGAGACCTTCTGTTAATGGAAGAACCAAAAGCGATTTACTGTTTGGGAGAATTCTGGTTTCCTTATTTCTATCCTATCAACCACTCACCCACTCACAATATGCCTCTTGAAAACAACTGAAAGCTGAGGGAGTCCATATGTCCACACTTTCACAAAGTCTTTCAAAGCAAGGTAACGGCTACAAGCATAATTACAAATGACATCCTGAAATTGTGTCGTTTTCCTCTTTCACTGGGCATCACCTCCAGTTCCAGGTGCTCCCATCAGAGCTGCCAGCCCCTGACCACCAGCCCCACAAGCAGTCACAGGGCATTCGTGTCCTGCATCAAAAATCTGAGAACCTGAGTGCTGACAACGCAAGAACAGTACCAGAATAAATAGTAACAAACAGTTGTTTCAAAGGAAGCCTGTGTTGTTCACAGAACTGAATTCAATTGTCCACTGCCCCCCTCCAGTCAAGGGAGGAGTCACAGATCTCCACCCAGGAGCACCACACTTGCTTCCTGCACCACCACCAACACCCAAAGCAGCCTCAAACTCATTGCTAGAGCTTCTAGCAAGCTCCCTGGGAAAAAAACCTGGTCCACTTCTATATCTGCCTTAAATTCCCTACAGTAAAGGGCAATTATTTTTGTTTCTTTTCCTCGGTCTTGGCTACCCAGATCATTTTTTCCTGCAGGCATACACAGAATCCAGTCCCGCAAAATAGACAGGAGCTTTGATTTCACATGGGATGAGATACCAATATGACAAGTAAAATGAAACTCAGCCAGTCAGGATTTAATGGTCAGTGCCTTGTCAGTATGCTGAGGCAAGGTGGAGAGCATCATCTCATCCCCACAGAGATCATAAGAAATCCTGATGGGCACTTCAGATTGTGGAGCATGAAACACAAAAGTAAAGATGCATTTCGTAGCTTGGGATTCGCTCTCAAGGGCAAAGTGAAGTCCTGTTGAAAATTGCTTAGCTTTCAACTGCATAAAGAATAAGTAGAATCAGCTTGGCTGCTTTCTCCAGAAAAGATGAACCAAATCTGGGTCATCATCTGACAGCGGTGCGGAAGAAAGCTACCCCGAGAAAACCAGCCAGAGGAGGAGGAAGTTCAGCAGTGAAGGTGGAATGGTTCTGAAACACAAAAATAAATAAATGCAGAGGTAAGAAAGAGCTTTCCAGAGTTTCGTTTCGTCCTAGAGAGGAATGAAATGGTGGATTCTGGTGCCACTGCAAGATGCTGAGTGGTTTCAACTCCACTCCCAAACGTGGGTCATTTTCTATTATAACTGACAAGACTGTCATTCTCACTTAAATCTATTCTACAGGTGTACAAGATCTGAAAGCTTTTATCCCATAAGCTCTCTCAAAGCACTGAATGGAGGTGCAGATGCAAAGGGAATGCCATGAACAGCACCGTGCCCAAGTCTGTCCTTGGAAACTCAGGCGTCCTCCCCCAAGGCACTGGGTGAAGTCTGCCAGGGATCATGTGCACATCAACAGAAGTTAAGATATCTCCATGGGTTCTGGTGCTTTCACAGCAGAAGATCTCACCACAAAATTCCATCAGTAACAGATGATTTTTGCACACAGTGCTTTCCTATTTATTAGAGTCTTGAGATAAGTGTTCATTCTGGACATTTATTTCTATTAATGAGGCTCAGAATGAGAAAATTCAAACCCAGAAGAACGAACACACACACACACAGAGCAGCATCCACACATATTGACAGCAGCCAGCCTGGTATCCCATGACTCCCCTTGGGACACAGAAGACAACTCAAAGGGGAAGAAGCTCAATTTAGCAGCCCTGACATTATAAGGCCTTCAGTGCAATATTAAATTAGAGCCTTGGTACTCTCTCTAGGACCACATACTGTTATTTGTAATACAGTTGAGCTGCACTTAAAATGAGGACTTGCAAAAGGAATAGTCTACCATAAAAAGAATTAATTTTCTGTCCTCCAGATCGGAGCTGCAGCACTCAAGTGGGTCCTTTGGATACGAATAACCGAAAAGCAATAAACCTATTAAAAGAATAAACTTTTACTGCACCAAAAGAGTGAAACAGTGACCTGTCACATGAATGGCTCAGTAAAATGAATATATTTTCTGTTTCACAAATCAAAGCACATTTCCTAGGGAAATGGATCTTTTATTTAACAAATGCTTCTTTTAGGATTAGGCATGTTGGAACCGTAGCTTCGGTTTAAAACACGGCTGTTCATTAAGCAGATTTTTACCAGAGCAAAGAAGTTATGGATGTAGTTAGTCAGCAAAAAATTAAAAGAGGATAATCGGAATAGTTAGGCATTAAAGACCAAGAGAGACTATTCTGCATGCAAAATGCTCAAGAGCTGCAGCTTTCAGTCAGTGGCAGAGTAATCATGGCTGGGGACAGTGCTTTGGGTAGAGGCACAGACCCTCTTTAAAGGCAAATGCCCCATTTCCCAGTGACTCTGCTGCTCTCCTCTGCTCTTTGCCAGCAACAGCTGTAGAGTTTGCACCTACAATAGGTTGTAACACAGTATGTCCAGTTTGTTTAAACCTCTGTCTCCTGTTCCCCAGGTTTCACAGCAAGGACTGACCACTATCATGTTCTGTCCCAGGGAGCTTCAGCGAGCTAAGAGGGCCAGAGGCATCTTGGGCTGTATCAGACCCAGCGTGGCCAGCAGGAGCAGGGAGGGGATTGTGCCCCTGTGCTCAGCACTGGTGAGGCCGCACCTCGAGTGCTGGGTTCAGTTTTGGGCCCTTCACTACAAGAAGGACATTGAGGGGCTGGAGCGCGTCCAGAGAAGGGCAATGAGGCTGGGGAGGGGCTGGAGAATAAGCCCTATGAGGAGCAGCTGCGGGAATTAGGGATGTTTAGCTTAGAGAAGAGGAGGCTGAGGGAGACCTCCTCACTGTCTACAACTGCCTGAAAGGAGGCTGTGACAGGGTGGGTGCTGGGCTCTTCTCCCAAGTGACAGCGATAGGACAAGAAGGAATGGCTGCAAGTTGCAGAGTTGGTTCAGACTGGACATTAGGAAAAATTTCTTCACCAAAAGGGTGGTCAGGCACTGGGACAGCTGCCCAGGGAGGGGGTGAAGTCCCCATCCCTGGAGGTGTTTAAAAGATAGGTAGATGAGTTTCTCGGGGACAGGGTTTAGTAAGGGGACAGGTACAGTTGGACCCAATCTCAGAGGTCTTTTCCAACCAGATGATTCTATGACTGTAAGTTACACAAGTCTCACATGTCAGCTCTTCAACCATTCAGTGTTCTGAGCTCCCCTGCTCCAAAAGTCCACGTACTTAAATAAAAGGCCTAGCTTTCGATGGGAAAATCCAAACATTTTTTGTCAGTCAGTGGCAAATGAGTCAGATATCCACATTCCACCTATGTGGATGGCGATAAGGCAGTCACGCCTTTAAAAGCAAACAAATGAGACATTTCTAGGAGCTGCAGTCTTTAAGCAAGGACTCAAAACTAAAACGGCAGAACCAGCAAAGGTTACACGTACCCCAAAACATCCCTGTGGTGACAAGAGGGAAATCTGCCTTGCTCACAGCCCTCACAAAAATTCAACCAGTCCCTCTATTCTTATAGAATGACAATGCTCTATTTACCAAAATCAGATGTACCCAGATTTTGATGAGCTATTGCTGCTTTTTAATGTAGCAAGGAGAGAGGCAGCAGTGCCTGGTAAAACCCAACTTGCCTGGTTTTGTGGAGGCTCTGCTCACACAACCATCAGGTGTGCTGATCACACAGCCCAGCTCAGACATCACAGCTCTGTCTCTCTCTCAGAGACAGTGCTATTTCTTCCCTTGCTACCCAGATGAAAGAGAAATCCAAGAAGATGGTCATCATCCTTCCTTTTCACACTGTTTTTGCATTTCACATTCCACCTTTAATAACATGGAAACTGGCATTTAATTTTTAATGTTAACAACTGCCTGGTTTTAAGCTAGGTTTTACACATCAGCAAAATCAATCTCCTTTTGGGTCATTTAGAGAGTTCAGGAGTCCAACGCTACTGCCTGCAACTAATCCCTTCCTCCCCCTCTTCCCCTCTCTATAACACCCTTTCAATTTTGCCAGACTAAAGGCAGGGGTAAGGTCAGACAACTGGCAGGGCTCCTGGGGTACTGCAGGGGCCATAAACCAACAGGAATTAAAGCAGGATATATATGCCAGGTTATCAAGCCCATTACCTGGCCAAGGGAGTTTAGTGGCCCACAACACATCCCCTTATGCTTTATCTACAGCTCTTGAATAGAGCCTGCTACTATTCATTTCTGGTCACTACAGCTTTACAGCTCTTAAGGTGACCTGCAGGTTGGTTTGATTCCACCTGCAAAGGCCATCTTGTCTAAGGAAAAAAAAAAAAAATCAGTGTATAAAGGAATAGTTAAGAACACGTTCCTGCAGAGATAAGTCCCTGAGGTTTTAGGGTTTCGTGCACTACCAATAAGTTCATTGCATCTGTGAGATGTGTCCGTACCAGTAGTGTTTTAAAACCTACATTAGAAAACAGACTGCTTTTTCTTCTCTTTGGATTTTCTAAAGGGAAAGATCAAGAGACTGGAATTGAAGCAGGGCGAAAGTCACAAATAGGATCGGTTCCAAGAATATCAGCTACTTGTCAGCTCTGCAAAATAGCTGTTAATTTATGGAGTAGAAGTGTGCAGGTTCTTTCAGAGCCATACGTCAAAGCTTTCTCACTATGATACCTGGCTTTATTTAGCCTTCATATTATGGACCAAATTGGATTTCTCTGGTTCTGGATAAAGCGCATAAGGGTGATGTACACTGTGATTTATTGCTGTAAGTGCTTAAAATGCCTCCCACTAAATCTGTTGTGACCTTATCACACTATTAAAACCTGAAGTAAATAAGTGCACTGAGTAAAGGTTAACAACACACCAAATAAAACAAACAGCAAATAGAGGGGATAGGACCTACTCGCTCACATCACTGGCACACTCCAAGCAATGAAATTGCTGCATGTTCTCGTAGGGAAGAGCTCAGAGGATACAGAGCAGCACAGAGAAGGCATAGATAACAAATGGGTTTTAACTCCTCAGGCCAGCCCCCACACCCATCAGCCCACCAAGCGCAACAGCTTTGTGAGGACACATTTTCAGCTCCAGAATCCCCTGGATCAGGCCCCGTACAAAACAGCATCCCTAGACCAGCTGGGTGAAGAGGACAGCAGCACGAGGTTCACAGGGTTCCCTCTGCACAGGGAACCTGGATGTAGGATCAAAGCCCCAAAAACCACTGAAGCGGACTCTTCACAAAAGCATTAAGGATTACCTGTACAGCCCGGAGGAGAACAAACAGCAGTCTTCAAGATGAGCAGGTCCTTCCTCCTAAGGTGTAAAATAATCCCCTTCTGGCCCACAATACTCAAAGCAATGAGCCCAGACAGGTTCACAAAAACCCAGGTACCACAGAGATCTCTTCCTCTCCTTCTCAAACAAGATCCCTTGAGCTACAGATTTCCTGTCTCCACACCCTCCTCCAGGTCATTAGACCCAAAGGGCTGAACCGCTTACACCTGAGGCAGAGGGCAGAGCTGCCCCTTTCTGGAGCAGCTTTAAACCATCAGATAACAAATTGAAAACAGATGAAAGTCATCGCTGTCTCCCTCCTCAGTGCACCTGTTAGTGCCCCACTCCAGACAGAGTAACTTCTTCTGCAACAGCTCTGTTGCTTCAAGAAGACCCTTTGGAGGAAGAGACTTTACACTGTGGTCTGAAGACAGTCAGTCATCAGGAACAAATCCAGCCCAGAGTTTCAAACAAGGGTTGCGTGTTTTCACTATAATAATTGCGTTAGGATGTTTTTCCCAAAGACCGTGCCTAGGTCGTATCTTCTATTGTGTTTCACAAAGGTTTACACTTTGCCAAATGTCTCTGAATAAAATTAGTATCGGGAAGCAGAGAAACCTTTGGAGAAATATGAACAACATGTGAACAAATGCAGACACTGACACATAGAAAGAAAAAGAATTATTTAAAACACTGATTTAAACAGATTCCTTGCTGTTTTGTAGAGGGAGATATTCTCATCTCCAGGTACTCATCGTTACAGTCAGTTAATAATAAAACTTTGTGCAACTCAGAGTAACAGCACACACCTGCCCAAAGTCAGAGCTTGCTCAAATGAAAATCAAAATGTAGGAGGGAAAAAAACTGGCATTTTTCATTAAAGAGCCTCAAAAAAACTTGTTTGAATTTCTCAAGAGAAAAGAAAAAAACACAACAAATTCTGAATAAAAGTTGAAACAAGCTTTATCAGTTTGGCCTCAGCATTAGCCTGATTAGAGAAGGGGTTTTTGTTCCAAAGTAAATATTAATTTCACATTTCAGGTAAGTGTAAAGTTCTGAAAGTTTCTCCCCAAACCTTCAACTATATGAATACAAAATTTAGTACTCCAAAACACGTATTCTTCTGATATATCAGCAAAGGCAAAATAGGCCATTAGAATCTCCTTCCTACTTATTCTAACAGCAGTTGTGATAATAAATTCATTATTTTCGTAATTGCTCCATTATAATTTAGTAATAGGTTTATATTAATTTCAAAAGTCTTACTATAAGGCATTATCCAAACAAAATAAGAAACAATTAAAATTGAATTAATCTAAAATCCAACTTATGAGGCATTACCCAAACAAAATAAGTAATATGTAGCATGAAATTTATCTAACATCCTATTAAAAATTATTACTCCGATGACAAAAAATATTTTACTTAAAAGTACACAATATAATAGACTTTTTGTGCTGTATTTTTGAAGCACAGTGCCAGTCCCAGTGTAAAAGCAAACAAGTAGGCAGGGGCACCATAGAGGCTTCACCTCCACAAGACTGATCCCGGAGCCTAGCAGCAGCCCACCCAAGCCCACTGCTCCCACCCAACCTGTCTCACTCTCCCAAATATTTTCCTCTGTGAGTTCAGGGGTGTTATTACACCAGTCATTTACTTTTGCCAGGGCAATCAGGACTCAGCTGTCAATGGCTCAATGTCCAGATGGAGATCCGTGACAAGCGGTGTCCCTCAAGGGTCTCTACTGGGACCAGTGCTGTTTAATATTTTCTTTGATGATCTGGACAGTGAGATCGAGTGCACCCTCAGCGAGTTTGCAGATGACACCAAGCTGAGAGGGGCAGTGGTCACACCAGAAGGACGAGATGTCATCCAGAAGGACCTGGACAAACTGGAGAACTTCATGAGGTGCAACAAGATCAAGTGCAAGGTTCTACACGTGGTTCGGGGCAATCCGAGGTTTCAATACAGGATGGGGAATGATGTGATTGAGAGCAGCCCTGTGGAGAAGGACCTGGGGGTGTTGGCTGGCGAGAAACTCAACGTGAGCCGGTAATGTGCACTCACAGCCCAGAAGGCACTGTCCTGTGCTGCATCCAAAGCAGTGCGGCCAGCAGGGCCAGGGAGGGGATTCTCCCCTCCTACTCCACTCTCATGAGATCCCACCTATAGTATTGTGTCTAATTCTGGAATCTCCAACATAAGAAGGATATGGAACTTTTGGAATGGGTCCAAAGGAGGGCTATGAAGATGACCCGAGGGCTGGAGCACCTCTGCTATGAGGACAGGCTGAGAGAGCCTGGTTTGTTCAGCCTGGAGAAGAGAAGGCTCCAGGGAGACCTCATAGCAGCCTTCCAGTACCTGAAGGGGCTACAGGAAAGCTGGGGAGGAACTTTTTACAAGGGCAAGGAGTGACAGGACGAGGCGGAATGGCTTTAAATTGGAAGGGGGAAGATTTAGATCAGACATTAGGAAGACATTCTTCACAATGAGGGTGGTGAGGCCCTGGCACAGGCTGCCCAGGGAAGCTGTTTCTGCCCCCTCCCTGGAGGTGTTCAAGGCCAGGTTGGATGGGCCCTTGAGCAGCCTGGTCTGGTGGGAGGCATCTCTGCCCATGACAGTGGGTGAGCTTTAAGATCCCTTCCAACCCAAACCATTCTATGACTCTATGACTCCTCAGGAAGCTTCTTTGCAGGCTCCTGCTGCCTTCAAGCCTAAGCATTAAGAAATCCTTCTCCAGCTACAGGGACACACCATGGCTGGTGCCTTCTCCGTGCCAGCTCTAGCAGGTAACGACAGTCTCACCCCTGCAGCTTCCCCCATCCCAGGGCCTGTTACCTCCATGCTGCAGGACAGCTGTGGGGAGAAGCTCTCAGACCCTAATCACAAAAACCTCCTCACCTGGTTTGACCTGAGTCCTGCTTACTCAGCACCAGAGTATTTCAAGGAGAAACAAGCTTTTAAACAACAGGCACAGATGCACCTGTCTGCTTTGCCCCGTGTTCATGCACTTCCTTTGCAGAAATCACAACAGATTACTCTTTGTTTCCTAAGGCTTCCAAGATTTTTGTGGCACCATCTACTATCTTGTACCATGAACGGCTTTATTGTTTGCTGCTTCAGGGAGCATGTAGCCAAGTCCTGCCTTGGACTGCTCTTTGGAAGGTCCCTTCATTATGTTGTAGCCACTTTTAAATTAAAACCTTCATAATTTTGTCTTCTGCATGTTTTAGTAGGAGAGATATGTTTTCTCTGCAGCAATGGAACTTGATGTATTAATGCAAAACAGCCTTTAGTATAACAAACACATGGTAACCCTAACACATTCCTATAGTATGTCTCAATAACTGTCACAGACAGCATTAAGAACACTACAGATCAGATTCCCACCTGCCATGACCCGCAAGAGGAACTAAAGCATCATTTTATATAAGTAACTTGATCTCAGTGTGCAGTTTTATGTTTAAGAGTACGTGTCCGTGTTCAGAAACATATTAAAGCAAACACTTAACTCCACCACTGTCAGCTATCTCCTGTCTCTGCCTTTCTGAAATGAGTCATTAACTGCATTTCATTTGTTCAGTTCCAAAATCCTCAAATTCAGCTGCAAGAATGGAACCCCTTTGATCTTAGATTGCCACTAATTCATAATTGATAACCCAGTCTGGAAGGAAGGGAAAAGCTTCGTCCCCATTAGTCACTCCATTTAATATGTTCTGGTGCTTCAATTATGCAAAACACAACTCTCAGGGTCTGACTGCCTTCCAAAATGCGAGTCAACGGGGAAAAGAGAAAAACCCAGATCAAATTATTCCAGCTGTAAATCTTCGTAATAGCATAGATGTCACGAGAGTGATATCCAACACTGAACAATTCTGTTTGTTTTCTGAGCTGTTGCTTTATAGAATTCCCAAGGCATCCATTAACGACTTCAGAGAGCTCAGTAGAGAAGGACTCATTCCCCCTCACTTACATTTTTTTGGTCAGGTCATTAGGCTGTTTGCTGTAATGACCCTTTTTGGCCCAAGGCACTAAAAGCCTGAGAGTAATATATGACCTGGTAAGTGAGTAAGCAAGAAGGAATAATTAACACAAGTCATTTTGTTCTTTATTTTGCAAAAGAGAAACTGTCACTTCTTTCTGAAGATGTTTGAATTATAAATGTTAAGAATATGAGCACTGTGAAGAAAACAGTAACCTGCAGACATCAATGGGCCAAAACATGTTTTTCTACTGGCAGACTGACAGAAGCAGGACTACGCAGCAGGGAACTCAGCTAAAAAGGCTCATACACCTACATCACCTCATACGAATAACAAGCAATCAAAAATATGTATATGACTCTACCTGTGTTCCGTCACCCAGCAGGTTGTTGAGCTTAAAGAAGAATCATCTAACTTAAATTTGTCTTAGACAAAACTGTAAAATCACATAGCAAACTGCCAGGAGTCAGGGGGAAATTAAAGATAAGAATTCAAACGAGAATTGATTCTAAACACAGGACATCCTACTGAAATCAGGGGGATCACCTCTTCAAGACGTTTCAGTTCCATAGATCTCTAGAATTCACCCACACTAGGAAAAAAAGAAAAAATGTAGTTCAATTTTCTACTGGCTTGTGTCAAGTGATGGATGGACTTTGTGCTCCGGAAGATGTGAACCTCAGCTGCAAGTTTTCCTAGAGGAGGACCAGCACAAGGTCTCTTTTGGAGATCATCACAGCTTTTCTTTTTCAGGTGCTTACAGGGTCTCTTCTCTACCTATCACTGATTTTCTGTGAACTTCATTTTCTTCCCGCACTTGTCCTCATCTGTCAAACTTGGTCAACAGGTCCTGACACTGCTGGGAAGTCTGGGTGATATGTAAAGCACGATAGCATGAGCTTTCCCTTCTGTAGTAAACTATGCTAGAGAAAAACACAAACACTTTGCAGCAGAAATGCACACCCTCTCTTTTCTCTTATGTACAGTGAGTTTCCCATAGCAGACAGAGTAAAGTCAAAGCCTTAGAGCAAAGGAAACATCTTCACATTGCATTTATTGCCAGAATATATCAAAGCCATCACATAAATCTCCTTGCGTTTTCTGTTATATTTTAAGGGCTAAGCCATTAACCTCTTACAAGGCTAAATCTATTGAGTTCTCCAGGCTTCCCCTGCTCTGTTCTTACTTCCCTGCTGAAACCCTTTCAGTAGCTGGAAATTGCAGGATAGAACATGGCTTTATAAATATACAGATGCTACCTGTCCTCACAGACCATCCCTTTCCCACTTCCCTCTTTATCATATGCTGCAACCCACTTGCTGTTACTTTTGCCCTCCTGGCATTCTCATCCCCCCCAAATTTCCCCTTATTTCCCCAAGAGAAATAACATGCCTCAGCCTTACACAAGTTGATGTGAGCAGTAAACAGTCAGCTTGCTTCCTCGGGCAGTGCAGCTCCTTTCCCAGACCCAGGGCAGGGGCTGACCCGCACATCACAGCGGTTCAAAGCTCTGGCTTTGCTGGGAGACTTTGGGAATCCTGCCTTGTGGTCAGCAAGGCCAGGATCATTGATTCAGAGCCAGTTCTTTCCTTACGTTTTGCCTCTCCTGCTTTGCTGCATGTTCTTCTGTTGTTTTTATTTTTCATAGACACCTGGCAAAAGAAAACCAACCTGCACCTCACAGACATTTTAATAATTCACATTCAACTTCAGTACTGCAAGTTTAATAAACAAGTACTTATTAGAATACAATCATTTCTCCTTAAGCGGGCAGTTTTTAGGAATCAAATAATAATTACCTCTAAGAATATGTATGAATAACAAACATATAGTCCTCTTGGTTTTGTTTTTTTGTTCATTTGCATGAAAGCCTTTGTCACGGTTCCCCTTGTCTGTGTTTTAGCAGAGACTTTGCTTTTAATTGGACTGAATATTC
Organism: Neomorphus geoffroyi; assembly: GCA_033558235.1. Classification (NCBI taxonomy): domain Eukaryota; kingdom Metazoa; phylum Chordata; class Aves; order Cuculiformes; family Neomorphidae; genus Neomorphus; species Neomorphus geoffroyi. The sequence continues at coordinate 58,391,009 of JAUMJM010000020.1, forward strand.
AGCTGGGTTCAAATCCAAATTTGTATGCAAAAAACCTATACAGAGCAGCCAGATCATCCTAGAATCCATTAAAAATAACAAGAGGGATTGAAATGAGATTATTTCAAGAGCTCTCTTGCATTCACAGGAAAACAGATTTATTGCACTTGCAGAGAAGCTCTCCCAGGTAAGGGAGATGCAGGTGATAGCATTGAGTCCTCCTGGTTCTTCCTCTTGTGTACAAGGCAGAACCATGCAAATTTCCAAGCTAATTTCATACCTGAAAAACAGTTTGCCATGCACTGACAGCCTGATATCCACTTCTATGCTGAGATCGGTTTTACTTTGAGCACACTGACATACCAACACTGCCCATTTCCGCAGCCTCCTTCCTTCAGCCCTCCCTTGGGAGGGCTTTGCAGACCCCCATGAAGTTCAACTTAGCTTAAAATGGAAGCAATGGAGAATTCAGTAGCCTTTACAAAACTAAAATAAACCAGACATTGTTAAATGACAACTACAATGAACACACCTGCAAGAGCAAGGAAAACAGGTTGAAAAGTTGACTGAAATCTCCAGGGGAGGTAAGCCCAGCAGTGTCAACATCATGCTGCAACGGGGAGGATGACCACCTCCCTAGCACCCACCCAGAAAGCACGTTGTACTGACTGTCACACACCCTTAAGCGTTGAAAGTCTGTGAATTCCAAAAGGTTCAGGCCACTAAACAGAAGTCACAGGAGCCAAGGTGGTTTTCTTTGAAATCTTCCAGCCCTCAAACTAAATGAGCTGAAGCTTGGCTCTCTGTAGATAAATATCTTACATTTGCACTACACCAAAAAGAGCTCCCAGAGCTCAGAGTAGTTACAGGAATCTGCATGGTGCAGAAGAAGAATTGATCACTGCAAAGCACAGTGGGGTCTTTTGGTGAAAGGCACCAAAGAAGTCAAGTCCCATTTTTTATTACAGTCTCCACCTTTCAAGGTGTGTGTGGGGGGGTTATGTTTAAGAGGGAACTGAAATAAATTGACCATTAGCACAGCACAGTTCTGTACTAGATCCTTACGCAAGACAAATCAACACAGCTCTGACCCACACTCCTAATTCACACCTTCTTGACAAACCAGGAACAGATCTTTGGTGGTGAAACACAACCAAGATAACTACAGTTGACTATACAAGCCTTGGCTTCAACAGTGTGAAGGGATCATTAATTTACTTTCATTTTGATAGTCCTAGGTCCAAGTCTAGAAGAACAACAAGGCTTTTACTCCAATATCCTGGAGTTTGTCCACTCCCCATAAGAGCTCAAAAGCATTTTATACAAGCCTGAGACTTGTGTCTTCTGCCAACTCATTTTCCCTGCTGCATTGGCATAGAAACATGCTGGGCAAATACACAAAAACCCCAGCAAAAAAAATAATGACCATGTTTGGATCTAACCTAGTTTGGGAATCCCTGGGATGCAGTGGAATTTGAACTGGCTACCCAGTTCTGGCTGTGTAAAAAAGCCCTGGCTTCTTTTTAAGCTTATTTATGTACAGATCAAACAAATAGACTTCCAAGTGCTTTCACTTAACTTTGATGCCAAACTTTGATGTCTTCACCATTTACAGTAATCATTTTTATGTGGATTTAATATTATTTTTTCAGTCCAAAATGCTACACATAAAAAGACCAGCTTCATTTGAAACATGCAGCATTTTTGCTATTTTAAAACCCTGCATTTTTAATTTGTTTCTTATCAACCGAGTACTTCTGGGGCAAAGAGAACATCAAGTTTTTAATGCCTTTCAGTTCATTTAAATTAATATTTTATGTTTATATGCAAAAGAGCTGGCTAATAGAAGGGCACTGACATTTTTTCACACTCCTTCTCTGGCATGTGTTAAATGCCAAGCAATGGTTCTTTCTCAAACGTTTGGTGCTTTATTCCATGATGAGTACCCAGAAGATGACATTCCCACAGTTTAATCCACTCAATAGCCCTAAGTTGGAGAGAAGCAGTACCCCAGCCTCTCAAGATTAACATTTAGATGGTTTAGATGCAATTGCCTACCTTTTCATGTTTGAAAGCCCTGTCCCCCCAAAACAACAAAGTAGGGGAGCATTTCTCTCCCTTGTTCTGTATTTCTGTCGGGCTTTCTTCCAAGAATGTAGAAAGCCAGAGATAAGAGGGAAGCTTTTAATGAAAAAGGGGCCTGAATGATATCTATTGCATTTAATAACCACTTCATCACTGTCAGTAGATGAAAGTGCTGTACTGAATTCCACAGCTGACAACAGCAGTGAGCTTCAAGCAGGAAGCTATATCCCTCTCCTTTTAAAACTGATGGAGGAGGACGGTATCTGAAGTTACCTGTTCACTGTCACACATTCCAACTACCTTTAGTCTAGGTAGCTCAGGGGCTGGCAGCAATCTAGTACCAGCAGGATGGAGCTTCGTTTGTATTTATCAGAACTAGGGGTCAGAGTGATGCCAGGGTCATATTGCTCAGAAATCTTCCAAGATTCAGTTAAGAAGACTGTACTAGATGACTGCTAAGGATGCTGGGAATAACTTCCAGTAGGCATCTGCTATCCAGAAACTGGCTGAGTTAACTTAGTACAACTTAAACACTCAGATTTAACATACAGGATTCACTATACATAGAGATGAACTCTAGGCTTCCAAAACCAATATCCTTTTTTTAAGTTGGGATTCCTACCATGCTACTCCTGTTTAGAGCACAAATAATCTTCAGCTCACTGAACCAAGAACATGCCTTCGAGCAGTAAGAATTAGCACTCTGTTCTTGGCATATCCACACATTGTACCAAACATTTTCTTCCTGTGTTTCCGTACATACGTTGTTACGGGCCTACACTTCCCCATGGGCTTGACTACCCTGAGAATTTAATGGACACACAAACTGGGTTTTTATGTTCCTCAGCCGAAACTACTGGAGTCAGCCTGGACCAGCTGTGCAAATGAGTCCACAGAAGGTCACCACTCACTTACACCAAGTCCTCAGTGAGACCATTATCAGGAGGACAAGTTCAGAAATGCTCTGGAAGCATTAACTCTTCTATCACTTCGGTTAACAGAAACAGCTCAGAGAGGAGTCGGTAGACACAAGCTCTCAGACTTTTCCTGCTACAGTTAAGCACAGTCACAGGCAAAATCCACAAATACAGTCTGAAAAAGGAGGGAATTCAGAGGAGGAACGTAATTACCTAGCTGAGTCCCACACAGCACACGCCACTGCAGTGCTAGCACTGCATTTTTACAGAAAGAATCCATTTATGCCATTATCCAAGAGGACAGAGGAGGAAGTTTTCCTCTCTAGGGCAGATGAAAGAGGAGGAGAGCACTGAGAAGCAATCATTAGTAAAATAATTGGCTGCCTGCTTTGCACAGTTGCCACAAAATGTTTACACTGTCACTGCCATGAATGTGTCAGCTTGCCAAAGTCACAACTGTGCCAAGGAATTGTCTTACCTCTGGGGCTGCTGGTGCATTTCACCTTACAGGCATGCGATGCACCCCTGGGTCATCGCCTCTACTCCCCTGCTATCCCAGGCACCATATCAGGAAGATGTATTGATGACCTCCTTTGGAAATTTAGAATTTTGGCCCCCAGATCCCTATCAGCAAGAAATACATCTCAAATCTACCTTCAACAAAAGAAGACTCTATGCTGTCTAATAATGGATCTGAACAAAGGGGGTTTCTTTTTTTTAAAAAAAAAGTAGTAATGAGTTGGAAGGTTCTATGTCCAAAAACAAGACATGGTTTTTGTTCCATGCTTTAGATAGAAAGACATGTTAATGTCTTACATTCAGTGACAACGACAGAGCTTTTTCTACCATGCTGGAGTAGGGTAGAAACGTCACTTCATTAAAGTATTTACTTGCTTTTTTCCCCTCATTTTCCTATTAACTTTAACAAAGCACACCTTGAAGAAGGAAGGATGAAAAGAACTCCTAAGAGACCCAAAAGGAGTTAACTGAGCACAGGCAGTCATTGCAAAAATTTCATGATTACTTATCAGAGAGAAATCATATTTAAGAAGGATATGGTCTAGGAAGGAAAGACAAGCACCACACTTATTCATATAGTTTATATGTAAAGAAAGCTTCTAAAAGCAAAATCCTGACAGATGCTGCAGGCTCCTTGCAAGTTACTGCTACTCTCAGTTCTAGTCATGTGGAGCATACTCACCAAACTGCAGTATTTACCTCTAATGGCTATCTGATCCACAAGCCAAACTGTTAAATGAATAAAATCCCTGCGTGTTAGATCAGGACATGAGAAGACGGCCTGCACTGCCAAGAGATTAAGATTATCAAGTGAACAAATCTAGCATGCAATAGATAAAACAAATACCTATTAAAAATATAAACCTCTCAACACTAGGAAAAGAAATGCATTCCCAGCACAGACTCCGAAAACCTTCAAAAAGACAGGCGTATCCAGCATCAGAACAGATGGGAAAGATGAACAATAATTGCTTTCCAAGCAGCCATCCCCACAAGAGTTTTGAGCATGGGCCCTCAAAAGAGATAGATAATAAAAAACAAAAGAAAAATGAAGAGTATGTTTGAAACATCTAGGACTTGACAAGAACAGGTGAGAATCTCTGCTTTGAAATGTGACAATTTAGAGACAGTGCTAGACATTTCTAGCTACTTAGCCAACAGTTCAGTTGGTGTTGCCTTGATCTCGATCTGGAATTTTCAGACTTTTGTAGGTAAGAGAGATGTAACTGCATCAGAATTTTGACCCTTATTCTTGACTCCAAACAGCCTAATGTAAATCCAACTTCCACATAATTTTGACCCAACCCTTTGCTGACTTCAGAAATCACCTTCCCCTTCTAAGGGCAGCACAGTTCCAGTTGTTTCACACTCAAATTTCTCCAGGTATGTATCAGTCAAGAAGGGGCAACCTGTCTTCCCTCATTCTGTGTCTGCCACCACATTTCTACGCTTACCCAAGGCCCTAGCCACACTCAGGATGAAACCTAGCAACAATGTTATTTAAGAGGCTGCTACTAACAGGGATCTTGAGTGGCTTCTCTGGCTCACGTGGACAGGGCATACAAAACACAGCTAGAGTATATGCATGGATATGCTATTATAACATTGTTTTCCACTACTACAATGCAAGCTCTATTTTGAGCTTGACTGACCCCGGTAACGTTCTTTTCAGCTTGAGGTTCAGTATCTCTAAGTCATCTTTTTGTCTCAAGAACCATGTCACAGGCTCCAACTCAGGGCACTTCTGCCACAGCACTAACCATTAAGTGGCCTTCAGCCACAATTCTAACTCCAGTAAAACCCTGAGCCCAGTCCTGCTGGGAGGACCCTGGCTGCCAGCTCAGGACTGCCTTCCCCTTCCTACGCAAGCAAGCTCTTCTTCGATGGTCCAACATTCACTCTCCACTAGTGACACACTTCAGGCCTAAAAGAAACAGAAAAGGACTTAAGGCAGTGGAGAGAACCAGAACCAAAAGGACTAGCTGAACTATAAAGCCATGTAAGTTATGACACAGCACACGGACAAAGAACATTTAGTTGCTGGAAAAACTACCACAAGGCAGATGTCCCACCTCCATTCTGTAACACAGTGGGGTTCACCTACATTCGCATCCTGGTGAAAACTTCTGTCTTTGCTGATTTGCAGCCCTTTAAAGAATTTTCAGTACATCTCGCTGTACCGGAATGATTAAGGAAATTCAAACTCCAGAAGACAGAGGGCAGCAGGATTAAGCTCATTATTAATGATTTAATCAGCCATTTATGGGGGTTTCTGGGTTTGTGCCAGCTTTACCTGCTGAGTTTTAGGACACTCACTGAGTGAGGGGAAGTAGGACTTCTGTGTGCTCTCTCAAGCTGTTCCATTGCACTCGATTTATAGCATGACACTACTTGTTCTGGCCCATAACCTTGAGCTTGCAAACTACACTGGGGAAAATTTACTAACTACTGAGTTCATCTTAATGCACTATTGGGAATTTTAAGTGGGGAAAAAAGAAGGCAAGGAATCAGGGGGATCTAGAAGAGCTGGTTTTGCACAGCAAACCTTTCATGGCTCAGTGCAGTGCACCTCACAGTCCACTCTGTTTTCATTTAATAAAAGTTTTAAATTTACATGGCCAGCATACAGGAAGGATCTATGTTTGTCCTGCTCTGAAGGAGATAATCAACAGGAGAGATGCAGACACATTTCAATGCTTATTAAATGCATATATTGATGGAGTTTGTTACAACAGCATGTACAAATGCCTTCACTCCACTTCTAGCCTAAGAGTTTTATTAACAACAGAAGCCAGGAAATTGTTCTGCAACTTTTCTATTAGGAAAGAAAATTATCATCTACATAACAGAACAATTTCCTAGTGGTATCTGAGTCCTCATTAGTGTATACAGAAAAGCAATGAGTGTGCCACAGGTGCTTTCTGCAATTCTGAGGAGCAACTTGAAAAGAACCTGAGAGTTACATGAACATCACACTGAATGTGAGCCAACAACATGCTCTCCTCACAGTGACAGCAAACTGCATACTTGGCTCCATTAAAAGCATGGCCAGCAGTCTGCCAGCCCAGGTTTACCTCCCTCCCAGCTGCTGAGGAAGCCATATCTGGAACACCAAGTCTAGTTTTAGGTCCCTCACTGCAACAGAGATAAGGAAATTGCATAGGATACAGCACAAGGACTGGAGAATTAGATCTATGAGAGGCTGCAGCTGAACCTCCAAAAAGGTGGTTAAGCAGGGTGATCTGATAGGAACAGCTTGGGAGACTCAAACTGGCCTTTGCAAGAGGTTTTCATAGGGCAGGTAGCATAACATTAGTACACGCTACCAGAGAGGTGGCTGGATTGACAATAAGGCACAGGTGATGATGCGGTGTTGACAATGGTCCAAACTCCGAGAACTGTAAAATAAAGATGTTGCATGAATACAAATATGGTTTAAGCCTTCATTTCATTATTTTTGGAGGAAAGAAAAAGGGAGTGCTTCTAGATTCCTATACAACAAAACTCTTTACCACACAAAACTTGATGGCTGTACTGCCATGCAATACACAGAAGTAGCACTTACAGGTGCAGCAGTTATTCAGATGCTCTGCCTCATGTTTCGTCTTCAGTTTCAAGACTGCTCTGTTCAAGTGTATTACATTGAGCTAAGGAATATAATCTGAAAGTCATACTCCGAGGTGAATGCCTAATTTGTGCAGTGTAAAGTTACACCCTCCTTGGCTTGTTCTCTTCAATGTCAGCCTGCCCTCTGTATCAGTGTACAACTTCCTTGAAACAAGAAGAGAGTGGTGATGTTATAGAGCAAATACAAAATTAGCTCTGCATTTGCTGACTACACCCCAGGAGATATCTTGTTCCGTACTTCAGTCTAAGTACTCAAAAGTCAGTTCCTGAAAGTTTCCCCTCCTTTCAAGTTATTTTCCCTAGGTAAGACTGCACCAAACAGTAACTTGTGTCATTATTACTGCTATTAGTTTCTTATTTTGGTTAGTAATTATATAAAATTATATGGCTGAAGTGCAGCTGGATAGATGACATTCAGCAATAAAGGCTTGTTCTTTGAAAAGCTAGAAATAGGGGCATTTTCAGCAGCACTACAGCTCAAAGGTGACATTCTTCACCATGTGTTTCTATGCTTCATTGAGGATATTTATTAGTAACATTTTTTCTATTTAAAGGAGAAAACTGTCTACATATGACTTTCCAAGACCCCAGCAATGGATTTTTCATAGGGACAGGTAGAAAACAAATGGTGATTCCTATTACTTTCACTTCAGCACCTGAAGGATTTCACAAGCAACTCAGCAAGTGGAGGCAGCAGTAGTTACACACCTCTTATTTGTGCAAACAGGGGTAATCAAAAGATTTGCACTGCATGATCTTGCTCCAGTTAAGTTCATGCCAGGTGCAACAACACAGCTGAAGCACTGGGCAGAACAGGTCTGTGCCCAAGTACCACCAGAACCCTAAGGCAGTCCACCTCACAATGGCAATTTCCAGCACAGACCTGATCAGAATCAGAGGTCCCTGACTGTCCAGTCATTGTCAAATCACACTCACGTTTAGTTTTCATGTTTTTAAAGAGGCTGATGATCACTTTATAAGCACACTCATAAATCTTTCCTTACTCTACCTTTGATGAAATTCCTCTTCAGTAAGTGCCTAGGAGTTTTAAAAAGGCAAAAAACAAACTACATGCAAAAAGATATCAGGCAGTCTGAAAAAAGTACTTTGGCTTTCTCACTGGATATTCTAAAATATTTATGAACAATCCCAACAGCAGGTTTTTAAGTTACCTCAACCAAATCTCACATTGCTGAGCACAGTTCACAGTTCTGCTCTCTTCAGATCCCCCTGAAGCCTTACTACACCTTCACGCATACTTGCTCCTTCTGCGTTTTCTGTAACATCAGCACAAACACAAACAAGTGTTGAGTTTACAGTGCCCCCAGACGTTACTAATAAAATTAGCATCAAGTAGAGGTCCACGTGCCTCCCTCTCTTCTGGTGACAGTTCATTTAAGAATGCTCTTTTATTGGAGGCCACAGTAACAAATATTATCTTTTGCTAAAGACTTGTTGCAGTTAGCAAGGAATTTTCTGTCGGAATCCATATCAAATACATAACTGAAGTGTAAATGTTCTAATTATCAAGCATAGTACACTCCAACCCCCCAAACTATATTTATGTATAGAACTCGACAGTATAAAGCTTTGTCACTAGATCTTACTGAATCTTCAAAAGGTTCAGGCAGGTTCCCAAATCAACAATCTGATGAATCTATTACAGAAACCACTTCAGACACTCTTTTACCATGCTACCACTCAAAGGCAGGGTTCCAGCCAGTTCAAGCCCCTTACCTCACCAAATCTCACATCACTGTACTGTTACAGACAGGGCCTGTGGAGCTTTCTAGCTAACACCATAAGGATCTACTATGGGTTACACATCTTTAAGAAGGCAGAAAACAGTACGAAAGAATAAAAGGAATGCTGAAAATCATGTCAAAAAAAGAGTCTTCCCACTTACTGCTTTAAGAAAGAAAACAAGAATGACAAGCAACAATCTTGCTTTTTGACTGAAAAATTTGAAAAGCCCAGGCATGTTTGTTTAAAGGAGCATCAGGGCCACCTGCTGCACCATAAAAAAAGCTGGAGAAGATATCAGTCACATTCTCATTTCTCTTCCCTTTTGCAGATTCAAAGCTACAGCAATGACATTGGATTCAACATCATATAAAAGTCCAAAAGGGATCGGAAGGGAAATGTATAGCACAGAGAAACTAGTACTGGAATAAAATATCTGGAAGACATGCTTAGATTGCAAGTTCTTATTAAGCTTGGATTATTTTGAATTCCTTAGTCCTGTCCCAGATCACTGACCCACAAAAAGATTAAGCCATTCAAGTTTGCTACAACTTGTAAGAGATTCGGGATCACAAAAGCATTTAACAGCAACTGGCAGAGCAAAGCACAGCTGTTTATCATAGCACACCAGAAACAGTTCTTCAAACCCACATCCGGGACTACAGAGATAGAGAGTTTTATCAGGAACATACCTTTCAGACACAAGTTACTAAATCACGGCTTTAAAGCAAGTAATGCATCTGTAAGTGCACTGTGGAAAAACAGACTACAAATAAGCCCACTTTAATGGTACTGAGGCACGCATGTACCCCTTATTTAATTTCACAATTCCCTAACACTCTTCAAGATCATGAGACCCTTTCTTTGGTAACCAAAAGGAACAGCTGTATACTACCTTGATAAAGACAAAGAAAATTTGTTTCCTTATAGGAACTGCCCACTACCCCCTTGCCATCATTCAAGTACTGATGGAAATAAACACATGTGAGAAAGGCTATGACTCATTGGTGTGGTAAAAAAGACCTAAATGAGGCAGGCAATCTGTCTCCCATTCTGATGTTTCCAGAATGGAGAAGCAAGGTCTAGATATCAGACATTTGCATAAAGAAGCAGCAACTCATTCTTTTTTTATGCTGATGATCTCTGGCCATCTGAGTTGAAAGCTTGACTGGGTGAAATGAGATTCCCCCTACTGACCCGTCTTTTTCTTTTCAAAGTTATGATAAAAATTGCATTGTTTACAAGGAAATGATAAAAATCGATTTGTTTATGCAACAAGCCATTCCATATTAAATCCACTGCACATTTTACTTGCCTCAACATTACAAAAGCAATTTGTTTCCACACAGTGGAGAACTAGTTCACCCTTCACCAAGACAAGCTCTTTTCCATATTGTGCCTGTTACCCACACTGAGTTTCACAGGAACAGTTTGAACTCCTTGCATGTATCAGACTATTAATGCCATGGTCAGAATCAAGAACAGAGTTTCAACTCACTGTAAGTTTTCACCAGTACTTCCCCCTCTGACAAACTAAACATTGCCACCTACTGACTCTCTCAAAACCTGAACTTTAAATGATTTCTTTATTCCCCACTCCCAGGCACAGTGCACAACAGAGGATGGAAGGAAAGAGCATTATGGCCCACATAAAGAAACCATAAATTGATGTCTGATAATCCCAACTATTATTGTTGCTTGTTTTGTTCCACTGTTGTAGATGTAAAATTTTAGTAATTTTAGTCCAAGTCTTGATCTTGCAACATGACTGTCAAGCACATATTTTTACAATAAAAGACCCAACCATACATAAAGACAGCTGCATGAATCTGAGGACAACATAATTCCTTATGAGCTTTATAACAGCACCACTGGTTCTAGATTTGATACTATCAGGTAGAGCTTGAATGCTGTGGTCCAAGTAATGCAGAAAAAGTGACATCTGTTGCTGCTTTACCAAGATTTTTCCATATCTATGGCTTGCAAATAAGAAAAAAAGCCTACGATCATTCTTGCAGCATCCAGCTCCAGCAGCACCAATGGTATAACTAAAACATGATTTTAATTATTCTTTTATATAATTACATTGTCAAACAAGAAATACCTATGCAATCACAAAAGTTTGTCACAGTGTATTAACAAGGGTTCTACTTCGCAGGTGCTGCACATATTCTTTTGCTTGGTCAAAACCAGTCCTTGGTGGCTCTGGAGGAGGAGGAGGACCTTCCACCAACTTCACAAAGTAATGGCACCTGGAGATTTTCATGATTCCAAACATGCCTTTGCCATGGTAACGAATCCGCTTCATATAGCGGCCTCTGCCTGTCAGTGACTCAGCTGAAGGAAAAAGACAGGAAGAGAAAAGACTGTTCAGTCAGGAATAAACTACTACACATCTGCAACTGAAACGCTATCTTGCCAGTGTATTTTTCATGACTGCATATGAAAAGTTAATTACACTCATGATTTTCTCCTCCACCTTTCTTCTATTACATTTAGCAGATTACTGCTACAGAGGAACCCGCAAGTTGGATTAGCACTCTTCAGGGGCACCAAACAGGTGAATTTAGAAAGCATGTATGCAAAGATAGATATGTAGTAAAGGACAGATCCAAAGGAAGCTACACTGACCACTTACTAGATTATATAGTTCTTCCGAAGGTGGTATTAATTCCATTGCTTTTCAGTACTTTGTCTCGTGAATTCCTGTTACAGACTTCATTTTCCCTCCTTTCTCCCTTAATTGCATTTATCATAGGTATTTTCATTATCTACACTATCCTGCACTAGCAGATAATCCTTTTTATGACAGAGGCCTGAAAGGCTCCAAAGAATTCTAATAAGGTCTGCTCTACAATCCAGGTTGCTGTAAGGTTATGAGGTCAGCTTAGTAACATTTATACTATATGTGGCAAAACAGAAAATTTTTTCTTTGGGTCCAAAAACACCTACAAGAAAACATTTCTCATATTTTTCTAGGCAAGAAAATGCTGTAGTTATTGCAAGGTTATCCTGTAATCACCTACAACAGAGCCTTTTTATTAAGAAGTCTATGGTCAATAGTCATTTACTTTACACTGTTTCTAACAGAAGTTTAGATTCCAATCCCACATAGCTAGCAGTACTAGCCACGGACAAAGCCTCCAGCATCCGTGTTCAATGGCAGCATTAAAAAGTAATAACAGTTCACTTCTTGCTGTTTGGTCTTCCATCACCATGTCAAGCATCTTCCTACTCAAGGCTTTCTGTTTTCACATAGGGAATAGAAATCCCACTCTCAGATGAATGCATCTTAAAAACATCCAGCAGATGCCAGAGAACACCAGTCAGACACCAACTATACAAACTGATGGCTGAAGGCTCAACAACCACACTAACTCCAGCCGCGCTGTGAGTCAGAAGCACATGCCTTTAAGTTTACCAGAAGCTATATTCTATTCATTTCTGCTGATCCGAAGCACTAAAACCTTATTAAGGATAAGGCTCTTTCATAAGGTAGGATGACATTTTTCTGCACTAAAAAAAATGAAAAGAATGTACCTATATGTAAATTTGATTTGAATTCCACATTGTGATTTCTTACTGCTATTTCCTGCGCTTCTAACAGAACCTGTAACAAAAAGAAAAGAAATGGAAATACTGAGTAGGAATTTAAGCAATGCTATTTCTATCTCTAGATAACATGGAAGAAATTATAAGTTAAGTCAGTTACAGAAAAAGTATTCTATTGAGATCAACACTGTTAAAAGTAAGTATGTTCTTTGCATACAGTCTGAAAAAGCTTCAGTATAACTTTATTACATTTTGGGGGATGAAAAGTTTGTGGAGAAGATGGTCCCACCAGCATTTATCAGCCTTCCATCCATGGACCATTAGGTCTAATGAAATCAGACAGGAAAAAAATTCCAAGGTGGGCAAAATCAACTCAGGCCATTCAATATTTTCAACTAACATAGGACACTTCTTTGTCATTATTATGTCAGAAATCAATGCTTTGGCCAAGAAAGTGAGGAATTTGAGACTCTTAACAACTACACTGTATGAAAAGCTTCCATGCCTTTACAGAACTCAGTCCTTTCCCAGATGATATCCTTCATCTCTTAGGATTTTAGAGATGCACATAGGTGTAGCAGCCATCAGTGCCAAAGATTCTACATTATTTACCATGAACTCAACACTAACCATCAAGAGAGGATACCTACATGTAATTTATTATTGTCACGTTAAAACCAGTAGCACAAGTAATCTCTGCATAGTCATAAGCCACATTACACAATTGCTACAAAAACATGTTGTTTTTCTATATTTCTATTAAGCATTCAAACAATGAAATAGAAACACCTCCAAACGTCTGGGGGTAGCTATTGCTTGTAAAGTCTTCTTGAAACCAGGAATGTTAAAGAATACTACTACATACCTCTTTGATCACCTTTGCTCCCTTTTTATCACTAAATTCCAACTGAGCAAGAGCCTGATCAATGGACATTCCTTTTATCTGCAATCAAAGCATTGAAGTTAACTTCTACAGTTAAAAATATTTCCCTTCCCTTATTAGGAAGACTGTTTTGCCATTCGAAAGAGCAAATTAAAGGATTTGCATTTCCTTAATTACCATTTCTTCAATGCAGTATCTTATATACAGAACTTCTGAGCTAAATATTGAGTAATCTGATAAAATATCCAATTATTTTTTAATTCAAACCAGCCCATTATTATGTTTCAGTGTTCCCCTCACCATCAACTACTAGGCAGAAACCAACATGAAGTCTTCCACATAATCTGCATACGATCCCAAGTACACATTTGAGAGCATACTAGGATAAAGCAGCTAAACCTAACTACAAATCAGTGTTCCCTGCACAGATCCATGCCCTTCCCCAGGACTCTATTATGAGGATGTTGATTAGACTGTGATTGAACTAGGCTATTACGGTAAATACAGAAATTAAATTTTGCATTCTAACAAATACAGTACAAAATACTTCTTGCTTACCAGTTTTGCCAGATACCACATCTTATCTTTGCTATACTTTATTTCCCTCCGACAGTGATATATCTCCTAAAAAAACCAAACACAAAACAAAACCAAAAGTTAAGAGGACAAGCAATTTTGCTGCAAAAACAAGAATGGAGCATATATACAATCCCACAATCTATATCTTTACTACAAATAAGTATGAATCTCCCTACTACACCATGAACACACCAAATCTTTGACATTTGAAAATGAAAGCATTATAAAAACCGTAGCTAGCACACAGAATATTTCAATACAACCTTAGAATCAGTTTATAGATAGAAGTCCCTGAAAAGGATAACTAGAAGATTTTTCATCATCTTTTCCTTTTCTCTTCCCCACCTTTTTTCAGTCTCAAAAACATTACTCTGCTGTCAACTCAACTTAGTGGGAAAGAAAGTAAACAATATTACCAGAATTAACATAATTAGCTCTTCAGAAGTGAAGAAGGGTTTGAGTTTGATTGACATGAATAGTTGTCTCTAAAGGCCCATTTAACATTACTACTGTACCCACAGGGACCAAAACTAGCCAGTAAAATTTAACATCAATATAAATTTGAAAGAGATGGCATTCCTCATGAACAGGTAAAAAAATTATTTAATAAGCAAGCTGGTCAATGACTGCATTTTCACATACATTGCATTAGTCAGCACATTATACTGCACATATTTCTACATCCTAGGCTATGATGTTCACAGAAACGATAAATGCTCGTGGCCCACAAAAGCATACATCCCAAAAAACTCTGAGATGCACATCATTCATTTTGCTGAGCAGCATGCCTAACAGAGGCCACAGCACATTAATTCCCAGAACAATTACAAAAATGGAATTCCAAAATATCAGTTCTCTAGAGTGAGGAAATACTGAAGAATTCACCTAAAATTCTCCCAGGCTGCAGTGCACAGAAGGCAGCACTGATTAGTCCCTTTGGTGATGAAATACAGAGCACCTAGTTTTCAAGTGCAACTTAATTTAAGAATTTAATATCACTTTTGTTCACGTTTAACTGTACCTCCTAGTTATAAAATGATCAATAAGAAGGGACAGGGAGAAATAGGCATAAATCTGCTGATATTAAAAACAATCTTTCATGACTGCATTTAAAAATGTTCACCACATTCCTTATGGTGACTTGTCCAAAAGTTATCTTGAACAGCTAACAGAAGGCCCTATACTGAGCATGCAGGTAACAAAAGGATTTTAGATTCTTTGCTTTAGTTTATGGTTTAATAACACACAAGTTATTGTGTGAGAGACTGAAGAAATGACCCCACTGTACACTATAAAATGGTTCCCTAAGAAATAAAACTCCTGCAGTCATACACCACATTTGATCACTTGTCCGTCCCCACCTAAGTGTAGATCCTCCCACTCGACATTAAACATCTTAAGCAACCGCTATGACAAAAAACAACCTCTGAAGAGCTTCATTAAGGGGAGAGCACAGCAAAGCCAACACATTATCAGACCTCAGAGAGTCTACAATGCAGAGTAAACAAGCAATGAAAGGAGCATGCACTCTATTGTACCTGTAACAAACAGAAACCACTAGTTCCACTATTCAAGGGAAGTTACATTTACATCTTTGTGCACAGAAGTGACACCACAATCACGTTCTCTAGTTTTTTACTGTCAGTACAAACAGAATAAGTGTATAACGGTACAGTCTTGGTAACTTCTACCTCCTTGTAGTTCAGAGACTTCTCTTAATAGAGGATGACACCTTTGCAGTTTGCATCACGCATTAGGTAGGTAATTTGATACAAGCAACTCCAATATGATTTAGAAACGGAAAACATTCAAAGCCATGCTAACTTTTATAACAAAAATATGCCAAATTGACTAAAATCTTAAATAACAAATGACTAAACTAACAGACAATTCCCCTGTGGAGTCACCCAGGGACAGTGACATTTGGAAATTGCTAGATAAAAACAAGTAAGGAAATTCACACATGTATCCTTACAGCTGGTCTGCGAGGTTCTCCAGGCAACTGCGGAGGGTAAACAATCCAGTTCTTTTTCTCCCACTTCCCAAGTTTCTGCAGAGCTGTGCTTGTGTGGATGCATGACAGAGGGAAAAGGCTACCAGGCGCGAGCCACCTGCAAGACAAGACCATAGTCTTTGCTGATGAACACAAGAGTTCTTTGCTCCTGCTTAGCTTATCTGGAAAACTGAGAACTTACTTGTCTCGACAAAGAAAACTGACACATTTGACTGCTCACAAAATTAAACTGTTCAAGTCTTCTGTAGCCTATGGTGATGTAGCTTTTTAATTCAATGAGAAGCCTCAGGCTTCCTCATGCAAACCGTGAACAGTAACTCACATTTGTACAGCATGAGGTTCCACGCTGTGCAATCACCTGGGGATGCTTACAGACCCAATCACTTCTTTTCATTACCTACACAATTTATCTTTTTCCAAGACTAGCCAACACTTATTTAACTCTTATCAACAAAATTTTTAGCAGTTAAAGCTTCTAGTTTTTCAAGGGATTGAGTACCAAAAAAGTATTAAAAGTTTACAAATATTCATCCCTTCCAATATTTGAAAGGGAAAATATACTAAAGTCTTTTCAAAATGCAGTTAGGTCAATATAAGACAGCCAACAGCAAAAAACTTTGGTTTTCATTCAGTTTGCTCAACTCAGATTAAAAAAAAACAAGCTACATTTTGCCCCCTACTGACTGATGGCTTCAAGAGACAGATGAGTTCAAGACCAGACATTGTGAGTTCTACCAAAGCACTGGCAGCCAAACTGTGCAAAGCATTTTAAAAATGACTGGCAAAAAAAGCATAAGTCGATTAGTTTCAAGAGGGCATTGTAGACCTTAAAGCTTTCACATCCTATCAGTAAGGGGCAGCATAACATACAAATTTAATTATCATGGATTTCTTTTCAGATATTTACCAAAACTGGTTTATTTACTTAACACTTTACTTTACTTTACTTTACTTTTACTTTACTTTTATTCATTAAGACAACAATTCATCATCTCTAGACTTTATATCATCAGTTAATACCGGAAAATATCTGACAAGCACAAGAATAACATTTTGCAATTCAACAACTTAGGCAGTAATGAACCAAGTATTGTCTTCCCAGTGTTAGCTGAAGACAGTAATGTATTTGACAAACCACGGAATCTTACATTCTCTCTCTCAAGATAATCCAACCTCAAGCAAAGAACAACTTTATCATAACTTTGGAAAAGAGAGAGGACACAAATACATTATGAGCAAAATAAAACACTGAAAAGCAATAAATTAAAGTGTATTATATAAAGGCAAAGGCGAAAGGCAAAGAAAACAGCTGAGCAGCTTTCTAGGAAGAATCAGGCTGTGAGTGGGACATATATAGACTACACCAGAGTAAGCCAAGTGATTAACACATAACTGTTTGATTGCAAGGCAGTAAGCCAAGCACAGGCGACATGATCCTGCTTCTTCTTTGATCAGTGACCCAGATCTCTGCAATTTTCCTCCACAGGCTCTAGTCGAGACCAAAGCTTTGCAATTTAAGAATCAGGGGTGGCAACAGGTACTGTGTTACTGGTACCTGAACCATAAAGTCTGAGGAGATATGGACCTGATAGAAAGGGGTAAGGAGGGAAGAGACAGAAGGGGAGACAGGGGTAAGGGGAAGGCAGAGGAAAGGAAGGGGAAAGAGAGAAATAGGAAAGGAGGAGGGAAGGAGAAGGGGAAGAAGAGGGGAAGGAAAGGGGAAGAAAAGGGGAAGAAGAGGGGAAGGAAAGGGGAAGAAGAGGGGAAGGAAAGGGGAAGAAGAGGGGAAGGAAAGGGGAAGAAGAGGGGAAGGAAAGGGGAAGAAGAGGAGAAGGAAAGGGGAAGAAGAGGGGAAGGAAAGGGAAAGGAGGAGCGAAGGAAGAGGGAAAGACCTTCATCACGTCGTAGTCTCCACGTACAAAGAAAGACGGAAGCACAGAGCAACCCCTTCCCCACGGCCCCGGGGCGGGGCAAGGAGGCCGAGCCAGGCACGCCCGGGAGCGCTGAGGAACCCCCCAAGGGCCCGCCCGTTCACGCCAGGCCCAGACTCACCTGTGTGGCCACGCCCAGCCCAGCAGCCCACGCACCCAGGCGCTTCCTGCAACAAAGGAGCTCAGTGAGACAAGGAAAACAGTCGGGAACCCCAAACCCATTGCTCCGCTCGGATTTACCGGCTCCAAGTCCCCACCGCGCCGCCATGCTCCCCGCCTTGCTTTACGGCAGCCGCTCGTCTTCAGCGTTCTTCGCGACCGTTTGCGACAGTTCGCGACGGCGTGGGTGGTGCTTGGCGGCAGCGCGAGGAACGCGAGGACGATGGTGGCAGCGCGGGTGCTGCCCGCCTCGCCCAACTGGTACAGCAGCCGCTGCAGCGATGCCAGCAGCGACGGCCGCTTCTTCGGCTTCGCGGCGCGGAGCCGCGTCTGCCTACTGGGCCTCAGCGACGCCGCGCCAGTCTTCCACGGTATCGCCCTCCGCAACCCGGCCGTGCGGGAGTAACGGGAGAGGGGCCGCCCTGTGCCTGAGCCACTGGGAAAGGGGCACTGGAAAGCGGCGAGGGTCTCGTAGGGCGGCTTCACTGAGGGGCAGCAGGATCCCCCGAGGAGGGAGCACTGGGAAGCGCTGGGAGCCCCGGGGGACACGCACTAGAGGCAGCGGGAGCCCCAGAGGAGGGAGGCCCTGACAGACGGTGGGCGCCCAAGAGTGGGGGAGGTAGGCTGTGGCGAGGGCCCTGGGATGATGAGGGAGTGGGTTTGAGAGAGCGCCATATGCTCACCGAGGGTCCTGCCTTCTTCGTTCAATGCAGGAGAGCTCATTGGGCACAAGGAGAGGGTCTCTGGGTTCACGTTTTGCCACTACCCTGGTCAAAGCAGCCTCTGCGCCAGTAGCTCTGATGATGGGAGTGTCAGGATCTGGGACGCAACAGGACTGGTGCCAGTGGTGGAGCACAGCCTGCACCAGGTAGGTCTGGGCCAGGAAAGACGCAGTTGGGTTGGGTTTTGGGGATCACACACAGACAGCCGGGTGACTGTAGCAAAAGTGGATTTCAGACCCAGTGGAGTCAAAACTGTTGAGTACTTCTAGGTGACTTTTTGCTTCCCAGGTCTTGCAGCACTGTTATATTGCTGCAGTAAGCTGTGGTTTGCCATTGAAGTCTGCATGAACAAGTGTGTCTCCAGTGCACATCATTGCTGCTTAACCCAGCTTGCTTAGAAGCTTTCCAGCTGGTTATTGTTCCACATGGAACAGGCCAGAAATAGACATTTGAACAGTTACTGCTACTCGGGGCAGCCTGTCAGCAAATAACTCAATTGTGCAAAAGCACACAAGGGTGAAATGCTTCAGAACTAATTCAGTAATTCCTGGGGAGTACTCGCAGATTATTTTCTGCGTGTTCTGTAAGACAGCTTTAAATGGACTCAATTCTCTCTCTTCAGAACACAATCACAGCGTTGCACTGGTCACCACTTGTAAAAGATCTGATTGTATCCGGTGATGAAAAAGGTATCATTGTTTGTTACTGGCACAACAGAAGTGACAGTCAGCAGTTCTTCCCAGAGCCTCGGACAATTTTTTGTCTCACTTGTTCTCCTCATCAGGAAAACCTGGTGGCAATTGGGTAAATATTCATTACCATTTGTTTTCCGTTCTGCTTCTGCAAGAAGCTTATTGTGAATTTCTGTTATACAGTTGTAAGGTTAATTTTAAGAGGGTTTGGTGGCTGTTTTTTCCGTCTGGTATACAAGAAATAAGAAATAACACTTAGATTTGGTAGACCTGCAGGACACAGAAGCCTATAACAATGTAAGGGTCCAGGTTTGGTTTCCATCTTTAAAGTTTCATAAAACTGTTAATTTTTAATTAGACTTGACTGAAAGCTGTATTACTAATTAATTGCTGTCATTCCTGAGGCTAAACATACTGGTTGTACTTCTTTAAAAGGCAGCTGCATATATGCCAGTGCAAAACTGGAGTTCCCACTGGCCATTAGTATGCTTGTCCCATTGGTACTTGTGATTTGGTTTCTCTGTAATACGGTGATAGCAAACCTGGTAAAGGTCTCAGAAAGCAACTCAACATTCTTCCACAAGGATCCAAGAATCTCTTCCTTAATTTGAATCTCTGTTTTTAGCTACAAAGATGGCATAGTGGTTATAATTGACATCAGCAGGAAAAGAGAAGTAGTTCATCGGTTAAGAGGCCATGATGATGAAATACACTGTCTGGCCTGGTGCCCTGTTCCTGGAGAAGAAAGGTTATCTGCTTGGCAAGATGAGCCCCAAGGTATGTAGAAGTGATTAATAGTTTGTGATATAATACTTAGTTCATGTAAATGTCCTTCTAGAGAGCTGAATTCCTCACAGAAAGTCAGTAAGTAGCTAAGCAAAGGCAACTGATAAATTTAGTAAAGTATGTTCAGATACAAATCAGTGTATTTTCAGTTAATTTTTTTATAAAGCTTTGATTTTTTTTATGCATAATAACATGATTTCAATGATATTTGATAGTTCCTTCAGAGGAAGGCAAAGTTCCAAATGGGGAGCTCACACAGGATACAGCCATGAAGAAGGGTTATTACCTGGCTTCGGGAAGCAAAGATCAGACCATACGAATATGGAGCTGTACTAGAGGCAGAAGTAAGTAAAATTAATAACGTGAGATAATAAGATAATAATTGAGGAGTTCTTTTCTACCTGTAGCCTTCATTTGCTAACTTGTTAGTTTAAAGCGTGGGGAGCGTCTTTAAAGCTTCTGATTCACATGACTTCTTTGTCTCTCGGAGAATTTTGATGTACCAGGTCTAGATGATCCCTCTTGATTCCATAGGTGTAATGACTTTGAAGTTGCCACCCACGAAGAGGCGAGGTGGAGCTGTTGATCCTGCTGTTAAAGAGCGCATTTGGTTGACTGTGCACTGGCCTTCTGGTCGTTCTACAGAAATTGTATCCAGCTCTTTTGGGTAAGAAGGGCACACAGCAGCGGAGGAACTGGATGGGAGACTTTGACACCCCTTCCTCCCCAGTGTAACTGAAGACAGGCCACAAATGAGTTAAAGTGGGAGTTCAGTTGTAGCAAACTACTGTTTATCCCATAATTTGTTTAATAATCTACCAGAATATCAGCTGCTAATGGTATGAATTGTAGGTTTGCTGATGTAACAGGAGAAAAATTACATGGCAGTTTTCAGTGTGGTTAACTATGGAGAACGTTTGTGAGCTGGGGTTTGTGTGTGCATATTTAGTACATGTAGTGGATGTGTGCCTCGCTGCAATACTCTTGCATTTGAAGTATGCATCCATGGAACATAGTGTGTATAGAGCCTACATTATTCTTTTGAAGTGAGCAATTAAGTGCAGACTTTACACTTTGCAGAGGAGAACTGCTGCTCTGGGATTTGACCCAATCTGGGAAACGCAAGTGGACGCTTCTAGGATCTTCAGAAGGACAAAATCACTCCCGCATTGTGTTCAATCTGAGTTCTGTGACACAACAAGACAAAGAGCTCCTTTTATCCATTTCAATGGACAGAGATGTAAGAACCATTTATAAAATTAACGTTAAAATAGCAGTACCTGTACAGTTTGACTGATTGTGGCAACCTTTTTTAGGCCCACAAGTTTTCTCTTAGAGTGGGTTTATTGCAACATTTTATAACATTAAAAATTTACTTCTAATTTGTTCCAAGTACAGGTTATGTATTTTTTGTTAGTTTATAAGCTCAAGCTCTTAATGTGGTGGAGTGAATGGTTGTGACGTTCTGGGCTTGAATGGTAAACATTTAATAAAAGGAGTTTATAATCTCTTTTTCCCAAATATTTGATTCTAAAAAGGCCTACTTTTCCTTCTTAAAATCATTTATTTGTACAAACTAAAGCATCTGTTTTATATATGTATATGTACGCATTAGCTTTTTGCCTTTTACAGGCAGCAGAGCATCTCCTATTTTGAAGTCCAAAGAGGACCATAGTATTAAAATGTGGTCATTTTGTCCATTTCATTGTAATCTTCCAACTCTTGCAGCTCTGTCTGTGACATGTAATCCTCTAGGTGC
This sequence comes from Neomorphus geoffroyi, assembly GCA_033558235.1. Lineage (NCBI taxonomy): Eukaryota > Metazoa > Chordata > Aves > Cuculiformes > Neomorphidae > Neomorphus > Neomorphus geoffroyi. The sequence goes on from JAUMJM010000020.1 coordinate 58,412,956, forward strand.
AGGTTGCATACTATGTCAAGCCTTGAATTTGACCCTTTGATTCTTCATCTCAGTTATGCTTTGCCTTTTCTTGTCATACCACTCACTACATTTAACCATTCCTTGTTCCTTAAATATTCTTCAGGTGAAGTGCTGGGACTTGTCAACTCTCGAGTGTAGCTGGACCATGCCCTCACTTGGGGGCTTTGTCTATAGTCTTGCCTTCTCCCCTGTGGACACAGGCTGTCTTGCCATTGGTGTTGGAGACAGCATGATCCGGGTGTGGAATACTTTGTCCATGAACAATATTTATGATGTTAAAACCTTCTGGCAAAGCATAAAGTCCAAGGTTACAGCAGTAAGTGTGCTTTTGTTTCCCTTTTTGTTTTTTTTTTCCCCTTGTCTCTTTTCCTCTTTTCAGTCCATTTTTTTCTTTCAAGAGTATTTTTCTTTATCCTTCACTCAGAAGTTTTTCCTGACTAAAATATATAAAGCCAAGTTGTTCCTTATTTATTCTTTTGGTACACAATACATTTTACAGTCTGATCTAATTTTTAGACAACCCCAGATGCTTGCATTATGTCATGTGAAAATCAGCTGGAGTCCAGCTGGCTGTTAAGTTACTTTTTTTACTTCTGTCTTCGTTCACAATCCTTCCTTGCTTCATCCATGGTTGCCTGCGCTCTGCTAGGAAGTTTGACAGCTACAGAAAACAGCACGGATGTCTTCAGTTTGCGTTTAACTGGCAGCTGGCCAGAGGCTACTGCCTGCAGCATTGCTTGCAGCATTGAAACATGGTAGTTATTCTTGTTCACACAAAAACTTTTTCTCTCCATCCTACTGTATTCTCCATTTCTGATTTGTAATATAGATAGCAAATCACATTTTAATGATTTTAGTCACTTTCATCTGACCCACTATAGCTGGTAAGGGGGGGAGAGAGCCTTTGGTTATCATAGTGAAGTGATCAAATCGAGTGGCTGTAGTTGGAAGGGTGAGTGTCAGGGAAGGTGCTTGCTCATCAGTTTCAATGTTTTCCTCTTTTATTATTTAGAAATAAAGTATCTATACTTTGTGTCATTATGGGTCGCTTTCTCTTTTGCTTACAGTTATCCTGGCATCCAACCAAGGAAGGCTGCTTGGCTTTTGGAACAGATGATGGAAAAGTTGGCATATTTGACACCTTCTCCAGCAGGTAAGAAGATGCCTTTCAAACTCATTAGGTCCTGCTGGTGTGTTACCAGGCATAAATGGTATGGTCTTTCCTGAGGGATATCTTTACTGTTAGACAAGTGTAAGATTAAACTAGTCAAACAGTTGGATTTTCAGTGCATCTCTTTATCTCTCTGTTATGTCTGGTAGCTTCTGAGGTAATCTTTACATAAGGTAAATATAAAATAGCATGACCAGAGATCACCTGTGAAGGGACATCACCTCAAGGAAAACTTTAGCTAGAAAGATATTTTCAGGGAATGAAGAGCAACGTGCAGGGGAAGGTCATCAAGACAGTTCTGTTAAGATTTTTAATAGTGCCCCCCAGGAGGTGTTAAAGAAGGCTTGGTTGAGCCATGGCTTTAGTATGTTGAAGCATCTGATGTCTGTTTTCACCACTGGAAATATATTGCTTTCATTTTTATTTATTTTATTTCCCTTTGAAACCTGACTGTCCCTACTTCCTTATCTTCATGTCCAGTGCTAAGAACAAGCCACCTCAGATCTCCAGTACTTACCACAAGAAGACTGTATACACATTAGCCTGGGGCCCTCCAACTCCTCCTCTGTCTTCTGGTGAGTGTTCCAGCTCCTTGTGACAAAGTAGGTCATCCATGCAGATGCACACAGATGCTGTGAAGTTGGCATGTCTTCCATTCTTAGTAAAAGGAGCCCCATTTGGTTGCTAGCAGCTAAGAATGCATTCTACTTGAGGGATTGTTAATAGTTTTGCAAGGGGACAAACCAGTCTCTTCTAGTTTTTGAATTCTAGTAGCTTCAGGAAATAGATGGCAGTAGTGTACCATGCCTCTGCTTACTTCAGCATGTTACAGAGCAGTAACCGGTTTCAAGAAGTATGTTTCTACCCTTTGAACAAAACAGAACAGCTCCATTAGCTCTTCTTACATGACCTGAAGTTTTTTAAGGACCAAATTTTAAAGGGCATTATAATGCTTGCAAGAATTGTGCTATGAAGAGAGCTGTTGGTAGGCATGAGAGGTCTTTTCAGGAATTACTTGCCTCTGGGCAACAGGCAGTCAAAGCATGTATATAGCCTTTTAAAATAATGTTTTGATTTGTAGTGGGAGTAATTACTTCTGGCAAGAATGATGAAGAACAATATATTTAGTTTTTTCCTCTGTTGGACAGGAGAAGAAGGTGAACAGCCCTCTGTAACTCTATATAGTTGTGCTGGAGAAGGTGTTGTTTTTCAACACAACCCCTGGAAGCTTAATGGAGAGGCAAATGACATCAACAAAATCATCCGAGATACTAATTCAATCAAAGTGAGTATGATTTTGAGGGGATTTGTGTATTCATGGTAACTGTGTCATCGTTTCTGTGGCCTTGTAGTTGCAGGTTTCTGATTTTGCTCTCATGATGTATCTTTTGCCCTCATGATGTATCTGTAACAAACTAAAAAATTGAAACTTGCAACTGCCACAGATACTGGCTCAAGCTATTTAAACAGTTGCGTTTGCCCCTGAAAAAGAGTCCTTTTTTTTTTTTTGGGCCCCAGTATCAGTTTAAAATAATTAGTTTGTACAGAGTTTGCAGTTTCAAAGCACTTGAAGTAATGTCCTGAATAATGTGATAGCTTAGATCACATGGAAGGCATGAGTTAACTACCTCAACTTCTCTAATTCCTTTGTTTCAAATCTTAACTTTTGAAAATAAATTTTGCAGTACAAGCAGTCATGATTCTGCAGGAGTCTTTCCATTTACACTGCAGCTAATGCAGAGTTGGTTGGTGATAAGTGACCATAACACCTCCTCAGTTATGATGAATGATTTCTTAGTTGAAAGTACAAAATACGTGAAGTGTGTTTAGATCTTCAGGTGCTTTAAGGCAGCAAAAAATCAACTGAAGTCAACCAAACTGTGTTTTGTATCAGCTGGGTTTTGACTTCTTCCTTACGTAGAAGACTCGCTGGAGGTTAACGTCTCACGCAATGAAACATTCAGTTTTAGGCATCTAAATTGGAAATTTTAAGTAGCTTTCATCTGAATTAGAAAGAATTGATATAATTACAAGTAAACTTTGATTTCTTTTGAAATATGATAGAATTTGCTTGCAGTGCCTGGGGCTTTCTAAGGAGCGTAAGGAGATCAAGCATCAGGGTCCTACTGGAACCCAGACAAACTTACTTTGACATATTTCACTGAAGTGATAATCACTGCTTCTTGCATCAGTTCATTCAGTCTTTCTTAACTCTTCAAGCTTATGTCACTGCTAGAAAAGCAATGGACTCTTCTACAACTTTCATTTTGCAGATTAATTGCAACACTGTCAAGTTGCCAGTCTTAGTCTGTTGAATGTTGAGATATTTAAGAGTTCTTGTCAATAGTTGTCTTCTTTCTACAGCACAAACTGCCTGCCCGTACAGAGATCAGCTGGAAGCCAGACAGCAAACTAATGGCTCTTGGCAATGAAGATGGGTATGTTTTGCTTGTAGGTTAAGGTGGTGTATGTGGTGATCTTGACTAGAATCACTGTAGTGAAGTAAAAGTACTTCGTGTTGCCTTGGTTTATCTCTGTTCTTTCCCTGCTGATGTATTTGAATTGTGATAATACAGCATTCCTTGCTGTTATTTGATTTGGCCTTTTTGTGGCATGGAGGATCCACGTCACCATGCAAAATCATTTTTCAAGGATCCATGGTTCAAACTCACTTTTGCTAATGTACTAAACAAGAGTTTGAGTTGAATCTAGAAAATAAAAACTCATTGAGTTACTGTTTCATGTTCTATAATTCTGCTCATACGGGATAACAAAAAAAATTCCCATTTGCACTGAAAACTGGGATTCTTACACTGTTGTTCTTGCCTTTCAGGTCAATAGAAATATTTCAGGCACCAAATTTGAAGTTGCTCTGCACTATCCAGCAGCATCATAAACTGATTAATGCTATTCGTTGGCATCACGAGCATGGGAGTGAGCCAGAGCTGAGTTACTTGATAGCTTCAGGCTCAATCAATGCCACTATTTATGTGCATAATCTGAAAAGCGTCATAGGTAACAGTATGTAGATAATATTGAAAGTCTTGGCATCTTGTTTTGGTTTACCCTGTTTTCTTTTGCTGACCTTACTTTATCCCTTCCTGTTTTCTTTCAGAGAGCACTTCAGAAAGTCCTTTGACAATAACGGAGCCTTTTCGAACTCTAGCTGGGCACACAGCTAAAATCACAAGCCTTTCTTGGAGCCCTCACCATGAGGGGAGATTGGTATCTGCTTGCTATGATGGCACTGCACAGGTATTGTTCCACAGAAGCTTAAAATCATACGTTCTACAGTGTTTTAGAACAAAGCTGACTAAACAGCAAAGCTTGTTTTGTGAGATAAACTACTGAAGTACTGCAGATGTACCCTTGGCAACCATGTCCTGGTTCTGGATGCCCAATATGCAGTTATCCGTATGTTTTTGTGACTTGCACGCTGATTTGTAAGTCCAGTCATTATTGTTTTCATGTTAGCCCTTTTTGATCCTTAAAAAAGAAAGATGCTATGCAAGCATATCGATGCAAACAAAGGAAGCCCTGAATTTCCTACATTTGCATGTTGGTATTTGAAATGCCTGTGCAAATGTCCTAAAAGAGAAGTTCGTACAAGTGCAAGGACTGAAGAGAAAATATGAAGTATTAGAGGAAGTAACTGGATTTCTTTCTTGTTTATGAGGTATGGGATGTTATGAAGGAAGAGCCACTCTGCAACTACCGAGGGCACCAGGGCCGGTTACTGAGTGTCCAGTGGTCACCAGTGGATCCAGATTCTGTTTATACAGGAGCAGATGATTTTTCCGTTCACAAATGGTACATCTCAAAGCAGGAGCATACACGGCCTCCTCAGGGTAAGTGTATTCCTTTCCTGAAGACGGTGTTGGAGCTGAGTAGAGGGTTGCCATGTTGAAATAGTATGGTAAGTTCTTGCACTGAATTTCAAATCTGCGTGCTACCTCTTCAGAAATAAACTGTATATAGTTTAATTTGAGTTGTATCCTTATTTAGAAACTAAATGTTGATCTTGAAGAGACCAAAAGATAAGGCACTAAAAATCTCTACAGATATCAAGGTAACTTCTGCTACCTTTTATAGGCAAAAAGAGTATAGAATTAGAGAAAAAAAGAAATATGCAGCCAAAAGTCAAGACCAAGAAGAAGAAAAAGCCAATTGGAAAGAGTCCAGCCAACCAGGATCCAAGTGATGCCATGAATGGAGATGAGAGCGCAAAGGAAACGTTGCTGGAGGAAAATGGAGTGTCAGACCGTGAAGGAGGAAAAGAAGCTCAAGAGGCAGAGTTGCCTGATAAATTCTCCATGGCTGGTAATAATCAAATCACCTTAGATCAGTGGTTCCCAGACTGTTTAGCCCTCAGAACATCACCAAGCTTAGTATTTTCATGCAGATTTTCTCATAATATGGTTTTATTTAAATATCCCACTTGAAGGAAACACAGTTCTGGAATGCCTGTTATAATTTTCTAAAATCCTTTGGGACTAACTGTCTTTAAATAAGAAGATTTTGGCCTAACAAAGTTACTGTGTTTGACTTGAAACAATGTAATTTTTGATCAGTGTTGCCTTCTGGTGATAAATCTTCAAATACTGCTGTACCTTTGTTAGTGTCTGTTGACATCTTTCCTTTCCCTAAAAAGCTCTTAAGTTCTATGGCAAATGTATATTTCAAAATTAGTGAAATAGAATGTGAATTGATCAAATATTCTGCTTTGGACTTTGCTGTGTATTGTTTTTCCTCTTTTTTTTAATCACTTTTTTATTACTTAACTCCACAGCGTCCAAGGATACATCCTCATCTGCAAATGATTATTCCTCATTCAGCTTCCCAAAGCCTTTTGTGACCCAGAAAGCTGCTCCTGTGAAAAAGGATCTACCTAAAGAGAAACCAAGTTAGTATAATTCAGAGACTTTTAACAGTCCTGCATGAAGGCAGATTTCCTCATTCTAGGCTTCTGTTTAGCTGCAGCTTCCCTTCCTAATGTGACACCAAATAAGTGCCAGCAAAAGAGGATGCTTTTAAAATCTCTTAAGTGTTTCAAGTTGCTGTTTCTTTTATTTGGTCTGCTTGTCAGGTCAATTGAGTAATGTTTAATATGGGCTTAGATATTACCTTTTAGTAGCTGGTTTCATTCCAGGCAAGATGGGCAGAAAGATACATAAAGTGATCAGTATTCAAAAGTCAAGAATTGTTATAATAGAGATGCACATGGCACTTGAGCATCTGCTTTTTTTGTTTTTCTGTGTGAGGAAGAGGTGCTTTTGGAATACATTGGAGAATTCTGCTGTAGGAGGCTCTTGTAACTGCACAGCAGCGACTAAAATGTGTCTGATTTTTCAGCTTCTGATGCCTCTCTGAAGAAGAGGAAGCCTCGTTCTATTCTGCCCTTCAGCACATTCATGGATCACAGATCAAAAGATGAGTTGCATCAGGACTGCTTGAGGCTGGCTACGTGTCTGAAAACCAAAGGTATCAGTCTAAAACTAAGATACTTGGACAGTAGGTGCTCTAAAATATTCAGTAGCATGTGTCCAAGGACTTGACTTTGACCACTAGGATTATTTTTTTAAATACTTACCTTTATCACAATGTGTGACTAGTTGTGGTCTAACTTCTCTTGCAGCATTTCAGCACTCTGTAGCCACTCCAGACAGGTTTTGAGTAGGATCTTATGTTGTGGAGATAAGGAGGAATTGTCTGCATACGTGTAAAGTTTTTTTCACCTTCAGAAGTACAATATGAGCAGGAGAAAATAAGTCGTGAGAGAGATGTTTGTATTCTCACAGTATTGTTCTGTAGAGCATGCAGAGCAACATGCTGTATTTGATTTAGAATAAAAGTTCTGCACAAACATGGTCCTTCTAACCAAACTTAGGATGCAAGTTCTAAGCATTGATCTGAAAATTGTTACACCTGCTGTACGGGAAAGAAAGTAGAAGACAGATGTATCTGCCACCAGTTGAGTGTAAGGGAGCGGTTCAGTGACTTGGCAGGTCTCAGTTCCCAGTGTTTTACCAAATGTTAAATATTTGTTCTTTTTTATTTGGTTTAGGTAATAATGAAGATGTGTCCCCTGACCTCAAGGACTGCATCCACTTGGGGCTGTTCACAGACAGGACTTCTGTGCACAAGATGATTGATGTGGAAGGTAAGTGGAATAATGAATCCACTCTGACAATATGTCGGTTTTAACTGTGACATTTGAGGAGAGAACAAATTGGGAAAAATGCTTGCATTTTCTTTGCTGTGGGTTGAAGTGTAAGATTAAGAATGCAGGTCTCGGTGAAAAGAAGAAAAGGCGTATTTTTCCCAGATAGTTTTTACATCTTTCAAGTGCAAACCTGCCATACTTTAAGTTTGAATAATCTCACTTCTTCCAATTTACTTTACTTTGGCAAATAATGCCGTTGCACTCATGCTGATGTTTGCTTCCAACAGGAAAACATCACTTGGAGAATGGGCATCCAGAGCTCTTTCAGCAGCTCATGTTGTGGAAAGGAGATATGAAGGGGGTCCTCCAGGCAGCTGCTGAGAGGGGAGAGCTAACAGACCAGCTGGTGGCAATCTCACCCATGGGTATGTTTGTTCTTGTAACACATCAGCAGATGGAAGTAGCTGCCAAGGGTAGCCTTATTGGGATTGTTTTAAGTTGGAAACTCATGGTTGTTCCAGACAAGAAGGAGGTTGCTTCTTGCCTGATAACAAAAAACAAATGCAAAATATATACCCTATTTATGACAAAGAGCTGGGTGATTCCACAAGCACTCTTAGGTTGGGATAGTAGGAAACAGAGTGGTTTCCTTTGGGACTTCTTGAAGGAGTAGGCCCATCTGTCCAAGCACAAAGCTTCTTCACAATATGTAGCAGTCCTTCCAGCTTGCCATTGGCTTAAATATGCTTTGAGGTTATTTTACTGATAGGGAAGTCCTACAGTCACGTTCAAGCCTTAGCTTTGCCCTGTTTCATTACCTCATGGACTTGTATTAGGCTGGTTAAGAAACAAGACACTTAATCTGGGGCAGAGAAAAGGTACATGTTGAAGAAACTAGTGATGATGTCATCCTATAGGAATTCTTCTGATTTTTAAACTTTGTCTCTAATTGTATTTCCTTCTCTTTTGCAGTTGGATATCAGGCCTGGGTTTGGACAGTGGAAGCCTTTGTGAAGCAGCTGTGTTTTCAGGAGCAATATGTGAAGGCTGCCTCCCATCTCCTGTCCATCCACAAAGTGTATGAGGCTGTCGAGCTCCTGAAAGTGAACAATTTTTACAGGTTGCTGTACTTTTATTTTTCAGATTTTGTCTTGTTTTCTGGTGGGGTAGATTTGACATTTTGATTAACTTTTCTATCTGTTTTTTCTTTCTTGCATTAGAGAAGCAATTGTAATTGCAAAGGCCAGGTTGCGTCCAGAAGATCCAATTCTGAAGGATCTCTACACCACCTGGGCATCTTTGTTAGAGAAAGATGGTCATTATTCCATGGCTGCCAAATGGTGAGTGTTACTGGGAAGAAAACAGGATTAATTCCATGCCTGAAACAAATGTTCCTGGGTTTGTCGTAGCTGAAGTCTGGTAACTGACCTAGTCATTATTTGGCTAAGGTGCTTTCTGAGCTTGACCTCACTAGAGACTCTGTAGAAGCTCCAAAGGGCAGTTTAGAGCAGAATGTCCAAATGCCACTACTGCAGTAGAGCCATCTCTTTCCATAGGCATTACTGGAAGTCTTTGAAAACCTGCCTAGCAAGACTAAGATTAGGACAGTTAGATGTTTCCAACCTTTCCACTGGAAATCCTCATTGCTGGGTTGTCCTCCGTCTAAAGTGTTTTCAATTTTTGACTACCAGAATTCACTTAGTGACATGTTGTAATTGACAAGTAGGTGTAGGTGTAGGTGTTGGGTCATAGGTTGGACTCAGTGATCTCAAAGGTCTTTTCCAACCTTATGATACTGTGATACTGTGAATTCTAATAACGCTTGAAATATTTTGGCTGGAATAGTGTCCTTAGCTTGGTGCCGGTTTCAGTTCAGGCATTTTTGAGGGTGTTCACACTTGCGGAAGGATTCAGATGAAATCCAGAGAAATGCAGTAGGGATAAAATACTGCACATAACCTTTGTCTCTTGAATCTATTTATTTCTTGTCTAAGCTATGCATGGTATGCACACCATCAGAGGTTTCAGTTCAGCTTCTTATGCTGTGTGACTTTCCCTTTGTAGCTTTGCATCAGATCAGGGCCATATGCCTCTAGTAAACTTTAATAAGGCAAAGTGATGAGAGCTCAGAGAACCTGTGAAAAAGACAGGTTTATCTTCATTTCTGAGTTTGTGCTACTGTGTTGCAATACAACTTAAAACGGGTATTTTAGTACTGATCAAGTCAATTTGCTCTTATCTCTTTTCAGTTATTTGGGAGCTTCCTCACCCTATGATGCAGTTAAGGTGTTGGCAAAAAAGGGAGATGTGACATCCCTTAAAACTGCTGCTGAGCTGGCACTGATATCTGGAGAGGAGGAGTTGTCAGCAACTTTGTCTTTCAGATGTGCCCAAGACCTGCTGTTATCCAGGAACTGGGTGGGAGCTCAGGAAGTCCTTCAGCAACATAAGACTTTATTTGTGAGTCTGGTCATTTCCTTTCTGCTTTCTTCAGAGTCTCCCTCCAGATTAACTTGGCATCACTTCCTCTATGTTAATGTGTTAATGTCCACAAGCAGTCCTTTGAGCTGGTTTTGCCTCAGAATAGTTTATTGCAGTGAGCCTATATAAAAGCATGTGCGTGTGCAGAGGTGAAGGGCCTGTGGTGGACAGGGACGTCGGCTCTAAGCGTATTAGTTACAGGACAGGTACTTGAGAAAAGTGGAGGGGGTGTTTAACAAAATACTGATTCTTCTTTAGAGAGACAGGCATGAAGTATTTGTTGTTTACATTAAAGGAACAAGTAACCTAATTCCTAAGTCCATCTGCTGGAGGCTTAATCCAGGAATTCGTTTTTGTGCGGACTGAGCAGCAGAAGGTTGACTTTGCTGCTTGTGAGGTTTCTTTTTGACCTGAGAATCTTGAGTCCATTAGTATTGTTCTTTGGTAGCTAAAGTTGTGAAACAGTCTGCCAAGAAGCTGCTAGCCATGATGATCTTAAATTTGTCTGTCTGCTGTGGTCAGTAGGGGACTGTTTTTTCTTTTAGCAGCAGCTCAGTGCTCGTTATATTTTTTTCTTCCTTGCTAAAGGGACAAAGACTTGTTTTCTGCCTTAACGAACTGCTTTGCAAGTGCCTTAGTGAAAGAAATCCCCATGACCGAAAGAGCCCCGTGCCTCCCTGTTATCACAGCTGGGCACTGAACAGAGAGGCCTCATTTTTTGACATGGTGATAGAAGTGTGGCAGAGTGTAATGGGCATGGACACCACCGAACAAGCCACATGTGCACGGGAGCAGCTGTGCAGTATTGAGCATCCTCCTTCTACGAGCAACACACACCCAAAGCAGGTAAATGGATTTAGATCTGTAGACACACCAAGCACCACTATGGCATACGCAGTAGAATGCAGCCCCATTTGTTGTGCCAGCCATTCCCAGGGGCTTGATATCTGCACCTTCCAACAGGATGAGGTTATAGTCTGGCAGAAGCAGATGATAAGCAGCTGGAATAGCTTGTGTAGCCACCAGTTTGTCTCTACATTTGTTTTTGCTCATGGTAAGAACATAACATGGTCTTGGTGATGAACACTGAGATCACTAAGATCTGCTGTCTGGGTGGGAGCAATTGGCATAGCTGAGTAGTCTCATCAGTGATTTGTGCCAAACTGTTAAGAGGAGGGGCTGCTGGTTAAAACTTCCTGGAGTTCAGAGGGTCTGTTCATAGACCTGTGCTCCTGCAGCTTTCCTGTCTGCAGTCAGTCGCTGACCTCTGGTATGCTCCCACTTCTCATCTGTTTAGTATGACACATGCAAGCACAGCTGCTGATTTTAATTATGAATAATGGGAAAGTGCTCTGAATTCTTCTGCGTGAAGGTGGCTATGAAAACTGCATTGTCATTAAAATTGCCTTTGGTTAAGTCATGACCTTCTGGGCGCTCTCATAATGGTCATAAGCTATGAGAAATTCATACTTTACAGTAAAACTATTAATCATGCTCCATGGTGCTTCCTGTAGGTGCTTTTCCATATCTCCCATGACCTGACGCTTGCAGTCCTGAGCTATCAAACTGCTACCTGGCATGAGGTAGTGAAAAGTATTCTTGGAGCTGTGACCCGCAGTTACGATGCTGGCAATTTTACTCTGATGCAGGAGATTTGCAGCATCATCCTTCCTGAAGGTAAGTCTCTCCTTGTGTATCTCCTGGCACAGACAGGGGAATCTTCCTTTGTAAGTGTAACTGTGTGCCGGACATATCCACATACATGGAAACCTGTGGAATTTGGCTTGTGCAAGGTCTGCTGGGCAGTCAAAACTGCTTACTGTGAAAGGAAGCTCAGCAGTGTCTGCTGGTGTGGGTGTTGTAGGAAACTGAGCAAATTCTGTTTTGTAAGGGAGATTATAAAGCTGTGTTCAATTCGTAAGTACAAGTATCTCCAACCAGCCCTTCTCTTCATTCTCTGCAAAGTATGCAGTGCATTCATTTTGTGGCCCTTGAAAGCACGAGTATCTTGATGTGCAGCTTGGGAGCAAGGAAGTTTGCTGCAGATGATGGGAACATGCAGTCTCATGCTAGCTAGAACAGAACGTTGTGTTTAAACAGATGCCAAAGATGTCATCCTTTGCTTTTTTTGCTTCCTGCACCCCTCTGCCAGCATCTGAGTAGCAGACCTTGGGTTTGGGTCTTCAGGATAGCAGTTCATTTACCAGATCTGATCTTTTTCTCTGGAAATCTCTATAACCTACTTGTAATCCTTTTTTCATTATTAGGCTGTGATAAGCTGAGACACAAACTGGACAGCACAAATTCCCAGAGCATGGATGCTTGCAGAAGTTTAGAGGCCTTTGTGGCTTACGGACTGTTGTATGACCTGTGGTGGAACCCACTCAAAGACTCCCTCACCTTGCAGAAGGCTGGTTTGTATCCTGTGCTGTGTCCCAGTAAGCAGACAGCTCTTGAGAAGAGTGATGCTTCAGGTCAATCCTCTGAAGAAACTCCTGACCAAACTGTAGTTGAGATGGATGAGAACTTCTGCAGTACAACTGAAGATTGTAGATGTGAGACAGAAAGTGAATCAAAAACCAGCTCAGTTGATTTGGTAGACAGACAGTCAAAACTGAATGGCTGCAGAGTGCTTCTTTCTGAAGAGATTGCTGCATTACAAAACACTCAGAGAGACATAGCTGAGGTCCAGCAGATTTTAGCAGATATGATCCGCCAGCATCAGCAGCAGAGGAACAATCTCCAGGAAAACACAAATGGAAGCACCCAGGAAAGCAACCTGCAGCAGAGTTCAGAAACTGAATCAGACAAACCATGCTCTGACAGCACCCAGATAAATTGGTAAGCTTCAGAACGTGAACGAATGAATTGAAAAGCATTGCTTTTTTTGTGTTTGTGCAACAAATTACTTGGTTAGCTGAGATCTGAGTCTACTCTCAAACTTGTCACCGAGGGACACTTCAACATACAGCTTAGAAGTCTTGCATTTCCCTGAGGCTGAACTACTCTGTGCATGAACTTACTACAACTAAGTAACTTTCTGATACACAGGGTGTGTTGGTACAGGGAATAATAAACAAAAAAAATAAACAGGGAAGCTTGAAAAGGGGAGAATAATCAAAAGGACAGGGAAGATCTAAGAGGTCTGTCTTTGTTGAGCAATTATTTGGAACTTCGGCAAGCATGAGTTAGAGCTTATAACACTTGTCCAGCTCTCTCTTGTGCTCCCTGCATGGGGGGAGGCTATGGAGTAATTTAAACAAAACAGATACTCATAACACCTACTCTCTTCTTGACAGTAAAGATGAAATAAAGGAACCGATTACACTCCCTGAGCTAACAAAGCAGCTTCTAAAAGCAAAGCAGAAACTAGCAGAATTTCCAGACAATTTAAAGGTAAGTTTTCAGAAGGGGTACTGTAGTTTGAAAAGACGACACTCTTTTTGTAAAGGCAGTCTCATCATAGAGTCCTTTTCATACAGAAAGTAAGAGACAGTGACTTTCTTGGAGATCTTGTAGCAGTTTTGAGAGAACTGGCACATGGCATCAGGGTGATATTTTTGTTTCGAGCGTAACTTTGTCCATGCAGTGGGAAAGTGTAAGTAAAGCATGAGAGAACTCAGTGGGATATTCTGTATGAATCTATTGCTACTTACAGTCATATATGCAAGAACAGTTTTGATGAACAGTGAAATTTGGAATTTAAGGTATGAAATGTCCTTTATAGATTAGGAACTGTAGAAACTACAGGACGTGCTTGAAAACAATGTTTCCTAGCCTGTCACATCCCCTCTGTTCTCTAGTCTATAATACAACTAAAGGTAAAGCCAATGGGGATTGTGCAAGAGGCACCAAACGAGGTTAAACAGGAGCTAATGCACTGGAAGAAGATAAAAAAATGCATCTGACTCATGACTCTTCCAAAGATTGTAAAGCAGCATTTTTAGAGCTGGCTGCCTGAATACATTGTAATTGAACAATTATAACTCTTCTGAGACAACATCTCACCTCATGTTCCTTTTTTTTTTTTTTTTTGGCAGGTCTTCCCCTTCCCCAATGTGCTGGAGTGCTGCCTTGTACTCCTTCACGTTGGATCCCAGTGCCCTCCTGAACTACACGAACAGGCATTGGATGTCCTTAAGAAACATGGCAGTGCTAGTATTTATGAAAAGGCTGGTAAGAGATTCTTGACATGACATTTTGAGACCAGTCTCCCAGCTACTTAATACCAAGGCTGTTGAAGTGAAGGCTTGTTTTGATGGCTGTGGTTACTGAAGACTACTGTTCTGGATAAAACTACAAAAAAATCAGGTTTACATATGACTCACTGCTGCTGAAGGAGATTGTGTTAGAAGATTGAGAAGAAGGAAGGGTGTAGCCTTGAACTGTATACAATATAACTTGTATAGGGTTTTTTATTATTTGTTGAAAGTTATGCTGGTGAAAACTCTCCAGATTTTCATGTAAAGAACAGTTTCAAGAGGCTGTATCGGTTTATCAGCAGAGGAGGAATAGTAGCTGCCCTCAGGAAAAACAATGGTTTCTGTAAGCTTACTGATCCTTAAGTCACTATTGTTCTTGGAAGTTACACTGCTTTTATTTTCCCTCCTTTAAATAAAGTCTTCTACCACTAGGAACTGGCGTTGAATTTGATGGATAGAAATCAGTATCAATCAAGGGTAAAGGGACTAAAACTAAGCCTGTTTGTTTGTTTTTATTAAAGATGCTCCATCAGCTAAACTTAGTAGGTGAGACAAGCATGTGCTATGATTTAGCTTTGCATGGGGAAGCCACCTATACAGCATGAAAGGGAAGGCAAGATCTTTTATATTTCGTTCCAGCATGATTAGCAAGAGAGAAGCAATTTCTCCAGGTCAAGAAAAGTGACAGTCTCTGCTTTTGGCAAAATCCATGGCTGAGCAAACTGCTTTTTTTGCTAGTTACAGTGAATGTGAGGTACTATGAAGTTCTTTAGAAACTGTCCAAAACAACCCTACGTTAAATGTGAAACATTTTGGCCAGCTGTACAGCTTACCTAAAAGCTTCCCCTGTCTTGATAGAAAAACTTAAGAAAGGAACATGACTGCAAAAGTTTTAGTGAACATCTCAGCTATCCTAGTAATTTCTAGAAGCAAATCTTTAAATGCAGCAGCAAAGGTCATGGGGGGGGAGGAGGGAGAGCAATGATTTTAGAAAGCTGGAAAGTACATTAATGAATATTGTTTAAAAAATAAAAGGAGTGATTGTTTTGGGGGTTTTTTTTAGATCAAGAGCTGCTCCAAATTCTTCCAGCCAAAATGCAGACCTGATACTGACACATTTCCTGCTCTAAGCTGAGTAAAGCCTCAGCCAACTTGGAGAGCAGTAGGTGAAAGCCAGGGCTTTTACTGAACTGACAGTCATCCTTTAGATGTGTTAACCTGGTCAACTGTTGCCATGAACTTGAATGCGCTGAATTCTGTAGAGAACCTGAAAACCAGGAGGGGGAGCCAGTCCTCTACCAAACAGCCCTTCTACACTTAACCACTGCAGTTGGTATGAAGGAAAACTTAACACAGAGATGCATTCCTTTAACAATGCACTCCACTACTGCTAGGTGTGCTGAGACACGAGCAGAAAGAGAATACAAATCTTCCAAAGAGATCTTAAGCTGAACTTTCATCAACTGCTCTATACAATAAGCTCAAAAGCAAGATTTTACTAAGAACTGCCCCAGTAGCACACCATAAGCAGTAAAAGGAGGAAGAACCTTGAGCATATTCCCTTTAAGCACATATCACTCAAAGTCAGATTCCAAAGCCTGAAGTCTGGGGAATTTTAATGCTGGATGAAAAATCCAAAACAAGGGCTGGTTTCAAAAAATTTATTTTATAAAAATAAGAACCAAGTAGTATTTACAATCATTTTAAATACCAGCTCTAAACTTCAACTCCTAGTAATGGATTGTTTCAGCTTGTTTAAAATGCAAGACAAAGTCTTAAAATTTTACAGTTTGCCATGTCCAAAAGGGCTGATTTGGGGGTTTTTTTTGTTTGTTTTTGAAGAAATGTCATTACAGAGCTGATGAAAATACTATAGCATAGCTCATTTCTTAAAAAGTCAAAATCCCAAGTTCTTCTTCCACCCTCTAGCTACTTTTCAGATGTTTATAATGAAGAGAACTAGATCAGTTTTTTCTGTGAAGCATGAAATGTAAAATGAGGGGCTAGAGAAATGGGAGAGAAGAAGAACAAATACTTATCCATCTGCTGCACTACCTCTGTTGCAAGAGTAAAATTTGTAGATTAACCTGAAGATTGAAGTCAGAGTATTGGTCCAATCCCCTGTCAAAAGGTCCTTGAGCAAAGGTGAATTTTTAGGCTTTCTTAATCTACTTCCAGAACAGTTTATTAATAGCCATAAAAATAAAGCTTAGGCTCAGCAGGAGTCAAACCTGTACCACAGAGAATTAGAAACTATGGAGAGCTGATCAAATCAGCTCCAGTAATATCCATTCCCACTGTTAAAGAAACTCTCTAAATATTTTTAGCTGCAAGGATCATTTTTTTATGTCATCTGTTCCCAAACCTCTGCAGTGATCAAAGGGAGCAATTTCCACAGCCTACACAAAGATAAAATAAGCAAAACATGAGGTAAAGCAGTCACCCTCACAACATGCAGAAGTTTTAAAATAAGCACATTTGCAAATTTGTTTTGCATGTCTGTCTGTTTTCACTGGATTTCTGGATCCTTACCTCTACTGAATATTCTACCATAAAGTCTTCCTTGCAGTTTCTATACAGTACAAAGAGGAAAAAAACAGAGGTATACACAGTAGGTTCTGTCTCTTGCCCTGGGTATTAAAAAAATGACAAACCACAAATGCTGGCATTAGGAATTCAGTTATGTCTCTTCTAGGTTTCAAATGAAGATGCAGCTTTTCAGCAAAACTGCAGGCCTTCTTCAAGCTCTGTATTGTTGATGCCTTTTGTTTGAGACACTATTAGGGAAAATGGTTGAGGATAGCAGCTGCCAATATGGTAACCATGTTCTGCTGACAAGTACTGCTCATCACGGCTGCATGTTGTTGATAATAGCCAAAATGCTCATTTTTTCTTGTGCTGAGTCCACATCTTCATTTTGTTTCTGAGCCAGTCCTGTGCCAAGGCCATACAGCCGCCCACAATACTTTGCATCATCAATTGTATCCTCAAAGAACAACTGCAGATTAAAAAAAAAAGGAAAACAGGTATTGTTTAATTGTGCCTCTCAATCAGAAAGCACCTAACGTTAACTCATTGAATCACAGAATTGTTTGGGTTGGAAGGGAGCTTAAAGATAATCCAGTCTAGCCCCCCTTCAGTAAGCAGGGACACCTTCCACTGGATCACGTTGCTCAGCTCATTATTAAATTAAACAGCTTATTCAAAGTCAGCCACCTCTAAGATGTCGTGTGGGATTTAAAATAAGCACACAAAAGAAGAGTAAACAGAAGAAGTCTGTGCCAATATCAAAAATTCCTCTCGGTGACAGCTTGAAGTGTGATGGCCACAAGGCTCAAAAAAAACCCAACCCCAAAACAAAATAAAAACCACATTGTGTGACAGGAAGTGGGGAAAGAAGAACGATAAAGAATAGTGCACTACCTCTTTCATTCTGAAGAATGCCATGCCCGTGAGAAGAGAATCTGATCCTGCCTGGTGTTGTCGTCCAATTCGCTGCAAATCCAGCTGATCTGCCACTTCTTGAAGGCCACCCTGCAATGAGAACAGAACAGATTTTACTTTAGAAGATCCATCTCTCACCAAAATTGCCACGCTTCTCCAAAACATGAGGGTAAACACCGGCTACGATGAATCAATGTAAATTCCAGCAGTACACGCACACCAGCTGTCAATGAAACAATGGTAAATATTGTTCAGGAACGCATAAATACTATTCTCACGTTCAGGTACCTTGCTTTCCTGCTGCAGATACGTGAGATGTCTGTGGGTACATTCACAGGCTACAAATGCTGGACCTTCCCCTCCCTTTCCTCAAACAAGGCTGTGATTCAGTAGATAAATTACTTTCAACCCTCCGAGTGTCTACCAGTTAAGTCATGTAGTAGTTCACGTAAGAAGAAATACTCCTCCTTACCTAGGGAAGATAAGCATGCTGAATTATAATTAGCCTTTGAAATTACCAACATACAAACCGGAAGGCTATGGGAATGTCACCTATAATAGACATATTGATAAGTCTAAAGCCAGGGAGGCAAATTAGAATAGATACAACCTCAGTGATAGGTGTTTATGTGCACCTACTAGCTTTTATACACATTCTAGTTTTAAGACTTGATAGATGCAGCAGTTCTTTCACTTGGTTTACTGTACACTTAGTGTTGATGCCCATCCATCACTTGCTTGCTGGGGATACACATACCTTGAGGTTTTTGCAGCTCTTCATTAAGTACTTTACATCATAGATAGATGGGAAGAAAAGGTTCAAGATACGGAAAAATTCATGTTCCTCTTCTGGTAACCTGGAATCTGTCAAAAGCTTCACCATGTAGCCAAAGTCATAACCACTGAAAACAAAAACACACAGAAACCAGGTAAGTAGACATCATCTATACTCCATCAGTAC
The DNA here is from genome assembly GCA_033558235.1 of Neomorphus geoffroyi. Classification (NCBI taxonomy): domain Eukaryota; kingdom Metazoa; phylum Chordata; class Aves; order Cuculiformes; family Neomorphidae; genus Neomorphus; species Neomorphus geoffroyi. Next base: position 58,431,399 of record JAUMJM010000020.1, read on the forward strand.
AAACATCTCATATTTCACAGAGTTTTATATGGTGTAGTTTTCAAACCTTAACTTTTTCTGACATTTACAGAACTCCTCCGGACCAGAGACAGAATTTATTCTGACCATCTATGTCAATGTAGGACTTCTGAATGCTCCCTGGGTGCCTCCACAAATCTCTTGTGGAACGGCAAGAGCTGCTAATTCTTCTATTTAATATGTCAGTCTCCACGGACAAAAGCAGCAGTGTTTCAATAAAAAAAGAGGTTTCTCACTTGACAGCATCAGTGACCATCTTGGACCCACCTGTGGAAGGACAGCCATTTCACACTGTCACTAAGGACGACCCCAGATGTCATAAGCAACTCAGCAAAATGCAGGGCATCAATCCCTTCTTCTTCATGCTTCTGGAACTGCAGCCCAGAGTTGGCAAGGAGGTCTATGGAATCCTGAGAGTACATGTCCTCCCTGTAGGAGAAAAGCAGCTTTGCATTCAAGGTACTAATAAGTTGGGCTCATTTCAGAAAAATTCTCCCCACGTTGGATTTAAAACTTGGAGTGACCAGTAGGCTCTCTCTGGGTTCCACGTATGTCTCTCTAGAATATTCAAACTGAATGAGTCTTAATACCATTATTGCAGCCTCCTGCATCTGTAACAAATTCTTCTGCGATCCTAACTAGTTAATAATTCTGTTGCTAGTGCAAATTCCAAAGAACCCATTTCCATAGGACTGAATGACGTTTTGAAAAATGTCATGTCTCCAAAGCAAATGGAAGCATCACTCATGAGAGCACAGAGAAAAGGGAGTTCTCCCAGACTGGCAGATGTACAACTCCAAAGCACTGAGCATCATTCCTGTCTACATTTTTCACTTCACAGCACGTGCTACCGTATCATCTCCAGATCCATCTCTGGGAGTAAACAAAATTGCATAATACCTGACTAAGGAAGCAGGACAGGGATGAGTGATGATACACCTAGTAGAGAACTAAGCAGGAACCTGACTTCTGTACCAGTTTATTTCATTTGAGGAGAGAGGGACGCAAAGACATAATAACACACAGCAAAATTCATGTCAAATATAATAACTGAGTCAAATGATCACACTGAAAACCACTTCATTCTGATTTCAGTACTTTTAAGAGGCTCATGAAGTCACAAAAAGTAAACCGTAAGAACTATATGATCTGTACATACTAGCTATGAATTACTGTGCTGTTTTCAAATGACAGTTCCACAAAAATACTGATTGATTTCCTATAAATGTGTGGGTTTGCCAGATGAACCCTCTCTTTATTTCCAGGCAGCTCTAGCAGTAATTGTCATGGGTTTGTCCATTTTCCCTTACAGGGAAGGTATTTGTTTCAACTGCAACCCAGCACATTGCAGTATGGAGGAGACAAGAACAACTGCCACACTCCATTTAACGAGGTTCATTCTCCTGAACAGGTGACAATGACACGAATTTTTTTAGATCCTAGTTCATATTTTAGCATGAATCTGTAAAGAGTATTTTCCTTTTTGCTGAAAACAGCACATCCATTTACTTTTAGCAGAAAGATATAGGGTTTTTTATATATATAATCTATAAAGTTTAAGACTGTAAAAAAAACAGTTTCAGGCACATACAATTAGAGATAGGCTATTTATCACAGAAAGAGTACTAGGGATAGGATTTTAGTATGGGTTGACTGCCAGAAATATCGCAAACTCCTATCATGTCAAAATAGGTTCCCACATAATCTGTGTTAGAATCTGAATTTTATTGCTCAAAACCAGCCACCAATGATGGACACCTGCATTTTCCAAAGGACAGCACTTCAGCAGAAAAGAAGAGGTGATTATTCTCCTGTCAAGACTCACGTAAGGTTGAATTTGAAGTTAAACTGCCACGTGTTGATGCCAGAAGGATATTCTCCTTTCTCATTTGTGAAAGTCAGACCCAGCTGGATAATTTTCAGAAGGTCAACATTACACCGAAGGAGCTGATACTGATAGTCTATGGAACTGCGGAATTCACCAATTGGCCTTACAACAACTCCAGGGAACTCTGTGTCCTAGGACAGAATAGAAAATCATATTTCACCACTTACTCTACTAGGACTCATTAGTATTATGCTACTACGAGTCATCAGTATTACAGTAGTAGGAGTCATTAGTATTACGCTACTAGGAGTCACTAGTATTACTCTACTCTACTAGGAGGCATTAGTATTACGCTACTAGGAGTCTATTCAGTTCCAAACTTGCAGATCTCAGCACTGCATTCTGTGAATTCTTTTTAAATATCACTTATGTTTTCTCCTTTTACGTATTTACAAGCATTTTTAAACTGCCTTAAGTCAGCCACTAAAAAAGCCCTACGCAATTTAACTGTTGCATTGATTCATTTATTAGAGGCACTTATTCTTGCAGTTTTGTCTTACTCCAAAACAAAAATGTTACAAAGTCATCAAATATGTACTCTTGAATAACTCAAACACCTCTCATGTGAGGTACGCTCTCATTTTCCCTAAATCTATTGAAATAGACTTTTAAAAAATTTATTCAGTGTTCTCTTATGCTCTAAATACAGGTTACATTTAGGACTCTGACCACCTTCATTTGATAGTACAGACAGTGATAACCTTTGCTGTTTTTGAGAAAGAGCTAATGCCTACTTAAGGAAAACTGCGAATCAAAACAGACCTTAACAGCAGAGCAACCATCTATTATATGAAAAACAATTTACTTGAGCAGTGATTATGTGCTATATTTGCAGAACCCTAAACTTTTAGAGTATTTTTACTCTCAGATCAGGTTACACAACTTCTACTGACTGGAACGTATGAAAAAACTTTCAGGAAGAATCCAGTGCTTTGTATCTGACAAAATTTCTCCCTTGCCTGAGATTGTTTTGTGTTCACTCTCGCAGTCCAGCCACTAAAACAGCCAAAATATTTTTCTTCTATAAGAATCAACACCCAACTCCATTAAAAAAGACAGCCCAGCTGACCAGCTGTCACTTGCAGGTCTTTCTTTCTACACCACCACAGCATCTTCCAGAACCAAATAGAGAAATACATTCAAAGGACAAACACTAGTGAAAATCTAGATTTAAACCTAGTTGTACGTTTGACCTGTTTCATTTTCTGTTGCATAAACTAACACGTGCTGAATAGGTAAATATTAAATTAATTCAAGTTTTTAAAGTGGCCTCTCTCTTCCCCATTTTCATTCAATCCATACTTAACATTACTCGTATTAAATTCTGGAGACATTCTACCAAAAATCTTTCTAATTTTTACTATTCAACTTCTTGCTCAATTTGAATGGGGACAGGGGGAAATAACTTGTTGCTCAAGAATCAACTTATTTCCCTACCAAAAAAAAATCTCTTGACTAAGGCAAGTAAGTCAGGTATAAAATATTTACCATTGCAATGTAGCTGTAACTCAGAACAATCTCTCGAATTTTCCTCATCTCTTCTTCCAGGTTGTTTGCCCACACTTCGCAGATAACCTGGCTGTTCTCTGCAAGGGCTGCTGGCATCTTGCAGGGACCAGAGTAAACACAGCTGATACTTAATTCAGACGACAGTGTAGAATTGCAAGCCGTTCAATCTTATCAGTGCACTGCGTTAAACAAATAAATAAATAAATATGAAGAAAGACCTACATGAAAGAATGAATGCTCTGGCACAGCACTGCCAGCCACACTTCCATTTTCAACTTCAAATGGCCCATTTAATGTTTACACCAAACTTTTTATTGCTTTTATCACTTCCTGTAAACACACTAAATGAGAAGAAAATCTAGAGCATCTGTTCAGGTTACAAGAGTGGACACATATATTAACAGTACAGTTATTTATCAATAGTTAATCTCCCCATCTTTCTTTTTCTCTTGGCATAAGCTTTAAAATTTTGGACACAAGATGCACAAGCAGGGGATCTTCATATTCGTACTGTTCAGCTCCTGTGATAGCTGTCAGGAACAACAGCAGAAGGCTTTACGGACATGGGCTTCTCTGACATAATTAATTTATCATTTCCTGCAAAAACACAGGCAAAATGACCCCAGGTTTCTGCAAGCAGGGTTCAGGTGCTCCAGCCAAGAAAGGCCCTGTGCACCCATTACCGGGGCTGCCTGCGGTGGCCAGTGGGGTTCAATCTGATCCAGGACAGGGGCAGAACCCTTCTACTGCAGATTGTAAACAAATGCCTGCAGCTCAGCCCCGTGGGGAACTGGGAGGGCTCCCCTCTGCTCCTAAAACTGTCACCTCACAGCCTCTGGGCACCCCCCCGCCCCTCACCTCACAGCCCCCAGGGCCACCCTCGCTCCCCAGCTCACCTCAAGATCCCTTCCCTCACCTCCTGCACCTGACAGTCACTGGTGCCATACCCTCACCTCACGTTCCCTGCCCCATCCTCCCTCATGTCAGGGTCCCCAGGGCCATACACACACACACCCCTCACAGCCCCTGCCCTCTCCATCCCACGTCAAGGAGCTTGGGGTTGCCCCCCACCCCTCACCTCACAACTCCCAGGGCCCCACTCCTCCCCGCCTCAAAGCCTCTGGGGCCGTACCCCTTCTCATCTCACCTCACCTCACACTCCCTGATCCCCCCCACCTCACCTCAGGTTCCCTGATCCCTTCCATCACCTCACATTCCCCGACCACCACCCCGCACCTCACGTCCCTTGACCCTCCCCTCACGCTCCCCCGACTCCCGCCTCACGTTCCCTGATCCTCCTCCACCTCAGCTTCCCCTACATCTCACCTCTCCCCTTCGCCCCTCGTTCCCCCTCCCTCTCCTCTCGTCTCCTCTCCTCCCGGCGCCCGGTGCCGCCCCGCCAGCCGCTGCCCTCGCGCCCCAGGAGGTGGCCCTGGCCCTCGCCCTCACCCTCCCCCGCGACTCTGCCGCGCCGCCACTCCCCATCGCCTTCCCTTCCTTTCCCTTTCCCCCCCAACCCCGCTACCTGCCCGGAAGCCCCGGCCAGGCCGCTCGCCTCGGCACAGGCGCGATGCCACCCCCAGGAGGGGCGGAGCTTCCAGTTGGTCACTGTGACCTCTCGCGAGATTGACGTCAAGGCCCGGCTCGCGGCCGCGCGCGCAGCGGGGGGCAGGGCGGGAGAGGTCACAAGGGGCTGTGCCCGGACTGTGCCTTCGCAAAGCGTTGTGACGCGTCCTCTCTGCCTCCCCCCCATGCGGGCAATGGACTCACCCGCGCTCAACGCTCCGGGAGCGATGGGCGAGTCCAAAGCCCGCGGGCGGGGGGGGTGTGTGGTAGGGAGTTGGATGAACTCATCTCTCTGAGGGAACAGCGGGATGAGCGGGCACGAATTAATTCGCTGTTAGGGCATCAGGGCACGTTTTCCAAAGCTGTGAAGGCAAACTCTGCTGTCCTGGCACGTGTTGCTCGTGCCTGGTGGTGTGCAGTGAACTCATTGCTTGAGGAGGTTCTCCCTGCAGAAGCTTCTGAGTCGTTGTTGAAGCACCTACTGTGTGTGCAAACCTCTAGGCGGGCTTCTCCTGCTCTAGAAATGCTATTTAAATTACATTAGCAACAGAAGTTCGTATCCAGGAAAGCAGCGTGAGGTAACTTCTGTAACGCAGCTGCCAATGCTTGCTTTGCTGTCTGACGCAGACAGCAGATGAACGATTTATTTGGAGGCTTGTCTCCTAATAATTAAGCTTAGATAGTATTTCCTGTCTTTTACGCTGTCAGCCTTTCTACTAATAATTAAGGTAGTATTTCCTGTCTTTTACACTGCCAGTCTTCTGGACAGGTTTGCATCTGTTATAAAATAGTGCAGTTCGGGTACCACACAGAATTTATACTTGACCACCATTCAGAAGCCTTTTCTCTTATTGAATCTGCACTACTTGCCTATGATTTTGATACATGTATGTGGAAAACAAATCTTAGTGTCTTTTACACTTCAGCCATAGCTCAGTGTCTCAGGTTTAATGTCCATATCTCAACAGAAGTCTAACTTTTGGAAAAGAAGAGTTTTTTCAAAGTACTGCTCACTATCAAGTGACCTTGGTGCTGGCATTGTCTTATGATATCCCATTGTTGAACCTTATTTTGATTCAAAGTTTATTTTCATAGATGACAGAGTTACCATTTTGTCTTCTCAGCTCTGCAGTCTCTTGCGTTGCGTAATTTATATATTATGTGATATGCTAAATTGGCAGAAAGTAATCACCTTTCTTCCCATGGTCACTCGAGTTTGGGATTTTGTGCAAAAAAATCCCATAAATTGTTAGCAGTTAAGAACAGCAGGCTGGATTACAGCATTCTGTACATATAAAGTTAGAATATTTTTTTTTCCTGGAGGGTTCAGAGTAAAATATATATGTTGGGTTCTTTTGCTGATAAATCCCACACTTGAAGGTATATTAAATCCCAGGAGGAAAGGGAGGATGAATCTTCTCAGGACACCAAAAATATGTGTGCCTTGCTACTCTAATAAAAAATGTATTGCAAGAAATACCTCTACTCCGCTCTTGTGAGATCCCACTTGGAGTATTGTGTACAGTTCTGGAATCTCCAAAAGAAAAAGGGTATGGAACTGTTGGAATGGGTCCAGAGGAGGCCACCATGATCATCAGAGGGCTGGAGCACCTCTGCTATGAGGACAGACTGAGAGAGTTGGGTTTGTTCAGCCTGGAGAAGAAAAGGCTCCAGGGAGACCTCATAGTAGCCTTCCAGTAGCTGAAGGGGCTACAGGAAAGCTGGGGAGGAACTTATTTTGTCAGGCTAATTAAAAAGGATAGCTGGAAAAGGCGCTTTGCTCTTTAAAAACACATCCCACAGCTCTTGTAGTTGGAAGTTACCAAACTTGTTTCCAGGTCCAGCACACCCAAGCAGGTTCTTGAAGAGTCCTCACACCCTCTACATGGCTCTGTTAACAGTAACAGAACAGTTTGTGTGCAGATCTACTACATCATCAGGTGGAAGAAAGTGCTTTAGCTCAACATTTTCACACTAGTGAGCTTGAGCTGCGTGTCCTGGATCATGCTCTGTTGAAATGGTTATGAATAATTCACAGGTTTTTTTCCTTCTGATGTGTTTTGGTTTTGTTGTTTCCTTTAGAGCTTAGTAGCAGCACCACAAATGGTAGAAAACTTACTTATGGAAGCTTAAAATGGGAATCAAGAGTTAAGAGATGCAACTATTGCTTAACATGTTTGAACCGTAACAGCAATGCCACCATTTCCATTTTCCTAACTCTTTGGTTGTTCCACAGATGCTTCCAAAGTGCACTGCTTCATGACTAGGGGGTGGCACATGTGTGCCCTGGCAGATGGTTAGAATTGTAATTCAGAATGCAGGGAATTAATGATTAGGTGAGGTGCAATGAGTGCAGGTTCCTCTTTGATGTTAGAGGAGCTGTCAGTGTGGGTTTGTACAATCCTGGAAGATAATTCACAGGTTTTTTTCCTTCTGATGTGTTTTGGTTTTGTTGTTGTTTGGGGTTTTTTTCAAACAGCAAAACGAACAGTGGCTATTCCAAAAAGTATGGAGAGTCAACAAAGAGAAGTTGTTTTATGAAGTGTCTAATCAAAACATCTTTCTGCTGAGAAGAAATGCATGCCTCAGCAAAGATTGCAGTAACGTTGGAGGGCACAGGCTCGCCAACAGAGAAGCGGCTTTTAGATCAGTGCCAGCCTGTGCTAGACACAGACCTGCAGCAGAAGGTAAATTACATTGACATCCTTATGACTAATATGCTGAGCTGTCTGCTGCTGTTGGGTATAAATCTTTCAGAGATAACTCATGTCAGATCTGAACAGCAGTTAAAAAGAAACTCTGAGGTCTGTGAGATACACTGGCTTATCACCTGCTTTTCACTATTGGATAAGCAGTCTTCCCAGTGCAAGCTCAAGCCCAAATACAATTCAGCTCAGGACAGCATTCTCCTCTCTTGAAAAGCCAATTTCCACTTCCTCCTCTGCTTGTGTGTAAATAGTTTGAAGGAATCATGTTCACCCCTGCTGAATCTGCTGCCTATGATAAATAAAAATTAGCAGCAACAGCTAAGAATTGTGCACTCTTTCCCCACTAAGGAATAGTTAGGATTAGTCAAAAGTGTCCATGAAAACAATAACACAGTCTTAAATCTGAAGTGAAGCAACAGCGAATGTTTACCACAGTAAGAGGACAAACAGCATGAGGCTGGGAAGGGAGTTCTTGGAATACTCATTCCAGAAAAAAAGTTAATTGGTAAAAATACAGATATAGTGGTAGGTACAAGAAACCAGGCACAAACAATGATGCACCACCATTATTCATACTTGATGATCTCTCTGCAGCTCTGATTGCCGCTCGTTTGAGATGCTTACCAAACAAGAGCGTGTGTTGCTTCACCTGTTGCTAACTGTGAGGCAGATGTGATATTCCTTGGTTTTCCTGTGTAGAAAAATAAATCTGGAAAGCTATGGCAAATAACACCCTCAGTTCTCAGAACTTAATTCATACTAGGGCACTGGATATTAGGTGAGTAATATAAATTGGGGCCACATTTGCATAATAAAGAGCAATGCTACTGCAAATTATATCTTGGCCTCTGCAATACCATAATTACAGATTCTGTGGTCTGTAATCATCATCACTTTTAAAGACAACTGAGCCCAAGCACATGCTAATCTCTTTCCATCTTATCCTTTCATATGGAACCAATACCTGTAGCTGGTGGAGTACACTATGTAGCAACAGTGTTGGTGTAATGTACACATTTAGTGCAACACAATGAAACTCAACTGCAGGTGTTTTTGCCAAATTGCAAAGTAGCCCTTACTGCTTTTATCAAATATACCTTTGACCCAGCTGGTTGCACTGGCTGGTTTGTGCCTGAAACATGAGTGAGCACATTATTAAAAGTACGTATCGTTAAGGTATGTGTGGCTTTTTCATTCATAGGTACAGCCGTTAACTCTTGATGAAAAACCCTTACCTGCAGAGATGCATTCCAGATGCTTAACCGAGTGACAGCATGTTCATATGCCCAGGAAATACTGCCAGGACTAATAGTGACATGGCACTGGCTTCACATGACTTGTCTGGGAGGGGACAGTCAGCTCCTACTTGGAAACACACCCCCGTCACCTTTGGCTAAACCCTCATACGGTTTCCACGGCAGTAGCGAAAGGTGAGGAGCGGAACTCTGGGCTCTGAATAGGGACAAAGGACCTCTCATAGGTTGCCACCAGCAGGAGGTGAGCAGAGAGTGGGCAGCCAGAGTTCAGCAGCTTCCACAGAAATGAGGACAACTTGGTAAAAGGCAATGTCAGGTGTCTGTTTAAGGTACGATTGTAAGCGTTTTTAGGAACTGCCATCAGATCCGTGCAGTGCTTGGCACAGCAGGACATCCTCTGAACACTACATCTAGTCCTGTGCCTGCCCGCATAGCGGGGCTGATATGCAACTTTTCTGGTGACAGGTAAGTTGTCCTTACATTTTCCTTTCTATACATTCTGTACTTTAATGGATAGTCATCGCCTTTTTTCTCTCAGGCGGTTGTTTTCCACTGTCTGTGCGCTATAAAGGTTGATTCTGGTGAAGTGAGGTCTCCAACAGAAGTCTTAAGCAGGAGGGAAAAGGAATACCAAGCAGCTGTGGCAGGCAGCCAGTCCATCGCGGCAGCCGTACCCTGTGACGCAGCCGCACCTGCCCACAGCAGGACTGGTGTCGGAGGGAGGATATGATGCAATAAGCGCTGGGTACAGAACAGGGAGAAGCGGGACCTCGCATGGCCTCAGCGTGGGACAGCAGAGATTAGATGTAAATAATAATGTAAATGTTAAAGAAATACAGCAGTTCTTTCTGTTTCAGATTGCATTGAGCATTTTAAAACCTGAAACAGACAAACTAGCTTTTTCTGATCCCTGAAGTGGAAAATTCAGTGCAAATAGATCTTTGGCTGAATGAACACTTGTTGGACAAATGATGACATAAATTAAAATAGTAATAAAAGGGTATTACAGTTCTTTATTGACTAGTGTGTGTTTCCTCATTAACATCAAGTGACTATTGGAAAAACACTTTTACTTTAGGGTTGAGAATTTAATTTGGATCAAATTTTGTGTAAAGTAATTTGAAATAACCAAAAAGGAACTTCTTTTTTTTTTTTTTTTCAAAACAGCACCAGCTCTAGCTAATATTTGGAAATAGCTACAGGCAGCTGAGAGCTTCACTGGTTGATTTGGGGCTGTATAACATGCCAACATGAGATCAGTGCCAAGCAGTTGAATGGCTTTTTTGTTTGCCAAAATAGCCGTGGTTACATGAACACTTTTTTAATGTATTTGGTGTAATCTGAATCAGAAGAGACGTTAGCCAACAAAAAACAGTAGGTAATGAGATGTTGGGGAAAACCTAAGCCATCAGAATTTATCTTGTTTTAATGTAAAATTTTATCCTGTAAATGTGACTTAATAAGGGTAGCGTACTGAGATTTTGGGGAGAGGAAGGGGAAGCAGACATGGTAGTACTGTTTCAAGCTGAAAGTCTTTGTCCATGCAAGACTTTTATTGTAGTTCAATTATTTTAAAAGGAGTACTTCTAGAAATGTGATTATGATTTTAACTGTTTCCCAAATTCATAGAATATGAGACTCCACCAAGCAGTGGCTCTTTCTCCTCCTAAAAACTGAAAGCAGAGTCACAGTTTCTTCTGTGCTGTGCTCGCTGGCTCTTCACACGCAAAGATTCAGCAGGATTTGACTCAGCAGTGCTCTATGGAGGAACCATGGTGGAGCATCAGCCTTCCAGCAGGCAGCAAACAGTAACTGAGATGCCCCTTTTGGGCCTCCCTCTCTAAGATCCAATGTTGTCTGCTACAAGGACATCACAGTAGAATGATTTCTTTACCCACAGAAAAATACATAGCCAACCCTGTTTACTGTGCCGTCCCAACAGAATAATTTTATATTGGTTTTTTTCAGTTCCCTGCTGGGTGGTTGTAAAGAAGTCAGGAAGGTGCACACCAAAATGGCAAGGAATACAAGAGCAAGAGAAATTCTAATTAGATAATGGTGGGTTCATGGGAATTTACAGTGAAGGCAGTGAAATGCAGGAACACATTTCCCAGAGATGCTGTAGAATCTCCCCCTATGTACTCAAAACTCAACTGTTCAAAGCTCTGAACAACCTGCTAAGAAAGCTGGAATGGAGAAGAGCCTCAAAAAGCAATGGATTATTCAAGCTTGGCATATTTCAAGCATTAGTAGTGTTTTCTTGGAGAGAGTGGGCACACCTGTACTGGCAGGACCTGTATGTGGCAAGACGGGCATATAGTGCGTGCTACCTAACTGCCTCATTGTGATCAGAAGGTCTTTTGCAAATGAAGATAAGATTAGTTTGTCGTGTGGCAAGTTATTTCTGCTGTTCTATTCAAGCGAGCAGGTTATTTGTGACTGCTCTTACAGATGTTCTTCATCAGATGTTAGAATCCAACTATATTTTTTTTAATAAGGTTATGGTTGGCAAATTTGATAGGTCAGAGAAAAAAAAAACATACGGAAAATCTCACAGACTGGCCCTAGTATCTCACAGAGTCTAATAATGAGGAGCTCTAGATGAGAAGAAGGACAAAGAGTCCTAGAAAACTGTGACTTCATTAGCATTTTTGTCTTTTAAGCAACAGCACCTTAGGGCATCCCTCAGACCACTTTTCTGGCCAAGGTAAAAGTTAAGTTATTTGGAATGTTAAAGCTATTACCAAAAGTTAGCATTTCTCGTAGGAGTATGTACATACAACGCTATGTCAAAATAGGGATTTGGGAGTTTGGACTCGTGGTTTCAAGTTTCAAATAACTTTTTGCCTCTTTTTTTTTTTTCTTCTCTGAACTGTTTAACATCAGTTTCTTCCACTAAAGTGTGTGGTTTGGTGGACTGGTCTTGTCCTTTTCATGACTAAGCAGAAACCCAAGCTGGAAGGTGATGTCCAGTTTTTGTGTCTCGTGCCCCTTGGCCTGCGTACTAACATATAATGTGGGGAAACAGAGCTGTAAACAGCTGTAAATAAACAGAGTTGTGTTTGTAAGAATGTACCCAGAAAGCTGTCTTTTCAAAGCTCAAGTATAACCTCCTGGCTAATCTGGGGACTTGTTTTTGGCAGTGTATTTCTTGTTTCTGAAACACTGCAAGAGGAGTACTCCCGAGAGGCTTGCTACCGTCATAAAGGTAATAGAATATCATCTTTCTAATGAATAGTTTTCCAGCTGTTTTTCTTTGTACCTTAGACAGGTGCCTTTCTACCTTCTTTGTGCTTTGCTTTGTTACCTTAGGTAACATAGTTTGCCTGTGCTTGAATGTTCTTCTGAGTATGAAAAGCAAAATAGATTAAATTCTGCAATCCTCAGTAATCTGGTATTCATATTATAAGAATTTATGTGTTTGTTCTTAAAGACTGGGTGAAACCAAGAAAGCCTTAAGGAATGTTTTGTTAGCTTTTGCTAATTATAATCCAGGGTAAAAGTGCAGCAACATAAAACCAGCTACGCAATAATCCTTAGGACAGCCACAGTGCATCCTGAAATAAGAGAATATTTTCCATGGCCATGGACAGCACTGAAGTCCCAGCAGCTTCTTAAGGCTTGGGTTTGATTTTGGGGGGTTTTTTTTACCATAACTGTCAACAAACAGTCAAGCCAGAGACAGATGCAGGGAAATTTATTACAGGATGGGCACCACCTAGGACTTTAAACCTTCAAATTGACTTTAGCAGGACTTGGAGCAGAGACGATTTTCTCACTTACCATGTTCTTAAGCCGGGACTTACAGTTCCTCTGCCACATGAATGAAGGCTGTGTGGGGCACTACTGTGTTAGTTCTTTGTGGCACAAACTCACAATGTTATAGTCAGATTTTTGTTTTCATTCTTCTTAGTTTGACAGCGTGCCATTGTTATGGGTGAGCGCATGCCCCCTATCATCATTTGCTTGCACTCTGAGAAAGGCCAGGATTCCTGCTGAGTGCAATGTGTTCCTGGGCCAGATCAAGGGAGGCAGCCGTGCCACAACACACCAGTGCCACGAAAAAAAGCTTTGGTTTTGGCTGTTCTTCCATTTTTCTTTGTTAGCCTCCCATCCCTGTTAGTGTTCTGGGACAATACTAACGCTTCAGGAAATAAAGGGATCTTTCTTCTCAAGAACTCAACTTTGCTCCATGGCCAACATGAAAGCGGCAGCAGGACAGGACAGAGCACAGAGAGTAAATATTTTACAGTTTTGCAACTGAGATCGAAGTTGAGGGGATTTGCTCTTTTCAGCAGTCAATAGACTTCCACTCTCCAGCTGTACAAGGTTCACTTATTTAGATCACTTTTTATTTCAGATGAAAAGAGACTCTGGATATTCCACCATGGCTGAGCAGCAGAAGCAGGTAAAAACTCAAGGGCTCAAGGTCATCTTTTAAAGAAAGCGTTATGCAGGTGCTCTGAAAGGCTGGATGTGTTGAATCATCTTCCAAGAGAAGTGACAGACACATCCAGGCTCTGATTACTTAAGCACAACCAGGAGCTCAGCTCTTAACACTACAGCAACATTTTCCCTTCCAGTGGACTGCAGCTACAGCACCAGCGAGTGAAGGGCTGGTTACCTTTGCTTGCATGGCAAGAGACCACAACACTCGACTGTAGCCATAAGCTGTGCCACCTAACTCGACCCAGTTATCAAAGAGGTCCTGCTAAACAATATCATTCTCAACTGATGTACCCCAGTCTCTTTACCTTGCAGGCAGCAACCCTGTTCTGCACTTAAGGAATTTGCCAACTTGTAGAAGCCCTTTAAGGGCAAGTTCTCAAGCAATCCATGGATTAGAGTTTGGAAATTACTGTGTTGGAGTTGTTGGCATGAAGAGAAACAGGGTCTTAGCACTTGGACTTGATGAACAAGATTTTTTATACCATGTGGGATTCATTCTCATAATCCCTTCATCACGTGCAATAAAAATACAGCCTCAAAACAACACAGTTTATAGCCAAAGGGCTTTTAAAGTAGCTTAAGTGCTGAGCTTTAGCTACTCTCTGTCCTGTCTCAAAGCAGGACGTGCATGGTATCTGATGTGTATTGGGAGCTATTAGCTTTTCAAACTCTTGAGTTCTTCAACTGAAAGATGCTAATGAAACTAAACCACAATTTAGTGTAACTAAAAGTTCTGACCCTTGTAAGGCATCACAGTTTTTCTTTGGTATGTTCACTCTTCATTCCAGGAGAAACAAGGTTTGGTAGGATACAATACTGTTAGAAAGCTCTAAGCTTTTCATAGCTTTTGTAACCTTTTTTTCTGAAGAATATGTGGATGGTATTCCAGAGTCTAAAGATTAAGAAAGTCTTATCTCATGCCAGCATACGTGAGGCATAGCATGAATGCAATTGGAAGTATGAAACTGCTAAGAGAGCAGATTTCCAGAATCCAGCATGCACTATCTGAAGCTGGAATAGATGGCTTTTGCCAGCCTTGCATTTGTAGTTCAGCACACCCAGTGATAATGCTGGCAACGGATTGCGTTGCTTCTGGTATAAACCTATCAGGTTCACAAACATGAAGCTGTAGGGTGAGAGTCCTCCCCAGTTGCTATCTCAATCAAAAAAAAGAGATTATAGAAGCATATGTTTGTTTGTTTTAACAAGGAAAGTTTCAGTGCTAATGAGCAAAGTTCTGTCCTGGAACAGATAAATATTGCTGACAAGTCCTGGGTGATGTTTAATGTTCTGTGGTTGTTATGGAATCTTAAAGAAGCTCTTAGTTCTGAAAGCCATGCAGAGAGGGTTCCTCCACATTGCATTACCCTAAACACTCCTGCATTCAACATTTATTAGCGCGCTGTCTCTCGTTTGTCCTCTCTGACAGGAGACAAACAGGACAGCGGCAAGAATCACGCTATTTTTAATCCAGGCTGTTTGTGCAGCACACAACCACAGTTAAAAACCAGGAAGAACAAAGGAATGAACAAGACACGAGCAAGTTATCACACTATATTATTTTAGAATTGCATTGATTTGGGGTTTTTATCATTTATCCTGCAGATAAATATAACACATATTCACCCAAGAAAACCCAAACTAGAATTGCTGAACTCCAGAACCAGTTCCAACTTGGGCTACTCTAAAAGGCAGAGAGTTAATTATACATTTGTCATGTATTTGTTAAACAACTTTGGTTTTGAATATTGAAATGCTCAAATATATTGAATATTGCTTTTTGAATATATTCATTCCTGGAATACAAAGGTCTCACTGGTGATTTTCTGACTCTCTGGCAGTTGGTTTACGTAGTTAAAATCCTTACTGTGATAAGAGAATCATGCTAACATCACAGCTGCCCTTATGCTGGACACAGGAATGTTTCTTCAGTAGATAACATTTCTGTGACTGAGAGCAGGGATTTAGAGAACATTGTACTTTTGAGAAATTGAATATTTTAGCTCCTTGTCAACGTGCAGTTGTTCTATACCAACGGCACGTGGTATCTACTAGACAAGTTGTGCTCTCTCTAGAGCTCAGTTGTACCTGTGATGGCCTAAGGGCACAGCAAAGTGCATTATTCAAGGAAAGGTAATATCCTGTGAGCCTGACTTCAGAATCGGTCTTCAAAGCAAAGAGAAAGTTGAGAGGAGCGGGTTAACTGGAGCTGTTAATCAGGGCACAAAGGTTCTTGACTTCTGCAGGGGGGAGAACCTACTGCTTACTGGGAGGGAGAAAATACTGAGGGATGGGGATGTTCCTTGGCCGCAAGTCTTCCTTTTTTACTGCTCCGAGTTATCCAGAAGCCCTTTGTATTATAGTCCTGCGGGTACCAAGTAGCACGCCAAATAAAAACAAAGTCGGAAAAAATCAGCAGTCTGTTCTCTTCCTTTTGTTACTCCAGAAAAATTCCGTGTCAGTGACACTTCAGGTCTCTGAGTGCAGCAGAGGGATGTGTGCGTACTCCTCCCCTCAATTGCACACGATATCCCATAACAGCTTTGTTAGTATGTTCCTTATAGAGTTTGTGGAACAAAACGAGCCATCATAGGACACAGAACCACATGCTTACTCTTGTTGCTTGCTCGCAGGAGGAGAAGCTCTGGGATGCCATGAAGATCACTGCTTGTGTCCTTGGCACAGGCCTGCTCGTATTCACTGCCTTAGTGAACTCTGTTTCTTGGTAAGATTGTTTGAACAAAGGGGCTTGAGGGGACAAAGTAGATGATGGAAAGATGAGCAACTAAGAACATTTGCTTCCACAGGTACGTTCTGAATATCTGGGACACTTCAGGCCATTTCTGGCAAACCAAATGGCTGAAGTTCTACTACCTGTATGAGGGAGATGAGTGGGTGATCTTCCTCTTCGGTGAGTTATCCAGGTTACCAGCCCTCTGCTGTAGGAGGAATTATCCATGTATTAATTACACCTAAAAGGGAGACATGGACATGCCTTCCCAAACTGATTAATCCTCCCACTGATAAAGCACCTGTGGGCTTCAAAGCCAGCCAGAGCTGATGTAGTGCAGTTGAGCTGCCTTTGGACTGGCTCATCATTAGACACACTGTACAGACTGAAAATTTCATCTTTTCGCTGCTGCTGGAATGGCAGTTGAATTTAGTGACTTTTACTCTTGCCGTAGCACCTACAAAACTCTTCTCTGCCTGTGATTAACAGCTGGTGAACGGGGCTGGTAGGGACCTCCAAAGGTCTCAGGGATCGACTTGAGCTTATCCAACTTGTATTTAAAACCCACCCGTGACTGAGGACTCCCCCAATCTCCCAGAAAAGCCCGTTCTTAGCCTCTGTTGTGCCATGTTTCAACCTATGTGACACTTGTCTACTCTAACCTCCTCCTCATTCCCTAAGTCTTACCTGGGTGCCAGAACCTGCTCATATTCCATTTTAAAGCCTCCCAGGGCAGGGGATATGCACCTGGCACATCTGGGTCCCAGCAAAGTCCTCTGGATACTAAGCCACTGTATTGTGTTTCTGATTTAGCCATAGCTCTCGGTTTATTCACACATCTCTGCCCTTTCCTCCTGCCACAGGAGCTGCATTGGTTCCTGCTCTTGCTTTCTGGTGCTTCAATGGAATCCTTTTGGTGGCTGATGTAACAGGAAAGCCAACTTTCATTACTCGCTACCGCATTCAGCTGGGCAAGAACGATCCTGTAAGTATTTCTCATTCTGTCTGCTCTGCTGGCTAAACACTTCCTTCGGTCTCTTAGGCTGTGAGTGTAGAGAAGAACCTGTTATGCTTTCCTCTTGTAACCAGATAGGACTCAAGGAGAATCAAGCCGAGTCTTGTGTATCCACTGTGTGGAGGAAGGCAGTTCTTGTACTTGGGCTGCTGATCAGATCGGGATTGACGGCTTGTTAAAAATTTGATTTAAAAACTAACACAGAAACAGCCTACAAATCTTAAAGCTCTTTATCTTTCCAGCTTAAAGCCACATTGCTTCTGATTCAGCCTCAGGTCCTGACTTCTCTTTTGCAGGTGGACACGAAGAAATTGCGCCAAGCTATTTACACAGCACTGTTTAATCAGTTCTTTATTTCCCTGCCCATGCTTGTGCCCATGTTCTACATAATGAAATGGGGGGGCAACACCTTCAGCAAGGAATTACCCACCTTCCAGTGGTTTCTTGTGGAGCTAAGCATCTTCACCTTAATAGAAGAAATTCTCTTTTATTATACACACAGGTGAGACGAGCACAGGAACAGGATTCCGTGGGTTTCCCCCATGCTTTTAAGCTTATCTCCTGCAAGAGCAATGGTCCTAGTCCCCCTCTCTCCCCTCAATCTTATATTTACATGGGAAGACTTACAGGTCCTGGAATCCACCCTTACAACTTGAGGCTTGGGTGCTACAGTGCTGCTAGTAACTCTGGTAGGCAAAAATGGGTAAAATTACAAAGGTGGAGCAGCTTAGAGGCTAAGAAAAAGACAAACCAGCTGGCTTCACAGAAAAGCTGTAACCCAGCGTTCTTCAGAAAGACGAGAGCACGACTGACTATCCTGAAAGGAAGGAGTTCAAGAGGTCAATGACTGATCTCCCGTTCACTTGTACAACACCTAAGAAACAGGGCCTGGTTCCAGACACTGCAGGCTTCCTAAGCACTGACACCAACATTAAAAGGAAAACCTAAAGCAAAGAAACTAAAAAAAGTGTGCAAGGCTGTGCAGAAGCAAGCACAGCATTCTCAGAACTGTGTAGGTTTCCCTTTCGGACAAATGCACACAAAAACCACCTATAAAATCCAATTTCTTAAGGGCCCACAGAAACTAAAATTCTTTCTGTAATAGTTGCCAGTAGGTAAAGTGAAAACATAAAGTCAGTCTTCCCCTCAGAAGTACTCCCAGGTTTGAGCACATCAGTCATTCAGGGACTTCTATTATGGGATTTGTCTGGACTGAAGCTCAACATCAACCAGTGGACACAGTCATTAAGTGAGGACTCAATGCTAAAGAAAAAGAGATAGAAGGAAACCAGGAGTCCTGCACCTTTATTCCCAGCTGCTCTAGAATCTTTATTTTAAAGAAGAGGCATGAGCAAGCCCCCAGTAGAAATTCTGTGCTAGATTACTCTACATTCCCTTCTTGTGGAACTCAAAACCTGTATTTCTTTGTTTTCTCTCCTCAGGCTTGTTCACCTCCCACTGCTGTATAAGCACATTCACAAGAAGCACCATGAATGGACAGCCCCCATTGGCGTGGTCTCCATTTATGCTCACCCAGTAGAACACATAGTAAGTGGATTCCCCCATGGTCACCCTCCAGATCCTGCGTGGGATGAGGTGGAGTGGTAAGAGAAGACCTTAGACTCTTCTTTCTCAGGAAGAGGAAGTTCAGCTGGAAAGGGCTGCAGTATCTCTTCATACTGAACTCTGCTAGCTTTGAGAGCACAGATCCAAGGGCCTCCATCAGATAAAGAATTGACTGGATGGTGCATCCTTGAGCACTGAGAAGACCAGGAGCACAAAGGAGGCTTTCAGTGTGAGGTGTGACACTTAGGCAGTCTGGGTTACTGTGTGGAGTCAGAATTCTGTCAGGGTTTGCATGGTGGTGGCTGGGATCGGGGTGTGAGGAGTGTCTCCCAGCGCTGCTTCAGCAGAGACTTCTCATGCAAACACACCACAGCTTCAGAGGATTCCCCTTCTCACCATCTCCTGTTAACAATAGTCCTGGGCTGCAGCACCAGCTCTGTGAGTCTGACTGCCCTCAGCCAGCAGGATGACTTGGTGTTTGAGAGTCCAGCCCTGGTGCAGGAAGCTTGGTCTGGGCAGTGACAGCCATTTGTGCCACTGGTAGGACACAACAAAGTGATGCAGCCAGGATCATCACATCACTGCCATTGACTGCACGTGTGCCCAGGCCAGTGCCCTTTGACACTCAGGTTTCCCACGAGCAGCTTCAGCCTTATTCCAAGGTGAAGCTGAAATTCAGACCCCTGACCCCAGGTGATTTACTGGAATCACACTGTCCTCATGCTCCTGGTTTGATCCTGTGCCTAACTTATTCTACAAGCTTAGGGACCTTGGGCTGTGACTGTTTCGCAGTTTTAGATTTAGCTAAATTATTTCTTTTATGATTATGTAAGGTGTTTGCAGAGAGATTTTCCCTTTATGCTGGTTGCACAAAACTAATGTGATCTATCACCCAGGTGAAACAATTCAGCTCCTAGAAGAGAGTCTGCTTGTTGTGGACCCATTAATGAGGTAGAGTTTGCTTCTCATTTCTAGTTCTCCAACACGCTGCCTGTCATGACTGGCCCGATGATCATGGGGTCTCATATTGTTTCAATCGCAGTGTGGTTCTCCCTTGCTCTCATAACAACAAGCATTTCGCACTGTGGATACCACCTGCCCTTCCTGCCATCACCGGAGTTCCACGACTTCCACCACCTCAAGTACGTTGGGGCATTGCTCAGCTTCCCCTTCCCCTCCCACCTGCACCCCGGCACTGCCGACAGGCAAAGCTCCTTTCAGGGGCTCAAGGGGGTTTGCATAACTCGGGTACAAGCACAGAAGCCCATGCAGTTCACACCACAGCAGGCTGAATGCTGGCAGTTCTCAACGCAGTTAAACAGGGGTCGGGATGTTGGAGGAGTACAGCCCCCTCACTGACATCTGCCCTCTCCATCAGCTGATGAGAACTTTCTTCAAAGCACAGGCATTGCAGCTGAGGTTGGTTGTTTTGAGTGTCCTCAGATAACACAGGAGGAAGGCACGTAGTGTCCGAAACGGCAGGCATCACCTGGACCAGCCCCAGCACAGGGACAGGGACAGCTTTCTGCAAGGCTTCTCCTACAAGTTCAGAAGATGCTGCATGGGAGCTGGAATGAAGACAGGGCAAGGCCAAAGCACACAGCTGAAATAAATGTGCAGGGAGCCTCTCTCTGTCCCTCTCCCATACACTGGGATTAGTAACACTGACCAGGCAACACCTTGCCCAGGCAATCATGGTTAATGCTTCCTGGCAGAGATTCCCAGCCTCCTCTGACACAGCCGAGAGCAGAGTTTCAGCAGGTTGCTCAAGGATACTCGCCAGAGTAGGAGAACTCTTCCCATCTCCCAGATGTGCACTAAATTCACACACACTCCCACCAAGTTTGCCCCTCCTGCAGAACAGAACTAACGTGGTCATTCCATCACCACCCAAACGCTGGCCAACACCCAGACCAACGGGCCAGTTCTCATCATCATCATCAATGGTTGATCATTTCCATCATTTCCGAGACACTCTCTGGGTTCAAGAGCTGCGCTGGCATCCCAGCGCTGGAAGCACAACAGCTCCATGTCCCACTGGCACGGCAAGGTGGTTGTCTGGCTGCTCCCACCACTCTGAGCTGTCCAGGAGAGACGACTGTTGTCCAGTGCCGCGATTTCTGAGTAATAATGGCACCAGAGAGTAAAGCCTGGAAGTTTCCCCCAGGCTTTGTCAGGGCCGTGAGGGAGACTGGTACAGGGCCAAAAATTGCATGGACAGCTTATCAAGGTTCTGAAAGGAGATGGAAAGAGGAAAGGTGAGGTAACCTCAGCAACTTCCAGTGATATTTACTCTCTGCTTGGTTTCCAGGTTCAACCAGTGCTATGGAGTCCTGGGAGTGCTGGATTACCTGCATGGAACAGATACAGTGTTCAGACAAACCAAAGCCTATGAGAGACACAGGGTCCTCCTCAGCCTCACACCACTCTCGGAAAGCATCCCCGAGGAACCCAAGAGGGCACAGTGAACCCAGCAGCCCGCAGTTCTCAGAGCCCAGTGATGAGCAGAGTGAGAGACAATGATATGCCAAATAGTATTTTAATTGGGAAGCAAGTTATTATTCACATGTAATGAAACCCGAAGCTGAACGTGCTACCTGAAATGACTGCACTGCTGCTGCCTGTGATTTTCTACCTAAGGCATAAAAAACCCCCACCTGCTCTAGAAAGCTGTTTTTAAACAAGTTTAGAGGGGGTTTTTTTTATCCTTAATGCCTTACTTACTTGCCCTGTTCCTTGGCTCGAGCTGCCTGCGCCTAAGCCAGATGTGTTCCAGCCCACACAGCTTTGGGGAGTTCCCGGGAGTTCTCATAATTAAGGTTTTAACACTTCAGCTGTCAGAGGCCGTGCTCTAGCCTCTTCCTGCAGCATCCCCAGACACCTCAACCAGACAACTGTACCTACATACGATAGCATTAAACCTGCTATTTTTCTGAGCTTCAGGAACAGCTCGGATTCGTGATGTAACCCCATGGAAAGCAGGGCCACAGCTTTAGAAACACTCTCCCTTGTAAGTGAAAGAGGCCTGACCACCCCCCAGCAGTCCTTCCTCAAGTGAGAGGTCAGTACAGGTTTGAACTGTGGGTTATCCCACCCTCATCCCCACTCCACAAACCAACAAAGCGAGTTTCCACCATCAGGAATAGGGAAGGAGAGCTGGGAGCTGACGGCTGCAACCCTGGTACATCACCTCCTCCTGCTGAGCTCTCCATGTACCAAAACAAGGCACAAACCGTAACAAGCAGCTCTGTACAATAATAAACGACAGAGACTTTCAAAGGAGAGTCCCTGCTGCCCCTGAGCTGCGAGATCAGCAAAACCCTGTAAGAAAGGGACCAACAAAAGCTCCCACATCTTTATGCACATCCATAAGTACCCCCACAACCCACCTAGAGACACACTGCAAACTCTCTCCAGGATATCTTTAAGTCTTAGTCTTGCCTGGGGAGCTGGGACAACAAAGCCATCTCCTTTCCAAGGCGAGGGCAGCAGGGCTCACCTGCTCTGCACTCACCTGCTGTCAGCCCAGCTCCAGCCACAGAAGCCGAGTCACTTCCCCCACCTACAATCACATGGGGCTGAACCCAGTCCATTCATCCACCCAGGCCCCTGGGGAGGGGGGGGGCACCAGAACAGAACACCCAGGCTGCGCTGCCTTTTGAAGTTTTTATTTTTATACATTTTTTTTTGTATTAAAAAGGAAAAAGCATAATTACCACAAATTACAAAGGACTAAAGCATTACTAGAATAATGAATCACATCAGCCTAGAAAGCAGATACTCTAAATAATATTAATGTTATAATACAAGCTCTCATTCAAGTATTTTACATTTTTCTCTTTCCTTTTATACGTGATGATGATCCTAGCACATGGGTCAAAGATTATGTTCTATCGACAGAAGATGGATCATGTACAGCGGGCCATATTAACAAGATTCTCCTCCCAAGTGATACATGGTCTGTGATGAATCATTTTAAGTTTGTCTCTACGATAAATGCAGCTGAAGAAGGTTGCACACACTTCTAGGTTTAGGAAACAGAAGGCTGAAGTTGGGACACACAGGGTTTGAGACGGGCCAGCACATCAAACCATCACCCTTTTTGCTCCGGGCGAGCGAGCAGAGGGCCAGCCTCCCCAGGGCACAGCTCAGCAGGTGTTTCTGAGCCACAGATCCAAAGGTTTCCAATTCCAGTGGGACCTCGACAGGCTGGGAGAGGAGGATGGGGAGCGGAGCTGCCCCGAGGACGCTCAAGGGACCAAGTGGTGCCAAGTGGCCCCTCCACTGACAGCTGGAGAGCGAGTGGCAGGGCATGGCGCAGGGACCGTGGGGTTGACCTGAGCGCTCTCCCTGTGCCACAGGGCACTGGCTGGGCCCAGGGCACTCCCTGCTCCTCTGGAGCTTCCCACCAGCGGGATGTGCTTGTCACAGATACATCGGTCCTATGTTCAAGTGTCTGCAGAAAGTGAAACTGTAAACTACTCATTGAAATGCTGCCCTCCGGCCGCCCGCTCCACCGAGATGAACATTTCATTAAAAAAAAAAAAAAAAAAAAAAAAGTCATTCATTGGAAATGAAATAAAAACCAGAGCCAGTGAGGCATTTAACACCAAGTATAGCAACCCTCTCTTAAAACGAGCCTAGCATCCATTTCAAAACAGTGACAAAGTGACATAATCAGTCTCGGAGGAGACAGGAGAAAACAAGCATTGCAAACACAGCTTGCTACATTTACAGGTTCCTTTTTTTTTTTTTTTTCCTTTTCCTTTTGATAATATAACTGGAAAGGCATTAACAGCCCAAAGGCCCCCTCTGCACGGCCTTGCAGGACGTGTACAGAGACCTGGCAGGATACTGAGGTTAACGCATCGCTTCATTACAGTACGTCGACCATCCCAAGCAAGACAAGCAGTTGCCAAAACGTGAGGGACAAGGGCTGCACTGACAGCCAGTGTAGAGGGTGCGGGGGGCAGCAGGAAGGGGGACAGGGGACAGACTGGCCAACAGAGCATCACAATAATTACTTACTTTAATTACTTTTTTCCCCTTAAACCAGCATGGCAAAGCACGAAAGCCTCCTCCGAAACACACCTTCCACCTCCACTCCTGACCTCACATCAGAGCTCTGTACCCACTACAACTGCCTGCATCCCAAAGACAGGCTGACACCACGACCTCGGCAAAGAGCTCTGGCTGTAGCAGCCTGGGATGAGATGGAAAGCACTTCCCCTGCTCTCGCTGCAATGGCCTCCCCCAGCCTTTTCAAAGTAGACAGGGCTCCCTCTGGCCGTGCCAGTGGCTGGGTGCCAGCACCATGCAGCCCTTGCCAGCTAGGATCGTGACGGATCAGCATTCACAGAAGCACACGTGCCTGATCACTCAGACCACTAAAATTAAAAGAATAAAACATGATCAGGGTGAAGCATCCAAGCTAAAAGCAAGGCCAAGCTCCCTCCTCAGTGGGAGGGCAAGAGCTTCCTCAAAGCAAACCCCTCTCCAGACAGCTGTCCCTTTGGCCAGGGGTGGAGCGAGCTGGGTGCGATGCCTTCTGTATGCAGCTGCACAGCCAGAGGGAAAGGGCCTCTGCAGACCAGACCTGACCAGACCCCTGTGGAAGCCTAGGACAAGGGAGGGCCTTGCCATGGCCCCTCCTCAGCCTGGCACAGCCACCGCGCAGCACAGGGCTGCAGGATGCTGCCCCATAACCAGAACACCGTGGGGCTCCCCACCCTCCGCCACTCCCCACACTGCGACGGGTGGGCTTCACACCCCAGCAGAGAGCAAGAACGAAGAGCTCTTTGCTCCTTCAGTCTGGTGGGAATAAGCAAGAGCTGCCTCAGGCTGTCACGTCTGTCTTTTCTCTGCTCCCTGGCTGCACTGCTGCCTGACACACAATAAGACAAGGTACACGGTCCACAAATGCAGAGGGTGCTGAGACAGCCTGACCCAGCTTCCCTTTGAGAAGCAGGGCGGTTTCATCAGCCACCCTGATTCGACAAACCACTGACTCAGCAAAGAGAGGGATACTCTTCTGTACCAAGACTTTAAAGTCTCAGCCTTAGAAATTAAAAAATAATTTAGGATCAATTCAGATTTTGGGAAATTCTCTGGGAAATTTCTTACCTCTATCTGCTACCCAAACAATTCCAGTCTGCTCCACAAACAGCAACTCCACAGCAGGAGCTGTTCCACATAGGAGCTCATTCCTCCTCATTTCCTATTTAACTTGTTGCTAAAATGCAGACAATTGGCTTCAGAAGAGAACACACACCGACCAGAGGAGCAGGGGGACACAGTGGCAAGGACCACCTGCAGCACATCCAGACCCACTTGCAGCCAGCCAGCAATGCACCTCCAGTGTCCCTGATAACCCCCACCTCCAGTCCCAGAGACGCCTCCTTCCTGAATCGGGGAAATCTAACCACATCCGTAACCTCAGAGATCTGTCTCCAGCTCACAAAAGAGGGGAAATCCAGGGATAACAGTCATGGCCGCAGCACTGCACAAGCATCACTTGTCTGCCT
The DNA here is from genome assembly GCA_033558235.1 of Neomorphus geoffroyi. Lineage (NCBI taxonomy): Eukaryota > Metazoa > Chordata > Aves > Cuculiformes > Neomorphidae > Neomorphus > Neomorphus geoffroyi. The sequence continues at coordinate 58,456,629 of JAUMJM010000020.1, forward strand.
CGCCCACTTTGCAACCCCACAGTCCCAGAGCACTGCTGCTACAACGGAGCAAGCGCCAGACCCACACAGGCTGGTATGCTGCAAATCGGGCCTGCGAGCAGTATCGGGCTGTGGGGTGATGTGGCAGGGACGGACAGACCAGGACAGGATCACACCCGCAGAAAACAGCAAAGTAGCAGCTACCCAGCCTACCTCAAAGCCAGCTGTGCTTTCGATTCTAGCAGCAGTGCACAAAGCTGCTCCCTGCAGACCAGCCCACCTCCTCCAGCAGCAGTGCACAAAGCTGCTCCCCGCAGACCAGCGCACCTCCTCCAGCAGCATCTTGGATGCAGTGTCATTTCGAGAAGGCGGTAACTTCAACCAGGGCTCCGCAAGCATCCACAGCCACTGCTGACCTACAACTTGCCCAAGCTCACCCTCTTATTTCTGTTCTCAGCTCCTGGCTGCTCTTATCCACCAGCCCCGCAGCCATACAGGACAACTCCCAGCTATGAGATGGCAGCTCTGGATCAACTGGATGCTTTAGCAGAACACTGTTTGTTACCAGCTTGTGGTTTTGCAGAGAGGGTAACGCAATTTAGCTGTGTTTGAGTAGTCCATTGCAGTGCCCACTCCACACCACGCACAGGAAAGCACTCTTTGCAGTTCATGAGGACGGAGTGCTGGAGCCACAAGCACACAAGCTGCAAACAGGCATCCCAACCCAGGAGACTGAGCATAGCAGCGGCAAGGCAAATGGCTGTTTGAAAAGGAGCTTCTACCCTTATGGCAGGGGCACAACTCTCCAGCATTACTTCTGCGCTCTCAGAGTGGATCTCACTTCTCTGACGCGGGCCCTGCAAGGGATGGCAGCTCATAAGTCCGGGGAGGGTTTGCAGGCCAAAGCCCACCCCGGTGCTCGGTAGAGGAACCAAGTGCGTGCCACAGCTGAGCAAGGAGTAGCACGGTGTTATCACAGCCCTCAGAGATGCACAGGGACGCTGCCCTGAGTGGGAGACTCTACACAGCTGCCTGTCGAGACACAATACACAAGGAAATCCGAGCAAGAGCCCTCCTTTGCCAGGCAGGTCTCCTGCTCATGCCCAGCACAATTTCCATCTGCAGCCCTGGGCCAGTGAAGGCAGCAGGACAGGTTCCCCAAGGCTGCGGTCACTCTCCCCTTAGGCTACAGCATTTAGTGGTACCAAGGACATGCCAGCCCTTCCACTCGCTCACAGCAAGCACCAGTCCCCTCCAGCTGCTGAGAGATCTCCCCACTCACACCAGAAGTGCAGAGTGGAACAGACCAACCTCCCCCCACAGCATCCCTGGAAAGGGCACAGTGGGTCCGAGCGAGGCCACAAGCAGGTACAGTCGCTGTCACGGGAAGGATGCTACAACAGTATATACACAATAGAGCGGCTTCAACTACTTTGTGAGCACAAGTCTTGGATTTGACTGCCCTCGGCACCTTCCCCCACAAGAATCCAGGGTGATGGGGGTTCTCGGTGACAGGGGTGAGGCATCCGAGCGAGCGGCGGGGACAGAGGAAAGGCCGCAGGGAAGATCAGCTCGGCAGCAATGCCGTAAGGAGTCTCTGGGCCAGGGGGACGGAGAGCCCAGTGCACCCCAGGGTGCAGGAGGCCAGTGAGCCTCCCCAGTCCAGCTCCACCATAAGGCAACTTTTTTTTTTTGTATATTTTTTTGTTCTTTTTGTGTTTTTTTTTCTTCAATAATATTTCCAAGGAAGAAAGCAAAGGGAGATGTGTCTTTAGGTTTTTTTGTTGTTTTAGAGGGGTTTGTAGTTTTTTTTGTTGTCATTTCAGTATTTCCAAGGGAAAAGGAAGAGAAAAGCTCCTTCAGCAAAGTCCTGTCTTTGCATGCAAAGGGCATTCCTGGGGCAGTGGGTGCACTGTCCACGCAGGCTCGAGTCCAGGTGCCTGCTGACCTCCCACCAGCCATCCTCGCAGGAGGGAGTCAGAACAAGCCTATCCTTGGCAAAGGTCCTTTGGTTGACTTCCAAATTGTCCGTGATTGAAGGGAGAGGTGGGCGGAGGGAGAGCCAGACCCTTGGGAAGGTTGGAGGGGAAGACGCTGGGAAGGAGGAACCGGGAGGACAAACAGGGTGATGCTCCTTGCCGCAGCGGTCGGTGTTGGAGAGGCACCGCCATGTATGGAATGGCAGAAGTCAGCCAGGTCATGGAGATCAGAGGCTCTGCAGCATCATGACACACTGCAGCTTCAGTCCCCCATCAGGGAACCTCGCTCCTCCAAGCTTCCTGAGCAGGCTGCCTTGCAATCCGAGGGGACAACACAGAGGGGAGTCGTTAGGGCTGCACACAGCAGACTTGTTTTGGTAAATCCAGACGAACTTCTAGCAATAATTTAAAACTTGATATATATATATATAATAATAAAAAAATCTCCCCTTTCCAACCCAGCCAGAACATTTTTTTTTTTTTTTTTTTTTTGAAGAGACACTAAGACATGAGTGTGTGGACAGGAGGGGAGGGAATGGAAAGCAGAGGCTGGGCCTACTGGGAGCAGGTCTGGCTCTGGTCAGGGTTGTAATAGCAGAACGGTGTTTCAGATGTAGGTGATTTTTGCTTTCCAGCCACAAGAGAAGAAAAAAAAAAAAAAAAAAAAAAAAAATCGTGTGCGTTGAAGTTTCTCCCAAGCAGCCTATTCCTGGGCACTCACCTTCCAGCTCCCTTCCTGTCCCACCCCCTCACGTCTCCCCTTCTCCGAGTCAGTTCCCCACCAACCCACCCCATCCCCCAGCAGGAAGCAGTTGCTGCAGCCTCTCTACTTCCCCACTGTCTGCGATTCTGCAGCCGATGGGGTGGGAGACTGGTGGCTCAGGTTTTTGGCATCCTCTTGCGCAGGTTGGCTGGGCAAGGCGTGGGCTTGGCTGGATGGGCACTGGCTGACCGTTTTGCTGGAAGACTGGGATGGGTAGCGCTTCCTGCCATCTCCCCCCGACGTTGTAGGGTATCTCTTGTGTCCACCTTCCTCCCCCATGGGTGGCTGGAAAAAAAACATCCGGGTATCAGCACAGCCTCCTCCAAATACAGATGTCCACCCTCTGGATCAGAGAGCAGCCTTCCTGCAAAACCTCTAGTTGAAACCTCTCCAGACCTGATACACAAGCAATATGCATACCTGACCCAGGCACACAGCTGCCCTGCTCTCCAAACCTCCATATGCCAGATTTCCTGACAGATTTCCTTCCAATCAAGCACAGGGGTGACAAATTCTTCTTTGACCCCTCCTTCCCACACAGGGGCACGGTGCAGAAGCCAAAGCTCCACACAATACCAGCTCCAATGAAGCCACCAAAGCTCACCTTTCTCCTCCCTCCCCAGCTCATCAGGGAAGATGGGCTCATCCCGCTCCCCAGAGAGCTGCTCTGAAGTGGATTCGCAATATTTAAACTGTGCAGCTCGTTCCTGGCCCAGCTGCAATGATAGGGCATGACACTAGGTGTCACTGAACTCCCCCGCCTGGCACCGCGGGGACTGCACTGGCCCCGAAAATCCTCCTTGGAGGACGTTGAGGGGTGTTCGCAGGGCCACCAGTGTAGTGCAAGCATTGTGTCTACTCACATCCACTCGGAAGTCCTCGAGGCGCTTGAACTTGCTGAGGTATTCTTGCAGTTTGCTGTTAATGTCCAGATTTTTGGCTTTGGAATATTTTAAGAAGGCCCAGAACTTTTCCAGCCCATAGAGCTGCCCTGAAGGGGCAGAAAAACAAACCAGATGTCAGCACGACAAAAATCAAACCAGACATCAGAACACTTTCCCCAGGCTTCCCCATCGAGGGGAGGGAAGCAACCTACATCAGTACCAGTCAGCCCTCTTGATAGGGGACATCCCCACACTTGGCCAACCCTGTGGTGAAAAGCTCAGCCACCACAGGGCCTTGAGAAATCCTAGAGGAACTGGTGTCTCGGCAGTATCAGGCCAGTGAGCTTGCGCTCCACCCCGTCCCATGAAGCAAGCAACAGGATGTCCAGCCAGTTCCCATCACACATTTTAATGTACAGCATTACGTGGCCTCCCCTAAAGTCATGAGAAGAAGCCCAGGGCATACGCAGTCAGGCATCTTTCTTCCCAGGGGGAAGAAAGGAGGTACCTACCAGCTTCATAATCCTTGATGGTCTCTTCTTGGAAGTCCTTAAATATGTCTGGCCGGAATTTCTTCTCCAGTCCATAGCTGTAGTATCTGAAAAGGCACTCCAGACCGTACCTGGGAACAGAGCAGCACGTGGTGCTCAAGACACTGGTGTACACAACACTTGGGCAGAGAGGCTCTAGAGGCAAGAGCCCTGACCAGGGCCATGCTCAGTCACACCTTTGGGCAAGGCAGGGATGCTGCCTTTGTTTTACAGTGAGCCCTGCAAAAGGCTGAACCCTTCTTCCCTCTTCGGAAAGGCCACTCTGCCCCTCCCCTCCTACCTGTATCCCTCCTTCCCGTCCTCCACAGCCAGTTGCTTGAACTCCTCATACATTTTCTTGTTGAAGTGATCTCGGAGGAAGAAGGACCAAAATCGGAAAAGCGTGTTCATCTCCTGGGACTGACCAATGCCCAGTCGTTTCCGCTCTGTTTCAGGAAGAGGGGATGAGTAAAATGCAGATCCTCTCCCAGAGAGCCAGCTCTGCACAGGGGCTCATGTGCATGCCCTGTGGCACTGTGACTACACCCAGTGCTGGGCACCACGAGCCACAGCTTGTGCTTGCCACAAACTGCAGGGAAATATCAGCTACCAGCAAGGCTGACCCTGCTTATTTCCCTGCTTATCTCCACGGCTGAGCTGTGCAGTCATACTCTGCCCCCCAACGCAGCGGAGCACAGACACCCTGCCCCACGCCCTGCAGTGCAGGCATCCCTACCGTTAAGGCAGCGCCGACGGTACTTGTGGTAGACATGTTGCGTGAAGCCGTTCTCCTTGAGCAACTCGTGCGAAGGATGCTGAAACTTGGGCAGGGACTGTGGGGTGCAGCCATAGCTTCCAACGGCTGGGGTTCCCTCTGACGGGCTGGAGCTGAGCATGACAGACTCCTGTCAATCCCCTTTTCTTTGGCATCACCCAGCTGATAGCTAAGTAGGGTCACACTCCACCCCATGGCACCTGTCTGTTCATCCCAACAACTCCCTGTGACTGTCTCCTCCAGATTTGGGACTTGAGCTATGGGGTATCCTACTAGAAAGGGAACCAATGTTTCCAACTGAGTCTCATCTCGTTACTCCAAAGCTTCAGACTTTGCTCAGCTCCTTCCAGGAAGGAAAAGTTGGGTCCTAGTCCTTTCTGCAGCCTCCTAAGAGGAAAGCTCCACTGCAAGATCAGACACCGCCTTTCTCCCTCCTTCCTACACTCACTCTTTCCCTTTTCTGGCACCTCCATGAGCCTGCACACCCATCTCCAGTACCTGATAGAGGCGGTTCGAGGTCTGTGCTCCCGCGAGTCCATCACCCAGCCCACATGGCACTCCATCGGAGGGTTTGAACTGTGCCTTGTCTTCCTCTTCCGTGGAGTCTGCAAAATGTTGTGCATCGGGGAGTTGTAGCCTCTCTCCCAGGATCCTCTGGGAAACCCCAGCTCCCATCCCACATCCCAGCCCTGGTCCCACCTTGGAATCTATCGTCCTGCCCTCTTTCACCACCGGGTAGAACCGGGGTGTCTGCGTCGGGTCCTTCAGCTGAGGTGTGCGAGGGGTCCGGGGGGTCCTGGCGTTGCGGTAGTTGGGTGATTCTGGTACAGTCGTAGGCAAAGACCGGGCAATGGTTGAAGGTTCAGGGACTCCAAACAATTTGTTAGCCAAAGCATCTGTAGGAACTGCAGACATAAACGCCCCACCCTGGGTCAGGCTGGGCTCTGAGCATAAGAGCACCACTACAGCCAAGGGACACCCATCCAGCATACAGGAAGCAGCAGTGGCAGGAAGGCAGGAACACATCCCAGCCCCCTTGCACAAGCAGCTTCAAATCCAGTCTGGCCAGGCAGCCCAAAGCCTATCAGCATATCCAAGGACTGAGCTTCCAGGAATTCCACAAGGTATCTGCTTCCCAGTGGCTAACAGGAGTGACAAATCTCCCATCCCCAGGGCAGAGCACAAGACCCATGAGGCTCAGTAGGCAGCTGTCTTCCAGGTCCAAAAGAAAAGCCACACCCAGGGAGCTATGAAGTCCAAAAAAGTTTCCTCACTCTGCTAGGACACATCTGCTTTTGGGCCTCCTCTTCTGGAGCCCAAACTGCTCAGCTGGGAGAAGAGCATTACTCTAGCAAAGACAATCCTACACACTAATGGCCCCAGTTCCTTCTCCTCAGCTGCTACCCAACTGGCGAGAGAAAAACATAGGGACAAATCCAGTTCCACTCATGTCCCCTGTTCTCTTACCTTGCTGGAACCTGGGGGGACCAGGAGGGACTTCCTGGTTTGGGTCCACAGGGGGCTCCGGGGTAAGGGTGTCAAATTGCTCCCTGCTGATCATATTCACCTTCTTGAAGTTCTCCACTTCTTGCTACATTGGAAGAGAAAGTTGATGAAGCAACCAGTTGCCACCTTCTGCCCTCATCCCATCACCTCATCGTCACTACCGCTCTCCTTGTGCAACAGCCACAATGCTGGGCACCAACTGCAGACACGAGGCCTTGGTGCCCGTAAGGGTGATATGCTGCATGGAGGTAGGAAGAGATGCAGTGGACAGAAAACACAGCCCCTACATGGGCCACATGTGAACGCCTTGCTGCTCCCAAGCTTTCAGGGATCTTACAAAGCAGCTCCACTAAACATCATTTACTTCTTTCAGGCTTTTATCCGCCTGTGTCAGCACCAGTGCAGTAAGGTTCAAGGCAAGCTTGTCCAGGACTCCACTGCCCACCCCCCTTTCTTGCATTCCTAGAGCCCCCTCCCTGCATCCTCACCACCACACATGGGAACTCACTGAGCCCAGCTGGTAGCTCCAATGGGCCATCCCACCTTGCAGCCAAAATAACTTCAGTTGCTGAATGAGCCCAAGTCCCTGACCATTAGTCACCAAGCTGGGACTCAAATGTTTCAAAGCAGCAGATGGACTTTCTATAAAAAGCCCCATTTCATGCAAGCTGGCAGCAAAGCGGAGAAGAGCATAGGCCTGTGCAGCCCAGCCATCAATGAACACATCTCCAGTAAGTGTGGTCTCCAAGGAACGTGCCATGGGGCGCGTGCACTACAGACAGTGCAGAGACACCCACTTCCCTCACCTCCAGATCTGGCACTGCCTACCAACACCCCAGCAGACAGCAGAGCAAATGACCTTATGTTCCAGGTCACCTCGTTACTAGCACTTTGTTTACCTGACTGCAGCCTTACACCACGTTACAGAGCTGTGTTTATCCCCGACACAACAGAGCCTGACGCTGGGAGCCAGGAATCCTGAGCTCTACAAGAAGACTAATCCCAGCTTGGCTCTACCCCATGAATGTGCTGTAACCCGGTGTACCGCTCTTCCCACCCTATGGCATCAAGGTGGCCAGTCTGCTGCACACGAAGCTCCCCACGAGGAGCCTCACACCTACATGCACTCCCCTTCATTGCATCAGCTGCTCTCACCTTGATCTGTGAATACTCTGGCTCAAACTGCTCTGTCCACAGGTCCTGCTCATAGTAGTACAGCCCATCATTGATCACCTTGGCCAGCTCTGAGCTCATTTTAGCCCTGGATGTGTGGTTGCCAGTCCGGTCCCCACCAGGATGCCGGCGCAGGTAAGGAGGCGTCTGTGTCACGATGAGGATCTTATTCACATCCCGATCATCGATCTCGTAATCCGAATCTTCATCTGACCAGTCAGTGAAGGTGTTCTTGCGGCCATCCATCTGCTCCATCTCTTCATCAAACAGGAAATCTAATTCCTCAGGTTCATCTTGGTCCTTTTGTTTTGGCTGCTGCGATGCCTTTGACTCCTCTGGTTTCTACAAGTAGGAGACAAGGGTGACAGAGGGTGAAGACTGCACAGTGACACGAGCTCAGTGCTCAGAGACCCCAGTACTGCCCCATGTTTCCTTATCACAGCCAGAAGCTGCCCACTTGGGGAGAACATCTTATTTACAGTACAGAGGAGCAGGTCCAAAGAGGGTGAGATGGAGCTAGGAGACTAGGACATCACTCTCATGACCAACAAACCCTATTTCACCTGAAACCTGCCTGCTTATGATTCAAATGAACCAGACAACTGGGAGACCTCCATCCCAACAGCTCCTACATCACCACCTACCTTGGGCCGGGCTGGGGAGGGCCGAGGTCTCTTCTTCACTTCAATCCAGGTTTCTGAATCCAGGTCTGGCAAACTTGCGGACAGACCCTTGGGCATCGTCTTCAAGTTACTGACCTCCTCCGTTTTAGTGGGGACTGGGCTGGCAGGACGTGGGGAGCCAGGAGCAGACTCTAGAGCAAACAAGAGCCATGAGGTGCTTTAGCAGGAGTGAGGGAGCCTGGGGAGTTGTGTTATTTTGGCAGTGTGACACAGCTTGTGGGGCAAGACAGCATCCGGTGACCAGAGCTTACCCGCACACTGCACACAAGTGCTGGGGCGGGGGGGAACCCCGTAATCTATGGTTAAGGCTGTGATGCCAGTGGTGGCCAGAGCTCTGCAGGTGACAGTTTCCCAGACACACAGAGCCTTAAAGTAGGTGGTGACTCTGTTGCTGTCCAGGAAAACTTCCCAAGACAGCCTGGAATCAGTAGTGAAAGTTCTCCAGCTAACTAACTCTTAAAGATCCTCCACTTGGTCTCTCAGACCCAGTCCTGGGCTCCTCCAAGCCCCCATGGAATGGGGTGACAAGAGCATGGGGCAGCCCACGAAGGACAACGGACCCTATAGCAACACTTGGCTGACAGGTCCATACCTGCTGCCCCATCTGTACCCAGCATCTGCTCACTCATTAATGAAAGAAAGGCTGGATTCCTGAGAGTTCTCTGCTCTGCCCAGTAGTGGCAGAGTATTTCCAAGCACAGTCAACAGACTTCCAGCAGGACTGACTCCACCCAAATCCCTTCAGCCCCCACAGAGGAAAGGCCATAGACTCAGTCTCTTCCACATCTCCCCATGTATGGAGGCAGCAGCACTTTGGGGTCTGAGGACAGAGCCTACACTGGCTCCCAGCACCAAGCAGAAAGCAAACGGTAGAGCCCTGCCCTAACTCAGTCCTGCTGCAGTATCAACACTGCATCCCACACCTCCCTCCACATTCCCCAGTGCTCACCTGTCTCTTTCTGGAAGCTTTGCCGGGGCACAAACTCAGGGCAGTTGATGAACTGTGAGAAGTCTGTTTGTGTGTAGTCTGACATAGGAGGGCCAGGTAGAGCCCACTTTTCTGGCTGTTCTTTCCTCCTGATCTTCTCATCCACTATTTCCACCACCTTGCTGTCCTTCAGAGCCTGGAACCAAGTGATATCCAGTTAACTTTGGGGGCCTTGTCTTGGCATGTTGAGAGTCTCAGCCCCAGTCCCCTCCCTAGGGCCACCAAGATGAGGAGAGAGCAAGTCAAGGACATGGCAAAGCACCACTTGCATCTCCCCCATAGCCCATCTAGAAAACAGACCTCAGAGAGGGGTGGTGAGAAGCAGAACAAGAAGAAACTTCATCATTCTTTGCCCTCACCTTGATGATGAGGCTGATATCGGTGGTCAGCGCCTGCACTCGGTGGAAGCTAGCGATCAGGGTGATGGGAAGGAAGCCATCTGAGTCCATCTTGCGACGCAGGAAGAAGTCTCGCTCCAAGTTGTCCACACTGAAGTAATATTCTCTGTACAGACAACATGTTAGTGAGAGGCAGCTCCAAGCTACCCTCCTCTGGGCACCCCCAGGGAAATAATCCACTCCACACTTCTCCTACTGAGACACTCAAGACTGACAGTCTGAGGAGCCACAATTCAGAGCAAGTCAGTGACTGTATGCTGCATGGTCCACAGTTAACACACCTCTGCTCTAAACCTACCGAAGGGATTAGCTACACAGTCTCCAGGTGGAGCATCTGTGAACATTCCACCAACAACCAATGTTTGGACAAGAAGAGGTAGTGCTTACATCTGCCTCTTGATGTAGTCCTTGAGAAGTTCCTGGTCCACGCTGTAGAGCTCGGCGCTGCTGATGTTGTCGAAGTAGTAAGTGATGTTGCTAGCGTACTTCTGGGTGCGAGAGCCATCTGAGCCGTCAAATTTCCGGTACCCGTACTGATAGTCGAAGTGCCCTGTTGGACACCAGTTAAGCATCAGCACAGAGCCTCTGGGATCTGCTAGGCAGACTGTGCTGCCAGAGTGGACTGGACTCCTGCACTGTTCCTGGCATCCTCACAGCAGTCCACAACGGGGCATCATTGATCTATATCCCTCATCCTCCCACTCTCAGCCTATGCCACAGAAGGGATCCCAGTGAAGCCTCAACACCCTAAGACAGAGAGAGGCCAGGAGACCTCTTACCCAGGAGCAACAGGGCAGGCCATGACACATGCAGGCCATACACTGAAGCCGTGTCAGTCCTAGCACAGACACTGCCCTGCCAAATGCCAGTGCAGATACTCCTTCCCGTCCAAGTCAAGACCCCTGCTTGGCTGTCAACATGACAAAGCCCACGCAGAGTATCAATATGCTTTAACTCCTACTCACAGGGGTACTGCAAGGGGCAGAAAACAGGTGGAAGAGCTTGGCCCGAGCAGCATAAAGATATTTGCCTTTAATAAAATACTAATAAGAATAATTTGCTTTTATTAAAAGCAGCACAACTGATCAGCTGGGATAGCCTACCGCAACATTTCCCTGTATCCCTGCAGTGCTCTTCCCTCCCCAGCCCACTTTGGAGCCCCAGGCATCACACACACAGACTCCTGCACACTTAAGCACATGCCCTGTTCTCTCCCTATTGTCACAAGACCACTCATACAGTCATCACCTCCTCTGCCACGGCCACGGCCCCTGCCGCGGCCCCGACCTCGACCCCGGAAGGTTCCTCGCACGGCTCCTCCCTCGCTCTTCACACTGGAAGTTTCATCGTGATCCTGCCAGCTGCGCTCATGCTTATTGTCTGGGTGCCAGCCTGCAGCAGATGGGGAAAGGGAGGCAGAAGGAATGTTACAGGATAAACGCACCTCCCTGGAGCAAGCCCGCTGCGCCTGGAGTCCTTTGAACACAGGAAGCATGCCCACTGCCCTGTGCCGTGCCTGGCCATCAGGGCTTGCTCTGCCCCTCAGCCAGGGCAGGGAGAGCGAGTCCCCAGTCCAAGCCCCCACCTTTCAGCTCGCTGCGGTTGTTGGAGGGGTGCCTGTGCTGCTCATTTTGCCGGTTGTTCCGAGAGGCCGTTTTGTCCCTAGGCACCTCTGACTTCATGTCTATCTGCAAAGGGACCCACTTGTGTTTGTTGCCTGCAAAAGGACAGGGTTTGGGTGTGACACAGGTTCAGAGAGCATTGGCTTTCTCCCCCGCAGTCCCTTCTTGCCACACAGCCCCCACACATGGAGGAGAGAAAGCAGGGGGGCCTTTTGGACCGAGCCTGTCCCCAAACTCCCCTCCCAGCGTCACTGAACGCAGAAAGGCTCTGATTAGGACTCTGGCATGGGGTGACACAACACAAAACTCCCTTGTTGATTCATGGCACTTGTCCTTCCTCTGCCCCTTTCTGCCTGCTGAGGCTCAAGCCAGACCAAGCCCACATGTCAACCACGGCTGATGCAACCCAAAGGCAGAGGCTTTTTTCATACCACCACAGAGCACATGAGACAGCAGACTACTGCCACACTCCCCAGATAGACACACAGACACCCCTGCTTGGGACCTAGTCCCACCAAAACGATACTCTGCCCCATTGAAGCCTGCAAAATAGCTTTTCATCACAGCTGTCCCTGCATTGCAACCACATCCCACAGCAAGGGAAAAAGGTGGATGCTTCCACCTGTCTGTGGGTTGCAGAAGGGGAGAACAAGCTGAGCTTGGGGTATCGTCCCTGCCAGGTCCTGCCTTACCTTTCTTCTTCTGGGCTGACTTCTGGTTGTCATCATCACCATTCTTCTCCTCCCCAGACTCATCTGATTTGGTTTTCAGACTCTCTTTGCCATCGCTCCCATCTCCTTTCTCCTGCTCTTTCATGTCTTTCTTGATAGGCAGCTTCCGGAGGGACGGTGCTTTGTGTGGCTGCTGGAGACATCAATGCAGAAAAGATATGAGAGGTGAGAGAAATGAAGAGCTGGATGCAGACCCCAGGAGGATCTTGCCTTAGGCTGGGCACATTCCTGCTCTGTATCTCCCAGAGCTGTGCTGTTCCTGGGGAATGACTGCTGTCTGAGCAGGTCAAGGGCCTCTACAAATGCTGCGAAGCACTCGAGCCAAGACACAAGCCCCAGGCACACACGTTTGAGATGGACTGTAAGGGAGGCCTGGGACTCCAGGATGGGGGTGTCCAACAAGGGACTCAATTGCCCAAATGGCAAAACGGTGAGTAACCCTCATGCCCTGACAGACAGCCAGGGGCTGGCAAAGCAGCATCCAAAAATAGAAAGGTTTCAACGACATCCACGTCTGTAGCAGGACAGGAAGGCCATGCCACTCGGGCACATCAGCCTTTCCTCACATGTATTTTCAGTTTCTCTCTTGAAGTCTTGACTTTTGCCCAGGCCCCTTCTTGGGCTGAGCAGTCCTGAGGAGAACGGGTCTGGTAGTTGCCCTACCTGCTTCACTCAACCCATGGGTTTAGACTGGGCTCCAGGCTCCCAGAATAGCACCAAGGGAGGGATCTCGACACACAGGGCAACCCTAAAAGGAAATCCTCTGCACACTATTCCTGGCTGCCTCCACAATGACGCTCAGAACCCCAGATGACCTGGCCCAGCCAGTGCTTCCAGAGGCACAGAGAGATCCTGCAAGTGCCTTATCCTGCTCACTGGAATGCTTTTGTGTTCTCACCTGGACACTCTTGTGGGCTATTTCTCCAGGCGTTGGCCAGTTTGTGGCATCACCAAAGTCACCAACCTTGTATCCAAAGAGAAAGGTCTAATTAGTGCGAATGCTGTGGGTGCTGTTCCCTGGATGAGCAGCCATAAGTTCTTCCAGCCACCACCCACCAGCATCCTGCAGACAGCTGTCCCCAGGAAGTTTGGGGATGACACCCAAACTGCATATACACAAGCCCTCTTCCCACACAAGCAGGGCCCCGTATTAATCCTAAACAACTGCAGACACGTTTATGGCTACAGAGATTGCAAAGAAGCTGTGACCAGCCCTGTTAGCTACCAGCCTCCCAGCTCCTACCAAATGCTTTGCCCCATCAGCAGCATTTGCACCAAGTTGCCCAGGGTAACTCATTCATCGCAGGTACCATCCCTGGGACAATGAAAGCACATAGCTTTCTGCATCCTAAATCCACCTGAAACAACTCCATCCCATTAAAAAGCTGCTTCCACCTAGCGGCAGGTTACAGACAGGCATGGCCTCACTTAGTGCCCAACTGCAACCACCTGCTAGCAACAACAAAGTAAAGGGACCACTGTAAGAGAACTGATGGGAAAATTCAAGCAGGTATCTGATGGTGATGGGAACTCCCTGGTTCTAGACACCCTGTAACCACATGGGAGACCACCAGTCACTTCTCTGCTAAGTGACCTGGCTGCTAACATAATTTCTATCTCTTCCAGATTTCAGAGAGGACTGGCAGGACAGAGAAGGGACCCAAATTGCTGCCCAGGTACACAATGAATCATGGCTAGGCATTGAGTTTATCTGGGCAGAGAAATTCCTCGTTGCCCTTGTGGGATTATTATTTCTAAATTAATTAGGAGTCACCGAGTCCTTCAGGAGATCGCATCTCTACATTCAGGTACCATGATTCTCTCCCCAGGAGGTAGGTTTCCTGGGAAAACCACTTCCCATGCAGGGCCATGCCTGTTTCACAGGCAGAGTCCCCTTCCATCCCCAGCGCCCTCCTCTCCCTAAGATGGAACTGATAAAGGAAGTGGTATCAAGTTTCATACGCATCTTCACTAGCTGCTGGGACCCAACACAAACAGCCCACTTCTCCAGCTGTGTCCCAGCTGCATGGAACATCCTCAGAAGCACCTATCCCTCCATCACATGTTTACCCTCTGGAACAGATTGCCCTGGCTCCTCCAAAGGAGTTGCTTTCTTTGAAATCAATTACGCTGGCTCTCTGTGTGCCAGTAAAGAACAGACTGCACAAGGAAGAAAGAACCTGCAGACACACCACTCTGTCACACCACCACCTTGTCTGCACTGCAAAGCAGGGCACTGGATGAGCCCACAAAGGACTACGCATGCCTTAGGATGTGGGAAGAGGCTTTCCACATCCAGGACTGCGCTCTGAGAGCCTCCCTGCAAGAGGGGAAGCGAGGTCTCCCCTGGCCTAGCTGAGCAGAAAACCAGTCAAGGCAGCATGCAAGGCCACTGAAACACTGAAGAGGAGATGGAGAATCAGGATGTCTTCCTCCACGCTCTTGCAAGCAGCCAGGTCAACACGTTAAACCCTCTACAACCAGGCTTGCAAAAAAAGCAGTCTGCTCACCAGCCCCTCAAGATGTTCACACAGCACTGACAACTGAACCAGAAGCCAGAGGCCAGCAAGGGGGACCGCAGGCACAGTCTTACCTTGCTTCCTTTCCGCTGTCTTGGGTTGGCAGCCCTTACCACTTTCGCAGGAGTTGTAAGTTCTGCAAGAGAAGGAGGTGAACCAAACTGTTAAAACACAGCTGAGGGTCACGGAAATGTTAGCTCTGGAGGGAAGAAAGCCAGTTCTCCCTTCAGCAAAGGAGGGCTAAGAGGAAAGGATGAACAGAAAACAGAGCCAGCTTCTGACCCAAGTCTCATAAGGGCCCCATCAAGATCACAGAACTCCTCATCAATCCAGGTGGGCAGGAAATGGACCTTTAACCCCATCCTGCCGCAGGAAGGCACTCCCTGACTTAGCTCAGCCCTCTCTACTTGGCCTTGCCAGTCAGGAAGGAGGGGTGGTGAGGAGTTCAGCTCACTCTGCAAAGCGCCATGCAGAACCTGATCTGCTGCTCTGCACAGCAGAACATTCCCTTGAACCAGCAAGGCCTGCCGCTGTGCCATTGTGGCTGGTCCTCCCCAGGGAGCACAGGAAGGCTCTGATGAAGAGACACATAAATCTGCAGCACACGGGCACTGCTGGTCTCACGCTTTGATCTCCAGTGCGTCCCAGCATAGGGCAGCAAGTTCACCAGAGAGAACGGGCAGCAAGTTCTCAGGAGGGAACACAGAGAAGGAGCCAGATCTCAGAAGTGTCCGTATTCTGCTACAACTAAAAGTATTCGGGTACTTGAGTGCCTCTGGGGTGTTTTAAGGTATCTGAGTGCAACTGTTGGGGTTCAAACCACCATGGACCTCACATAAGACCTGCAGCAAGTCAAGACCTCAGCCCCACCATGCTCCGTCTTGGCTCCTGCTCACACATGACCTCCTTATAAGCAGAAAAAGAAAATCTGACTTGTTTTCTCCTTCCTAGGTCTGGCTGCAACGTCTCTGGATCAGAAGCAGGCTCACACAGAGCATGCAGAGTCCAACAGAGCAGAATGCTGCTGCCTAACACAAACCAGCCTTGCGAGGACCACGTATGAGGGTTTCTCCCTGCAGAGCACTGCATCCATGGAGGAGGAGGGCCTGCCAGCCCCTGCCTTGAGGGGCCACCCAAGCCAGGTGCCATACACCCAACAGGAGCAAGCATTTCTGCCGACTCCACTGCCTTTATTTAAAGAAACACATCCCAGTCTGGGGTGAGGGGCAAGGATGGGAGGGAGGTGAACAGAAGAGCCCTAAGGACTGGTAGAAGCCATCTGGGGATGCCTCAGGAAACACCCTAAATAGCCTACCCAGCTCCACTCAAAGCTGGCTTTGATCTTCTGCTAAGGACAACCTTGCCTAGATGATCAAAACCGGTCCCCTTCCTAGCCTCAAAATCTGTGACTCATCCTGCCAGCCCAGCCTCGCTCAGAGCTGGAGGCTTTGAAGTGTCAATAAGGCAAAATCGGACATGGCAGGATGCAGCCACGTGCGCTACCCTTCCCCGGTTCCCTTCCCTAAGGCTCCTGGAGTGGGGATTTCGCCCACAGGAGAGCCCAGGCTCTTAACTAGGTCCCTGAATCCTCCCCTCTTTCCCTAGCCCACCTGCACTGCCTCCTCCTACGAGCAGCAGCAGTACCACATGTTCCTCATTCATTCCATTCTCATTGAGAATCCCAGTTCCACAGCACAAAGCCTGCCACGAGGCTTTTAAATTTTCCTGCTAGCGTAGGAAGAGCGAGCGCTTTCCAGAACAGCCCCCAAAATCCTCCACTCAGTGCTCACAGATGCCTCCAACCAAATATAGCTTCAAAAGGTACCAAGTGCTACAGCACAAACCCGCAGGCAGCACACTTTTCCACAGGTATGGAGCACTCCTGCCTGCTCCAACAGCACTGACACCTGGCATCATGAAAAACAATAACTGAACTTGCTCTGCAGCCTCATTAGGCACCAGTCTCTGGCTGTGAGAGAACAGGGGTCCCTCTCTCCCTCTAAGCATCCCACCCATGCATCTACTCCTACTGCACAGAAGCCCCAGGGCTCGCAGCAATGGCATCCAGCCCTTTTCTGCAGCTGCTTCAGCTCAGGAACCTCACGGCTATGGACATCCTTGTGCTCTTTTGGGGATCAAAGAGAGCCCCTCTCAACCTCTAGTGAAAGGACACAGGGGCATAGGCTGCAGGGGTGAGCACCAGACTTCATCATCTAGCAGGCGAGGGAGGAGATTGTTTGAAACAAGTTCTGCTGGTTTCCTTATCTGCAAGATAGGAACAGGCATCCCTTATCTAGCTGAGGTGCTGAGAAGACTAATTAGCATTTGCAAAGCACTGCGGAAAACAAAGCAAAGCAAGCCACTGCAGCCGGGCAAGGAGACTGCTCCACCGAGGGCAGCCAGGCCTGCGCCCGCAGGGGCTGCAGGCAGCTCTCAAGTCGAAATCTGCAAATCACACTGGAGACTGCTCAGACCAAGGCAGGAGACCGAGGGGGTGTAACTGAGTTAGGGGATAGACAGACAGACACACCCTCCGCAGAGCCAAAAGCCATGGCAAGCAGAAGCTGCGCATGCCTGGCACCCTCCTGGGCATGTCGGCCTAACCAAGGGCCCCAGCTCCAGCGCTGCAGTCAGGCTCCTGGACATCAAATCCAGAGCTGCTCACGCTCCCTTGCAGACACTCTAACTAATTTTAGTTTAAAAAACCAAACCCAACCCACCTAAACCACATTTAGGTTAACTCAGGTGCTCAGGCTTCAGAAGAAAACCTTCCTATCAAGGACAGCAGCACAACTCATGGGGCACAGCTGAAGAGCACAGCTGAAAAGATCCCCTCACCAAACCCAGTTGGCCTTCTTCAAAGCATCAACCTGGGAAACAAGGGAGCAATTGGGTGCTGCTCATCGCTCCACATGGGCTCAGGGCAAGCAGCGCTAGCAAGGGATACTGGATACCCTGGTTGATAGTCGAGCCCTTTTAAAAGCTGCTAACAGACTTCTGCCATTTCATAAACCTATTTTTGCACTTTTTGATGGCAGTAAGTAATCTTGAGTTGCACTAACACCATCTTACTGCCCCACCCCCCCAAAACACAGCTCCTCTGTGCAAGGGGACAGACAAAACAGCTGCGGCAGGAGCTAGGGCTTCAGCAGCGCAAGGCTGGCAAGGGCACAATGAAGGAAGGAGCGGCTTTGCTTGAGGCCACAGAGCAGATGCTGGCACAGCCAGGAACTGAGAAATAGGTCTTGAGTTTTGATCTACCGCTTGCAGCCAAAACCAGAACACTTGCCTGTGGGGCTGCCCAGCCAAGAGGAGGTTATTTCTTAACAAGTGAGGCATAGGTGGAAGCACCACGACCCCAGTGCCAGGACTGCAAGCCCCTTCCATGGCCAAGGCACAGCCAAAGCACTCCCTGGCTTCTGCCTCTCTCTCCTGGACACACCTGGTAGCCACCAAGAGCAGCACAGCTGTGCTGACACCTTAGGCTTTCCTTCTAGCCCATGGCTGGCTGCAGCACAGCAGCCCTGGAGGCAGAACCTCACGAGGGCATCCAGGTGAGCAAATGCCTCGTACCTGGAAGGAGAAGAGCCGCTGCACAAGGACTAGACAATCAGGGCAACAGCAACTCCACAGCTAAAAGTGCCTGCCCTGAGAGTGACACGTGCCATAGGACCACTGTGCTCAGCTTAGGAGACTACCTTACCTGGGAAATCAAACCCAACACCCACCAGCCTGATTCCCTGCTTTTTCTTACACCCAAAGCAGCTTTTAATGCATTTTTAGAGAAGGTGGGTGAAGAGCTGGAATAAATCTGCAGGGCTGGGTAGACACCTGGCATTATACTGCAGAAATACCTGCAGCTCTAGCAAGAAAGCTGTAATGCTGGCTCATGCTGTATCACCCATGCAATGTAGACAAGGGCTCAGAGCACCCCAGCACCAGCTGGGAGAGCCTCAGAGAACAGACCAGGCTCCCAACAGGAATGCAGAGTCCTCAGCTCTAGGCACACACTTCATCCCTGATACAGCACACCCCTCCTTCCCCAGTAGCCAAGTCAACAGAAAGGAGGCAGCCTACCTCTGAGCCACTCCAGCCCACAGCCTGGCACCTAGGAGAAACTGCTGATGGAGGTGGTTTTGAAGCCAGGAGCCCGGACTTTGTGCTGGAGAGGCTGAGGCAGGGGCACATGCTCTATGTCGCAGGTCCTGCTAGGGCTAGAAGAGCCAAACTGGTATCCCCCAGTTTCCCTGGAGGAGCCCCACAGCACCATGCAGGACAGGCAGCCCCACACCCACAAGTTAAACAGGATCCACTTCACCACTCGACAGCCTCCAAACAATCCTCCATCCTCCCTGGACTCCTTGGGGTGGTCCCAGTGCACGTGAGGACTGCAGCCCAACATCCAGTGCTAGGGAACAGCCACACCAGCAATGCTTCTTCAGGGTCTCCAGGCAAGGATGGGCAACTGCAGGTTGGTCAAGGTGAGCTGAGCCCTGAGCAGGCTGGGGATCTGGGCAGCTTGCAAGCGAGAGGGGGATCACGTCCCAGCCGAAATGATGCAGCACAGAAACGGTATTGCATTAACCCCCTGAGAAATCAATGGACACCCAGGTACGACACTAAGAAGAGTGAAGACAGAAGCTATCAGACAGCTTACACCTAAGAGGACTGCTACCTACTCACACTACTTGTATACACACACCCATTGTCCAGGCACAGAAGATGAGCCTGAGGATTAGCTGTTGCCCCTTAAGACAGATAACTCCTTCAGAGTATTTTTAGGGGGACAAGAGAGTCCCTCCTGGGGTACAATACACAGGACATAAGTGGTAGGACATCACTGACGTGCAAGGCAGTTCCCATAAAAAAAGAGGGAGCCAGCGGGCAGGCAGGCACAGCCAGTCTTGCCAGGACCCTGCTGCAGGTACAAGAATCCCCTTGCTGGTCCCAAAGGAGACCTGGCAAGTCAATAGAGAACACCAGCACGTGGGTCCATGATGGCGTGTGCCCACTTTGCCAATGTGATAAAACTCAGGGCACCAACCCTGTCCCCGTCTTTCCTGCACTCTTCAAGCAAGCTCCCTCCCAGGGTGGCCTGATCAACACAGCAGCAGGGACAAGGCAGTGATTCAGAGCCTCTCCTACAGCACTCATCACTGCCCATGCACTTAAACTCCAGGATTTCGGAGTTTGAAATTGACTAAAGCCATCAGAGGACACAGCCAGTGAGTTTCATGCCCACCACCACACCTTCTCCAGAGACATTAGCAGGATCAGCCCTGCAGGCCAGATGTGGCCTACAAGCAGACAACAGCCTTCCCCCTCCCACTAGCAGCCTGCCTGCTGCAAACAGTGCCCAAGGTTCTTCCTGTTCAGAGTTCATCCCACAGAGGGCCTCCCTGAAGGTACAGGCAGAGAAGCCTTGAGAGACAGGCAAACACTTTCTGACCACCTCCTGTGGCTGCTGCACCCATTTCTTCATCAGCAAGACAGCAGTGGTAGGTGACATGCCCTTATGGTAAAGGGGAAGCATGGGCAGACAGAAGGGGACCTCAGTCTCCCCAGGGAGTGATTTAGTAGCACCCCCATGTGTAGAGAGATGCAGATACCCCCAGAGACCAAGCAGCAGCTTCCAATTCTGCATTCCTCCCAAGGAGTTGCTCCCAGAACCAGCCTCAGCCATGTGTCAGAGCTACTGCCAGACTGAAATGAGAAATGCTTGTCTCTGCAGTTCCACACACAAGCAGAAAAGCCTGGGATTTACAGCAATGACTGCTTGTCATACTCACATTTTGCTGAAGACTTAAGGCACACAAACCAGCAAGGTTCAGGGCAAACTGGGCATGCAGGCTGCATCTCCTGCAGGTTTGCAGTGGTTTATGGCTCTACCTCCCATCAAACCGCAGTTGTTGCAAGAGGTACATGCATGGAGGGGGAAATCAAGGGAGCACTGCATGGAATTCTCCAGCAACTTTAGATGAGGTGTTATAACAAGGCCATCTTTCAGCATAATGGAGTCCGTGTCTCCACAACAGGGGCTCCCACCTGCTCCTGGGGAATATGGAGAACCAAAGTTGGCCCCACCACTTGCAAAACGTGGTCTCACAGCTCACAGCATAGCATCTGGCCTTGTTTACTAAATTAAGAGGAATAATTATGAAGCCTCTGCAATATCAGAGGTTTCCTGCATGTGCAAGAACTGCAGTAGAACAGGCAAGGTCAGGACCAAGCAGAAGACTGGATTCTTAAGCTGCATGGCTGAGTGGTATTCAGGCTTGTAAAGCCTGTGGGAAGCCTGTTCAGCAGGAGCAAGAGACAAGCTGCAGGCACCATGGCTCAAAGCCTTTCAGTCTTCTGCAACTCCTCAGCAGACAGCTGCCCCCCTACAAGCCCTACTGTAACAGCAAAGGAAGCAGGGAGCTGCCTACACTCCTCTGCAATGTAAGCTCTGTAACTACTGCAAAGATCACTCGCTAAAAATAACTTCAAAAAGGGCATCTGACAGCTCCGCAGAGAGCACAAGAACACTCCCACCTGGGTGTCCTAGGCATGCTCCCAGAGCTCAGGAGCTTGTCCTGGAAAAAAGCAGCCAGGGAGGCTAGGGGTACAGGCAGGCTCAATACAGCGTGCTGGGACAGCACTGTCACGGGCTGGGAGTATGGGCACTTAAGTTACATTCTCAGCTCTTCTGGCCCTCACACCCCTTGGCTGATATTTCCTATGCCAGCCCCAGAGCAGGGAGAGGTAAAGCAGCTCAAGACACTTGCAGAGCCCGTGTCTCTGCTGACAGCAGACTTACATGGAGACCTTCAGAGCACACAGAGGCACCAGATGAGCGCAGCCCTAGACACAGGGAGCTGAGGAAAAGGACTGCTTTTTAAATGCACGTAACTATTACAAGCTCTGCGCACACAATTTATCTGCAGGCTTTGACTCAAGTTGGTTTCTAGGGCAGGTGAGGGGTAGGAAGGGTCTGGATTTACCAAGATAAACCACCAACCTCCCCACAGCCTCCCAGTCCAAGATAAAAACCCCAGAACCTGTGGGAAAGCTGCACTCTGGATGACACAGGTTAAGAAATGCTGATGGGCACTAACAGGAACAGCGAAAGCATCACAGATTTTTCTTGGCACAGACAGCTAGCTACTATTGAAGGTAGCAAATGAACTGTCTCAAGGGTGAGTGACATCTTTCCACTCCCTTTTCAAGTAACACTCTTCCCTGAAGAGGATTTCTAGGAAACTTTTGACACATGATCCACACTCACGCACCACTCTGATCCCCAAGATGCCAAGCTCAAGCAGAGCAAGACAGCACATGAAACTCTTCTGTTCTGAGGAAAAACAAGACTTAAAGCAAGGAGTCTTTGCTGGGAAAGCTGGTGGTTCTCAGACCTCAGGAAGCATTGCACTGGAGATGCAGCCAAGGTCACATGGCTGACCAGACTCCAGAAACTGTCAAAACCCCACAGTTTGAGCCTCCCTAGGCAGGCAGAAAGGTACCCCATCACTCCTGGGGGCTCCTCCAGCACCAGTGTCTGACCTGGCTTGTCTGGTCTAGAGAAGTCTCTGGCCAGCAGAGCATTTAACAAGCAATTCCTCTGCCAGCACAGAAGAGAGAAAAGCCTCTGAAGACACCTGTAAATACTCTCCATTGGGCTAAATGGTTCAGGGAGCAGAGCTGTAAAAGCTGGCAGTGCTCCCAGGCAAACATCGCATCAGTCCATCACGGGCAGGCTGGGGCCCCTGAGAAAAGGCGCACGTTGATCCAGCTGATGCTCAAGGCATGGCAAGGACATCTCGGCACTGGGAGAGGAGGGTGCCCGAGGTAAGGCTGCAGGGGCTTGGGGCATGCAGGCAGGCCAAATCATGGAGGAGACAGAGGGTCAGGCTCTCCTCCAAGCCAGCTTGAAAACCAGCTGATAGTTCATGGCCTAAAAAAACTCAGTGGTGCGGGAGAGAGAGGTGACATGAACGGGAACTACAGGACAGCAAGGACAGACACACAAGGCATGGCAGGACTCAACTCCTTACAAAACACAGCAAAACAAACCCCAACCCACTCACCTTTGGGGGCAACTGATTTGCAAATTACAGGGGGGCGTCCATGCTCCAGGATGGACTGGGAGCAGTTTCCTTTGCTCCTCCTTACCTCTGCTGCACGGCTCTACTTGTTCTGCCAAGCTCTAATGAAAAGCTAGTTAACAGTTAATTATTACCCATTCAGACACAGGGATCCGATCCCCTACTCTGACCGACTGCTGGCTGGGAGGGATAAGACAGTCATGTGATGTAAAAATCCCAGCCTTATGAAAGCACAGACAACTATATTTAGTTGGAAAAACGATGACCTAGCGAGCCCGCCCCTCCCTGGCCCCCCCTTGGAGTGGACTTGCCACCTCCAGAGATCCTACCTCCACGTACCCAGGAAGTCCCTCATCCAGCCTGGCATGGAAGAGAGCTGGGTGTGCACACACCTGCATGGGTTGCCCAGACCAGTGCACAGCTCAGGCCAGGAAGAACTTCCCTCCCCATACTCAGTGCTGCACAGCAGGTCACCTTGTCAGCAGCCAAAGCTGATAAGCACCAAGAGCAACAAACAGGGCCCAGCCCAAGGTCCTGGACCTTATCTTGAAAATGGGAGGCACACTGGGAACCTGACCAGCATGACCTGTGCAGGGGTGGCATTCAGCAGCAACACTCTGACTGCTGGCCTCTGCATGAGCTGTGGATGCTCAGAGCTGGTGACGGGAGTTTGCTTTGCCTGGATCAGCCCACCCCTCTGTCCGCGGGGCAGCCAGATGAAAAAGACAGGGATGGCATGGCTGTGCTGAGAATGGAGAGCGAGCAAAGACAGACATACAGTGGTGACGCACATGTGCCACTGCTGTGGAAGAAAGGCCCAGAAGCGTGTGGCGACAAAAAGCCAAGGGCATCACCTGCTCCCCCTCCCACTGCAGTGGAAGAGCTTCAAAGTGGGGACAGGGGGGAAAATCCTGAGGACCAGACATGATTAACCTCGTCATTGGCATATGGGTGCTCTGTGCGTACATCCCGCTGCGGCCAATGAGACAACACAACCAGTAGTGTCCATAGCATGAGGAGAAGAGGTCACTGTGCTGTTTCCGTACCCCGGGCATCACACTGATGTGATCCCTTTAATGGCTGTCAGCCTCTTCTACAGCTGCATCTGGGGACTTGGAAGCTGACAAAACTCTTCCTGCGAAGCATCTGGTATGTCTCATTGTAAATATTGAACAATGAAGAGATGGGAATCGAGAGCCAAGTGCCTGCTGCGAGACCCTCCAGCTCCATGCACTCGCACTGTCTACGAGGGGACTGCGCAGCTCCTGCTGCCTGTGCCAGCCCAGGCAGATGCAGGGTCGCGTAAGGCAAAGGTGCCAACTCTGCACAAAATGCGCTTCTGCAAAACCTGTCATCTCAAAGAAGAGAAACAGAGACTGGGTTTCTAGAAAGGAGATCATGAGGTAACTTAAATAACGTCATTCTTAATTCCTCCCTGCTGTGATCCATGTAACCCAGCTTTGGCTGCTTCTGCAGAGGAATCTCCCGAGGACCACTGTGTGCCCCTGTGCAGTGGCTGTTTGCAAAGCAACCGCTAGACCTTGTGCTGAAAGCCTGCACCAGGTCAGCTGCGCGCCTGCCCCCCTAAGCTGCATGTAACAAAAGGAGACCGAGCAGTAGCTTGACTTGTGAGGCCAATGAAGACAAAGCCACCATCAGGCAGAAATCCAGACTCATCTCTTAGGTGGGGGAAAAGCAATGGTGATTTGGTAGTAGGACCAGGTGCAAATACTCCAAGGAATACAGGGACACCAGACCTGGGTCAACCACTACACAGGGCACCTTCAGAAATGAGCTGAAGAAACCCTACAGTCCCATTACCCATGCTTAGTTTAATCCAGGTGCTATGGGTGACAACAAGGCAGCCAAATATCCTTGCAGTCTCCCACAATAGGCTGAAAGGCTCCTTTTTTGCTACTTAAGGATTACTCTGCCTCAGCTGAGCCAATTTCAGGGCATGCTCTCCAAGCACAAGATACAGCACCCTCACTTATGCCCCTCACTTTAAGCCAGAGTCAGTGAAATTCAAGATTTTTATAAATAACTTCAATAAGTTATCAAAGTTAACAAACTGCCAACTTCCATACTGGGCGCACAATCACAAGGGTCCTCCTGCATAAACCACTCTCTCCAACCAAGGAAATTTCAGTGTCGCAGGTGGCTGCCTGCCCTGTCTCAATACACACCACCACAGAGCAGAAATACCCTTGTCAGAGCGAGCCTTCCCAAAGGAGTCAGACAGTGAAACATTTCCTTCTCTCCTCATTTAAGGATTTATCTTCCTTCCTTTATAAAGAAAAGGATTAAAACCCACTTCCTTGCAGTGGGAGCATCACCCAGATCTCTTTATGGAAAATTTCATAGCATTTTATTCAAATAGGTATTTATGACTCAAGAAAGCTATCTCAGCTACTGCTGACAGTTCACCAAATTGATCAGCCCTCGGTGCAGCAGCAGATTATAAAACCAGGAGTAGCAGAGATCAAGACCACTCCGTGTTGAACACCAGCACATCCACACCCACACCCACAACCTGCAGTCAGCTCTGGTCTCTGCATTTCAACAAGGGCACAGCAGTGTTACGGATGCACAGAGAAAAGCAGTCAAATTGCCCAGAGGCATCCCCTTAAGAAGTGAGAGTTAAAAGGCTGGGACTCTCCACCCCTGAGGAGGGCAGCACTCGTCCAACTGGAACCAGAACAGCAGATGACGCTAGCAGGAGATCCATTTAAAGCAAACAGAAGTATCTCCTTGAACAGCAGGCAGCAAATTTTACCACCCCATACAGAACAAGTCCTGGGAGGTGGACAGCATGGGCAGCCTGGCAGAGGGGTTAGGTGTTCACAGCCAGCACATCCACAGAGGTCCGGGTGGACAGGTGCCCTCACAGCCCCCCTCTAACACCAGAGACAGGGAGTACCACAGCCCGTCCCTCGGCTCTGCTGCCACACCGCATCTTCTCGGGGGCACTGAAATCACTCAGCTTTCAGCTTGAACTCCAGATCAAAGTTTGTGGCTTTCGTGACTTCTTCTGAAAAGCACCCTACAGATGCCAAATCCTAGTTGCTGGATGTGGGAGAGAAGACTGAGGAACTGCTGTGCTAGAGAGGAGGAGAGTCAGTTGCCTCTCTCCGAGAATAGCTTTATTTCCAAATGCTGTTAGGTAACTGGGACGCAAACACTGCTGCCCTTCCACCTCCATAGCACTTGCACGTGACACCAGGCTGAGGGCAGAACGCCTTCAGCATCCACATGCAAACAAGCAGGAACATGCTTTGGGGCACACTACAGCTGCTGTGCCTACAAAATGGCTGATTTTTGGCTCAGGCTCCTCACCCATGCAAGTCCCAACTCTGTTACTGCAACTTGGCATCCTCCATCACTAGGCTAGTCGCTTCCTTGCGCAGAACAACAGACTTCTTTCTCATCAAGAGGGGGAACCAGCCATACTGATTCACCTGGCCTTAGAAGATTAACCTTAAAAAACAGGCACTGACATATGGAAGTCCTGGTGATTTGCAGTAACAGACTTGAGCAAACTAACTCCTTAAGCCACCTCAGCAATGAAAGGGAGGTGAGGGAGTCAAACCCCACATCATCAGGAGCACACAATTGCAATGCTAGGAGCAGGCATGCACCAGGTAAGCCTGCTGCCCACAACCAGTGGTGCCACTCTGTCTTCACCTGCTGCGTTCACACTTCAATATTTCGAGATATCAGGGCTTCAGACAAGCTTAGTGCACAGAAGGAAAAGGCACAGCACCAGCTTTAAGGCTTTTCTGGAGAAGACACAAGAAAGGGTTGTGTAGTGTTCCTTACAGCTACCATTAAGAGGAATCCTGTTTAAGCTTTCACTTATCTCCTTAAAAATACAAGCTGTAAAAAAGACCCAAGTTCTGTAGGTATTGTTTTCTGCAACACTACTGACACGTAACACACACTGAAAACGCTATCTGCTGTGGACACGTGCTCATGCCCCACCCTGGAGGCAGCTGGAAAGGTCCCCCACCAGCTGGAGAGCGGAGAATGGAGCTGCGCCAACCAAAGGACATCTCTGAGCCTGCAGCACAGGCAAACAAAACCCAACATCCAATGAAGACAGATCTTCAGCAGGGTGGAGAAAAGCCTCTTGTGAACTCAACACATGGGAATATACTTTTACTTCTTCAAATCCAGTCTTAATATTTCACTCACACACATTCTGGTAGCAAGAAAATTGTAAGACTTACAAATGGGTTGAGTTAGTTCTCTAACACCTACATTAGCATCTTCTGCAACACTGTCGTGGATCTAGTTATACACCATGGCCTTGTTAGCTGGCTAGATCTCCGGAAATGCATACACGTACACAATTTCCAGCCCCCTGTCCAGTTTATGAAGTCAAGTTACACTGTCTCTAATGTTACACCAGACCACTCAAACCCAGCAAGTTATTTTTTTCCTGAAATTAGCTTTAAGACAATGGAGCTGATTTCCATACTTCCAATGCCTTCACAATCAGCAGTGATTTATCCTCACATTATCACATGAACTGGGGAAATGCAATCCCATGCAAAGCCAAAGATGCTGGAAGCAGGTGGACATGGTGACGTGTCTGAGGTCACATAAAGCCAAGCCAGTCACTGACCCCCATTGCCAGGGCCTTTGCTACAGGACATCTCCACAAGGCACTACAGCTCTGAGACCACAGGATCCTACTGACTGGTCTTGCTATCACTGGGTAAGCCATAAACCTTTCCTTCAGCCTTGGCACATCAACAACATCAACCTGGATGAAGAGCTCCTGGCAGTCTGGGAAAGGCAAAAATTGAGATAATTTATACCTGCTTTTAAAAACTACATGATCCTCCTGATTTGGGATCTAGGTGCAGAGTAGCCTTCCCTCCCTAGGACACCAATCCATTTCTGACGGGTACCTCCTTGCAAGGCTGTACGCTTTACCGGGGCCAGGAAGTTTTCACTGATCTTACACTGATGGCAACACAGCTTGTATCTCGGTTGTCATTAACAGCAAAGTTCAGCAATAACACACAGACTAAACAAGCCAAGCGGGAAGTCTGCATATTTGCAAAGTATTGCAAATTCAAACATACATCTTCAGGGTCACAGACACATCAAGCTGTATACAATTAACATACAGGCAAAGAGCAGCAGTTCTGAGTTACACTTGCATCTTGACACAGTGTTTTCAGTTTGGGTGCTGATCAAGTGCTACAAGTTCCCAAACTCCTTCATGATGGACACTCAAATTTGCCACGCTACAATGTACGGGAGGAAAATAACCTTCCAGCAGTTGTAGTTGTCACTACAGTAAAGCATAAAACATGACACCGCCACACAGAATGGCCAAATATTAGAGGGGCTTTGTTTTTTGAGGAGTTCTTTTCGTTTGGGTTTTCAGGTGTTTTGTTTTCAGGAGATGTTTTGTTTGTTTTTAATTAATGCCTGTTGCATATTCCTGTACCAGTCTTCTAAATCTGGTTAGCGCTGACTCTGCAGAAACAGCAGTGCAGGAAAGGCATGGTAAAGGGAGGTTTGAAGAACTTCATTTTTCATTAATACATACCAGACTGGCCATCGGTTGGAAATACATCTGTAAAAGACAAAAAAAAAAAAGAAAAAATATCAGTATTGGTTGCAGTTGGAGTGCGAATCATATTTAAAAGGTTCCTCCTCTCTCAATTTGTTTGCTTTAGCTAAACAGAGGAAGTATTTTCTTAGTATCCCAAGTTAAACATCAATCCAGCATGGAATCCACCTCAATTCAACCTCTTGTTGCAAGAAAGATTTTGAAGGAGTCTGTGTTTACCTGAATGTATTGCTCTCATAAGCAATCTTTCATATTAGCTTCTAACAGACGGCAGTGAGGAATAAAAAGCCTGTGAGATGTAACAAGCTCCACAGCATGAGCTGGTTGATGGCACCCCTACACTCCCCCAGTCAGCATTACCAAATGAGAACCTGCACAGACAATGTCTAACACAGTGACCAGCCAGAGAGCACAGGTAGCAGCCAAATCAAAAGAAAAATTAGTATTTTCCTCATAGTTCTTGTTTTTTACAGCCACAAGGAACAGCAACAGCCATGCCTGGCTCCAACACTGCACCTATACCAGCAAACAAGCAGCCAGGAGCATGCACCTACTGCCCCCATAGGCACCTAGGGCATCATGCATCACCCCAGGGGACACCTTTGTCTTCCCCTTCCCATCTCAGCTAGCTCTGCCAGGAAGCACAGCCTGATGTGCAGAGCTGCTGGAGTCCAGAGGGCTTCAGATCCCAAACCAGACTACTCAACCTTCCCATTCCCAAGTTCTTTCTAGTTAGTGACTAGAAAGGTCCTTCTCCTGATGGATCCTATTTATTGCTGGGAGGAAGACATTCACAGGAGCAGCTGGGAAGGATCAGATGAAATATTTGTTCTTTTGAGAAGCAGGCAGGACAGCATGTGTGAAGAAACCCTGTTGATAAAGGCTCCTCAAGAAGCTATGGAAGCATCACTTGAGTGCAAAACACTGTTTTCTTCAAATAACTTGGAAGAGAGGGAAGGGAGCCTGCCAGCAAGCCAAGGTCCTCCTAGGACAGGGGCAGGCCCTTGGCTGCTGCTTATCAGCTGCCCAAAACACACATTCAGCTGAAAAGTCACAAGAGTTGCAGCAAGGACTACCCCTTGGACAGGGCAATGCTCTCTGGCCTGGGCTCAGCCAATGCAGAAACAGCAAAAACGTGTCTCTACTAAAGAGCTCCTCCGTCTCTACCTTTGAAAGCACACTGTGCTCAAGGCATCCTCAGGCAGGGATGCTTTCATCCCACATAGGAGCAGTAGAAGCAAATAAGGAAAGGAAAAAATAAAAACCCCCAAATCCTTGCCAACACTACACAGAACTATGATCTATGACCACACCGAAGGCAGGATCTCGGGGAAAACCAGAAAATCTTCCAAGGACCACTCTGGATCTTTAGCAGACTGCATGTTCTACCACAACCCTCCACCAGTACATCATCCAGGTGCATCCAAACACCTTGTATTTCAGTGACAGTTGCTGATGAGGTCAGGCTCTACAACAGTGAGCAGAAACACCCTGTACTTGATCTAAACAGGTCCCAAACAAGAGGCAATCCTTGCCATTTCCTTACTTCAGCAACTCCCAGACAGCCTTTCTGCAGAGGAAAAAGGTAGAAGCACTGCTTAATGAATACCCCACATGTCTGGATCAGCCAGCTGTAATGGCTATTACCGAACCCCCCCCCCGAAGTTCAATAAATACACACATATATAAAAACAGTAATAATACAATGGCTGAGAAAAGGAATTCCTTCATGCCAACAAAGAACTACAGGCCTTGGCAACTATTCCCCTTGCTCTACCCCTGCCAAGGTGCAGTTCTCCAGTCTGTATTCCTGCTAAGCTATCCAACCAACTCTTCATCAAATGCATGCCCCAGCCTGGTCAGCCACCTGCACAACCAGCCACCCAACAAGAGGTCCAGGCTACTTCTCTCTAGAAACCACAACAACTCGATAGCAGATTTGCCATCACATTTGCTAGAAAAACAGTGGAAACTCCCCAGTGGCTTGGGTCAGTAGAAAGCATGGACCACGCATGATGGGCAGGTGCAGATATTGCTCACAATCACCTTGAGATGTTTGCTAGTGAAACTCCTGTTAAGGAAGGACCTTGCCTCCAACCCTCAGCCCTTGTCTGGGGGAGACTGAGCTTGTCTATCTCATCACATCTATGATTAATGTGAATTTGACTCCAGGTTCTCGAGAGTAGAGACCCAAAGCACATGGGCTTCCAGGCAGCTTTCCCCGCTGCTGAGAACAAGCACAGAGCAATCAGTCTGCAGGACCTGCTCTTCTGAAAAACAGGGTTGCTGTGAAGACACAGAAGATGCAGGGCTAGTCAGGGACCGCCAGGCACAATCCCCCTTTGGGACTCTTTCTTCCCCTGCAAGCACAAGTGACTAGGTTAGAAATTAGCCTGCCAATTAAGGGCAGCACCTGAGGTGCCCAAGAGAACTCTAAATCAGGCAGCACTTTCTTTTCCCAAGAAAGCCACGGTGGGGAAGGAGGCAGAAACGCGTGTGGCTGGCAGGGAAAAGATAAAACCTTTAGGGCTGCTCTCCAAGGAGCTCGTCTAGCACACTGCAGGGCTGAGGCTGCCTGTCCAGGTCAGCTCCCTTCCCAGCACTCTCAAGATTAAAAATGCAAGCATGAAGGATGCACACACATTTTGCTTAAGCAAAGTCACAACACAGAAAGCCAAAGCCATCAATTCCTACCACCACACACACTGCTTTCCCCGCAAGGCACCCAACACTGAGTATCCAGATGCAGGCCAGATGCTGCAGAGGACAATGCCCTCCACGATCTGACTGGCCACCTGCGGGCACTCCTGACCCAGGAGCCAGGCAGCTCTCTGCCTGTGCCTGCACACACCTCCCATCCCAATCCAGCCTGCCCTGCTGGGCCCATACTAAATAGCCCCCAAGGCAGCCAAATGGCAAGGTGCCACAAATAACAATATCACGATGCAAGCAAGACCTATGAAATTTGGGCTCTGTGGTCTCACGTTTCCTTCCCTTTCTTACATTATTTTTCTGCATAAGCCCCAAACCAGAACGACTTGGGTGTCTAAACAGATGGGCTACAACCACCACAGGCACTGGCGATCTCTTCCTTGTAGCCCAGTCTCTGCTGAGCCAGGTATTTCCCAAGCCCTTCACCATCCTCCTCCGCTCTGTACATTATCCATACAGTCTACAACATCTCAGGGGAAAACACATTTTACAAATCTCTCCATTATCAGCAAGGCAAGGCAGAGGAAGGAACAAGCAGAAGGAGGTCAAGGCTGTGAACTGCAGCTGGTAGGATGTCAGGAGGAGCATGGAGCATCTCTCTAAGGACTGTCACGTGAGGATGCAGACACTGCACAGAGGTGCTTGCTCTGAACACCAACATCCAGAGCTGCTGCACAAAAAGCCCCAGGAGACACAATCAAATTGAGGGCACTTGTCCTTATTTTAGGTGGTGCTGGGGGGGGGTGGATACAGAATCCCAATTCTGGCCTGATAATATTTTTACACGCAGGAGACCATATGCTAAAATGGGGCGTTTGAAAAGAAAAGCTGATGCATACACATACATATTTCCCTCTCCAGGGGGTACCTGGCCACTGCGTCTATTCAGGTATCTGGGACAGGTCCAGAAAGGCTACTCCATTTATGAGCCCACATCTCTGTCCCACTGCTCCTACACTTACAGCAGAAGTACGCTGACAAACAGGTAGTCCACCAGCCATGCTTTGATAATGAATCCAGACATCCTCATAGGAAGTGTAGCTTCTCCCTGCTTAGAGGCTACAGCCAGGATGAGACAGACCTCCATCACTCCCTGCCTGTCCCAAGCCTCGGCCATCAGCATCCTTCTACCTACTTCTACCCAGCAGGGACCAGGAGGCAGCACCTGAAGAACAGCTCATTAGCTCTGATGCAACAGAAACACTGACTCGTTATTACAGCAACCCACAATCATAACTGCCGAGAGGGGCAGCACAGCCGCAGGCAGAGTGCCAGCGAGAACAGTTCCCTGCACCTCATCACCACTCCACCCCAAAGTTACCCCTCCGCTCTCCAAACTGGGGGAAAACCAACCTTGGTGTGCTTTATGTCACTTGTCAGTCACCAAAGCACCCTGACTGGCACCCCTGCAGTGGTGTGCTGAGTGAGGGCTGCTCCTCTGCATGTACAGATACAACATGCATGATAGCACGCTCCTCAGCCACTCCCAGTGGGACACGGGGCTCATCCACACTGCCATTACTACAGGAAGATACCAGCTGATTTGTTCTGGCTTTCGATCCATGAAGTTGTAACTAAATCATCCTCCACATTTTGCAGACAAAAGACTTGGATGTCAGCAAAAAAGTGACCCCTCCAAGGTCACGCAGGGACTCAGCAGCAGAGACGTGACCAGAACTCAGTCACAATAGCTCAAAAGCTGCAGGGCTGTGCTGGCTGCCCAGAAGAGGGACAGGAAGGGAAATACTGGCAGACAGTAGGATCGCTGGGGATCTCTCCTTCTAACCTGACCTGCTGCCCAGCAGGGATGATTCAGTTCTGCTCCTCCGGCTGCAACGGCAATGCTCCCAGTGCAAACAGCACAGACAGGGAAAAGGTCCAAATTATATAGTCCAGCGTTTGCTGCAAAGAGACCAGTGCTGCTTGAATCTCTTCTCCGTCCCCAGGCAACTTTTCAGCTCAAATCTGTCACCTGGCTCCGCCTCAGAGGCCAAGGCAGTGCCTGCACAAGTTCCCGGACAGTTACAGACCTCTTCAAAGCAACGCTCAGCAGAAAGTGGCGAGGTCTGCTAGGAAAAAAGCAGCAAAGCAAGAAACCTCAAACCCAAAGATTAGCATGGCCAATTAAATCCCTCCTGAGATCGAGCTTGCTTCCTGCTCCCCTCTCCTTTGTTAGCTGCCAAGCAGGCTTGGGAAGGGTCCCACTCTCGGCCACCCAGATCTTCCCAATCCTCCTCAGCTGCCAGGTCTGGACAAAAACACTTCCCATGTCTTGTAACAATGAATGACTACGGTAGTAAGTATCTTTACACCCTCTAAGAGAAGCTGAAGCTTGAGATGGATAAAAGATACAAGCTAGATGGATGAAACCTAACCTGATACTGGTGAGGTCCTAACACACTAGTAAAGTCTGTATAAGAAAATGATAAAAGGCCACAGAAGCATTTCTCATCCAAATCATTTCTCTGCATGGTATCCAGACCACCCGATCCTGGTAAGAGGTTTTCTGCTCTCCATCCAGAGAAAAGGTTTGGTTCCTTCTCAGACATCCTCACTCCTTACACTGGTTGAAGAGCTGCAGCCACTGTGAGCTCCAACATCCATTTCCCACAAACCATATGGGAACAAATGCTTGAAATAAGCTTTCGGCACATGAATAACTGTGGTTTGGGGGAGGCTCAGCTATGGTGCCCCTGCTAACTTTGTATACTTGAAAAACGATGAAGACTTCCAGCATGAGAGTTGCAGGAGGAACACCCCTGAAAAAAAAATAAAATCATCAACTCCAAAACTGGACCATTATCTGTGCAAGATAGCTTTAACTTCACACCACAAACTAGAT
This sequence comes from Neomorphus geoffroyi, assembly GCA_033558235.1. NCBI lineage: Eukaryota > Metazoa > Chordata > Aves > Cuculiformes > Neomorphidae > Neomorphus > Neomorphus geoffroyi. The sequence goes on from JAUMJM010000020.1 coordinate 58,490,387, forward strand.
TAGTACCTCAATGCTGACGTTCAGTCTCTTGTGGACAGAAAGGGAGCGAGGTGACAAGTCAGGGCTGCGACTCCATCTGAACACAGACAGGGTCACCAACGGGACCAGCACTGTGCCCAGTAGAAGCAGCCTTCAGAAATCTGCTTGGAAAAGGGTCCAGGTCTCTTCTCCAAGCATCACAGATGCCAACAGTGTTCTCGGGAATGCATCTGGTCAGCCTGACCAGAAAGTACAAAAGCTTTCAAACAGACAGTCGTGTGAATCCAACACTCACAACTGCACAGGCACACAAGGAATAACTGTAAGGTCACGGCTGTTTTTTCTCCCATCCACTTATCAGTGCTTGCACTGGAGAGAACAAACACTGGGTGTTCTCTCCCATTAACCCCTTCCCCCCTCACCTTCAAAATGGAGAAGCAGCGAAGCACTGCTGTTCCAAGCATCAGTACTAACTCCCATTCACACACCCGATGAAAAGCTGCAGAGAAAAGTGCAAGGCACCTTAAAGGTGCTTGATGACTGTTCCAATGAAGCAGCTGGTGAACCAGCTTCCTGTCTCACATCCTTTAATCACCAGCAACCCTGAAGTGACATCGCTGGAAGCCTCCAGCCTTCCAGGAGGCTGAGCCTACATGAGTTTGGGCCTAATGACCACCATCACCCTACCCAAACTGTTCTTTTAAGCTACTGGATATTGAACAGGTAGCAAGACTTCAAGCATGATCAAGAAAAATTAACAAGTCCCAAGAGAGTCTTGTTGAAATGCAAGAACCATTTTGGTGCTACCCAGCAGCCAACTGGATCCCAGGCTATGGAAATCGATACAGGATGGGGCTTCCCTTTGAGGGGATTATTGCACACTGCTCTGCAACACATTTTTCTGCATGCACATCAAGGGTAGGTAGTCTCAAACACCACAGCAAAGGTTTGTCCAAGGACAGCTCAATAACCAGTGCACAAAGACAGATCCTTCTCCCATCACAGGAGAATCCATTACTGCAGCCAGAAATCCAGCTTCTCCATGGAAGAGGATCCCCTATCTCCCCAAAAGCACCAATATCACGGGTATCCCCCATAATGTCAGACAGGGATGCCATAAATCCCTGTAAAAACCCCAGAAACTGAAAACTACAAGACACTTTCTGCCTTAGAGCTGTGGGCAGAGGGCCAAGGAGGGGGGTCTGTAAGATACACAAGGCAGCACAGCAAAGACATTGTAATTAAATCTCTTAACTGAGTTACAAATCATCACATTCACAGTCTGAGACGTCCCCCGCCTCCGGTCCAGGCTATCTGCTTGGTTTTAACCAAACACACAGTTTTTCCAACCACCCTCCAAACTCCACCCTTGCTCGCTGTTAATTAGACCAACTCCTAATTCAGCTCCAACTGACACTGAGGGCTGCCTGCCTGTAATCTGCTGCAGTTCTTCCAAATCATCTTCACAGTTGTACTTAAGAGGTTTAAAATTATATTTTAAAAACATGGGTCACTCTCAGCAAATTCCTTCCTGCACAGCATGCAAATGTCATGTCTGCCATTCCCTGATTAAAGAAGGGAAGCTAGAGGAGGTCACCAGAGACTGGGAAGCCAAAAGATATCAGCCCCTCTTTTGTTCAGCTCAGTGCAAGACTGTTTGCAGTGGCAAAGGACTTCCGAGCACTCAGATGTGTGTTACAACCTATTAGGTATTCCCTCAAGCTCTCAAGGTTTAGCTGGGAGTTGGGAAGTGAAATTTACTATGATTACAGCCATTGAAATCTCATGCTTTGTCATCCAAGCACATGGTTGAGACACCTCTGACTTTTGTCTTATTGGGTGGGATCCTGTGCACAAATATCCTATCACTTCTGTTTCAGCGAGAGCAAAACTCTCCAAAAACATTTTTGGGATCCAATTCTCCATATTTCAATATCTACTGCTACAGTCACATAACTTCTCAGCATTACACATACTGGTGTTACTCTATGCTTAATTCCCTTCTCTGTTTTTCCCTGTACTTGCGCAGTCTTGTAGTTGATGTCCCATTGTAAGCCTGCCTTGCAGTCCGCAGGTAGGGTGAGGTGCTTCAATCACTCCTTTAAAAATCCTTTTTTTTTTTTTTTTTTGCGCTGATGAGGCCAAGAGCATTGCTATTTGTTATTACGGTCATGTCTTTATTTTCAGTAGTCTTGTTTGGTGAGGCTGGCAGAGTTGACACATGCACACATGGATCCCAAGCTGTCTGAGGACTTTGTGACTATTTGGAAGGGCTTGAGTAAAGGTATAAAATTATTGTAGTGAAAATCCCAAGCGTCTTGCAGGAATAAACTCAGTGCTTCTTTTGCAATGTTTAATACAAAAAATGGACAATTTGAATACATGATCTCCTGTAGTTTGAAGTGAAGTAAGTGTTGGCTTGTCAAACATTTGAGTGTTGCTAATTAACCAGTTCTTGCTATTTCACTCCATCACTAGCTTCATCATCTGTGTGTAAAACACAGTCTGGTAACTAACATTTGGGAAATCAATAATCACTCATTTGCACCACTGACCAGAAGCTTTCAAAAGCACAGGTAAAGAAAAAAAAAAAAAAAAAAGCACCGATTTAGTGTGCAGGCTGAATATATATTTCAAATAACCTGCTCAGAGATACCGCTAAGTATTTACCCACGTACGCACCTTCTGGCAGCACTGTTGCGTTATCTGGCAGGTAAGACACACTGATCTCCCCATATACCTTTTCACTTTCTCATCAACAAAACTCTGTCCTTTCCTCATTTTTGTGGCTTTTCCAACTTCACACTTGTTTCCCCACATATTTACTCTGGAAAAACTCACCTCTTCTCTCATTGTTTCAGGCTTCTTAAAACCTTACTTATCTAGCCCTGAAACCCCTCTGGTCTTTCCAAGCATGCATGCAACAGCTGAGTCAAAAAAGTCAAATGACTACCAGGAAAGAAGAGATAAGCAGCCCCCTGCATCCTCCGTGTTGCCGGCAGATCCCTTCCAGGGCGCAGCCATGCCCTGCAGACTGCAGAGTCACTCTGCAGGAGCACAGCACATGCTGCTGCTCAGCTGGAAAAACGTGCTCAGCTGTGAGCTCAGGATGGACTCTTGCTTCCTCCCACCACCGTGCCAGCCCACGGGGCTGCACCCTCATACCTGTTCAGGAAAGAGTGGAGCAGTACCGGGCTCCCATGTATGCGCTTGGCCCCCCAGGCTGACACAGCCTCTCTGGCTGCACCGCCAGGAAGGACATCCAGTACATTTCCACCCCCCAGCCCAGCTTTCCAATCACAGTTTAACTCTGGCTCGTGTGTCAAGGACACGTGAGGTTCGCAAGCCCCATCTGAGCCCCTGTTTCTCACCAATGCTGCCCTGGCTATTGCTCTCACCATCACCAAGGCACCTCTGCAGAACCTGCCAGCAACCAGCAACTGAACAAGTTAACACTGTGGAGCACCATAGGTGCTTTTCTTCCACCACCTTCCTTGTGGGGCACGAATGCCTCTCCTTGGCTCTGTCAGAGGCCAGGGATACTTTGGGGAGCAGGTCAGGAGTGGAGAGAGGCACCAGGGGGCCAGGTGCTTTGCTGGCTAAAGCAGCAGGCCACAGACCTGCTTCCAGTCACTTCAAGAGGTACCTGGCAGGAAGTGACTGTGCTTTCCCAGGAGCACAGGTCGGGGCAAGCTGTGCATGTCATGCATGCTCCAGAGGCAACGTGAGTGCTGTTTTCTAGATTAAGTTAAAAAACGGTGCCTGTGTGACCTCTGAGTGCCACCAGAAACAGACAGAATGGCACTAACAGATCTCACCAAGAGCCACCTCTGTTGGCCATTTCTAAAGCAAACAGAGACTTCCACTAAACGTGCCATGCCAGAGCATCCAATCCAGGCAGGGCCACCACGGTCACCTCCCACACATCAGCCCCAATCTACCCACAGCAGATGTCTCTACCAATCCTTCCAACTTGTGACCATGTAAAGGAACAGAATGACTCAAAATCAAACAAACAAAAACAAAATTACAGCCACTACAGAGCACTGAAGCCTGCTGTATGTTCCTGTACAGTGCTGCAACACATGGAAGTGTCAAGGCAAGCTGCTGCTCTTAAGTCAGCTTTGCTCCATAAGGACACTGAAGGTAAACCACTGATAATACAGGTATTAAAATCAGCCAGCTGAAAGCCCTTCCTCCTTCTCTGCTTGCATGTCACAGCAGAATATCACACACACACACACACACACACACGCGTAGCTTTAATGCTGCAGAAAGAGCTCTTGGTCCTGGCAAAATCCATAGCGAGTGTCACACTGAAGCTGGGCTGGGTGACTTGTGAAGGATGGGTCCAGTAGGTCCACAAGCAGCCCGGCGGAATACTGGAACCAGTAGAGCTATACAACACACCATGTGCCAGGTTGCTCACAAAAAGCAACCCAATACACCCAGGACTGCCCACAGGAGTACCCCAAACTGCAGCGCAAGCACGTGCTCTGACAGAGGGAAGTTCAGTTAGGAGGATCTTCTGGGAACCTGCAATTACATGATGAACCTCTGTTTAGAAACATGTTGATACTTGACCATCGTTTCCACAACCCCTCCAAAAAACCAACCCTGTGTATCTTGCGCAGTATTAGAATTGCCAACAGCAAACTTATTTTCACGAAATGCCTCGTGCCGGTTTTTACTCTACAGCTGCGAGACCTTCACATACGCACTCACTTCTCCTTTCAGCTAAGCAATCCAGATCAACCCTGACTCAGGACTCTCCCCACAAAGAAGCCCGGTAGTTGATTCATTCAAGTCTAAATCCAGTTCCCATTTTTTCTGGTCATCAATTATTGTTGCCTAAATACACAAACAGCTGCTCAAAGTTCTCACAGCACTAACTTCTTCAAAGCCTTTCTTCCAGCTCTCCTCTGACCTGCTCAAGTCATGCAGCTGTTATCATTTGCCATTAGACATTCAGGTTAGCCAGTTATTTCAATAGAAGGAGAAAAGTCTCCCAACTCCACTTAGAGATCACTAACAAGGACCTGGACGTGCAGAAAGAGCTTGGAACTGAAGGCTGGTCTCGAGCAAAGAAAGGGACAAATACAGAGTTGGCCACACAGAGAGCACACACACACACAAACACAGTACCCAGAGCTTCACTCACCCCAGGAGACGACTTCTTGCCCACGCAAAGCTCCACCTAGACAGCATTACCACAAGATAACCCAGCAGCTACCACCAAAGCTGCACCACCTTTTTCTCTGAGCTCCCAGTGTGCACAGCAAGCTAGGGATTTGACAAAGCCAGCAGCATGGATACTCAAGCCCTTAGTAGGAAGTCAGCAAAGGTTCCAGTGCCAAAACGACCAGAGGATAAATAACATTTTAAAGACCATAATGTAAATGCGTATCATGGATGGGAATGAACAAAGCTCACCACTCCCATCTGGAATTAGGGTAAGAGCAGAGCAAAAAGCCTTCCTAGCTCTCTTATCGGTTATCTGCCAGATCTACAGCAAGGCCACTGAACCTCTGTTAACCTGGTTACTGAGACAGCAGCAGAGCTCCTCTGAGAGGTGCACCACCATAAAGGACAACAATCCTCTGGCAGCATTCAAGTGTATTTTCATTAAGACGATTTTTTTTTTTTTCTTTTAAAAACCCTGCTGTTTGCAGCCGTTGTAACTGTAAAGATTAAATAAAGCATTCCACCTCATCAAGACAGTACGGCTTTCTACTAAGATGCCCACTCCTTATTTAGCCAAACAAGCACTACTACTGAGATGGTGTTGGAGATTCATCACAAAGTAGTTTCAAGTATGCAAAGAGCAACCTAACTCTATCGAAGTTGGCATTTGGCATTCCCCTGAGGATAATTTCACACTATTCATGCACAGCAAAAGGATCAGGTGTCATAATTTGGAAGGGAGAGCAGCATTGCAGCCCCAGTGCCCCCATTCCCAGTTCCGCTTTTTGCACTTGATTCGTCTTTACAACTGACCCAAGTCCTGCTGCTGCCCAATCCAGTGATTCCACGTGCAATCCTGGTGGAAACCCCCATGGCACCACAGGCAATAAACAGGTTAAAAGGAGAGTTGTGAGGGTAAAGAGGTGGTTGGCAAGAATCCTCCAGCAATGCCTTGGACCTGGCAATCTGGAATCAGAGATCACAGCAGAAGCAAGTGCTGAAGCCCAGCAACCAGCCCGTGAGTCAGCTCCCAGGAGCTGAGCTGCGCCACATTCCCTAGCCTTCCCGAAACAAACAGTGCAGAACAGGGCAAAGGTCCAGCACAAAGCTGAAGGGCAAAGGTACAGGGGGAGGGAAAACATTAAGCTTCAGGTTTTTTTGGAGCAGTGAGTTCCAATTAACCTCATCCTCCTCGACAAGACAGGAAGAGTTACTAAACGTGAGCTGTGGGATTGGAACAAAACAGTATTTCAGAGAGGAAACTTGGAGAAGGGTGAGAGGACTCCTGCTGTGATGATAGCAGCTCTGTTGCAACAAATAGCCAGGAGAGCTCCACAATTGCGTGCCACGACAGAGCGGGAATTGCCCAACACTTTGGAAATAGGTGTGGGCAGCACTATCGAGCTGGATACCCAAGCAGGTAGATGCACGCGTCTACTCTGAATGCACAGAAATGCCAAAGGTAAAACAAGTTTCCCATACACCTTATCTCCTGTACTGGAGGCTGGTTTCAAGGAAAGCCCTATGGGGAGTTAGTCAGCAAGGGGTGAGAAGCTCATGAATGCTTCCCTGTCTTCTCCTCAATTCCGGTAGCCAGCCCAGCCTCCGCTCTGGCATAAACATGCACTCCCTCTGAACAATAGTCAGCTAACTCTGGTGCTTGCTGTGAGCAACTAAGGTGTGTCTTCTGGAAAGTACTGCCTACCCACCCAGCACATTTGCCAAATTGCAAGTGAGAAACTCTACTGAAGAAATTAAAACACCTCCTGCATCTCCACTGGGAAATACACTGCTTTCTCCTGGCTGAGTGTTTGGAACCAGAATGAAAGCCAGCATAAAAGTTACAGACAAAGCTCAACAATTGCAGTGCCAGTCATTAAAACCTGCATGTTCTTACTTCCAAGATGTAAATGGTTTTAAAAATTAAGAAGTGCCAAGTGCCTTGATGCAACATTTCTTGAACTGAATCCAGCAGGTTTTCAAAATGGTGTGCTGTTAACACCTGTCTGCACCGACTCTTGCATCAGCACCGGCCCTGGTGCAGGACACAGTGGAGGAGTACAACATGTTCCAGAAGGTCGAGTTGTCTTAATTGCAAGCCACACTCCTCCTCTACAGAAGAATTCGAGAAAATACTTTGAATTTGGTTTTATGGCCAAAAGTGCCATGCTGGTTTTGCCAGAAAACATTTCCTTTGCTGCTGCAGACACATGCACTACCAACCATGCCTTAGCCAGTCAGGCTGCTGGCTGCATTTATTTCTTTGATAAGAGAACATGCTATAACACCAGGGCAGTGACATAGAACTCGTTACTAGATCAGCAGAGGGTAAAAATGAGGAACCATTACCAGTTCTGCCACTGTCACTCATAAGCAGTAAGAAATGTCAATTCAAGCCTTGCCACGTTGAGCTGGACCATGTGTTATCTCAAGACCAAAGATTCTGCTCTGCTCTCTTGTACCCTGACCCTGAAATGCACACAAATAGAAACATAACACACATCTTGCCAAGACACCAGGAAAATTTTCTGGTGTGCCACTCCAGCCAAGTCTCAGCCTCCGCTTACAGCATGAGCAGTATTGCTGTTGTCTTAACTCAATCCCATCGTTGCTTCACTTACTGCCACGCCGCTGTGCTTTTGGGAGGAGGGGTTAAGCAGCAAGGAGAGGCTTTCTCCTTCCTGAAAAAGCAGGAACATTTCCTCTAACACCCTATTACGGATCTGACTGCCAACCTTCAATGCAAAAATGCTACAGGCAAGGCACCAACTTCTGAAGACCAATCCTCATCTGTGAAAAAAGGACAGTCTTCAGTTCCTACACCAATCCCTCAATGCATTCAACTTTCCCAGCTGCAGCGAGTTAAACAGTTCAAAACAACCAGAGGCAGATTTGTCAAGCTCTTCTCTATCCATATTCCAACAGAGACAGCAGAAACTTAAAGATCTTGAAGGAAGCTCTGTTTTCTCCAGGCCAGAGCTCAGTGCCTTTACTTTTACAAGCACCAATTCCAATGTAGCCCATTACAGAATGGGTGAGTACCTAAGGAGCAGGTCTTGTCCATTAAATCTAAATCTGCTCTATGGGTCTATAATTAAATCATTCTGAAAAAAAATCAGGGCTTTCAGAGCCTGTAAAACAAGTCATGGAGGGATCCCTTTATCTTTATAGAGTTGTCCTTGTTAGGTTTCTTGGTCTTCTCACTACCTCTGGCAGGATCAGGGCTGGAAATATTTCCTACCTCCAGCACATAAGCACTGCTCTGGGAATGCTGCTATATTGTGAGCCACAGTTTTCTAAGCTCTGCTGAAACTCCAAAAACATCTAGTGATGGATTTCCAGAGTTTAAAAGCTCTCCATCTGCTTCAATAGTACAAAGGAGTCACTTTCCCTAGGCAATCCTCCTCGAGGTCACTGCAACAGGACAACTCATCTCACCAGCACCATCTTTCACACAAACTCATGCTCTAGAGCCTTTTTTTCTAAGCACCTGCTAAAAGAAACCCTCCACCCAAAGCAGCGAAGACATGACAGGAGCCTGCAAACTCTACACGAAAGCACATGGGCAAAGGGCTGCCAAGCAAGGTCAGCTGCCAGCCTGCCTCTCGTGGGATTTCGCCAGTCGTGTTTATTTTACACATTTTCTCTTCTGCTAACAAACTGGTAGCAAAAGAAACAGTGCCCCAAGAGAGAGTAGCCAAGCAGCAGCATCTGGGGCACTGCTGTCAAGCATCCCAAAGCACACCGCTACCCAATTCCATTACTTAAACACCTTTTGGAATACCAGTACAACTGTGCTGGGCCCCTAGAAATTCTGAATGTTGCAAGCATTGCTCCCTAAAGCTACCATAGGGTGGACAAGCTACTGACACTCTTCCCCTCAAAAAAAATCATCTCAGGAGTCGCAAGGGCCTCCTTGTGTTGGGCAGACTGCCTTGCATATGCCAACTCTGACGAGTCACTCATCTTTGTGACAGGCCTGGTAATGAATGTGGACATGCTTTAGACATGTGCCTCAAACAGGACCATGCAAATCTTGCATGTTTGCATCTTTTGGTGTATTTCTAAGCATTGTTACCTGAGAAAGCAGTGCGATGGAGTGTAGCTTTCACACAAAGGAGTAAGTGCCCAGCTCAATGTCACACTGCAAGATGCAAATGTGGACAGCAACGCTGTCCTGGATTTTGTTAAGCTCTGCTTACGTCGGTGTGTACAATGAGAACCCACCAAACAACCTGAACATGGACTTTTACCTGGCACAATTAACTTCTCCTCTACACTTCCCATTAAGACGACATCATTCCATATGGAAACTGCAGAGCTGTCCACCTTTCAAAGATCAATACCTCAGGTGAATCACGACGCTAGAGCAGTAACAGTTCTTGCAAAACACTAGCACATACAGTAACTGTGAATCTGATGTCATAACTGGCAGCACGATTCCAGAGTTAACACAAACAGACCCGAAAAATTAGCAGCCTTTCCCAAACAAGATGCTGAGTGAAAACTTCCTCGTTTTAAGCATGGATTCACTCCTAGGGGGTACGAGCAATGCCCTCCTGCTGAGAGCAGCACCTACCCAACCTCGAGGAAAGGGTGTTCCGCAATCCTGGCATTTGCTGACGGCAGCAGAGGGTTATGGAAGCGATCGGGACAGCATCGCCCCGTGGCTGCCCCCTGCTCGAAGGTTTTGGGGACTCGCTGCGCTCTTGACAGCCCGCACTCACGGCCGCAGGAGCAGAGCCGCCATGAGTCGGCAGAGAAAGGCGGCGCGGCCTGGAGCGCCAGGGGAGCCGCCGCACACGTGGGCAGCGCCGGCCCGCGGGCCGCGAAAGACCCCGCCATCACCCTCCTCCTCCCCGCTCCCCTCCCGGGAGGCCGGCGCCAGGGATCGCTCCCGGGGGAAGCGACCACGTTGCGTGCGGGGAACGCTGGGAGTGAGCCGGGGGAGCGGGGGCGAACCCGCGTGCGCGCCGACAGGGCCCGAGCGCCTTCGGGCTCCTCGCGCGCGCCCGCCGACAGGGCCCGAGCGCCTTCGGGCTCCTCGCGCGCGCCCGCCGACAGGGCCCGAGCGCCTTCGGGCTCCTCGCGCCCTGCCCCCCTCCCCCCTCGCCTCATGGCCGCTGCCCGCGCGTGCTCCCCTCCCCCGCACACGCGCTCCTCGCCTCATGGCGCCGCCGCTTCCCACTGCCAGCGCCCCTTCCTCACGCCCGGCCCCGCAGGCCGCAGGCGCCGTCCCCACGCTGTTGCCGCATGGCGCGGCCGGGGCGCGGTCGGCGCCGGAACCGGCCCACCTCACTGTCCCCCACCTCGCACCCACCTGGGGGCGACTGCCCGTTCACCGCCGGCGCGTTCTTCGTCCAGGGGTTCACCTTGGGCGGCGGCGCCTCGATGAACTCCCGCCGCCCCGCGCCGCCCGCCTCGCCGCCGTCCTCCGCGTCGCCGCCCCCCCGCAGCAGACTCTCCTTCTCCTGGTTGTTGCTCTCCTCCTTCTGCTGCTTCGCGCTGGGCGGCCGCGGCGCCGCGGGGCCGCCGTCGGGCCCCATGGGCGGCTCGCCCTTCAGCAGCGGGGCGCCAGGCAGCAGCGCCTCCACCTGCGTCGCCATCAGCGCGCGCGCCCCGGCTCGGGGAGAAAACTCCCGCCGCCGCGCCCGCTTCCCCCCCCCCCCCCCCGCTGCCTTTCCCCGTTCCCGGTGCCGCCGCCGCAATATGGAGCCGCGCGGGGACCACGCGACTGCCGCGGGGGCGCGCGCCGCGCCGGCGAGGGGCGGGGCGGGGCGCGCGCCCCCGCGGAGCGGGCGGTGGCGCGCACGTGCCTGATGCAACGCGCAGGGCGGGGTGCGGGGGGGCGCTTAAAGGGGCCGCGCGGGAATGAGGGGTGAGTGGGGGGTGTTCCCGCTCCCCTAGAGCCTCCGAGACGACAGGGAACATGGGGGCCTGATGTAACATGCGGGAGAGGAGGGCGCTGAAAGGGGTCGCTTGGGAATGGTGGGGAGGGCGACCCTGCTGCTGGTTCGGGTTCTGCTGCTGGTCCGGGGTTCCGGGGACCCCGCTCCCCCAAGAGCCTCTGTGTGTTGGGGTGTGGGGGTGTGTGTAAAAGGGGCCACGGGGGCGGGGGAGCAGCTCCGCTGCCAGCTCCGGGTTCCACTACTGGTTCAGGGGCTCCGGGGGTCCCCGCTCCCCCAAAGATCCCGAGTCGGCAAGAAACACGAGGAGAGAGGGGTCGTGAGAACCGGGGAGCACCGGTGGGTGTTGCTGCACGCATCCACACGGAGCCGAGGGATGCTCCCCGGTACCCACGGCCCGGGATAACGAAGGCGTTGTGGTGTCCTTGGGAAGCCTCTTCCGTGTCCTGAGCCTGGCAAATCGCATCTGAGGAAAGTAAAATATTGGATTGGGGTTCCACTGCTGTTTCGGGGGGCACCGGGGGTCCCTGGTGCGTTCTGCACAATTATCTTCTGCTTTCGGCACCAGGGAACCGGCAAGAAACACGAGGGAGTGAGGGGAAGTCGGTCGTGAGAATCGGGGAGCACCAGTGGGTGTTGCTGCACGCATCAGCGTGGAGCCGAGAGATGGGGTTGCTCCCCAATATCCACACCCTGGGATAACCACCCTGTCCTGGAGAAACCTCTTTCCCATGTCCTGAGCCCAGCAAAACCCATCTGAGGAGATTAAAATACTGGATTGGTCTCCAGCTGGTGGGTTCTCACTTGCTCATTGTCACTATCGTCCTCGGTATTTGTCCCCTAATTCTTACGGTAAGGCAGAGTCCAAGCCCTGTGTGAAGGGGCACAAAAATCACACACACTGAAAAGGCAACTTTCACTGTCAGTATCATTTCACACAACCTGCCCAATTCACAGCACCCCTCGGTCAGGGTCTTTTTTACTCATAAGAAGATTCTCCCAGCCTTTTCCCTCTAATCACGAGCACGCCGCTCCACTTCTTCCCGGAAAGGTCCCTCTGGAAGCCCCTGTAGTCCCAATGAGCCATCTGTGCAAACCCAGCAGGAGACCCGATGGCCTGACAACGCACTGATGATGTAGATCCCAGCTGATGGTGCATGGACAAGGAAAAAAAGCTGATTTCACAGCGAAGCTGTTAGGAGGAAAGAAGAGGGTGAGAGGCAAACGTGAGCTCAGCATCCCATTCAGAAGGGCAACAGCATCAAGGGGCTGGAGGGTCTGCAGAGAGAGCCGGAGGCTATCAGGGATGCTCCACTGAGACCATCTCGTCTCTCTGTGTCCTTCAGTACCCAGCCTCTTGTCTCAGAGGGCACCCTCTTGTGCTGCAGACTCAGGGATGACCATCATCCCACGTACATTTAAGAATCTGGCACTTAACATTCCAAAAGGAATTTCATATATGACTCCACAAGAGCCAGCTGTTGGCTTGGCAGCCTGGCTGAATTCCCAGAGCGGATACGGTGATACCTGAGTTGTACTAACACAAACCTCACCCCGTACTCCATATAGCCCAGTCCCATATTTGCCAGGGGGTCACTGTGCTCCTTGCAACCACAGCTTGGGGGCTGCACAACTCCCATCAGTTTCAGCTGCCTTCCCTGCCAGCCACGCTCACACCTTTACCCTCTCCAGTAGCAGGTCCTTGGTTGGGAACACAGCCTGTTGCTGGTCAAGGAAGGTGATTACAACCAAGTGGTGTGCAGCCCAGCAGTGTCCCTGTCCTGTCCCCCAGCCAGGGCACTGCATTTCTACTGCTTGGTCCCTTCTGGATGCTGCTCTCCCCGCCACGTGGGTGGGAAGGAGCCTGCAGTGACAGAGAGCCAAACTGGCTCCGGAGCTGCCAGGGAGGAGGGAGCTGAGTGAACCTCAGCCTCCACACTTGCTCACTGGCCAGCCAGGCAAAACATCAACAGAGTTTTAAATGCTAGAGAATAAATGCTTAGCCAACGGGGGAGAAAGGGAAGCATCGGCGCAGCCTTTCTCCTTTAGCTACAGGGACAAATCACCTTGGCTGGTGAGCTCTCGAACACCCATCCTTCATGTAAAGGGAAGCAAAGAGTGCACCAGCTCCAGCCGGTGTGAACACATCGGCTGTGTCTAACGAGATCCACACACCCCACCCATTCCTTGGTGTCCTTCCCTCTGCTGGACCCACCTTTCCCTACTCTGCCGAGCACCTATGGCACTGGGCTATTCTACTCCTCAGCTCCAAGAACTTGCTGAGAAGAGGCCAAGAAGTCACCATCTTTCTGCAACACAATTCACTGGGAACAAACTCAGCTGTGCTTTCCCCAAATCCAACAAAAGCACCTAACCATCATCCCCAAGCCTGTTTCTCTCCCTCGTCCTTCACCCTGGATGCGTCCCCGTGCCTGACTGGGCCATGCCAAGTGGCTCCGGGTGCTGCTGCCCATCCCTGTGCCAGCTCCGAGGAAGCAGTCTCCGGGGAAACTATGCAGAGCAGTAATTTGGGCAGGAGCTCCCCTCCTCCTTTGTTCCACACACAACAGCTTACTTATTTCTCCCTGACTGAGGCATGGCTTGCATATTTATCACAGATGCCTGGCTGCTTTAAAGCTGGCCTAGAGGTTTAAAGATGCTTTGTTGGTGGCCATTCAGCACTCGGAACATCTCTGGGTCTTGCTTGGCCCTGAATATCCCCAGTTTCATTACTGTTGGTCTGGCAACCTAACCTGGGGACTTGACCCTCCCTTTTGGAAGAGCTTTAATTCAGTGGCCTGGAGCAAGGGGTGGGTGGTGAAGCACAGCATGGCCAAGCTGAGAAATATACCTTCTACCATCCTGTTTGGGTGGTAGCTCAGCCCCTTTCTCAGATTCCACTTGCCTAATTTTGTCTGTGTTCACAGGAGCACCGTGTTGTGACCCAAGGGGAACAGGCTGAGCTGTTCCTCTTCAGTGCAATGCATTTTCCCCCTAGTCTTCATAAAGCCAGAGCAGGATGCTACCACCACCAGGTAGCATTTTATCTAATGTACTTTAAACAAACACCTTTGTGATAACAGTTTCCAAACTGACTGATATTTAAGGAGGTATCTATACCCCTGGTGTATTTGTGGCCAAACCTGGAGTATTTTTCTCCTGAGTGAGCTGTGTTTGTAAATAACTAACATTAAAAAAAAAGGAAACGTATTTTCCATCCTCATTCCCTCTAGCAGCAATGGGAAAACCAAAGCTGAGGCAACACAGGTCTCACAATGACAGCAGCTGCATCAGCAAGTAGCAGAGCCTGCCAGGCACTGGGGGCCAGGGATCACCATGACATGTGTTTCATGCAGTTCTGCTTTAACTCTAGGCTGATCCCAGGGACTGAATGCCCATCAGAGGCTGCAGTGCACTCAGTCATATCTCTTTTCCCTGCATCAGGGGGCTGTGCTGGCCTTGCAGTCCCTCCTAAGGGCATCTTCTTATTCCCCATCACGTTCTGGATCACCTTTCTCTCTGCTGGCCAGTACCCAGTCACGCTGCTCCCTGGTGAGGTGAGGTGAGTAGATGCAAGCCCAAGCTTTACCTGTGGACGGCAGAATGTTAAGGCTCCGACACCTTTAAAGCTTTGCAAAAGAGAAAGGGGATTTTGCCTAGAAAACCTCAAACTTCCCATCCTGAGTCATGTGCTTTGATTTATTTGCATAGTAGTTACTGCTCCATGAATCCTGCCAGGCAGGAACGCTGTCAGGCACAACACACTCAAGGCTCGGCGTGACTGACCAAACTGCAGGGTTACTTCTGCCATCCACGAGGGAGATACTTTTCAAAGGGCACCCAGAGCTCATTCCTAAAGGAGAAACATCAGAGGGTGGCACACTGGTTCAGAGCCATTGCCAGGTCTTCAGGCCACCAGTTACAGCCCTAAGATCTAACAGAGAATTTTCAATTTCAGAAAACCTAACAGTTTCCCTGCTGGCAAGCTACTGGCACTCTGCCTTGGCAGATGCTTCCCAACGCCAGCAGACACCTATTAGTGGCACACTGTGGCCATCACAAAGGACTCCAGTGCTTTTTAAAAGAAACACACTAAACCTTTTATTCTACTACCCAAAACACTGACATTTCAACCCACTTTAGCTCAGAACTAGAACAAAGCACCCAATCCTGCAGCTTTCTGTTGGAGATACCTCCTCCAACATCTTCTTTAATCCAGTTTTTAACCTTTCCTTGCTCAGGGTTTTTAACTCCAGAAATCCTTCCCTTGCTCTGGGAAGAGGAGCTGTGCACAAAAGCATGACATGCAGCCAGAGCAGAAAACTGTGTCTCCTCCTGTGACAAGGGAATGAGAATACACCAAGTGCTCACAGACAATGCTTTGGGCTTTTTCCTTTCTGCAGCTATGTGATCCAGAGAGATGGAAGATACTTGCTGGCTCCAAGATAAATGCGCTTGGACCCTTCTGGCAGAGCATATGAGCGATCAGCATGAAGAGGGAATGCATTCACACTAGTAAGTAAATTTAAACCTACATAATAAAACAGTAGACACTAACAAGTTCCATTATATCACCATTAAAAAGTGCTATTGCTTAGCAGGACTCCACGGCCCGAGGTCTTGGGTTCAGCAGTTTGATGTTGCAGCCCAGCTACAGGCACTGTGCGGCTGAAGCCACTCATGCCACATGTGGGGTAGAAACCAGCTCCTGTCAGCTCTGCAGAGCTGCTGGCCCCTCGCTGCTTCCACTCATCTTATTCCCACTGGGAAGTGGTGCTGCAAATGTGTTTGTGTTGAGAGTGCACCACATGGGTATTCCTGGTATTAAGAGGTTCAATTTAAATGAGAGTAAATATCTCATAATCAGAAGTCTGAAGTATGCTGTTTTTCATGTTTTCCATAAATGGATTGGAAGGGAGAATATCTAATGGTACACAACTTATTTATATAGTTTTTCCTCCAAAAGCCAGAGTTCTTGTAGGACTCTTCCAAAGCCAATAAATAACCTTATCTGCTTAAGAAAAATTCTGACCTTCCCCATTTCCTAATAATTGATTACATTGGCTGTGGAAAGCAACACTTCCTCTAGACCAGAAGTTCCCACCTTGCATATTTTGCTGTAGATATATCAGCCCACGGTTGCTTAATGTGTCCCCTAGATCATTTCAGTTTCCAGGTGCTCAAGAAGTTGAGCATAAGTTGACCACTAAGGCTGATATTTTCTTCGATGGATATTTACCCTCTGTGCCACCCCTCTGCCATCAGGAATTTCAGCAAAAATATTTCAGGCACTTTTACAAAGAGGTATAAATGCTCTAGCACCCTTCTTCAAAAGGCCTTAAGCTCTTTGTGCTTTAGGTGAGACATCCTACATCCCTCACAGGTCCTGACACAGCAGCCCTGGAGGCCCCTGGCTCAGCCCAGCCAGGATTAAGCCATTCCCATGGAGAAACGAAGCATGCTGGCAATGTGCTGCAAGTCCCGTGAGTCCGTGTTCTTCTGCCATCAGCACCTTGTGCCATAGCTGGCTGGGGACATACATCTTTTTGCCTCGTGCCTAATGTGCAGGGAGGCACCAGCCACCAGCTGCGCTACAGAGCTCAATTAATTCAAGTGATAGCAGCTTGTGCAGGTGCCCTGAAAGCTCCCAAAGACTCAAGGTGAGAATCAACCAGATTTACAGTTGGAATTGCTGGGATATTTCCCTCTAAGCACCTAAGGATAATTAACAGCCAAAAGGCTCGGAGTCAGCCACCAAAGTTATGAAATACTAAATCAGAGGCAGCTCCCAGCAGCTTCGTTTGCTCCCTTTGCAGGTTGTACATTCATGATAAAACCATCAGCCACGCATGGCTGCAAATTCTCTCTTTTCCCATGGGATTCCTGCTCCTTTCAGTGGCTGGCAGTTATTTAAATATTGTTTTACCCCTCTGCAGGCTCCAGCCTGCTTTGAGTATCCCCTCCTCTCCACTTGTGCCCTGCAGCGAGCTGGCTCTCTGGCTCTAACTCCCACCCAGCCTCACCAGCTTTGTGTTTGCTTTCCCAAATATTTTGCTGGTGCAAAGAAAACAACAGCCTGCTGAATCATGAACTGATCCACCTCCACCTCTGAGCTGAAAGCCCACCAAGTGGGAGAAATGATAAACTGGAAGTAAAGCAATGCCAAAGCGTAGAGCAGCACAAACCAGTCCACCCCCCGCCAGCTTGTCCTGGTGTCACCAAGTCAATCTGGGGACAGTTCCCTTAGCCAGGATGCTGGCATCATCACCGAGCCTGCCACAGCCTCCCAATAACACCCTGTCAGCAGCTGATCAGCGAGTCAGAGGCAAAAGGGCTTCAGTAAAGTGCAGTGCCAGCACCCAGCCGTGGCCACCACTGTACAAGCACGGTCTGTGGGACACAGGCTGGGGGATTAAGAGATCTGTGTCAGCAGCAGACCTGTGTATACAAACACAGCAGCTAAAAGGGCTCATGTTCATGCTTTGTCCCCAGGGACATGGGGATGGGAATGGGTTGTGGAGGGGCGAATGCGCAGTGTTCGTGTCAGCCTTCCTTTCAGCAGAACAACCAGAGGGGCAATGGGGCTGGGGACAGCAGAGTGAGACTGGCCTGGCCAAGAGGAACCCTCCATCCCCCTGCTTCCCCCCTCTGCAGAGACCTGGACTGGGGATGTCAGATAATGCTGTAGTGCCTGGAAGGTTTTAGGGAGCTGCCTGGAAGGTTTTAGGGAGCTTCCTGGCTCTGCAGTGACCCTCGGGAGAGCACACCATTCTGGAGACAGGAGCAATGGAAAGGAATTACTCCATTAGTGGTTTTAAAGAGTCATCCCAAAGCTGTTGCTGTAGGAAGGGCCCATTGAGATCAGCAGCTGCAAAGGCATCAACTGGAGTATCTCTAATTAGCCTCAGAATATAGCATGCCTGCTTTGTCAGCTCCAGGGAGCAAGCAAGACTACGGGATGCTCATGGACATGCTCTTGTAAGGCATCCAGAAACATCATGAACCCACTGCCCATGGAGAGCCAGTGGCCCAGGAGTCCAGGCTGCAAGAGACCATATTTTAATAATTTACTCTTGCCATTGCTTCTTCTGCCCCTGTACTTCCCATCGAGCTCCTGAGGATCTTGACAGCCAAGTGAGCAACAAAGGAAGACAGAGCCACCTCAGGGACCTAAGATGATGTCTTCTGACTCCAAAGCTGTCAGTGGAAATTAATGTGAGAGGGGAAGTTTAATTGCAAAGCTGGGGATGCAGTGGCTGTGTCTAGATGGATGGATTCATTTTTACAATTATATCAAGCAATATCAATTATATCAAGCAAATTAAGAAGTCCTGATGATGTTAGTTGATGAAGGTTGTTGCAGCAGTGACTTCTACTAACTAGTTCCAGCCTCCTCGGGTGAAAGGAACCTCAGGTCAGAAAGGCAGAATTTGTAGCTGGGTTTTGTTAGATTCTGGCTGCCCAATTTTGCGGTGATACAAGAGCTTCTCCTCATTCAACAAGAGGGACAGTGCTGACCTGTAAGAAAGTCTGACCTCCTGCCAGGCGGGTTGTTAGACTTTGAAGTTAAATCATGAGCAAAACAAATGCATCATGAAGCTGCAAACAGCCTGAGCCAGGATTTCTCACCTGTGTTTCAGTTTGGCTGATTTTTATGTTTCTTAGCTAACCTGTTTCTTCCTACATGTTTTCATCTGACAGCAAGCAGGACCAGGACTTCAGAGTCGAAACAACAGGAGTCAGACAGGAGCTCATCCTCTTCAGAGAGACACTTTTCAGGTCTTCTCCATCCTTAGAAAAAAAAATCACAGGGAAAATCACATATTAAGCCTCCCTCATCTCTGAAATTTTTACTAAGCTCCTGCTCCCACAGCAAAATCTTGTCTCTGTTTCAGTAAAGCCAGCACAAGGTCAGCACGGGACCACCCCAAGGCAGCACTGGGGGCTTTCCAGCTGTCCAGAAACCGTTGGCAGCAATTTATGTCCTAAACCAAGATCACCCCACAAGTCTGTTGGGCAAGTGAAACCTCTTTACATTTGAAACAGGGTTTTTTTCAGCTTACTTCCAGTCTACAGCCTTATCTTATTGTTTTATAATTCCTCTCCTAAAGATGCAAAATGAAAGCTCGCCAAACCAAAACACCTCCGCAGTTTATCTGAGTAGGGAGGAGCACATGATGGTGGCCTGGAGCCTGGAGTGGGACAGCAGCCAGAGCCCACAGAGCAGCCAGGGATGGTTAACACTGGTGGGACACGAGACCTCCCCAGTACAACACAAGAGAAGGACAAAAGCCATGTTAGAGGCTGCTTTGACTGTCTCTCGCTCCTGATGGGACAGGGCCACCAGAGAGGGGAAAACCCAGGGCAGTGTCAGTCCTTCTGCACACATCCCTCTCCTCCTGCTCTTGCCAGACCACCAGCTCCCCCATTCCTCTTCCCAGCAGGTCCCAAGGCAGTTTTTCCTGGTGCTCTCCCTCTGGCAGACACAGCCATCCTGCTCTGCACAGCGCTGAAACTCCTGCACCAGCACTGGTCATTTCTGCAGCTGTACTGCCTTAGCTGTTAATGTAATAATTTACTTTAGTGAGCCTCATTAAGGCACCTCCTGTCTTTCTGTACCTGTGAGAGCACATTAGAATTGCAGATAATATCGGTGGAGGCCGGAGCATTGATCCCTGGTGCTCACACTAACTGCGGGGCACCTGGGCACGTCGTCTGCTTGATCTTCAAACACAGATATGTCCTCACAGGGCTCTCCAGCCTCCTGGGCGACAAAACACTTGCATGTTTTCCCCTTTCCAAGTAGGGAATGCAGTGGTGGATGCAGGGGCCCCATCAGCTCTTTGGAGACTATTTGGGATAGCATCAGCCTTTCACAGAGCAGTGGAAGATGTTCACGTGGAGCTTCCCCAAGTGCTGCTGTTTCAGATGCTTTGCCCAGTGAAGCCATTCTCTGTACAGCTCCTCTAGTGCCCTACTTGGCTGTGGGATAGCCCAAACAACAGCAAAACCCTCCAGGGGAACTGCAGTGAGGTTGGATGCTCACATTTAAATGTTTTCTAACCCACTGCATAACCCTTTTTGACCCATTTTGAAGGTCTGCTGGATGCTGGAAGGCAATTCTGCCCTTTCATCCCAGTCCCAGGGACAGGACAGGGCTCAGAGGGAGCTCCTGAGCTGGACCTGGCCCAGGGGCAGGTGCTGGTGTTCAGGGGGTCCTAAACACCAGCAGGAGAGCAATCAGGATCCATCCTTCCCCGGAAAAAACAGTTCCTCAGGCAATGGCAAATGGCATTTTCCCTTGGGCAGAGGCCAGGGACCTTATCCTGCTTGGCCTTGCACGTCAGAGAGGCAGGCTGCAAGTTGTGTGGTTTGTGTGAAGAGGGGAGATAGCACACCTGGGCCTCCAGCACAGGGCTCTCGGGAGTGGCCAGAGGGACTGAGTGAGCCAGCAGGGCTTTGCCCACGATAAAAGCTCCAGCACCCACGTCTGTAATCAGGAGACAACAACCACGGCTCTTAACAGCATCTCTGGCAAGCCAGGCTGGGTGGGGTGACACAGGCACCCAGGACCCCAGCACTGGAGATAACACAGCACCCGGGAGGCAGAGGTGGCAAAGGAGAGAGGGGACTGCCCCTGACAGGGAGACTTTCCCACTGCAACCAATGCCCGTGAAGCCCAAGAAGTTGTGTGTAGCTGTGGTGGGCGTCCCTGCACGGCTGATCCTCCTGGAACCAGCAATAGCAGTGCTGGTGCTCCCTCCCTCGTCCTGGGCCCCCATAGGAGAAATCTCCCCATCCCTGCTTCCAGGGAGAAGATTGCCCAAGGAATAAAGGAGAGAGATTTGAGGGGGGCTCAGCACCAGGGGCTGCAGATCCTGCACCATCAGCATCCCCAGCTGCTTGCAACCACCTCCACTCTTGCTCAGAGGCACTTGCAGGCTTGAAAACTTGTTCCTTGCTTGCAGCAGTCTTTGTGTGCCCCTGTGGGGCCAGGCTCGGGCTTCCTAAAATTACATAATATCAAAGCAGGGCCTGACCTCAGCTTTGCAGCCCCTGCCACATCTCCAAGGACAGCTCGACCCCATTCCCGTGCCCACCCTCCTGGCAGGAGCTGTTCCACAGCAAGTGCCCCACACTCACAAAGCACTCAAAAATTATTATTTTTGTGCCAAGCAAGGCATTAGAGGAGCCCAGCGGGCTGGAGAAGATGCTCCCAGCTCCCTGCCATGGGGTACAGGTTTTTCCCCCACTGTTGTTTTTTCAGGGTGGCACAGCCCCAAGCCTCCATCTGGCTGGTGGTACAGCACCGAATGCTTGCCAAGAGTCGACTTGTGACTCAACAAAATCATCCACCTTCGTAAACAAACTCCTCCAAGCACCCTGAAGAGGGGGTATCCTCTGTCCCCTGCCAGCATCACCTGGCAGCAGGTGATGAGGCAGAGCTCTGGCTAGCTTGGCCAGCCATGCATCCTAGCAGGCTTTGGCTGCTCTCCAGCCAACGGGGCAGGTGCCACGCAAACCCCACCAGAAACACCGTCATGGCTCTCACACCCTTGTACTTTGCCTTTTTTTTTTAATTGTCCTAGAGAGTGTTATTTTTGGGGGCCCTTTCCGCTTCTCCCCTTCCCCCAGGCCTCTCCCCTGAATGACCAGAAACTACTGGTTGATGAAGGAGGAACTGCTTATCTTCCTTGAGAGGGATGAAGCCCCAGGATGGGGCAGGGAGGGGCAGGTTTGGACCATCACTGTGCCCTGCAAAGCCCTGGTGAAGTCACTGTGGTGGGTTTGGGATGGCTGGGGAAAGGGAGCTGCACAGAGCTGGCTTGAATGTGCCCATGTGCTGCCTCTTTCATGCTGGGAATAGGAGCCAGGGCACAGCAGGTAGGAAAAAAGCCCCTTGCCCCACAAAGAAAATCAGTTTAACAGGAAATGCTGCTGCTGGCTTCTTCCAGGCCTGGCGTGGGAGTGGGAGAGCTCCAGGGAGGGGAGGTGCAGCCCGAGCCGAGGTTTGCTTCCATCCGCTGCCTGGCCAGCTGGGACTGCACATGTCCATCACAGAGGTAAGTCCAGAACATGGATCTACTCAGCTGGAGGGCCTCTTTCACCTAAAAACATTAAAACAAGCCTTTTCCTTTTTCAAAAGGAAAGCATTTGATCTGTGTGGACAAAGAGTTTGCTTGAAAAGCAGCTAGCCTGGAGCAGGGGGAAGCCTCCCCCTGCCTGGCTTTGGCCCAGAAATCAATCTCAGGAACACGTTGGGACGTTTGCAAGGTGTCCTCAGCACAGTATGGGTTGATACGCCCTGGCTCTGGCTGGGACTGCCAGCTAGTCCCTGAGATAGCATCTCAGCTCCCAGAGCTGGCATCCTCCCTGGCTGGTGCCAGGTAAAACAGCAGTGCTTCTGCAAGACCAGTAGCCTTTGTGTACACATAGACACAGATATCTACATGTGCCACAAATTTATGTAAAAAGCCATTTTCAGTGGGTTCCTAAAAGAGGCAATTTTTTGTTTCCATGTCCTCTGCTCTTGGCGCAGGTGAGGGCCAATTCCTTCCCATCGTTTCCCCAACCCTCAGCTCCACAGACACCCCAGCTGCTCAAGCAACTCAAGCTACACCCTCTGGCTGACAGAAATTCGATGGTAAACAAGCCCAGAGCTTTGGGGGTTATTTTTCGCTTTTTGCAAATTCGGAGAGAATTTACTGGAAGAGTTCTTAAATCCCAGTGCTCCCTGTGGTGCTCTGTGCTCCTCAGGGACAGGAGAATGGAACGTCCCCCAAAGCAGTGAGAACTCATGTGGGAGGATATGCTGAGGCTGGTGGGGCTGTGGGACACAGTGATTAAGTCACCCCATGGCACCCTTTGTCCAGGAGTCTCTCTCTGTGCCCCTTTGGGTCCTGCTGTGCTGCTGGGAAATGCATCCCAGAGGTGCCCAACATCTGACTCCCCTCCAATGGCAGCCAGGCATGGAAGTTTCTGCTGCAGCATCCGGTGGCTTCCAGTCGTTTACCCTGAGTGTCCAGGGGGTGGCACATGTGGACTGTGGCCAGTGGCTCCCCTTGGGTCTTGGCCCATTCCATGTCTGGGCCCCGCAGCCCATCCTGGGTCACTCGCTGCCCAGGGATACTGCTGGCCAAAGTGCCAGCTGGTGGTGGTTACCCGTGGTCAGGAGGTCCTTGCAGCACGGGTAACATATGCATCCCACATTGTTCCTTTGTGTTTTCCCTGCTGTGGATGAGCAGCAAGACAAAACGGAGCCACAGGCAGGCTGGGCTTACTGGTTTGGCCTTCAGCTCCCACCACCTTAGGGTCTGGGACTACCCCGTGGATGTGTGCTGCTCTGTGGGCACCACAGAGGGTGGAGCAGAGTCCTCCCCAGTGATCCTGCTTTCCCGACGCCAGCCGAGCAGGGATGTACATGCAGTATGTGCACGCTCCCCACCTGCCTCCACTGCCCTGTGCAGCATCCGTTTGCATCCTGCTGTCGCTCCAGCACTGATCCTTGTGGTGACTGGCAAGGATGAGCTGCCAGGATGATGCACCAAGGGGGGCAGGAGATTCACCAGCTCTGCAGGGGTTTGGCTGTCACCAAGCAGCTGCCTCCAAACACACCCAGCCAGACTGGCAGCACAAATCCTCGATGCTGGGTGGGTTTCTCCCCTCTTGGCTGCCATGCATATCCCAGGGATGTTTCCCTCTAAACTGGGGATGGCTCTGAATTACAAAAGCTCAGCCTGGAGCATTCATGCTCGGCTGCCTCCCACAAGACAGCTTGTGGACAGGGCAGGGGATGGCCATCTCCTTTTTCAGGAAACTCTTTCACAGCTAAAAAACCATTTATTTTTTGCCATAAAAACTCCCTTCGGCTTCTCTGCAAGTATCAAACTACTCTGCTCATTCAGGGACCACTCACCTACCAGACAGATGTTAGCCCCTCTTGGTTGTTGTGTTCAGCAAGGCATCAGGGCATTAGATGAGCTTACTCTTGTCAACAACTCCTTCCATATCCCAGCATCACTGTCAGTTCCCTCTGAAGTCCTGGTGGGGATAAATTATCTTGGGGGATCTGTGTGGCTCAGTGCCATTTGCAGATGGTGGCATTGCCTAGGGAAGGGCTGTCCCCAGCACATCACGTTGCTGTCAGCCTGCAGTGGGTCAGATCCAGCACAGGAGGGAAAGGCTGGGGTGCAGGACATGTAGGTCGATCCAGAACAAAGTGGGGAATCACACAGGTGGCAAGTTCATAAACACGCTGGATTGTGAGATTTGTCACTGCAGGCTGCTGCTTCTCATGGTAATTGGGAAAAGCTTCAAAAGGATTGTGAGCAATAAGCATTAGTTTATGGGATAGAAACCATATGGGAGGAAGCCACGTCTAGGGCCATCAAGTGAGGCAGGGGAGGCTGAGGGGCAGGTTTCAGGGTGGTCTCACAAGCCACCTCTGTTGTAGGATAAGGGGATGTGTCAGCGTCCTTTTTACCCCCCCTCCAAACCTCCTACTTCCAGCTAGGGAGCCAAGGGGTGCAGCCTGTTCCCTCCAAGTGCCACAGGTCCTCCCTCCCACCACTGCCCCCTGACACCTCCTGTGGGAAACTGGGTCACCCCACCTCGGGCTTCACCACCATGGCTTCTGCTCCAGTTGGCTCCTAAATATGGCTGCAATGCCAGAGAAACACTCTGGTCCCAGGGGAGCCTGCACCCCAGCAGTACCCTGCCCTGCCCTGCATCCCTGCACTTCATTCTCCTGCATTGCACCCCAGCACTGCACTGTCCTGATGTGCATCGCACTGCACTGCCATGCATGACACTGCCATGCACTGCCTTGCCCTGCCCCTCAGCACTGCATCGCACTGCCATGCACGACACTACTTTGCACTGCACTGTCATGCAGTACACTGCATTTCACTGCACCCTAGCCCTGCATTGATCTTCCCTGTATTACATTGCACTGCATTGCACCCCTGCTTTTCCCGCTCCTGCCTTGCATTGCACTGCAGTGCTGCACCATGTGTTACACTGCATTACACTGCACCCCAGTACTGCACTCTCCAGCTCTGCATTTCACTGCTCTGCATTGTGCCCCACTGTCCTGATGTGCATTGCCCTGCCCTGCCCCTGCGATGCTTTAGACTGTCATGCATTGCAGTGCCCTGCCCTGCACCCAGCACTGCCCTGCACCATGCATTACGCTGCATTTCACTGCCCCCCAGCCCTGCATTGCTCTTCCCTGCATTACGTTGCACTGCATTGCGTTCCAGCTCTGCACTGACCTCCTGTGCATTGCAACGCACTGCATTGCACCGCCATGGACCGCACCACCATGCCTTACACCGCACTGCACCTCAGCACCGCCCTCTGCTGCACTGCACCGCCATGCATTACGCTGCCCTGCCCCGCACCCCAACCCTGCATTGCCCTGCCCTGCCCTGCCCTGCCCTGCCCCCCCCGGCTCCCCCCGCCGGAGCCGCCCCCGCCGGTGCCGGCTGTACCGCTGCCCGCCGACAGGTGGCGCTGCCGCCCCGCCTGCGGGAGTGCCCGGGGCTGCGGGGCGGGCGCGGGAGGGGAGGGGTGAGAGGCTGGGCAGTGCCGCCCAGTCTGTCCCCAGCCTGTGCCATCGCCATGGGACTCCCTTTGCAGCAAGAGCGATGCCGAATGGACGGCCAGCCCCAAGGGGACCTCATAGAATGACCCGAGTTGGAAGGGACCCGCAAGGATCATCGAGTCCGACTGCTGTCCCCACTTAGCACAACCTTCACACCTGATCTGGTGTGGGAGAGCTCGGGAGAGCAGCCCGGAGGAGCGTAATGGGCATCGATGGCCTTCAGAGTGCTCCACGGAGGGTTCCATGCCAACCCAGCTGGTGGGTGGAGGAACCACGTCTCAGGTCTCCTCCATCTCAAAGGCTCAGGCCCCTCCGTGATGAAGTGCTGGGCAGACGAGCCCCCAGACCGCTGCGTTTGATGTACGAGGTAGGAGGCCGGCGAGGGATTTTCCTCCCCTTCTGGGGTTAATCCTACCCTGCCTATCGCAGCCCTTTGATTGCAAAGCCCTGCAGATAAACCTCCTTAGTCTCAGCAGACAGCAGCCACCGACCAGAAGGACGTGGGCAGGAGCATCATCTCGGGGAGACACAGGATTTTGCAGTTTCCCCGCTGTGGCTGATGGCCATGGAGGGTGCGTGCTCCTTGCAGCCTTGGAGCCACCATCCAAAAAGAGAGCAAAGTGCTCTTTTTAGGAACCTTGATTGCTTCTGCTTGTTTAACCAGAGACACAACTTCAGGTGAAAAAAGCTATCAAAAGCCCAAACAAGCTCCGCTCTGACCCTCGCTGTTCGACTGAAACCTTTCCAAAGTTGGAGAGCTTCAGCAAATCACTAACACATCCGTGAACATGCGGTTTGGGACATGGCAATAGCCACACCACTCTGCCATTAGCCCCAGCTAGTTTATGTCACACACATGTAACAGCCATAAAAGCCAGCCTGGAACAAGCAGGGTTGTTTTTGCAGGAGTGGTCGAGTTTTGGATTTTAATAAGCCTCAGCCCTCTCATAATTTTTCTCTTTAAAATGCCAAAAGGCACCAGCCCAAAACAAGGCTTAGAAAACTCCTGTAAAATAGCTTATAAGTGTCTGAAAGCCTCTGAGCTTCCCTCTCTTAGGGTCAGAGATGCCACCTCTAGGGCAGTGCCACAGGGTGAGGGAGGGCTTGGGGGGGATCTCATCCATCCCTGTCCCACCGCAGGGCAGGAGATGCTGAGGGGACAATGAATGATTCAGGCTGTGCTGTGGTGGAGGGACACATGGTTTAGATCAATCCTGTCCAGCTAGTTTGGAGACAGACTGAACTGCTGGAAGGGGGATAGCTGGGGATGCAGGACTGTGATGTCTTTGGCACATGGCACCACTGTCTGTCCCCTGCCTGGCAGATGAGCTCAGGGGGTTAAAGTCTTTCCAAGCCCCACACCTGCACCTGACTGCTCCCCACACAGCCTCATCCAGCTCAGTTTTAAAATACCCTTCACATAACCTGGCCCATGCTTGGCTGTGCTCCTAGGGTGCCTCAATCGTTTGTCTTAATATCTAACCTTTGATCTTTCTCGTTGCAAATTAAGCTGATTACATCTTGGCCCCGCTCCAGCAGACCCATTGATCACTGTTGTCTCTGAGGTCTTGGGAGACTCTTATCATGTCCCCCTGAGTCTCAGGCTTTCTAGAGAAAACAAACCCCATCCCTTTGGCCAGGTCGGACCATCCACTTTGTCATCCCTGCCGCTACGCTGACTCCTCGGAGTATCTACATCCCACCCTGAGTGAGCAGCCCCAGGCCCCACAGAGCTCATTTTGACAGATGTTCAATAGAGGAACCGCAATGTCCTGAAGACCCTCCTAGGTTGCCAGCTTTGCCTACGCACTGGAGCGCACACAAATCAAAGCCAGACAGGCAACTCTCAGGCTTTGAGAGAGGTTTGGCCCTCTGGGCTCTCCCATTGGCACATGCCAGCCCCAGGGTGCCCTGTCATTGATACCACATGCAGCAAAGCATTCTGCCATCCATTTTGCTCAGAAACACAGCTCTGGCTTCCAGCAAATGAGATTCATCCGTTGCTGGACGTGAGACATTAGGCCATCAGACCTTCAAGCCTTGAAGTGAAGGCAGGACAACACCTTGTGCTGTGGCTGGGGCTGGAAGGACGAAACTGCCCATGCAGTCCAGGCTGGGGAGTCCTTAGACCCTCAGCCTCCCTGCAAGGGGCCACCAAAATGCACACGCACATCCGCAAGCACATCCACACATCCAGAGCCATGCACTGCCAGTTTATCAGCCAAGGATGCTTCTACCTGAAGGTGGAGTGAGCCAGCCTGACCTGCCTTGGAGAATGCTGTGCTTTGCCCAGCTGCCTCTTGACTTTACTTTTCCCAGTGACCATCACCCCAAATCCCTCTGCATTTGAGGTCAGCAGAGAGCCCTCTCCAGCTGCCTAGACTTCAGTTCCAGGAATATAACATTTTCACCCACCCTCCTGCCAATCATCCTCCCCTTCCCCCTGCTCTAGGAGTTAAAGAAAGAAAGAAAGACTAGGCAAAGAGCTCCAAGTCAGCATCCAAGCAATTACAGAAGTGCTTTCTGCCAGCAGCTAGACTGCTCGTCACCAATCTGATGGGTAGACTAAACAGCGAGGACCCAGGCTGATCCCCTCCCCGTGCCGCTCTGGCCTGGAAACGGCGGGGGCTTGAGGGAGTGCAATGGTTAGCATCAAAACTGGCAGTGATGTCCTAGCGGAGAAGGCCAAGGGGATCCTGTGGCTGCTTAATGGAGACAGGCAGCAGGAAGAGGAGAAAGGTCTGAAGGAACTCTGGACGATAAAGCCCAGGCTGTGGGAAGTGGGGACTTGCCCCCAGTCTAGGGGCTCACTTGCCACCATGGCTCTCTGGCTACCATTCTCCAGCTTTGCATCATCCCTCCTCCGTCACCAAACCTTTGCATCCAAACTGGGAGTGTCAAGGCTGGTGTTTCAAAGGTGCTTTTTCCCCCCTTCTGTTGGCTGAACCCTCCTCTTGCTCTTGCTACCCACGTTCTGCCAACAGATAACAGACGGTTTTCCCCGGGGGGCTCGTACGGAGCAGCTGGCGCCGTTATCTGGGAGTCTCTCCCTTATCTGGCTGCTGCTGTCGGCTCTGGGGAGTCAGCACCTCTCAGGTGAGGAAGGCTGGGCTACCAGCTGCCTGCATCTCGGCACCCATGGAGGGGTTATCAGCCTAGCCACCTCCTTGTCTGGCCAAGCACCATCAGACAGCAACAGTCGGACATCCCCAGGGGTGACAGGGTGGAAATGGGACATTGCAGTCGGGGAGCCCTGCGAAATGCATTCTGCTTCCTAAAAATAAGGAAAAGGAAAAAAAAAAAAAAAAAGAAGAAATTTGGGCTCTTTCCATCTGTTAGCAGCAATGCGTGATCGTGCCAGAAAAAATGAAGCAGTAGTGGTGCTGGAGAGACCACTGCGGCTTTTATTGCTCTTATCTCATGGCTTCTGGAGGAGCACACTGCCTGCGTGGGGGTCTGGGCAGGGACACGGTGCACACGCCACAAGGAGACCAACTCCTCTCTAAATCATGGCTTGCCATGATTTACACAGAGGCTCACAGGTTAGGTAACTGCAGTAAACAGAATAAACAGACCTCCCTCTGGATTTATGGACCGACAAAAAGACCTTTAACCACAAAAGAAGTGTGCTTTCCAGCCCTCTTCTATCACCAGATCCCAACCAAAGGCTTAAACACTTATGTCAAGCCCACAGAGCTCAGGATTTGGTCTGGATTCAAACTACTCCTCTGTCTCCTTGCTACTGGAGTAAGTAATCTCATAGTTAATCTGCCATTCACCTCTCAGCTGCCCACTGACATACACACACGCGATGCCAGAGGGGCCAGAGGGAGCAGGAAGAGGAATTTTCTGTTACTGCAACTTAAAATACGTGACTAGTAAATAACCAAGCAGGCAGAGGTGTGCAAGTGCTCTGCAAGGAGATTTCCCTCTGCTGAAGCTACCTGAAAGAAAGGACGTCTTTTTGGGGTGTTGCTGGACCCTTCCTCCCCAGCAGCTCCCCACGGTCAAGTGAGGAGCTTTGAGTGCTATCACTGAGGTAAACCTTCCCAGCATGAGAGCTGCTGTCTAAAGAGCAATTGAGGGTTTAGTTTTCTTTTCTTGGAGTAAAAAAGGTATTAGATTTTCATGTGGTTGTCAAATATGTGTTGTATTTCTACCCATTAACGTGAATGCTTGTGTAATGATATTACCAACGTTTCATGCCTAATCAAAGGATCTGTGTAAAGGCACAGAGTCATTTGGTGTCAGCCTTTAGAGTATTATTTTTAATGTGGCATCCCTGCATAAAAGGCAGCTGAAGACAAGGAGCCCATCCATCCCTAGACAGTCACAGCTTGTGCTCGGAGAGCTGGTCCCACCTGTAGCAGGAACACAGTAGGAACTGCAGGAGGTAAGCGTAAAACCAGAAGCTAAGCTGAAAAACAGAGAAAAATCTGGCTTTAATAGGACTCCTTGCTTTCCTGTACTCATCTGTGGAGTCAGCCACACCATTAGCCACAGAGGGCAGACCAGAAAACAAGCTGTTACCAAATAACTTCTCAGAGCCCAGTGTTACCCCTTCCCCTGATAGCCAGAGAGGGAAAAAGCATCCAGTAAAGTGCCACCTTCCTTCCATCTTGCTCATCTTTAATTCCATTGGAAGGGAGCACACATATTTGAAAGGGATCAATTTAAAACCATGAATTGTTCTAAATCCAGGAGAATTGCCAAACCTCTTGTTTTAATACATTTCAAATAGCCTTTTCCTCCTGTCTTTTGAAGCCAAGATATGACTATTTAATTACAAGCACAACCTCCACCTAAGAAACTTTTCTAATGAGGCTGGTGTGGAAAGGTATCCAATTTTCCCATTGTCTGACCGACGTGCTGCAATTAGCGTGTTTTATCCCAGCTTTGCATTTGGCATGGCCTGGTGAGCGATGGTTTGGGGATATGGGCTAGCAGTAATCTCCGTGCTCTGCGCTCTTCATTATCCTGCTTGTTAGAGGGGACCGAATCCAAGCTTCTGCCAGGGAAGCGGGATTTGGGCTGGCTGTTTTCTGCAACTCAGACCTAGGAGCAGAGATATTTAGTCTCCTTGGAGCAGGTTGGGGGAAAGGGAATGGGAAAGAAGCATAAAAAAGAGGGAGATTTGGATGACATGAAGGCAAAGAAATATTGTGGAGAAAGAGAGAAGCAAGAAAGGCATTGTAAAATAACTGCAATGTGGTCCTTGTGGTAGCTGTATGAAAACATTTCGCTTGACTTACTTTGAGTCAGGAACAAGAGCCGACCTGTGATATGAGTTGCTCCAGGTATATTAGCAGTGGCTGAGCTCTGGAAATCACTGCAGAGATCTTCCCCAAAGGCCAGGAAGACCCAGATCTGAAGGGAAGTGATGCAGCATCGTTTCCCAGCTGGGATGCCCTAAATTCAGGATAGGGACCTCTTGATACTGGAGCCACCACACCCTACCAAAGACATGAGGGGGTGAGGTTGTGCAGAGCCCACTCAGCCCTGCTGCAGCCCCAGGAAGCCTAATTTAAACAGAAGCACCTCCCTGGCATGACAAGCAAGGGCCATCTGCTTGGAGGTCTCCCCCTGTCATCAAGCTGCTGCTTGTAGGTACAATACCACCCTGGCACCACCACTGTCACCCCCATCACCTGCTAAAGCCACACACTGCCCTAATTCTATGGAGGGGTCCAGGGTGGGAAGCAGAGCCACGCTGGAGGTGATGGAGCAGAGTGGAGAACATCTCTCCCCCAGTGTTCATTTGAGTCTGCACTGCCTGCCCTGCTCTGTGGGCATGGGCATACAGAAAGGACCCTGGCTGATGTAGGGGCACCAACATCCACTATCAGGGCTGATGAAGGGTTCAGCAGGGAGCTGCTCGCATGCCGTGCTGGCCCTCCATCCCTTGAACAGGCATTCCACCAGGCTCAGGGAGTGCTGGGATGACTCTGGCTCCCAGGAAGCGGCCGGGCCATGGTGGAGCCAGCCTCTTCCCCATCCATCATCCTTATCAGCTGGCGCTGGCAGCCCAGTGGTCCTTGGCAGCAGGACTGCACGGACAGCGGGCCGTGGCCATGCGGCAAGAGACAGGCAGGAGGCATCGTGGTGATAAGCCATGCTGCAAACAAAAACAACTCTCCCTCTTGAGGACTTCAAAGCACCAAGCTGAAATTTATGTGGCTGAAGAGCCCATGTGGGTGCTGGGAGACTGGGGGCAGCCCTGGCTGAGGCACATGAGCAGGACGCGATGCCAGAGCCACAGTTTGGCCATGTGGAGTTGTGGCTCTGGCAAAGTCTCCTGTGGGATGTAAATAGGGTGCAGGCAAGGAGCAAAGCAGCCTGAACTGTGATGAACACTATGATAAAAGCAGCAGCTCAGCCCCAGTAGGGTTGTGCTCTATGGCCATGGGCTCTTTGCACCCATGGGCTCCCAAAGCATCCCATGAAAATGTTTTCTGAGTGATTTTCTGGGAGCAATGAGAGCCATTTGCTTTTCACATGCGAGTGTTTCACCAGGTATAAAGTACCTTTGGAGACCGGCTCACAGGCTGTCAGGCAGAAGATTTAGGGCTGTTCCTGAGGAAAGTTAGAGCCCAGGCGCAACCATGTTCCACCTGCCTTGGAGAGATCCCAAGAACGTTACCCCTGCTTGTATTAACTGGGATTTTATTCCTCTGATGGTCCCAATGAGAATCCAAGAGACCTCTTGTGGCACCAGCTGAAACTCCACACGCATCACGGCATCAGAGCTGTTGCCATCCCATCCACGCTGCCACGGCACTTCAGAGCCAGCATCTGCGCGGGGGGGGAAGACGTTTCAGGACTAACTGGAAAAAGGATTGTGTTGCAGTTAACACAGGTGAGATGACATTTGGATGATCTGCTGCTGCAAGCTGCAAGAAAGAGACCGAGAGAGGAGATCTGAGGGAGGTTGAAGTCAAGCTACAGCACAGCAGTGGCCTTGGAGAGAACAGGAGTGCAGTGTGGGAGGTGGTGGGTAGCAACATACATGCACTCACAAATATGGACACATGTTTATACACATATAAACTTCCAGCTGTACATATACATATCTTAGTTTTCAAGTGTTGTTCAAATGCTATTGAAACAAAATCACATACACCTTTGCTGGTAATTGCCTCTTTGTCTCTTTATAGGGTTCAATTTCATTGAGCTTTGTCTGTACGCCAAGTCATGCTGGAAAATTAATGATCATTACCTTTTTAAAAAGACTCTTTAATTTATATAAGCATTATTCATCAAGGACTCATTTATTTGGAAACAAAATGACTCAAAACTAGAATTGTTATCACAATTTAATTTCCTTTCCCCAAAACTGAAGAGCTTATTCTTTCTGTTTTATTTCTCTTCTCCCTCCTCAATTTTAGCAAATGAGAAGAGATTTAAGGTGTAAAGGGGAACTCCATCTATTTCACTTGACTTGCATTTAATTGAATTAAAAGTGAAAGGACTACTTACTTATTTTTTTACTTTATTCTTTACAAACCAGATTTATTCCAGGCAAAAGAAGAATTGTTGATTTCACCCTGTACTTTCTGTGGAGAAAGGGCCCTTTTCCTCAACCAGCCCATCGGAGGTGTGGAAGAAAGGCCCCATCAGATGCATTTTGGTGAAAGGCATCCTGATGTTGGAAGACCCACATTCCCTACTTCATCTCTTGCATTGGGGCAGCCCTTCTTTTACCTTTCTGTTCCTACCATGACCGCAGCCTGGGCTTCCCTTACCATTCTGCTGCCCTTCCGAAGTCCTTCTCTTTGCTTCCAGCAATGACACTGCACACCAGCCCCACATACGGGCACCAGCCACCAGGATCATGGGACACAAACAACCAACATGGAGCACCCACCGCCCATCTACAGTAAGGCTCACCCCCGTCACTTTTTATCCCGGTAGTGGTGATCCCAAAGCTGCCCCAGGCTGACTGGCTGGCAGGAGCTGGGGGTGTGTTCTCTCTGCTCAACCCCTCTAAAGAGGGAAGAAGCCCCCACCCCAGTGGAGGTGGTTTGGGTTTACTGGGAGTAGTCTGGCAGCATCCTGCTCCTTCCCTGCTAGGAGAGAGTGTGCTTGCACATATACATACTTACATACATTATGATATCTTGTTTTAATTACATTAAAGCAAATGACTCCTTCCCCTATGGTTTATATCAGTGCTTTGGGTTTGTAATTTATCTTGGCACAGTCTAGACTGGAGCCACTTTGAAGCTGTTTCAAACAGGATGAGAACAAACAATTTTTCCAAAGTGGCTGGATTAAGAAAACTGGCAGCCATTCATCTTTAGAGGGGAGACTTGTGGCAGCGCTGTCCCCCCACTGGAGCCCTTCCAACCTCCTGCTCCCTACTCTGCTGTGACAGAGGGGTTCTAACCCTGCGGAGAGAGCGAAATCGCATCGCTAGCTACCGTGCACAGGGGAGGGCACCACTGTGGGGGCTGTGGAAGGAAGACCTGATTTATTGCTAACTAGTTGCACATAGATACCCTCAGGTGTTAGAGACAAAGTGGTTCTGCTGAGCAGACAGCACTGCAGCACGAGGTGCGGCACCCAGCATCAGGGAGCACTGGCTGGTCCTGCTGCTCGTCCAGCCCAAGGGGCCATGGTCAACTCATCCCATACCCAGAGTGCGGCTCCTTCACCCATTCACCAACCCAACCACAGTCCTTTCCCTGTAAACCTTATTGACATCTTTAATGCAGGAAATCTCTCCTTATTTCCTTCAGATAAAAGTAATCCCCAAATCATCTTTACTAACTTCTTTCTTTAAAAAAAGACCCCTAACACCAAAGTCTTTCATTGACTGGGAAAGGTGGCTTTCTTCTAAATCACTGTCTTCAAGCACCCCAAAGGCTGGAGGACACAACGTAAGGAATATGTTTCCTTGAGCCTTGCACTGAATTTATATGGATCCCCTGCCATGGACGACCTGGGGGCTCCTCAGGACCACTCAGACTTAATGGTGCCCTTGGGCTGGGGTCTCCAGCCCTGCCAGGGATGGCTCTTCATCACCTGCTGTCCCTGGCAGGTCCAGGGGCTGAGCTCCCCAGCTGCCCTGAGTCCACGCATGCTGCCGCCCCGCATTGCCGCAAATCCAGCTCTGAGCAGCAGCAGAACTCGCATGGAAACACATGTGTTTTCTATATTTTTCCACCCAAACGCTGGGGTTTTAAATATTCTAGCAGCACCGTTTGCTCAGCGAAAGCTGCCAGGGTTTATGACAGATCCCTCCTCCTTAAGGCTTTGAAATAAGGCTGTAAACATGCTCGCCAGGCTAAAGTGTTGCCTATAAAGAGGGTTGTTCCCCTCGTGATGTGCCTATTGGCTCCAATTAGCACTGGCAGGAGTCAACCGCAAAGAGAAGGCAGAGCTTATCCCTGGGAGTGAATCGATTTATTTACAGCATTTTCAAAGCAAGATGAATACGGCCTTTTTTTTTTTCCTTTCTGAAGCTACCCATTTGCAGTAGGAAAAAATACTCAACCATCCCTAAATAGCTGGGAACTGGAGGATGCTGTCTGCTTTCCTTGAGATGGAAATTCAGCTTTGTTTAAAAAGGGTGGGACAAGATCGCTTGGCGTTTACTGAAGCCTTGCCCTGGCCATCGCCAGAGTAGAGGACAGGGAACCTTGCTCAGTCATATCTGGAGCAGGAGACCAGCTCCTCTGCACCACCACAGAGTCACGAGCCAAGGACTGAGTTTATCTTGGTTTGGTTGCCTCAGTAAGAGGAGTCAGGTTTTCTCAGAGTGCCACCTGGGTACCACCCAAGTTCACTTGGGCAGGAGCTGGAGGAGCTCAGCTCAGCTGGATCTCATCCGTATCTCATCCAGTCATCCCATCACAGATTTAGGTACCTGAGCACAACCAGGTCTGGGGGGATGGCCACCCCTGGGAGAAAATCTGTGGTGACTCTTTGTGAGGGAAATCTGGAGAGCCAGCACCCTGTGGTGCTTTCTGCTCCTTGCCAGCATCCTTGGCAGGCAGCAATGAGATGGAAAAGCTGTGTGCCCCATGGGCTCAACCATCTTCCCACCACACAACATCACATCCAACTACAGTTTCACGTTCATTTGGGTTCATCACCCCATTAGCACAGCGAGGCACCTCCACCAGCTGCAGCCCAAAGGTCCCTTCTCTGACAAAGCAGCTGCTTTCCATCACAGCGCTGTTGGGAAGGAGCTGGGGTGATGGGGTGTTTGTACGGGCAGGAGTTATGGCCATCACACTGCTTGGCCAGCAAGAGGTGACCCAGCCATAACTCAATGCTGAAGCTGCCCAGGTAAGGTGGCAGCCAGCAGCAGGGGGTTTATGGACTTCGGAATGGACCTTATTAGTAGTAACCTCAGGGAACTTTGCTGGTGGAAAATACTGGAAGCTTGTTGTGCTCATTAAAGGAAGGGAAGAGATGCAATCAGCAAAGGTAGGAGTGTGTTGCCAAGCTCTGCCCCCTTGGCGCATTCCCACAAATCCCTGTGCCATCGGGGTGGGTGGCAGCTCCAGTCCCAGCTGGCACTCGGGATCCTCCAAGGGGACCAAGCCCTGTAGTGCCTTGGCCCCCTTTCTTATGGTTGCTGATGAAAGGAGGGGGTGAAACTCTGCAGGAAGATAGGAGAAATTAAAATGACGGCTCTTACAGGCTTGCCCAGGGATAACCTGTGCCTCAGTTTCCCTGCCAAACCTGCTTGCAATGCGTGGCTGCTCTGAAGGCAGAAGGGCACCCGGGGCTTGGACACCGCGGTCGGCTTTGCCTCTTGAGAGAAAACAGGCGGTGCTGAGCCCCGAGCATCCCAAGGCCCCGCTTTGGGTCTGGGCTCAGCTCAGCAGCTGAATCAGCAAATAATTAGCAGCGGCCAGAGCTGGGGGGATTAGCATCCCTCTCCTCTCCAGCCATCCAGCCTGGCTTAACCCTTTCATCCATGTATCTCCAAGACCTGAAGCTTTGAGGTCTCCCGGGCGGAGATGCTGCTGTGGCCAGAGGGTGTCCAAGGGTGCTGTGGCTCGTCTCCCCTCGCTGGAGCAGCGTCCTCACCACGGTAGCAGCTGGGGAGCTGGTGCATAGCTCAGGGCGAGCCGTCAGTCCCGTGCCTGGCGGCTCGTTTGTTCACCTCCGGGCAGCCCGATGACAGCGCTTCCCTTTACTACCAGCTGCAAAAACCTGGCAGCTGATTTAGGAGAGCTCCCGGGGCCCAAAATGTAAACCGTTTTTCACCAGGAATGTATAAGCAAGCCATAAAATAAGGGATTTGAGTTTGGTCACATGGGACAGGCCTCCCATAAAATTGAAGCATTGATCTGTATTTTAGTGAGCAGCTTCGAAGCTGCCCGGATGATTGAGGACCTGAGCTTTAACAAACTCTGTAATCTCCCACCATACATCTGAAGTGGCATGTTTGAAGTCCGAGGACGAGTTATTTATATTATTTGTGTAATACACAGTGAAAGGACATTAGCCAAAGCTCTGAGCAGCAGTGGCAGGTATTGCTGCTGGGTGTTGCTCCGTGTTGGCATCGTCCCATGTGCGGGCACATGCACACGGTGGCCTGAGACCGCAGAATGTGGCCATGCTACCACACACCAGTGTGGTCCTGACTGTCACATCCCATCTGCAGCTGCTGGGCTGGGACATGTGGTCCCATCTTGCTCTCCCAGTGGTGGTCACCCCCTTCCTGGCATGTGTCACCCCTACTCCATATCTGTCATGCTCTTCCCAGAAAGTGTCCCCTGCACCTGGCGTGTGTCACACTCTTTTCAGCATGTGTGCTACCACTATTCTGCTGTGTGCCACCTCCTCCTCAGTGTATGTCACCTCCATCCCGGTGTGTGTCACCCCGTTCCCAGTGTATCATCCCTTCCTAGCATGCATCGCACCTTTCCCAGCACGTGTCTCCCCTTTCCAGCATGTTACCCTATTCCCAGCATGTGTCACCCCATTTCTGGCATTGATCACCCTACTCCCAGCATATGTCCCTGTTACAGGTGCCAGCCAGGCTGTGCTGGGACACGCTGCTGCTCATGGAGTTGCCTCTCTTTGGCAAAGCCACACAGGACAAAATCCTGCTGTCATCCTTTCTATGGTCCAAACGGGCCAGGCAGCAGTGCTGGCCCCAGATTGAACTGATCAACAACAACAACAACAACAACAAAAAGTAGAAGTTGATATGCACTAAAAAAGTGTAAATTTGGGGGTAAACAAAATTATTTACAAATTCCAATCAAACTCCAAACAGCTCCAGTGAGACTGGAGGGATGTCTGGGGTATAGACTGAGGAACGTTACTTGTTTAAAAATACAACTTGGTTTTCCATATCCAGGAGATGTTTAATCTCTGCCCTGAGTTCACTTTGCATGATTTGAAGGGGTTAAACAAAAAATTGTTAAAAGCTGGAAGGTGTCTCCTCCAAGATGTAACTATTGGGATCACCTAAAGCCCATTGTAACCTATAAATGAAGATTCTTGGTAGCTTGCCTTCACCAAAATCTCCACAGCTCTCCAAACTATTCAGAAGGCATGTGGGGAATGGGAAGCTCTTGGCTTTGGTGGCAGCTGCCAAATTGTGGGACTCAGTGAGATGTTGGCTGCTCCCTCGCTGTGCTGGGATATCCTCAGTGGTACTGTGGGAATGCCTAGTGGCCACCACCACACCGTGCTGGCTTCCCAAAAATCTAGTTTTTCTATTTCCTGCTTTGCTCTCTTGGAGTGTCACTAATCACAATAGTTTGCAGCAGGACATTATCACCCAAATAACTCCGGGAAAACCCCATGAGCCTCACACCATTCGAGCCGGGGCAGGTGTGGCCGCTCAGGCTCTGCAGGGGTAGGTGGAAAATTGTGCAATATTCAGCCTCCAGCAACTATTTTTCAGCGGTCGGAGCTGGGCTCCCATGCCCTTGGCAGGACGATGGGAGGCTGAGATTACTAAATCCCTTGCCCACTTAAGGCAGGCTCAGCGCTCCAGCCCACGGCGAGGCATATTTGAAATGCTTCAAGCCAGATTCAGACTCCTGTGCCGTTTGAGCTTTCCAAGAGCAGACCAGAAAAAACCCTCCCCAAAATAGCCCCCAGCCATGCCACTGAACCCACAACATTGGGGGGTCCTTGGGGTGGGTGCTGCTACACCCAGAGGAGTCCTAAGATGGGATGGACAGGGGAGGTGAGGAGGACATAGAAGATCATGAGGAAAGCGGGGACAGGGTCTGCTTTGTCTCGTGAAGGTGGCCCAGAGGAGAAGAGCTGGGGCGAGACAGCCAGGCTGGCTGCTCTGGGGCTTCAGTAGCCTCACACTGAGATCCAGGCATGCAGGGATCTGGGGAGGCCACCACAACCCTTGTGGGGTGCATTGCTCTCACCCAAGCAATGCTCCTGGAAAGGGAGCCGGTTAACTCGGTACCACTTAAAAAAGGGATTAAGCGTACAAGCCTGATAAGGGGTTAGGAAGGTTGTTCCTCCCCCATCGGTTGCCAGACAGAACAGGGACTGGGGCTGCTGGTGGGGTGGGCAGGGTGTGCAGCCCTCATGCTTTCTTTGGGGGGAAGGCGGTGGAGCAAAGCTGCAATAAATGCACAGCATTTCATCACATGGGGAAAATCTTAGGACAGATTTTTGGCAGGGGTCAAAGTGTCACTTTAATAGCATCAGTTTTAACAAGTGTGTGTGTGTGTGTGTGTTTGCAAGATGCTTGTGACATTCTCTTATCCGAGGGAAATTATCCCAATTACCTGCTTGGCTTTCACAAACTGGGAGAACTGGGGTCTGGAAAGGACCAAGCCCATCGCTCCGTCCATTCCAATGATGAAAACACCTCGCAGTCACTTGCTACTTGACCAGAGTAAAGTCTCAAACCACATCTTGCAAGGAAATAAGACGAATCAGCTCCTGCTTTGAAGACTTCTGCAGGAGACACAGCCCAGCCTTGGTCAGAGCATCCTGCCCTACTCACAACCAGCTGCCGGGCAGGTTTTACACCGAAACTGCCAGAATCCTGTGACTGTGTGAAAAATCCTCTTGTGCTAAGGAAAAAAGTAATTTTGAAAAGTTTTAAATGCGATCACTTAAAAAGGGGTGTGTGTGCATGTAAATAATTTTAAGTTGGTCTCAGGAGATTTGCTTGCCTGACTCACAATTAGGATTTTTTTTTTAATGTATCACATCAGAAAATACTGTAAAACATACTTTCAAAGCCTCAGAGGAGCTTGGCCTCCTCGGAGCATTCAAAAGCATCAATTACATGAGCATTATGAGCAGGATAGTTTGTACGAACCCTGTTAAAAAGTCAACCTGAGACTTGTGCGTCTAAATCCCCTCACTGCCCCCAGGGCTGGAACTGATTTCTGCCTGGGCTTCGGCACTAGGAAATGTTTCAGTTTAAAAAACGTTGAAAAACATTAAAACCAGGCCGTATGCACTTATTATTGAGAAAATCCCACACAGATGGACTGCATTGAAACGTGAGCAATTATTTTCTGCCATTCTTGTGAGTTAATGAGATGATCAGAAGTCCCTGGCGGCCTTCCATTGCCTTCAGACCTGTGCATCAACCTCCTCTTCTGCAGCCTGAGGCTGCGCAGCGCTGGCAGGAGCCCTTTGCCAGGGGAATAAGAAGGCA
The DNA here is from genome assembly GCA_033558235.1 of Neomorphus geoffroyi. Taxonomy (NCBI): domain Eukaryota; kingdom Metazoa; phylum Chordata; class Aves; order Cuculiformes; family Neomorphidae; genus Neomorphus; species Neomorphus geoffroyi. The sequence goes on from JAUMJM010000020.1 coordinate 58,530,678, forward strand.
GCAAAGGCAGAACCTTGATTTTTTACAGGGCCGGCAGCTGTAAAGAGCAAGACCCAGCATTTTTTTGGTCCTGAATATGTCTGGGTGTGCCTGCACATGAGGGACCCACGCACTGGCAGGAGCTGGTATCCTATGGCAAACCCATAGCTGAGCGGGGGCTGCCAGGGTTTGGCACAGCACGGGTGGCCAAGATGAGAGAAAACTCTTTTTTTCACCCCATACTAAGTCAGATTTGATGTTACACTGCCAACGGGGACATACTTGACAGGCTGAGTGCATCCCCCTTTTGCTGAGCACAGGGTGCCGGTGCTGAGGTGGGCTCCAGGCACAGCAGCAGTCCCCACCGCTCCTCCTGGCAGCACAAGGGTGATGGAGAGCCCTGGCCAGGCCAGAACGTGTGGTGTTTACATCCCCCGGTGCCTCTGCGCCGCCGGGAGCCCTGCAAACAGCCAGGCATGATGCACACTCACTCCTCTGGCATGAGCAGAGCAGAAGGTGGCTGAGGTCTGCACCCTTATCAGCACCAGAGCCCTAATTACTGTCCTAATGTCTAATACTCCCGGCTTGGCCGGCACCTTACGGCTCTGATTCCCTTAGACAGAAGCTGTTATTGTCCAGATGAGGGGTTTGAAGTCTTGCAAACACAAACCTATCCTCAAAGGGAGTTTCTTTTGCTGACACTTCCCAAGACAAAGAAACATTTCTGCCTGTGTTTTTGCAGATGGATCTGGCTTTTTTTTTTTTTATTTCCCCCCCCTCTGGATATTTCAGGACTGCTTGCTCCTGCTTTCAATAAGTGCAGGATGCGGGCAGGGGTTGGGACGACCACCTCGGAGCGGGGTGGCAGGGCAGACCCTGCTGCCAGCATGGCTGCAGCTTGTTTTATTGGGGTGCTGGGCTCCGTTTTGCCGGGGTGCTGGGCTGGGCTCCGTCCCACCACTCTGGTGCTGTGAACCCTGCCTCTGCAGGGAGGGTGTGATGCCACAGTTGTGGCAGTGGGCTCATCGGGGCAGCGAGCAAGGGATAGGGCAGGCTGGGACCAGGCAGCTGCTACAGGGTGATCTTTGCAGGATGTGAAGCTGGAAGCCCTGGTGCTATTCACAAGGACCTGGGCTGGATGTGGCCCTGGGCAGCCACTCTATTTATAAAAGGGAAATGGCCAGGTCATTTCTGTGCACCAGTCACTCATCCCTGTGCCTCCAGTGGGCACCGAGGCCGCCTGCTCTCGCTGCTATCGGCCGAGCAAGGCAGCAAAGGAAAATCCCATGCCCTTTCTGCAATGTGAGTTAATCAAATTGTGCCTCATTAGCAGCGAGAGCCCAGCACTCGCGGAGCCCAGAGCAAAGCTCCTGCTGCCCGTGCTGGGATAAGAGCAGGGTCTCATATGCCAATGCAATCAGTGATTTAAAGAAGTAATCTGATCAGATGTAGCTAGTTATTATAATATAACGGACTTGGCAACTTAACGAGCTCCTGCACAGACTGGATTACTGCGGTCACTCATCCATAGTTCATTAGAGCTTCAGGAAGGGGATCCACAAGAAGTCGTGAAATACGATCTCCTAATCTCGCCTAAGCGGGAGAAGCCCAGCTATAAAGAAAATACCTTTTAAAAAAACCCGCAGAGTGAATAAATCTCCCTCATGCTAAAAGGCAACGAAAACGGACCCATGAGAGGAGGGGATCTGCTCACAGGATGCATTTTCCGTGTGCGCGGTTAAAGAGGCTTTGCACAAGGGTGGTGCTCTTGGGTGGAGGAACAGAGGTCCTTCTGGTTTTCATAGAATGAAAATATATTTCTAATGGTTTTCATGGGGTTCCTGGAGGAAATAAGTAAATAATGTCTCAGTGAAGGAGTGAGACAGGCAGACCTGCTGTCCCTGCAGGCAGAGAACCCAGAGGAAGAAGGTCTGCCCACTCTGGAAGTATGTCCAGTTTCTGGTGTCCCTCTCATTCTCAAAGGCCCTCACCCAGTCTGGGGCTGGAAACGTCATTTATGGCCAGTGAATGGCAGCCAGCTGGCACGCACGCCCCTGAGGCTGTCCCCAACAAATCCCTTTCCCAGGAAGGGCAATTTTGTCATCACTCTAGGTATCTGCTCATCAGAACACCTTCCTGGGGCAAGGATGTTCCTCTCTGAGCCTGGCTCGTTGCCTGGTACCGTCAGGTCATGTGTGCATGTCTCTGAGGCTGAGGGCATCACCCAGCTCTGTTGGTGGGGCTGGCTCCTCTCTGGTGGAGTGAGGTGGTGCCCTGGGGCCAGCTCAGGGCTGAGAGGGCAAGGTGTCCCCTGACACCTAGAGAGAAGTAGAATGGTGGGGCAGTTTGGGCAGAGATGTCCCAACAGCTGGCAGTGATTTCAAAAGCTGGTTTTGCTAACATGAGCCACATCCAGCCCCACCCAATGGGTGATGGGAAGCAATAACATCTCTATGAATGGAGGAGAAAGCAGAGCTCCAGAAAATGTGGTGCCAGAACCATAACCTCTGCATGATGGGTGCAAGCAGCTCTCTTAGCTGGGAAACCCACATCACTCCATGGGCAAAGGAGGTGGTACGACAGCAGTGATGTCGGTATGGAGAGATGCCCATGCAGGGCTTCCCAAGCAGATCATGCAAGGAGAAGCACCGAGAAGATTCCCTGTTCCCCACAAACCACTCTGGCCCTTATCAGGAAGAGTATTCAGCAAGCGATTAAATGAAGACTTCATTAATACTGCTGCAGCTGGGACTGCTCAGGGGCTTAACCTGAAGCATGTGCTCCTCTGGCTGAGGGTCTTAAGGCACTTCATGAACATCTGGATATTGCCCGCCCCTTCCAGACTTCTCTTCTCTCCACGGGCAATCGGGTTATCTGGAGGGGAAGGAAGCCTGAAAGCTGATTCTGTCCTCCAGGGCCACTCTCATTCCTCGGCAAGCCCAGGGGATGATTTGGCAGTAAGGAGCGTTGCGAAAAGGAATGTCCTGTGATGGATGGGGCTTAATGGGACACCTCTGCATGCACCCCTCGGCAGAACGGCTGTGGGCATAAACCCTGACCCGTCCGAACAGCCTCTTAGTGGGGAGAGGTGATGCTGAGACTCAAGGATGCCCACGCTCACCCTCACAGTGGGGTGGATGTTTTCCCTCCAGACACCTCCGTGCAGGCACTGGTACCTCTGGACGCGCAGGCTCTGCAGACTCCAAACGCCAAGAAATGTTTGACAGAGCAGTGTACGTATTCCAAACATTGTTTGATTCATGTTTTAAAGTCTCACTTGCAAGCATACTTCCCCAGCTCAGACATCAATCACTGCAAATATGTTCTTATAAACAAAGCAATACAGACTGACTGTCTCTTCCACCCCTACCATATGCAGGTCACTGGGCAGCACCCCGAGGAGAGGCACTTTCCAGCACATCTCAGCCCCCCTGGAGGACATCAGCACAGGTAAACACAATGGGAAACCTCTTTACCAGTGACACAGTACCACACAGGGGCACACGTCCCAAAGGAAGGCAGCGAGTCCTTCCTCACTGCTCTGAGGAGGACTCGCTTCTGCTGCACAGCCAGTGCAGAAGGGGAGTCTGTTCTCATTGTGACCAGCCATCCCTTCAATTCCTCATCTCCACCACTTCATCCTCTCTAGATGCCAGACAAGGACAGGGGATGCCAGAGTCAGGACAGAGTATTTCCCAGCACCCAGGGTTTCTGCATGCAGCTGAATGCTTACAGGGGTAACGAGACCAGGCACCTGATTTCATTTTATGTTTTAACCCTGAGCACCTGATTATCACATCTAATACCTACAAGAAGGCCCCCTCCCCAGTGTTAGGGTCCTGCTGCGCACAGTGTGGTGATAGGCACGTCATAGCTGGCGTTCCCCCTCATCACCACACTGCCACACTGCCACACTGCCACCTCCAGCACTCCAAGCCTGTCAGCTTGCAGGAACATGGGGCTTTGCTTGGACATGGTTGTATGTGCTTCCTCCACTACCATGAACGTCCAAGACCCTACAAACCCCAGCTCTTGCCACCTCACAGCAGGGTTCCTGAAGTACACTCACCCATAGGGCCATCCCTGCAACCAGTTGGGCACCATGAGAGTCCTTACAGAAACAGCGAAATAGGACAGGGAGGGTGGTAAGAGATGTCTGCTCGAGACTCAAAGGGTTTGGAGACTTATTCAAACAAATCTCCTTTCCTTAGGATGCTCCAGCAATGTGCAGGACTCTGCTGGTAGGCAACTCTTAGACTCCTTAGCTCTCTGTTTAGGAAAAATAAATAGGAAAGAATCCAGCAGCGGCGCTTTCCTCCCACTGTGTGAGATGGATCAGCGCTTGCCACCGCAGGAAAGCTGTCCCACCGTGATCTAACCCAGCACTTTGTCCTGAAATGCTCTGCTACAGCTAAATAAATGATTCCTCTGGAGGAGGGTGACACATTCCAGCCCCAGACAGTGACACTGACAGAGGCAATCAGCCTGCAAACTTTAATGGGAGCATGGCGCTGGTGGAGCCGGCAACGGGAAATTTATGAGGGATTTGAGAGGGGACAAGGGAAACCAACAGTGTTTGCTGATGTGGGTAGGAGGAAGGTTCCAACGGGGCAGTAGCCCAGCCATGGCACAGCAGTATTTATTGTGGGTGACTCATTGGCAGGGGCCTGGCTACAGGGAGGGGACAGCAGCGTGGTGGGACAACAAGGGGTCCTGGCTCTTTGTCACCCATGAGAGTGAGGCAGCATGACCATCTCTAGCTTGGGAAATGACTAGCCCTGTCACTACACCTCCTGAATTGAGAAGACCCCATCCTTCCTCTGAGCGTGTGCAGAGCTACTTTTTCAGAGCAGGAATGTTGCATCCCACCTGGACTTGAGTGGGCTCAGGCTCTCCCAGGCCAGGGCAGTGCACCCATCTGAGCAGTGGTCTACCCATAGGAAGCTGTTCACTGCTCGAGCTCCCCTGTTCAGCCAAAGCACTAAGGCAAAGGAGGCTTTGGACACGTGTACTCCAGGTTTTCCTGCCCTGTATCCCTGTCAGTGCAGGGTGGAGGGGCTGTATCAGTCTGAATCTCGCCTGAGTCAGCCCGGGACCAGCCGTGATGGCCCGAGATACCAGCAAGTGGGCTCCAGGGGAGACAATTAGAGAGGAGACAGCTCCTGTCTGCATCCAGCTACCTTCCCATGCCACAGGGTAGGGCTTGGGGGCCTCCAGAGCCTAACTGGATGCTCAGGGGGCTGCACCACTTTGGGGTATTTCCTCGCAGAGGAGTGAGGAGGGCAGCCCCACCACGGCTCCTGCAGCGGGTCCCTTGCACCAAGGCACTGCAAAGGAGGCAGGAGGGGAGGGGAAAAAATCTTGCACTGTAGGGAGATTTAATGAGCTTGTTATCAGCGCAGGAAGAGCTGGAGCTTAGGGGCAAATCGGAGATGCTTTGCTTATTGTGGTATTTTTTCCTACCGTGCTCTGACCCTGCCGGCTCGCGTGGTGCAGGCGGGCGGCACGCTCAGCACCACCACTGCCTTGCCAGCAAACTTGGCGTGAGTCTCTTCACCTCCAGCTCTCCACTTGCCAAGGCAGGGGCTGCTCAAAGCCCAGAGCAACTGTGTTCATTAAAGAAAGCAATTTGCATTTAAGTGCCAATGTCCACAAGCCCAGTGGAGCCAGCGGTGTGAGGCTGCTCTCCACATCCAGCGAGTTTGGGTCTCAGCAGCTGCTTTTAACGGGGAATGTGGTTTGTGACAGCAGATAGGACCAAGAGATGGGTAGTTATGGGGCTTTATTGGCTCTTCCCCATTCTAGTGCACACCTGCAGCTCCTACCTGACACCACAATGCCCCTGGGTTGGATCCCAGGGCTTATTTCTATGAGATCTCAGGGCTGTGGCAAGCTCAGAAACGCGAGTTTTCCTCCTGGTGAGAAAGGATGTTTCCCGAGAGTCGTGCTTTGTGCTTATTTGAACTCACTGAAAATACATGGGAGAGAGCACAAGTGTCGAGGAGCCAGCGTATTTCAGGGGCTACACTCACCCACTATAGATGTGTGTGTGAGAGAAGGGGAGAAGCTACTTCCTTGTCCCGTATACTAAATAGTGACATCCATGCGAAGAAAAACAAGGTCTGAGTGAGGGAAATTTACCCACAAAGGCCTTTATCTGGCAGAATCAGAGAAAGATCAGCTGCAGCATGGGAAGCAAGCGTGCTGCACACAGGAGACCCAGCCCATCTAGAGTTTCGGCTCTGGTTAATGACACTGCAAATTAAGGCTGTCATCTTTAAACATGATGTTTCTTGCCATTTCGGCTCCAGAAAACAACAGCCACCCTCTAAAACTGTGGTTTCACAGTAGAGTGCTCTCTGCTCCCCCCATGCCGTCATGAGGAAAGTGGGGTGCAGCAGCCCTTGGGGTGATGAGGATGTGGCATCGGGGGCTCTGGGATTTCAACATCACACAGGGCAGGTGAGGCTGAGACAGATTCCTCCTGAAGAGCCATGGTGAGAGGAGCGCCCGTCCAGAAGGATCTCAGTTCCCCTTATATACTGGCAGGTTTGTGCAAATCCATGAGTAATAATTTTTGCCTAATTGCACGGGTATCGGGCTGAGCGCCTGGGTGAGGTCTCACTGGGCTGGGCTTTCTACACAAGGGGAGCAGCCACATGTCAAAAATTCATTGCCAAAGGCCCTGGGATAGGAATATTTGTGCCTAGATTGCAGTCTGTTGTTACTAACAGAAAAAGTAGCACCATATACATACATATACCGTATGTATTTTTTAAAATGTATTTATATATCCAAATATATATACTATATATTACATAATTTTATATATATATATATATATGGAAATCCCATATCAGGATTGCTAGTGTGTATATTGCTGGCTTCGGAATTACTGGGAATTTATTTTTCTGTGCTTTAGCTGCCAGATGGAGTCAGTGGAAAAAAAGCACTTTATGAAGGGCCCTGACTGCTTGTTGGGATAGGGTTTTTGCTTGTCCTGGGGTGAGTTTTCTTGGCTCCTGGATGGGCTGGGTCCTTTGGACAGGCCATGGGATTGCTTGGGCAAGCTCAAAGCAGGGCTGAGCACTGGTCCAAAATCTTTCCCTCTCAAAATTCTACCCCTGCAAGTCTCCATCCTGATGGAAAATACACTGTGCTGAAGCCAGAGATGCTCCATCAGCTGGGACAACTGGCAATGAAACACTGATGGTGACCCTTGCCTTGCCAGTGCCCATGGGCTTTGCCTATGTTCTGCAAAACATCCCAGAGCTGCTCTGCCACCAGTGCCGGCGGGTAGGTTTCAACACGCTTCCCCAAAAGCTTTTGGTTTTATGGTGTAAAATAAACCTCTTTCTTCTGTCCAAACAAGATGCTTCCTGCAGAAATGGCTATTTCTGGTTGGTTTTGGTTTATTTTTTATGACTTCTGAAAGGACAGAACTGGTTTGCACGAAGCTACTCCAAATGTTTCCAAGCAAAGTTTAAGAGAAAACTGGAGTTTCGCTTAAGCGTGTTTTAATAGGGAAGGCTTGGTTTTCCTTCATGTTCACTCTTCTTCTTGGGAAAAGAGCAGCCAAGAACAGAAATGTCTTCAGCTAAAAGCAAATTATTTCTTTTCAGTTTTGAGAACTGGGGAGGAACTGGCATTTTTATGGGAGACCTTTTTTTTTCCTTCTATTAAGCTCCATTTCAAACATTTTATTTTCTCTCCAGAGCATGTTAGGAGGAGTCGAATACTGATATACAATAAATAAAGCTATTATTCTCTGTAGGTCTGGATTCATTTTTCATAACATGGCCCCATCTCATGAATCCCTGAAAGCAAGGCAGGGTGATGCCCAGAGTGGCACCACGGACCACACTGACAGTGGGACACTTCATGCCTCTGGGCCTTTTCCCCCCAAAACATCCCCACCACCCTCCTACGCCCTGGAGACATTGGTACGGCTGTATTGGGTGTTGGGCCCCAGATTGAGGTGGGGTTAATGAGTCTTGGGTAGACCATGTACCATCCTAAAACTGAAATCCAAGGACTGCCTGGATAATACGGAGTGAGACCAGGGCAGCTTTCATAAAAAAAAAAGAATTTAATTAAAAAAATGTTTTATCACCCAAACCACCCACACCCAGAGTGCTTCACTGCCGGATAAAAGGTCAGAGGGTCACAGCTACCAGGGGGCTTCCCCCCCAGCATAGTGTGGAGCTGGTGGCTCTGCAATGTATTTAGAATTGTGTATTTTGGGAGTACATCCCAGAGCTGGTGGGTGAGACAACACCAGCATGGCATCGGCATCGGCTCCCAGCGAAGAGCCAGGTGGCCCCAGCCACCTCATCTCCCCATGCAACAGGGTCTTGCACAGGCTGTGCCTATAACAGCTGGTGTGGTGAGGTGCAGGGCTGGATGCAACCCACGGCTGGCAGCAACTTTGCATGAAAAAAAGTTTTAGCTAAAGAAACAACAGCCTTGTGAATCTCCAGATTTCTTTTTCTTCTCCCTGATATTTTTTTTGGGGTGGGGATGTAAAGTAAAACCTAGGGATTCTATACAAATAACTGACTTCCTGCTGTCCGCTATCATCTCTCCTCAAAACTTGCATCCTAAAAAGGAAAATATTTGCAGCCCTGGTCTGATGCCGGCTGCACTCCTGCTTCTACCACCGCCCATTTATAAAACAGGAGAAAAAAGGGTGGAAAAAAGCACTAAAATGATTTAAAATCCCCAACCCCCAAATAATTTTCAGTTGCAAAAAAAAGTCTTAACAGATGCTTGTTAATGTTTAAAACCATCTCAATCTGCTGGAAACAAACCCAGCCTTGAAAAAACTGTCTTGCAGCTCTTGCCATAGCCTGATGGCCCGTCTGGTGGCTGCAGGGACCTCTTGGGATGGAGCAAGGAGAACCAAGAGTAAACCAGCTCTCTGCTCCTTTGGGAGTGGAGCAGGAACTCCTGCATCCAGGAGAGAGAAGCCCTAGGATCTGGGGAGAGCAGAGGGTAATAAGGCACCAATAATTGTCCTTCTCCTCCTACCCTAGAAGTGCTGGGAAGGTAAGGCCAGACCTGGCATGAGGCACTGTGCAGTGAGAACTGGAATTGCCCCCAAAAACTTTGTAAAATTAAAATCCCAGGTGGATTGGCACAGAGAGAAGAGTGGGAAGCATGGATACTGGGAAACGGTCTCATCACAGAGAAATGTGGGCAGGATGCTTCTCCCCAGCTCTGGCTGCTCCCAGTGCCAACTCAACGCATTGAGCCTGTGGCACAGCAGAGCCCCGTTAGAGCTTCGCACTCTGTTTCAGTGCCTTGTGCTGCTGTCACCAGCCTTCTCCCACCACAAAGCCAAGCACAGAGGCCCCCTTTACCTGCAAACATGGTACAAAGTAGGAGAAGCACCCAAAGCCCAACCAAAGAGCTGTGTCAGTCCCTGCGGAAGGAACAGCACTGATGGAACAGGAAGGATGCCCCTCTTTCAAGGAAGGTGGGATGACTGCATGAGCAGGGAAACCCTTCGTGCACGTGCGGCATCAGGGTGGGAAGGACCCCAAGCTAAAGCCCTGCCTCCTCCTGCCAAGTGTTGCAAAGCAAGGGCCAACAGAGCAAAAGATGTGAAGGCACTCCCTGTGGTGGCACCACCTGGGTGAAATGGAGAGGGAGAAAGACACAGCTCACATCATGACCCACCTCTCTTATCCCCACTGATGCATACGAGACAACCCGAATCTTCACTCATGTCCGGATGAGGGGAAAGTTGGCAGCCAGAAGCCCAGCTCTACCCCATCCAGATTCAGTAGTTTGTCTCCAGCCATGCCCCAAACCAGATGCCTTAGATGAAGACGCCAGGAGCTGCCTTAACAAGCGCTTATGCAATCCTCGCACGGAGGAAATGTCTTTCCCAATCCCCAGCCATTAGCAGTTGGCTGATACCCTGGAGCAGGACATTTTAGAGCCCTTGTAAATTTGCTTCAGGAGTGGAAAGTGAACAGAGGAGGGGAAGGCGCTGGCTTTCGTCAGGGACCTGCATCAGCCAGGAGCTCTTCTCCACTTCTCCTCACGAGCAGAGAGTTGCCACCATGGGTCAGCATCCAAATCCTGCCTCAAGCAACAGGATCAGGGGCAAGGAGATGACAGTGGTACCTGGCACCTGGCTCTGGAGTCAGTGTTGGTCTCAGCAGGGATTTTAAGAGGGGAAAGAAGAAGGTTTAGGACAGAAGCATTGCTCCTGTTTCCATGCAACAGTTTCTTCTAAATTAAGAGAAGTCAACTAGGGAGCAAGTGGACCAGCTCTCCATACACATGGGTCACCCCAGCTGCCAGCTGGAGCTGATGGACTAGTTTTTTCCATCATCTCCGGTTGCAAGTCCATGATGAGTAATGTAAAATAGAAAATTCCCTTTAGAGCAGGTAGACCCTCTTTCCACTGATTTCCGTGGCAATCAGAGAGGGGAACAGCACTGTTTTAAGTAAGTCTGGGGGCATCCACGCCAGCTTGGCGTTATGATTTTGGGTCTGGTTCCAGCAGTGAGCTGCGGAGGCTGCCGTTACCTTCCCTTTGCCTATTGTTTGCATCCAAAGGTAATTGCAAATTGACATGAGCCTGCTCTGCTCTGCTCCGTCAGCACAATGAGCCGTTGTTGATACGGCCGCAGCAATTTTCCAGGTTAATTTATGGCTGCCACACCCCATTAGCAGCAATAAATGTGGAGCCCGGTTTTGCCGAAATTGTGAGTTACGATTTTTCAAATAAATACATTTTCCTATAAACCAGTGCTCTGTTTAGTTTGAATGTTCCTCGCAGACACATCCATCTACACAAAATACACAGGAGAGGAAGCTGAGCTGTGACTTTGCTCTGATGACATAAAAACTCTTGTAAACACAATGTCATTTACAGTACAAGCAAGAAGAGAGGAAAGAAATAAACAGCGAGTGCCTGGTGCATCCCTTTAGAAGCACATGGAAAATTTAATAATCTTTTTTCCATAAAGCTTTGTTTTCCTTTTGATTTATCCAGGCAGGGTAGTGGCTGCTTGGCCATAAATAGATTGTATTTCTTGAGAGGCGATGGTTGCAGTCATCCTTTATGTCGCCAGAGGTGTGTATACACTGAAGATGCCGCGGATTGCTGTGGAGAACAGGAGAAAGTGGACTCAGCCCAGCCCAGCCACAGTGGGTGCCTGGCTCACCCTCAATTCCTCTGCTCCTTCGGTGGGGTTTTGAGAGCCTGAACACCACTTGGAACTGTGCATGTGATGTTGTAGGATCAAGCAGCCCGGTGATGTAGTTTGGGGGATGTGGGCAGTGTGCAGGCACAGGGGCATGAAAGCACTGGTGCACGTGAGCTCCCCTGCATCCCGGTGCTCCTCCAGCCCCTACAAGATGTGCATTAGTGGAGCAAGACACACATGGTAAACCCTTCTGGGGAGGAAAGATGCCCTGAGTGGCTTTTGCAGCTGTAGTGCTTGTAGCCCAGCCTTGGCCGTGACCTTGGGGCTGGGTTCATTGCTGATCAAAGTGACTTGATTGTGTTCACTTCTGCAGGTTCTATCCCTTTTCGCAGTATCAGAAGGAAAATAATCCCCCAAAGCAGCAACATGCATGCAGCAAGCCCCATGCACCTCTCCTTGAAGAAGATTCTGCCTGTGCCTCAGTTTCCCAAGGCTTTTTGCAACTGTTTCCCCAAGGCCTCCAGGAGCAGAACTGTTAGGAAGGTGCTGAGTGATTATTATTGCATTATTTTGGGCGAGTGCTATAAATACCCAGGGGCACCTTTAGACACAATCCAGCTGCCCAGAGGAGCTGGCTCAGCCTTGCTCCGTGCCTGTGGTGGCTGTTGGAGGCAGGGATCAGAGGCAGCAGTTGGGTGTGGAGGTACCTTAGGGCATAACCTGCTGGGGGTCATGGTGAGGGGCTGCGGGGTGTTGGGACCTTCCTAGCTGCATCCCAGTGCTGCAGTGGAGCTGGGGCGGGGGGGGGATGGAGTGGGTGGGTTGGGGGGGGCGGGGTGGGAACAAGAGGGTGCTGGGATGCTGCAGGGAGACGCTAGCAGGGAAGACAAGGGGAATATTTTACGGGGTTGCAATGTAAACAGAGCTGGAGCAGAGCCCCTTTTTATGGAGTCCCTGTCCTGCCAGGGCATCTGCCAAGGCCCTGATTTACGCTCCTATTTAGATAAGTGAGCCAGAGGGGGGGGAGCAGAGCTGGCGTCAAAGTCACAGGACACCCCAGACTGCTGCTTACTGGGCTCTGATAAGGAGGTGGCCGAGGGGCTGGGGCCAAAACCTCAGCCCCTGTCCCAGGGCAGGAGATGGGTGTGGAGCTGGGTGGCTCCTGTTGGGGTTGGGGTGCTGGGGGCTGTGGAGACCAAAGATAACCTCCCCCCGCCAACCTGACAAGCAGCACCGGGCCTCGCTCACCATCACCCAGCCGTGAGGGCAGGAAATCTTTCTCTGGGAAGGATTTGAAGGAAAACAGGTGGAGAGAAACATGGTTCCTCCCGCCACCATAGACATAAATCGCATAATCCGAACTGCTTGGCGTTTTCCCCCGCACAAGTACAGAGATGTGAAATTAAAGAAACTCACCAAAAGTTTGAGAAGTGCTAAGTTTGGACGCCGTGACAAAGGCAGTCTGGTTTGATTTAGAAGGTGTCGGCATGAAAAGGGCTCCAGTTTTATTATTGTATTAAAGCACGAAAGATTAGAATGATTTTCCAAAGGAAAAACAACTCGTTGGTCCCACTATTTGCTCAGCTGAGCACTTCCAAAATGCGCAAGGTCCAAGGACATCCGGCGGGGTGGGGGTGGGGGATAAAGCAAGATAACGCCTGGGCTTAGGTTGGGCTTACCTGGCTCAGTGACCGGAGGCTGGAGGTGTCTCTGGTGCACAATTCAAGGTGATGGCTCCAAGCTGGACGCGGCTGTGAGTGACCTGTGCAATGCAGGGCTATGGGGCTGGAAGGCTGTTTTTCTGTTTGAGGGGGGTGTTTTCCAGGGATGGAGATGGGTGGCACAGCCCCCAGCCTGGTGGTTTGCTGGGTGAGGGCTTTTAAAGGGCTGGGGAGAAGCCTGGCGAAGAGCTGTGCTGGTTTATAAAAGGCAGCAGGACACTGCAGGTGATGCTGTGCTTGCATGGATTGGTGAAGCATGAAGTGGGACTCCAGAACCTCTCCCATTAAGGCACTGGTCTCTACTGCCTCCAAACTGGGCTCAGGGATCCCACCCAGCCATGGGTGTTTTGAAGGACCCTATGCAAGGCCTGACTCTAACGGGACAGTAATCACTAGCAAATGTTTGCAGGGCGCTTGTTCAAAGGGGGTGGGGAAGAGGGGGCTTTGCAGCAGCTTAAGAACAAAGCGGAGGGAGCAAAGCTGGGCAGATCCGGTACGGCCACCTCCAACCCCCCCACTCCTGGGCCGTCAGGGCCCAGCAGAACCAGAGACCCGCTTGCACCCTGCCCCGGCCCCCGCGGCCTCCTGCCTTTGGAACTCGCCTTGTAACAACTAACGATGGAAAATCCGAGGCATTTAAGTGGCTCCCGAATCCGCCCGGGAACCGTGATTGAGAGAAGTCAAATAAAATTTGTCATCTTTAAAATGCAGGAGGACGTTAATGGTGTGTTAGCCCGGATGATTAATACAAGCGCCTGCAAACAACCCTCCAACGTTTCCACCCTCTGCTGCAAGATGAATCGCTGGAAAGCGCCATTAATCGCTAACATACCTTGGGCCCAAAGCCCCTTCCTGCCCCGCTACGCTATGATTGCCGCTGCCATGCCCAGTCTCTCCTTACTGGGAGTAAGTGGAGGAAGAGCAGGGCTTCACCCCAGTGTCACCTGGCCAGGTCGGGGGTGAAGCATGAGGTCTGGGGTCTGTCAGCCTGGGGATCTGTCACCCATGGGTGCAGAGGCGAGCGGCACACGCTGTTCCCTGCAGGGGCCCATGCTGGACTGGGGTTTGGGGGCTGCGGTGAAGTACAAGATCTCAATCCCAGCGGGACCCTCCAGCCCTTCTGTGGCCAGGCTGGGACAGGGGAACACAGGGCAGGTCCCCACTGCCCTATCATTAATATATTTGCGTGTCTAGCTGGCATAATTTTTATATATTTGTGTGTGTGTGTGTGCAGTGTCTGTGCATGTGTGCAGCATACATGTGTATACGTGCAATTTGTATGTCTATATACACAGTACGTGTGTCCAATGCATGTGTAATCTATTTATGGAGGCATTGTGTGTAGCACGGTCTGTGTGTAACATTTGGGTGCAGTTAAGTCTGTACGTATAACACAGTTGTGGTGTGCGTGCACAGCACAGATACGTGTGCAGTTCATGCAGCATCTCTGTGTTTGTTGTATGTGTAGGCAACACATCCAGCATATTTGTGTGAGCAGCGTGTGCAGCACACGTGTGCGTGCAGCCGGTGTCTGTGCAACCACTGCCACAACACGTCAGCAGGGCAAAACTAACCTGTCTCATGACGGTCTAAACCCAGCTCACGTTCCCTATTAGTGGGTGAACAACCCAACGCTTGGTGAATTCTGCTTCACAATGACAGGAAGAGTCGACATTGAAGGAGCAAAAAGCGACGTCGCTATCAACATTTGGCTGCCACAAGCCAGTTACCCCTGTGGTAACTTTTCTGACACCTCCTGCTTAAAACCCAAAAAGTGGGAAGGAGCAGCGTGCATTTGTGCAACACCCGTGTGTGCACAGAGCACGGGTGGGCAACGCACCCAGTGTGCAGGGAGCCCCTATACCATCACCACTGCCCTCGCCATGCCCAGCCCAGCTCCTTGCAATGCTCTCACCTTCTTCTCTCCCCAAGCTCCCTCGAGGGACTTCTGCTCATGGCCAGGCGACACCGAGCATCCCCACCGTCCTGCTTCCTCTCTCCCCCCACCAGGGTCTCCATCCCCTGGGAAGCAGAAAGTCCTGCAGCCCCGCAGCTCCCACACAGCCCGGTGCAGCCGTCGGGGCTCCGGGCTCCCGCGGTTCCCCCGCACCCGCTGCTCTTCTCATCCCCTCCCACGGGAGGTTCGGACCCCCCCCGCCCCGGGGAAAGCAGAGGGGACCGAAGCACGACGGGGCTGGGGGAGGTGTCTCCCCTCGGGTCATTCCCTGCAAGCCCGGAGCAAGGGGGGGAGGCGAGAGCAACCAGCGGAGGTGTGAGCCCAAATAAACGGAGTCAACGCCCCCTCCGCTCGCCCCGGGGCCCCCGAGCATCCTTCCCTGCCCATTGGCTCCGCGGCGAGGGGGGGCCCAGCCCTATAAAAAGGCAGGGCTGGGAGGCTCCAGAAGGGGTTAAAAAAAGAAAAAACACAACAAAACCCACAAACCAACAAACCCCCAAAGGCAGCCACCACCATCGCAACCCCCCCCCCGCCCGGCGGGAAGCGCTTCCCGGCCATGGTGCGGTGCTGAGCGCGGCTGGACCATGAACCTGGTGGGGGGCTACCACCATCATCATCATCATCACCACCACATGCTGCACGACCCTTTCCTCTTGGGGCCGGCGGCGCGGTGCCACCAGGAGCGAGCCTATTTCCCCGGGTGGGTGCTCAACCCATCCGAGGTGGCCCCAGAGCTCGCTGGGCAGAGCCCTAACTACGGCCCCACCGAGTACATCCCAGCTGGCCAGGGGCGACTGGAGGCTCTCAGCGGTCGCCTGGGCCGTCGGAAAGGAGTCGGGGGTCCCAAGAAAGAGCGCCGGAGGACGGAGAGCATCAACAGCGCCTTCGCCGAGCTCCGCGAGTGCATCCCCAACGTGCCCGCCGACACCAAGCTCTCCAAGATCAAGACCTTGCGCCTGGCCACCAGCTACATCGCCTACCTGATGGAAGTGCTGGCCAAGGACAGCCAGCCCGGCGACACCGAGGGCTTCAAAGCCGAGCTGAAGAAAGCCGACGGCAGGGAGAACAAGAGGAAAAGGGAGACGGTAAGAGGCGATACGGGACCCTGCTGCCCCGGGAGCGGGCAGGGAAAGACCCGGGTTGGCGGAGTAAAGCCCTTCCCAGCCCCGCTGGAGCCTTCCCCCCCCCCCCCGCCTCCTCAGCTTAAAAATGCCTCGCTGGAGACTTTTTCCTTGCCTAGCTTAAAAATGTTCATCTGGAGCCGGTTTTTTCCCCCCACCTTAAAATATCCCGCTGGAACATTTTTTTTCTACTCAGCTTAAAAATGCCCCGCTGGAGCCTTTTCTCCCCATCGCCTTAAAATACCCCTCTAGAGCGTTTTTCCCCCCTCAGCTTAAAAATGTCCCGCTGGAGCCTTTCCCCACACACACCTTAAAATGCTCCGTTGGAGGTTTTTTTTCTTCCCAGCTTAAAATATCCCGCTGGAGCATTTCCCTCTTCCAGTTTAAAAATGCCCCGCTGGAGCCTTCCCCCCCTCCCCAGCTTAAAATACCTCGCAGGAGCCTTTCCCCCCACATCTTAAAAATACCCCGCTGGAGCCTTTTTTTTCTCCCCAGCTTAAAGTACCCCGCTAAAGGCTTTTTTTCTCCCCCTGTCTAAAAATGTCCCGCCGGAGACTTTTTTTTCCTCAGCTCAAAAATAATAATAAAAAAACCACCCGTGGGGGCAACCTCGACGAAGCAAAGCCTCCCCCTCCCCAGCTTGCACGGAGGGCTCCTGGGTGCTTTTCCAGAGGGATAAACCCCAGGACCGAGTGCAGCGGAGCCGGTGCTCGTTTGTCCTTCTCCTCTCCCAACCGTTTTCCTGGGACGAGCGGGTTTGGTTTGGAGCAAGCGTGGCTACTTCTCCGCTGGAATGAGGAGGGGTCTCCCCAACCCCCCTTCTTTATCCTGGGGTTGATAAAAGCCGCTGGGAGCTGCGGGAGCAAGGTGGGACTCCTCGCCGGGACCCCCGCTCCGCTTCTGACCGCCCCTTTCTCCCCATCTCCTCTCCCGCAGCAACCCGAGGTCTACTCTCAGCCTTTGGGCCACGGCGAGAAGAAGCTGAAGGGCCGGACGGGTTGGCCCCAGCAGGTCTGGGCTCTGGAACTGAACCCCTGAGGGCTGCCCCGACGGCGCTCCCCGCTCGCCCCTCTCTCCATGTGCAATGTCGGAGAGAGCCCGGCCCGCTCCCCGCAGCCCATACGGGTGCAGGATGGGGGCACCCGGCCCGGCTCCCCCCGAGGAGATGGATGCTCCGTGGGATAAAAGCAAAGGGTGCTTTGCGGGGCCGGATCCTGCCTGCCCCGTCAGGGCCCGTTTCCCTCTTCGCCCCTTCTCCCGTTCGCAATAATCGTTGCTCCTTCCCGTTGTCATAGAATCATAGAATCACCTGGTTGGTAACGACCTTGGAGCTCATCAAGTCCAACCATACCTGTCCACTACTAAACCAGATCCCTGAGAAACTCATCTACCCGTCTTATAAACTCCTCCAGGGGTGGGGAATCAACCACCTCCCTGGGCAGCTGTGCCAGTGCCTGAGAACCCTTTCAGTGAAGAAATTTTTCTAGGGTGAACCTCCCCTGGTGCAACTTGTGGTCATTTCCTCTCGTCCCATCGCCTGTCACTTGGGAAAAGAGACCAACACTCACCTCGCTACAACCTCCTTTCAGGCAGTTGTAGACAGTGATGAGGTCTCCCCTCAGCCTCCTTTTCTATGATTCTGTGGCTGATTGTCTGTGGCTCCGGCGTTCTTGGGCCGGGCTGAAATGGTTCAATTTGTTTGCCGGTGTAAATACGAGCCCCTTTCTCCATCCCCGTCCCTGTCCCCGTCCCTATCCGCTGCCTGACCCGACGTGTGGCTGCGGTGAAACTACCTAGAGGTGCATTTGGGAACACTCCTGTGCCGGGTTTTCTACCTCAGATCTGTATGACCACTTCCCGAGGGACCGGGCGCGCCACACCACATATTTAAAAACTTCATAATTAAAAAAATTAAATAAATAAATAAAATAAAGTCTAAACTTTAAGCAAACATCCTCGAGTCTGACCCCTCTGCCTTCCTCTGCTCCTGGGATCGTGCTGCTGCAACCGGGGCCCCTGCAGGACGGGGTGAAGGGTTCCCCTTAAGTCAGTGTCCTGCAGTGAGGCTGATCCATGCAAGGGAATTTTCCCCTTGTGGGGCTTCAGCATCTCTGTGGGATCCGTTGGGACTTCTTCATCTCAGCTCACCCGAGGAGCTGGTGGGGCTGTGTGAATATATACCTGCAGTCTGCTCCAGGGCACAAACTCTGCCCCTGCCCTGCAACCCCTTCCCTTCTGACCCAGGGGAACTCCGGACTTGTATTTGCCTTGGCGAAGGATGGCAGGATCAGGCTTTTACAGCAGCTGGATGGCACGAGCACTGTGGAGCTGTGCAGCCCGTTTTACTGCTGCCGTGCACAGAGCCAGGGCTCCGCTCCCTTTCCCTGCCCATGCAGCTCCCCTGCACGGCTCTGGCATCGGCAGTGCTTTCGCAGAGCGATCCCCTCTTAGCTGCTGCCTCGGCCACATTTTGGAAGATGCAATGTACGACCCTTGTCATCCGAACACCAGCGTCAGACACGCCGACGGTCATGCAGCCCAAATCCATCTCTGTCACCTCTAAAGCATAAATCCTTAATAATCCTTAATAATTAAAGATGAATCCTCATTCCTTCATTCTGTGCACACACAGCTCTTTTACTGCAGGGTGGCTTCCAAGATGTGCATGTACAGGGGGCTGAGGGCCTGATCCTGTCTTCCTAGGCTGGTCATATTTTCATTCCCAGAAACACCAGGATGAACCCTAACGGCTGCTTGGGGCAAATAAAACCAACACGGAGAAGAGTCATATATTATTATAGGGTTAATTTGAACATTAAATTTTCTATCTTAAACCAAGATTTTCCTTGCAGCTAAAGGCATAGAAATAATGATGCAACATCTGTAAATCGCTGACACGTCGATCAATGTGTGCATATTGTGCAGCTGCACACACCAAACCCACACCGGCTCACCCACGGGGAAGTAGTGTGGGTTTTACAAGCACTCTGTGTGTGTGTACAAATACAGATGGATGGACACACAAATACTGGAGGGTATGGCCGGTGTAATTAAAGCTCATAGAACGATCACACTGCGGGAACCAGCCTTCTCTCAGTTTGGAGCCGCTGCACAGGGCTGCTTTCCCAGCCCTAGGTCTGTTTTCTGATCTCTTTGAACGAGGTTGAGATGAAAATTGACTGCCTGAGCAGAGTGATGCCGGCAGTGGAATTGTTTTGTTCATGCTATAAAAACTTTAGCATGGCACCGAGTTGAGGAGCGAAGCTAGAATAGGGATTTTCTAAACCCAAACATATTGCGAAAAAAAACAAAAAAACCCCAAACCCAAAAAAGAAGAAAAGAAAAAAAGAAAATTTACAGAAAAATAGCCCCAAATATCCTATTAAATAGCTACATTTCACAGTCCCTCAAAGGGCTGGATTTTTACAGGAAAGCTCCCAAGCCATCAATAACGCTGTAATCCAGCGTCCCATAAATGTGTCCAGTCCCAATCCTGCTCACACGTGCCAGCCCATATCCCTGTATCCGTATGGCACCAGTTGGAGCTGTTCCTCGACATTGGATGAGAGAAAGGGTTAAACAGGGATCTGGGACTTGCTCTGCTGCGTGAAACAGAGGGGATTCCGCACAGAAGTTGTGTCCTGGATCCGGGGACACCAGGCTCTACCTGAGGCATCATGTGCAGCCTGGGGACCCTCCCTTGCCCACCAAAAAACTCTGCTGTTCTTTTTCTTCCTGGTTTCCAGCTTTGCTTTTGGGAAGGGGCCACCCTGCACAGCCAGGGATTCACCCACAGGACTGTCGCTTTTCTTGCCACCGGTTTCTGGCGGCGGAACCTGCTGGCTGCAGACTCCTGGGAACGGTCTCTGCCACTCCCTTTGCTCTTTAACGATTGCGGGTGAAAACGCTCTCCATTCCCACATCTGCAGAGGGTTTCCTTGCCGGCAAGGGGACTTTCCTGCGAGATTGGCTCAGTGTTTCAGGGAAGGGTGGGTGAAAAAGCGTTCCCTGTACTCCAGTGCTTCACCGCTCCCCGAACGCCGCACTTCGGAGGGGAGGCGTTTGCGAGCAGTGAGCTCCATCGCCACCTCGGCATCGCGCGGGCGGCTCCGTCGCTCCTGTGATAGGAGAGGGTTTCGATGCGAGACCGGTCCCAGCCGAGGATGGGGTCATCTCCTTCACCCTCAAAGCAAGAGGAGCAGCAGGGGGTGGGAGCCCTGCACTGAGGCAGCCTCTCTTCTTCAGACGGCAAACCCGAGCGTCCCAGCTTCCGCAGGGCTCTCACCAAACCCGGGTGGAAGAAGAACGGTTTGGCCACCAACTTTGAATTTTTGGCCATCTAAGAGCCCAGCTCATGGGCCAGGCAGGATGGCCCTGCGCACAGCTACGGCGCGACCCTGCCATGAACTTGATGCCGTTGGGAAGCAGCGTGCTCGCAGCGTCGCTGCACGCAGGCTGGAGTGTGCAGCTGCCTGGACAGAAGGACACGCACGCAGGGATCGCTGCGCCCCAGGGCAGCATCATACGTGCCGTGTCCCCTGCCGCTGCGACCCAGCCACGAGTGATGGTGGAGAGAACATTTCCTCTTGTCTGCCTGCCCTGTCCAGCCAACAGGGCACGAGCTGAGGGCAGAGGAGCTGTTGGGCGCTTCCCACCCAGTGCTTTGCACCCCTGGGGTTCTGCATCCAAAGAAATGGCTCCTTTTTTGGCCTTTTTTTGATTCCCTTCCTGCCAAGCCCAGACCCTGCTTGTTGTTGTTGTAGGTATTTATGGGCCTGTTTATCTGATCTCGGGGGAGCCTATTCTTATCTCAGAAGCAGCAAGGGAAGGGTTACACTGGACAGCTCGGTAGACAGTATGGAGCCAAATAAAATACCAATCTGACAAAAAAAAAGGAGAAAAAAAGATAAAAAATGGAAAGAAGCACCCAGCCACCCGCTCACCCGGGAGTGCGAGGGTACCTGGAGCAAAACTGCAAGGCCAGGGGGACTGTCTGATATTTCTGCACGTCTCTGCTTCCCTGGGCCGGATCCTGGAAGGCGCCTGGCTCTGCTAACACTGGACACCACATTCCTTGGGCAAAAGCCACCAGATGTGCATGGGTCAGGCTGCGGGCTGGGACCCAGCTCAGCATCGGCCAGGCCCCCAAAAGGCTTCTGGTTTGAGATGGACAGCACAACCCTGGGCAAGAAATGCCCAGGCTCACAGCAGAGCAGGGTATGTTTTAATGTCACTGAAGAAGAGAGAGATAAAGACATTTTAAAGTTTCAGGTTGGTTTTTATGGTGGTTCGGCCGTGATGCTCCTTCCATGGGGAAAGCATGGAAATGCTCAGGATGAGAGGTACAGAGGATCCCCAGTTCCAGCAGGGACTCCCTCAAGGTCACCCCGAAGGTCATGGCCAGGGCCAGGGCAGCTGCATCCCGTCACGGGGCTTCTCTGGCCTGGCCCCAGCTGGTGACACAGGGCTGGAGGACACAGGGGGCAGGGAGGACCCTCTGACACTGTGCATGGAGCAGAAGGGAACCCCATCTCTGCTCTGGCCTCTCCAGAGCCCAAGGGTGCAGCAGGGCTGGACAGGAGCGAGTAGAAGAGGGTGGGATGGGGGTGGTTGGGATGGAGTAGGATGGAATGTCCCCTCCTGCCATGCCAAGCAGGGGGGCAGGGGCAGCCCCATGTCAGGGGTCCCCCTTAGCTCTTGCCCCCCTCCCTACTCCCCATCCCACTCTAATTACCCACATTTAAGGTGGCGCCTGCTAGTTCTGGCCATTTAAGGTAGCCCCAGCCCCTCACAGCAAGGGTAATTGGGCCATAATTTGTTTTTGGTGTCAAGATGGCGTCAAAGATAAGACAAAAATCTCCAGATTTTGGGGGCTAAAGAGACAGGAGAAATCCTGACCCAGGGCCGACCTCGGAGGAATAGCCACAAGCCCCAGTGAGTAACATGGCAGGTGAAAGATTTACTGCCAGGGGAGCTTTTTGATCCTCTCCCAACACTCGGAGCCTCTCAGCCCGGTTGCTGGCTCCCAAGTCAGACTGTCTCCTGGGAGGACTGCTCAGGTGGGAAGGGTTTCTGTCCAACAGAGGACCCCTCAGCTGCAAAGTTCATAACATGCAACAGTTCATCCTCAAATTTCCATGCTTCTGGAGTCACATGATTTCAGATCTGCCTAAAAAGAAGATGCACTTTCAATCCATAACTGTAGAAAAGACATCCAAACATGGAAAGACTCTGGAGACACAAAGCAGATGAAGGCTTTAATGTATTTCTTTCCTTTTTTTAAAAACAAAAAACAACAAACCAAGCCAAACTCTGTAAGCTCCCTGGCTGTCCCTGCTTGGGTTTGTCAGCACTGAGCTCTCCCCAGGGTGTATTTCTCCATGAAACTGCCTGTGCTGGGAGAACCCCAGGAGCACCCTGGGCCAACCTTCCCAAGACCATACTTTGAACAACAGACAAACTCACCATTCACACTACTTCTCTACTTCTGAAAGCCAATCTTCATTGCTGCATTCCATGAAGGCAAGTAAGTATTTACACCTTTCAGAAGACTGATGTGTTTGGTGTTAAGTTAGCAAAGGTGCTCACTGTGGCCTCCTGCAAAAAGACTTGTCCTTGTCCTGGTCAGTGGTGAAGCAATCCCATTAGCAACTATCTTCTCCTGCAGCAAGGACACCTTGCTGCCTGTTTCCCTCTAATCTTCTCCCACGCTATCTCAGCATAGTCCCCAGGTGAAGCTGGGTGGGGTGGGATGGCACAGCAGCCCACTTGTGTCTAATGCAGCAGCTGGGTTCAAGGTCCAGGATGGAAGCTGGTTGGGAGCTGGGCTATCTGGTGGAGAATCAGTGCTGTACAGCTTGAGGCAGGGGGTAAAACAAGCAGGCACTTTACTCAGCAGGACTCTGTGCCACCTCCATAGCTGTGATGCTGAACAAGCTCTGCCTCTCCTGGTTACTCCAAAGCTAACATGCAACAGCAAACTTGGAGCTGCAGATCAGATGGGCCAAGGAGCCAGATGGACCTCCTGGAGCACAAGCGGGAAGCGCAGGCTGTAAGGAGGATATTTACTGGTGAGAGGAGAGTGAGACAGGCAGCTACCCGAGAGGCCTGAGCTGAGAGACTGCAAGGCAAGAGCACACACTTGGAGCCTCGCCGATTCCTTGCGATGGATCCCCAAGGCACGGAAGGTCCTTCTCTGCAGTTTCCTTTTTTCCTGCTTGTTCTTCCATGTGTGGAATTCAAGTCCTGACCACCCTGAAAGACTTTACAGTAACCAGAGAAGGAAGGGAATTTATGGCGTCACTAGTGACTGAAAGCTCAGGAATTGGGAGGAAAAGGCATTTTTTTTTTTGTTTCCTTAGACTGCAGCTACCTTGACAAAATTCTCATGGCCTGAAACTGACCCACAGGAGTGGCCAGGGGGAATGTGGGGGCCAGAGCAAGCTGGTTTAATTGCCTCAGCCAGGAACTGCTTCCCAGACTGAGGAGCTGGAAGGAGTTACGAGTCTGAGCTAGTGCACAAAGTTTGTGTCAACCCCGAAACTCCCTCCTCTGCTTGCCTTCACCTTTCAGCTTCTACCGCTTTGGTCCCGTGTGTGACGGAGAGTTGAAGGGCCTGCTGTGCATGTCATCAGCTTCACTCAAACTCCAGCCTGAGCTGCTGTGTTCAACAACCCACCCTGAAAAATGTCCAGGAACAAAGCCAGCAGCTTAGGACTAAAGCCACACAATTCCACACTCAATTCCCTTTTAGGCTCCCATTTCTAGGAATGTGGCATAAAGTGGTGGGAAGGTCCTTGTGGAGATACATTTCGAGTACAGAAGCAGCAGGGAGGAGAGGGGAAAACAAGATCAGGAAAAAGAAAGGAGAGAAGGACAAGAAATAGCCTGGTGAGGGACAGCAACTCTCCAGCAGTGTAATTTGTGTCAGCCTAATAAGAAAAGCCCTGCCTGTACCCAGTGCTGTCGCTGAAAGCCCTTCATTGGCACAACCTTGCTTTTTATCCCCAGGAAAATGGAGACTCAGAGGGGGAAGTGAGTTGGGACCAGCAGTAGAGCAACAGAGGGCTCCTGAATCCCAACCCCACTTTTTACGAGGACGTGGGGTTATGGCCAGTAAACCACTGGGAATTCCAGGGACAAACTAAACAAACTGGTTCTGTTGGGAAGGTGGGTGTGGAACAAGAACATGAACCTGCAGGCTACGGGGATCCTTCCACGGCAGACTGGACAGGGAAAAGCTGAACAGTCCTGGTTTGGGACGCATACAGGGGTCCTGGTTGCCTTCTGTGGCCAGGCAGAGCTGGGAAGGTGCAGGGCTGTTTCCTCCACATCTCCGTGCAGAGGAGCTGGATGTGGCGCCTGCTTTTCCCACCCCAACCCAACATAGGGCCTGCAATTTGGACAGGAAGCCACCAAACAGGAGATCAGATTGCTCAGGGCTGCCTGCCAGGCCACGGCTGCCGGCCTGCCGTCTGCTCCACAGGCGCGGGGGCTGGCGAAAACCCAGACACCAAACTGAGCCACGAACAAGTTGATCCCAGGACCACTAGATACTACGCACCACTTTCCCATTTCTAAAGATGGACTTGTCCACACAGGCATCAAGACCAGGAAGAGGCACAGGCAATGCTTGCGCACCTCTTGGACTGTTCTCTGCTTTGTGACCACGACCTGGGTTAGTGAGCTTGTGAAGGCAGTGCCCATCACCATGCTCCCTGCCCTGCGGCAGTCCATGCATGCATCACGAGAAGCAGCAGAGCTGTCTCAGTGACCTGACTCCCCTCTTCCCCACACGCACCTTGGTGCTCCTTGCTGAGGATGCTGCAGTGATCACAGAGCACTTCCTGCAGCGCTTAAAGTGAGTAGATCTTGGAGAAAGTTCCAAAACCAACTGAGTGAAAGCATATTAGGGGCCTTTGAGGTACTTAGGGAAGAAGCCAATGCTGTCTGCAAGGATGAGATGTGAAATAGGCTCCTGCTCCTGGCAAAGTGAGACTCAGTGCTGGCAGAGCCGTGCAGGCATCCCTATTGCATACAGGGAAAACAATAAAAAAAAGAAAATAAAGCCCCAAGGCTCAGCCTGCTCAAATACATTTCTAAAATATCAAACCATTAAATCCACATTCACATTTTTCCCCAGTCCTCTGTGCTGCCCTTTCTGCTGGGGAGCAGAGAACTGAAGCCTGGTTTCCATCAATGTTGTGAAGAGGCCATAGGACAGCTCACGCAGACAATCGGACGTGTTCAATTTCAATGTCCAACTGGGGAAAAAAACCCCCAACAACCCAAACAAACCATTTTTACTGTCTCTACGTCCCACTACAGCATAATCCCGCTTCCGGCATCTGACAAGTCCAGCCAGCTCCTACCGAGGAGGCATCTTCGGGAAGGGAAAAGGGCTCTGGTCCCCAGCCAGCTGGCCAGCCCTGGGCTCCGAGGTGCGGCTGCAGAGCACCCAAGGCGCGGGTTGCCGAGCTAAGACTGCCCTCGCACGGCAGCAGGGAGCGGGGAGAGGGACGTGCAGGTTTGGACCCATCAGATCAATCTGCTGGTTTAGTTTCTCAGTGCAAACACTGAGAAACTGCACCCAGACACAGCCACAAATGCAGGCACCAAGGACACTGGGATCTGTTTCTGGTGCACCAGCTCAGCCTTCCTCACCTAACCTATATATCAGGGTCAATCTTCAGCTAAGAGAATATTAGACTCAACACTGACCAACTACCGATCACTTCTCACATCAGAGTAAAGCACCGATACAGTTTGATTCGGTTCTCCAGTCTCCCTGGAGCCCCCATTCCCTCACTACTGAGAGAGACCAAGTGTCTCCTGCATCACTGGCAGTATAAACAGGCATATTCTGCATGGCTAGAAGTCACCACACAGCAGCAACACAAGCTGCCACCCTCCTCCCAGAGTGCATTTTATTCCTTGCCATGAATTGAATGATGATGAGGAGGCAGGTGAGTTGGCTGTAGGACAGTACTAAGGAATACTGGGGATGTGGGATTGTTTCAGGGAGTTACCTGTGCAAATCTTTACTACACATCAATAGCGTAATTTAATTTGACAGTGATAAATTCAGGTCACCTATTTCAAAAGTGAAGTTTTGAATATCCTAATCATCCTCCTCCACGAGAGCCCAAGTGTCTGAAAAGCTACACCACAGCCTCTGTCCTGGCTAAAAACCAAGGTTTGCCTCAGTCAGTGCCAGCAGAGCCTTAGGAAATGCCATGACAGGGTTCAGGAGAACAAGTATTCAAACCTCATTTTCTGCCATCACTCACTCCCTCACTGCAGTAAAAAAAAAAAAGGTATAAGGCTGACAGTCGGGAGGAAGAGCAATAAAACAAAGCACTGCATGGAGAAGGACCTTGCAGCTTAACAGACTGGGATGCTCCACATCAGCACTGCTCTAGAGTAGCACCCACCTTGTCAGATCGGCATGCAGCTTCGACTCTGGACAGCAGGAGCTGGAAGTCACATGTGAAACGTAGCCAAGGGTGTACTTGAGAAGGAAGCAGAAGCACAGGGCCGAACTAGACATAAAGATTCATTAGGAAACATGAATCAAATGAGATGCTTCACTTAAGACTGACTGTTCATGATAAATGGGGAAGAAATCCCCATCATAGAAAAGCCCAGCACTCCCCAAAAGGCGAGGTCACGTAGCTCTCCAATCACCTCCATTTTTCCTGCAAGTTGCATTCAAGACTCTGTGACTTGCATCCACGCAAGCCACACAGCTTTGTCACCAGACATCCCATCATCTGCGCTTTCAACTTTGGGTTCAACACACCCCCTCTGTGGCTGCAACGTTTCTGGCCTCGGGGAGGTGCATAGGAACCGACAGTGAATCAGAGAAGGCTGGCACAAAACATCCATGCAAAGCAAAACTGCACTGGCTCTGGGAGTACCAGAAAAGGAAAGAGAAGGGAATGTAGGCCTTGTTGCTAGATAGATCATTTATTAAAGTGAAATTCAGCATTTTATCTTTGTCAGACAGTACAGAGTTATACACAGTGGAAGCAGGACATTTCCTACACCTCAGAGAAATGAGTTCTACAGTTTTTGCTATAAGTTACTAAGTTGCTTTAACAATACACAGCTATATTACACAGTTAAAAATACAAGGTGTCCAAAACATTTGGCATAAGATCAGCACAACACATGGAGGCCAGGAACAGAAGAGGGAACACAGTTTTTCTCTCCCAGTAAGCCTGCTAAAAGACTCCAAGCCATTCTGCAAGTTACCTGCTCTTCACCTCCCCTGCACTCTGGCTGCAGAATGAAGAGCTGTGGCAAGGACAGGAGCAAACACAGCCCTCTGAGGGCTAGGCAAGGCTCCTGGAGCCTGCTGATGGACAGGATGGCCCGTGGAGTTGCTTTCAAGGGAAGTTCAGGTTTAAGGCAGGAGGCCTCCCCTCTCCCCACACTTTCTTCAACGATTTGATTCATTTCAACCAGATGTAGTCACAGACAAGTCAAAAATGTGACCAGGGATAGCTGTGAAAAGTGCAAGGAGTATCTTACATAACAGTTCATTTGCACTTGGGAAGTGGAAAATGAAAACTCCCTAACTCGATAAGCTAGAAATGGCTAAAGGGCATCGGTGACAAGAGGAGTGAGGCATCAATAACATTCCTTCACCTTTGGGACTCTTCAGCCAATACTCTGGGCAGTACAAGGACTCCCTTTGGGCAGGAGGTTACCCTGTAGTACCCACTTCTTTAAACTGTAGAGGCAAAGTGACTCTAGTGCTCTCGGGAAGTGTAATGATCTGCAAATTTAAATAAACAGTCCCACTGCAGACCATTTCTCTCCCCTCCAACTGCAGTTACTGCTGAAGATCTCCCATCGGTATTTACATTTGGCTCAACCAAAAGACGTAAAGTGCACAGCTCCCCCCTCCTTCCTCTCTCATAAAACATCCATTACAAGAGTTACATAGAACAAATCTTCCTCCACGTTGCTAACTGTGGAAGTGTGTATTGTTCAGTCTCCCTGTGGGCCACGTCCTGTTTCATCTTCTCTGTGCCATCATGACCCGCTAGAAAACTTGCACTTACTGTGGATTACTTTGACTCTTGATTTCAAAGCCTCTCTGAAGCCAGCTTGTACTGAAGACTAACTTTAAATGCCAGACTTGATATGTTTGGTCAAGTCTCACATACCAGTGTATCTAGTGGTTTACAGCCACCGGGATACCAGAGTACTGAGGACAAGTGGTACAAACCTGCCCGCTCTGCTTTTCCAAGGCTGAGCATCTGAAGAGCCTGGCAAAAGAAACATTACCTTTTAATGCCATTATTTACTTCAGACTGATATGCAATATTCTTTGAGATGCAGAAATTTAAAAAAATCTGCATTTTGACACAGCCTCCCTGGATACACTGGCACTTTTCAGCCATGAGATTGCCACCGACTCAAATCTTCACATGCTTCCAACTCCCTTCAGTTGAGCTCAAGCCAATAACTAGCAGCAATTTCTTCTTCCCTTAAAGTGAGCAGAGGGTGAGCATATAGGATGAAATTAACCCCAGAAGAGATGTTTCCGCTTTATTTGGATTTCATACTGATGGCTTTGGATCTGTTCAGAAGTCTGATGAAGTTAATGCAACTCTTCAACGAGAATTGAATTAGGCTATGTAATCAGATGAGGCTATATAACGGCCGGAGGGCTTCAAAGACAATTCCTCTGCCCCAGGGTGAATGTCACCTATGCAGGCTTGTAAGAAATAAACTTCCGCTATTATAAACAGAAGATGACATCTGGTCATCCTCCATGCCCCCAAGGCTTGTGCTCCATGGTTCAAAGCTAGACAGAATTTAAGGCCCATCTGTGAAAAGCAAAATGTAAGAGGAAAAGAAAAAATAATCTTATCATACCAGCCAAAGCAATTTGGGTCTTCCACCTTTCCAACAAGTCCCATCTAAAAGTGCTGAGAAAACGTCCCACCTCATGGCTTCACAAATGTGAGGTTCAAGCACATTTACTTGGAAGTTTAAAACCAAAAGTTGGAAAGTCTCTTTTAATCGGCATGCAGCATAAGGAATCAAACACACAGAATGTTATTATACAGAATGACAATTGCATTGTTGCGTTTTCTGGTTATTAGACACTAAATGCTTTTCAAGAATCACAGGCACCCTGAACATGGATATTGCTACTGAATTGACGTGTGATTTCAGTTTATAGCAGGGGAGCCATAAAGAGGCTAACCCTTCCAACAAGACATCGGCTTTCTTTTGCTCAAGGCGTTTTGCTCTAGCTAAGTTGAGAACAAGGTAATAAGGCATTTGCAAGGGTTTATAAGGCCATGGGGTCTGACAGCCAAAGATTCTTCTGTTTCTTTGGTGTCTTACCTCCAAGATTTCTACCTTATAAACAGCTGCTAATGGCTGGTAAACATCTCTTCATCATCACATTTCACCAAGAATTTTTTCAAAAAAGTAGAATTGCTTTAAGAGTGAAACCAACACGGATCACATTCACATCCATTGACTATTTTCCAAAGGAAAAAAAAGTTTCCTGGATACCACCTCTGCACAAAAGCACTGCAGTGAATACACCTGAACAGATGGAACCTGCCACCTTATTTCCTTGAAAAAAGAATAATTTTGCTGCTGGCTGCTAAAACACCCCAACAGATTTATTTACTCTTAGAAATAAAATAAAACAACATATAACAACAAAAAAGTAAACTCAAACCAAATTATTATTTTTACAGTTTTGGTCTAGAAGTTACAATGAGGCATAACACTCTCAACTCAGAAACTCATCTTCCCTTGGTAATATCCTCTGATCACATGGACACTTTGAATATCAACACGTGGGCAGAGAACTTTTAGCTATCTGTCCTGAATGAGAGAAGCCAGATCATGTTGACTGATGTGGGAATTACTCTACCCTTTCAATAATGAAAGGACCAGCGCAATTAGGAAATTTTTAAACATTCATGAAATACCGACGCAAGACATTCTCTCCTCATTCCTTAAACCTCTCTGTTTTGATGTTCTTAAAATCCACACTGAACCAAGCAAGGAAACACTGAAACAATCACACTCCCCGAAACATCAGAAAAGGGACATGTGCCATGACAGAGTATTTCTGCCTATGACACAGGACTTAGACATGTCTGAAGTTTGCTGAACATGTTTTTGGAGTATCAGCAAACACTTCAGAGCTGATGTGAACAGCTTGCTTTAAATTGCGACTTGTTTTTTAAAGAGACCCTGTCAGAGCTTCAACAAGAGCTTCACTCACTACCTGAACTTCTCATGCCTTACAGAACACGATGTAGTACTAAGCTAGGATTGCATTCTGCGTGTTTAGCTCTTACAACAAAGCTTCATCCAGTTTTTGAATATTAAAACCTGCCATTGACAAAATGCTAGCTAAAGTTTTCTGCTGTTGAGTTCGTTGCTTAAGGCTTGTTGAGAATACACTTTCTATGTGGAGTCTTGGCATCTTGGAACAGAATAGAGACATGGGTTAGGACAACAAAGAAACAGAGTGGTGCTTTAACCATGAGATCCCCTTGAATAGAATCTGAGGTCACTGGAGATCAGTCAGTCACCACCAACACTTATAAGCTTCTTCTGCCAAAACAACAACTGTGTTATTTGTAAGGACACCTTGGCTTTAAATAACAAAATCGAGCGACCTCCTCCTACAGCGCCCAGTTAAGAAGCACCAGCAGTCACCCTCTGCTCACACAGCTCTTGTAAATGCACACATGATCACAAAAGGCAAGTGCTCCAATGCAAAGACAGATGAAATGCATCATGCTCCAGCCAGCTCACTACCCCAGTTATGGTGCTGCCCCCATCCATCAGTGTAAGCCTGCTTCACCCTAAACAGAGTCTGCTGAGCCCACTGATCCACACAGCAGTTTTGTGACACCGGCTAAAGACCAGCTTCTGTATAAAGTTCACATCACTTGTGATTTATACCTGATCTCATACAGAGACTGAGAGACAGATGTCTTAAGCCATTGTTCCACCTACCACCACTGAGCCTTGAACGAGGGAAAGAGGTGTAAGTGAATTAAATGAGCATTTCTAGCAACATGATCAAAACTAATAAAAAAGCTGTATGAGCCTTAATACCATATTCTGAGGAAATTCAGAAGTTTTTAAATGCTTACAGACAGTTAGTGAGTTCTTAAATAAAAGGAACTAGAAAAAGAGATTGCAGAGAGTTATTCAGCATCCATGTTGGAAGGGAGCGGGAAGAAAGATGGTTTAAAAAAAAACAATTTTGGACTAGTCAAGTAGTGATCACTGGAGTAGATTGTGAGCTGGAGCACTCGTAGAAGTTTGGCACTTGAAGCGCTGACTCAAGGCAAGACAGAGCATGTGTAGGTGAGGAGCAAGCTTCAGACAAACTTCTGACCCATGCACCTTGATGATGAATTTTGTCTCTGCCGCTATTCCAGTCCTGCGCCAAGACAAACCGCATGCTGGTTTGTGATGCAGTCTGAAATCAGTGAAAAAATTCCATCTGTGATCTGAATTGCACCGAGATGTAGATTTCCAGAAATGGTTTAAAACACTGAGTTGACAAACTCCACGGTCCTACAGGTTTACTTGGTTTCACCATTATCCTCAGTTCTCTATTCCAATGTGACTTTGAAATGAAGGGAAGAAGTCTTCAAAAACATGCTGGGCACATGTTTTCAAATATTCCCGATAAGAATGTCTATATTTTTTTCTGTCATCCAGACTTACTGCATTTAAAAAAAAATTTACAATATACTTCAACAGTTTTTATATACCTAAAATGCACAGTACCATCTGTTCCTTCAAGGTCATTCTTATTCCAAGTCTTATTCATTTTCATTCTAGCTGCTTGCTACCTTCTGATTTCTGGTCCAGCCTGCTCTTGTTGTTCTTCACCATATAGATGAAATATGCAAGCGTCTCTTTCTCATTCACAGGGATATTCCTGAAGTGACGACTGACAGTCTAGAAGGACAACATGTAAAGAGACAGAAATTCTGAAATTAAAAAGTAGAAATAATCAGAACAAGGTTTCTCTGCACTTTCCAAAAACGATTTTCTGGCCACCTGAGCGTAATACACTTCTAGCCAAACATGCACCAATTCAAACTGTCAGTCCTCATTTACCTTTCTCTCTTTACAGCCGGAATGTGCTTATGAACATAGCATAGTCTTGCTATGTCAGCAGTATTTGCAGCCAACCTACAAGCGGAATTTGGAATCCAGAATGTCCTCCTACCAAAGCAGCACAGCCTCTCCTAAGTGGCATTTCATGCCGAGATTATTTGGAGAGCAAGGTTTCCCTGCAACAAATCTCAAAGGAGAGTGTCAGAAATATTAAAACACTTTGCTGTGTGGAACCAGACGTAGCAAAGTTTTAGAGCCCAAGGGAAAACACATCGGACAAGTTTTCACTGAAAGGAACACAAGGGAATTTGCAATGGGAGGGTTAGGATTTGGTTAGGGCTGCCCCTCTCTGATATTAATATAAGCCCTGAACCACTAGCTGTTTCTTTCCTCAAAAAACCAATGTGTTGGAGTTGGATGAGATCCACTTCTCATACAGAAGAAATTCTTTGGGTACCCAACACAGCTATCCATCAAACTGGACTTGATGCAGGCTGAGCAATAAGTCACTGCAAGAAGATTTATGGAAGTTTGAGTTTTCCTTACGGTGGGGTAGCAGCAGGAGTCTAAGAGCCTCAGGCAGCAGTGATTCAAGCATGGGAGCTGGACGAGGATCCAGCGTAGGGTCAAAGCTGCTCAGACTTCACAGGAAATCTGGGAAGTGTGTGACAACTTTAAGTTAGGCTCCCTTTATTTTCTGCTTGCATAGTAGTTTTATTTTTCTTTTTCGTCCTGGGCACATTCATGGTAAATTGCCTAAGCAAGTAGTCCTTCACAGCAGGAGGTAGCTGAGAGACTACGAACTGGTTAGTTAGAACATGACAAATTAGAACAATTAAAGAGGACATAAGTCCACCCTGCTTCATTCATTCTACTCCTACATGCACTACTCTGCACACTCTCTAATTTCTGTATATGCATTCCCTAGCTGACTTTGAAAGGCAGCATCTTGCTGTCTTTTTCAGAATGCCCATTGTTGTTCTTTAAAGCAAACCAGACGGTTTTGGGCAGACAGTTGTGAAAGCCTCAGCTTACAAAAACAACCTTGTTATCATTCAGTAACTGCTAAAGCTTTTTTCAAGTTTAGAGAAGAATTATCCCACAGAATGCCTTCAGTTCACATCAGGAATGAGACCCAAGCAGATGCATACCAAGGACAACTAGCCCAAATAAGAGAGTTCTAAAGAGTTCTTTCCTAACACGTACTCCACACGGTGAAAAAGCAGCAGTAGTGGCTCTTAAGGAAAGGGCCTTTCATTGACTTAATATAGAATCACAAGACATCAGGACAAGGGAGGGAAATGAGGAAATAGTCATGGTCAGTGACTTTGCCTTTAAAAATAAGCAATTCCAACCAGTTCAAGTGCCTGTGAGGAAAGAAAAATGAACAAGGGCACTGTGTGTGACTAACAGTGTGTAAGTCTTGAGTTTCAGCCCAGCAGCCACCTTCAGCTAACACCCAGGCCACTGGAAAGCAGGCTCTGTTTCCTAAAGGTAATGGATTGTGACTATGCACAAGGAGGGAAAGGAAGCAGAGAAGAGCAGGTTACTAAAACATGCTTTCAAGAGCCAGCTTCTACGCATTCCATGACTGTCTCAGGTGAGAGAAAGCCCATAGCTTTCTGTTGGCATCATCTCCTGAAACCTTTTGCAGAGCACACGGTACATTCTAGAAAGAGAGTCACTGCAGGTATTAGTGTCCAAGAACCATGCACTTCATCAGAGGAGATAAAAAGTTTGTAATAACAGAGAGGATGCTACTTCTGTCAGCACTTACTTCTGCTAGCTGAGCCTTATTGAGTCCAGGCCTAGTCTGCAACTTGTAATGTCTCTTGTAACGTCGCAGGGTGTTCACCTGGAGCTGGAACAAGTCAACCTGGAAGTGATGCAAAGAAGGGATGAACATTACTTTTAGCTTCTAATAGGCAGAAACATGGAGTTATCTAAAAATAACTATTTCTGCATCAACAGGACTGCTCCTTGCCTATATTCAGAACCACGCTGACTTGCCTTACTGATAAATCTAAGTATACTTCACATTTGTTTATGTCAAAGGATCAAAACAGCCTCAGAGAAATACAAAATTTTATTCTGGTTCACACGCTGTCAACAGAATTTCTGGTCAATTTCTGCTCCCAATTACACCTCTGCAACCTCCAAGCAAAGGGGAATCCTTTGCTCCCACAAGGTTTAAAAAACTCACACACGAACTATCAATTTAGCAGGCACAGAACAAATGGCTCATGGCATAAAACAGAGAGCAGAAATGAAATTCAAATACTTCAATGGGTGCTGCACGGTTTAAAACCCAGGGTTGTGGCAGGGGAAGATACAAGAAGGAAGATGAAGATCATGTGGAAAATGCCATGTTTCAAAGACAAAAAGAATCTCTGCTGAAAAACAAGAAGAAAATAAAATTAAAACTGACGCACTGCAGAGCTCCCTGTTCAGTCAGGTGATGTGCACACCTCAGTTTTAACCACCAAACACCCTGCAACGCTCTACAGCACTAACATCGTTAGATGCCAGCTGGATCTTCACCAATCATCCTGGCAACTAACATAAAGTCTGTATCAGGAGGTTTTGACAGAGAACCTTGTAGAATGGAAACACAAACAACAAAAGGTGAGGTATCCTTAAAAAAAATGAAAACAAACCAAAAACTTGCTATTCTTTCAGCACCTCCACAGAGGAGGTGTGTGGACACAGCTTTACTGGCAGAACAACGCTTGGTACCTTTTTTTCAGAAATAAAACACTTTTTGCTAATATAGGTGGCATTTCCAGCAGAGGGCTCTGCTGAGGCAGGCGAAGCTCAGCTCCTTCACAAACATCACCTCTGCACAAATTCTGCAGCGTCAACAGTACCAGAAACAACACCAAAGCAAATGCAGAACACAGTGGCAGAGAGAACAGATTATTCTAGAGTTCTGTAACACAGGAAAAAAAAACAACCTTAAAAAAAAAAAAAAAGAAGCCTATTTCCTCAAAAATAAAATGATGTTATGAATTATTTGAAGGTAGTTTTAAATAAAAAATACCACACCTGCAAAAGTCTGGAGAAGCTTAAAATCCCTGGATATCATATACTGAGACACAGAGAGACTGACCTATCAGGTTCTCTAGTATATTTGCAAAATGATACACGCTGGGTTACAAAAAACCATATCGGGGCCTCAGTCATCACTGAAAATAACTTATTTTTACCTTTAAAAAAGAAATAGTATCAAACACTGTTTTAACAGCTCTCTTTGGAAGCAGTGCAGTTACCTCATCATACCTCTTTTTATAGGAAACTTTACACAGCCAAAGAACTCATACAAGGAAAAAGAAAATGAAAATATTGCATATATCAGAAAAAAGTCTTCCTGAAAAACGAGAGTAACTAAATATTTCCCTATTGGAAAACATCCAAGTCAAAATTCAACATGCTCAAAACTGGTAAAGCATCCCACATCCACTCGGTACCTACTAACCTCCGGGACATCCGTTTCATGCTCAGGAGAGTCACCTCCATCATCACTTGTTTTCC
This sequence comes from Neomorphus geoffroyi, assembly GCA_033558235.1. Taxonomy (NCBI): domain Eukaryota; kingdom Metazoa; phylum Chordata; class Aves; order Cuculiformes; family Neomorphidae; genus Neomorphus; species Neomorphus geoffroyi. Next base: position 58,566,286 of record JAUMJM010000020.1, read on the forward strand.
TCTTTCTTTTGTTTCGGACACTTTGAATGAAGTTTTTGTGAAAATCACAAATATAGAGATGTCTCACCTAAAACCAGAAGTGGCAAAAAAGCAATCAAAACAGGTAGTGTAGAAACAGTATCCCACAGCAGCCCCTCAGACACTGCTGTTCAAGAGAGCATCCCTCAGAACCGGCATAGCCAACTGCCTCATGACATTAAGAAATTTCTAATCTTAAACCCACACCTGATATTGTACTCTTGAGTGAGAGATAATTTACATTGCAAAGACTAAAGGCAAAGAAAATGAAGTTCCAGCTGAACCTGAACTCCCGCAGACAATATATTTCTCTATTATGGTTGCAATCATGTCAGAAAAAATAGGTAGTTGTCTGAAGGAGATGTAGTTGCTTCAGGACTCAGTAAAAAGAAACACATTACTCTGTCCCACTCTGGTAAGCATCCTGGTTTAAATAGTACATGAGATTATTAATGCAAGTGTTTTAAAACCTAGATTAAAAAAACTGGCTAATGACCTCAATTAAAACAAGCAAACCAAAAAGAAAGTCTCCTTCCTATAGTTTAGCCTGCTAGTAGAATCGGCATATATAGAAAAACGGACCACAAATGAAAACAACTATTTGGCTCCTGTAAGGCAAAAAATGTCTTCAGATGACACACATCCCTCCCATTTGAACTGACTTCTTGCAGCCCACTTCATATTTTCCCTTCATTTTGAGTCCTTGAGACTGATTTCCTCTTTTTATTTGTAAAGCCTTTCACTTGGCAACAAAGAACTACTTCTGAACTGAAAGAAGTGACTGCACCACTAGAGAAACCTGCTGAGGACTGTGACCAGGAGGAACAGTCTGTGTTTTAAGATTATATTTCAAATTGAGTCTCTCTCTTCCCGTGACACGATGTATTTCAGCTGTGCAAAAGGCACCTCACCAACTGGGAAAGCTGCCAAACAGACTGACTCAAAACTTCACCTTTTCTTTTGTTGTTGTTTTCGATGCTTTTAATCTTTAAAGACCAGGTAAGGAAAGCATGCGGCGCAGACTTCTGTTAACTGAGTCACTTCTGAGAAACTCCTGCTTTAATCATGCCGGGCTGGCTCTGCTGCCTCTATTTCTCTACTCGGCAAACGTCCCGTTTCTATCTTGAGCTGACAGCTGTCACTTAATGTCACTGAACGGTCAGCAGCAAACTGGGCTGCGCAGTGCCGACCAGCCACCGCGCTGCCAAGTGCCCTCTTGGAGAGGCTGCAAACCGCGTGCTTCGAGTTAGATGCAGGAGTTCATTGTCAGGTAAGCTGCTCCACTAGCATACCAATCTTTACTAATTAAAAAAGTCACGGCAGTGATGTCTAAAGTGAAATAGTAACCTATAGTGGTTTTTTTTTTTCGCTCAGCAGCACCAGTGGTTTTCAATATGAAACTGAAATTAAAACAGCAATATCGCCTCCGAAGCCAAGCCCGCTCGCTCCCCTGCTGCCCCTGCACATCACCTGCTCCCTGCCGCATCAGAGCCCTCCTCCCAAACACGGGTTTAGTGCTGCTTCGTGGCGTCTCACGAGACAACCGGTGCCTCTGCACAGCCACGCGCTTCTCCTGCCCCACTGCAGCAACAATGACTACGGGAAAACCCAGTGCAGAGGCACCGAGCTGCCACTGGAAAGCCCTCCGCTCCCACCGCCAGCGAGGGTTCAGTGAACCCCCTCAGCCCGGGAAGCTCGGCCCACCGGGAGCAGGAGCAGCCCCTCAGCCCGGGAAGCTCGTCCCGCCAGGGGCAGGAGCCGCCGCTCCATTCTGGGAAGCTCGGCCCACCGGGAGCGGGAGCAGCCCCGCATCGAGGAAGCCGCGCTCGCCACGAACCTCGGCTCTCCGGGCACAGAGCTGCCTCCTCATGCCGGGAAACTCAGCTCTCCGCGCGCAGGAGCAGCCCCGCGCCCCGGGAAGCCCCCAGCCCGGGAACCTCAGCTCTCCGGGAGCAGGAACACCCTCTCCATTCTGGGAAGTCGGGCTCGCCTGGAACAGAGCAGCCCCTATCCCAGGAAGCTCCCCCACCCCGGGAAGCCGGGCTCGCCGGGCGCAGATCAGACCCTCATCCAGGGAATCTTGGCCCGCCGGGCACAGAAGTAGCCCCATCCCGGGAAGCCGGGCTCTCCGGGCGCACGAAGAGCCCCTGTCCCGGGGAGCGGGGATCACCGAGTGCCGGAGCAGCCCCTCATCCCGGGAAGCCGGAGTCGCCAGGAGCAGGAGAAGCCTCCAATCCCGGGAAGCCCCAATCCCTCAAAGCCGGGCTCGCCGGGCACAGAGCAACCCCCCATCCCGGGAAAGTGCCTCATCCCGGTACGCCCGGCTCCCCGGGCGCAGCGCAGCGCCGGCCCCGCAGTGCGGGCGGGGCTATGGCGAGCGCGGCCGCTGTCCCGGGGCTCGGTGCGAGGCCGCCACTCACGCTTTTGTCGATGTCCAGCTTGAGCTTCTTCTGCGAGATGCTCTTCTGGATGCGCTTGCTGAAGGACGCGTTGCCGGCAGGGCGCACGCAGCGGTCGCCGTCGTCGATGAGGCAGCAGCTCTGCCCGTAGCAGGGCGCGGCGGGAGGCCCGTCCCGGCTGTCCTCCTCCGTGCTGAAACCATTCATCGCCCACCCGCCCGCCCCGCGCCCCGCCCGGGGGGCCCAGCGCCGCGCAACCGGGGCCGCGCCGCCCCGCGCCCTCGGGGGGACCCCGCCGCCCTCGCGGGGGGCCCCCCGCTGCCTGCGCGGCTCCCCTCCCGGGGGCACACCCGCTCCGTGCCGGTGCAAGGGGCCGCCGAGCCGGGGCCCCCAAGCGCCGCCGTCGCCGCCCGCGGGGTAGCCGGGACCCCGCGCGCGCCGCTCGCGCACACAAAACCGCCTCCCCGGCAGCGGAAGTCCCGCCCCGTAGCGCCCGCAGGCGGGACGCTGGTTGGGCGGCGCGGTTTCAGGGGCGGGGCTTGGCACGGCCGCTCGCGTACAGGCACAAACCCGCTTCACCCCGACAGCGGAAGTCCCGCCCGGCAGTGCCTCCAGGTGGGGTGCTGGTTGGGCGGTGCCACTTAAGAGGCGGGGCTTATGGCGCCGCGCCGCACGCCTATTGGCGGCAGGAGCTGCCTGTCTGCCCTCGCGGAAGGTGGCGGGGAGAGGGAGTGCGGGCAGCCACTGCAGACTCCCATCCCTCCCTCATCCTGAGGAGACGCGGCCTGTCCCTGCGCCGAGCGCACCCACAAACCAGTGTGGGAACTTCCAGCATCACCCCCGGCTCCTGCTGTCCCGGCCGGAGGAATTCCTGGCTGAATCGGGATTTGTCACTAATTGGAAAGCAGGGATAGTGAAAAGATTGGACCTGGGACAGTGGTTCCCAAAGCACTGTGAGGTGAAGCGTTGGAGCTGATGTGAAGTTTTGGATTCCTTTCATATTCAGAAAATAAAAATTAAAGGAAAAGGTAAAGGTAAAATAGAGAGGAAGAACACAATTCCTACTGATCTGTACAGAAAAGATGTTACTTCTGGCAGCGCTGTCACCTCTGTAATGCCAGTCAGCACATGGTATTGTTGAAGGCGTGTGGGCAGCTGTAAATGGAAAAGCATTTCATCTTCCTGAAGACATTTTGCACAAGCAGAAGAAAGGTTCTATAGACAAAATTTACTTCAAAGCTTGAAATCCTGCACGTGGAACAACGTGCGTTAGCACGGGATGAGCTGTGCTGAATCACAGGCATGAAATACCTTTGCCTGTGTTTGTCAGACCAGCCTGCTCCTCCGTCACACTGACACAAGCATCCTGCAGCCTGCTCCTCCTGCTCCTCAAGGGAAGATCGAGAAATGCTAAACTAGGCATTTTCCAGGTACTCCGCGGAATACCAATCGTGGCGCAATACACTTGGAGGGCAGGGGACTTATGCTCATCAACAGTTCTGCCTCCTAAATTTTATTGCTGGTGCACTCAGGCAATTCCTGATTTCTTTTTTGTCCATGGGGCTGTCAGAGGACCACTGTGCACTCCACTTCGGGAAACCGCTCCCACAAGCTGGTGGTTCCAGTGGGAAGGAAGCCGTTAGTGAAGAACAGATTTAAAAAAGCAAGATGCTGCTGCTGATAAAAGCCCCTGGCCAAATTGCCTGGCAGCTGCCTGCCTGAAGTAATACCCACCTGACAAAACTCACACAGATATTCCCTTGTTTTCAGGAAAGGGAAAACACCAAAAGGCTGACAGTGATCTCGGACCTCCCAATAGCGAGCATTCTAGGTTTAAGTTAACCTTTCTAGGTTAACATTACAAACAAAAATCAAACGTCAGGCTGAAAAAATTTTGCAGAAGGACATTCAAGAAGCTGAAAGCACAGACTGTAGGGACAGATGATAATAGCAGCAAGCAAGCTGATAAAAAAGAACATGATAATAACAGGAAGGACTTCCTCCTGTCCCTGTGAGGAGAAGATTCTTCAGGTGCTTGCTGGACTATTCTGTGGGAAGCTGGGAGCAGCTGGAGCACCTCTGCTGTGAAGACAGGCTGGGAGAATTGGCCTTGTTCAGCCTGGAGAGAAGACTCCAAGGAGACCTTAGAGCAGCCTTCCACTGCAGTCCTTTCCACTGAAAGGACTATGGGACATTTTACAAGGGCAAGTAGTGATAGGATGAGGGGGAATGGCTTTAAACTGGAAGAGGGAAGATTAGATGAGACATTAGGAAGAAATTCTTCACAATGAGGGTGGGGAGGCCCTGGCACAAGTTGCCCAGGGAAGGCATGGATGCCCCCTCTCTGGCATTGTTCAAGGCCAGGTTGGATGGGACCTTGAGCAGCCTGGTCTGGTGGGAGGTGTCCCTGCCCATGGCAGGGGGCTTGGAACTGGATGATCTTTAAGGTCCCTTCCAACCCAAACCATTCTACAATTCTATGGAGAAATGGGCACCATCAGTGCCAGAGCAGGTTGGTATCGACCATCAGATTGTATTTCATCTTTGGCTGCAAACTCTCATCCCATGCAAATGGAAAGATTGGAAGTTGTTTTGCAATGCCCAGTAGAAGGAAAAACCCCTGCTTTTGTCACTGTGCTAGATCCATGCTAAGTACCTCCAGCTCATGCTAACAGTGACACCGTTTTTCCAGTCTTTTGAAGAAAAGCACATGAAGGTGTTGGTATAATTGCAGTTTATCTCAGCATATTTATACTCACGGGAACCTCAAAATTTCACAGTCTGCTAGTTCGGAACAAGCTTGCTGTGAAATAAACTGCTTCATAGAGACATTCTTTATTAGCTATCTATCACTAACCTGATCTCATAATTCTTTGTGGGAGCTGCACTGAAGTGAGAAACAATGTTTCATAAACCCATCAGCACTCAGGCAGCTTTAGTGTCTTTGAAGCTGTAATAGCCTGCCCAACCAAGTCAGCCCTCTAATCAAATTAGGGGAACCTGCACAGGCCCTTAAATCTTAGTGGGAGCAACACTAGCCTCTAAAGACAGGAGTGCGATGTAGCTGTCATCTGGAACTGACTGGTTTAATGGAGCCATTCGGGTCTCCTTGGGGCAGAAATGCTGCTCTCCAAAAGGTGTGTGCAGCCAAAGCTGTTCTGCAAAGAAGCTCCCTGCCCCCTCCCCCCCATGTTTTTTTATCAGAAATCAGACCATGTTCGTTTTCTGTACCTTGGGGGCAATGGGGACTCTGTCCTAGCGCCTTCCGCCAGGCTCCCACTCTTCTCAGCATTTTCTAGGGCGGCACAAATTGAACCTGCTAAAATGCTTGAACCGGCATAGCTTTTGGCACATACTCGCTCTGAGAAATGTTCTGTGGCCAGGAATCATGGCACAGTCTTCCCTTAGGAGCAAGCCTTGCAGTTGTCAGCTGGTCCTCCAAGAAACAGCCTTTCCATTCCTCCACACATGCAATTTTCTCACACATAGAATCATAAGGTTGGAAGAGACCTTTGAGATTGAGTCCAACCGTGCTGTTGTTTATCTCCCCTCTGTTTATTTCACTGTTTTTCACCCCATGGAGTTACAAGCAGTGTTGGGAAGGCCACAAAGGAAGTGCAGTGGTGACACTAGAAAGTGCTGAGGGCTCTAACTGAGAGCATGAAGCAGGGCCATGAGCAACGCCTATGAACTTACCTTATCTTAGTCTGGAAGACTGTTCTCCTCCTACAAAGAACACAAAGCTGGCAAAAGCTTTTTCCCCTGTTGCTCTCAGGGCAGACATGCAGAGAAAGCACAGTGACAGCTTTATCGGGCCCTGAGCTGGGCAACAGCTGTGCAATGCCAAGCGCTCTGAGAGTGCAGGAAAAGGCAGTTCAGAACAGGCTTGGGTGGTTCTAACATTTTATTCTGAAGGCCATCTCTGCAGCCCCCAGCTGCCTGAACCAGCCACGGTGCTCAGGCGTGAGCTTGTTGGCTGCTCGTGCACGCACACAGTAAATCCTGCAGTTTATACCCAGAACCTTTAAAGGGCAGCTGAGAATGATGTTTCTCCAGGGGGCTGGAGGAGAGCAGTGCGTGATGTGGCAGGAAGCCTACGCTGGGGAAACACCAGCCCAGGGTAACTAAACTTAGTCTTGTAAGAAGTAGAAAGAAGGGAAATCAATCACTGGAGCAAAACAGGCAGGGACAGTCATTTCTGCACACACAGTTTCAGAAAACACATTAAAAATTTATTTTAAATATATTATAAAAGGAAGTCCATTCAACTTTAAAAACACTAGGCATTCTATCAATGATTCCCAGTTTATGAAAGCTACTACATTAAAGTGCTACAAGTCCTTTACCACCCCCAGATATTAGGCTGTTGGTCCTAATACGCACAGAAATAAATATACACTGATTTAAGAGGCACCATCCAGTTTTACAGATAAAATGCATGCAGTACAAGGAATAAACAAACTTAGACCTTATCACCAAGATCCTGGAGAATGCATTTTGCAACCAATCCTCTTCTCCACCCTAGAGGCTAAAGCTATTTGTTGTTCATAAGGGCTAACATTTTAGTCTATTAGCTTGATTAGTTTTTATCTTGTTTTGTGGTTGAAGTTCACGCTTGCTCACTAATTGGGATCAAGACTTTTTACCTAGAGTTGAACTAGCAGATTTAAGACTACATAGATCCACTGGCTTTTTATAAAACTCAAAAATCCCTCATATCTGCTGGAATCACTGAAGCCTTTTGGGTCATACACAAGCATCAAGAAAGCTCAAATGCAGTGAATAAAGGAGCATACTCAGCTAGCAGAGGCAGAGTCAAAAATAAGAATCATAGGATTTTTACTAGGATTCCCATAATCTATCATTGCCTGATTTCATACACAGATCTTCAGGTTAAAGTGGGACACTACCATGGAGCAATCGGAGCAGGAAGTGATTTACACTTTAAATTTATAATGTGAATAAATCAATCTGACAGGTTAATAAAGAATATGAAATGAAGTGACAACTGTGTGTTGAATGCTGATGGAAATTTGAGATCTCAGCTTTCCCATTCTCCACCCATTGCATCTCTCGAACCAGGCAAGGACTCACAGCTTGTTTTAAAATACAGGCTCAACGCTCATTATGTCAGCAAAAGGAAGAATTAAGGCTAAATCTTACACAGCTTGGGAAATTTCAGCACACAGCCTTTCCTCGCTTAAAATCAAGTAGACTGAGAGCAGGACTCGGTGCTTCCAACTCCGAGGCCAGCTCCCCTTCTGCTATGTATCCTGTGAAAGAGCTTTTAATCCTACCCCTGCAGACTTCAACATTAACCTAATGCTACTCAGCATTCTGGCAGTGGTTTGCTAACTTTTTAAGAAGCTTTTCATGCTAAATGATTGTTAAAATGGAAACCCAGATTGCTGCTTGTTAGATAAGGTCCAACAGGCACCACCAGGCTCTTCTATTGCAAGTGGTTAGAAATACAGCAGGTAAGTAGGTACGTGAACCACAGCAGCTGGATGTGGGATGCAAGGTACACCTGAATCCCTTGTGCTAGCAGAGCCAGGCTGTTTCACCCAGTTTTAGCAGGGCTCTTTCAACTGGAAGCATGACAGGCTGACTGCTAGCAGCTGGTCGTCCTCTCCAGTCAAAACCATTCTTGTCCATATCTTGAAAGACAATTTAAAATAAAGGCTTCTCCCTTTTTACCCAGCAGTTGCGCGACTGCTCAATGAGACTTTTAGGAGATCTCTTTGCTCTCCCCTTGGTGATTTGAGCCAGCATAGCTACTGTAATGATTCTACAGTAGTGAGGAGAGACTGTGTTCTTGTAGTGCCGGCTGCTGGTGGTGCCTGTTTGACTTTCAGTACATTGATGTTTCAGTGCAGCAGGGAGGAAGTGTTTGCTGACTGGAACTCTCCAGCAAAGGAAAGCAAAGCTCTGCACATAGATAACTGTAAAACAATCCAGAAAGAAAGTTAAGCTGAGAAATTGCTTTCTTGCTACTTCTGTATTAGAGATTTGAACACACCCTTTAAAATTTTCCCAGTGATGGAAGACATTGACTTCCTGAAAGACACTTCTGCTACAGATTTTCTATGCCTTTGGGACTATTTGCAATTTCTGATTTGGATACTTAGAAAATAAAACGTAGGCTTTTGCATGCCAGTCAAATGCAGGATCCTTCACGGTGAGGTGAACTTCCAGCAGCTAACCAAGACATCCTCTGGTCTAAGCTTTAGTTGTTCCAGTGCACCAAGAGGAAGCTGCCATCCTTACCAAGTCTTCCTATTAGGACTGTCTTCCCCTCCATTCACTAATGATATCAGTTTAACAAAGGAAACCCATCAGCTTCTCAATTACTGTCCTTCACGCAAATTTTGCACTTAAAATCAGACACTTAAAAAAACACACACGAACAAAAACACTGCAGGCTTTCTCTTACACCCTTATCTCCCAACCCCTTCCCCTCTTGTCCAGCAAGGCACTAGGAAATGGTTCAAGTTTAAGCATTTGCTGTACATTTAAAAAGGCACATCTTTATTTTAATGATGCTGTATTCCTCTTTCACTAAGGCTCACACTGTTCTGTTATGGTGTGGAAAAGAAAGTTAATCTCAGGCATGAAAAAACACACTTTGCACATATAAGAGCCCCAAACCTATTACTCTGTCTGTAGGTGTTGGAGAATAGCACCAGTATAAATCAACAACTTCAAGAACAAATCAAAGTATCATTAGGAGACATAACACACATCCAGGGATCCCCCTGTTGTCTGGGATTCTGATACTTAAAAGCAGCAGAATTTATGCAGCCACCAACAGAGCGGCATTTGAATACTTTTGGGGAAAAAATATTATAATATTTATTTGGCATTAGATAATCACTGTTATTTAATCTCCAGTCTTGACTTGCATGCAGATGTGAAGATTTTCTTATGTATTCAGGCTTCAGCAATTTTGCTTACAAATAACCAAGAGTAATTGGAATAATTAACCAGATTGCCTAGCAAAGGCTCAATTAAAGTTGTAGATGATGAAATACAGCTTCTGTTTCTCAATTGGTGGATGGTTGGCTATATTAAGTCTTCTCATTAGTCAGCAAAGCCTCTAGGGTATTGAAAAGTATAATTGATGTAAATAAATCAATAGCTCAAAGCCCAGTGAGCCAGTCAGAAGAATTCGTGGGGCACTTATCACACTCGGATCCCAAACCTTCAGAAAACAGATTAGATCAACCATATGGAGAAGGACCCAGCAGGACCACTCACACTAAAGCTCCAGTTTCCATGTACTGGTGGGCAGTTTTCAAACAGGAACTGCCTCAACAACGACTTCATCTTTTGGTGCAAACTGCTAAGAGCTGCCTTTCTTTCCAAATTAAGATCACTAAGTGGTAAAAGACCGGTTCGTTACTGCAGTTCTCTCTGAAGCAAGCATCCAGCAAGCCAAGCAGCTAGGACTCTCTTCACAAGGTGAGCCCAAGTACAAAGCAAGCCATGCATTTTCGAAACAGAAGCTAATCCTCCCATGAGAAAGCTAAGACACACAAAGTTGCAAGCTGCAAGCAGAATGACCTACAGTCCATTTACATAATTTGCTGATTGTTTCCCAATTATAAAAAGCTAGCACTGTTCCTGGACAAAGAGCGTCTTGTTCCACAGGTATTAAAACATTCATAAAGACATCTAGTCAGGTCACCTAGTGATCCACAGTCAGCACTACTAGACTAACGAGAGCATTAATAACTTAAGGAGAGCAACAGGCAGACACAAAGCATTGGAAGACAGCTCTATCTCCCACAGAAATTAAAAGGGATCCTAATGACAGACATATTGTAGTTAACGAGAACATAAGATGTCAACTCTGACACTGCTCTCACTTCCATAGCAATACTGTTGCAAAACTGTCACAAGGAAAGCCTAGAGCATGCTTTCTTTCTCCACTCCCAGAAGTTAGACACCAACACATTTGGCAAGCCTGGTCCCAGCTGCAATGCAGCACCCGTGTCTCCCTTGCTTCATGACTGCACAGGCCAGGTAAGTTGGCAGAAGAGGCCTGACATGGCCTCAGCTGGGAGGATGGAAGAGATGGAAATGATTTTGAGCCTCACAGCCAAACATCAGACTTGAGCAGCAGATAGTTGGGTCCTTGTTTGTTCCCAGTTGACTGCATGGCCTCAAGGACATGTGAAACATGGGCAATGATCCTATGATTGGCAATATCAGAAAGGGCTTCTTACTTCAGGTGCTCTGCGGAGGGAGCCAGCCTGCTTGGTTTTTGATACCAGGCTTTTTGCCTGGTATCTTCCTGCCTTCACATGAGAAGAACACCCCAAAGCAGAACTTCCCTGCACCTCCAAAGAGGGGAAGTCCATTAACTGCACTCATGAAGAGTCCCAGAGGGGTGCCCTGCTCCAAACCCAAGTGTTCCAGCCTTTCACTCCCAGAGCTGGCCGCACACTATCTACTCTGGCAACATTCCTGCATGGGCAGTTGGACAACCTGTGGAGCTGGGCAGTTAGTGGAAAAGCGTTAGTTTTACCGATCTACATCTTTGCAAAGGCTAACTGCACTCCACTCACAGCTTTAACCAGAAACACACCACCGCTGCCTTCAGTATATGACTAAGTCAGATGAATCGGTAAATCTGTTTTTGCAACAACATTTTAAACAAGCATGGAGATTTTTCAACACTTGCTTCAGATAGACTCGAAACCAACGGGCCTTTCTCTTCATCCTTCAGTGTCAGTACTTTTTTCCGGCTCCTGGGATGAGATAATTCTGGTTCAGTGTCTGGCAGATCCTGCAGCCAAACCAGAAGGGTAATACTTTGCACTGCTGACTGACTACACAAAAGGACAGGGTGCCAGTGGAATGGGCCTATCGATCCCACATCTCCGCTTAAGGAAACAGACTTCCAGTCACAGTAAACTGTGCAGTGCTGTGGATGTTGGGAAAAGAGGAGAGATTAATAGAACATTCCCACAAGCCTAGAACACTACTGACCACAGAACTCATGACTGCAACAAACTACAGACATAAGAACAAATGGATAAAGACCAATGGCTATTCTCAGCCCTGACCTAATTATCCTGAATTAATCTGCTCACACCAAATGTGAATTAAGTTTGCCTTCAAACCTCTAAAGGAAAAATGGAAGTTGCCTTCCTTCTGAGAAACACTAGAAGTATGAGTGATAAAACAATTCTGAATAAAAGGCAAATTTGGAACCTGATATCCAAAGGCTCTTGGCAAAAAAATCTGGACCTGTAAGACCTGTGCTTACGTAAAAACAGTCTGCTAATCTTTCACCTTGAAGATTCAACAGCGAGTGACAAACTGACTGCAAAGTGAATGGACCAGAAACCCAGATTCCTCATTGCTAATAACTACAGCGGTATTCCCAACACTTGGCTGCACTTCCACTAGAGCTCATTTCTTTATGAGATCTATGATTTGGAAAGTAATAATACTTAATCTGTTTGAAATATATTTTGGTTTAGGGCAAAAGAAAAAAATAAATCTAATTTTACATTTTGCTGGCTTTTTTTTTTTTTTGATGACTATAACATCGAAAGATTAAATTTTGTGTTCAAGATTTTACTTAGATGGACTTTGGAAGATAAAGCACCTATGTGGGAATGCTTCATCGGGTGGTATAGCAGCTACAGAAAGTCCTGGAAGGTCCTGGATAAGAAAATCATTTAACACCAGATCCAGGTGGGAAATAAAACATTAAGAAAAAAAAGCAGTTTGAATCACATTCAGACTCCTCTGAAAACAGAGTTTCTGTTCCAGTCTCAGCACAGAAGTGGCTCTGGCAAAGCCTTTAAAATTCCACCATTCCCAGAAGAGAAGGATGCAGCATCTTCACAATAAAGACTGGCCTGCTAGTTAACCTTCTCCTGAGATTCTCCCTTTTACCTTCATTAACTGTTTAAAAAAAAGTATTCTTAAAAAAATTTTTTATAACCCTCCCCAGTAAAAACTATAATTGTAAAATATATATATATATTCTCAGTCTTTTAAAGATCAAGATTTCTGTTAAATTTTTCCAAGACGGTTGAGTTTGTATGTTCAAATATCCACTGCTGTGTTGGAGATGAAGGATTGCAGCTATTCATAAAGATCTTTCGGTCACTCTCACTGCAGTCCATACAGCTGCTGCTTACTGGATGGTAGAGGGTCTTGTCCTGGAGAAGAGAAATCTGATGTGAGGTTGCTAAGCAGAGAAGCAAAGCTGTTTGAAAACCAACAGAAAGAAATCTTAAAAAAACAAGGCAAGTTGTTTTGTCACTTGGATATATCTGAAGTTGTTCCACACTTCACTTGTTGGCATGTGTCAGGGTCCCTTGCAACAGTATTAGACCAATCCTACATCTGCACTGGGAAGCTCAAAAGGGATGTCTGAAGCCAGGTTTTCCAGCCTACAGGCTCACATCCTGCTACAGTCGCTCCACAGCGCGGTGCCAGCAGATTGCAAGGGCTAGGACAGGATATTTGGTGAAGAATTCACCTACCTGTAGCCCAACAAAAGCATTGCTTACCAGGAGGATAAATAAATCCTTATCTACTTTTGGCCTATCTTCCAGTACTCAGAGCAAACCAATAAACGCAGCACACCTCTCTGCAAACAGGTTTTGCAAGGGCATTGCGTCACCTCAGTGCTGGCTGTGGAAAAGACTGCAAGGAGAGTGTCTTTCTACTTACTAAGCCCCAGAGAAGCAGTCACCACTATTTCTAACCAGTGGAAGAGGGGAGTCACCTCTTTCTAATCAAGAGTAATTAATGGCACAATGACAACAGATTGCCCACAGATTCTCTTACCACAGCTACCGAATGGAGGAATAAAACATGAGTGGTGACATTTGAAGGAACCGTGAGTGCCCACAGGCAATTTGACACCTTAAATGAGCACACGCAGGCATGTGCATACACACAGACTCACTTTTCGGTATCTCCAGAGCTGGTTTCCCTTCATTCCATGACAGTCATAGAGGGTCACAGGGCTGCTGTGGGAAATGGCATCAAAACAAAACTTCTTGGTATGCTGAGGATCCCCAGGACGGATGTCTTCCCTCCAGCTGAACGTGAATACCTGCCAGGACAAACAGGACCCGTGGGATGGCTGGTACTGGGCACGGTGCTTTGACCAGCAGAATGATGTGCCCACAGGGTGGGAATGGCTTCACGGAAAGGACAATATCTTCTGAAGAAGAACTGCTTGTACCTTTGGGAACAGGGACTGTTGACTCGAGGAGTCTGAGAGCTACCCTGCGGACTGCCACACAGCATGCTAAATGAGACTGTGCTGCTGCAAACAGCCACGCTAGTTAGCCTGGCTACTAACAGCAGCCTTGAATGTCTCTGCAATGCAGACATACATCATGGATTAAGTGAGCAGCTGACCAATTACAGCACTTCACAGCTAGCAAAAAACGCAGAGAGCTACAGGAGCTCCGACTTAACGTTGGCAGTAAAGACCAGAGCCTGCACAGGCAGCCTGCAGTCACCTTGTGAAGAGAAGAGTCTGTCCCACAGCCCGGCAGTCCTCAGCTCCCCACCCCACTCCAGAGTAGTGCTGGAAAGGCAAACGCTGGGGCAGCAATTCCTGGCCCTCTCTTCTACTGACCCTGCAATGCTCGCTCTCTCAGCACTTTGGGGTGAAATGAAAGGAGGGACAGTACAGGGAAGATGAGAAAGGGTTTTAGCTCTAGTAACTAGGCACAACCTACACTTGGCATTGCTGTGGCCTTAATGAAAGCTGCTGGATGCCAGCACATGTGGCCTGGAAATTCCTGAGCCACAGGGTTGGACCATGGGCAAAGAGTTGGCAGAAGCACCGCCTCATGTATCTCTGCTCCTTGCCTGGGTCCCCAGGCATTTGCTTTTGGCCATGGCTTGAGGCAGAGCTGTCCAGCTGAATCTTCAGTCTGATGATCACGGCTTAGCTTGTGACATGTTTTATGCACCATAGGACTAAATCCCACAAAAGATAAGCTTGTTTAAAAGCAGGCACTGGTGTCAAGCTTTTGCTTTCTGCGTTGATAAGAACAGCACCTCTAGCATGGGAGCAAGTGTCTTCTGTGATCAGCACCAGCACACACAGCTGTGCAGGGCTACCAGCCAGCACAGCTCCTCCTCAGTCCCTGAGGGGAAGGGCTGTTCTGTGGGATCTTTTGCGAGCCAGGTGGAGAAAAGGTCCTCTCTTCAGAGATATTTCATGGGGCAATAATGAGCAGGCAATTTGAGGCAGTGTAGCCAAGTTTACACAAATAAGCTACTTTGTTCTTGTCTCTATTTTAAACTCTCTTGTGAGAGAAATTATCACATTTAATTTGTCTCAACGCTACAGAGAAGTTCAAAACACATTCTCCTCCAAAATATAAGCCGACACTACTTGTTCAAGATCCTCTTGACACAACAGAGGCTTAGTTTTGGACTGTGCCCGAGTAGATTGGTTTTGCTTCTAGTTTTCATGTATCAAAATTCATATGCAACAACCCTCTGTCTCCTACTACTGAAGCCATTTCCTCAAGGAGTTATGCATGGTTCTGTAATAGAGGCATTGTTTTCTTGATCTTTTCTCAGCTCAGCTGCTACAGTTTAGACAAACTAATATTTCCCTCCCTTCTGTTACAATAAAGCTGTCGTTTCTGACACTTTGTATGTTGAGAGGGTGAATCTATTGCCTGGCTGGTTTCATCTCTCTCTAGCAATGGTTGGGTGTTTATTATTTATTTGCCTCCTGTCAAAAGGATGATAGTAAGCGGTTATTGAATGCTCCTGCAGGTTCATTAATATGCATGATCCTCCTCTATCACTTCTTTCAGCACAACCTTTGAAGTTAATATGCACTTTGTTACGTATTACAGCTGCCTTGTTACTGGTTTATTATTTTGGCATATTGTTTTCTTGTGCTTTCTTTTGTTTGCTCTGAGAACTTCAAAGCGAAGGTAAAAGCTCTGCACAAAGACTGCCAGGCTCCAGACCCTGCCACAAGCACAAGCCACATCCTGCTACAAGCCCATCAGGTGTAATCAGCATACGAAGCCTTCGGGTGCTCAGCACCCTCTGTTAACCTGACAGAGTTCTGCAATGGCTTTCCTTCTCAAACTTTTTTTCTTTTAACTTCTCCTTCTCAAAGTTTATTTAGGGGCTAAGGATTTACCAGAGGGACTGTTACCTGCACGTTATTCCATGCTGCCTCTCCTCTGTCCTTCACACAGTTTTCCAGCCTCAGTGGGGATCCCAGGGCTCCATGCTTAGTATCCACACACAGTCCAGTTCCTACATTGCGTATCTGAAAGAGTAAATCAGTCACTGAACCTCCTACACTTTACCAACTGACAGAAATTAAGTCTTAAACTACCCCAAGTAGTGGCAGAATTTGTATGAAAACAGTTTCAAGATGCCTCACTTAGCTGCATATCTGAGCTGGCAGATAACAGCTAGCAGAAAGCATAGGAACTCGAAATGGGACTCACTGCCAGTTGTACTATAACCTCCAGGACACAGCAAAACCAATTTGCCACAGGACTGCAGAGCCCATGATCTTCTTGTGTGTAACAATACACCACCTCATTCCTGAGGTGATTCTTCTCCCAGAACA
The DNA here is from genome assembly GCA_033558235.1 of Neomorphus geoffroyi. NCBI lineage: Eukaryota > Metazoa > Chordata > Aves > Cuculiformes > Neomorphidae > Neomorphus > Neomorphus geoffroyi. The sequence goes on from JAUMJM010000020.1 coordinate 58,582,303, forward strand.
CATCTCACTTACAAAAACAGCGATGGTTTTTCTGGCTTTCAGATAGGAAAGCTAAGGAGCAGAATAGCTCAAGAGTTGTGTAGCCCTTTGGAAAAACAACATTCTGACTACTGCTGAGCTCTCCCTTGTCATGTCTGTTGGCACGTTCTGCCTTCTACATGTAGAACAAACCAAGTCTCTCTTTGTGGCTGTGCAATTACAGAAATGTCTGCCTAACTGCCTGCTTTGGTCAGGCCAATTAATGGTAGAGGAGGTTCCAGCCTAAGACACTTACTGAGCGGAATCTCTAAATACTTGCTTGCCACCTAACCCACAGCAAACTAGCACTGGAGTGCAGGGATAAGGCAAGTTTAATGAATCAAGCTGCAGCCTGTTTGCCTGCTGCAAATTTCAGAGCATGAACTTGCCTCTCCCCATGCAGCTGCTGGAGGCTCCACTGGTGGGTAAAACTTCGGCAGGTCCCACGCGACCTCATTCATGAACCACTTGAAGCTCTTGCAGTTGAGGTTGTTGCGAAGTTCCTTCTGAGCTACAACATCTCCTGAAGAAAGATGCCGGTACTCTGGTCTACGCTGGTATATGTACTCTGCATATTCATCCATCCACACCTCAGCCACCCGCTTCAAGTTCTGTGTGGGTAACAGCCACGTGTGAAAATGAGGTAGAAAACCACCCAAGAACGCTCTGTACAAACTACTGACATTAGCATGCAGAACAGCTCTCATGGTTTTGCTTGGAAAGGATTTTCATTCACATCCACACTTTCTCTCAAGCTTTAGGATGAAGATTATTTTTATTATTCTCTAGTTCCAAGGGACTTTTAGAAAGATATTTTCAGTTGAGGTCAAAATAAAATCCTGGCACTTGGCCATGGTATCTAGTTCCTTGTGGCTCAGAAAAATAACATTAATCAAAAGTTGTGGTTTTTTTTCTTTTTTCTTTTTTTTTTCTGAAAAGAAGCTAGTCAGAAAATGATGCCGCTAAACACCACTGGACATTCAAAGGTCCCTGACAAAAAGCTGCTTTCTTAAATCCTTCCTATTGCATCTTTTATATCCATCGAGGAATGGGATTTGCAGTACTCCGCTCTGGAAAGCTTCAGTTCACAATATTTCTCTTACCACTGTTTTTGCATTTTCTTGGGTAAAAAGCTGCTTAATAGAAACTCTGAGATACAGGAGCAATATGGAACTTTCAGGTGATGACCCTTCAGAATAGAAGCAAAAGGATTTACTTTGTGGAAGTAGTATATTTCATGTACAATTGTAAAGCTTAACCCACTGTGCAATTTCGAGACAGCAATGAACACCATCCTCTCAAGACACCTGCCCTACTACTTGTTACAACACACTCAAGAGACCATTGGACCTTGGACTGCTCTCTGGCAACATAGGTGCATTGCTGGTGCCACACAGTAATGTGCCATGTGGAATCACGAATTCAGAGACCTGACAGCAGTGTCCACCTCGCACGGAGGTGCGTCAGTCAGGCAGTGGTTGTCTACTACCCAAAAATGTACAATGTTAAGAATGAACAGTGTGCCAACCCTGCCCCAAATGCAGCTCACATACAACAAGAGCAGGTGTTCATCTCAAGGTGACTGTACGATCTTAGATGCCAAGAAATAGCCTTCCCTACACCTGTCTGCCATCTCCTTCCGGCACTCTGGGAGTATGCACGAGCTAAATATTGAATGAAAAGAAATATAGCTCCTTCCTGAAGAGGTGGCACAGACAGGAGAGCACTCTATCGCTCTGACAGGTCATTGCCGGGCTGAGTAATAAATCCAAATCTATAACTAGGGCGATGCTATTAAACTGGGAAACATTTTAACACTGTGCGAGCCATAAGACTGTGGAACAACAGGGTATCTTTTTGTGGTTTTCAGTTTTGCAGCCTTCCTGCTCCTACGATTTTTTTTCTCCCACCAGAGGGCAATACAATCCCTTCTCAATTTAGAAAGTAACTAGAGAAAGCTCGTGTACAATAGACAACAGCTCTTTCCTCTTTGGACTACACTAGATTAAGAAATAAGATGGCAAAGAACATTCCATAGTGGAAAATTACAGCTTGCCCATTCAGTGATCTGTGATGCTTGAAGTTGAGAGGTCTTTCAATCACCAAAACATAATCACCACGCTGAAGCCTGCTGGTCTTGGAGAGCACAGCTATAAAATGACTGAAGTATACAAATAAAGCCATATCTCGTTTTTATTGGCAATTCCGTAGCCAGTGCCTGATCGCAAAGTCCCCTCCCAACACACAGCAATGGCTGGTGTCTGGAGCACAGCAGCTGTCCGCGCATGAGTCTGCAGCTCCCCTTTGTGCTCTGCATCCACCACTGCAATATTCCTCAATTTGACCACCATACAAGTACAATTTGTGTACTACAAAGCCTACATCTCCCTCCCATTGTGGGGCAAGAGGGGACAACAGCATGGTCATTGCAGTCAGAAATCTCTCATGGTTTAAGAGGTGGAAAAAACATAAGAGCTCTGCATTGCAAAGCATTCTGCAAGGCTGGCATCTGACCACACACAGGATACGGAAGAATGCCATTGCCACTTACTCTTGCTAGGCTGACTCCTGTTGGAACCTTGTACGGAACATATTTTCTGTAGATGTGACCAACTCTAGAGCAGGGGATGTCCTCCATGCGACCTCCACACATCCATACCTGAGGAATAGCAGAGATACACGTTCATTCTTGGTTATATGGAGAAAAATGAAGAAGAAAACATAAAAAGACTTTCCAGTCATGAAAAATCTTAACCCAGATTTTTTACTCTAAAGTACACTTTCTCCCAAATTCCCTCCCCTCTCTGCCTTATTCTTAAATCCTGTAACTACCCACTTAGAGCCATGCAGCAAGCCTTGATTTAGCACAAGTGCTATCAAACCCAATGGCTAAACAGTTCAATTTTGCATTCTTTAGAGAAAAAAAACCCCAAAAATCCAAGTATCCAGAGAACAGCACACTTCAAATTGATTACAGCAATAGTAACCACAATAGTTAAACTGGGCTGCCATGTAAGAGCTGGGTATAGATTGTGTAACGCAGCTGTAAAAGGAGGACATCTCTATAGTACAGGTCATGCGTAATGCAAAACACTCCAGGGAATTCATGAGCGTGTTCAAGTGCCAGAAACCAGAAGAAACTGCTACTTTTTCCTGTGGTTCTCACTGCTCTCATACCGTTTCACTGCTGACATCCACTCATTGCTTTTGCAGCCTTACAGCTAAAGAGAAATCCCTGCCTGGTGAAAACATAATTAGCTTTGAAAAAGCCCTCAGAAAGTCACTGGAACACACTGCTAGTTGAAGACGACTACCTTGATGCTTGGTTAATGCCTTGATTAGGCCCAGAAGTTTCTTTCCCCATCTGGCAAGGTTTCACTCTGTGACAACACTCTGCAACAACTTTCTTTTATTTCTTATTTTTAGCACAGAGGTAATGATTTTCTTCAAGTGAAACCAAATGAATTTTTTTTTCTGAACCAGCCAATCTGCTTCATTTGGTTTAATATATTCATATATGCTTCCCAGAGATAGCTAATCAATACTTTAAGAAAAAGTATCCTTCAGTATGCAAAACAACTAGCTTTCTGAATTCTTGAAGCACCACGCTGCCTTGCCCTTCACTTTGTCCCCAGATCTTATGTTAACGCCCCGAAGGCAGCCGTATTTAAAAGGCCTGCTGGTGCTGCAGGCTGATGCGCTGTTCTTGATCTCTCCATTCACTGGGGCTAATTTGAGCCACCGCAGTTCACTGTACAACGAGCTTAGTCAACAGCTTCACACATAGCAGGCAATTCCATTAATATTCTTCAGTGACAATATTAAATACTTAGCTCGGCAGAGAAGTATTTGGCCAAGGCTGCTGCATAACTATTAGCTCTGACACTAAAGTCCTCTGGAGTTTCAGTTCTGTCTACTGGCCCTAATAATTGCAGTCATTCGCTGACTGCGTATTACTTAATGGAGGTTGGTTGCTCTCAGTTAGAGGAATATTTTTCCCAGGCAACTTCTGAAGTTCAAGGTACTTCATCACATGTTGTTACGGTTGAAAGAGACAAGAAGAAAGTTGACAAACATCCCTTCTACGATATTTGCTTCATTTCGTCCCTGCTGTGTCTGAGAGGCTGGTACAGAAGAGATGAAGATGAAAAAAGAAATTAGCACTCAAGCTTCTGTGAAGTTTCTGGGGGATCATAAATGCTTCTTGCTCTGCAGTTGCTGTGCTTTTTGCTGCAGAGGGCCACAGTGTGATTTCTCTGCTAGGAAATTACAGGTAGACTGAGAAAACAAGAATTTGGGAATGTTTTGTGTTTCTATGACAGAAATGGTTTGTGCAAGGCTCTAAGAGCTGCAACAGGTGTGGGAACTACAAAAAAACCTGCAGGAACAGCTGAAGAAGCCTAAGGCTCAGAGGCATAGGCACACACTCCTCAACAACCTGTGCTCTTAGCCTTTGCACTGCATCCTGCATCGTGAAATTCCTACCTGTTCACCAGCAGTCTCAGTGCCACACAAGCCTGAATGAAAACACCAGCTTGCTATCCTTGCTGCCTGCCCACAGGATGCCCCACTTGACCTCTAAAGAAAGGCTTTCGGCCAGGCCACCATGAATACATATCTTTGAAAACATGACTAAGGTGAGAAACAGACCTCTGCAGTCAGTGTGCAGCTAGAGAGGAAAGCACTGTCCTTGCGCGGCAGATCTGGTGAAGCAATCAAAGACAGCACTTATCTACTGAGAGGGACATTGGAGAGGCAGCAGGTATGGGAAGCCAGACAGAACTGATGACACGTTGGACCAAGAGCTCCGAGCTGGTACGAGACTCCAGGCACAGAAGAAGGCATTACATAAACACATGTAACGATACGTAAGAAAAGCTACTTAACTGAGTTACTGAACATGTAAAATCTTAGATTAGTTTTACGTGCTCTTTTCCTAATCATGCTTTAAAATATTTACTCCCAAATGACGCTGCAATTACCACTGCTGTGTCGAAGCAATGGAAAGCTTCCTAATTCCTGCTAGCAAAGCTCAGTGACCCTTTCAAGGTACTTTGCCAACTCAGTGCTTGTTTAATATTGTCTCATGCTGCAAGTGACAGTGTGGCACTTGCAGTACAAATCTAATTTTAAAAGCATACTTTCCATTCATTCATTGCTGCTTTGATTTATTTTATTAGTGAGCTTCTTTGTGTGGTGACAGAACTCATTACAACCTCCATAAAGACAATTACCAGTCCTTATCTATAAAACTGGAAGAAGGGGGAGAGTGAAAGAGCGTGACATGCATCGGTAAAACATAGCTAACAAAAGCATTAGAAAGTTAGAGTTAAAGGTCAGGGGAATCACATCCAAGGGTCTGTCAAGGAATAAGTGAGGCAAACCCAAAATAGCTGCGTGCTAACTGAAAGAACACTTCCACTCAGTGATACTTGGCGGGTTTTTAAACAAGGGTATAGTTCACAGGCACGACACGCCAGAACTTACACTGCTGGAATAAAAATACTGCGCTTTCAAAGAGCAGAAACAGCGCTGTTCTGTGGGGCAGCACCTTGTGCCTTCATGGCGACACTGACTGTCACTTACTGTTCTCCTTAGGGCAGGGGAGCCAGTTTCTTCTTACTGTTGTTGTTTTATAGAAGGGTGAGATGGTATCTTATCTCCCTGGCTGACACGACAGTAAACATTGGAGTCTAAACTTGACGCACTTAATTTCAAACCGCCATTTACCAGACTGCCTTAAGAACAAGAACTAAAGCTGATCAGGCAGGCAGTGCTTTATACAATGATCTAATCAGATATCATTAGAAGAGAACAGGAAATTTCTCTTCCTCGGGCAGAATTTCACCAATCTACATTCTGAGCAAGAAATCCAGGAGCAGACACAGCTGCTGGAATTAAGAGAAAACCTGGCTAGACTGAAGTCAACGGGCATACTGCATCACATTTTTGTAAGTCTCCCTCTAATAATAAAACCATACAAAAGAGAGTAAAATAACACTACCGGTGATATTACTTCTATTTCCTCAGTGGCCTTGAGACCTGTAACTCCATATTCATAGAGCAACTCAAGAGCCTATGACTCGGCTAGCGTGCTATGAAAGAACAAGATAATACGCCACCTATTCCCTACATGGGAATGCTAGGCCAATTCAATTCCCCTCCTGCTATTTCAGAAAACAATGTCACATAAGACAGCACCTCTTCTCTCAAACACACAATACAATACTGCAGTTGGTGTGCAAACACAATTTATGTGGGTATACAAGGTTTATGATTTCCAAAGACTGCACCATGAGGAGCCAACGCTTTCCAAGAGAGGATAAAAACACAAAGGAAAGAGGTAAGCCTTGAAAAGAAAGCCACAACAGAAATAAAGACCATGGGATGGACTAAGGGAGAGAAGCTGGCTGGTTGAGCATGAACTGAAAGGTGGGAAGAAAAGGACATAGCAGATAAGTCAAGGGGCAGGGGGGTTCTGCATAACAAAGTAGGTGAGAGGATGAAAGCAAGGGCAACCAATAATTCAGGAAAATCATAATCCTCTGCATTGTAAGCATCAGCTGCAGTTGCAGCTGGGAGTTATTGCACTATAAAAGTTTAAGGTAGCTCAAAAGGCACTGGGATCTCTGTGTTTGCACAGTGATTTCTCTCACACAACACACTCTAGCACAGCCCCTCCTTAAATCTGTGAACAGAATCTATGGATGTCTTGGATTTGTCAGAAAACATGTAACGTGTTTTATTGTATGCAAATCAGGAGAAACAATCCCTGTTGATGTTTTGGGAAAAGGATCTGTAAAAATGAAATGATCCATGATAAGCAGAGTAAGTTCAGTGGATGCTTCCTATTGCTGAAGCAAGGAGTGAAGACCACAAGTATTGCCCATCTTTTTTGCTTCTCTCAATTGTTGTTTACAGAGCAACTGTTAACATGGCTTGTTTGCACCAAGCCCTTTGAATTCTATGAAGGCTTTACAATCTTTAAATTACTAGACAAACATTTCTGAAACTGACCTGATCTATCATATAGTGAGGAACATTCCAGATTATCATTCTTTGCTCTTGAATGTACAATTAAAGGATTGAGAACCACACCACTTAAGAGCCGAGGTACAAAGTTCATCTACATTTATGCCTATACAAGTCAGAGACATCACTTTTTCCTCTTCTGTTTTGCTATACCCCAAAAATCAGAGACTATGTATTTATGGAAGAGAGGTGTAAGCAGTTTAGTGAGGATTACATAAATCAAATGGAACAGAAGCCACAAAATACTGAAAAAGAGGCAACATGATCACAAATAAAACTAAGTGTAGTTAAGTGCTGTACAAAGTAGGATTTGCAGTAAGAACAGTTTAAATGCTTCATATATAGTGCTCTGAATTAAATACGTTAATCTCACAGAAAATGAAGTGGTTATGTAGGCAGCAGAATGTAGCTATTTGTTGAGTATGCAGAAGCACTCAGAAAATCAGAGCTATTAAGTTGTGTTTAGAAGAGGAAAGACACATTGTCACTTTAGGTTCAATTTTGAATACTTGAATTGAACTTCCCAGCATTGCAGAAAAATACAAGAGACTAGTAAAAACTATAAACGGGAGGTGTATGGAAATGGTTCCCAAAAAGCAAAATAAAAGCCCTCAAGGACGCTCACTGAACAGAGAAACTCGGGCTGTAGAGTTAGGGGCAGCAGGAGGGACATGTAACGGATGCTGCACAGAAATAGCTGAGCGTGCTTGTTTTCTTTTCTCCGCAAGACAAGAATGTACTCAAAGGTCGGCATCTGGTGGTCTACTGAGGTGGAGGAGAAGGGTGCTTACTGCATGCAGATCTGCACAGCAGTTTGCCTTGGAGCGTTCTGCAAACAGCGTTCATGAGAACATGAGGCTTATTTGAAGAGCCGTAACACCTGCAACTAAGTTTCAAGACTGCAATCTTCCAGTTGCATCTGATGATGACCTGAAATTGGAAGATTCCTGACCTGCAGAAGTACTGGGTTACAAGCACTGAGCTATTCTGGATACATGCGCGTCATGAGAAGGAACAAGCGCACATTCCCCTCTTGAATATGGAATAGATACACGACTCCTTCATTTCCAATCCAGAAATTTCTGTTTTAAAAGACTGAGAAGACCTAAAAAACTATAAATCAGCATAAGGTTAGAAAGTTTATTTCTGATGTAAAGTACCCCAGCATGCTGTGTTTTCTAGTGATGTTTGGAGCCCACATTTCATCCAAAAGCAAGGCTTCTATTAACAGAGTTTGATCTGTCCTCCAGCTAATTGTCTTCTGAGGTGATAAACACTGAGGGTTTCTCTGTCTTCGGTCTGAAAGTTTCTTCTCAGAAGGAAGCAGAACCAGCTGATGATAGAAATACATCGAAACATCAAAACAGAAAGGCAAGAGGCTCCTAAATAAACTTGTTTATTTCCAGTCTCTCAGCAACAGAGCCCTGGATTTTAAAATAAAGGCAAGAAACTGTAAAGCACTGTCCATACAAGGCCAAAAAAGAATATGCTTAAGGAAATAAAAAATAAATCTACTCTTGGTGAGGCTTGAGAAGGCCAGATCTGACGCAATGGATCAAAGACCAGCAGTACAAAAAAGTACCCGCGGCCACAACTCCCAGGCACGGGAATGGATTCTTTGTTAAAGCTGGGCTGTAAATTTGGCACTCTTAGAATCTGAATTCCCATTAGACAATAAATAATGTGAAAGCAGGTACCCCATGTCTAAACCCAGAGCTTTAAATTATTTGAGAGTGCCCCTTTAACTACAAAATCTCAGTCTGCCTCTAAAGGTAAAAACATAGCTCTAAGCTCGCCAGGAAACATCATAGCTTCATAAATTCTAGGAACAAACCTTCTATTCTTGCAATTCCAGCAGAATTATTAAATCTATCAGCCACAGATGAATGTATCAATTTATCTTAATTTCTGAAAAAACACTGAGCCTCTTTCAGTTAAAACTTCATTTTTCTGTTGCACAGTGAAAGAAAAAAGGGGGTCTTTGCAGAGATTAATTAAAGCAAATTTATCCTTCCATAAATTACCATCTCTGGACTGAAATAAAACACAGCGTGTTTCAGAGAGGATAAGCAAACAGATGAATGAAGTAGTCTTATTTCCTGCAGATCAAGCAGGGTGACTGTCTGCTGTGGCACTGGAGACAAAGGGCTTGCCTAGCCACTGTCATCACTCTTGGAAACCAGCATTTCCAAAAAGGGCCCAGGAAAAGAGGCTGAATATTGCCATTGCCCCTCCTGCAGAGAATGACATTCTTACACCATTTCATTACATGCAACACAAAGAATAAATGGCTCTAACCGTAATGACATCTCCAAAGAAGGTGTCCTCCCTCCCTTCCTGCTACCGTTAAGGAGTGCAGGGGATGTCCAGTGTGACTTTATTACTTAGCTGTTTTGTGAACAGTGGAAGAAAAGACATTGTCTTGAAAAGAACGTAATTTCTTGCATTGTTTGCTGTATGTACTATGGCTTGATGAATATAGTTTGATATGCTTTTGAATTGCACAGTGGCATCAAGGATGAGGAATCCGTTTTGTGAGAGATCAGCCATGACTTGTTTGTTGGGGACACTGAGGAGGAATTTCAGCCACCAAAGCTAAATTGTACACTATGTTAGCATCGTTGCCATCTTCGTGCTGTGGCCAACAGCTTAGTTTAGTGCCATCCAGACAGCTATAAGATTATATATTCAATCTCTGAAAGAGAAACCATGTGGTGGCCTGAACAGAGTTTAACATAGAAATCTTTACTCGATTTGCTCAAGGCTATGGAAAAGACTCCCACCACTGAAGAGCAGAGTAGCCGCCTGACTTCAGTGGTCTGGGACATTCCAGTGGGTTTCCTGGAATGGGTTTCAGAGTGCCATATTCCAAGATAACACAAGTACCAGCGGTTTTCGTGGCTGACAGTTCCTCGATACTATGCATTTTTGGTCACCTACCTAATGCTTATTTTAAAGCCCTCAACTGAATGGCTTGGTCGATCTGTAACAGAACTGTCCTGAAGCCAGGAAGATAATGATCTGAAGTCATTGCCAGCAACAGCATTATTAACCAAATCGCTGAGGATTTCTTACAGGGTAATTAATAGCCTCATTTCCTTGCAGCCAGGCATCAGAGGGATTGACTGCAGACAGTAGGTTACTCTCATCTCTGGGAACTCAAGCTGAGGCCTGAGGTACTTGGCTGGGCAAACACTGAGATGCCTGAATCCTCCTTCCCCCAAGAATGAGAGTAATTAATCTTCTTGCCCAGGGTAAGTCCTAAGAAGCCTAACAGTTAGAGCAAGCTCCACAGAAGCTGACTTACCCTTGCTGGGAAGAGCATGTGCACCTGAAGCTGTGACCACAGAATGGGGGACACACCTCAGCTAATCATGCATCAAAACTGACTCTCACAAAGGACTGGTCACATCATCACCATTTCTTGTTTGCTATCTTACTAGTCCCCGCTCTTTCAACTTTAGCCACACGCAAAAGCAAGGACAAGACATATCATTCACATTCTGCCCCTCAGAACATTTCTTACTTTTCAAAACAAAAGTAATTTCCAGAGAATGTAGCTCACCTTAAAGGATATTTCATACTGCTCTCCTCCCCATATCTCCAGACCTGCATCATACCCTCCCAGCTCCCAGAACCACTTTCTATCGACTGCAAACAGTCCTCCAGCCATTACAGGAGACCTTAAGGAAAAACCAGACTCCATATTACAAACACATTCAAACATACAGATTCTCTAGCTAAATATTTAAAAAAAACAAGGCAAGATTTGACATATGTTCTTTTCACCACTCAGTGTTCCCGGTGCCTTTGTGGCCTTGTCAATGCAGAACCAACTGTTTGATCCTCTATCTGATTATTTCCCACTTGCAAACGAGGAGGACCAGACCAAGCTCCCTTCAGAACCAGTCAGTGCCCCTCCTCCAAACAGACAAAAGAGTTCACCATTAAGTAACAGGACATAATCTCTCCCAGAGGGACCCACGTGCTGCACACGGGTGCTCTGTCTCAGTAGTACGATCAAGTCATTGAGCATGACCCCAAAACGCGTTTTGTCGGGATTTTTTGGAACACTGCAGAAGTGTAAAGGACAGCAGAACTGTCTCAATGTTGGCAAGCATAGCAACAGCAGAACATAACTTGATCACAGATTTACTTCTGCAATGCATTGCAATCATCAAAATTGCTGTAATTATTCTGCTAGGTTTCCTTCCCCCCCACCTGGGAATGACATATAAGCTGCCATTGGTTTGTTGTTTTTGGCAGAGCATTAGGGATACTAAGTCATGTTTGAAAGATCTCAGTAATAAATGACCACATTAAATGTTACACATGACAGTTTTAAATGAAATGTTAACTTCTTTGGTAATTAAGGTGGCAAAAATAGCAATGAAAAGGAGAGTGTTCACAGCTACTACACAATGCATTTCTTTTAAACCAATAAAGCAAACAGTTGCCAAAAGCAAGCAGCTTAACACCAGCTTCTGACTTCTACTACACAGAGGTGTAAACCAACCCTGTAACTCAGTGTTATTTGGTTACCCAGCTCTTAGCACACTGTATTTCAGTAACTTACTCAAAAGGATCACTGGGATCAGGTTTCTGTAACTCAGGAGGAATAGGGATCCTCTTGTAATACATCTCCCAGTCAAATGCCCCTCGCATTGCGTCTCCAGCCTGAGTCTCATATCCAAAGTGGTCATGATCAATAACATCAATCATAGGGCAAACGATAGTCTTGCGGTTTCGGGCAATGCGATCTGAAAAGTGAAGGAACATGTTAGAAAACCTACACCATTTGCTTCCATTGATCATGAAATTATAGAAAAGAGGATCAAATATGAAGCTGTCCAAGAAAGACAAAACTTTCTTCCTTATGTTCTTTTTTAGACAGATGCTCCAATTTATATAAATTTATCTGCTATTTCTGCAAAGAACTGAAATAGTCAAGCTAGACCAATTGAGAAAAAACACAAGGCACTCATACTACAGTGACCATCACCCAGAAACAGAAAAGACAGACACAGCCACTCTACCATAGATCCCCAAACCACCAGGTTACAACCAGACAATGTTACACTTAGTGAACAGTCCTCATTTTAAAGAGTGACCGGGATGTGAACCCTTTCTGTGCTGACTCAAAGCCAGGGCAATAACCCATTGTACCACCTAGCTTTAATTGCTGTGCCAGGATCTGGCAGGAAGCAATTCAGACTAATAGCATAACTACTCTCAGCAGGCCCAAGAAATGCAAGTGAACCTTCTCCCCTCGATCTTTTCTTCCAACCAAATAATACCAGACAGGATTACTTCCTGCATAAACATCTGGAACTTCTTAAATAGTTTATTACCGAGATGGTCTCTAGTTGGAAGTTAACTTTCTGAGAAGACGCGACAAATGATGCTTCAGTTTCCAATGCACGTCTAATAGAAATCCTTCTTATGCTTTAAAATTAAAGCACATTCTATGTGTTCTCATTTAAATGGCATTTGAGCTAATTTTGTCCTCCTTCCCTGGGGCTCATGAAGCTGCAAATGTTTTACACTATTTCCAGATACAAACTCTGGTGAAAGCAACACTATTACCACCCAACATCCTGCTGACACATCTGACTAGTTTTTCTTAAATCTACACTTGACTATTGTCACCACAATTTATTCAACAAAGTCACACCTCAGAGAGAGCTTTGACAGGTCACTTGCAACAGGGTTGTAAAGGAGTTTGGTACTGGCCAGAGGCATACAAGTACCAGAAACAGAAGGCACTGTCCTTTCAATTACTCCTCTTTGAAAAGAACTGACATTGTAAAACTGATGCCTCCTTAAAGGTGAAGCACTGCCTTGGAAAGGGCTGCACATGTTCTACAAATACATACTAGAAGCTGTCATTCTCAAGAAGTATCCTTCACAGGCTTGCAGACTATGAATTTAAATATAGTTGTATAGGAGAAAAAAAATCCTAAGAGCTACTTAAATTTTACATAAAGATGTTTTTTGTATCATAAAGCCATTCCTCTCTGCAAGCTGCTGAATTGACCACGCAATAGCTTACTCATTTAACAAGCTGTAAATTATTTAAGATTTAATTTAGTGAGGAAACAGAATAATATGATCTCTGTTCTTTAATTAAGGAAAGCACACGACAGGGTTACTGTAAAGTGCGGGACTCTAGAACAGAAAAAAATTCTTGTATTAAAGGCTACAAATTGCAAACAATTCACCCGAGTCTTCAAGTTGATTGGTTTTCTTTTTGGTTTGTTTTCCCTCTTAAGACATTTCATCTTCCTTTTGTCCAATTACTGCATGAGGGGAAAGCAGCAGGTAGAAACAAACCCAACACCAACATCTGTTGCCAGCTCTTTAGCAGTCCAGTCTTCAGTCACACACAGCACACGCTTACCTAACAGAGGCGGCAGCCAGTTCACATTGGCCTCGCAATGGGAATCCAAGAAGGTGATGACATCCCCTATCGCCACAGAGGCCCCCAGCATTCGAGTTCTTATCAGCCCTTCTCTCTTTTTGGTTCGGAGGATTCTTACATTTGGGAACTGGGCCATATAATCTTCCAGGCGTTTCTTCAGGTGCTCTGTATGAAAATGAGAAATTTAAACACTGCAACAACCAATTTCTTAAAAATTTGGTTTCTTCTTTACCAGCAGATGACGCCTTTGGAAACAGGTCCTGAACAGTCAATGAATGCACTAACAGGAAGAAGGCAGGAAGAAAGAATAATTTTTGTTTAAACTCAGTGTTTATATTTAACTTCTTAATCAAGTGTTCCAAAGAGGTTGCAAAACCTTGTGAGCAGTAACAAAAAAAAATAAACAGCAGAGGAAGGTGAAAAGGAATAAAAAGCCAGCTGGCAGGAGAACTTTATCAGAGCAGACTGCAGGGATTCTCTGGCACTTTTGCAGAAAATCAGTGCAGCTTAGAAGAGAACCAGGACAATTTACTTTCAGAATAAAACTGCACACAGTGCATTTAAGTCATGTTTGCTTTCTTCAAAACACAAAACATGCCCAACTCATGCATGAAGGAAAAACAGCAAAAAGCCTAGTCAGGCATCCTCCAAGCTGGCAAGGCAGGCATAGCCACTGCATCTATTTGGTTGGCTACATAAAACGCTTATCAGAGGAGATATTTGCATGTAAATATGGAAATATTTACACTACCGAATACGGACTGGAGCCACATCTGAATTAGCACAGACACTTGTGGTCACTACAGTTAACAAGAATTCATACAGAAAAGCTGCAGAAAAAGATTACTGAGTGATCAAAACAATGAATAGCTTGTTTAGATGTGGAAATAAAGAGCTTGGTCTGCATAAAGGGTGAGGGGCACACAGCTGTCTACATCAAAGCGTGGAGCACTAAAGAAAAAACTAAAAATAGGCTAAGAGCTGACGCTGGCCTGATCACTGCTGGGTTGGTCTTCAGGCATCTGAAGTTTTGACTTACTTGACAGCCATCTCCATTCACTGCATGCCAGGGACTGTTCATTAATGCACCAATACTATTTGTTGCCATCAGCAACCAATCAAGGAAACAAGTCTCGTTAGGCAAGAGGTAGTTTGTCAAATCTAAGCAATTAAATAAGCTTAAAATCTCACACAAAAATTACTTAAATGAAGGCAATTGCTCAAATATAAATAACTTCACAGGTTTGTTTGCCTCGACTATGGGGAAGAAAGCAGGAGCTTTGCCTGGATGCAGCGAGGTGTGCTATGAAACACACTCCTCCTCCCTCAACAGACTATAGCAGGATCTTCCTTGGCTTCCAAAGCAGCCATGAAAGGCAGGGGCTGAAAAGGCAGACAGTGTGAAAGCGCTCCCAAACAGGGCACCAGGGAAGCTGGATATTGGAACAGCTCTTTAAAAAGAGCAAAAGGGCAAATAAACTTAACTCGGTTATGAGCTCTCCCACATGGTACTGACCCAGCAATTGTGCTTTAGGGTTTTAGGTACCAGAGGGAAAAAATGGGCAACATCTCAATGACTAACACAGGTTCTGCACTTTCTCTTTGAAGCAGCCACCACCTGTCTTCCTTCAAAGATCACCCAAATCAACAACTTTGCTTTTGAGATATTCCTAGCAAGCTCTTTGCCATTTTCAAAGCTTTATATAACATTCCCCAGGATTTTTTTCTCACAAATGCACTTTAGTGTTTTGCCTGACAAGTCTAATTGTCTCACAGTATCTATATAGGTTTCCCTGCTTAATAGAGCCTTTAGTACGTCTTGCTGTCTAGCACGCTTTTCCTTCATCCTTTTCAAGTCTCTTCTGAATAGATCCTCTCAAGCAACCAGAAATTTTGTCCACTCAATTAGAGACTTTTTCAAATAAGGGCCTTCCATAGAGACTGGATACATTATTAGTGCAGCTGCCTTCCTCCTGAGGCAGTGGGTAGACTTAAAAAGCCAAAAAAGAGAAAAAAGGAAAAGAACAAGAAAAGCCACTACCACTGGTCTTTAACATCACAGCTCATCCCTTGCCATTGTTAGTTAATCACAAAAGATTAGTTCACCAGGAAAGAGAAAAAAAACAATCCTTATTTCAAGCATAAATCAGCTAAGTCCAAGCCAAGAGGTTTGCCTTAGTAAATCTACCCAAAACGTGATAAACATAAGAGAGCCTGCTGATGCTCATTATAATAAAGTAGGTGATCATCACACAGAAGCTCTGGCTCCAATCCTCCTAATAGCGGCCACATTAAACCCAACCTTACTTATCTACACTAGCCCTACAAAGCACTGAAAAGTTTTCTTAAATAAATCATAGCATCGTTGATGTAGGAAAAGATCTTTAAGATTGAATCCAACCCTTAAGCAGCACTGCCAAGCACCACTAACTCATGTCCCTAAGCACCACATCCACACATCTGCTAAATACCTCCAGGGCTCCAAACCAATGGAAAATTGACTTCCTGCAACTCTTTATTTCAATAGAAAAGAGAAAATGAGACTGTGAAAGACCTCAGAGGTTTGTCTTCCACCTATGCACTGGTCATTTTGTGTTCTAGCACCGTATATCTTTCTGAACTGTCCCCTGGTTTGTTGTGCATCTCTGATGACACCTGAAGGCAGGTTAAGAGATTCCTCCAGGGGTATTAGCATGGCACAGCTGGGCCTGCTACCAAGAAACAAGTGTCATTTTGGCTGTGGTCTCACACAGGAAGACAGACATCAGCAAGTGAACAAAAGTCCTTGTGAAGTTGGCTATAGTTGCAGGGACAACGATGATTGCTCTGCTACAGACTACCTCGAGAGAAACTGATTCATAGCTATTAATGAACAAGCAGCTAAACCCAGAGATTTCCCCAATTTTATAATGTAACAGGGCAATGTGTCTCGCACATTAGGCATCTTCTTATGTCCCTGGTGGCTGGAAGAAGCAAGGAAAATCATCAGCACCCATGTATTCTCACAAATGCCGGACACACATTACCAAGTGCTGTCCTTGTGATGCTCAGATAAGCTGTTTCCAATTGCTGCACAAATATCCATGTTTGATCATTGCATTTTATAAGGTCAAGACTTATGTACCATGAACTGCAAGACAGCAGTCTTTATTGTACCTACTTTCCCTTCCTGAAGAGTCACAGACTTCCAAGTAATCTCACAACATACAAAACATGGTGAAATGTACTTTTCAAAGACAGGGTTTTCTTTTTCGTTTTCCTGCACTATTCCTGCCCCACAGCCTGGTCTCCGCACTCTAACAGAAAACAGTTATTTCATTCTATTACAAATATTGTCACAATTAAATCAATTTTTGCTTTTAAGAGAAAATCTCAAAAAAACAAACAAGCAGCATTAACTGCTACAAAATTTCATGAGGCTTTAAAAAATATATTATGGAATCTCGTCACATTGAGTAATTTTTATTACAAGGGCAATTTTCTTTAATGAAAGTTGTTAGGTGAACTGGATGGATTCCAATGGCTGTATCTACGCTGGGCAAAGTAATACGGCCCAAACATATAAATGAGAGTAAGATTATCTGCAGATTAAAAACTGGGCTGGTAGCTTGCTAACAGACTTTGCAGTAAACTTGATATACAGTGTATACAGTACCAGTCAAGAACTACTGCTTTCTTTATTTTGAGCTGTAAATAAAACTGTGTGACTATAGCAGAGAAGCTTCAACAGCAGGCCTGCTTAACATAAGCAGCCCCCAAACTTCCTAAAAGAAGACGTTTTCCTAGGTTTAAGTCCTGTGGTGCTGCACTTCTTCCTTCTGGCTTCACTATTCAAGCAGAGCTGCCCTCAGATACCATTAGTCTGGTGACCACTCATACCATGGCAAGGACTTTCAGATCTAGGAATTTCTTATGTCCAGGCCATTTTTCAATCCTGTCACTGCATGCCTGCCAATCAAAAAGGCATCTAAGAAGTGTTACCACTTCAAAAACAAATACATGCAGAAGACAGAGGAGGACAAAGGAGCCCAAGGATTTTTTTTTTTTTTTACAGCTCAAAGAGGCAAATGCATGAGAAACAAGGCAACTTTGACGCAGATCTACAGGACCGGAACATCTTAAATAGCACTGCTGTCACAGGGTCCCTGGGACTCAACTGTTCAAGTCAAAGCAGAAGTTAACTCAATTTAGCTCCTCTTGGCAAACCACGCAACCTGTCTCCACTCAGCACTTTCTGGATCCTCCCCGCCTCTTTCACATCCCATTGGCTCAGCCACATTTTCAGAGAGGCTTGTGCAAAGTCATCAGTAGGTTTGTAGTCTGGTTTGAACTGATTTGGCTCTGAGTAAAGTCATTTTCCCACAAAAATCAGTGGAAGAGAACCAGCAATTCTCAAGTTTCTGACAATTTGCCTTCATGCATTAAGTTCAACAGCTATTTGCCTCAAGAGCTGCTCTGCAGTACAAAGGAACCTGAACCCCTTGAGTTCACACAGCAGACAGCGGCAGGCCACTGCACTCATAGCTCACAGACGAAGCCCGGCCTGTTTTCTGCCCTTTTCCCTTCTCCAGATCACACACATAACATCTTTTTATATACCCCTATAACATCTCTGCAGTATTTGGCAGGGAGGACCAACATTTAATCAGAGAAAACAATTAACTCACTTTAAGTGCCAGTCAGGACTTGAAACTATGACTCAGAATTTATGTCCAGGGAAAGAATGATGACAGAAACACTCCCTCTGTCCTGCTAGTGCAACGTTTCATGGCTCATATGTTACCTTAGACCCTATCATCTTTGGTTTCTGAATTTTACACTGTACAGCACATTTGCTCATGAATACCATCAACCTAATCCAGAATGAGCAGCACTGCAGAAATCAAACATTCCCAGACATCTTCCCACATTACTCAGATCACACCGGTGAAGCTAAAGTTCCCTCTGCCCTACAGTATCCTATCTCCTGCTGAGGTGCTTTGCTTCAGTTTACTCACAGGAGGCTGAAGATATTATGAAATGGGAGAGTCATCCCTCAGAAAATTCAGGGAACTTTTCTCCTGTTGCTGAAGGGGGCACAAGAGGACAGGAGGATCTGCAGAATTCCCTTTTAAACAGACAGGGCTGGTTTCCCTTCCCTGTTGGTTCTTTTGGCTGGTTCCAACCACCAAAACCTGAAGTGCAACTGCTCCTCTGGCACTTGTTAACAGGTTATGCTGGCCTCCCAACCCTACCCTCCCACAGTCAGACATGCTTGTTTAAGATTACAAATGAATCCATTCATCTTTACTTAGATCCTTGGCCCTAACGTGCTGTTTAACAATTTAAGAACAGATTATACTTCTTCCTGAATCTATCACAATGTGCAAGCCAGGCCTCCCTGAAATAGAAAGCTTTACATCATTGAAATTAACTTCTCTCCTTGTTTTGGTGCAGATGAGGAATTCTTTTAAATAACAAAATATACTGTTATCTAAACAGGCAGCACTTACACTTGTTTTAATTTTCTTTCAATGTTTTCACCCTCTGAAGTTGGTTGGAAGGATAATAAACTGATTTAATAAATTGTACTAGGAACACCAGTCCCAATAGTAGCAAACCGATTAAGCTGATCACAGCCTTCCAAGCTGAATTCTTACCAACAAAGAAAAGGCCTAGGAAGGGAGAAAATATCTATTTATTTCTTCACTGATTACAGTTCTGTGGCAGATGCTTAAGGGGAGGGGGCCCTGTTTCCACTGCCCGTTCTGCAGCATTGTGGGGTCTCAGAACATTTTTTACAAATGAAAACTGGGAGAGGAAAAAGGGTTTCTATGCATGGGACACTAGCTGAAAGTGTACCACTTCACCTGCTAATATAGCAGTCATCACTGTTTAGCTTGTAACAAAGATTTAACAAGTAGGTTTCTGGAAATCTTATCGACCTTGTTCTTTAAGTGTTTTAAAACTAAGCTTCCATTTTAGGTTCAATAAAGTGCATAAAAGTGGAAGTGTAGGACCTAACAAATAAGCTAGACTGCCAGTTGCTTGAGCAAAGCCCACTTGTGTGAGTCCGTACTGTGTGCTTTGATAAACTCAAGTGCACAAACCTCTGCTGTCTTCCCCCTATTATCAATTACTTCCTGAATTTGCAAAGGGAACTTTCTCATACCTTCCTCCAAACCTACAGCAGGCCTCCAAACCCAACTCGGATATGGCTTCAGGAGATACTAGTACTGAACACAGACACAAAGGCGTAATCTTAAAATGAGAAAATTCACATTTACTGACATTAGCATATAAATACACGCAGACCCTAGGGAAAGTATAGTCGGCTGCATTTCCAAGCAGGGAAATACACACAGAATAATCATCTTAGCTACAGCATAACCTGTTAATCTCTCAGGAAAGTTTCATTTGTATTCCAACTGTTTCTTCCTGAGGGAATCCAAAAAAATCCCTTTATTCATCCATCCTTCATACTGTAAGGTTTAAGCACCTTTTGTTGTTAGAAGCAGTGAAACCAACCTGTGCTGTATGCATCAGTTCTTAAGTCCTGCGTACGGACTCCCTGGTCAACTCACAACATCAATTTTCCCTCCTGTGCCATAACCCCTCTTTCCCAGAGGGAGCAGTCATTCTCACTAGTTTACTCTTCATCCTTCCCATTTCATTAAATATGTATTAAGATTAAAGCACCCACTTAGTCTTTTTTCTTCTCTGTTGACTACATTTGATCTAAAGATGTGATTTTGTTACTCTCAGTCACGTCCTTGTTGATTGCTTTTAACATCAGAGAAAACGTTTTGCTGACATACGAACCAGATAGCTGCAGGTTTTGGCCTACGCAGCCTTTGTAGCAGCTGAAACTGGAGTCAGCTCCTCACAGCACACTTAATATTCAGCTCAAGTTTGATGTAGCCATGGTGACTAGCAGGAAGGGTACTACTGTCCCAAATGCTGCCTTCAAACCAGGGAATCTGTGCCCTCATCTTAAGGCCAAATAAGTGTCTTTACTTATCGAGTTGTTTCACCAAGGGAACGCCCACACTCCTGCTCAACGCTAACACCCTTCTAATAAACTGATAAACACTGTATGGGCAGGTGAAAACACTGACAAACACGAAGACAAGTCACCGAACCAATGGCATCCCCACTCCCAGCAGCTGGAGGCCAATGCACACCCCACACGCTGCTTCTCAGGATCCTGTGAGTTCGTACTCCACTTTTTGTACTAGAGTTATAAAAAAAAAAATCATGAGAGACCAAATTAGTCTTAATTGCCTTTAATCTACATCGCTGACTGCTTTCTCAGCACTGGAGAGACAAGCAAGGGTGCAAAAGTGTTTCAGAATTTTGCTCAGAGGACAGAACAAACCCAATTGAACGCGACTCCTCTGCAACCCGCAGGCTTCAGAACAGCATGGGTGCACGGGGACTGAGTCAGAACAACATGCTGTGCCAGAGGGGTTAGCTGTGTCTGCTTCTTGTGAGCATGTTGGAATACATTCACTGTTGACAGTGATGTACTGGCTAGGATATCATGACATGAACCTAAAGCCTACAACCCACAGCAAGAAAAAAACCCCTTGCCATAAACTGCAGAGATGAAGGTAGACAAAGTGTTAAGGCGTTTCACACTGAAACGTTTTGGAACATACCAAAGTTGCAAGATTAAAGCCTTAAAAGTCACTGAGTTTTGCTGGGGGAAAAAAAAAAAAGACAAAAAAACCTCCAACCCAAACCAAAATGGTCCTCAGAGATTCAGCTTTGCCTTTATCAACAGTATTCATGTACAAAGAACTTATTGGCCTGGAAGTATTTGCTCTGTGCAAAACAACAAAAAAGGAAAGATTACAGAAACAGCACAAGAATTAACAGAAAATTCTACTCTGGACTTTTGTCCTGTTAGAAAATACGCCATTAGGTCCAGGATGTAACCCACTTGAAAGTTGCTTTGATTTGGTAGTAATGTATCCCTTTGGAGGCCAAGGGCTTTGATCTCAACTGTCTAAGTGAGGAAGAACAACTATGAAGCCTACAATTAATAGCACAGACCTACAAAAATTTTGCTTTGGGGTTGCAGCCAAACGGAATACTGGAAAACTGATAATCCTTCATTCCTACAATAATGCTCATACATTAATAACCATGAATGACAAAGCAAAAACATGTTTGTCTTGCAGTGTGTATGTCAAAGAACAGAAAATTAAGTATTTGGCAAATGGAAAAATTACAAATACAGCTGCAGGAAAAATGCAGACACATTTGACTTGTAGTAGCAAACTCTGACATGTCAGGAACAGATTTTGCAAACTCACACTCCGCTCTTCTGCACCTCTTCACTGTCAGTTCCCAGTGCTCTTTCTTACTTTATTGTCAGGAAATGCAACTATCACAGTAAGTTACTGACATCTGCCAGAAAGGTCAATAAATGTACTGCATCCTGAAGCACAAATCCAGGCCTGTTCACAGCTGTGCTGATACCAAAACATCTCTTGGACAATATTGTTCTCACCTGACACATCCATTTTAGCTGGATGACAGAGGGAGAGGGTAGTACTGACAGCTGAAGGAACTCTGCTTTTAAGTCTTGAGTCTTGGCTTCCACCATTCAGCATGGCAAACCATTATGTTCCAAAGGAGACAACACGGCATGCTTAGCTTATGGGTAATAGGCAACAGTGGTGCTCATGACATTTATGAATAGATGCTATACTGAGTGAATGAGTGTAGCATTTCTTTACTAAGAAAATATCATGGCGATTAAAACTATATAGAAAATGAACACGTTTTAGATTATTCAAGTTTATTATTAAATTGCAGCAGCATTACCTTCCAATTTTCTCAAAGTGAAGAAGTTTCAACTTTTATCAAAGTCCCTATATAGGAACAGCTGCTTTGTCAAAACCTCCCAAAATGCATGCTAAAATAGCAGAAACCATGATTACCAATAATAGACAATGCGTATGAGTACTGGAAGAGGATGTTTGAATCACATTTCTAATTAACTTCTACAGAGAAGCAGCTGTAAAGCATTAAAATGCTGATTTGCACTGCAACTGGCAGATATCTAGCAGACGAGGACATGTACTTCAAGGTGAGGAGAAAAAAACTAATGCTGTTTTCCTGCAAACCTCCACTAATAGAAACCACACGCATAAGGTTTCTTAGTAGCAAGCAATGCAGTTAGATTTATTTAATGAGCTGTAATGGAAACTCTGCTCCTCAATTATTTATTGTTTTAAAACTTTAGTTTGCCAGACATCCTTCACTACACAATAATTAGCTTAGAGGTCACAGAAAACTGGACCTTTGCAAGCCACCTCATCTCCTTTCTAGAAGAATCCTTCAGCTGTAGCAAGCAATATTCAAGTAATAAATAGATGATGATGAAAAGTAAACTGGTTAGTTAATTTAGGCTGTCACAAAAAAGCTGAAGTAAACGAAGTAAACAACTACAATGGGCCCTCAGGTCCCTTAAACACTAGAGAATATATTTTTAACACTCTCCAGCCACTGCCTAATGAACGATGCAGGTTTTACATATCCCTTTATGAAGGGTATACACAAGAACAGAAATGGTGTTTAAAGATACATTAGAAAAGAACACTCAAAAATTTGAAACAAAATCAAATCCCATGTACATTTCCCTATGGATTCAAAGCAAGCTCTGTCAGTAACAGTTGTCTGAAGTATCCCACACCCACAAGAGACTGTCAGAAATGGAGAATAACAAATAAGTCTCTTTTCATTAACCAAAGCCTGACATCTACCTTAGGTTTTATTTTATTGCTCTACTCCATTTGGTGCTCACTACACAGAGTGCTGGTGTTCACAAATTCACTTTCACACAGCACAAATGCTCCGCTGTGCTACCTGTAAGTCATACTGGAGTTCAGGTATCAAATATCATATCTAGACTGTGGGTCGCAGTCACTTAAATGACTTTGAAGCCTATTTCACTTTGTAATATTTGTGCTACTACCAGAGTCAATGATGTTCACCAAAGCCAAGTCACCTTCTACACAGAAAAATGACATCAATGTTGCCTCCCCTAAGAAGCATTTTAACAGTGAAATAGTGAGAACTTGACCGTAGCCTGATAAATGCTTGCTGTGGCTTCACACACTTGGTAGTTTTAAACCACAAGACAAACCACCAGATCCACAAACTGAGCATCAAGAGCCTCAGATTTAGTGATACATTCTCATTTTGATGTTTGTGTTTCATAACAGAGAATTGCATTCTAACGAAAATAAAGTGTGCATTTGTTTTCCCAAACTTCCACAACTCTCCACCTAGAACCACCAACCTCCTCCCACTTAAGCCAAGGGGAGATCTCGCTGACAGTTACTTCAAAGCTGTTATTTATTAGAGTGTAAACAGGCCTGAGATGATCTCCAATGAACTCTAACAGCAAGGAAAAATCTCTCCTTATTTTGTGACTTAATTTACAAAAATCGTCTTTTTATCAGTTGTTTGAGACAATAGTTACCACAACTTCTACAAGAGACCTTGAAGGCAACATTTTAAAAAAAGGCTGTGGAAGAGCACAGTTGCCTAAGAAAATGCTGGCTTTTTCTTTTTTAAAATATGTTAAGGTAAAAGGCTTTAAAAGAACCATATTTAAAATTCAGTATGAAAGACTGTCACCACTTTGTCCTAGGCACAGTCACTCTATATTCAGAGACGTACCAACCAGATGCACTTTAGCACATTTAAGAGAAAAAATGACTTTTACAATGCATGTGCCTGAAGATGAAAAGATAATCTCTCTAGCTGCATAAATCCTTTACTGTTCCATTTAAAGATCAAAAAGAATTCAAGTATTAAATCCTTTTCTATTTCAGATACTAAGAACATGATGTCTTTCTATTAAGGCCTGGCAGATGTGGGTAAAGGAACAAGGTTGTATTTGCTACATACCTGATGCTGCTCCAAATGACACATTAATCACCCCTTGCCTTGTCCCTTCAGTGCACTACTTAGTGACTTCTGCCCTTCAGACCAAATCATGCTGCATGTGGTTTAGCCAAGTAGCCTTACCCACATTTGTTTTTCCATTCAGATTTTCCCATATGGCTCCCTTCAGAATTATTTGTACTGCAATATAAAGAGAGATTTTAAAAAATCATGGGGATTTTAAAGGGAAAAAGGAGGATTTGGCTGTTGTTCCCTCTGCCACTTGGTGGATGGATGAGCTCCGACACCCCCCGGCCAGTAAATGTTCAAGCAAAGTACAGGATGGTGCGGAGACAGCACAATGGTGCAAAGCAAAGCAAGGTGACTGGCCCTGGTAAATGCAGGAAAAAAGTTGGTCAAACCAAGGGCTGAGATGATATTGCTTGGGGAGAACTCTCCTCAGACTACTGAAAGGCCTAAAAGCCTCTTGCTGCCTTCTAAAGATGAGCAGTGGCCACATGCCAAAATTTGGGCTCAAAATGCTCTGCTGTCTCGAACGTTAAAGAGCAACTCGAATTCATATTGCACAAAGCCCTGTTGAAAAAAAATACATCTAAAGAAAAACGTGAGTGAAAGCAGGGAAAGAATAATAAAAATTTTAAAAAAGGCTGAAAAAATAAATATTTTCAGGACTCCTAATAGAGATAATTTTCACAAATTAAAGTAAGGCTCAAGAAGACAGGGTGGTCTTGGAAGAAAGATGAAGCTGAAATCTGGAACCTCCCTAACGATTCCCCTAAGGAACAGTGAGATCCCATACACCTTTCTTATAACAAACTTCTCTCCTCAAAATCAAATATAACTAAGCATGAGTGCCTACTGGATAACCACACTCTAAAATACACTGCATTTAATCTAAAAGCCAGAAGGCTGACTTTGCAAATGTCATTATCATATAGGGTTAAGTACATTCAAGTACTTCACTTGAATATGTTGTTGCCTCCCAGTCACCAATGCAGATTTTAACCGGTTACTTTAAGAAGAGTGTTGTCTTCATGTATTGCCACTGCACAGACGTACAGTGCAGTAAGGCAGACAACCCCATTGCGTTTGCACTTCCAGAACAATCCTGATGTTTGGAGACTGCAGTATTTTCAGTGCTGCCACAGTCAACTTTATTACTGGATCACCACAGTGCTTTGCATGTAATGCATGCTTTAGAGATGACTGATGCTGTGGTTCACAGTATGCAACAGGGGACAACACTTGTTCTAAAACACTGTCATTTATACAAAAGTAGTCTTAAAAATGAGTAAGAACAGGCTGTCAATCAATATGCAAATAACTGAGCGCTGAAACGTGACATTTATGTGAAATTTAAGCACTTAGCCACAATCAGGGACTTCTGTCAAGCTAAGCCATAAAATAAGACTTATCCAAAGTACTTCTGAACCACCTGTGTGGCGTCTACATCTTCCCTCCTGTGCAGAGCTAGCCCCAAGTACATGGCAAGATGTTTCTTTTAAATCACATTCAGCAATTAAGTCACAGCCTTCTAGCACAAAGTAAGTTTACAATGTTTTGAATAATTTAAAAGTTTTGATTGCTGCAAAGGGTGAAAAGGTAAAAACCCTAACTTGTTTTACATTAAAGGAAGGACTGAAAAACACACGATGTTGGTTTGTTCCAGATAAACATACAAATGCAAATAATTAGTTTTAGAGGCGTTGGTGTTCTCTTGACAGTGACTTGACAAGGCAACTAGGGCATCAGCGGGACACACAGGATGCTCGTGCAGCCCATTTCATTGGAGCTACTATTCTGGTAAATTTGGATTCCCTCATTCTAAAGTTTTTTTTACCTATAAAAGGCATCTTGACATTAAAGACTGTGTCTCATAACATCCGCATGGACAAGCTGAGGAAACCCAAGCTAGATAAGCAGACAATGAGGTGGACAGAAAACTAGCTGAGTTATAAGGGCTGTAATCAGCAGCACAAAGCAGAGTTCAAGGTCTGGACTGTCACTACCCGTGCATCCCAGGGGCCGCTATCAGCAGGGCTAACACATTGCACATCTTCATTCAAGACCTGGATGGATGATGGACTGAACACACCCTTAGAAGGTTTGGGAGGCATGGTTGACGTGTCACTTGGAGGGACTTTAACCAGCAAAAGAAATGGCCCAACAGGAACATTCAAGTTCAACAGGAAGTTCAACAATGAGAAATGTAAATTCCTGCACGGAGGGAAGAGCAACTCCACGCACCTGTACTTACTGGGGACCCAGCAGCTGTAAAGGAGCTTTGCAGAACAGGACCTGGCACTCCTTGGGCACAAACTGAAGTACAGGAAATACTGCTTAAACATAAGAATTTCTTTTCAAAAAACCCCAGAGTCACTGTAAGAGTGACTGAACAGGTTCCCCAGAGACATCATGGAGCTTCCACCCCTGGAGATTTTCAAAACATCAACGAATAAGATCTTAAACCTGCTGAGCAGTATGGTTGGGTTAGATAATCTCCAGACATTCTTTCCAATCTCAGTTATTTGTGAGTCTGCACGTGTTCCAGCCCAGCCTCCACCTGAAAGAGATCTCTTCTCCAAAACAGACAGACAAAGGAGAGTTTGACTTCTGCCTTTCACTCCATAGTAGTACATACTTGATGTTCCACTGCTGTACAGAGCTACCGAATCTGTATCAGGTGAAATGCAAAGAACATTCAGACCGCCATCCTGCAAAAAGAAAATATGCCATCCTCTGCCCTCTGTTCCTTCAGCTTAAGGCTGTTCATTTATCTAGCGAGGGACAGAGGACAGCTTTATGTTTGTTCATGCAAACACAGAGATAGCTGATACAGCAGAGATGTCCACAACCTACAAGAATTAGACAGACACCAACAACCCATTTAGCACAAGGCAGACACTAAAGATGAACAGCTTGGTATCTCACAACCACAGCCAGATTCAGATTGTAGGTCTAGGGACTGAAGTAGACCCTGAAGAATCATGAACTGTCTTATTCCTTGCCTTCTATCTATACTAAAATTCCATCAGAGCCAATACAAAAACCTGCAGTGTTACAAACTGACCTGCATTTTAACTTCTCCCCTCCTCACATTTCTATGATAGTATAGAACCCACTTACCACTCAGCAGCATCGTAATTAAATAATCAAAAAGCAAACAAATTTCACATCTGACAGTCCCCAGAAGAAAAGTGATATACATGAAAAAAGCATTTTAGTTTACTTAGGGCTATTTTGGTAACAACATGCTCAGAGGGATACAATTAGTACCCTGCAAGCTAGCATATGAAAAGGCTTAATTTAACTGAGATCAGAACTAAATTATAGCTACAGAAATTAAAAGTGAAGCCACAAATCCACATAGGACTGCCACAGCTAAGCGTTTTTATGATCAGGAATTCTGAAGTCGTAATTCACATGTATTGCATTCTGATTTCTGCTTATCCAGAAGGGTAGGTGTTATTTTGGACCACCCTGAAATAGCTGAGGTTAATCGGTGGAGGTCAATCTGCAGAGGTCAATCTGTGGGTCTTGAGCAGTTCTCAGTAGCGTAAAGGAAGATTCAGACAACATCGGGCAGGTTAATTCATATTCTCCAAGTCTGCTGAATGGGTGCCTCCCTCTTCAATATAACCTAATCCCCATAACTGTTATGAAATGCTTATAGACAAGAAAGTCTTTATATCATAGGTGCGCCAACTAGGTTTGTGTGGAAAAAGCATAAGCTATCAGAGTCTTATTGGGAATGCTATGCTGATACTAGAGACTATTAGAGAAATAAAAAATAGCTCCACAATATTTACTACACTGTGACCAATGGCACGTGCTAGAAAGCGCCTTCTTTTAAAGTAACTCAACCTAACAAGGGAATCCACACAGAGAAAGATTCAAGTGTCAGCAAAGACTGCTGCTAGCAGTGACAAGGGCCACACCTCATGGCAAACTGGATGCTACCACTGTACTGCATTAGCCTGAGCCAAATGACAGGGAGTCTTTCCTAGAGCACTGCAGAATCCAGCACTAAATTTGTTTGAAGACTAGATTTGGATCATTTGCATTATGCTACAGGCATGCAAGAAAATTTCAGACAGTGAGTAGTTCCAGCACATTTCGATTTTTCAAATACAAAGCACAGGAAACACATCAAAAACATGACTCGAAAAGTGTTTTGCTGCTCCTTATTAAGATTTGCTGTCATCAGAACAGCCTTTTTCGGCTGAAAAATGTTTATTGCTAAAGGTCACAGAATTGTCTGTCTCAAACAAATAAAGAAATAAATGGCTGTTGACACTTCCAGATGATGATTCATCTGTGCAAGAGCTCCAATAATGCAAAGCAACACAGCTGTCTCAAGTATGCTGCAGACCACAGCAGCCACCAACTAACCCAGAAATGTTTTCACTCTCCTATCATTTTGTTAGACAACTTCTCAAGCCTCTTCATAGTCACACTAAAAATTCCTTACTCCCAAGCTTAAAAACAGATGAAAATCTATGAAATAACCTCTGTCAGAAAAAAACACTGATGTGTGCAGCACTCAGACTTTCACACTTACTGTTTTTATTATTAGCAAAGTCCTCTTAACTTCATGTGAAGAAAAGACTCTCTGTGTACAAGATACACAGATGAAAGAGGCTGACGTACGGGCACTAACACACCACCTATGGAAACCACTGCAATAAGAGAGCAATGCTAACAGAGCCACAAGGGCATCTCAGAGCCCAGTATTTTTAACTCCAGCACAGGTCAGCAGACAAGAAATAGTAGCAAGAAAGACATAGTCCACTTGCTAGGGAAAGTCAGGTTCTTGAAGGTTAGTCTTTTTAAAGAGTTATTAAAGTGCTAGGGGACTGTTTAGACAACCCTCGAGTGAAAGGCCATCATAAGACACAGAGTATTTCTGGTATTTTACCTTGTCAGGGTAAGTTTGATAAAAAAAAATTAATAGCAGATTTTTATTGAGTGATTTTCCTTTTCATCTTTTGCTTTTCACTGGAGTTTATGATGGCTATTTACTGATCTCTTTGGGGAAGAAGCTGACATTTACTGTTCATACTATGCCTCTCTGATCTCAGATGTGGCTTCTACTATCACTATGTCCAACAGTGATTCTATAATTTGAGAAGAAAGAGGCTCTTACAATTTTGCAGGACTGGCATTTGAAACAGCAGCACAGGATTCCACTTTGCAGACCATGCAGAGGACTAATCATTTCTAAATTTCAAAGAAAATATAGAAACCTCTCCTCATTCTTTTTACTGCTTACGGGTTCTGTGGCACAGCACTGACGATCATCAGCTCAGACACAGGGCTTTTACCACCTGCTCAACTGAATCATGAGAAACAGATAACCACAGCAGTGGCCTAACAGTCCAAATCCAAGAATGTGCCCTTTTCAGACACACAATGTGCAAACTAAGTTTTTCTGGAACCTCCGCTCTTTCCTGTGGTTCAGTTTGAGTCACTGAATTATCAATTCTCAGGTATTGGGTTGAAGTGCGGTGGTTTTTAATGTCTTTTTTTTCTTTTTTTATTTGATTTGTTTTTACAAATACATACAATGGATAAATTAAAAACAGAAATTTGTAACCAGCAGCCTTTCAAGCCAAGATCATGTGTTTAGGTCTTAACAGCCTCCTGAAGACTAAGGATCTATTTAAACTCAGGGAGGGATGTAGAAGCCAGCCCCAGCGTGGTTAAGGAATAATGCTGACTGCTGGAAAGGGAGCAGCAGTCAGCAGGAAATGCTACAATTTCTGATACAGAACTGACAGCAGTGAAGGAAAAATATTTCATCCTGACCAGTAATTGTCCCAACGTGCATAGATCAACTGAGCTAGCAAGAAAACACTGGTTTATTAAAAAAAAAAAAAAAAAGGCTTTTATTAGCACTCTCTGCCTGTGTCATTCTCTCATTCTCCTCCCTTCACAATTTAGCTCACTGTCCAACACCAGTAGTCTTTTATATCCATCTATAAATAGATGCTGCACACAAATTAATCTCCGCTACTTCTAGCACCCTCTGTATGAAAGATAGATGACTGATGGAGAAGGGCTTGCATCCTATCAGAGGCTGGTGGAACAGAGCAGGAGTGAGCCGGACAAACAGCACGTGCACAGACTGACAAGGAGCAGGGGTGGGAGAGCCAGAGTGCTCTCTTTCGTCTGGTCAAAAGGGCACATCTAGAGAACAAGGAAAATAGATCCACAGGAAATCAGATTTCATTACTTTCATTTTTCTCAAAAGAAACTTGGTTATACAAACCAGTTGTGGTTACAGCATGAGCTTTAATTTCTTCTAGACTAAGAAGTCATAAAGAGACCTTGTTAGGAGAGTGTTTTCTCTTTTCTCCCCAGCTTTGTCTGAAAATCCTCTAAAGAAATATTTATTTTATATAACATTGATTTGTGCAAACCAGCATGCCTTGCTTGCAAACTAATTAGAGACGTACTGTAGGAAAAAATACTATAGCTGGTAGATTGAGCTTATTTGGAAGTCAGTATAGGTTAGAACACTAAATACTCACAAGCTTGTTTCCAAACTCATCTTAGGAACCCCTTACATGTTAGATTTTTGGAGGCACATCCTTCAGTTTCTGTGTAGAGAGCTCTTTTCTCTTTTCCCCCAGTTGAGCAATTTCAGTGGCAGGACCCTTGAACTCTGTAACTCAAAGCTAAATAGTCTTAGTAATACTAAAGGAGAAAATAGAGTTGCTAGATTTGATCGTAACCCCTTAAAATCACTGCACCCTTTTCAACACAGGAGAGCACTAGCTACTTCAGAGGACTTCCCATGTGGTCTTTCTAGCTATGCAGTTGTCTACATGATAGAAGCATTCATTCCTCCATCACTTGATTGCCTTTTTCCACCACAGTAAGGGTGCAAACTACAAGACATAGATGTGATGGGTGGACTGTTTGGTGGTTATGGAGTTGCCTGGATGGTCACATTCAGAGGATGGTAGTAGTGAACAGCTCCATGTCCCAATGGAGACTGGTGACAAGTGGTGTCCCTCAGGGGTCTGTATTGGGACTGCTACTGTTTGATAGCTTCATTAATGACAGACAGTGGAATCAAGTGCATCCTCAGCAACTTTGCAGATGACACCAACCTGAGTGGTGCAGCTGACATGCCTGAGGGATGGGATGCCATCCACAGGGACATGGACAAGCTTGAGAGTGGGCACATGTGAACCTCCTGAGGTTCAACAAAGCTAAGGGAAAGGTCGCGCACCTGGGTCAGGGCAACTCCTGTTATCAATACAGGCTGGGCGATGAAGGGATTGAGAGCAGCCCTGCAGAGAAAGCCTTGGGAGTGTTGGTTGAAGAAAAGCAGGATATGAGCTGGCATAGTGTGCTCGCAGCCTAGAAAGCCAATCAGATCCTGGGTTGCATGAAAATAAACGTGGCTAGCAGGTCGAGGGAGGTGGTTCTGCCCCTCTACTCTGCTCTGGTGAGACTGCATTTCAAGTAATGCCTCCAGCTCTGGAGCCCTCAGTACAGGAAGGACATGGACCTCTTGGAGCAGGGTCAGAGGAAGGTCACAAAAATCAAAGAGTTGGAGCACTTCTATGAAGAAAAGCCGAGAGAGTTGGGGTTGTTCAGTCTGGAGAAGAGAAGGCACTGGAGAGACTTTATCGCGGCCTTTCAGTACTTAAGGGGGCTCATAAGAAAGATGGGGACAGACTTTTTACAAGGCCCTGTTCTGACAGGACAAGGGGGAATGGTTTTAAGCTGAAAGATTGTAGGTTTAGACTAGATACAAGGAAAAAATTTTTTTACAATGAGGGTAGTGAAACACTGGCACAGGTTGCCCAGAGAGGTGGTAGAAGTCTCATACCTGGAAATCTTCAAGGTCAGGTCGGATGCAACTCTGAGCAACCTGGTCTAGTTTAATAAGTCCTTGCTCATTACAGAGGGGCTGGATTGGATGGCCTTTCAACCTAAAACATGCTATGATTCTATAAAGTCTAGCTTAATCTATATCACACAGTATTTAAATGGTTCAGAGAAAAAGCCTTTCTGCTATAGAAAAGTAAATTCAGCAACTACATCTATACACAGCTGCTGCAATTGCAAGTGGTTGTTCCACTTACGGCAATGTGCTATGCCAGTGACTACGCATCTTTGCATGTAGCACTTAAACCCAATCCCAAAAGACTATTCCCGGCAATGCAGTATAAGATAAGGGGTGCAGTTGCAAGCAAGAACAGTCAAAGTTTTGGATGTTGCAGATATCGTTTTCAAGAGTACAAAATTCAGGGAAAAAGTAAACAAAACCATAGGCAGTCCAAGGTGGAAACGCAGAATATTAAAACCAGCTTCCCTATTTATTCACACTATCCAAAATGCAGGACAAGCCATGCCACCAGCAGCTAAACCAGCACAAACTGAATGCAGAACACTAAGTCTCTGGCTAGACTTTTGGTCTCTCATGTACTAGAGCAAGGTTCATGCGAGCTCTGCCATTGGCAAGTATAAGACCCACAAGTCATACACATATTTGCAAGTTCCTTGATCCCTCAGGTAGGTAAACATAGGTGGAGAATTGCATACAAATTATCATACCTCTGTCGCTGAAGTCATCCACCAGCACTATCTCTGCTATCAGCTCGGGAGGGGAGCGGTTTAGGACACTGTGCACGGTCCGGAGAAGAGAGGACCATCCTTCGTTGTGGAATGGTATTATCACGCTAGTGTTCGGAAGCTTCTCCAGGTACAGCTTATTCTTGCAGCTGGACACAGGTAGAGTAAGGTTAAAAGGTGGTGCCAAAAAACTTCCATGTTAATTACCATCAAGTAAGTTAGTTCTCGCTTTACTCCTCAAATTGATGCAAAGTGCCTGGGAAAAAAAAACCAACCCAATTTTTAGGCCTTATCAAGCCAGTATTGACCTGATGTAGTCTACCTGGCCAAAAAAAGAAATTCCATATGAAGTGAGGACTGCTAATGGCCAGTGATGCTTAGCAACACAAAGTCAGAGGATCTATAAGCTGCTGAAGTTGCTTGCAAAGGACATTCCAGTTAAAACTTAAGATACATAAATCTCTAAAATACTTGTTTCTCCTGTTCTTATACCTCAAAGATCACTAAAAGAGGAATTTCTACAAAATTATTTCAGAATTTGAATGTGTCTCTTTAGGCACTACCAGGATACTCCCAATTTTCAGATAAGTAAATTGCTCTACTCACATGTATAACTGTCATTCAAATTTTTTTAAACCAAAATGTGCTGAATGCAAGGATTTTGTGTGACAGCATTTCCCTAAAGAATCCCTGAAGTTCAAGACTTTATGAACAATAGGCAGGAAAGACAGGATAATTGCACAGTAAGAACTACTCGGTAAATAAACCCACCTCTCTCAGTAACAGATCCAACATCTACCAAAGGCTTCCTTTGTCATGTTGGACAAATTATTCAAATCATATTTTTCCTAACCAGTTAATCTTGTGTTCCCCATTTTTCAGCAGGTTTAGTTTGAGACCTGGGATCAGCTTTGCAGACAGAAGTGAAGGAAGCTGGGCTTTTGAATGTGGATAAGACTGGAGAGTCAGGTCTGCAGAGTCCTCATACAGACCCCTTGAATCTGGAGGTGTTTCCCCACAACATTAATCTTCTCAATTGTGAAATAGGGGTAATGACCTCTTGCCTCATGGGAGTGTTTTTCAGGTAGCTTCATGATGAAAATTCTAACTGCAGCAATAAACTCGCTGTTTATCTTCCTGTAAGTGTGGCCCTAATAGTAGAATTTGGACATTCTGAAAAAGGTAAGAACTAAAGCCAAACAATGAACAACTGTAGTTAAAATATACCCAGAAGCAGTTCACAAGGGGACAAAAAAAAATCTATTACATTCCCAGAACCCCATGTGTCCCATGCAAAACAGAGGTGGCTATGCAAATAAAGATTTTTAGAATATATTAACACCACAGCCAGCAGGGCAGGCTGCCCTTTTTCCACGAGCAGGGAAGGGAGGTCATGCTCTGCTCCCTGCCCTGTCACAGTATCAGATATCTTGCACACCCAGCAAGAGAGCTGACTTGCAGACTCTCTCTTGCCAGGCACTTGGCTAGGCTTCCACTACGTGCACAATGCAGTGCATGCACGCAGGGAATTCTATTCTTATTCCCTAAAAGGGCAGATGGGAACAAAAGTGGCTCTGGCAGCAGCACGTTTTTCATGGTACCTTTCCCAGGGAATGGAGAAGGATGCACCTATGTTATACAAGCTCAATAAATCTGTGATTACAGGAAGTGACTGTGGTGCCTGCGTGAAAGGACAGTAGCTTATTCTGGGTCTAATGAATTGTTTTGGGGTGCTGCCAAGAACTTGCAGACTATGGCTGCAATGCACAGATGCATGATGCAAAATAAAGCTGCATGGACTGCTTTCATCCAAGCCCTTGGCATTGCAGTCTTCACCTTCTTCCGAGAGCTACTACCTACAGTTCTGTTCCAATAAGAAACAAGAGTCCCCAAATCTCTTCTAACTCTTCTTAAACTGGAATACTCATTTTCTAACTAGGTTTAACAAGTGGCAAACTTCAGCTATTAACTTTAAGCAGTAAGCATGGAGAGAAATTGTTTCCCTCTAGCTACCACATCTATAATTGCTTTACAAGACCTGCAAAATTAGTATTCGATATTAGAAAACCCAGAAGCACTTAAAGGAAATGTTAACAGGGGAAGACAACTGTTGAAACAAACAGCTGTACGCGTGCACCAGGTGTGCACTCTCCCCCCGCCCTTTGATTTCCACAATCAACAGAAAGCAGTGGCAACACTATTTGGTATATAAAAATCCACAAAAATCATCTCAGAAGTGAGCAAACACATTGGTTGCTTGTCCTTCCCCACCCAGGCCAGCTGTTGGGGAGAATCCCAACTGTGGCCCCAAAGCTTAGGCAAAGGACAGGACAGATGCTGCATTTTTCCCCAGTTCACCTTCTCCTTACACTACCTGCTGTCTGCAGGCACATCTCCAAACAACAGTCTCTATTAACTACTACTGTATATAAAAGGCTAGGTAAAGTACTGCTTTGAAACTCAACTTTCTCCTTTCTAGAATGTTCTCTACTGACTTGGTCTCAGCTGAAATTCATTATAAATTGCCCTCAACAAGCTCCCAAATAACACAAACCACACCATTTCAAGTATATCTTTTTTAATGGCACAAGGAATTAATAACAGACCTTTTCAGTGAATTTCTTTACTGCAAATCTCCATTACATGTAACCCCACTCCCTGCCCAGCCAATCCTACTATCCATTATATACACGCTGTTTATCCTCTCCTTGAGACATCCACAGTTATAACTCACTACACTGGGGGAAAAGATGTGTCAAGCAACAAGCAAACCAGCTGCAGCAGCATCATTAATCACAGCTTAAGTTGTTGGTGACCTAGACACTTCACTTATTAATTTTAGCCAGGGACTGGAGTTAGAAGTTTCACATTTTAAAAAAGTTTAAATAGCAAAAATAGCAATGAAGAGTCAGCAACTTTTGGGAACAATGGGCAATGTAAGGTAATGCATTAAATTCTCAGATGAGGGAACACTGGCATTGCCTGATGTTTAAATTTTGAGAGCCCATGGCAGCTCCTGTAAATGGAGGCCAGGTATAATTTAGGTTAGCAAACTCAAATTGTATTTCCTAGAACTTGAGTATGGGCTGATCAACAAGCACCTTCAGTTACTTGATTTATCTCTATGTTTGAACATTTCAGCTGCATGCCTAAAATATTTATGGAGCTATACATACTACTCTGGTTTATGAGTTGATTGAGAAGGAGTGTTAAGCCAGTGTATTTGATTAGTTTGCTATGACAGCTGAAGAGGTAATCTCTCAAATGTGCAGCTAACAAATTATATAACCTGACTTCTGGAAATTATATCTCATGAATAAAGTAGATGTTGAATTCAGATTCATTAAATTGTGATAAAAACAACTTTACACAAAACCTTCCATTCAAATGTCTAACAATGCTTTTGGATTAAGAACTGCACAATCAGTATTTAAAATCCTCTCGGCTTTGTATAAGCAAGGGTTAAGTCCTAACTGAAGCACTTTTGCTAATGAAAAACTCCTGGTTTGCACAACATTCAATTTGTCACCATTCTAAAAGATTATGTCCAAAACCAGACGAACTCAAAAAGTCACCATTCAATTGGAACTAGTTTCTACTTGTAAATCCTGATGAAGTTTTTACGAGGAAGATGCTGATTTGTGATAAAACTCTTTGTACATAGTTGAGTGGAGCTACTCAATTCTTATTCTGCTCCCAACCACTTTATGGCCATTTCCAGCTAGTGGCCAACATAAGAACCGGACAGAATGTGTGACCTGTCAAAGTCATTACACTTAAGGCATTTGTTAACGGAGTTAGTCATTCACATCAGTTTCCACTACAGAAAGCAATAGCTCCACCTTATTAGTTGATAAAAGCTGTTGGTTGAGTCAGCGGGCTCAGGAACTGAATGGTCACACTGCAAAAAGTGAAGGAAGTAACCACCTCTGGATTAAGTTCAAGATTTCTTCTGCACATTTTTGCTAATTTTAAGTCTTCTAGAATCAAAAAGGGATTTTCTTACAAGATTTGGTCTCCTCTGTTTCCCACTGCAATTAGTATACACTGGCCTTTATTAAGGAGACAATAGGACCCAGCTATGAAAGGACTGTATTTGATGAACAAAAGTACAAGAGTAAATAAAAAGAAGAGTACACTCCTGAAGATGTGGTAATTTAGTGCTTGTAAACTTCCACTCATAGAAACACAAACTATGTACTCACTTTGGATGTCTGATGTCTGGAAGGGAACGATTCAGAGAAATTTTATCACTCACAAAGATATTAAAGCCATTTTCCCTGTAAGCTTGGTCCACTCGCTCTGCATCAGTCATCGGGTAAGGTTTTCCCTGTTCTCCATTTCCTACAGATAGACAGAAAGCAAACATGCATCATTATTACTAATTGGTGCTTAACTGGTCAGATACTAATCCATATATCAAAAGGAGAACAGTCATCTTACAGCCTTTTGAAAATTCCCTCATTAGTTTTGTGCTTTATGTCATATTTAGCACTGGGTTAACCACGTCACCCTAACAATTTTATTTAATAAGCAGTTTTGCTACAAACCACTCAGCTGTGCAAATTGTAGAAGTTAAAAGTCTTCTTACCAACCTCAAAGAGATGAAGGGGCTATAGCAATGCTGTGGAGGATCTATAGAACGCTTTTTGTTTTGCTGCAGGAAGAATCCATATGGTTTGAATACCTCATCACTGGTGCTTTTTTCAGCACAGATGGATGTGTATATTTAACAACCTGAGCTCTTACACAGAGGAGGTAGAGGCCTTGCAGACACATCAGTGTAAAGCTGCGACGCTCAAAATGGGCCCTTTTATGTGATGCAAGACAAAACCCAGAACTATGGAATAAAACTTGCATGCATGTTATAATCTAGAAGATTTTTCTTACCCCTCTTCTTTCTTTCTGGATCTCCCTTTTTTGGGAGAGGCACAGGCACACACTTCTCAGTAAGCTTTTTAAAAAATCAATACTGCACCTACCCTAAAAATACCAAGATGTAATCAACACATTTTAACCTCAAAATGGTTACTATAGAGTTGGAGGGGATTAACACACAGCAACTGTTGCATCACGTCAAGAATATCACTTTGACCTTGAAGTTGAACATGCTGTTCTGCACTCCACCTACCAAATAAAAATCAAACTAAATAACAATCTGTATTAAGACATTTTTATAGTAAATCTTACATACCTACACGCTCAGAGTCCCTCCTTATAGCTTCTTTGTTATGCCAGTCCTTTTTCCTTTGTCCATCACCAAAGTAAGGGTCTTTCTTTTGTCTCACGTATGATGCCTTTTAAACAAAAGATTGGATAAATTAAATACAGAGCATATAAAACCTTTCCTTAATAGCCTCTCTCTCCTGTAAGAGAGATTAAACATCTTCATAAAGGAAAGACCATTGCAAGCAAGTAGTTTTTACCTTGAAAGGGCTGAGGGAGGAAGCAAGTTTTGCCTGCCTCAAAACAGTTCTTTATCTATAGCTGTTAAGTGATATTTTTTTCAGGGCAACATCATGTATGCAGATCAGTAACCTTAATCAGGGAATCTATCAAAACCTTCCATTTTAATTTTGAAAACATCCAATACATCTTACATCCTATTTAATTAACAATAAAGCTGTAATGGGAGACCTATTGCAGGATCCTTATTAATGAGCACACTACCATACCTGAATAAAAATCAAAATAGGATTTAAAAGGTCATTTATTAAGATTCTTGCTGCCCAACTTAAAAGCAAATTTTACACAAGGCATGAGCCTGCACTGAACCCAATTAGAGCTCCTCTTCTGAGTTTCAGGAACAACATCATGAAAAGCAATGGGTGCTTTGGGAACAAGTTAGCAAATGAAAGGTGGGGTGAATTCAGGATCAAAGAAACCGTGGTGTGTGCAAAGAAAACCATGATATGATTCAAATACTCACATCCCCCAAATCCAAGGGAAACACACATATATAAGTATATATTTAAGAAAGTTTTAAGGTCAAGAAGAGAACACCTTCTCTGAGAATGAGTTTTCAATTATGTTGAAATATGCTGGTGGAGCATATCAACTCATTTGTAGCATCATTACTGCAGAAGCAGTTACACAAAGAACTTAGAGGTTTTTCCCTTTTAATTCCTCGTGACCTGCAGGGAGAACTCCACATGCTAGAACTTCCTAGGAAGAAAAAACAAAAAAGATTCCCTCCTTGGAGGATAAGAGGTTTAACGTCTCATAATGGGTCAATCAAACCAAACAACCACCAGAAAGCAATGGCTGGCATAGCAACCTTGCAGGGTTATCAAACACCTTTGGCACTTAGGACACAGGCATCATTTGCCTGACTAGTTGAATTACAAACTCTTCATTTTTATGCCTAGATTTGTCTTGGGAAAATAGGGCATCTGGACATTTCGTTTGTTATTGCAAGGCACTAGGCTTCAGCCTGATGCCGTTCGCCTCACTCCAGTCTGACAGATGAGCTCTGGTGGACCTGGCTGCAAAGGTTGCACAGATTATCCCCATCGCATCACTCCTGCAACAGTTGGCAGCAAGGGAGCCCTCTGTATTAGCTCACAAACCATCAGTGAAGACAGCTTTCAGCTAAGATGTCAAAGCAAACTAGAGTGGCTGAATGCAGGTATACGCTCTGCTCTGCCTGCTCTGTTACGGTTGGTAAACGTTAACAAAGGAGCTGCATGAAAACCTTCAGTGTGCTCGTTGTATTACCATGCCAAAGGGTAATAAACCAGTGGGATAAAAGTAATAGACCTCAACTTGATTAAAAGCTGGCCTGGGAACTATTAGAACTTAATTCTTCCCTCCCCCCCCCCCCCCAAAGGTTTTAAAAATCAATCTAGATCCTTTCAATCACAGATCATAACATGATTTACACTCAGCTTCTTGACATTTTGCAGATGGTAACACACCTGGAAGAAGTCAAGTTTCATCCACGAAACCAGACACTCGGTTATACATTTCAATTACCTAACAGCGTTACTCAGAGCATTCCCTTCCACGCTTCCTGTCATTTGATTTGATTTTCATGGAAGGAGAGCTGATGGGCATTCAGGGTGGACACAGTCAGTCACACAGCTAATTCATCATGTTAACAAGTATTAAGGAAGTTCCATTTGTGCTACCTGGATAACAAGGATATTCTCTGAAAAATAGTTATGATGCAGAAAGATGCAGGGAAAGGAACTCTCAGGGTAGCACAGGATCACACTATGGCATGCAAACAACACTGGTGAAAACCAGACAACTGCCAAAAAAAGCTGTTGAGCAGGAACAAACACTTACACCAGAAGAAAACCAACCACTTTAGGAAAAATCCCAGTAGACTTATATTTAGATGGTCCACTTGATTTCTTTAATTTACCCCATGATTGCTTAAATTTCGTTCATCTTTGTTATCTGTTCTTTTATTTTACATGCTGATTAAGTTATATGAATCAAAAGCAATAGCTCATTTTTATGTCACTAATTACTGCCCCTTTAGCACATCATCTATACTTTTCTAAATCCTTACTTCTGTTCAAATACAGAAATTGTTAGTGTACCCTCCTGAATTTCACTCTGCATTTGTTAGGACATAAAATGAAGATCACCACCAGCAATCCGATGTCTTCAGTTCATCTCTGACTGCACGTGTTGAAGACTTGTATTTGCTGAGGGAAAGTGGTTTCATGAGAGGCACTGCAAAAGCCTCACTGATTGCCATCACACAAGGAAGGCTTAAGTGCAGCTTCAGAGCAGCAGAGCTGTGGTGAAGAACCGCATTCTCCTCTCCTGGAAGGGCTCACCTCAACTCACCAGATACAAATATCCAACTAAATTGCTTAACCTGCCTTCTTGTTTTCTAGCCATCTCATTAAACACCATGGTTCTTACATGAATTTCTACCCACTGATAATGTAAAAGTACTTCTAAGTGTCAAAATGAACACGTGAGCCAGGAACCAAACATGTAAGAAAGCACTGGGAGGGCAAACCAAACAGTGGCCAACAGCACTTCTGGAGCAAAACTAAGCATGCAGCTAGTCCTTGGGTCAATCTGGGTCTGGTACCGGCAACACGATCACAGAGCACCTTTAAAATCATACAGTGTATATGCCAACACCAGCCAGAAATCTCATGTTTGCTCCACTGTAGGAGGTGGCTGCGGCGTTTGCACAGGAGGTGTGAGCAGAGGTGGTTCGAGATGCTTCCTTGGGAGGCAGAGAGCCAGGGCACAGCGTGGGCGAGGGGCAGGCAAACTCAACTCTGGTATCTACCCGTGGCTCTGTCCGACCGCATGTTCAGACGAATCATTTATGCAAACTGCCTGACTTTCACTACCCCATGCCAGCTAACGTGAGCAGGTTTGGATGACAGTAACACGGATCACATTTCCAACATCACGAAGCAGCCACCCTGTGCTACTGCAACAGCCCAGCTGTCTGGCCTACCACAGACATCATGACATCCTCCTGACCATCTACACTGAACAATCCACAGACACAGTATCCTTCTGTGAAATTTTTGCCTCTATTTTGCAATATCCCTTTTTTTGCCAGGCCTGCTCACTGGCCAGTTTCCTCTCCAGGATACTTCCCTGCCAGGAAAAGTCCTGGAAAGCTCTCACAGATCAGAGCACTCCCTTGCCAGGAGAGTTTTGCCAACTTTGAGCACTAGGCTTGTGTGCAAGTGTCATACTGGGCACAGGAACAACTGGCAAGTCTGAAACATCAATATTTTAAATCTCTTTTGTCTCGTTTATAGCACTCTGGACTAGAGAAGCACACCAGGAGAATCATTTACACCACCACTATTCCTTCTGCCATCTGCTATGATACAACACGTGTAAATCCCTTACTAGCAGTTACTCTAGAAACCCACCCACCACTGAAGCATTGTAAAAGTTGTCTAGGGACTACATCAAAAAGGAGCCTCATGACACCCTCTCTGCACATGGTAACCCAGCATCCTATCTCAAATCCCTACAAAGTGACCAGGGGAAGTCATGTACACTAAAGAAAGAGAGGAAAACAGACCCACCAGCAAAAAGACATCCAAGCTGTCTAACAGGGCACTGGTAACAGTGCTCTAAATCACACAGCGCCTTGGGGCTCAGGCAACTTAAGCCAGAATTGCAGAGGCACCTCCCTTCCCTTTCAATTCTAGTCTGAAATTGTCCCTTAGAAGACATCCGCTCACTGTCGCAGGTACCTGTGTGGACTGCTCTCCTTTCAAAATATGCTAAGAGGATGGATCTTGAGCTGCCCTTTACAAAAGCTCTCAGGAGATGGAAGACAAGTTCAAAGCATACCAGAAAGGATCTCCAGCATCCTCCTCCGAAGGGAAGATACACCACTGGGCTATTGGCTGTGTCAGGAGGAGCATCTCATGCTGTTACAGAGCTGAACCACCAAAGCAGCTAATGCTTATCAGGCCAAACAGCCATGAAAAAGCAGTTCACTCCACCCCTGCTCAACATGAGCACACCCAGGGTCTGGGCTTGAGTTGCCCTTGTGTTTGTGCGCTCAATATAGGATAATGGGAACAGGAAAGTTTCCTGCACAGCTTCAAGCCATTTTTTAGAGGTCAACAACATTAATTTAAATACCATCAGAGCAAGCAATAACCTAACAAAAGCAATTTAATCACTGTGATACTGAGTGAAAACAGGCAGTAGCCACCCTCCAGTGCTGTTAAACAAAGGGAAATAAAGAAGCCACAGAGATTGCCACTGTATTACATACACAGCCCAAATCAGGCAGGCGGGCAGCAGAAAGTCTAGCAGACAGATGGGATTTCTCCTCTCAGTCACAAATAAACTTACACAGAAAAACATCTTTGAGCTGGGCTAAGCTAAGCCCTGACAAAGGCCACATATGTCAAGAGAAAGACTTCAGAAATTTGTAAACTTTAAATTAAGTGAGAGGGGAAACTACTGAACACATGCACCAGTTATTCAGACCTTTCCAAACTGTCGTGTCGGACTTGGGAGACACAGAATAGGAGTTATGGATCCGTAAGTCCTGCACAGAGCCCATTTCTCAGTTCTCAGTCTTGGCAACTTACAAGGATGGGCAAAGTAAAATGAATAAACTGGGTAGGGTGACTTGTTACCTGCTCCTCTGCCTGCTGTTGTCACAATGTTACTGCCTTCTACAGCTAAAGCCAAACACGATTCATGCAAGATAAACACAACAGCAATCTCTGTTGGACCAACATATCTCTCTTTAAAACCTTTTAAAGCTTTTAAAACCTCAAAGGCTGCAGAGGGTCATGATAGACATGTTGCATTCTGGAGCTTTTTTGGTCTTAAGCAGAGAATATACATTAGTCAAGCCAAGTCAGAAATGCTCCATTAAATCAACTTGGGTAAATGTTAAGGGGTTAGAACATTTCTTACTGCATCCCTTGCAAGCAAACACAGAGCACTTATATTGGTTTTGCAGGTCACTGTTAAAACACTGTATCTGAAAAGTCTTCCATGAATCACAGACAGATTCTGTCAACAATGTCTGAACATTAATTTTTGAAGTGACTTTGAGCACTAGGTATCAGTGTCTTTGCTTCAGTGACCTTGCCAGCACCCACGGTCCACGTAGCCTGGAAGGGAAGGTGTAGCTGCAGCAGGCTGATTAGCATCATGTTCCTTGCTAAGAATCACACTTCCAAGACCAACTTAATTTCAGCAGACTACCAAAAAAAAGTCCGCACATATGATAAAACACTGCCTCCCCTCACCTCCCGACTG
This sequence comes from Neomorphus geoffroyi, assembly GCA_033558235.1. Classification (NCBI taxonomy): domain Eukaryota; kingdom Metazoa; phylum Chordata; class Aves; order Cuculiformes; family Neomorphidae; genus Neomorphus; species Neomorphus geoffroyi. Next base: position 58,626,005 of record JAUMJM010000020.1, read on the forward strand.
CGATTTTTATGCTCGTGTCATCACTATTAGCAGAGCAGTGTCTAAAGCTGTGGGCAGCATGCCATCATGGGCAGAGGGTAGAGATGTGTATACGCACCCAAAGTCTCTCTCACCGTGAAAATGGGCAGGTTCCTGACATTGATGTTACTTTGGAGGCTCCTTTCTCTTTTTTTCTCTTTGTAAAAGATGTCTGAGCTCTAGAAACTCAGACATAGCATACAAGGACCAGAATGTTGCTTTTTTTAGTGATTTCCTTCAGGGATGCTGCATGGGATTTGACTCAATTATGCAAATTCCATAACTTGATGATACCTCTTCAACAGACGCTCTAGACTGTGATATCTAAGCAATCTGCACAACACAGCAAGTTTCCAAGGACTGACTGACTGTTAAAGAAGCATCTCATTTGTGGGGAGCTGTCTTACCTGTAATGCTGTATTTCAGTTTTTACTTTTATGCTAATTTCTCAGCAATTCAAATTGCATAGCAGAAGGCATAACATTTTTGTCCAAATCTCATCAGCATACCCCCCTCATCTGCATTTTAACTGTGGAATAGAGTTATCATTGTTTGAACACTGCAGTTATCAATGCTGTCTGAGTAGGATAAAATAGCATTACAGGTCTGCATTTCTGTCCCTATAACAGGTTGGAGTTTTTTGTTTTGCTCTACTTTAGCTTCTCGTTTTGCAAAAATCTCTTCATTTTTGATATGGTCAGTTGTAAACAGCAATGCAACAAGATTTCAAACCATGAAGGGTTCATTATGATCATCTAGTCAAGCTATGTAAGTGCACACGCCACTGAATTTTATCCATTAAGTCCTGCAGTATGCCCATAAGTTCTATTTCAGCTCAAGCACATTTTCTTTTCCTTAAGAACTGAAAGTTGTTTACCACTAAGGAGCAATTACTTCTCTAGCAATATCTTAAACTCCTGCCTATTTCCATCCTTCATTTTTTAAAAACTGAAAATGAATTAAAGTAGAAAGGCATATTAAGCAATACATTGAAAATGGATTTAGACAGATTGCTGTAAATAAGCTCCTTCTGTTGTCTACCATGCTGTTAGTTAACATGCCGCCAAAGCAATTGATCAGTGTTCAAACGCCAAATGCACAAAAATGGAATTTTAATCTTTTGTTTAATCACTATTTAGTGTGCCTGGCTCCAGGCAGAATAAAAGAAGGGTGGATGGAGACATAAGCCAAGAGTTTTCAGTACAGGAGGAAAAAGGAGACTTGCTGAAGTGCATACACTAATCATAATGCCGTACAGATTTCAAACTCTGTTCAAACATTTGTTTAGTTGATTTATTTATATTAAATCAAGAAGCTATGATCCTTGGACACAGTGTTAAAAAGGGGAACCTGTTCCATCCCAGGTCTTTTAATTTATCCCAGCACACCTGAAAGTGTATCTTGCATTTATGCCCTACAATAAGATGCTGAAGACAGCAAAACAATCCAGAAAAACAACAGGAAAAGACAACAGTAAATAGAAAACATACATCTATTTATTAAAGGAAATTGCAATCTGAAGCAGACGCCATGGAAGACTCAAGAGTATGCACTTCAGGTACAACCTAGTTGTCTTGATCTGTATGTGCCTTGGCAAAGCAGAGATAAGAAACATCTATGGGCAGCTTCTCTCCAGTATTCCAAACCCTAGAGCACATGAGGGGTCTTGGAAGTCAGGAAACATGGGAGAAGTCAGGTTTGGTATAAAAAAAAAGGAGGAATTCTCCCCTCTCACTGTAGCAAGAAGCCCAGGTTTTAATGATCATGAGACCATCCATGCTAAATGTAGGTAGCCCTTTCGTAAATAAATCAAGTCTTATTGCACCATGAAGAAATCTTTTTTGGTTTGTCAGAGATGTATTAGCACATGTTGAACACCAAATCGGTACAACACCCAAGCAGCATAAACAGCATCCATATCCATCCTTCGTACTGGCAAGAAAACAGCTGAGCATTTCAGATGATCTAATGAAAAATAAAAATATCTCCAACATCAGCTGGAGGCATTTTTCCTAGGTCAGGAAGCTGAGCATAACCTCAGGTCAGCCAAAGCTCTTCATTTACTGGAACAGAAGAGAGAACACTGCTAGATAAAGGAAGCTGCTAAAAGCCTGTCGTGTGATCTACCCAAGTGTTTTCAAAAGGTCCATTTTTGAAACTGTTTCAGTCCATTAAAAATTTAAAAGCTACCCTAACATAATCTATACCTTTAACATTTCAGGAACTATTAAAAGGGAACGCAGGACTAAATGGCAGCACATCATGTGGAATGATTAAGTACTTTCTAAGACAAAAAAAGCCATGTGTCTTCACACTGTGCTGCGAATCAGATCCAAGCAACAGGTTCAAACCAGACCTAAAAGTTTTCTGCACAATGTTACCATTTGACCATTGTCCTCTCTCACCTGAAACACCAGAAACATTGACATCCACGTGTTCAGATTTGTGCTTTTCTTTGAGAAAGCCTCACTTCAGGGTATGGAAATAACCTGCTTGCTTCCTTCAGAAAGCAGAGTCACAAATGCTGTAGGCAGTCCTGGACCAGTCCTTGACCACATGTCAGATAATTATATCACAGCTGGACCAGAACCAGCTGAACGGATCAGCGCATACAGACCAGAGCAGAGCCTTTTCAGCAGAACACCCAGGGACACTCCGTAGCTGATTGCAGAGCTATTAAACAAATATGTTCCTTGCAGGACGCCAGGCATGCAGCTCCTTGGTGGGCAGGACTGCCTACTGCTTAAGCATTAAGCAATTTTAGCTGACTCTGAACCTCTTAATGCAGAAAGTTTTTTATATCAAGTGCTAGAGCAGTACTTGCACGAACTGGTCCCCCTCCCCCTTAAATTCCTTCAAATTAACAAGTTTTATTCAATTGCAATTGCTGAAAATCCCTTAGCGCAAACAAAATTTTATCTAGCAAAAAGTCCTGGTTCATCAACCAATGAAAGTCTAAAGACCTCAGCTGAGGACAGCGATACAACATTCATCATCTGGCTGTACCAAACACCTTATACTTTGTTCTTTGCTTACCTCTAGAAATAATATTACAGTCTTGCAGTGCTTGCTGTTCTAAACTGATTATTTGGCTAATTCAATCCAGGCCTCCGAATGCAGAGCGCCTTTCCAAAGTCAGTGCAGAGCACTAAGCGGTGAGTTCTTCCCCAGGTTTTAGCACACCTTGTGAAAGCACAGCAGTTTCAGTCTTAGACTTCGCTTTCAGCTGCCAAACTGCCAGCTGGCCTACTTTTAGACTTCAGAACAGAACTCATTGCTTCAATTTGCCCACGACAGCTTTCTCATCTTTTCTGCTTTCTACAATGCTTACAGCTCTTCCCATCTACAGAAATGCTCCACTTCCCACATACTGTCAAGTCTCAGGGATCCCCAAACTGTGGAACAAGCTCCTGCACCCATTTGGTTGCATGAGAAACTTCATTTTCCCCCTCAAGCAACAAGGACATTTCATTGACCTTGCTTTAACATAGGGCAACACATTATAAAATTCCCAGACAAGACACCCTTCCCTGGGCTGCCCTCTAGTTGAGATGGGAGACACAACCCGTTACTCACCCTGCCCAAGGACACCAGCCACGAGGGGCTTTGACAGAGAATGGATGAGGAACGAAGATGTAGACAGAAGTCATCTCTGAAGTGCTACTCCAAATGACATTAAAGTCTTCCCACCTCTCCCACCTTCCCTTTCTGCTTTACATGCTTTCTGGAAACTCCAAACGGGGCGAGCTCTCCCATGGAACCAGTGTACATGTAGTATTTTATTCTATGTCCGAGACCTGGCTTAGATCACAGCTCCCAGCAGAAGCTATGAGGGTGAAATCAGAGATGCACACTGTTTTCCACAGCATTTAGTGCTAACTGAAGCTGTTTTAAATACAGCAAGCCCTACATTCACAGAAAGATGAGTGAACAAGCTGGTTTGGAGATCAATTCGAGAAACGGACATTTGAAGCAGAACCCTCCAGATGTCTGCATGTATCCACGCTCCATTTAACAGGAGCAAACAGCAGGCAAGCTGTACTGGTTTCCTACAAGGACACACTTCAGAGCACTGTTTCTAAAATCTGACTTACCGGTTAGACTTGCAGATTATGCCGCATATGCATAAACACTTGAATAATCTGCATTAAGATTTAATACAAGTGCATGATACCTATTAATTCCATAATTTCCATAAATGCCCTGTATTTGAGCTATAAACTCCTGATCAGATTATAGGAATGTTAAGCCAATCAAGGACTGCTCAGATGAACACAACTTCCAAATATTTTGAATACTAGCAGAAAATCACACCATATATCATACTAGCAGAAATCTCATTAAAGACACCACAAACATCCTGTATATCTTCAACACAGAAATACTACACAGCAGTGAAATTCAGAGCACTCAGACAACCAAGACAAGATTACAAACAGGCTTGGTTCTTCAGAGGCTGACTTCACAAACGTGTGACTGGAAATTTGACTTTGTTCATTTAATTAAAAATATTACAGCATTTCTAACTATTTGAATGATGAAACAACTACAAAAATTTGCACCATTTATAAAATGGAATCTACCTGGATGGGTACTGGGTCCTTGGGAAAACCTGACATAAGTCCCAGTGCAACTGGTGTTAAAAAAAAAAAAAGAGATGGTTGATAATGCTCCAACAATCTTTGAAGTGAGAACAGGACAAAACCTACCTGCTAGACACCCAGGAGACTAAATATTTTCTATAGAGACAAACAAATAAGAGAAAACTACTCAATTTTTGGACTTTCCAATGTGCAAACTATACAACCAAGACGCTTTGCACTTTGTGATAGAGAAAGGCACAATTAAGACAAGAGATTGCATTATAGCATGTTTCCTGAGGTAGGATGAGCAAGGTAGTTTGAAAGCTTGCCAACAGTGATAGTTCACAACAGTAAACAGAAATGATCTGGATTTTGCCTGGAAAAGCAGGCAGAGCACCATTAGGTATCCATAAGCCTCGCAGAGCTGCAGCAGTCTTTGCAACAGCTGACAGCAAAGATCAGATATTTACCTTTCTTTGCAGAAATTGGGCCAATGCCAAACTTATTCAAGCAAAATCAAGGGCACATTACAGAAGTTTGATGCCCTGGTGAGGGGAAAGGTTTTGTCAGCATGTGGAGTACGTTGGTTTCACAAAGGGTAATATCACTATTCTGAAATGCTCCAAAAAGGTAAAAATACACTCAACGTTTACTGCTACTGAAAACTATATACAATCCATATACAAGCTACGTGACAGATGACTTAAAAACTGGAATAAGAACCGTAGCTCCCATTTAATTGTACGCCAGGTACTGAGGCTGTGTTTTATACGAGCAGACAGAGTGCTTCCCATAGCAAACTGCATATCAAACTTAGAAATTGCTTTTGTCCTAATGAATTTTGAAAGATACAGGAAAAAAGAATCTATTTCAGCTTTTTCCTTGAGCCCTTATCCATCATTAGGAGTTACACATAAAATTACAGACATATCTCCCATCAGAAATTCAAAGAGAGGCACAATCTGACCAAGAACAACAACGTCATCTGCAGAATATTCAGACCCCAACCATAGGGTGTCAAATCATCTACCAGGGGCATTCAGGAAGTAATCCCTAGACACACCGTACCAGCTTGTCCGGCTCAGCAGATCACAGATGCAGTTTAACATTAACTGTCTCCAGAGATGCAGCTGGATGACGCAGGACCCCTCTGCATCTCCCATACTGAACCCAAACCAAAAGGATTCTAGGGAGAACTGAAGACATCAAGAGGCTTACAGGTATTTTTAGAGGATACTTTCCCCCAGTTACCTTGTGCTATCAGAAGCAATACCATGCTCATGCAATATCTGAGCATCACTGAACAATATAGTTCCTACTAACTCAAATAAAGAAGAGAGAATCACAAGCATTTTTCTCTTCCATTTTCCACACTCTTCACTCTGTACCCTCAGCACTGACACTGCTCACTTGCCTTCCAGTCACTGGGCAACCAACAGAACCTGTAATAATCAACACAACAGCTTTGGTTTATGAGAAAAACCACAAAAACATTGTTTTCAATCAAACATTTACTATTAAGTGGTCCTCTGAAGGAGCCTACTTTTTGCTTTGCTTCCTGATTCACACTGTTAGCATCAGTCTCAGCACCGCTTTTTGCTAGCAGCAATATAGCAAAATCACATTTTTTCTGGTTTTCCACAATAGAATGTCACTATTTTCCTTTTAGCTATTTTAAAGATTTTAAAGTAAATCCCCTACCAACTTCCAAACAGACTTGATGCTTCTTGACAGTGTTATGCTAAACTGAAAACATCAGCACTAAAAAGCAACATTTAACACGCCTCTTCTCCCCAAGAAGCTATTTAACTGCTGCTCAAACAACTAGTACATTGCACCCAGCAATAGCAAGTGTGCAGACCTACACAAGGACTAATCACTCTTCAGAATCAGACTTACTGCTATTATCCCAGTTCCTCATAAAAAATCCACGTCCCACCCATTTGACTGTGTTCAGGCTGTCAGTTCATTTGAGATACTTCTGCCTTGTTTGCAACTGTAGATTTTCCCTGTTCAGAAGGCAGCACACACAGTTACTGCCCTGGATGGTTTGGAGGAATCCTGCTGCACACTGCAGTGCAGAGCAGCTGGGGAATAGCTGTAGGAGACTCTTGTGCTGTCACAGTGTTCCTGTGAGCCGTTCTTCTCAAGCCGCTCCTTGAGACCAGACACAAGCAGCAAAATTCCATTTGGAACAAAAAGCTGAGCACAAAAATCTCAGCTTCAGTCTTCATCCTCCTCTAGTAAACCAAGCCACCACTGCTGGGTTGCAAAGATGACTTGCAGAACATTCTCATCACACGATTAAGGACTAAAACCCCACCAGGAACTATATGGAGAAGGTTATCCCATGGAAAGTTCTACGCACCTTAAAAATAAATTACTTTTACTATAATGGATATAGATTTCTCCCCAGTGGATCACACCTCTCAGGTTTAATACTTCTCTCCAAGCAAGCTGCTCAAGACGACCCCTTTCAAATACAGCATGAAATGAACATCACGCATCCTGATGCCAGCCCAAGGCTTTTAATTGTCCATCCCTTCACCCTGGGCTGAGATAAGGCTGACCCAAGGCCAGGAAAAGATTAAAGCAATCTACACTGAAATCTTGAACCTAGAGGCTAGATCCTGAGCAGGTAGATCAGTCCCTCCTGGAGATGCTTTCTAGAAGCGGTTGACATGAGAAGCTGCAAGATGTAATATGGCAAGAAACTACCTGGTTGCTCACAGGGCACTGAGCCTGGTTAAGATACAAGAGGAAAATAAAGTAGAAACTGGTAAGATAAATTGATCGGGGCAAGGAAGAAGCTGGTTGACGGCCTCAGGGCCATTATCTTTGAGTGCCTGATGGATGAGATCTGCAATAACTGAAAGACGACAAACTTACGAGGAATTGAGGAAAAGCAGGGCTGAGGATGCAGATACCAAGACATTGTACATGCTAAAATGTGACAAATCACTTCTAGGTGTCACTTTACGAGTGACAAACTACTACTAACTACAGCAGTGTCAGGATTTAAAACGAAGAAACAGGCAGCTGCTCTCTGGGACAGGAAACAACTGGGCAGACAGGAGATGCATCACAGCGCTCAGTGATGCAAACCTGAGTGCACCCAGTCTTGCTACTGTTAATATCCGAATTGGAATTCACTCAAATCTAATCAAAACTTACACATTTTGAGGCAAATATTCAGGTCATCTGTCAAAACAATCTTTATCACAAGCTTTCTAGACCCTGTAAAATTATCTATCGATTTCAATAGTGCATGAAAAGTGTGCTTGTTAAAACCGCTGATGTTGCCGGCTAAGTGGAGAACAGGATTAAAATTCAAAAGCGGTCCTGACAATAGAACAACGCATCAAAAAACCTGGGCTACAACTCAAAGGGTGAGTAAAGAAGGCATTAACAGACACAAGGCTTGAATGACTTCTTCTGCAGCTGTTCAGCAGCTGTTTCATCATCATTTCTGGGTGATGACAGAGTACAGACTGCATGAATCAGTGTCTTGCTGTTTGAAAAAAAGCAAGTTTTATCCTGAGATATTTACAGAACACCATACACAGAAAAATGCAAAATAATAGGTGCTGACTAGGGTAGAGATGACTGGGCAAAAAGGAAGATGATGTATTAAAATTAGTCCTCACAATTTCCCATACTGTTGCAAAGAAGAAAATGGAAAGACATGAAATTAAAAGTGCAACATGTAGAATTATGGAAGAGGCTTTGCAACTACATGAGAAATTAATATGTTCCATCTTGGGCCAAGAGGCAATTAGACTCTGAGGAGTCTCATTTTACCACAAGGGTCTTCAGGGAGGTCTCTCCCTTGAGGGTACACTGAAAACATTGAACTCCAGAAACCTTCACTGTCTGCCTTCTGGAAGTTTAAAATAAGCAAGAGCAAAGGCAGTTGAACAGCTTTTCAAGCATCCAGTAGAAATCACATTAAAAAAACATAACATAATATTTTCTAGATCTACTCTAACTCCTATAGCACAGTAGAACTACATTCCAAATAAACTGTATTATTTGCAGCACTTACTGTCCTTCAGGGTCATTACAAAAGCATAGCAGTTAGCCCTATGATAAAATATAAATTCTCTTCTCTATGGTGCACAGCCTGACCTTGCTATAATGAAGCTCCGTGGGACTGAGAAAAATTGCTGTCTAGCAGGACGTTCTCTGAAATAGATATTTTGAAGCTTGTTGTACCAGAATAAAGCACCCAATTTGACTCAAACAGGTTATATCTAGTATTTGAGTCTCGCTTCATGTTGGAAGAATACTGTTTAAGCATCAACAAAAAAAGAAAAATCAATAAAGAAACAAAATGCATGGTTTTACATAAAATACAGCAGATAATGACCAATACAAACTCCTCACATTTAGTTTGAAAGTATGTTCACACTGCTAAGACTATTTCAAACAGGGTAGGCTATTAGTAGGTCTTATTACAGAGCACCCATGTAATTAATTGTATGTGTGATCTCTCTCATGTCCTCTGAAAAATCCGTGGCGTAACACCTTGTGGCAAGAACAGTGCTGGCAAAGCAGTGCTACTGCACAGCTTACACAAAGTCTGCAGAAACACTGAGCTCCATTTCACCTGTCTGGAGAAATTTTGAAGGTGAATCTCTGTTTGGTTTTGTATAAAAGTAGCTTGAACTATTTTAAAGCCTTTTTTAATGGGAACAGGGAGTGAGATATAGCCTGTATTTCAGATGTTTCCAGAACCTGAGGACAGTTGTTCTGGGGAGCACTCAGATGATGATTGGATGTTCCTTTTAAAAGCCACATGCACTGGTTTACAGTATAGACGAGGGCAATGACTGAAAGGTGTTATGGTCAGGGCTGTACAGCACAATAGGAACAAAGCACAAAGTCCCACTGCCTTTGAAGAATGCTCTCCTACAAAAAAAAGCAATGGGAAGCCCATGGATGTAACACGTGGTGTTTTAAAAAGAATTCAGAACAGCCTTTGTGATGTTGGTTACTTATTTTTTCCCTCCCTTAAGAACAGCTGTTTTGAAAATGGAGCGTTCCAAGACTTAAGCATCAATCCCAACGGTGGTGCAGAGAGAGGAAAAGCTACTTCCACTTTGAAGTTTGACTGGACACTTACACTTACCATCAAACTTACTAAATACTAGGATGTGGTTAATTGCAACAGAATTTTTTACAAAAAGTTCATCTACTTCAAGCTCAGTGGTTTCTAAATCTCCTGGCAGACATGCACATCTGTTGAGCAGGGAAGTCACCTTGAGGGAATAAGTAGGCTGAGGAAACTGGTAATGAAGAAAAGCAATTAGTGATGATGAACTGGTCTTGGTATCATAGAAGAGTGAAGTTCAAGACTTGATCTGTGTCACAAGTGAAGAATCAATCTGATTAATTTTGCCAATATCCATTCTTCAGAAAGTTTTTCATCATTGCTTAAGAAAAAGCTCTGACCTGGTGAGAGCATTAACCACAGTAGCTTAGGACAGCCAACTCTGGCCCTTCAGACCAATCCTCCTGACCGCAAGAAAGCTTTCAGAAAAATCCCTTTTGATCATGACAAAGGTCCATTTTACAGACACTTCCTGCAAAGTCCCTTAAAAATCCCTGCCATTGATAGAATACTCCTATATAATAAATCATGACTAGGACAAGAGGAAAGGGGTTCCCTCTTCTTTCTGAAAGTCAAAAAAATAGTTTTTCTTTCAAGAATTATTTTGAAGAAAGCATACCACGTACATAGATAAAGCAACCAAGCCTATTATAAGTTCTCATCAAAAGTGACAAGTCCAAGGTGCGAATATTACAACATCTTAAAATCCTTCAGCATAAATGAACAGCTAAAAAGTTCTGAATGACTTTGCTCAGGATGTGGACATCACTGCGTGCTCCATCTGACCTTACTAATAATCATTGAAGCTTCAAATCTGCTGCTAAAGTCTCTGTTGTAAGCAATTATTTGCCTCTGTGCAAAAATGTTAATTTCATGCTCTGTAAACACATCTCCTTATGAAAGACCAGCCTGCCCATAAAGATTGCTTTTGACAGCCTGGTGACCATCTCCTGCAGCAAGTGCCCGAAGCATCTTTCAGCAGGCAGGTAGCAACATCTGTTCTCCCTGCCATAAAGGAGAGGACATATGGGGACAACACGTGTACAGGTGAGCTACATGTAATGACCTCTGTAAAAGGGAGATGGAGAGTTTTGGCACTGACTTAAAACAGAGTAACTTGACATTGTAAAACTAAAGACAACAGCAACTGCTTTCAAGTGGCTGTAAATTGTCATAACATTTAATCAACCAACCTGTTGTGGAAAGTATCATCTCTGCAGCGCTACTCTTAGGGAAAAGATGTATGGAAGAGAAAGGCTGTGGTAAGCAAAAGGACTTTTTGAGTAAATGCAGAACTGCAAGAGGAAGGCTTGTCGTCAAGCTTCAGGAGAAAACCCCGCCATGCTGTTTATGAAAACAAGCAGTAAGAAGTAGGCATATTATCTCACACAAACCAAAGTCAGCCACACCTAAACCTGTGAGCAATCTCTCCTCATGAGATCATGGAACATGATGCTACATAGCAAGCTTTTTATTTTTGCCCAAAAATGTTAGCCTGAATTCCAAACTAAGTCCATTAAATACATACAGTCCTACTTTTGGATGTCGGCACATGCAACACTGCTGGGAGACAAACTATTTATTTTAAGGCAATATAAAATGCAAGTAAAACGCTACATGTGAAAGTTATCACCTTTGCTAGAAAGGCAAGAGAATCATAAATACGCCAGGCATTTAATGCTAGGAAACAACTTTGAATAATTTTATGCTATTAAGAGATGTACACTGAATATGGACTCAGATCACTTCATAATTCATACCTAACACATACTAAAAGTCAGCCTTGGTATCGCATAGCAATAGAGTGGTCTTGCAGATGCATCTAAATTCCCTTCAACATGCAGACAGGGCAATGAAATACTTTCACCTCTCCTCAAGCTTTTACTTCTCTCTCAGTATTGCTTCACAGATGCTTTCAGCTAGACCTATTTTGCCATGCCTCATGTTATAAAATACTCTGGAGGCCACATGTTAAGTGAACTAGTCCTTTTTACTTCTAAGAACATCTCTTGAAACTTGAAGTAACAAGCAAAGAGACTTCAGGATTTAAGTGTCCATATGATGCTCCCAGATTAGGAAATATTTATGTATTTCCATAAATTTACCACTGTAAAAAAAGGCAAGACAAGTTCACCATCCCAAAAAGCCCAAGCCAGAGCAGTTGGCTATTATGAATTATAGAAGTGAAAGCTTAGATAAATGTCAATGTTTCAGTAATCCCATTTAGGATAGCTGCTCAGAAGCAGCCTACATAGGGGTTTTTTTTTTCACAAATGACATTAGGAGGAGGAAGGACCATAACACTTACTGTAACGACGAGATGTCAATCTTGCCAAAAGCAAAAAAATAAGATTCTTAATACATGCATTTCCATTTTGCATAACAAAACAAACAAAAATCAAGGCTGCTATTTACTTTGAAGTAAAACTAATCTTAGAATGATAAATCCTGACACTTTCATCCATGGTCTGAAGTAAACCCTTGCAAATTCCTTGAACAGGTGAGACTAACAGCCTCTTTCCTCTACACAGCTCAGCAAAACCAGTTTGCTGATTTACACTGCTATTCTATACTACTCATCTTTGGGAACAAAGCTCAGTTAAAAGGCTTTTTTCAAATCCAGCTCATTTCATCAATCCAATTTACAGTGGGTCTCCATCCAGAGCTGTACCAGCACAACAGAAGTGGAAGTGAGCTGCAAAATGAGGGCAAGATCAAATTGCCTCTGTTACTGAGAACTTGTGTCAAAGCCCTTCTTAATATACACAGTTTGGTTACTGGATCATTGTTTGTCGGGCAGGAGAGCATATTCAGGCAATTAATTTACTATTCTTGCTGTCTCTACCACTCACAAACTCAAATTCACACTTTCCCTTAAATTCACACTTAAATTCTGTATAAATTCACACTTACTCCCTTAAACAGAAACACATCTCCATCTTCACTTTCCCTCAACTTTCAGGCTTACTGAAACAAAGAAGTTCAAAACGTTTTAAAGTAGAAAGTCACATGCAAAAAAAGAAGGAAAACCTCAGTGCCAGACTTAAAGGAATCAATAAATGCTTACTAGTGGGTGGGAAATTCAACACATTTCTGGCTGCTCAGCACACCTAGTTTTAACATCTCCAGACAGATGAATATAATCGGTTGCTGCAATTTGAATCACCTTCCTATACAAAACTTGAACCAGGCACTTGCTTTAGTTTTCAGAACTGCATCAAGTCCATGCTAGCACTTTGATATAAACAACAGCCAAAGAAGGTCCTGATTAAACAGCAATGACTCCACAACAACACCATCTATTTAAGTAATCTTCTCTGCAAGCTTCAGAAAGATCACCGCATGCAAAAAAAACCCAGTACTCGTGGTTAAAAGCCTTCATCACTTAATCCTCCATCCTCAGCAACAACTAGTCTGGCTGTCTGTAACAATTTACATAGCAGCTCTCACTACAGTAAGCTAAACACTTCATCCAAGAAGGGAAGGTATGAAAAAAACTATAGTACATGGTAGTGATTTGGGAAAATCAAATACTTTAACCTACACAATTCCTTTAAATGCATTTTCAAAAAGCAGTAGTTGTTTCAGACATGCCAAGATATTCCACTTAGACCACACAGAGGAGAAACCATCTCAGATTCCTTAAATAGAAGCCAACTTTCTGCTAGTTTCCATTAAAGATAGGATCATTTTCTTTTCCTTACAAGATGCCAAAGTTCACAGCTACTACCGATTTCAAAGTATCCAGATCAATCTTCCAAGCGCTGCATAGAAATACTGCGGGCTTTTGACTGATGTTTCAGAAAATGAACTGAGGGTTGTATTTTAATCAGAAATGCAAGGATCCTGGGCTCCATAAACAGTACAGAGGAGACCTCTGAGCGTAAGCACATTAAGACAGCTGCAGCTGAGGGGCTGCACTATCTTTGGGATCTTTGTGAAGTCATGGCAAGAAACCAGAGCAAGCCCTAGAGGTAGTGCAAGTAGCCTGGGTGACTGGGCAAAAAACTTCTTTGTGTCTCTGGTGAGCAACCACTGAGAAAAGATTCCTACTGTGAACAGCATCCTTCAATGGGAACTTTCTTAATAATAATTTAAGACACGAAAACCTGTCCAACCAAACACATACAACCAGTAGCTTTATAGAAACTTGGCAGAATTCTGCCCCCAAATATTTGATATAGACATTTTTCAGAGACACTGCACAACTGGGAAGCATCAAAACCTAATGTTTGGCTGCGTGTTTCATTTGTTATAGCTCATCGATACACAGAACTATTTTATGCTCCTGTATAAACAGAATCAAACACGAAAACTTCTCCTCTTTGCCAAGCATCAGCGAGAGCCTTTGTTGAGTCGCATAAGAATTCAGTAAAACCAGTTCATACTTAAAAATCAGTGTGCAGCAGTGAATGTTTGCCATCTCAAAGCATGGAGAGATTTGCTAGGAGGATTATATCTAAGCAGTTTTAAACACTAATGTGAAACAGCAAAATCCAAATCATTAGACTTGCATTTGCTTGATTCCGCTCCCCGCTGCAGGGCAGCATGCCATGTCCCTTCGAGCAAAGCTTGCAGGTCCCTGCTCAAGTAGTTACCCATTGATGCTTGCCATCTCTAATCTTCTCTTGGAATTGCTCCCCAGTGCCAGGCAGACTCTAGGGATTTCAATGAACACAAGTTGGCTTATATTTAAACTAGTTTAAAGCTGGAGAAAGGCTCTTTAGGGGTAACACAGACGGGCAAGGAGATTCTCTTTGGTTACTCTGTGTGGTACAAATTAGATGCACTGTTAACCTTTATATATAAAAAGGTACACACCTTGCTCTGAAATGCCTTTTTAACAAAAAAGTTCTTGAACAAAAAAGCTACTGATAACAATTACGAAATTCTCATTTCCCCTTAAAACTTTCTAGAAAGATTTTGGCACCCTCTCAACAATTTTGAACAATTAGGACCAGCATCACTTGACTAACATCTGAATGATCCTTGTCAAATGTATTACCTGTTTGGCATATCCCTACCTAAGGGGGTATTTCTGCTACCTCATTTTGAGCATTCAGCCCTTAGGCACTAAGCCTGTCCTCTCAGGATGCCTCTTTTCTCTGCTCCAGAGCTGACCAGACTGAGAACTCAGGATGCTGCACAGTGAATCACAATTGAATGAGGTGTACACAGCAAATCACAGAGGTTCTCCCAACTTCTCTCAGAGTGTGGAAAAATGAGCGAATGGAAATCAAGGACACCTGATGCAATTCCCATGTCAATAATCATATATTCCCTTTCCACCCCAAAGCTGTACATCTGAATGTACAAGCAACATTTTGTAACACACACACACATATATATATAAAAAGATGCCCTTCTGGGCAAGTTTTCAATTCAAAGCTATGCAGCAAAGACAAAAAGCACAAAAAACCTCTTCATTTGAAGTTCTTCAAATGCTGAGCAGAGTAACTGAAATACCACAAAAGTTTCTGTAGTAGACTGCCACACCATTGCCACTGATGTACAAAATACAACATTTCCAGATGTTCAAATACATACTTCAGTTTTTTTGGCCTTAATGCTGAAAAGTTGCATGCTTGTTATAAATTTCAGTTCAGTACTTAGATGTACATTGAAGTACCCTTTCAAGCAACTATCCTCTTTCCAGTATATAACATTCCATGCAAGACCATGCATGGCAATATTTGTTCCAGACTCGCTATGTGTCTGAACTAACATCTGCGCATGTCTTGCAGAAAGAATGTTCTCAGCTAGCAAATCTCCTGACAAGGGCAGAAAGTAAATTTTCTTGGTTCAGACACTGAACATTTAATTCCTAACACTTTATTTTCAACATTTCCTCAGAATACACTGCAGGTAATATTTAGAGCTGCTGGCTTCCAGGAAACATTTGTCAAAGCCCATTTAGAGGTGATAATGTCTAAAACATCTGCAGCTGGTTATAATGCATCAGGAAAATAAAGTTGTCTGGACTCAATACCATGCCAGTGTTTGAAGGAAAAGAAAATCAAACCCATATGCCTGCTCTTAGTTTAGTCTCAAGCGATCTATATTTTATAAGGTAACTTACCATTAATTTTTAAACTCTGATGAGTTGAATTCTACTAATTGGACTTCTTGAGCTTTTTAAAAAATGCTTTCTAAAAAAACTTCAAATTCCCATAATCCAGGTGGGTTCGATTGTACCAGTCAAACATTCTGGTAAGAAGTGTAAACTCCAGTAGTTACCAGAAATGTGCCGTGCCCAGAATACCTTCCTTCACTTCTCTCAAGTTTCCTGTGATTGTTTTATCCAGGTTATCACCACTATGGGTACACAAAATGACAATCCTTTGAGAAATTTACATCGTGGTTTTTAAATTTAAACTCCACTTCAAACAATTAGTGACTTAACTACTTCAAATGAAGTGAACTGAGTTTCTCAGGGACATGGTTTAATAAGGGGACAGATATGGTTGGATTCGATCTCAGAGGTCTTTTCCAACCAGATGATTCTATGATTCCATGAATGAGAGCAGAGATTTTTAATCCAGTCAGAAACTCAGTTTTGACACAGGTTTTCCATTCCCTCCGAATGAAAGTCATTCAAACAAAGAGATAGTGTTTTCCTGCTCCAAAGATTCTTGAGCTATATAAATCAGCACAGATATAAGGTACACAAACACCGAAGCTGGGAAAGCACAGCAACTTGCGTCACTGGTACAGCTGAGACTTAGAGGGCTGTGGACTCAATCGCAACAACGCAACAGGGGCAAAGCTTCACCACTGTGCATGGAATCAGCCATTGATAGGGCACTCTGGAAAGCTTCTCCCTTCCTTTATGGAATGCTTCTATACAAGCCTTCAGCTGCCACCCGCAGAACAACATGCTTTGCCTAACTTTGCATCTGCTCATGCCCAATTAGTGCATTAAAAAAGCCTTCCATAGCTTTGGCTTTAGAGACAACTTAAGCAAAGCATTCTGGAAAACCAGGTATTTCAGCTGTTCCTATGGTCCAAACAAGCAATCATGTATGGAAAGGTTGATGCCAACCAAAACAACCTGCCCAACAGGCAGGTAAGCTTGTACAACTCAAAACAAACAGCAAATGTTTTGCACAGCCTTGTGGTCTGTGAGCAAAGAGATCCACACCCCTGAGGTGTGGATCCAGAGTAAGAGAACTGGGAGAATCATATCTTGCAAGTGGGAACTCCTGGAATAAACACGTAACTTGTGGTTAACTTCAGACTGCAGTTAAGCAGTCCAAAAACTACACGAAACCTTTCACAACTACATCTTTCCAATATATGTTGTTTTATAGGACAGAGAAAAGTAACCGTCACACAACTGTTATTGCCCTGTCTTTAATGAAAGCAGCCCTGAACCTCTTTTTACCCATGGAAGCACCTCTCACAAGCGAGGCAAATTTGCAAAATGCTTTCAAGAACAGAGCAGGAACAGAAGAGCAAAGCTTGAGCTAGACAACTGACCTCTCTGGGTTAGATGTTTGACAAAAAAAAAAATTATCTAGTGCAGTGATAGAAGAGGCCGAGCGCAACACATTTTGGGTTCACATCTCCTGGGAAACTTAAAGGAGATAAATAGCCATGTCATACTTTGTTCTCTTAAGAAAAATGTTTTTCTCAGGCCTATAGATTAATGCATTCACTTATTGCCTTCACTGCTTACTCTCTGATCTCAGTGCAAAGTTAGGAAGAACTGCTTCCCATTCTTCTTTCAGAACACAAAAGACACTTCAGAATCTGTCTTCAGCTTTTAAGTGTTCGGTAGCTGCGTAGTTTCCCAGTAATGCATTTGCTGACTGACCACTTAGCAGGCTTTCCTGCTACTTAACAGTAATTGCACAGCAAATAGGAGTCATCCATTCCCTCCGCAGAACCTTTAATAAGGCTAGTAATTACATGGCTTTTGATACATCAGAAGATTGCAAAGCAAACAGAAAAGAATGAACATTTCATTTATTGTTACCAGTTCTTGGATGATGTACATGACAATTCTACTCTCTACAACCCCACATTTGTTTTTGAGCTCAGGTCTAGCCTGATATGCTCTTTCAATTTTCAGTCAGAATCTGAGCATCAATTTGATAAGCAGTTTTATAGGTGCTCGTTATTCCCAGCAGAAGCAACATAAAATCAGAACTCTGTCAGTTTATTTTTTAAACTTTTCGCAACTTTATAGAACTGATTAGCAAAATGCAAAAGGGCAACTGCAAGCTTAGAAAAACACCTCTGCACAGACTTCATCTTAAAACCAGCAGCCAAGTTTTCCAAACGCAGGTTGGATAAGGGGAGACTGAATACCATGTTCTGCAGAAGTTAACTGCACTCACCAGGAAAAGGTGACGACTCCATCAAAGCCACTAGCTCCTCCAAAATACTTGAAAAATGCAAGGAAGAATGTAATATATGCATAACATGCATTTGGAAAGAAAGCAGACCTAGAGCTCTCTTACAAACACATCTTTTATGCCAAGAATTTTTCTTTACTGTTACAGAAATTCACTTCCCTCCAACACCCAGGCTGTTCTGTCAGATACATAGAATACAGCTAGTTGGAGTGTGCCTTTAAAATCCTAAAACTCTAATTAAGGACCCCGAACAGCAGCACACTCCAAGGCAAGCACTCAGTCTATGTTGGTATGCACATCTAGAAAAGTCACAACACCATTTAGGTCTGAGTCTCTAATGACTATTTTAATGGCAGAGAACCATCTCTTCTCACAGATCTCAGTAGGGATAGAACCCAGATAGTGCAACTTGTCTTTAAAGGTGCATAATCTTCAGCACTTATCTTCAAATCACCTAACCAGCATATTAAATATTTGCAGCACCACAGCTGTGGGAGCTGACAACAACTCCACACAAAGCTTTACTCTAAAGTACAAAACCTATCGTGTGACTACCCAGTATTTTAGATGCAGCCTCAGGTTCTGCAAAACAGAAGAAAAGCATTATAGATGGCCGTTAAGACTGTTGTCTTCCACAGCATTATCTAGTTGGAAATATCCAAGGATTCGGAAAATGCCCTCCCAGGAACACTAGACTTCTTTTTCCATTACTGCTAAAGAACCACAACTACGCAATTGCAAAATCCCGAAGAGTGACTCAATGGCAGTGTCAGTTCACAAAAAGGCAAACTGATGCAAGAACAAAATAAATCATAACACTTACTCAAATTTATCTGTAACCCACAAGCAGCACAATATTACTTTGTAACCCAGAACAGGCAGTAGATCAACTTTGAAAGGAATGTACAGTCAGCTTTCAAAGACTTCAAGAAAATGCCCAGAACATTTTAATAACTTAATTCTGACTTAAAGAAATCTTTAATTAAGACAGCATTTAGAAAGTATTTTCAGAATAATCTGGAATCCTGTGGAATGTGTTAAAGCTTCCAAGGAAGCCTGCTCTGGCTAAGAGCTGAGATCAGTCATGACTTAGAGAGGAAAAGCAGCAGTCAGAGTAGCCAGCACTGTTCAAGTCTTACCATGCAATTTGCCAGTCATGTCAGTATTTGGCACCAGCATCACCGCTGCCTATCTTTTATGACATTATTTTGAGGTGTTTGCCACACTTTTTCCAGGAAAGATGGCATTCCCCAAATCACAGTCATACAGGACTTGACTTACAAGAATTAACTGCTGCTTACTTTTACACCAGCAAGCCACTGCTAATCCAGTAAAAAGCAAGCAAATTAGGTCAAGGCAGCATAAGTGCTACTAAACTATGTTGCATAGCACCTTATATCCACAGCTCAGACAGCACATCCTCACCCACAAGCAAGAAGCAGACAACGTCTAAGTCAAGTCTAGATGGCTAAAAGGTCTTTGTCTGGATACCAATGAACTTCACTGTTCAGAGAAGGCTTACACTTCAAAATGACTATCAGGTATGTGCAGATCCCAAGAGATTACTTTGAGGAGATTATACCCTACCAGAGTGCTTTTTGTAATTTCTTTCAACTACAACCTTTCCCAAGTCTCCTTCTCACAATAGAAACGCAAAGATGGAGCACTGAAAGCTACAGCAGAGACACCTTTCTCTCTTCATAAAAGCTGCCCATCCAACCAATGTCACTGTCTCTAGATGGGACTTTACTCCCAAAGACACCATAACACCTTAACATTTACAGTTTGTTATGTATGCACAAAAACGTTTACATGACCCACTTTCTCTTTCAATTTCAAGCTGTAGACCACTAGAGAAACCAGAGCTATTGTGACACATGAAAGCAAGAAAGGACATGCAATCCATCACCTCCAGGACTGCTGCTTTAGTGCCAACACTTCCTGCGCCAGCTGCACATTAACCTGCTGTGCCAGGACATGGCTCCCACCTTTGAGCTGGCTGGGTGCCTTGGGAGTGCATATTCAGTCCCACAGACTTGGAACATCCACCTTGCTGACTCCACAATGAAAAATTAAGGCCACTCAAGCAATCCCATTAACATAGATTAATAGTTATGTCAAGCACTGTGTCAGATCCATGGGATGCCAGCTGTCTAGTACTACAAAACCGCCAGCCTTGCTAGATTTAGTGCCAAGTGTTTTGCCAACAGAGCCCATTCCACCAGCTGGGTTTGGGATAGGATGTTGCCTGAGGAAAAGACGAAGAAATGGATGCCTAATACCTCTTCTCCTTGAAGTCCACTGCTCCAGAGAAGTGTGTTCAGTCTCATTCCTACATCAGCCTACGGAGTTACAGTCAAAATCCCACGTGAACCCATTACTAAATGGATCCAACTTAAAACAGCTTAAAAACCTTTTGCCAAAGACATCCTGTTATTGTGAAGGTGTGACTTACAATGAGTTAATCCAGTACTCCTCTTAAATGTCTAGATCTTTAACACTTGTAAGGAATTAGAAAGAGGTTAAAAATAACCAAGGTTTCAAAGTCAAATGCTTTCACAGTTCTAACAAGCTAAGGAAGAAGAAACTAGATCCAGATATCTCATGCCTGAGCCAGCAGATTCAAGAATGAGGTAACTGCAAAACCTAGAGACACACCACTCATCAGAAAACCCAAAGTGCCCAAGATCTTTACACACTGGATTCAGTTATCAAGGAAAATCCAGCTGTCCCTTTCAGAAAGCTGTGCAGTTCTTGTGACACAGCACAAAATGAAATTATTACACTGCTGAGAAGCTGCTTTTTTTGGTGCAAGTACCAGCAAACAATCTAATTTTTAAGGCAGTTTCTAGAGAGCAACTTTAGAGAAGGAAAATAAATACACTATCAGTTGATATTACTTTATGGGAAGCATTCTTCCTTTGGGTGCTTTACTTTCTCCTTGCAGATTTCTGACTGGGCCTCCTGCACATTATAGATATACAGATCATTCCTCACAAAGACATAACTTTCCCTAAAGGGCCCAAAGAGTTTAATTCTGCTTTTCTAATTATCTCAAGAGTTACTCAAAAACAAGAACCTTACAGGCTAGCAAAACCCAGATCTAGAATAGCTTTAAAAAAAAAAAAAGTGTAGAAACAGGTAAATCACAGCTATAGTGAGCTCAAGAAAACTATTTAATAGCTTGTATTTAATTGGAAATAACTTGGCTTGTTACATTATTTCTTAAAATATTAATAGCTAAATGTCTACTCTACAAAAAGTAGCAGTCTAATTTTGATACTAGGAGGGTAATGCTATAGAGCAGTTTAATACATTCTTTTTTCTAGTTTTCAAAGATTCTCTAACCCCTTGCGACTTCCCTTAATCCAAGTTAAACTGAACTGTTCTGACAAAAATATTTCAAAGAGTAAAACAAGCAGTCTTCATAAACAAATACCATCAAATTCAAACATAGACACCCATTGTGATAAAGGGAGGAGGAGATTTTCATTTTGCTCCCATTTATATTGAATAGAAAAATTTTGGTGTACTCCAACATAACTGAAAAGATATGACGAATAGGATAAGGCAAGAGAACATCTTTTACAGCACTTGAGTGATGACTACATCACTGACATCAACAGCTAAATCCACAAGAAAATGATACTGCTATACTGTACATCTTGCTACTCCACTTCCAGCTTTGCAATTCCCACAGCAGGGTGTTGTCCTTGAGTAAGGTCTGTGGGCAACTTCAAGATCAAATTCAAAGCAACTGGGTAAGACAGGCTTTTGACTTCTGATTTCTCTAGGTCTTACGTGGCCTTTCCGTACAAGGTGGCTTCTGTATTGCATAAGAATCTAACAGTCATACCTGTTTGCATACTTTGATGCCTGAGCTGTTCCCCTCAGAGAAGAGGAGTTATTTTGCATGGTCAAAGCCATGAGGCAAACTCAATTAAGTGCTGCATTGCAACTCCTCAGAAAAAGCCATCAACAACCCTTGTGGAAGAGTAGCAGGGCACCGTCCTCCTCTCCCCTCTACCCCACGGCTTTCAATGGAAGTACCCAAAGTGCCACGTGGCTCGTGCAGAACTCTGGTCCAAGAGCTGTGCTCCGAGCTCAGCATTGACTACTTCTTGTCAAGGACGCTAAGACTGGTTGCTGGTCTTCAGAGCGGAGGAGGTGGCAGCAAGAGCTACTCAGCAGCAGAACGTGAACATGCACCCCGGGGGCTTGTCTTGCAAGAGCTCTAGACCCAGGATGTCAGGTCTGGAGAAGGTGGTCAGGTTTCTTTTCTGAGGATCACTCTGCCTGAGCCCTTAAATCCACTTAAGCATAAATCCACAAAAAGAGTTGGGTACCAAAGTCTCTCACTTCCTAGGGCTTTCAGTTCCCTCTTGGCATAAACAAAGCATGCAAATACCCGCATTATAAAAACAGTGGTAGATACAAAGGGCAAAGTTTTCTACATGAATAAGAAATTAAGGGAAACATACAGAGAAAGGCACCAGTTGTCCTCTCAGTTAAACTTCAACTGATTTGGAAGATGGCATACAGTTACATACAGATAACCCCAAAAATAACTATTACACTTTCCTACTGTAAAAGAATCCATGAACCACTACATTTCTCATGTTCTGTCCATTCAGCTTTTTCTACACACAGCCATATTTCTCCCACTTCATCCTGCAGCACTTGGTCCCACTAATCACTGACATATGCTCTGGTATAGAGTATTTCCTCTGGCATGCTTTAAAAAGAAGCACTGTCACCAGAGCAATATAAGTGCTGGCAAATATGGTCTGTCAGATTTTGTTTTCAAGGACTATAAAAATAGATTCACTGCATTAGGCTCGAAAACTCATATCCTCTAGAAATAATTCAGAAAAAAACAAGTTTTCAGATGACTTGTTATTGTTTTCAAATATCCTGAGAGAAAAATGTGTAGTTTCATATTTCATTTAACATTTTCAGGTTAAGACAATACTTGAGTTTTTACACAACTGACAATTCCCAGCTAATCTATCAGCAACGGCAATGCTCTCTGTTCATGTGCATCAATTCACAGCTTCTGAACTGCATTTCTACAATGAGCAGCCTCTTATTGTAAAAATATCAGCACTTGGAAAGCCACAAGACCTCACTTGTTTCCAGAGCTTAAACCTTTCACCAGTGGTAACCAGTATTATTTTATACTGATAACAGCTTTGGCCAAAATGCATTGAAAAGGGACTTGGCACACACTGCGGTAAACACTTTTTTGTTAGTTTGTAATTGCTTTGCCAAGGACTCTTTTTCTGTAATCAGCTGGCCCAAGTTCCTATTTGCAGAAAATGTGCAACTCTGGTAAAACAAAACCTAATATCTTTAATATACAGATACTGTAAAGCAATCAAAAAATCAAGGACAACACGAGTAGGACCTTTCCATGAGCAGATAACACTTCCACAATCCCCTTTTGCAGAGCACATCACCTGCATCTGAAGATGAGAAACAACCTGGGGCAGAATGGGTAAAGAACCACATCTCCAAGGAATCACCAGCAATAGCAGGAAAAGGGCAACAAAGAGAACTTGGTTAGTCCT
Organism: Neomorphus geoffroyi; assembly: GCA_033558235.1. Lineage (NCBI taxonomy): Eukaryota > Metazoa > Chordata > Aves > Cuculiformes > Neomorphidae > Neomorphus > Neomorphus geoffroyi. Next base: position 58,649,649 of record JAUMJM010000020.1, read on the forward strand.
CTGGTCTCCATACATATATCCAAATACACTTCCGCCAGTTTCTATATCAAAATCCCAGGTATTCCAATACTTTGCACATGTTTCTGCAACTTACTTCATGCCCTCAGAACCAAGAACCAAGCAAGCAAAATAATTTTGAGAAGCCTCATTCCAAACACTTCCATTGCACCACTATAACTTCTTTGCCACTGTGAACCAGACCAGGGAACAGATACTGGTTTTCTGAGAGTTTTTTTCCCCAGGCTACATTAGTACCTTGAATCAGATTCCAAAACCACCACCAAAAAAAAATTAGGTATGAAGTAACAGTAGAACATCAATAGGAGGTTTAGATATTCCCAACACAGTAATCTGCAGCCTGAAAATCAAAGAGAAGTTGCTGCAAGATTAACATATGCAGGAGTGGAAAAAAATGGGTATTCTTTACTACTTGGCTATCACACATCAAACCCTGGCAATAAGCCACCTGCAAGATAAATGAGAAGACAGAAGATAATCACAGGGTTCACTTCTTTTTGAGATCCAGAATAATCCTGTTATGTAGTGGCTAACATGAACTGACAGTCAGGCTAAATTTAGAGAGGCTGCAATATTAGAGAAAATAACTTACTTGCCTAACTGAAGACCTTTACAACACAGTTATGTCTGTATTTATCTAGCTTTTGGGGTTCTGATTTTCTTTAGTGAGGCAATATACTTTGCTTTTGCTTATCTGAGCTGAAAGTATAGTCTCTATAGAGAGACACTTTCAAGGAAGCAGAGTTAAGATTAAAGTCAGTCTGAGCAGAAACGAAGGAGCTGCTCGCTCTTTCAGAAGTAATAATAATAAAAAAAAAAGAAAACAAAAAAAATCTTACAGGATGCCAGACCTGGTTATGTGGTTATTTTTGTATCATACCCTAGATCAAAGTCACCGAGACTCTTATTTTTCAAAGGAATATCACACTCTAAGACATCTTTGAAAACTTTGGTCTAAACATTAAGAACACTCTAACTCTGTTTCACCTGTTTTATTTATTAAAAACCAGCTCATACTTACTAGTCCCTGTGAAAATTTCTTCTTTGGACTTCACATGAAGGCTGAGGAATGTTAGGTAAGTTCAAGGAAGAAAAAACCCTACTTTCCATCATGGAGAAAAATTAGTTTGTTGCTAGTGTCATGAACCAGGTACAAGTAACTTCCCAGATGAATTTGAACACAAGTAAAGATAATTTATACAAAGATAAGCTACAGGATCTTCCAGCAAGAAAAAACCAGACTGGCCGCTAGAGGTTTTAAGTGCTAGATCTTCCAAATCATCACAAACAAAGATGGAGAAGAGGATGACTTTCCTTTGAAAAGTCACCTTAGCTCGCACACATAAATGCAAGCAAAGGATTTCAGGATTTAGAGATCAAGCAGAGCAGAACTTTTCATAACAATTTAATCTTGTAACAACAGTTGTTCAAGAGGGCAGAAGCAAAGCAGCTCTGCATGTAGGAGGTACAGCTGAGAGCGTTTCCAGATAAGATCTGACAAAGCCCTAAAACATCACAAGGCTTTGACTAACAAAGACAAAATGTCATTCTAATAAGATTTTTGGAAAAGGGGAGTAGTCAAACAAGGAGGACGACTTCATGCATCCAGAAAGTTCTTGCAGGAGACAGACTGATTTACTGTTATTCTGCAAATCCTTTATTTTCATTATCAAATAGCTCAACAGCAAGAAGATGGAGTTCATTTACAGACATCCAAGTTTAAAACACAAGTTCAAGTACTTGTACCTGGAAAACCACCTTTCAATGTCTGTTTGAAATTTAACCCCTTGGCTGGTCACCATTTCAGCAAACTGCTGCAGTTCATCAAAAAATACTCTGAAGTGTCTATTGGAAGTTTGATTTCAGTAGTCACCTTGTGAACAACAACCATACAGAATGGGCCAAAAGCTGCATCAAGGTAACATGTCAAGTCCCGGCTACATCAGCTACAACACGACACATGCAATACACACCTATTAGTGTTCAGGGGAGACACTTCTCACAGAATTTAGTTACCTCACTGCAGAAGCACTGCTCAGCTTGACATGGAAGGATGCCAGCATTCACCATTTTGAAAGACAATTTTTAGATATTGCTTTCTGCTACTTTTTGTGCTAATTGGGAAGAAAAAATTATTACAGCTGAAAAATTAATAAGGAGTTGAGACTGGAGAACACAGTCACCAAATAAACATTAAGAATTTACTTGTCCAGGCTGGGTGGTGCTATACAGTCAAGCCCTCACTGACTCCAGCCTCCTGCCCTTCCTTTGCTTTCTATTTCTGGCCAAGGAAAGAATCATAATACCCACAGGAGTTACACCAACTCGCTTAAAATAGGGTTTACAGTTTAAACCCTTAATATGTTTAAACTGCTTATCATTTCAGTTTGACTCAGTAATATAGAAAAGGGAAGGATATAGCAATATAAACCAAGTTTCGTAAGGGGCAAATTTTAAGCCATCAGTTACTGTTTAGTAATTGCCTCTAAATGGGCTCCTGTCCACTGTAGTTGCAAGACCTCCAAGAGCACCTAGACTAAGTGCAGAATTTCATCCTGGACTCACATTGGTAGCAACATGCTCATGTGTTTACACCATGACCTCCAAAACAGCAAAGTCTGCTGAACACCTCCAACCGTTGGTACAGTTAATGGCAGCTGTGTTTTAGTTCAGATTCCTGGACAGAGTTGCAGTAAGACACAAAGAAGTCAGACCTTAGAAAGGAATGGGTTGACATTTCCTCAAGCTTTCTGAATACACTCTTGAGGGACACTATTCACAACAGCTGGCAGCCTGTGTTTCCAAGAAAGTGACAGGCAGAATAAATAACGTTTTTATTCTTGTGGTTACAGAAGCTATGCCATTAATGGTCATCAACATCAGAACGATAACTTAGCAAAATGGGAATGCATGAAACACATGAGAGGAAACTTCATGACTGGGATAGCAGAGAGTTCAGTTATAAGTACAACAGCTTTTCTACCGAAGCGAGTTTCTTCCCTGAGGATTTTGCAACACTGGAACACCGCGTTTACCCTACTGTAACTGCAGTTAAAAAGCCTTAATTATAGATATATGCTCTAGAGAGCTCTCTTTTAACCCTGGCGCTAAGATTAGAGGAAATGGAGGAACAGCAAAAGGGCAGAGAATAGAGCTAATTATTCAGAAAGAAAAGCAAACTTAAGGACCAAGAAACGGTAGACTTCCCTTCTTTGAAGTTGCCATTTAAAGCTTTATCAAGTTTAAGGAACAACAAGGAGACACGTCAAGTGACACATTTTTTATATTTCAGGGGGTGCACAGGACTTTGGATGCCAAGCCACCAGCAGATCTCAGACACAGCAGAAGATACTCTTCTACCCAAGCATTTAAAGGAGGTAGAGGGGGGCTGTCTGGCAACTTATTGTGCTACATTCTGATTTACTTATCTGTAGCTTTCTCCAGTTGTTTGCCAGAGTCTTTAAACATAACACAAGAAGCACAGTCTGACAAGTCAGCCAAAATTTGATATCCAGTACTACTTATGTTCTTAACAAAGCTGTGTAGATAAACATTTCCATCCTTGTTACCTATCTATCATCTAGCAAGGGTAATACACAATGCAGGAAATACCACTGCAAGTGTCAGTTACGCTGATAGGGAAGATACCATTACCACCGAGAGCCTGAGCTTCATGCTGAATAAAGCAGGGCCAGTAACACTTCCTAGCTCCCTGGCTTGTAGAAAGTCATGAGCAGATGCCAGATCTGAAGATAAAACCACAAGCAGACTCAGAAACAACAGAGAATTTGAAAGTTTACTCATCACAAACAAATTCAAAAGTAGAACATAAAAATATAAAATTAGAAAGGGGGAACATTATCCCTGAATTTGGAAATAAAGCATCACACTGTTATACTTAAAGTGACTCAAGCATCAGGATTTGTTCAGGAGTCTGAAATCTCATGAACAGATTCACACTTTCTGTTAACTGCTAAAAACCCTCAACTGACAGCTATCAGTTTTGCCAACAATCTGGGACCTGAAGTCAAGTCGCTGTCTTTTATACTTCTCTCTAGAAGCAGAGGACTCCCAGGCCAGGCTGTGTCTAGAAGGAATACTTGGGTGGCCTAATAGCACTAGGACTGACCAAAACGTTCTGTTCAGGGGAATCAACTCAGGTTAAGACAAAGGGCAGATGTTGGGCAGAAAGGCTATTCCTAATTTGATTCCAGAACAGATAGATACAAAGTTAACAAAAAGTAACCATTCAGCTTTAACCCAATCTACCTCAGTTTGATTTAAGTAACATTTAAATAATATTTAAATGAATGATTATTTAAAAAATCATTAATATTTTCTTGCCATCACAGTATATCACATCAGAATAGCCAGTTATCAGTCCGTTCAGCTATGGAAAAATTCCTTTCTGGTTTTCTAGTAAAGGTGACCCAGAAGAAACTCCACATATACACTCAGGTCACTTAACCTGAGAGTACCTATTACTATGAAAAGATTTCACACGCACAAAGTCACTGAAGCCCCTCTCCCTCTGACTACATGGTATCATGCATTATTCGTGGCACTATTAAACAATTTAAAGGGGTGCAATTTAGAGGTTATTCTACAGAGTCAACAGAATGGAACACCAGACAGAGTCCTCTGATGGTAAATATCACAGATCTTTGTTTACATAAGCATTTACACCATCAGGAAGTACCATAACACTCAGCACAGTGCACTCTGGTTAAGGCGTGCTCCATAAAAGCCTACCAACAGCTCTGCTAAAGCCAACATGACACCAAGCCAGCAGCTTGAAACGCCTGCTTTCAGAGCAGATCAAAACAAATTTCTGCAGCACAATTTTTTTTTCTAGAGATATTTCAAGCACACAGCGGAATACCTCCTACAAACTCCTAATGCACCCTTACGAGCTCTTTACTTCCCAGAAGCAAGCTGAAGGCTGCCTGCCTGTGTTGCCTAGTACAGGTAAAGGTTGCGAACAAACAGAAGCAGCATGCAGATTGGTTTTACACCTGGACAACAATTTCCTCAAAGTTTAAGTTAGACAGGATCTTGTTTTACCCGATATAAGTAAGGTTACAGTTGTTTCCACAAGGAAGCAAAATACAAGAGTGACAGGAAGGTTAACTGCAGTTCTTTATCTTTTCGTAGTGATGTCTGTAACTATTTAAACAAGGAGTGGAAGGTGATAGGATGGAACTGAAAGCCTGGTAGATAGCGTTGTTCTGCCCAATTGCACCAACACTCCTCACTGGTGCTAAGAAACTTTCCATCAGTTTATTAGTTCACTTAGTCAAATGCATAGCAGTTATCTGCCAGTAGCTCTTGAATCTTGCTGTCTCACATGATTTGATCTCTATATGTACCAGAAACATACTCTGGACATGACTGTGTGACTATGGCTATCACGAGTGACCTAAAGTCCAGATGCCAGAAGCCAAAGAGTTTTCCTGTTGAAATCTCCTTCCACAAAGAAAGGTAACCACTGTAGCTGTTAAGAACTGCATACGGAGCATGTTTGAATGGTGAAACACAGAACCACTTGTCCAGTAACAGGGGCACCTGCTCCACGATAATCTCCCCTAAGGAACAGCAAATATAATAAACCTTTTATTTTCACAAAGCGTAGGAAACCTAGAATACAGCCCATTTGTTCATTCAGTTCAGTGATGCCATTACAGTGAAGATCACCAGATGGAATAATGAGACCCTGAGTCAAGACCACTGAAAGCTCCAGTTTCTTAATAAAGGTATTTTCCAAATTTTCCTTTATACTTCACATCTGTGAGATGCTTTAGTCACTTCATGTTCACTTCAGCTCACTCTGCTAATCAGAAGTATGGTCCACACTCCTCTAGTTCAGGAGAATGTGCTAGTTTCACAAATGCACCGATGTGATCAACTTCAGAGTAGCCCATATTGGAAATCAGTTAATCTTAAATTAAACCAGCCTTGTTCAGCTCCAGCACGTGCATTTGTCTTTAGATGCCAATTGTTTTACGCTATGATTACTGAAATAAGCTTTTCAAAGTTTGCTTTTATATCAGTTGATGAATGATGAGTTAACACAACTGCCAACACGGCAATCTCTAAGAGGTCTGCAAGGAGCCAAGCTCCAGCGTTCAACAGCAGTAGCAAGGTCAGGGGCACGACCAGGGTAACTGCCAAAGAAATCTGCCTAGGAAGAACGGTAAGTATGTTTTTCTATTTACCTCTGCCTGGCAGAGAGCAGAAAGGTTTTCCTCTCACTTTTCCCAAGCCCTTTTCCCTCCCCAGCCTTGGCAGCAGACAGTCTGCTAAACCGCCCTCTTCCTTATTAGCTTTTGCCAGCTACAACATGAAGCTGACAATCCTTGACAGCTTCATAGCTGGCCCCGGGTCAGAATGGCAAAGCCGATCATCTTCCTCTGCTGAGGAGGGCACAAGCAGCAGTTTGGAAAGCAGCACAGCATCGTTCCCCAGTCAACTCATCATCAGGGCTACACTTTCAGCACTACTGCCTGGAAACTTTAAGTGTAATTGCATTAAAGGCAAAGTTTACGACCCTAAACTTTTCAAGAGGACTATTCTTGCAAACCATTTTTCAGTCTCAAGTTTGCAGCTGGTTTCTCATTCATAACCTACCAGCAGGCAGGTACCTCCCCTTCACTCCAGCCGGCTGGCAGCAGAGGGCACCACACAATCACCTATGTGATTTATATACTTCCATCATGTTCACGAGTGAATTTATAGAGCACAAATTACTACTACAACAAGCTACAGAGCGACTCCATAAAGCATGCATCATATCAGATAAAAATGCATGCAATGAAAGGCAGCTAATTTGCCACAATGCTTTTAGCCAGCAATTTAAAGAAAGAGATGTTCAAGCTTAATACCTCTCCGAGTTCAAATAAGACATACCCATAACAGCAGGTATCAGGCAGAGTGTACATCTCCAGTCTGATGAGACATGTACAGAGTAATATCTCTGCAGAGCCTTAGAAGTCAGTAAATGATTGCATTAGCCCAAGCATAAACCAGTACCCCACAAACTAACTCATCTGCATTTTATGTACTGCAGGACTACACATCAATTAAACATTTAGGCTGAGGATGCCCAGCCACCTCTGAAGCAGACAGCAGACATTCCAAAGACAAAAGCAACAGCTGCATTTTTCTTGCTTTTTCCTACCCCTGCTCCAGATCTTATGTTTTTACCTACTGAATACTCGTTAAGAAAGAAGAAAAAACCAGAAGAAAGAATCTGCATTACACGAGCACACCAATATACAGTGGTGAACAGAAAATGTACACCAATGGAGAAGCTACTAAGCTAATACTTTTGCTGTCAGCAGAAACACCTCAGTACCTCAATATCATCGCCCTGTCTAAAGTCAGGACACTTGCCAAACCTGTTACGTGCACCATAAAAAAAGGACTCCCTAGTTCCTATCATCTGCTCGGTAACTGTACATACAACACTGACAAAGGACACTTCTGAGCATGCAGCTGTAGTGAAGAGTAACTCAATGCATCAGCTTTTCTAAAGATATCTGCAGCACGACCTTGAGGCCGAGACCTTGATGACTTAAGGCCATCCCTTCTCTGCAGAGCAAGAAGCACCCAACAGAGCTATGGAAGAACAAACCTAAAGGCAGAAGGAAAGAACACAGACCTAATTCACCTTATTAAAGCAATACATTATTTTCAGCCACCATAATGTTTCCCCTGAACATGTAAATACAGAAGCAATTAGCTGGCTAGGCACTTCTGCAGAAACCATTTAGCATAATCTTTCCTAGAATATATTTACATGGTTCCTGATTGCTTAATTTTCTGACACGTTTGTTTCAGGCACTAGAAAGATAAATAAGGCAAAATTGTCTACACTGATACATTGCCATTTTGAAGGTAACATGCAACATGAGAGACCATAAAACAAACTCCCAGCAGGTATTAAACTTCAAAGTTTTAGCATCACTTCAATGTTTTAGAATTCTAGGTCCTGTTCTAATAGCTTTAATTCAGTGATTTCTTAAACTTTTTTCCCCCTTTTGCAGCTACTGTGAAACACAGAATTACTAAGTGAAAAAGCAGACACCATAAAAAGACCAAAGAATGAGCCTGGACAGAGATTTCATTGAAAAGCTCAGTTCTGTAGCACATCCAAAATGTCCTCAACTCACAGATTACCCTTCACAAAAAGGCAAATTAAAGCCAAAAACTGAAGAAAATCTTTTCTGACTGCTATGAATATTATTTTTTATGATAATATCAAAACTGCAGATGATAGGAGGCTGTAAGAAGGCAGCTCTTCCAAGTGGCTTCATGAACAGACAGAGAGCATAATCATTTACAAGCTGGAAATTGATTAGTAAGTACAAAAAACATGAATGCTCATCAGGACCAAGGAAGACAGGCTAGAACCACTGAGTCTAAGGATGCCCAAAAAACTCCCTGCAGTCAGCTGGCAGAAAACTATGACAACAGTTAAAAAAAAAAAACCCAACAAACATTTGGTTTGTCGTTATTCTGCTTCATCTGAAACTATTTTTACCAAGACAGTCTGTTGTCCTTTAGGGCATGTTTTTCCTTGCTCAGTGTAACAGGAGATAATCGTTTCAGGGCCCAATCCTTCAAAAAAATGGGCATATGATACAAGGATATCTTCGCTCACAGACCCACTGCAGCCCATAACTCCACGTTAATTAGACTGGAAGATGAAGTCTTCAGCCTAAAACCCAGTAACTCTGATTTACGGAAGTGCAGAGAGATTTTATTGCAAATTCTCCTGCAAGCGGCACAGGCGTTTCCTGCCCAGCTCAACACACCATCAAAACAAAAGCAGAACTCAGTTTACTGACAGCTGCCATACACTAAACAGACATAAAGAAATATGGAGTCAATATTCTGCACATCATGGGCAATACAGGATATCTAAATACCGAGAACACTAAACACACACAGTAATCAGCAGGGATGTACTGCACAGTAGGAACTGCTTGTCTTCAGCTACCCAAAGCCCTCAGTACAAGGACAATTTTGGAAGACCAAAAATGAGAATTCAGGTCTTCACTGTTTTTTCATCCCTTACAAATTTAACCAGAATTAACTGCTATGTCCAACAAGGAGCTCAGAAGCCTCCTAAGTAACTACCAGCTTCCCATTTATAATCTGTGGAAGACACACGACTTGACAGTGGTCTTCATTTTGCCATAACACCATGCCATGTGAAGCTGTGGAGGGACTACAGGGCTTGATTTTTATCAGTGATGCAAAACAGATTCCCTTCATCCAACAGAAATATGAGCATAAGGCAGTAACATCAGGAACTCCAGGCACATAATGATCACTGTGCATATTAAAGCAATTTCCACGCTGGTTTGAGGATATCCACTATAAATCTATGTGTTATGGCAGGTAACAGCTGACCCCTTTCCCTATCAGCATGGGGCATTACAAGGATATGATCATGGTTACACCTAGACTTGCACTAAATGCCTGAATTAAAAAACCACATTTCTTCTGGGAAAGGAGAGCTCAGTCTTAGTTTGACTACACCTCTTTTTGAGAGCCTTTGCTCCCTCAAAGCAGAAATTGCCACAGTAGGTTTTCTCCACCTTTACAGTACAGTCATAGTGGCAAGTCTCCAAGGAGGGAAAGATTTAGACAGTTAAGAGTTTTAAGCGGTTTTCAACAAGCAGACCCTTGTGGTGTGGCAGCTGAACCGATAGCTACACACTGACATTTCAAGCTTTCAAGTCCCAATCATCCTTAATGGTACAAAGCCAAACCCAGGAGGGGATAAAGCAATTACGTAGCCAAAACTAAACGCAGCTAAACTGAGCTTCCAAACATCTAATTTGGGTGATCCAGCCTTCCTGTCTCGCACGTTAAGAAGAGGGTTTGTCTGTTAAATGTACTACTACATCAGCGGGACAAGAAAGGAATGTGCTGCAGTATTGTCAGGCCACGTATCCAGGAGGCATCCCTGCCTCTCTAAGAAGAGTTACCCGCTCCTCTTTTCCCAAAGGATGAGCACACACACAAAATCACCAAGTTCCACCTGGCACTTTCCGCTAGCCCTTGCCTTGAGCTCTGCGGGGCCCCAGAGGTAACGGGGAATGCTCGTTCCTCGTACTTTTTCAAGGCAGGTGAAGGGAAATAACACCGAAGGCGCACCCTTGGGAGACAGAATTGCTGCTCTTTTCTCCGCGAGGATGGGACAAGCTCCCCTTCTCTACTCCTTGGAGCAAGGAGCAAATACCTCGCTTTATTCCCTTACCGAGCTCAGCCCGAAGAGCCAAGCAGACCCTGGGGTCCCCGCACCCTGAGCTGCCGGGAAAGTGCTGGCGTTCCCCCTCCAACCCAGGCAGAGCAGAGGATTAGAGGGAAGAGCAGCTCCTTTCTCAGAGGCAAGGGGCGCTCCCCTGCCTCTCCTCCTCCAGAAGGGCCGGCTGCTGCCCCTCGCCACTGCCGAGACCCCCCCCGGCCCCGTGTCCCTCCTTCCCCCCACACACCCCGCCACTGCCGAGACCCCCCCGGCCCCGTGTCCCTCCTTCCCCCCACACACCCCGCCACTGCCGAGACCCCCCCGGCCCCGTGTCCCTCCTTCCCTCCCGCTCCCCCCCCCACTCACCGGCGCTTCCCCGGCCGCTGCCCCCGGCGGCCCCGCGGCCCCGGCCCCGCCGGCCGCCCCGCTGCTCTCCATCTGCCGCTCGCGGTAGAGGGACCACAGCCCCACGTTGGGCAAGAAGACGAGGGCGGCCAGCGCCAGCCCCACCGCCTGCAGCAGCCGCTTCTGCTTCCGCCGCATCGGGGAGGAGGAGAAAGAAGAAGAGACGGAGGAGAAGGAGGGAAGGGAGCGCGGTCCGACCGCCCCCGCCGCCCCTGCGGGAGCGCAACTTTCCCGGCGGGCGGCGGCAGCGCCGGGCGGCAACTCCGGCACTTCCGCTCCGCTCCGCGCGCGGGGGGGCGGGGGCCTCGCACGCCCCGCCCACCGCCGCGGGAGACCACGCCCCTCTCCGCCCCCCCCCCCCGTCTTGCCGATCCCCCCTTACCCCCCCGGGCGCGCCGGCTCGGCACCCTCCGTGCCCCCCGCCCAGCCCTGCCGACTCTCCCCCCGCCCCGCCGCGCCCCTCACCCCGCCTCTGCCCCCCTCCGCGCCCCCCGTCCCTCCTGCTCCAGCGCCCCCCCCCGCGCCTACCTCCACGCCCCCCGTCCCGCCGAGCCCCCCTCCCCTCCCTTCGCGTCCCCCACCCTCCCGCCGAGCCCCCTCTGCCTCCACGCGCCCTGCCCCGCCCTGCCGAGCCTCCCCTCCCGCAACCCCGTACTTCTCCGACCCCCTCGCTCCTCCCGCCCCCGTTAATGAGTCTCTAATGACGACTCTCGTAGGATGCTGTGGCACCGGTGGGCGCCGCGAGAGCGAGCGGGGAGCGGGCTCCGAGCGGGCCGTCGAGTGGGGGAGCCGAGGTCCTTAATTGCTTCGGCCGGACTCGGTAACCGGCAGCCCGGTGGGACTGGCCGCGGCCCTTAAGCAATGACACCCCCCATCACCCAGGGTCTGCAGAGGCTCCCAAAGGGCTGCAGGGGCTCCCCAAAGAGCTGGGAGCTGCAGGGGCCCCCCCAAAGGGGCTCCTCCAAAGAGCTGCAGGGGCCCCCCCAAAGGGGCTCCTCCAAAGAGCTGGGAGCTGCAGGGGCCCCCCCAAAGGGGCTCCTCCAAAGAGCTGCAGGGGCTCCCCCAAAGGGGCTCCCCCAAAGGGCTGGGGATGCAGGGGCTCCCCAAAGAGCTTCGGGGTCTCCCACAGGGGCTGCAGAGGCTCCCCAAGGGCCGCAGCTCACCCCGCGGACACACGGCAACCACAGGCCAAGGCTGCTGTCCGCAGCGCTCCGCGGGTGGACGTGCCCTCAGCCCCCTGCCCTGCCCTTACCCACGGGCACGATTGCTCCAAATCAGTTCCCCAGTGAAGGCTCTCGTTAAAAAGGAATGCTGCTTATTCAGGTACTGATTAAGTGGCTTCTGCTGGACTGTAAACTAGATAATTTATAGGCACGGGATGGTGGGGGTTTTTAAGAAGAAAACAATGGTGGTCCAGCTTTTTCTTAAATGAAGAGCAGACAGCTCTTGTGTTGAGGAAGATGCCGGTGGAACAGCCGTGCAGCTCAGCTAACGTCAACAGCAAAGCCATGATGATCCCTGCTGGGAAAGCTGGTGAAACAGATACAACATCTCTTCCAATGTAAACGCCTACAGGGAGATTTTTATTTCCTAGAACAACAACCACAGAAAGCCCACAAAAACCATTACATACCCCAGTATTTGCACTTCTTGCCACCCTCGCCTCACACTAGCAAGTGGATTTCAACTTAAACTTCCATAACCCACTAGATGGCATCTTCCAGCAGATTTCAGTGCTTGCTGCGAGAGCCAGATTATCAAGGAAAGCATTTAATTTAGAGAGCAGGTACAGTTCCTAAGTCTAACTACATGTAAAGGCAGCTTGTACTTTCATTTTAATTATCAATGAGAATTTGTTGCCAGCTGATTTCTTTACTACAAATGTTAATGCTTCCATTGTTCCTCCGTGGGAGGGGAGGATACCAACCCCTGAAATCCCTTTGCTCCTGATTTTAGAGCAAAACGTATTCCCTTTATCATCACTGAATCACCTCCGGCAGCGCGGAGACTTTGGCCGCTGTTGAATAATGCATAGCCACTAAAATTGTACAACAATAAAGCTACATATACGTTACCTGGTACTGTGAGAATCTAGGCTGGAAAGATACAATACCTCTGATTTAATGCTGCAATGCCAGCATACTGCCATATGGACCCTTATAATAACATCCGCATCCCTTTGCCTCTGGAAGAGCTCTCTGAAAAGTGGTTGTGAAATAGCAGGCAGTTTTGTAGGTATGCACATAGGATTACAGTCTGCCCTTGGCAGAACATCCATGTTTATATAAAGAAATGACAGCCACAAAGTTTGAGAGTTAATTAAAACAAAGCTACTAGCTGTCTTGACATATGTTTAAATTTAGGATTGTGAGTCTGCTTGCTAAATTAAATGTTTGCCTCGTAAATTGACTTCAGGAGAGTTGCACAAGTTTTAACAGGGAACAGAATGTGGCTGGTGCTGTAGGTACATCAGTATTTTGTATTTGAGAGCATCCCGAATGATTAAACCCTCTGAAGAGTCTCAGAGGAATTGAAGTCTGGCTGATCCTCAGTGGTAATACTGGAAATGGATGCTCCAGGTCTTTCCTTCCCACTTTAAGATAGGGTGAATCCCTTTGGAGTTACCAAGTAAAATAATTTATACCTCACGATCTGCCTCAGTCCAAAATTAATAGATGTGTTTCTTCCAGCATTTCTCCCTCTCCTCTTTCTCCTGAAGTGTTTTGGTAGACACAGAGCTCAGATTTTGGCCTGTTGGATGCAGTGCCTCGGGGATTAATTTGGTACATGCAAAACCCCCATGGATTTATGTTTCCGAGAAAGAAGAAAGCCTGTGGCTGTTAAACCTCTAACTGGAAAGGGAAATGGTATACCTTCCCAAGGCATCTTCAAAACAAATACAGGATAAGTTAATAGCAGCTTAATCCCCATTTGGAAGCTCTCTTTGCTGGTGGGCTGGGTTACCCAGATTGCAGCTCCTGTGTTGAGATGCTGCAGAGCAGAGTGCAGCAAAAGTGGGGAGCGGTGTGATGAAGCCTGGATGGAGGCTGAGGAGCAGGAGTGGCCAGAGGGACTTGGTCAGCAGATGCTGGGGGAGGGCAAGACAGCATTGCAAAATGCTAATGGGAGTTGCGGTAGTAACAGGCGTTCCTGGGATAAAGCCCACAGATGGCATGACAGCATGGAAATGAGATGGCAAAGACATAGGGAATCAGTGCTCTCCTGCCTTCTGGCGTCCTCTGGCTGCAGCTCCTCAGGGCTAGGACTGACTCACATGAAGGGCTGGATTCTGACCCTGAGACTCCTGAAGGGATGGGTAATGGAAAGCAGTGGGTCTTTTGCATCCCTGCAAGAGCCCTGAATGGTTATGGGATCCCCTCTTTCCTGCCATGTGGTCATGAGTGAGACTCACTCATGGCCATGCCCGCAGCTGCTGTGCCAGTCTAATGGCATGGAGCAGGGGGAGAAAAAACTGCCAGAGGGATGGCATATCTGCCTCTAATAACAAAGGGGAAATGGGAACCAAAACACCACACAAGAACCTGTTAGGTTTTTTCTTGAGTTCAGGGATGCTGCAAGATGGATGTTGCCACTACAGGGGGATGGAGTGGGAAATTCCAGTCCAAGTCTTCCTGACCACACTGTGCCCTATGTCAGAGGGCTGCACCTGTAGGGAAAGTTAATTCTCCACTTATTCTTTGGGTGGGTTTCTGGATAGAGGTTTTTACAATTGGTGAGGCTTTCTATTTTCTGCAAATATCATTTTTAACCAGGACGAGAAAGGGAAAAACAATCTGTAAAAAATGAATGAACCTTGGCCATGGCTTGTGTCACAACGGGACTTCTTTTTTCATGGCATTTCTTTATCCTTCAGTGCTTATTGGTTGAAGTTCAGCTCAAATCTCATGTGAACAGCATTGATTTGATGAGGTTTTTTCCCCATTTTTCTTTCCTGATAAAAGGCAATGCCCAGGAACTGACTCACCTGTTGGCAAGAGCACAGCTGTCTCCTGCTGTGCCTGCTGGCTCAGCCCCCTGCAGCCACCCTGCTGGGCTCCCCCAAAATCTAAAGCTGCTTCCAGCCAGTAGTCAAGATGCTGGGAAACAATGCAAATGCTTGAATAGCTCACAGAAGTGGGGATGATTACAGGCTTTAAAAAAAATTACAAGCCCTGGCACTGCAGGAGGACATCCAACCCTCTCACCATCCCTCCCAGGGATGGAGAAACAGTACCGACATCCATGAATCCTTGTTCCCTAGCTGGAAAGAAAGGTAGGGAGTTATTTGTAGCGTGACTGACCTGGCGTTTATCTGCATAGGACAGACCTATGCACAGCTTTTAGAAGAAAAATAAATAAAATAAAAATGCTGATATTCCCAGTGGATCCATCCGAGCAAGCAAAATCCCCGCGGTCAATAGGGAAATCTGCCTGCGTTTACATTGAACAAACAGAATCCAGCAGTGTGGGACAGGAGAAGGTCACTGACTCTGGATGCTGATGGAGGATGCTTAGGGTCTTGCTTGGAAAGCAGTGCCATCACCAGCGATCTCTCTTCCAGCCTGGTGCAAAGTGGAAGGAGTGGCTGGGTCCATCTGCAGCCTGGAGATGCGCAAAAGCAGGCAAGCTGTTGAAACAGTTTCACAGGGTATAACACTCTTTTAACTCCCCTGGCCTTAGATCAGGTGGGTAATTTCACTGATCACCTGTGGCAGGGGAAATTGCTGATGTTTGTGTTGAAGCACAGTCCAGGAGGATGAGACGGCGGTGGCTCACTGGGAGGATAAATACTGGAGCAGAGCGTGAAGCAAAGAGAAATGTGAGCCTCATGCATTCCACGTTGCAAACAGCTGCACCAGCATATCCAGAGATTTGCTTTGCATGGAAATGTGCTTTTCCCCAGGAGTAACTTGAATTCCTTGCCCACCTTTGGCGAGGCTGCCCAAACAGTAGGACCATTAGTGGCTGGGAAAAAAAGACCTTGCTGCACTTTACAGGGACTGAACAGTCCCCGCTGTTTGCTCTGGGCTTTGGTGGTCAGCGAGGATCACAGTTCTCCAAGCAAAGCCTTTCACAAAACCATACCAGGCTGCTTAGGTCTGTTTCCTCTAAGCAGCCCTGATAGTTTCTGCTTAATTTTCAGTGGCACTCAGACAGAGGGTCTGTTCCTGGCCATTTTAAAAATAGGTAAATGCACAACTTTTTTTGCAGTCTCTGGCTGACATAGGCAACGAGCCTTGTCTGCTCCCTCTGCTCTGAATTCAGAGCTGCTGCAATGAATCGGACAGATTCCAAGTCTGGTGGAGCCAGCCAGGCAGACTGCAGTCAAGATGTCCCCAAAACTCCTAGGCTCCTGCTTCTCTGAGCACACCATGAATTCTGAGGCCAACATTTGCTGCACTTCTCGAGGGATTTGGAAGCTCCTGCTCTAATAATTAAGTCAGGTTTGAACATCTTAGCCTTCATTCTCACTTTTCTGACTTTTCCCCATAGCAGCCATTGGTGCTTGGATCAGGTACCACCTTTCAAAATGTGCTTGCCATGGGCTTGCATGGTTTTAGCGAGGAGGTACTTAGAGCAGATTCTCCAACGCACGTGTGAGAGCAACGTAGAACCGATTTCAAGGGAACTTTGGAGCTTACCTATGAACATGAGTATTTTGTGCATCACTGAGTTGAACCTGGAGGAGATGTCTACTCTTCTGAGAGGCTGCTGGATGCACTCTGGGATGAAAGGAGCATTGCTTGGGTCCGAAGTCTTCTTCAGTGGATCAAGAACACTTATGTGCTCAAGCTCTCCTTTAACAGTTTATATTACGCCGTTAAAAGATAACCTTATGGAAAGGGGAAAGAAGGATAAAGATGCTTAACCCAGCAGTAAAATATCTAGCGCTGAAGATAGCCAGGAGAAAGGGAAAAATAAAACTGGTTATGAGAAAATTTAAGTGAAGCGCATAAAAACCTAAGCAATATGGATAATCTCATCTCGAGTTACTGCACTCAGCCTCACCAAAGGGAGAGGAGCAAGGGCTATAAAATCTAAATAGAGGAGAATCAAATTCAGAACAGATGTCAAGAAGAACCTTCCCAATTGGAGAATCAAAAATGCAGGGACAGGGCTGGAGTGGACACACTGGGACTTTGGAAGGCGAGACGTGTCCCTGGAGCATGAGTCTGGGTCTGAGCACAGAGTGACATGTGGCAAATGGCCTCTGTGGGATCTGCCCTGCCTCCTATATCTGATATGAAATCAGCTTCAGGATTTTTCATGCTGAAAAAATCCCCCTGACTACCATCAGCAGGGGGAACCTGGGCAGACCTTCTCATGGGAACCTCCTGCTTCTTTAGCCCCGTGGATTGAAAGCGTGTGTTGTTCAGCCTTGGAGGAGATCCAGGCCACTCAGCAGGTGCCCTTGCCCTTTGTCCATGGAGTGTCCACCCAGGGGAGAAGGCACTGCTGTCACCTGAGCAGTCAGCCAGCTCAGGAGGTGTGCTGCGGGGGTTTCTCCCCAGGATACGAATCTCCCCATCTTCCCCATGAATTCTGCTGGAGCTCATCTTGCAGACATTGATTTCTGCTGCTGCCGCCGGATGAGCATTTGGCAGCTGAAGTGGCTGCTAGCAGGTGTCTCAAGTGCCCAACTAGAGGGCACGGTGCTGAGCCTGTCCTTGCTGAACCGCTTTTTCAGTGGGGGGAAGGCTCTACTTTCTTAAAATAGGCCCACTCCAAGAGCTCTTGTGTTCAAGAGCCAGAAAGAAAAACAGGTCCTTTGTCCTTTGAAAGGCAGAAAAAACAGAATCTGAGAAGCAGAAAAGCAAGACAGATGTGGAACAGGGTGGGATAAGAGTATGAGATTGGGAGGGCAGGTGCCCACCAGCATTGCGCTGCTGACCTGCAGTGATGCAGTGAGAGAGCTGAGAGCTCTGTGTCACCAGGAGCTTGCTGCTCAGGCCAGCAAGATAAGTTGTACCAGGTCAAATCAGCACTTCTGCTGTGTCTCAAAGATGTTGCTTTCCAAAAACTTCACATCTCTAGGCTGCCATTGAGCTCCAGGTAGCCATCGGTCAGTGATGGAGGTGCTCAGCTGCTTGGTTTATTTGCCCGTTTTTTTATCTTTTAGAGATGAACTCATAGTTTAAAGCAAGAGGTTTGGGCACTCTCATGTTATCTTTCTCGTGCCCAGTGTCCCCAGGGTTAAACTCATTCTTTATATTGCTTCAGAGTCTGCTAACACTTCTGGCCTCTTAGACACACAAAGGCATTGAATAAGGAATTTTACAGCTCTCCTACCATCAGCTGAACCTTGTAGTTCAACTGGAACCCCATTAATTCTTTAACTCTGATGTATGGAAGTACACACAGACTGTCTAGGGGTCAATGAAGAGGCAGTCGTCTCTCTGGAATGCTCTGTCCCAACTGGCGTTTCTAACAGGCAGACACTCCTTTGGAGGTATTTTCTCCTTCTTTGACTACAGAAGATGCCACAGTGACTGACTTGGACCAGACATTTGTGCTTGGAGAGCCGAAGCTCAGCACACTGAGTGTTACCTTCATCCTCAAGGTCTCAAACATCCTTCCTTCTCCTCCCCCTGCATTCTACAGTCCATCACTCCCAACCTCCTCTTTCCTCTCCTCCTGCCCTGTGAAGGCAGCTCAGCTGGTCACAAGTCTCCAGGGACAGCAAAGAACAACCTTAAGTGACTGCGTGCGTGAGAGGTGATGATTAATGTGGGACCATCAAGAAAACTCACTGTGACAAGCTCTCAGTGCTGGCAATCTGCCTGCGCTCCCCAGACTCCTTCTGCAGGGAGGAGGACATGGAGGCACCAACACTGGGCTGGGGTGGAGGTAGGAAGGGAGTAGGGCTGGTGCTGCCTTTGGAGGAAGCAAATAAAACTCAGCACATCCCACACCCGTGTTTCTGTGAAGGTGAGTCTGCAGAGCCAAGACAAGACATCAGAGACATTTCCAGGCAATGGTTGTCATATCCCATTGCTGTTACTCGTAACTCAGCAGCCCTATGGTTAAGAATTGAGCCTATTGAGCAAGATGCTGCAAAGGGTTTTCTGCCTTATTGCCAAGGATACAGCAGGATGAAAGATAACTGGCAGCTTCCTCGAGTGTGCTAATAACCATCATCTTGCAGTACATGGCACCGCAAGACAAAGCACTTCCCATGGGGTTCCCTCAGACTCTCCCTGCTGGGAAGCACACCTAAAAGCTTTGGATGAGTCAGGAAAATCCATCCTCTCGGGGAGATCTGAGGCTGAGCCCTGTCTGTTTCATGGAGAGGCAACAGGGGGGCAATAACAGCCACAGAAGTCCCTTGGCCTGAGCTGTGTGGTCGCTGTCACGGCAGGCCAGGTATGGAGGGGTGGTCAGGGGTCCTCCAGTAACCAAGGTAGAGGCAAGTTCACAGTCTGCTGTGCCCCAGCATCCCCAGGTGCAAATTGGGTGTTTGCTTGCTTAATTTATTGGAAACTTGAAAAAAAACAAAGATCAGTTCTGAGACTCCCGCGTTTCAGTCTGGATCTGACACGTGGGTTTGCTGGGGAGAGTGAACAAGGGAGGAACCAGGTGAACCAGAGTTCAGAGAGCAGTGTCTTGCTTTGCTGCTGGGCCTTCTAAGAAGGAGGGAGAGTTGCTGTGATTTACCAAGGTTCAAGAGCCACCCTGGGTCCCTGCCAGCTCCTGGCAGAGTCCCAGCACTGCTTGCTGCTGTTTACACAGAGCTGGAAAGATCTGCTCTTCCTTCCTCTGGAGGGTGTTTTACCTGCTGCCAATGAAGCAGGACCTTGTGAACACACAGTAAATGTGTCCAGTGCCAGAGAAGTGATGCTCTCAGCTGGAAAATCACATTTCCCTGTTCCTTGCACAGGGATTACAGCAGTTTGGACTATCCTGTGGACTTACATGAGGTGTTTCTTCAGCCACCGTCATGTCCAGCTCCCCTTCCCTCCCAGAAATTAATAAAGACAGAGCAAGAAAGACCAAAGACTCAAACATTTCTAGAGAGCTGTGTCAGAGACAGTTGCTCTCGTAACTGTGTCTGATGGGGTATGCAATAAACCTAATGAATCTCTGTCATGAATCCATGTGTGCGTCCTGGCTGAGCACATCATCCTCTGGCACCCTGAAGGCAGCTGATACATAATCAAATTAGGACGACCTCAGACTGGCTGGTGGCAGGTCTGCCAGCTCCTGGTACAGTGCCTGTTGGGGTGAGTGAGCCCTCCCCATACTGCCCTGCTCCCTGTGGGACTCCCTCCTGCCCCAGGCTGGGACAGGGCCAGTCACTGCCATGGGCATCAGGGACTGCATAGGAAAGCCTGTCCGCTGGCACATTCCTGGAAATGCCAGCTGTTGGAGTAACGAACAGCAGTGATGGACCACTGGGGAATAACACTGGAAATGAGTTGGAGAGGCAAGAGAGACACAGGAGAGAGGGGCTGCCCCAAGGGACCACGCACGGGATGTGCATCTCTGCCAGCCGTCAGTTCTGGAAAGAAAAATACGGTGACCATAGGGCTGGTTGGAAATACTTCAACAGAATATTATTTTTTTCCTCAGAGATTGCCAGTTTGTTAAATCCCAGGTGTTTTGCACAGGCAGATTTCAAGGACGTTGTGACAAACCTCAGGCCCCAGCTCTTCCCCCAGCCCCGAGGCTGGCAGACCTCAGATTTCTTGTATGGGCTCAATCCTGGGGCTGTTTCTGCGGGAAGGAGGGGGCAGCATAGAAAATGCAATGCAGTGAAGATGCAAACCCATCACTGTAGTTCAGAGCTGAGTGCAGAGCCAGGACACGTTCCTGATGTCACACAGTGGATGTGTTCAAGATGTGCTGATGCACTGGTGTACCCCCAGACCCACAACCACCTCTCTTCCACAGCACTTTCTTAGAAGCACTCAGCTATTATATTTCACCCTTGCTGGCCTCTGATGGCTTTCCAGGACTGTCCGTGTGCTCTGCTGGGCTGCAAACAGGACAGAGAGCAGGAAACATTAGCTCTGTGGTTACAATAGGCTCTGTCTGATATCTGGCTGGGGACTGCAGGGACTCTCGGCACAGAAAGCCTGCCGTTCCTTATGTAAATTGTTGCTTGAGGGTTTCCCAGCCCCAGGCTGACACATGGCAGAACCTGGGGAACTGGTGAACTTCTTGACCAACTGAGAGAGCCAGCCTGGCTGTTTTCTGGGAAGGCTGAAGCTTGTTTCCTGAAATCAAATGCCCTGCAGCAGTGTAGCTCTGCTAGAAATTACATTTCTCGTCCTATCATAGCACTGACCCTTTACTTTCACTTCCTAAATTTGTGCCTCTTAGTGCCTGGCCTTAGGTAAGTACAGAAACATGTGGCTGCTGGCTTCATGTGCTGCCCTTGAGCTGGTCGCATCGTCTCAGAGGCGAAGGCAGCCAGAAGGGCACAGGAACCCAGGTGAGAAGGTGGGGAGGAACCCAAAGCTCTACATTGTGCTTGGAGAGTGAGTGGTAATGGAGGGTGAGATGTGGTGACTGGAGACCACGTGGAGTTTTGCAAGCTAAACAGAGCCCAGACTACCTCCTCTGCTGAAGAATAAATTAATAGGCTAATTTACAGTATCCAAATGATAGCTCTGCTGGGAACACACAGCTTGTGGGGCTGTCAGAGCTTTGTCAGGAGGGAGCAAGGGGGGACCAGGCTTGGGAGGGAAAAGCCAGGCATAAGCAGTCCCAACTATTCAAACCAAATAGCCTTGAGAGAAACTGAGGAAACTGAGATGTAAGAGAGAGATGGCATTGTATGATGTGTGGGAAAATGTTCATAGGAGCAGATTCCTCTTTCACATTCCAAGCAACCTTTCTTCTCTGCACTCAGGTATGGTCTCCTCAGCAAAGGGTAAGTCTAAAGAAATCTGTATGCTGCCTGATGGATGGTGTGGCCCTCAAGCCACTAACAGGCAGGCTTCTGTGCTTGCTGGCGAGGATATAAGCTCTATATTTAATAT
Organism: Neomorphus geoffroyi; assembly: GCA_033558235.1. Taxonomy (NCBI): domain Eukaryota; kingdom Metazoa; phylum Chordata; class Aves; order Cuculiformes; family Neomorphidae; genus Neomorphus; species Neomorphus geoffroyi. Next base: position 58,671,315 of record JAUMJM010000020.1, read on the forward strand.
ATGCATCCTAAATAGGCTTGCTTTTTTTTTTTTTTTTTTTTGTATAGACCTGAAAGCAACGTGGTAATAGCTTTTTCCTGCTTTTTCCTGAGGGCTCTCCGGGTGTGGTGTGAAGGGACTTGCTAGCCCCTGCACAGGCTTTTAGTGGCAGACAAGCTGAGAAGTGGTCCTGGTGCCTGGTCCCTGGATTCCTGCACCCAAAACCCGAGGAGGATGGCAACAACTGCATCCTAGGACAGGTACCCTGCCTTGGCCTGGGGACACTCCAAGTCCCTGAAACTCAGGGAAGTCACTTAAAGTGGGATGCTGAGAGGAGGTGTATAATGCTGGATAAGAAGAAAGAAATTAAAGCAATAAAAAATGAGCTGACGGTGTTTCTTTGAGTTTATGCAGCCAAACCCCCTCTGCCCTGTGGGTACCTGGGTGTCTCTCATCAGTTTGCATTGTTTTGTTCCTTTGTACATCTTAGTTGTGTGGATGAAGATAAAAGAATTTCATGGCAGAGAAGAAGAAAGACAGAAGACTACAAAAAGCTGTGAGTTGCCAATGTGTTTTGAGTTTCTTTATTCTGAATCAATATTGAACCGAAGAGGAATTATAAATCTAGCATATTACAGCTGAAGTAATGCCAGGGCATCTGTTTTCAGATATTCTTATTTTTTTTTTTACTGGCTGGAGCAGCTGTTTTTACAAGAATCCACAGTAAAAGAGTTATTAAAACAAAGGAGGGGGGAAAGATATAACAATAAAAGGGAGATATATAGCAGACGAGGAGTAGCAGAGACACAGGGCTGGGAAATAAATGGAAGAGAAGAGGAGGAACCCGACAGCCAACAGTTTGTAACTAGCATCAGGAGCTACAAAATCTGGAAGATATTTGTTTTACAAGACAGTGATCCTCAGCTCCAGGACTGTGCTCAGTGATTTATAACTCCTGGCAGCTATTGCAGAGGTTTAACAAAGAGCAACAAAGATAGAAAAATGGAAACCACCCTTAGCACTTGCTTGTTGTTTCCTAATGGAAGGAGATTGATTAATAGGAAGCCAATGGGGGTGGCTGGGAGTTCTTGGAGGCAGATTCCCAGCTCCGTTGCTCCCCATGTCTAGGATCAAATTAACCTTTGACGAAATTCAGGTAATTAAGGTAATGGGCACAGAACCAAGGGCATTCATGTGGCTTAGAGTCTTACTGTGCTTCAGCTGAGGTGATGTAATCGGCACAAACGTGCTCATAGCCTGGCCAAGGGTGGAATAACATGTTAGATAAATCACTGTAAGGTCATGAAGCCTCTTACTACAGCTCTAGCTGGCCACCACAGCTCACTGGGAAGGCGTGAACCCACTCAACCTTGCCAAGCCCATCAACATTGATCATGGGGCCTTGACAGTGCTGGGATGCCCAGTCTGTTCATTGGCCACATTTGCATTCCCAAAACTTTCATGTGGCATAAGAGATTTCTATAGAAACTCTCCTAAGACAGATAAAATTAACCAAACCCTGGTGTCTCTCCCATAGATTGATCTTTCCCTACGCACCACCCTTTCACAGTGTCTACCTCTCCAAAGATTGGCTCACAAAACTTGAAAAACCTTTTTACAACAACATTTTTGCAGGATTTACCCTGGTGTCCCTCTGGTTGAACGATCTCTGGTGTTTGGGAGCCCCATTCCAGTGCAGGGTAGTTGGCTTCTGCTTCCCTCTGCCAGCATTCTGCCAGCTTGGTGCTTTGCAAAGCCCTTGAAATTCCTGGAGCAGGGAGGGAGCTGTCTAACACCGTATCCTGCTCTTGCTCAGTCTCTACGGTGTTTAGGTGCTGTATCACAGCATGCTCTGTGTTAAGGGAGCGCACCCTTAGCGTGTTTGTGGATGACACTTAGCTGGGTGGAAGTGTTGATCTGTTTGAAGGAAGGGATGCTCTGCGGAGGGATCTGGACAGGCTGGATCCATGGGCTGAGACCAACGGGATGAGGTGCAACAAGGCCAAGTGTCAGGTCCTGCACTTGGGACACAACAACCCTGTGCAGCGTTACAGACTTGGGGCAGAGTGGCTGGAGAGCTGCCTGGCAGACAAGGACCTGGGGATGTTGGTTGATGGTGGCTGAACATGAGCCAGCAGTGGCCCAGGTGGCCCAGAGGCCCAATGGCATCTGGGCCTGTGTCAGACCCAGCGTGGCCAGCAGGAGCAGGGAGGTGATTGTTCCCCTGTGCTCAGCACTGGTGAGGCTGCACCTCGAGTGCTGGGTTCAGTTTTGGGCCCCTCACTACAAGAAGGACATTGAGGGGCTGGAGCACATCCAGAGGAGGGAATGGAGCTGGGGAAGGGGCTGGAGAACAAGTCTTATGAGGAGAGACTGAGGAAACTGAGTTTGTTTAGCTTAGAGAAGAGGAGGCTGAGGGGAAACCTTGTCGCTGTCTACAGCTGCCTGAGAGGAGAGTGTAGTGAGGTGAATGCTGGTCTCTTCTCACAAGTGACAGTGACAGGACAAGAGGAAATGGCCTTAAGTTGCACCAGGAATGCTTTAGACTGGACATTAGGAAAATATTCTTCACTGAGAGGGTGGTCAGGCTCTGGCAGAGGCTGCCCAGGGAGCGGGTTGAGTCTGCATCCTAGAAAGTGTTTAAAAGATGAGTAGATGAGTTTCTCAGGGATCTGCTTTATTATTGGACAGGTACGCTTGGCCTCAATGATCTCAAAGGTCTTTTCCAACCTGGTGATTCTATGATTCTATTCAGTTGTCTTGAAATCAAGCAAAGACCCGTTTTCCGAGAGTAGCTTATCTCCGCAAGCAGGGGCTCATATTGCTCTTGTTACTCTAGCAGCACCAATCACCATAGCTTGCAGAACCAAGAAGAGGATTTTGACTTGTGTCTGAAGTTTCTCAGGAGCCAGAAAAGAAAATCAGCTACCAGTAATCCATTGTGCTTAACTCTTTGAACCAGGAAGGGCCCTTGCGATTGCAAACAGCACTTCTCTGAGAAACACAGTGGGATGCGGGAGGCAGCACTCCCTGCAGGCAACGCAAAGCCACCCGCTCGACTTGTTGAGGATTTGACCTTGTGTTTGCTTTGTGTTTATTGATTCATTTTACAACAATGTACTGTAAATAGATTTATTCTTACAGTTACAATCAAGCAGATGAGAGCTTGGGTAGTGGAGACTGAAAGAAAACTGAATAGAAATCAAGCCTTAAAGAAGACAATTGTGCAATGAATATATCTCCTAGATGATGGGAAAATGGAATTAATATTTCTCTCTCTGTACACCACACAGGGCACATCCTTGCACGCATGGATCCAGCACTGCCCTCCTTTGGGGGTCGCTCCACTTATCCATGGGAAACCCCACTCATACCCACAGCCACAGCCCATGCTGCACCTTCACAGAGAGCCCATGCTGAGTGCTCCGGGCCATCCCTGGAGGGTACTGTAAGCTTTGACCCTCCTTCCCTCTGGTGATATCCTATATGAAAACCTGATTTTTAGTGTCTTTTTAACCTCAGCCATCTCCATTAAATGAGGAGAAGCAGAATGTTTTTCTTTCCTTTTTTTTTCCTCTAGGTTCCGTCTGTAATCACCAAATCTTCCATCTCTTCTAAAGCATCCAAGGACAGCAGAGTACAATGGCCCTCCAACCACTGCTGCAGCTCCAGGATGCGACCCAAAGAGAAATTACTCCTGGAAATCTGCAGTCAGCTCACAGATAGCTGCTGAGCAGGAGGGCGGCAATCTTCTCCTAATCCACAGTTTGATGCAGATTATCCATACGGTGTTGCTGAAGAGTTAATATACTTGGCTGGGACAGGATAGAAATGATGCCTGCTTAATATGACAGAAAACAAATAGAATCTGCTTTTGAAGGATGCATTGACCAAGCTCTCCTGCCTTATGCTGGGGAGAGGAGACAAGTGTCTACAAGCTTCAGCTTAATGTGGCGTGGAAATATATTGGGTTGTATTTATGCCCATATACAATACTTAACCAGCTACTGAGCTGATTAAATATTTAATTGGCTGTCTGTGAGGAGAAATGCACCATTAGTCTATAGGGAATTACACTGTTCCTCGTGCCTGCTCTTAAATAAAATGTGTAATTCGTTGTCACTTAAACATAATGTTAAGTGCCCGTTAAGGAGATGTTTGAAAGGGAAATAAATACAAATCTTGCCTGCTGGCATTGCCTGGAGTGGACTTCCAGGTGTATCAGTGTGGGCACAGCCCTTGGGGGCATCCCAGGGCTCATAGATCATCAGGGATGCTCAGTTTGTCCCCTGCGTGCCACTGCTGGTCAGAGCATGGAGCCGGGGAAGGACTTTTGGGGGCTCCTGCACTGCTGAGCGGCTTGTGGAGGTGCTGCTTGAGGATGATGATGATTTCAACCCCTTTCCCCTTGAGTTTTGCAGTATGGCTGGGCCAGGAACTGTAAGGGGAGAGAAAATGCAGAAAGCCCATGGGTTGCTTCTAAAAAATGGGGCCGCGCTGCAGCCTGTTAAAGGGAGTGGGCTCGGTTGGTGACCATCATGGGAGTTTCTGTGTCTAGTTTTGTTTGGGAAGCAGAATTCAATGGGGAGGAGGAGGAAAGCCTTATGAAAGCAACTGTTTCTTCCCTTCCTCAAGGCTACCCTGGGGTCCAGCAAAATCAAAGTACACAGAGTGGAGCTCGCTTACCTTGCAGACTGCACTGTGCTGAGTATCAGCAAGAGAAAAAACGGCAATATGTGCTGAGTTTTATTCCTTAACATTATAATTTAATGAAAACCACAGACCTCGTGATGTAAAAGCTGGTAGTATTTTATTGGAAAAACTCCCTTCTCTTAGAGCACAGTATCACGCTGGCAGTTGCCAGCAGCACATACCCCGACGACTGCACAGCCTCTGCCGACTGTGCGGGCAGAGAGTCTCCCTGCCACGGGCTGACATGGCTCTTTGATTCATCCCAGTAATGAAGCTGCCATCTCTGTTGAATAAGCGATCCTTCAGCAGCGTAACTCTTTCCCATTGACAATTTGGCAGCCTTTGCCAATTGGCTCCCCCTCTCCAGCTAATTTTCACGCCCGTGCACACGTGCCTGCTGCAGAAGCAGTTCCAGGGCAGTGTAGTGACTTGCAGCAAGGTGCCCTCTCTCTTTGCTGCTTCAAAAGTGCTGACTAGCTATTGGGATTCAATAACATAACCTGATACTCTCAATAATGCAGTTTCATCTGCGTCCTTGAAGCTGAATCTGGGCTGAACTCTCTGATAAATACGATCTTTGCTGCTTTCCCACACTCCCTGTGCTCAGGACGGGTTTAATCTATGACAAATGGTCCCGTGCCCCAAAGCGTCAGGGTTGACCTGAAGACACAACTATTCTGGGACAGATATTAAGGAAAGCCCTGTCATGACTGGTGCAGTGAAGGCATGGTGTTAATTTTAGCCAGGATTCGTGTCCTCATTAGATGTAGGCAAAGCAAATTGACATTTCCCTGGCTGACACCAAGGGTGGTGGCTTCATACCTGTGATGTGCTGTGATGTCCCCAAGCAAGGGTTGCTCTCATCAGCCCCCTGCACCTTTACGACCCTGGCTGCTTGGTTGTCTCCTCTTAGCCTGTGTTGTACGTGGGAAGACCTCAGGGTGTCCAGCCTTGAAATCTGAGCTGAAAGAAATTCTCTGATCCTGGGAAATTCCCTGGGGACAGCAAGGTGGTGACATTGGTCATGCAGGATCAAGAGTCAGAGTTGCATACGGGAAGTCCATCCTCCCAGTGTTGGCAGGGAAAGGTACTCGGCTACAAGGGAAGGGTAATATTTGAGTGCCAGCAGGCAAGGCTGCCTCTGCCCTCTCCTCCAGTCCATCCTGGTGGCAGGGGATAGCGGGGGCACAGGATGCACATGGGGCTGGCACTGCCCCAGGGACACTGCTCAAATCTGGGACAGAAATGGTGCATAGGAGAGCTGGGGCTTCCTGGGTCATTCCACTGACCAGCAAAAAGCCAGAAAATTCAACCTGGTTTTGCTGTAAACATCTCCTAGGCAAGAGTCACTTCTGGGGGATGTTCCTAGGAGAGAGGGACCCATTGCTGGAAGAGACTTTCTGGTGCCATCTTGGAGCAGATTACTTGAAGACATTATAGGACCTCCACATTTGCATGGTTCACCTGCACCTCATGCCTGAGTGATGCAGGAGGGCAACCCTGTTCTGGGGCACAGTTGGATAAAATGACACCTCGTGGTGTCTGAGTCCCTGACAGCTGTGCTGGAAAGTGAGGATCAGAGGGAGGATCATGCTTTTCACTTCCAACGGGGTGACCTGCTGCCAGCACCCACATCACTGCCCTTCAACTCCCTTCCTGGTGTGCTGCAAGGTGTACCAATGTGTCACAACTGCCACCAGCTCTTTGGGATCAGCGCTGCCACAGCCAGGAGCATCAGGGAGAGGTCAGCGTGGCTCCCTGAAGGTATCTCGCTCAGCTCTGAAGTACCCTGACACAAGCAGGTCCCTTCTTCCTGGGCTCCAGGACCTCGATGGAGGTGGAGGAGGATGCAGATTGCCTGAGTCAGGTTGGTTGGGTTTTCTTTCTTTTTCTCTCCTTTTCCTTTTTCTTTTTCCTAGCTTTCACACCTCCCCTCACTCTCTATTTTTGATCAACTGAGTCAACCCTGGGACTGGTGCTCAGGGAATGGAAAGGTGATCCTGCTCCATCAGTGGGGAACAGTGTATGCACCTTCCCTCTGCATGGGGAAGCTCCCCAGTGTGAGCTAACCCACCATAATACATTTTTGCATCTGTGAAGGTGGAGGTTAAAAGACTGAGCACCTGAAGCCCCCAGTGTGGAGCTGCACCTTCCCTTTAGAGACACAGAAGAGCTTGGGTCCTACTGGCTCTGCAGACCCCAACCTTAAAACTGGGTCACCAATGGGACGTCAGCTGCTCTGGGCACGGGACAAGGGCTAAGGGGAAGACTTTGAGGGGAGGTGACATGGAGTCACAAGTCCCTTCCCAATCCAGGGATAAGTCAGGGTGAACAGCTCTCAGAGACTGTGTGCCTGTGTCAGCCCTTGCAGGTGCCCTAGGCATGTCTGGCTTTCATGCCCTGGTTCCCGGAGGGTGGTTTAAGCTGTGTAGGATATGGGCAGGTCCAGCTCTGGGCTTTCCCTGGCCATCGACAGCAGGCTTGGCAGGACCTCGTCATCCCTGTCATGGGGCTGAGCCCATCCCTTGCACCCTGGGGAGAGGGGGCGAGGAGAGCCATGGGGATTTAGCTTTTCTTTAGAAAATTAATCACACTTTAATTACAGTGAAACCTGGAGACATGGCAAAGGATTAAGTGGATTATCTTCAAAGTAATTTGTTATCAAATATTTATCCTTCTGGGAAGGGAGATATAGCCTGAGAGATTCCGTGTTATCCGTGCTGTCAGCCAAGGACGTGCTGTGTCCTTCGCTTCTCCCCCTCCTCTATCCCCTCCATCCGCCTTGATGCAGCCACAAAATTCAGAGTGGGGTCCCTCATCCCCTGGGGTCCCTCATGTGCTGGGGCTGGTGGCTTTGAAGCTGGCGCCGTGTCAATGCTTTGCCCCTGCAAGCCCACAGCACTGCAGGAGATACCAGTGCCTTATTGGTGGTCTCTGGTCTGCCAGGTGACACAGTGGGGACAGCCAGCACCGCTCACCATGTCTCGCAGTGGGATGGGTGCTCCTGGCTGTGCTCCCTGCCAGTGCTCAGCTGCTGCCTGCATCCTCAGCAGTGGGGAAGGGGCTGGGGGGCTGCAGCAGGCGGCAGCTTGGCTGCTGCCAGAGAAGCCAGCGAGATGCGTGGTAAATCGGCTTCAGCCTGAGCTCTTTATCCGTTCAGCAGACTGTGGGTTTAGTGCTTGGATGCTTCATTAACTAATAATAATGAGTCATTGTATTTGCCTCCTGGGCTTTGTAAATGATCCAGTGTCAGGAGACGCCACGAGGACGTGGAATCGCACTGGAACGGGCTGAGCCTTGGAGTGCAGATAAAACTGAAGTAGATATTTAATACCTCTGTGCTCCCTGCCTGGGCACGTGGCCCTCCGGAAGGGGACAGCCATGTGGGGACAGAGCCTCGTGGGGGCTCATGGCTGGCTGGGCTCATGGCACCAGGTTTCTCCCACATGTGCTGAGATTCTACAATGTTTCTCTCTTTTTCCTGATTCACAAGCCTTGCTCAGAAGCTATTCTCTCTCCTCCCTTCCCATTGGTAAAGGGACATATCTAACCTACTCTGCCCTGCAAACAGCTCTCTCAGTCCTGCCTCGGTGCTACACCCCCAAGAGATGTGCCAGCTGCATTGGGATCACTTGGTGTGGCACTTCTTTGTGTTTTCCTGTAAGGATAATTCCTCCTGTGGAGCGAAAACAGAGCCATGTGCTCAATGCCAGAAACGTGCAGTCCTTGGTAAACACCTTGCCCATGGAGGAGGTGTGTGAGCGATGCCCACCCAGTGCTCACCAGCACCCCGTGCACCTTCACACCGTGCTGGGGAGCAGCCCAGCTACAGGATGAACTTTCTGGGCCAGTTACCAGATGTGTGTGGTGGTACTGGACATGACGCAGGCACCCATCCCCTTCACCGTGCCATGTCTGTGGGTCTGTAGTTTGGCTGTATGTGCTCTGCAGGGCAGGAGAGCAGAGGGACTGATGGCTCCGTGTGAATACACATCCTCTGCCATCAGCCTCACAGCCCACATCCCTGCAGACAGCATCTGTTTGCACCTGAGCTCTGTGTGCAGAGAGGGAGTGCTCTCCTGTGCCCCCCCAAATCCTCCTGTGCACCCCAGTGACTGCGGGGGAAGCATCCTTCTGGCCTCCATAATCACGCAGCCCCTTCCTCTGGGATGGGCACCAGCAGTATTTAATTTGCCTCCAAAATCTGACCCCGAGAAGCTGCCAATTAAATCACGGATGAAGAACGAAATCAAAGTGAAAACAATAGGGGAACTGTGAAAAAAAGAAAAGAGGGAAATGATCTTTTGGGGTGAGTGTAAAGAGCAGGAGCCAAATGGAGGTTGTTTTGGTTCACACCTGGTCAAGGAGGACAGCAAGCTTACCTCCTGCTGGGCAAGGCAGCCACCAAGGGTCATCCTCTGCCTCAATTAACATGGGAAACCCCAGCCTTTATGGACTTAGGGGCTGGTGGAGCAGCGGTCCCTGTGCGAGTCACCATGTGCACGCTGCAGCCGTGGGTTGCCAGCAGGGCTGGGAGCCTGGGTGAGCCAGGGCTGTGCAGAGCGAGGGTCTCTACTATGCTCTGAGCTGCTCGCGACCCGCATTTCATCCTTTGCTAACAGGTGTCGCACTGATTTTTGGGGGACCAGGACATCATGCAGGACCCTGTGCTGATGCAGCATATTTGCCTCTGCCAGCCCGACTTGTCACCTCGTCACAGAATGAACCAGCTTTGTTTGACAAGGCATTGTTTTCCATAAACCACGTGGAGTTGCATTAATTAGATTTCTATCCTTTAATTCTTTATTAATTGAATCTTACCTCAGATTCTCTTTTATTTTGCCTAGGATTAAAGCCAGGCTGAGCAGGCAGCACCAATCTGGGTTATCCCACACCCCCTCTCTGGGAGCTGACTCACCTTTACCACCACCTTTACTTCCCGCAGCATCCCAGCTCTGGGCTTCTCTCCAGAACCTGGCTCAGGGCACAGAGCCAAGGCACCCCAACCTACCGCTTCTCCAGTGTTTATTCCTGGCAGATGATATTTAATAAGGCCGCATTATTAATGAACTATAAAGTGCTTCAGCAGCCCAATGTGAGACAAATATAGCTGCCTGCTCATTTCCAAATACCAAACAGAAATATTTGCTGCCTGTTTCTGACTGTTATGTATCTTCATTAGCAATTTTATCATCTCTATTAAGTATTTGTCTGTAATAATGAAAATACATTTTTAAAAACTGCTTTCTTATTGCCCTTACCCCTTCCAGGCATGGTTTTTCCTCGGCATTTTCATTTTGCTTTTTGCATCCTTAACATTTCACATCTTCCATACCATAATGACTGCTATCTAGCTTTCCTTGGCTGTATATACATTTTTCCATTGTAATTGCTGCTTTCATTTCGCCATCAAACCACAAGAGCTTTAATAGTTTCCTTCTCTGACTCTGTAGCCAGGCTTTTTGGTCCTTCCATTTGACTCTGAAGGCTCTCTCCTAATTTCCAACCATATATTTTTCTGTCTGATTTCCTCCACTCACAGCCAGTCGCAGCACACCAGCCTTCCCAGGGATGCGACGGCTGTTTACATATTCTCTTCTCTCTCGCTCCAGGCAGGTTTATTCCCCGCCATGGCAACGAGGTCTGCTGCAGGGAGGCACCCGCTGCGCCTGAGCCCCTGTTCGGAGGGGGCTCCTCTGGCCACGTAGCCTCAGTCAAGCTGGGCTCACTCACTGCTCTCCCTTGTCCCCCTCCAGAAAACCAGGGGAACAGATCCTGACACCCCACAACTGTGACTCAGTTTCCCTTCCTGAGGGTGCACGTTACACAACATCCCACCCTCACTTGGTTGTGGGAGGTGAAGTGGCGAGAAAACTCCCACTGTGCTGCTGGAGGTGGGAAAAATAAGAAAGGAAGAGAATGTGTCAGCACGGTTTCACCAAGCAGGAGCGTGAAGACACTTGTGTGACTCGGGTTGTATTTTCTTCCGCGTGCAGATGCTCCACAGCCTGCCTGTGACCCTGTGTGGGGTGGGATGCTACCGGCACAGATGGGCTGTGGGATGCTGGTCCCCACAAGAGGAGGGAGAAGCTGTTGCAGGGAGTCAAAAGCAGGCAGAAACCTGGAGGACACACCGCATGAGACCTCGTGTCTGCTTCAGGTTCTGCCTGTGTTGCACCCAGGAGATGTCTGTCTGGGAGGGGGCACAGCGCTGCTCTGCTGGGTCAGGGGAAGATGTGTTGGAGTGTAGGAGGCTGATGGACACGGTGCAATTCTCATATCTGTTCTCCTCCTGCCGGGATGTCCCAGCACGTGCTGGCTGCTCCTTTGTATTTTGTCACTCAGATTCCTGCTGTGAAGAGGATTCCCTTCCCTAGGGACTGCATGATGCAAAATGGGTTCTCACCCATCCCTCTCACTGCCATGATGCATCCATAGGCCTGCTAAACTCCCTCTGGGGCTGGTGGCCTGCTGCTTGGCTTTAAAGCCCTTCCAAAACTCCCCAAACCAGTGTGGATGTTGAGGCAAAAATACGAGCCTGGCAGGGAAATAGGAATATTTGTGAGTTGGTAGAGCTGACTGGGTCCCTCACAGAACTGCAGCCAGTGAGGTGCTGGGATTAAACACTCTAAGCGCGGCCCTGTGGCAGGGCAGACTTGCATACTGCGTGTGCCATCCTTTCACATTGCCCCCAAAAGCCCTGCTGCAGCTGGAAGCAGCAACTGGCTCCCCTGCCTTCCGCTGACCCTGCCATTAAAGCAGAGGGGTTTTTTAATTTGCCATGTGAACCTGAGGACCCCTGCTCAGTTCAGGCAGGTGGCAGCAGCTCCGGCTGCCCCGAGGCTGGGCACGGCTGGGACCAATTTACTGATCAAGACGAAAGTGAGTTTTGAGGCCATTGTGGTGTGGCAAGAGAGCAGGTCCCGTGGGACTGATCCAGCCAAATTATGGTAATTGCTCATGAAGCGCTCATGCCCCCAGCATTGCCCTGGAGCTGGTTTCAGGGCTCACTGCCAGAGTCTCTGTCTTTGAAAGAACCGGTTCCACCCATCTGCGGAGTGGGGGCTTCTGTCTGCTTCCCCCTGATGATGAGAGGGGAAGAAATCTCCAGGCAATGAGTTATCGCTGCTTTGAACCTCTCTCTCTGACACAGTGGGTGCTTGCAGATCTCATTAGCCCTTTCGTTCTCCCTCCTCTTGCCCTTCATCACCGGCATCAGTGTCAGGGAGCAGCCTTTTCTTATTAGATGGGCTGCGATCTGTGAGCCTTACGCTGAGTAATTGGCAGCAGAAGATGCCGTGTCAGGAGAACTGGAGGAATCAGCTGGGGGATAAAAATCACTACTGTGGAAGGGATCCCAGTAGAAGCTGGTTCTACCTCTGAGATGTTTCCCTATGCTTGGATTAGAAGAGAAAGAAAAGGGAAAATGGTTCTTGCCCCTGCAGCTGGAGGCATGTGCACACCGTGCAGGCTGTGCTGGTGCTGGAGCAGCTCTTTGAGGAGGCAGGAGAGGGAAAACCAGTGTGAGATGAAGGTTTTTTTGAAACAGAAGAGTTGATGTAGCTGAACTTTCCCAGAGTTGTCTCCAGGGTGGAGACGGCCCAGTACTGTCCTGACAGAGCAAGGAAGAGCATCTTGTCTCCTCTCTCAGACTCACACCAAACAGCAAATGAGTTTCTATATTTTAATCACACTTTCAATGATTTTGGTATTTACCTTAAGGTTTCTGAGCTTCTGGGGTTGTTTGCATTGCAGTTTCCAGGCTTCTTCTGCAAGTGTGGAATCAAGAAAGGTGCTCCCTTTCTGAAGGAAAGCCTCAAGCCAGGGATAACCAGTGCTGGAGGACGGCAGCAAACAGCACAAGGCTGGTGGGAATTAGCAATTTCACAAAACACGACTTACGAGCAAGTTCACTGCTGGAAGCTGGCTGTAGCTCACCTCGAGCCAGCCGCCAGCCTCCCTGCCCGCTGCCCAGCATGGGGAAGCATGCACACACATATATGAGCACGCTTGGATGAAACAGGACTTGGAGTCCCATTTAAGCACTGTGGCAGCTTGCTGCCAAAATGTTGCAGAGTCATCCCAGTAAGGAATCTCACTCCAGCCAAACCCCACCAGTTCCTGCCCTGATGCCACATCTTTTTTACACCAGCAAGTTCCCGGCATTAAGCTCCTGCCCCACACAGGGTATTGCATGTTTGGGCTGATGATGCATGGCAATCAGGAGGAGCCTGGTGAGCACACAGCCATCTCTCTGTCCCATGACATCATAGAATTGTAGAATGGTTTGGATTGGAAGGGACCTTAAAGATCATCCAGTTCCAAATCCCCTGCCATGGGCAGGGACACCTCCCACCAGCCCAGGCTGCTCAAGACCCCATCCAACCTGGCCTTCAACACCTCCAGGGATGGGGCATCCACAGCTTCCCTGGGCAGCCTGTGCCAGGGCCTCCCCACCCTCAGTGTGAAGAATTTCTTCCTAGTGTCTAATCTAAATCTTCCCCCTTTCAATTTAAAGCCGTTCCCCCTCGTCCTGTCACTCCTTGCCCTTGTAAAAAGTCCCTCCCCAGCTTTCTGTGCTCACTGACAGCTGAGTGGATCAAAAGGAAAATATCAAGCAGCAATGATGGTGTGGCTGGGACTTGAATTTGTCGCTGCACCTCTTTGCAGTAAACAGGACATCCTAAATTGGAGAAAAGCTGAGGCAGGGTGTTCCGGAGCAGGGAAACCCCACTTTGTCCCTGGGATAAAGAGGGAGAGCCGGTCCCTAGGCATTGTTGATGTGCCAGGAATAAGGTTCACATCTCTGTGGGGGACAGATGGCAAAATATCATGCAGTCTTCAAAGCAGGCAGCTCCATCGTAGTCACAGGGCTTGGGAGCAGGTGTGGAAAGGGGCAGAAGGGGGAACAGGCCCTGAAATGAAGCAGAAATGGAGAGGAATATTTTTCTTCTGTCATTTAACTGGCAGAAGGTGACACTGGTCCTGTCACCCCCTTTCATTAAGTCTCCAAGGCTTTTCATGCAAATTCAGACAAACAATTTCTCGGTTCCCTTTTAGCGCTCCAGGAGGGCCGATTTCATTTCAGGAGCAGTGGGGAACAATAATCATCTTGAAGTGTCTTCCATCCTGAGAGACGCCGATAAGAGCTGCGCAGTGGACTAACAGCACTAATTTGACGTTTTCAGCTGATAGCTTTGCAGATGACAAAAATCAGGCACCATAAAAGGCTGGTAAACTCAGTAGCAGCAGGGTTACCCCCTCCTGTGCATCCCTCCCTCTCCACTCCTCTACTCTGAGAGCGAGATGAAACCCTGGCCCTGAGTGCACTGCTGCTCGTTGCCGTGGGGAGATGGTTTCAGTGTGGATGAGGCAGGTTTGCCTGGTGGCTGAGGCAGGGGGAAGGAGGAGGACACAGCTGCAGGATGCAGGGAAATGCAAGTCAGCCTGGTAGATGCAGTCCTACCCATTGGTGCAGCTCCATTTCTTGGGAGAAAATATCCCACCTATCTTCTGCTATCTTCTTGGAGATATCGTATCCAAAGGGCAAGCCATCACGTTAGTGCTTTGAGATGCCTGTTGCAGATTCCTGATCCAGGTGATGCAGCCAAGCAAGAAAAACCTCACTTCAATAAACCTCTTTGAGGTGTTTTCCAAGTCCCCTCTTCTGTCTGAGCCCATGCAAAATTTGCAACCAGACGGCCTTGTTCCCACTCGCTGTGTTCAGCCTCCTCAGCTCACAAGGGGGGGATGCACAGGTTTGCTTTGCAGCTCAGTAAATCCAGTTCCTTCCATAGGGTGCCCCTGGGTGCCCAAGTCTTTAGTGGGTGCTGCCGTCATTTAGGAAAACAAGCAATAAAGTGACCAAAGTGTCTGTAAACTGATCCCCCCAGGGAGTCAGACAGGGTCAAACCCTGGCCTGGACCAGCAGAAAATGGAGCAGTAGCAAACTCAGCGCTACATCTAGCCCAGAGCCCTGTGTCCAAGCAGGGCCAGCTCCACCTGCATCTTTTCAGGGAGATGTGCATCTGGTCTGTTCTTCACCATGAGGCCGTGCTTGTCTTCTCTCCAACCAAACCATCCCATGATTTGTTGTTGTCCTTAAAGGGTTTCTCTGTTCTTGCTGCTGTTTCAGTCCATCCCACCTTGTCCCAGCCAGCAGAGGATGATGAACGGACATCTGCCTTCCTTGCCATCACTTTTCCCATTATTTCTTTGTTACAACCCGCTCTTATTGAGCCTAAAGCCCAGTTTTGCCAGCCCATATTTCTGTTTTCTACCCCCATGTGGCCCTTTTGGCCCCTCTCTGCACCCTCCAGCATCTTGTGAGGATGCTTTTCTCCTCCACGACTGCGCATGATGGGTATTAATCCCACTCCCAGGCAGACACTGGTAGACTGGAAATCTGTGCATCAAGGCTTGGTAGGGGATTCGTTTCCCAGAGGTGCCTTTTATCCTATTTTCATCTTAAAATAAAAGACAAGACTGAGCGACTGAGGCAGGTATGAATCTGCCTGGGGCAATCTTCCGAGTTTCAACTTCTGCCAGGCATGAAGGGTTGGAGAAAAACATAGACAGAAAGGCAATGATTTCTCCCTGGCGCAAGCAGGAGTCCAGCTCAGCCTGCACAACGGGTTAACCTGCATGAGGTTAAGCTGACCCGCAGGCACATGAGCTAATTAAACCAGTGGTGCTGGGGCACCCTGGGCAGGGCACACCACAACACAGGTTTTGCTGATGTAAGTTTGCTGCTGCCAGCTGCAAAATGAAATCCCATCCCACGGCCAAGAATGCGATTTTGAAGCCAATTTTTGACCTGAATTGGGGAAAAATGTAATATAAGATTTTTATTTTTTTTTTTTTTTGTGGGAGGAGATCTCAGAGCAGGTGGAAAAAGGCTTTAGGAGAGCTCAGTGGGGTTTCTCAGCTTGGAGTGTGACTGCTCAACCGGTGCCCATTAATTTTGTTTTCTCCCAGAAGGCAGAAATGGGACCAGGCAAATGTCTTCAGTGCTCCCACTCCTTTTCCCAAGGGAAATTCATAATTTTTCATCAATCTTTAAATATTCCCAAAGGAAAAATTTTCATTTTTATGAGAGTGGCATTTTCAGCCAGCAAACTGGTCTCCTAGGAAATTCCTACCTGGTTTTAAATTCACCACACTCTCATGGGCTTCAATTGCTTTCTGTCTTCTTTTCTTTTACTATTATTTTGACCGCAGGCTGCTGAGAACAGGTGTTGTCCCTCCTGGAGCTGCTGTTGGTCTCCTGTGGGATGAAGGACAGAGATGTCCAGGTCAGATTCCTCCAACGTTTTGGGAAAGATGAAAGCTGAGCTGTGCCTTTGCCAAGGGTTTCTTTCACCTGCAGCTCTGATTCTATCCCACATCCTTGCCTCTCCTTTTTTTTTGACTGTTGATAACAAGCACCGTTTGAGCATCTCATCTCTCTGCTAACTCCTCCTGTAGAGTACACTCTCCCTTCTAAACCTGGAAGTGTCATTTTCCTGTAATTCCTCCCTGCTTAATAGCTTGGGGTTGGGTTGCAGTGCACCAGTCCAGCCTGGCTTTGGTCCTACAGCACCTGTGTCCTGCGGATGCCTGGTGTGGGGAGGAGACAGCCTGGGCCATGCTCCATCAGCATCCCTTGCTGCTGCCCCACATCACCCAGTGCTGGCAAAGCTCGGCCCCTCCTCGTGCATTTTCTGTGGCTCTGCCAAAGAAATAAGACTTATTTGCTTTGCCTCTTGCAGGGAAACCATACAAGATTTCTCATCTTGTTCCAAAATCTAATGGGATAACGTCTTGCTGGCCTGACTGATTGCAGTTCCGGGAAAGGAAGCCTTGCTAATGTGGTGATAATGCCTTGTTGATGTAGGTTATGTGTTGCTGATGAATCTCGGATGAGGATCATTATTTTTATTTTCCACAGGCAGATTTCTTAGGATAGGATCACTAGAAATCACATCTCTCAATGCCATTTCTGATCAATATTTGTCTCCTCTGCTCTTAATCACTTCTTTCTACCCTGTCTTTGGAGCTGGAGTGCACATCCCAGCATCTCCCCTCAACCTCCTCTGCTTCAGGCTAAGCCTTTTATTTCTCCCTGGCCAAGGGGCTGTAGGAAAGTGTCTGCATCCAACTGAGGCCACGTGTGACCCCACAGTGGTTTCTTGCCACCAGGAAGCCCCAGAAGTTAACACATGGGCAATGCTTTGCCCTGCTGCCAACCCAGACAGCTTCCAGTGATGAATGACTGTGGGAGACCATGGTGCCCATCTCCAAGGACCTGGGTGTGTAACCTCGCTGAAGGTCCAGCTCTCTGGCAACGCACAGATCAGGGGTCTGAACACACCACCTTGGCCGTGACTGCGGGACTGGCTTTGGAGCAAAGTGCTGCTCAGCCGTTCGCCTCATCCTGGCTTGTGTTCACTTCAGATTGTCCCAGCTTGGCCTCAGCCTCCAGCAGAGCCGAGCGATTCTCAGCCAGCCCTTTAGAAGCACATAAAACCTGAATGAGCTCACCTTTTTTTTTTCTGCTTTTCATTGAAAATCGGGAACAATTTGCCTGCATTCCCTTCAGGGCTGGGGGCTTGGTTTTGCTTCTGCACAGCACCCCAGGGAATTAGTGATGAGTTTGCAGGAGCGGACAGGGCACTTAAACATGCGAGAGACGTGGCTGAAATATTTACACTGCCCAGTGAGCAATTGCTTATCTTGCTGGAGGGCGGATTCAGCCCTGCCATAGCCCTGCTGCTGGGGGCAGGAGCAGAGGAGAGCTCCTGCTGTGGAAAAGGCTTTCTATGCTGAAGCAGTTGGTTCCTCTAGAAATTCCTCCTGTCTTTACATTTTTTTGAGTAGCGAGGAGGTGTGAGAAGTGGCACTGGAGAAGGGGGAAGCCCACAGGGAGGTTGGGAAAAGCTCCGCCATCCTATATGGGTTGGGCCCTGCTGCACACTGCGTGCCAAGTGGTGTAAAAGCTCCAAGGACTCCTCCAAGGTCTTTTCCAAGGAAGGACTTTTAAGATAATATTCTTGTAATTAGGAAGCTAAAACGTAGCTTTAGGAAATTCACCCTTGTACAGGACACCTCCAGTCCCTGCATTTGTCTGAGCACTCTCATGGACCGCATTGCAACTGGGATTTTTCTCTTGAGGGATGAAAAAACAGTATTGACCCAATATGTGGGGTAATATTTGCAAAGTGTATGCAAAAGTGTTGTAGTGTCCATTTCTTTGCAAATTATTAGAGATGAGGCCGTGAAAAAGTCACTGTTGCCCTTGTCCTTCCTTGAGAGTTGCTTAAGGATCAGGGCTGTGGTACTGGCATCCCTTTGCCCTTCAGTGCCCACTCTGGGGTTCTGGCTAAAGGAAATCACAAGACTCAAGTGTTAATGCCACAAAAACGAGGGGGATGAGATTTTTGCTAGGTCTTTATCCTCACACTCTTGCTGGATGGGTGGGTGAGCGGGCTGACAGGGTTTTTACCAAGAGAATCTTGTTAGTCCACTTCAGGTAAAGTGCGGTCAACGCTGTGTTTTGAGAGCCGCGCTTCTGAGATGGGTCTGGATGTGAATCAGCCTGCAAAGGCTGTTGGCTGCCCAGCAGGGGCTTTCCCAGATTTTCACTGTGACCTCAGCTGAAGGATGCTCTTTACTCTTCCCTTCATCACAAAACCAAAGGAAGGGCTATCCCCGCTGGCCTCTGGAGTTCCCTCAGCCTTCACAGCTCCTACCCCTCAAATCACAGCCCCGGATCTGTGGCTGCACAGAGCCTTTGCTTCTGTGGCCATGGGGCAGCTCCTCCCAGGGCAACTCGGACGCATGCTGGAGCTGACTCTCACCTTCCCCACCTTGGCCCTGAGTTCAGCATCATTAAAAAATAACACCCTGGTTCTTTTCATCCCTTCACCAGTTTACAGCTCCTGGCTTTGCCACAGCTCTCCGCTGCTTTCTCAGTCCCTGGCCAGTCATTCAAGACTGCTGTGTTAGTTCTTAGCTTTCCAACTAAGGATGCCGTTTTCCTCTGTAAGCAGGGCTTTGCCCAAGCCGGTGTTAATGGATGACAGCAGAAATATCTCAGAAGACTTTTAAAACCCTGCTGTTCTTGAAACTTTTATTTAGCTACAACAGCTTCTGTGTGATCACTGCTTGGGTTGCTCGAAACAACAGCTGGAGACTAATGTGGGCTGTGTCTCCTGGGGGCCACCAAAACCAGAGAGAAAGGCCAGCAAGGGTAGTGACAAAAGTGATGATCTTGCTAAGAAAAGCTGTAACAGCAAACCCAAAACTGCCTATAAACTGCACCATCTCATTATGCCACTGAGCAAAAACCAAAACCAAGATAAAAAAACTGTCACAAAAAATATCCTGCTGTAAAGCCTGTATATTGTAAAACTCAGGACATAAAAATAATAATAAAGCCGCAGGAAAATCTGGAGGCACAAGCTTTGACCAAGCAATAACAGACCATCCAAGGCACATTGAGGGCAGGAGAAGGCAGCCAGCCAGGTGTCATCGCCAGGCTGGAGGATCTGACCTGCAAAACTTTTTCTTCTGTATTTTCAGCTAATTAAAATTCCTTGGAATAAAGAATAATCATATGCATTATGAAATGTTTCCCCCCTGCTAATATTTTAATTGCCAGCCGCTGCCTGCTCAGGGTGGGGAAAGGGAATAGAAGTTGAGAAGTCGAAGCAAATCATCCAAAGGAACAGATGGAGCGAGGAGGGGACCGGGCAGGGATTAGCACTCTGCACACTCCTACATGCATGCACGCACACACTCCTGGGCACAGCAGGGCTTCTCTCTCAACACGGCGAGAATAAACCAGTTCAAACAACAGGTCTTGCATTAATATCTCATTCTCTATAACAAATCAATAAAGGGAGCGCTGTTTAGCTGCTCCTTCTCTTGAGTCGCTTAGGAGCCCTGCGATGCCTTAGATGCTGCTCCATCCCTGCACTTTCCCTCCCTGCATGTAGTTTAGTGGGAAGGGAACATCACAGTCCCTCTTGTTACATGGTCTGGCGGGGGTTGTGGGCAGTAGGCAGCCCCCTCTGAGCTGCCCTGGAGCTCTGTTGGTGCCCCCTGCTCTTTTTGGGAAGCAGCACCACAGCCCTGAGGAGCAGCCTGGCTCAAGACAGGGCACCCCCAAAAGAGAAAGCCTTTGCCCAGAGGTCTGAGGATGTTGCCATTTGTTTATAGCATTGGTGCCTTAGATAAATGAAGTTAAAAAGGGGAGCTTTTTAAGCCTGTTTCTAAGTTTCTTAGAAATAAATGACTTGGAAAAAGTATTGGAGGGCTGGGGGGAAGTGCTGCTATGCATTTCCATAGAGGTCATAGAGGGAACAGGAACAGTCCTGTGGGAATAGGGCTGTGTCATCTGGGATGGTGGGATCCTGCTCCCAAGGTTGTCCATGTGCAGGCTAGAAAAGCAAAGAATGTTTTGGTGAATGGTGAAGGGGCTAATTAAGAGCCTCTAAAGACATAAATGTTGTTTGACAAACTGTAGCATGGGGCTGAGAACAATTCCCACTGCATGGCTACGGAACAGCTGGGCTTTGGATCGTTCTGCCTCCAGTCGGTTTGCAAATTTAATAGGACACTCAAGAGAGAGTAGATAGGAAACCCAAAATATGCTTTGTCTTTTTTCCATGTGTGCTCGCTGGCTCCCTGTAATTTTTGTGCTGTTTCCTCTTTTTTTCGAAAAGCTGATGTCTTATTGAGGAAATACGAACTAAAACACTGGTGGGCTGGGGCTCCATGCAGAGAAATGCCATGCAGGACCTCCCAGGGCAGATGCTGGCAGATAAAATACCAGAACAAGAAGTTCAGGTAGCTCAAGATAAATTGTTTGTGCTGGATTTTAATATATATACAGAGCTGCTCTGTTGTTTGGTGAAATCAAGATAGCAGCATTTCTGAGTCTGCAGCTCATAAACAACCTACAACAAAAAGCATTAATATAACTTATTGGAAGCTGATGCATGGCTGTGTCATCAGCAGGGCATTGCACACAGGAGGATTTCTGCTTTCTTGGAGGATAAGCTCAGGTGTCCCAAGTTGAGGAGCTGCTCAAGGCAAGAAGCTGTTTTGGTGGTGGTGGACCAGCCCCTGAGCCAGATGTGAGCTGTGTCAGAAGGACCAGTGTTTAGGGGCCGTGCTTGTCCCAGAGCAAGGAGAGACAGACTTCCTTGTTCCCTCCTTCCTTCCTAAGTTTACAGCAGGTCATCTGGAGGCATGTCAGCTCTCGTAACGTAAAGGAACCCATCACCCTTCTCAAGCCAATGGGCCCATGCAGGGAACACTGCAATTTTCAATACTTTCCCGGGACCTTACCACAAGCTCCTTGTCTCATAAGATGTCCCTGTTCTGGCTCTCTGTGTTGATGTCCCTTTGCTCTCTCATGTACTCAAACATTGTACACCCTCCCTCCTCAAATCCTGATTTATCTTGCATTTGCCAAGGAGGTGGCGTCTTGACAGGCTGGGAGGATCAATAACACAATATTTCAAAGTGAGGGCTTTCAGAAGAGCTCCCTCCTGTGTGCAGAAAGCCCTTCAGGGTAGGAGAAGGAGTAAGAGGGAAACACAAAGCCAAACAGGAAGGAATTCAATGGAGGGAAATGCTGCAGCTCACTGCCTGTTTGAGCAATTTGATCTTGCCTTTGTTCTGAACCCAACCTCGACTCCTTTCCTGCCTGTCCTGGGGGAGGCCACCAGCTCTCCCTCCCCCATGGACAAGGAAACTGTTAGCAGGCTGGGGACATCTCAATGTGCTCTCCTCTGGGTAAGGAGCCATTGTGGTGTTGTAGGACATAAATGACAGCCCCAGGGCTCTTGGTGCAACTTTCAGACCCCCCTGGGCATGAAGCTGTGAGCGTGCAGCATCGCTGGTGTGACCCAGACCGAGTCCTTCTGTCTCATCTCTGCCACTGTTGTCAGTGCTCTGCGGCCGCGGCGGTTCTGTGTCCTCCTCAGGGATGCTCTAATTGCTGCCGCTGGTCGCAGGAACTGTCAGCTGGGAAGAGATCAATGCTTCCTCCCTCCAGCGTCTCCAAAGCCGCTGATGCTGCAACCGCTCTGCCCTTTAATGCGCCCAATCACACAAAATGCTGCCGAGGGGCACCGCTCCTGCTGCCACCCACCTCTCACCCTGCAACATGAAGAGCAATCCCCCTCTGATATTGCTCCTGCCTCCAGTACTCGCAGAGGCTGCCCCGACGGCGCAGACCCTTGCTGCAGGCACTCACATGTGGCTCTTGTACCCAAGCCTCGAGTGTACCCAAGCCTCGGCCCTTAAGCATCTAATTTTTAATGTATCAAAGTACTGTTTGTTTCTGGGAGACCCTCTAGCACCAAGCCTCCTCCCTCTCCCCTTGCTGCTTGCACATTTCATTAGGCAGCGGGTGTGAAGGCTGCTGAGAGTATTGAGGAGGCCCTGCAGCGCACTGGGGTGGGTCAACAGGGCTGCTGGCAGTGGCCTGGTGCCAAGGGGGGGGTCTGTGTGCTGCTCCCATGTGTCATAAACTCCTGCTTCGCTCATGGGATCAACGAGCAGTGAGTTTTATTTGGATGCTCATGGTGACAAGCCTGGCATTTGTTCATTAGCTCATTACATCCCTGCCCTGTGGCCACTGCTCCCAGCAAGGCTCCTGCTCCTGCCTCTGCCCAGCTGGAGCCTTCTCCTGCCTTGGGGACTGCAGGGCAATTGGCAGATGAAATAACTCAAACCCATCTTCTGGAGGAGGTCGCAACATCAAACTGCAAGGGGTTTACGTGTTTTTTAGTCCTCTTCCAGACAAAGCTCAGGGTCTCCCAGCAGGCACTCTCACAGCCCTGAGTACGTCAGCGTAAGAGGGGTGCTGGAACACAAATGTGGGCTGAGAAGTGGCTCTGACAGGTGGGTTTGGATCCCACCAGTGGGAAATCCATCCCAGACAAATTGAACACACCATACTGGTGCTTGCCCCTAACTCAGGATAAATCCCAGCTACTAACCATAAAGTCTTTATAAACACAATCGATATCCCTCGGTCTTCCTCTCTTCTCTGGCTCCCAAATATACTGGGGGCACAGGAGTGCAGGGCTGTGCTTTACCCATAGCAGAATCTGCTACGGTGATTAGCTCTGTGATTAGCACGCTACGCTCCATTAGGAATGGGCACTTGCAATGGACACGTTAGGATTTGCAACCTGTGGCTGCTGCCCCGGGTGGCAGCATGCAGAGCAGGACTGCAGGGAGCTCTCTCCTCTCCATCTCCTCTCCTCCCAATATTGATGGGCTCATAACTGATGGCTGGTGGAGCGCAACTCAGTCCTAGTTACAAGGTGATCAATAATGAATAGAAATTAATGTACTGGAAATGGTAGATTCAGAGTCAGTTTGGAGTGTGGCTGTAGGCTGGCAGTTTTCTTGGCTTTCTGGGAACAGCAGGGCAGGTCATGGGTCACAGGCAGCCCTGGGGAATTTCCTCTGCATCACTCTGGGCTCCAAGATGCGCACATCATTTTGGCTGGGATGTCTGAAGCTTACTGGCTCATGCAGACCTTCCTGGGAACCTGAAAGCATTTGCCTGGGATGATAAAGGTGACGAATCCCCACCTCAAGGCACTTCACATAAGGCTCCCAGACAGAAAAGCAAAGCTTCTTACAGATTTGAGATAAAATTCAGGCTCTCTAAATGCTTTTTGTAGGAGTGACTGGCTGCAGCCCAGTGTGGGCAGAGCAGCCTTGTCCTGGCAGCATGACATTTGCTGACATTTCCTTGACTCATGGCACAGCCTGGGCAGTGGTGGCCGTGCTGCTCCACCTTACTGCAGCCCTTGGGCACGGCCAGATGAGTCCTGGCTCTGCGTGGCACTGAGCAGGAGGAAAAGCAGCAGCATTTCCTCTCCTGTAGCTGCAGGCACTAAGTATTGCCCTAAAAATGAAATGGCTTTTCATGCGTGTCCTGCTAATGCTTCCTGCAGATGCAGCCCAGAAGCCATCCTCTCCCACCTCACTTGTTTTCCACTTAGTCTGCCCTTTTATTGCCTAATAAATGGTGTCTGATTCAATCCTGTCATCTACAAGTGAAGGGGATGGAGCCCCAGCGGAAATCTCCTAGGTCCTTCTGTCAAGGAGTCAGGAGAGTCCTTTGATGTCCAGGTCCTTGTGCCACAAGAGGAGAAGTTTTGGAGCAAGCCATGAGAAGAAGATGACCTTTCTCTGCACAGTATTAATTCTTTCTCATGCCAAGTCCAGAGGGCAAAATGAAGCCACATTTTGGCCGTTCAGCCAAAAGCAGAGAGCGATGGGCTCAGAGGGCGACGGGAGCCATGGGCACTGTGTGACAATTTGGGAGACCTCAGCTCCACACCAAGCCAGGGACTCTCTGGGGGGATTAGTGGCTTTAGAGCTCCAGGAAAGGTTGAAGAAGGTACCACATAGGCTATGGTACAGGCAGATGTGGTACCTGCCTCTGAGCTATCGAATACCACGGGCAGCATCCTGGGAGGCACCAGGAGAGGGTGCAGCACCCACAACAAAACCGTCCACACCTTTCCCTGTCTGGGGTTTGCCAGCGTTGCTGTCATGTAAACAGCAGGTTTTGTCTCTCCCTGTCAAAGAGAGTTCCCTCCAGCTATGTTTCCAGCAAGCAGAGCCAGAGGGTCATGTATTTTCGACAGCTGATAAGATAAGGAGTCTGCAGGATGCTCCCTCCATCGTCTGCTGTGGTGAACCTGCCAGCTCCAAATGTCACCAGTGAGCTGGAGAGAGCGGCGGCTCCTTTGGCAGGCTGAGCCCATCCTCCCACCCTTAATTGTAGTGTTATAAACATGAAATCTCAGCAGGGTTTCCAAGGAAAAAGCTCCAAATCACAAATACCTGCCATTATTGTAAGATGGCCAAGCAAACAGCTTCTTGCATCAGCATTGCCTTTTAAATATGCTCGGTTGGGGGCTGATATATCTTCTTTAGGTTTGTCTTTCAAGAGAGAAAATGAATCCATTTTTATCTTAAACAGCCAAATCTTGGTCACTGCCCAGCTTTATGCTTGCTTGTTGGCTCAGAACACCTTAGGCATGATGACTGCTTTAGCCAGGGAGAGAGAAAAGTGCTTATTTTTTGTGGGAAGGGCGGGCAGGTGCCTGGTTCCCATCCCAGCTCCCCACATAGCTCTCCCCGACATGTGCTGGTTCACACATTGCTCTCATCAGTGGCACAGTGGTGAGGTTCTCCAAACGCTTTAGTGCATAATAGGACTGGTTCAATAATCCCATTACAGTCTGTCTTCAGGATGCCAGGACTAATTGGCAGGCGCTGGGACCTTCATCCCCAGCTGGAATTTTATTGCTCATCACAATTAACTGTGATGCTAAAGCCTCTCAGCCACACATGTGCCACTAGCTCAGTCTGGAGCTGTGTCCTCGCTGAGCGCTTTCAGGGCTGCACCCTGTCCCCAGCCTCTGGCAGGGAAAGTACCTGGGTTATTGCTGCAGCTGATTTGCTTTTACTTCATGTTGTTTGCAGCTTAATAGGATTTATTTTGCTCATGTCCAGTTGGAGCTGTGAAAGCTGCCGTGCTGGTGGTGCTGAGGAAGCCGAGGACAGCCCCTGCCTGGTGCCTGGCTGTGGCAGTGGGACAGGGACGGGTGGCCTTGAGCTGGCACTGCCAGTCCGAGGGGCTGTCATTAGGCTGAACCTTTGCTAGTTTGGTCACATCTCTCTATCACTGCTCTTGGCTTCACCAAAATTCCCCCTTTCAACAGAACACCTGACGTGCTTCACTTTGAACATGGGCAGAGGCTCAGCTCACTCCAGTGCAATGGGCACATTTGTTTAAGTATGGGGTTTGCTATTTTTTTTCCCTGATCTAAAGCTGTTAAACAGCAATTGTGGCTCATCTTGGCAGCTTGTTTTCTGCTGCTCTGGGATGTGCCATTTTTAGGGCCCTGAAGAGAGTAGAGGGCTGAGGGCACACTCTGATAACACAGCTGGAGATAGATTTATTTCCTTTTAAGCAATTGAGATTTCAGATACTCTGCTCCTACTGTGGCACTTGGTAGCAAAGAGGAGCAAACTGGTTGCCTCTGTGTTCATGTTTCCCATCCTCACAGGTTACTTAGATCCCAGCACCACAGACTGAGGCTCTGAAAGCACACAAACCTCCTCCCACAGTGCGCCCGTCAGCTGGAGACTTATTACCAGAAGATACTGCTAATGCTAATGTCAAAACTTTGTGAGGCTTCAGAAAGTGATTAGACAAGTTCTAGGAAGAAAAAAATCCATCAAGAGCTATTAAGCAGTGAGACAAACACTGGGACCCAGATAGGTGAACGCCAGGGAAGTTTCTCTCAAGTCTGCCTGATCCCTTCTGCTCTCTCCATCACACCTGCTCTTGGCCAGGACCAGTGCCAGGACCAGTGCCAGGATACTGGGCCGCAGAGGCCCTTGGTCTGGCTCAGCTGTGCTGACCTTGGGCTCCATCTCCTCTCCTCCTTCACAAGGGTTTATTGCAGGGTCTTTGGGCTGAGCAGGGCTCTCTTTATCATTAGCTTCTGCAATTTCGTTTTTAATCAAGAGCTGACATCTATCAGTGTCTGAGCAGGGTGGCAGGAGTACCTGGAAAGCTACAAAGAAGCCTTTAGGATGAAGATTCATCATGGTACCAAAAAGGGGAAAGAAAAGAGTGGCTCTTCAGACAAAAACTTGTTGAAAAGAGGAGGAAAGGGAGTCTGGAAGAGATTTGTCTTGTTTTTCACAGCTGAGGCTGGCATGTGGGAGTGACAGAGCCTGAAAGCCCACAGAATGGGGCCAGGAAGGGCTGTGCCATCAGGCTGCACCAGCTGCACCAGTGGCTGGCTGGCTCTGGGCTGCCACGGGAGAAACCTCATGGCAGGAATGACAGCTTTTGTGTTAAGCATGAGCTATAGGTTCAGGTATGCACTGAGCATCAACATAAAGTACATCTCAGTCCTCTCTTCATTGCTGTTCAGGATGGATAAATCCCTGTTTTAGTCTATTTCTGACAGCTATAGCTGTTAGTCAAAATAAAACCTTCCCCTGAACTCATTCCCTCTGGCTCCAGGTCCTGTTCTCTTGGCTTTGAGCCCACCACCCTGCCCCAGCGGGACCTTGCAGGGCAGCTGCATGCCGTGCCTGTACCCATGCCTGGCAGTGAGCTGTGGCCCCCGTAGAGACAGTGTGCTTGGCCCCTCTTTGGTGCCCGGCTCCTGTCGAGCTCTGCTGCCTGTGCCCACCCCAGGGCTGCCTGCCAGCACACACACCCCCCTGTATTACTTTTTTGCAATTAGTTGAACCACGCTCACTTTCCTACTCCTGCGCCCATCACCTTTTGAAGGATGTGAACCTTGTTGTGTGGATGCTTGTGTAGTTCATCGCCTGCCCAGCTGGGAGATGCTGCTGGCTTTGAGCTGCCTGCCCCTGCCTGCATCCCGGGAGGGAAGAGGCGAGTGCTTGGCTCCTGCCTCCTTGGTTGGCTTGAGGCTTTGATTCCAGCGTAGAGCTGCGTGTTGAGGCAATATTTCATGCTTGCCGGTGTCGGCTGATAAACCTTTGATTTTCACTTCTGGGAATAATAGCACAGTAATGAATTATATTCACAAGAATAACTGTAATAGTCATAAAACTGCAAATAGAAGAAAACTGTAAATCAGTCACCCCCTTGTAATGCACTTACTTCATCTGAATCACCCTCCCTGGGCAGATTATCAATTTTATTTGGCTTTTCCATTCTAAACTTTTATTAAGTGGGGTGCCTCATGCGGAAAGATACCGAGCACAAGCCATATGTTTCAGGGATTTATCTGTTTATTTTGCCTGCCTTCCCACTCTCTCCCCTCCCGCTCGCAGCTCTCTGGACCTGCAGATGGCTGATGTCGGACTGTAAAAGACACATGTCCCCAGTGTCACTTTACCTTTATTATGCAAAAAAATAAGCTGCCAGGTGATGAACAGTCCTTTCTCTGTGCTGTGCAGATTTACCCTATCCCTGCAGCATGTTTAAGCTTTCATGTAATTAAAATAGAAAGCCATTAGCATAGCTCCTGGGTAATCAAGGGGCCACATCCAGGACCCCAGCATGTCCTGGGCCACAACACAAAGATGCTGCTGCTTCCAGTTGATGGCACAGTACTAGA
This sequence comes from Neomorphus geoffroyi, assembly GCA_033558235.1. Lineage (NCBI taxonomy): Eukaryota > Metazoa > Chordata > Aves > Cuculiformes > Neomorphidae > Neomorphus > Neomorphus geoffroyi. Next base: position 58,699,127 of record JAUMJM010000020.1, read on the forward strand.
TGTGAGCCCTGTGGGTAAACCAGGGCAGCCCCCCCGGGCATGGGGAGGGGTGCAAGGGCAGCCAGGGCAGCACTGGGGAAAGGACGGTGACAATTTACTGCTGCGCCACTGAGACAGAGCACAGATGGAGAATGTGGGTTTGAAGGCAGAGCTGCGGCACAAAGTGCTCTGAGATGTCTCTGCCACAGTGCTCATCATGCTTTTGCTGGCCATGGGGGGACGCAGCAGCAGAGAATATCTTCTGGGCCCCAGTATCTTCTCTTGCTGGGTACAGCATAGTAACTTTTAGCAAAGTCCCCATCTTTTCTCTTTTTATTGCAGAACCATACAAAAAAAATCTCCCAGCTGCACTTTTCCGTGTTTCCTATCAGAAATCCTCTGGTTGCAAGTGTGTTCAGGGGGTGCAAGGCTGGCAAGAGAACAACACTGAATAAATGCGGGTGTGAAAGGCATCAGAGGAACCAAATGTGCTGGGGCAAAGGTGCAAACTACACTCAGTAAAATGCAGCTGTTGGATTTGGTGACCTTTTCAAAGGCAAGCTGAGAGCTGGACTGGAGTTTGCTTCAGCTGGACGTGGAATTGCCAGGGCCTGCACGATATTTCATGGCTTTTTGAAACACAGGCTGCTATTGTCCAGCATAATGTGGCAGGGAAAAAGATAAAACCCACAAACTGTGATTTACGAGATGCTTCTCTTGGATGTTCAAGTAAAGTAGAAACCTCAAGTTGCTACTCCAACTACTCCCATTAAGTGTGCTTTTGCTGTGATTTTTCATGCAAGTCCACCTTCTCCTCCCCCGTGCCCAGCAGCCTCCAGCGCTGGATCTGGCCACGGCTGCCTCTGGCCATGCCTCCTGCCCAGCGGCAGCTTGGTTTTGTGGCCCATGATGGTCAGTGCATTTGCAAGTGGAGATCTAAGGAAGTATTCAGTGTTTTTTGTGCCTTCAGAGCTTATCTTTGAATCCAAAATCCAGATTTCTGGAGTTAATGAAAATCATTTTGGCTAGTTAATGATGTCTAATGAAGCTGAGCTGATCTGCACCCATTGAGGACTCTTGGCAAGCCTCTTTACAGCTTAGCAGGACCTGAAACACATTTGCTGAGCGAAGGATGTGCTAGATATGAGTGTTTTCTGCACCAGCAAGTAGCTCCTTGGAAGCCCCGGAATGTTCTCCTGAGTAACAGGGTCTTGGCAAGCACTTCATGGCTGTGTCTGTATGTTAGTGCATGCGTCACCCTCACTGGCTTGTCCTCCTGGCATTGAATGCATGGACATCACCTGGGTTTTCATTAGTGCAGGCTCAGTGATGACCAGAGAGGGGGTAGGGGAGGTTGCCCAGCTCTCCTGTTTCTCCCTGCATTGCTTCTGCTGAGGGTCTTGCTATATCTTTTTCCCAGTGTCCCTGGAGGAGACCACAGTTTGAGCCTGGAGATGTCCCAGCTTACCAAACCCTTCCCTGGCTGCTGCTGGATTCAGCCAGGCTTTTCCAGAGCTCCCATTTGGCCTTATCCAAGGAAAACCAGAGCCTGTCAGACTTCTTGCAACATCAGGAAGGCTCCAGCCCCACTGTGCAGCTCAAACTGTTACCAGCTTTGGCAGAGCTGGAAAACAGACTATAAAAACAGAATTGCAGAGGTGCCTGAGCTGCGGTGTGGGTGGAGGACAGGCAGGGAGCACAGTTACTGCTGTGACTCATGTAGGTGCTTCACTCAGCACCCAGTGCACGCTGTTACCCTACTCTTATGTGATCGAAGAGGCTTGTCTGGGGGAAGAAACAGCTGCTGCAGTAGGGAGAAGGGAGAACCACGGGGACAGCATGGGGAGGCTGGAAACACCAAAGCATCTGCTGGAGGTTCAGCCTAAGAGATGCTCAGGGATGGTCAGGGATTGGAACAAGCTACCCAGAGAGGTGGTGGAGTTGCCATCTCTGGGGATTTTTAAAAGAAGGGTGGATGAGTTTCTTAGGAACAGGGTTTAGTAGGGAGACAGGCATGGTTGGACTTGCTGATCTCAGAGGTCTCTTCCAACCTTATGATTCTATGATTCTATGATGCTCTGCAGAGAGGGTCTTGCTTGCGGGCTCCAGGTGATGGATTGGCACGTCTCAGAGGCTGGGGGAGCCTGGGGTGACCAGCAAAGGAGCAGAATCCTGGGACTGTGAGATCCTCGTGTGTCACCTGCTCTGCTTGCTCTGCAAGCTGGGAGCAGGGCAGGGGTCGGGGCACCCTTGAAGGAATTGAATATTAAAGGCAAGACCAAAGTTCAAAAGTAGCTGCAATTTGAACAGGAATCTGCTCTTTGCAGCCAGTTCACAAGTCTGTGAAAGTAGCAGGAGCATCTCACATTTTGACAGCATTAATAAGGCACAGAAACTAAACAGTATGGATTGAACACACCACCCGTACAAGCTGTTGCTTCAGCATTAGCAACCCAGTGCCAAGTCAACTCGTGACCTCAGCATCGTAGCAGGTCCCAGGGACCAGTGAGATCCCAATCTGCTCACCAGAGCCAACACCTCGGCCCTGTTCTGCTGCTGGGGTGGTGCCAGCAGGAGAAAAATACACATTTTTGGTTAACTCTATCCAGAGTAATTTTGTGTGCAAGGGTCTGTGTTTAGATCACATGATCCTCTCCTTTTTTTCTTCTTGGGTTTAAGGTTTTCTTAGTGGAAGGATCTGGTTTGGGCTGTCTCTGCTGCTGTGGGGAACAGTGTAGCAGAGGTGTTCTGACTGTCTGGCTCTGCTGCCTTGAACAGATGAGTTTGCAGCTGTTTTGCTCTCCCAGCAGAGCGAATTGATGGATCTGGATCCAAATTCATTTAGCAGACTCGATCTTTGGAGAGTCAGGCAGGTCTGGCACAGCATCCAGGGCATAGTGAGGGCAGGGGGTGGGGGAGACCCTTCCCAAGGGAGGGTGAAACCTCCCAAATGGGGAGGCAATTCCCTGTATTCAAGGCAAGGGATGCTTGTTGTCCTGAAGATGCAGGAACCAGATCCTCAGGCTGTTCCTCCAGGGCCTGTGAAACACTGAGGCTCCCAGAGAGACAGCTTTTACTTCTCCCTTGACTAATGAACAGTGAAAGACTCCATGTCTGCTGTCTGGGACTCACATACACACACACGCAGAGTCCCTTCGGGACCTGCTCATATCAAGAGCCTCTTGGTGCAATGCCCTCAGGGTTTCCTAGTGGAAAGAGACTGATCTGATACCACCATGCTGGTGTGTCCATTGGTACGGAGCTCCAGGGCCCCCTTGCCCCAGCCAAGGAGAGAGGATGTTCTCCACACACTTGTCACATGTGAAGTAGACAGAAGTAAGCAGGATCCAACCCTTCTTCATTTTGGCACTCAAGCAGAGTGGAGACCTCCTCTGTGGGCCCCCTCCTGAACTCCCTGCCCCACTGATGAGACATGTGTCTTCATCCTGAGATACTTCTTGGACAGCAGTGAGAGACAGAGACAGCGGCTTTGGGGATGGCACCGAGAAGACACCTCTGGTCCCAAACAGAGCCAGCGCAGAGCCCTACAGCCTCTACACCACCCGTGTCTGGCTGACACCACCCTTGCTTTGGCTGTGGTGATTATGTCTCCACTCCCTGCTCTACGGTCAAATTAATGAGGAGCAGCAGCACAGGCAGATCACGAGTGAGTGGTGAGGGGGTGGAGGGGGAAGGCGTGTGTGTGGATGCTCGCTGTGACTCACTGCCCCGCTCCCCTCTCAGAGAGAGAGTTTTCTGTTTTGGAGGTGAATGCTGGAAAGCAGTTCACCCTTCCCTTCTTCCTTTCCTCCCTCTCCTCTCCAAGCCAAAAAAAGCTGTGACAGCTTGATTTAGGGCTGGATAATGAGGCAATTGTGAGGAGGATGGGTACAGCGGGAGCCTGCGCTTGCCAAATCGTTCGGCTTAATTGATCAAATATTTTTATGCATCGTTTATTCCTTTAAGGCGACTGTAAGCCTCCTCTCCTGCTGCACTGAAATGAAAAGAGCAATGCTGGAAATCACCCAGTCTGAGCCCCAGTGCGACAGAGAGGGGTGGGTGGCTGCTGAGGAGCTCCTTGGCCACCGAGGACTCGCCTGGCTGCTTGTGCTGCCCATGCTGCGTGCACTGAGTGAAGGGTGGGTGAGCAGATCTGGCCTCTCCAGGGTTCCCCAAGGCAAGCAGCAGGCAGGAGCACAACTGCAGGAGCATCCATTGGGCAGGACTTAAGCTGAAGGCCTGGCTGGAGCGCGGGTGCACCTGTGAGTGCCACCCAGGCTGCGAGTGCCTGTCCCTGGGGTTGGCTGTGTTCCTGAGTGCCAGAACAGCGCATCACATGAGGGCTGTCTCCACTGTTCATGGTGCAAAGGGAAACACGCTGCAAGCCAAGCCGGACGCACAAGCAACTGCCAGGAAATGTTTCCCCATGCAATTAAGTCGCTGTAATCACTAAATCCCTCAGTCAGGGCTGGATCTGTTAATCTACAAAGAAAAGAAAGACAAACCAAATCCTTTCCTCATCGGCTTTTATCTCCTGCCCTCCTGCTGCAGGATGCTAGTGGTGGGGTATCGCTCTCTCTGGGGCAGTGGCCGGGTGCCAGGACAGGGAGGGGTGGTGGCACATTGCTCTCACTCCAGCCTCCTTCGCTTGGACATCATTGCTGCCAGGTGCTGATTTCAGCCCTCTGAGCCTCCCATATCCCCTACAACCCCTTCTTGCCTGGGTCAGGCTGGCTGGCACGGTGCTCAAGGTCCCCTTGCCCACCCAAGTTTTAACATGCTGTATTTGCCACCACGGAGAAAAGCCACTGCGGAATGGGCTGTCGGACCCGCGGGTGGGTGATGGCGAGGGGCTACGGGTCATCGGCGGAGGAAGGGCTGCTGCTCAGGGCAGGCAGGAGCAGCCCCATCCCTCCTGCCTGCAGCGTAGTCCCTGGGCTGCAGCTCGGTGCCCGCGAGCGCCTGACTGCTTTCTCCAAGCTCAAAACACGAGCTGCCTCTAGCGGTACCGGAGCTGCCTCAGGGCTTCTGTGAGGCTCCCTGCAGAGCTCCTTCCCAGCTCTACCTTAGGCCCTGGCTGTGATGTGTCCCTGCCACCCAACAGCTGGCTGAGGCTGCACGGGAGGGACTTCATGGTTTCCCATTCCATCCCATCCCATTCCCCATCAGCATCCCCCTTCTCTGACTGTGTTGTCCTGCTCTATGAGCACGGTATTGTCCCTCCTGCCAGGGTCACTGTTAGCCCAGATCCTTGCTCTGAGCTCACCTGCGTGTTCTTGCTGTTTAGATACAGCTTGGCATGTAAAAACCTTGACCCAGGCTCCCTTTCAGCTAAACAAACTGAAAGCCTTGGACTGCCAAGACAAGAGCAGCAGCAAAGATATGCACTGGACTTTGCTGTGTCCCTTCAAGGACAGTGTGATGGGAAGCTAAGCACAAATGCTCACAGGCAAGGAGAGATCAACGGGGACAGCTGGCAAAGGATAAGATGTGGGCCAGATGTGTGCTTCTTTCCAGGGCTGGCTTCACTGGCACATGGAGAATTTTTCAGGGACTGAACTGCCCCGTTGGCCCCATGCCTGGTGCATCCTCAAAATCATGCTCAGCTCTTAGCACTGTCCCCCCTCACATCCTGGCTGTGTCCTGTCCTGCCTCTAAGGTCAGCTTTCCAGGCCAAGGGATTCTGGAACCTGCTCTGGCGTAAGAGCTCAGAGGTGGGGCAGCTGAAGGGTATAACATATCCCAAGATACTATTTTGGACTCCCCCATCCACCAAAGTCTGTTTTATCTGTTCAGCTCCCTCCTGTGACAAACTTTCACCAACTATCCTCTTACTTCTCCTAAAGAGCCAGTAAATGGAAAACCTCACAATCCTTTTGGCGCTCTCCCCTTGTTGGCCAAGGCCAGGCGAGCTCTACCAGCACCCATGGGAAGCAGAGGTCTCTTCTCCCACATGCAGCTGGTCTTCTGCACATTCCCCTTTGTTCAGAGCAAGTCAAATGACATAAGATTTCCTTGATCACAGACCCAGGGATGCTGCTTTATACTCCTGTGCTCCAGGGATGAACAACTAGACCATAAAGTTTCAGAAGGATGGCAATCCTGGAGACATCTGAAATGAAATGCAGGGAAGAAGACAATCAGAGCTGAACTGACAGCTGGGGCTGAGACTGCCATCCCTGACTCACAGGAGGAAGATGCCTGGCCTGGTCTCCTTGCTGCCAGTGGGGGAGATCGCTGTGGTTGAGGTATGTCAGGAAGAATTGCCTTTCTTTATGACCACTAATGGTATTTGCAGCTCTGCGTTTAAAGATGATGATAAAGGTAATCAAACCGTCAGGAACAAAGACAGATGGGGAGCTTGCTGGAGCCAGCAAGGGATTCCCTGCTTTCAGTTAACAGCTGTGATTTATATTTCATTCGCACCTATGGACTCAGAGCAAGGAGCAGGGCAGCAGCACTTTACAAAAACACCGTAGGGAGGAGTACCACAGACACTGAATTTATCTGCACTTGAGCTCCTAGACCTGTTTATGTCTTCTTTAGACATCACTGTGAAATATCATGGGTGTTATAAACTTTTCCCAGAAAATATTTTCATGGACAGAATTCCCTGATGAGATAACAGCCAGTAACTTGACTTCCTGCAGCCAGATTCATCCTGACAACCAGCGGTCCCCTTTTCCCTTCCTTCTCCTCCTGCGCGTGGTTTTGACAAGGTCCTAACAGCGGGCACTGCAGTCCCTATGATCGATTCGAGCTATGAAGTAGATGTTTTTTTCCGAAGTACAGGCTGCAACAGCAGGGATGGAGGGAGCAGAGAGAGGAGCAAGGACTCCTCAGCTGCACAGCCACTGACCTTGACTTGCCAGGTCCATAGCTCAGCTCTCCGCTGGCTGTATATCAGAGATCTTGCTTGCTGTTCTCTGAGCTCTTGCTTTGTCATGACTCTGGTGTCCCTCCTTTCTCCTGTTGTCACTTTTCTCATCTTACCTTTACATAGTGTTACACTGACAGCAGGGACAGCCTTACTTCCTTTGTAAGACAAACTCATTTAACTCAGTGCTGTGTCTGCGCTGATACCGTATCCATGCAACCTGTGTTTCAAGGATCGTGTTTGCTTTATTTCTGTGGATTAAAAAAAAAACAACAGCCAACAAAACAGTAAGAAAACAACCTTACTAAGAAGAGTTCTAGCAGTTAATTAGTTTCAACATTGAAAGGGTCACTGCCCAGCAGCTAAAAATCATCATGTTTGAATGGTGAATTAAGTCAGCCAAGCAATAAATCTGAGCAACAAAACAGTTCCTTTAGCTCAGAGGAGTTCTCTTTCCTCAAAACACTGATAAATGGCTTTTTCTGAAAGCCCACGAGGTCATCAAATTAATAAAGTATTTCAAGTAATGTATGGAAGTGAAGTGACACTCTGCTGCAAGAGATTTGCTGTTAAAGCCAAGTCTCTGTAACACAGTGTGATGCATGTAGCGTAGACAAAGCAAACCCATCCTCTAATTTAGGACAGTTGTCCAAACTCCTTCATATCTATTCTGGTCCATTGTCTTCCTCCCTAGTCATTATTTAAGAGAGTTAAGCTTGAGAAAAAATTGCAAAAAGAAAAGAAAAAGAAGAAACAAAAATGAAAACCTGGGATTCACCCATTGACCAGGCAAGATACTCAGAATACATACCATGAAGGAAATGATGAGAAGGCATCAAGGAGGGAAAGTCAATGAAACACTGAAAAACTCTTGGGGTAATGGTGAGAGATGCTCATGTTCTTTGCAGTGGCTGCTTTCCATCCCCTAACACGTGTACGTATGAAGCTATCGCAAGAGCGCTGCACCCAAAATACTGGATTTACTCATTTGACGTGAATGATGGCAGGGACTGTTGGCTGCCAGCACTGACGTCAGGGACGCTTGCGTGACCCAGCACAGTTAGACAGCAAGAAAATCCAAAGCCCAAGAAGCAACACTCAGATACCCAAGTCTTAAACAACCAAAATTAGTTTGACTTTCAATTAAATTCTGCAGGCTTAGCCTGAACACAGCATGACCTCATCAGACCCAGCAGGCAGATAAAAGCCAAGTATGGCCCTGCCTTATGTCACCACCCAATTCCTTTCCTGCATATTTGGAGTGGCCCTGATTTGGGTTGCAGATACAGCAGCAGTAGGCATGGATATGACGAGATGGGTGATGAATCTGGAGATACTTAGGGGCAGATATTACGGAAATCTTTTCATTAGTCAGGATAGTTTAGCAGGGAAACAGATCGCTTGGGAGGTGCAACATCTCTGCCAGTGGCTGTTTCTAAAACAGCATGGACATCTGTGGCTGAGAGCATGACCTGGGTGGCCTCTCATACTTCCTTCTAACCCAGGGCCATTCTCAGTGCCCTGATCTTTAGAGGAAGAGGGAGTAGCTGAGGACACTGTTTTCAGTTTCATCTCTTACAGACAGCCCACAACAGACCTTCTACCAGAGGCAGAGGGCAGGAACGGCAAGGGGGACTCCGGCTAGCTATCTCCAGCTACTTTACTGGAAGTTGTGTCTTGGCAACCTCTCCCTAAACTTAAAGCTGAATACATCCCCTGACTTTCCACTGAAATGGCTTTCTGCAAGCTTATATTACTCTTGGAATGATTTAATATGAAATATATATTTAATAATATTGTAGCACCAAGAGGCGCTGAACAGGACAAACATAAAAAACCCCCAGACCTAGCAATAGCCTCCGCAATATCGTATCCACTGGGTACCCTTCTTCATGAAATCCTAGCCGAGGTTTCATTTGCCTTTGATTTAAAGTGTAAACCTCTTGAGGCAGTCTTCAGTACATTTATCCAACTCTGCCCTCTGAGTGCTATCACAACACAGCGCTCATAATCACAGCAGGGCTGCCTTCGGCACACGTCTGTGCTGTGGACAGCTGATCTCCGAGGGGATGTGTTCATCCTTCTTCCAGCGCCCGACAACGGCTGACATACAAACCCCACAGCACACGCGCAATGACAACTCCAGCCTCTTTGTGGACTCATTGACATGCAGCTGAAACCCTGGATAGCATATGGAGCGTGGAGGCAGATGGATGGACATATGTATAATCTGTGTGCATCTCTGCTGATGTAAACGTCCCAGCACGGGCATTAACACTCAAGTACACAGTTTGCATTTGGGGCGTAAGAGAGTTTTTCTCCTATAAAATAAATAAAACACATTCTGAGCATCTTGGGATGAAGCCATTCTAATCCTTTTATTCTTTCCAAAGGAAAATGATTCCATATTCAGGGCACTGTGCAAACAATTAATTAGCCTAATGAAAATGAAAGGCCTAATTGCTCAGTATTATTACGATCATTGGCAGTCAGGCGTGACCAAAGAATAGGCACTGTCTTACCAGGGATAAAGTGCAACTTTCTGGCTTTTTGGATATTTGAACATCCAGCAAAACAAATTTTTTTTGGAGTGATGGTGCAATTCTCCCTTACACATTCAGAAAAGCTGGCAGCATTTGGAGACATCTGAATGAGCTGCTATACAATAAAGAAAAGTGAAGAGGAGAGAGACCCAGCTGGTGTGAAATGACCTGGCTGAATGGAAGTCGATAAAGCTGTAACGCTTGAGTTGAATGACACGGTGGTGTCTGTCTCCTGCAGCAGACTTGACTCACAAGTTGAGAGTGCTGCAACATTAAGAAAAAATATACTTTTAAAGGAGCACACCTTTAAAGTACAATCATCCTTAACACATCTTCCTTTCAAATGATCTGTTCTTATCCAACTGGAAAAGAGCTTTAAATTCATGCAGATGAACTTGTTCACTCTGGATAGGATCATGAAGAGTCAGGTTACAGGAGCTTTAAGAAACTGAACTGTTACCATTCATGCATATCTCATAACATGAAGATAGAAAGCAGATGCTGACTGAACATTGACCTCGCCTGAAGAGTATGGGTCCAATAATTCCTCTTTTAAACAGCTGATTCTGATGGGGAAAGCCTCAAGATTCAGCTTTAATTCTATTATCTGCCTTGTGCAGAGACTGGCAACCAGAAACTATTCTTTAAAACCAGCGTGGGTGAAGTCTGCTCTCATTCACACTGGCACAGCCCCACTGACTGTATCGCAGAGGGTTTCTCAGCAAGTTGGATTTTTGGTGCTTGGGGTGGGAGCAATCGCAGTTTAAACTTAGCTAGGGCCACTTCTACTCTGCTCCAGGCTGGCACCCAGAGCTGCAGGATATACCTATGCAGAACACATCCATTACCATGCAACCTCAGGCACATGGGAAATACAGCTTCCCAGTGTAACCAGTAGTGACAGGTAAGCACTGCACTTAGGGGCTTGGGATCATCCCATGGTAATTTAATACTCCAAATTGATTGCAAAGGGATCAGGAAGCAAAGCCTGGTCATCAAAAGGAGCTGGGATGGCCCCTTTCCTCCCATCCTTATCACAACACTCCAGGGGATGGTATTCCCTCTCTGTGAAATTTAATAGACTGCTGGTAGCAAAGAGCAAGAGTAAAGTAGACCACATCTTGTCCAGCTCTAGGGATGCAGAGTGAGAGCAGTCCACACTTTCCCTTGGCAAAGGAGTGCAAATTTCTTTATGCAATCTCAGCAACTCACTGGAAAAACAGCGATACAGACTTGGTCACATGGAGGCTGACACTTCACATTTGTGCTGTGTTGCCTTTTCAGAGAGAAGTTGTGTCCAAATATACTGGATTTTGAGGAAGATTAAAAAAGGTGGTTATAATACACAAGAGCACAATCCTGTGAAACAGGTAAGAACAGAAAATACAGGTTTGTGGCTGAAGGTCGCTCCACTGCACCATCACCCAATTCGCTTGCAGAAATGAAATCAAGGGGAATTCATGGGCCTTTCTGAAACCATTTCAGGTCTGTAACCATGTGTTTATGCAGCTGGTAACAATTATTACAGATGGTGCTGGGGACTCTGAGGCATATAAAAATGAGAGACCCAAAGATGTCATAGCAGGAACGGTCTATTAGACGACTGAACATCCCAGCAACCTTTGTCAGGCTTGCTAACAACATTCTTAGTTAAATACGGCTGTTATTTAACTGGATATCCAGAATTGGATAGACAGTTACTCATCACCCCTTACTGATAAAAAAGACAAGGCTTTTGTTAAAATTTATTTTGCAAATCTACCAATTCATTTTATGAAAGTACAAAATTGTACATGGTTACATTAAACAGTTACACTACAGTTGAGATAATACAAATAGCCACTACAAACTTAGTTTCAGGTACTCTTGGATAAGTAGATTTTACATTATTTAAAATAAAAATAAGTCACAAAGAAGAGATAAAATAGCCTTGTGATTGTCAAATAATTTAGTTTAAAGCAAGAAACCACAGTAGACTCTCTTTGCCCTACAAAAAGTTAAGATAGAAACACTGATGTTTACATAGTCTTTTCATGTTAATGTTCAATTAAGATGCCTCCAACAAATTTAAGTGCACACATCTGGTCAGGATAACAAGGATAGCTCATGAGTTGTTTGGAAACCGGTGTCAGGTTCCTTTCTCTGGAAATTACATTTACTGTATAACATCACCATGATCCTTGCTTTCAGATGCATAAAAATCCTGTAATATCATTTATAAAATACACTAGAGCTTCAAATCTGCTCTAATTCAGTGGGAGTAGGATCAGTTCTTACATTTAATAAGCACTCCTGATTTACTGAAATCCTCAAAAAACAGCCTGCTTCCCAGGAATGAAATTAACTCGGCCAATAAAATACTGTAATAATTCAGGAAAACCCTCAGCTTTACTATCCAGCAATTGACATTGCAACTGCATTTCTGAGGACCTTCATACGTGATCATTCTCTCCTCTCCACCGGCAACAGGACACACAAAGATGCCAAGTAACCGTGCTTACTAAGAACTTAGAGCTATGTAAGGTCCAAAAATCAAAGAACAGATCGAATTAATCTAGAAACTGCTCTCCTGACACACCTCTAGTCCTCTAGTGTCATTCTGCTGCCTGTAAGCTGCCACTTCCAACTAGACATCTGTCAGTCACAACTGCATAACTGCTGCTCAATAAGCAATTCGATGGAGCTTTGATTTTGTAGCTGCATCTCTATGTTGCCTATGTAGTTAGGGGCAAAATCCCCAAGATGCTACCGTCACATATAATGCAACAGTTTCACAGAAGGAAGGACAGCGAGCCGTTTATGGGGGAAAAAGGCAGATGCAGGTACAATCCTGATGGCCTGTGGCACAAGGGAGGTTAGAACAGGTCATTCTCTCTTGTAGCCTTCAGCTCTTTACACTAGGACATCCAAAATAGTACAACCCCCCAAATCTCTGCTCATGCATGTGCAACAAAGCTGCAGAGCTCATTGTAGTACAGAAGCCAGCATCTTAGTAGGGCTTCTAAGAGAATTAGGCATTTATCCACAAGAGTATCTTTAACACTGATCACCTCAAAAAACTTAAAGAAGCCAGACAAGTTGCACAAAACTATACAAACTTTTCACCTAGACATAAAGTGCCATCAAACTACGGAAGAAAAAAGAGGTTGCTGTTGAGGGCAGTAGCTACTGTAAGTGTCTACAGAAGGCTTTATTCCTCTGAAGCAGACAAAGTTTGCTGCAATCTTGGAAACAACACTAACCTGGTGAGAACACTATAACCCAAGGCCAGCAACTTCCTTACTGACAAACATGGTTCTTATCTGACACACTAAAGCCAACTAGGTTGCATTTACTGGTGGCTGACTCCAGAATTTTCCCCACAAGGTAGTTTAAAATGGTAATAGATGCTTCAGTTTCCCATTCTCTGACAGGATATGATAACTATAATTTGTCCCGACCCTTTGTTACAAGCATATATCACAACAGACAGGTCCACCTGGTAATTCCCACTGTGCCTGCTTGTTCTCCATCTCTACTCATGTAAATGTAATGTCAAATCCTCTTAAGAATCCTGAGCAGCCATCCAGAATCACTTGTTCAACTGACATTTCTGTAATAATAAGGAAAGGAAAAAAGAGTTGTGAGAAATTAAATGGTGTTCCTGTTGCCAAGTTGTTAAAATTATATGGTGATATGCTTCCAGTAGTTGTAAGAAATTAATTTGTGGAGTGCTTACAAGCCTTACATCTACTAAATTTCAACAGGATGTAAAATGCTATTTAAGTGATACAACTTAATAATGTTAAGGAATAAAAAAAATCAGCACCAAAGAGTGAAAAAGGAAACCTGATTCTTGTCTGCACTCTGATTCCTCAAGGCTGGATCTCTACGGCTGAGGAAGCCATGTGGGAGATCCTCAGTGAAGTTCTTATGCTGTGTTTGTATGTCAGCTGCTGCACCTCTGCTTTCTGCCACCCCTCCTCAGCAGCTGAGGCAGGGCAGCGCCAGTGAGTTACTCCACCCCTGTAAACAGTGGCTGGCAAACAGCTCAGACAGCCCCACCACTCTCCCACTGCTTTCTGAAAGTACTAGAGCCAGAGCAACGCGAACATCACTACTTTTCACCTCCTCTTTTAAAATGCTGTTCAGAAAGAAGTGCCTGAGACACTTAATCTGTAGATTAACTCATTTTTAAACTACACCACTATGTGATTACTGTCATTCTTTTCTCACAACAATGTCAAATACAATATAAAACTTTGGATTTTATATAGCGAGTGAAATCAGCAAAGTCCAAAGAAAGATGGTGCTGTTACTGCTCCATTCTGTAAGAAAGAACCAGGATAAGGCGCTTTGGCAATCAGCACCAAGTTTAAGTGACAGGCTTGGTAACAACAATCTGCTGTCCATGTACCAGAGTACACACAACTTTTCTGCAGATGCATAGAAAACTGAGACCTCCTGGTTCTTCTCTAAGCTCCTTTGAAACTACAACAATTTCCTTAATTCAGCAGCAGATCCTCGTAGTATTCTTTTCCTAAGTACAGTACATTTTGATAGCAACATAGAAGCATACGACACAAAACAGACTCGTTCAAGCTCACCATGGTTCTGATGGGCTACACACACTAAGAGGCAATTCAAAAAGAGCACACAAGCTCAGTTAATCAGGACAAGAAAGAGTTCACAAAGGAAAAGATTTTATTGCAAGTTGTACTGCTCAGCTTAGCCACTTCTAATACAGATCACAAGTATTAGAAGCTACTGATGAGCCAAGAAATTCTGTTTTGCAAATAATTTAAGCATAGCAAGCTTGTTTTAAAAAGAAAAGCCACTGCATAATATTCCAAATGGCCTTCTCAAACATACTTGAAATTGTTAGATCAACACTGACAGAAAATACAGATTCCAGTAGCAGTTCTGGCACTTTACAGCTTGGGAAATTTGTGCATATGAGACTGAGGCAGCTTGTTTGCAGATCCCTTTCTCGCAGTATCCAAGGGTCAACTGTGCTTCCTTCACAGCTGCGTATCGCTGGACTCAGCATATGCCTTCTTCAGAAGGTGCAAACTGGCAGCTGTCGTGAGAAACAGTGTCAATGCTCTGCACTTCCGACTGTGGGTGAATGGACACCTGAACTGCTATCTCTTGACCTTGTTCATTCATGGACCCATCATCTGAATCCCCAGCTGGTGAATCGCTGCGCTTGATCTCTGGGTTGATGGGGTATATGGCAGCTTGGGTACCACAGGCCTGGGGCTGTTTTTCCTCCTCGCCAACTTCATCGGGATCGTCAACTCGCACAGCCTCAAAGATCTCCTCCATGAACGCTCTGCAGTTAAGGATCAGAGGTGGAAGGGGAATGCTTCTGGCAAGCTCTTCAATGTACCGAGCAAACTCCATGGTCTTAAACTGAGTGACTTTGGCCAGCTCTAGTGTTTTGGCAGATGTAATGATAGGAATACGCTTGGCTATTTCAAAAGCCTTCTGAAGCTTCTCAGCCCCTTCCGTCCTGAAGAACTCATTGATAGCCTTCTCTGTTTTGCGGAGGTGACTGCTCATCATACACAGACGGGTTATGTTTAAAATAAGGGTGATAGCAAAGGCAACGAGGCACACAATCATGTAGTAAATACTCATGTCTCCTGAGGTGAAGATAACCCTCAGGGTGACCGTGTAGTACAAGGTGTCGTTACGATTAACAGCTGCACACGTGTATCGCCCCCGGTCAGCAAAGTTGACCTTTGTGATGTTAAGGGAATTATTAGCAATCCTCCAACGGCCACCTGGAGATTCAAAAGAAATAAACTGAGCTAATGAAGCAAAAATCACTAAGTAAACTAGACATGTACTGTCTGCTCCATCAACTGGGGACAGAGCTTGGAGATAAGCAGTCCATTTCTAGCATAATGCAAACAGTACACCAAGGACTGACATTTCCTTTTCATGCCTGTGATGCAGAAACCATAACCCAGTTACCAATCCTACTGCTTAATACTAAATTATTCTGCATGCTTGCTACTCTGTTTTTCCTCCTTTCTCTCATCTGCACTTTGTTGTGTGCTTTTGGACTGCTAGCTCTTTCTGACAGGGAAACTAATTCTCAACTAGTGCTTTTCACCCACTGTGCAACACCAGCTGTAAGACTGTCCTCTATAAAGTCTAATTTTCCATATGTTCAGAGGCAAAAGTCAAGCGACCCATGAAAAAGATCAGAGTCTGTAAATGGCTCTGCTGGCAAAAGAATCCAGGATTTTCTTGAGACAGTTTTCTGCTGAGCACGCAGTGCTGATATACAAAACTCATGTAAAAAGAAATCAATGAAAGAAGCTGGCTTTATACAGTATTTCCTATGCATTAATAACTTAGGGGGAAAACCGTTTTCATAACTCATTCTTCTAATTACTCTACTTTGAACTAATCTCCAGATGGCATTATAACTACAAAGAGGTTACTGAATACTTAAGGCAGAAAGATGGCCTCAGAGAAGATCCTATCAATTAGCTCGATGACCTTCATTAACACTAATAGAGTAGAAAAAAACACACACATCTCTAAAAGACATTATTTTTTGAAAAATAACAAGGGACAGAACTATAAGAGCTAATCGCTAAGAAAATATATTCTTCCTCTGTATAAAAGGGTTAAATAGCATGTATTTCATCGTTAGCCTTTACAAATTGTATTATTTTCCAGTCTCACTGGCGCATAAACCAGAAAATAAATGTACTAAGTTACTCCATGTTTTAAAAAATCCTGTAACAAAATTAAATCACTGACTGCCAGCTGGAGAAGCTGCAGAGAATTGTGTTTAATTCACACTTTTGGAAAAATACAATATAAGCCAGAGCAATAATAAATAAGAATATCAGTTAGTATCTGGTAGGATGCAGATTAATTTCCTCTGTATTGAATACAGTGATGCCTTTTGAAGAAAATGATTCTGTGGTGCTCAATAGGAGGACGGATGGGCTAGGACAGAAGAACTCAAGTATAATTCACATGCCAGAGGGTAAAGGGCTTTGTCTGGCTCTGTTCTTAGCTCCCAACCGTAAAAATGGGAGGATAGGGAGAGAAAATAATAAAGTCTCAGAGGTTTTCAGATACTGTATAAAAGGGGAATACTGAAGGATAGAAAACAGCAGGAAAGCTCACCTTCATCTTTCCGTTCCAGCAGGTGTCCTCTGGAGTTATACCAAAGAATATATTCATACTGGGTGATGTTCAGTTTACATTCAATTAAAACACTGGTCCCCTCTTTGGCTATGATATCATGGTGTGCTGGAGAACTGACTAAACCCTGAGACACCAGGTGAAGTGAGGCACTGAAAGACCCAAACCCAACTGTCCTGTTAAAAGCTACATTTTCCAGTGCAAATCCAATTGAAAGATCAGCACTAACAGTCAAAATTAACAGGCAATAGCTGAGCTTCATGGAAACTGAAGAAAATTCTTCTTTCATTTAATGTGTAGAAATGAGGTCATACGATATTAAGCTGCCTGCATTGCTCTGAGATATAAGAGGAGGCTCTTGATTTCCTCAGTGATAGAAAATGTCTTGGATCCAAAAGCACTTTCAAAACCATCAATATTAGAAGTGGAAACTGGAAATCCAACTGAAAAAAAAAAAAAGAATTAGGGTTATTAATGATAGCAAGCTTACAGTGAATTCGAATTTCATTTCAAGTAAACAGATTTCGATTAGCATAACATAAACTGTCAGCTGAGACATTCCAAATCAGAGCTTTGCTCAGCACACAGTAATGAAACAAGGGTAAGGCGGCATTAGAACAATCTTCAGTCCTCTAGATGTTCATCCTCCCATTCAAATAAATAATCTTGGGAACAATAATCATTAAGGGGAGAAAGGTTTTTAAAAAAGAACAAATTGTTCAGACTACTCAAAATGCATAACTATATTTAGGGTCATAAAGTGGGTTCTGCATTTGTTAACAGAGAAAAAGTACTTTCTTAATAGAGGAAGAAAAGCAAGAAAGGATAAAATTTCCGTCTTTCTCTCCACCAATATCAAAGCACTTTTAAGCCCTGGTTTGCTAAAGCCAGTCTTTCATTTAGCATCTAGAGAAAAACCAAAGGACACGTGTATCTCATTTTTATCATTTATACATCTACTTACTTGATTTTAGAGGCATAATTGCTGCTAGATGTCAAAATACTACACAATATGCTTATAATTCCTACTGTTGGTAAAACTCTCTTGGCAGTTATTTACAGTCACAGCACAGTCCCTTTCTGAACATCAAAACACTGATGGCTAAACACACTTCCTTTTTTGCAATCTCTATTGCTGCTGCTGCTGTATTTTCTAACTCTGCCTCTTTTTTTCTTGTTTGTTTTACAAAAAGCTCCTGTTCAAAATCTGTTACTTTATGCTGCTGTATGTCAGCAGCCAGATCTTGTTTATCACCACCAAAATGCCACCCCTTGCTTCACAGCTATTTGAAAAACTGTTTCGTCAAGGGACAGAATTCCCACTCCTCCAATCAAGGTGCACAAAGATATTCTAAGACATTAGGATACAGCTTTCAATTTTACATTCTCTGCACACAAGGATTTTTCTTTTTTAAAAGCCAAAATAAAAGCAACTTGTAACAAAATGAGATGACACTGATAAAAGAAAATCTGTCATCAATTTTCCTGGAAGCCTGATTCAAGAAAATTTCTAATCCAATATGCATTCCCTGAAATTACGGTTCCATCTAGACCACTCCAGAGCCCGAACGGAACAATTTACAAAGCACAAAAGCCCCAAGCCAAAATGTTATCTTAAGGAGTATCTCCCTCCATCCCACTGACTGTGTAACTTCAAATTTATCATCTTGCCTTATACCAATAACAAACGCTAGTAGAGATGAATTTCATAAATATCACAATACAGCAGAATACATTTTCTTAATAAATAATGCAGACATTTCTCATCCTTCCAGATTTACTCATTAACACTGTCTAAAGCAGACAGAAATCTTACCCCTTATGAAAAATAATTTACTACAAATAAATACAGAGGTGATTTGTACTAATTTTCTTTTCAAGAGAGAAAAATTAAGCATATTCAGGAACGGGAAAACTTGCTGACAACACAATACCCAGACCAGGCATTTTTTCAATTAATTTGTCAGAGGTCAAACCAAATTTCAGACTTGACATCTGATGAGAAACATCTATCTGACCCATTTCTGTTGTGACTATTGCCAAAATGAGTTTAAGAAAGAAGGCAAAGACGACAGCTGTGTCCAAATCTCCTTCAAGCTCGACTAACCAACTCACCCACTGAGTCCCGCAAAAGCAACCGGAAAGCAAGCCTTCCGCTTGTTTTCCTGTAAACAGCAATGCCTTCAACTGTCCTCTTTTTTTTTTTCCCCACTCTTTTTTTGTATCATGTCTCTTGTCCATCCATTTAAGATGAGACCAGCACTGATCACTCAATTATATTGCACTGAAGAAGCGACTTTCCTACAGGTAAACCACTGAAACCAGTACGAAGGCCTCTTTTGTTCCTATTTTCCATGTTACACTTGAGGGTAAGCGTTGCTGAGTCTTGCTGCCTCTGGAGAAGAGCATCCCAGCCACAGCAACTACACAGGTCTGAAAAAAACCCAATAATAAGGCCGCTACTGATGAACAACTACTCTTCCGTTTGGAGGAGTGGTTTTAACACTCCTTTATTAAACCTCTAGTGTTTTCAGAGCGTTTCAGAGCCTTTAGAAGGCTGCTTACAACTGACCTGCTCATTTCAGGAACCTTGTACTGATGTCATGAAGGTGGGCTGCGGACAGTCAGCAGTTTGGGGACCATTGAGAGCTGGATTGCTGGAGTTGCTGTTTGAGAGTCTGTCACAGCTTGCGCTAGCAAGTGACGTGTGGTGGTCGCAGATCTTCAACACACGTTGCTCAACCACACAGTTAAAAATGCCTCTGTACTTAATGGCTTTTGCATGCATCAGGACTTAACAGCATCTGATGCGCTTACAACCGATGAGAGCTCTGCAGTGAAGACAAACCATCATCTTCAGTATTGAATTAAAGGCACAGAATAACTGATGGTCTTCTAAGACAATAACCTCCCAACTAATAATATTTTAGATTTACTAGAGAATAATTTTAGTACTTCCTGTACTTTGCCTGTGTTATTGCCATTTTAAATTATTAAATTTAAATTGTTAGATTTCCAAGTGCCTGTAACACTTCTTATAAAATGACTTTAGGAACCTCTATGAACTATTTAACACAAGAAATGCTCAACATTTTCCTTCATAAGAATAAGGTAATTATCTTCAGTAATTGCATATGCTCTCCAGTATATTTGCACTGAGTTGCATAATGTATAAAACATTGGTGATGGGTCATTGAATTTTACTATTAAACTCTTCGAGGTCTGATTTATTATAAATTGTTTGTCATGTTTCCCTTTTGGAAAAGCCATTATTGCTAAGCAGACAATGCTCTTTCACTGCCGAGTGCTGGGAAAAATAAAATGATTTGTGAAATCCATATTCTTCAACCATCACACTTATGCAAAACAGCTGCTGGAGCTGATAAAGGATCCAAAAAGGATAAAGTGTAAGCAGAGCCAACAGCACAGTTCTTCAAGAAACCATTAAGCCCAAGCACAATGAAATGTGCAGCACAGAAACTGGCTATATTACAACTGAACCCGAAGCTGAGCTCAACATACTTAACCTTTATTAAACCCTAAGTTGTAACAACAAATAGCAGTGGAAAGATAAAAATTCATGATGCATATGCTTGTATGAGTCATCTTTGGCTCTTATCCTGAAAAAGTGTATCTGCACTTAGAGCACTGTAAGTAGTCCCACGGAAGTCGATGGAAGTACTGATAGTACTCATAATTACACACATTTATAAGGCAGTGCAAAACTGGAGCCCGAGAGGCTGCAAGTTATACGGCTTTATATTCGCTGCTCATAACATTACTGCATACCTGGAGAAAAGAGAAGCAATGAACTGAGACACACCTGGCAGACCCCAGAACGCTCTAACCAACTACTGCTTTTGGCACACGATGTAGAAATATGTTGTGACATTTCCAACAAGCTAACTAGTAATAAGCAAATCTAAATGGATTGGGTTTGCACCTCTTAATTGCTGTGTGATGCCTTGCAGAAAAAAGGCTGCTGTGAGCAGCCCACAAAGCCCCTCTGATCCATTTTTATATCAGGAGCCACACACGCAGAGCCCTAGAAACACCAGCTCCTGAGAAGTTCATAAAAACAGATGAACAATCTTGATGTCCCCAGCGTGGGAGAGGCCACAGAGAGGGCTCACCTTCTGCTGGCCCCTGTGGAGGCTCTGCATGAGCGGCTGCACCCTCAGCCCAAAACCCAACGGGAGGAGCAGACCTGCAGGTGAACAGTGTGGATCTTGCCCATGGCATGTGGGGCCTTCCAGTGTGCGTGGCCCCTTACCTGCCTGACACGGGTCATGGGGAGCGCACGAAGGGCTGGGGAATGGCTGCACACAAACCCAAGCTTTTTACCTCTGTCAGCTACAAACGCTCAGGCATAAAACTATGCAGAACAGGAACCTGTGCCCCGCGGCCCTGATCCCAGAGACGCCCATGGAAAGACCCCACTCACAAAAACAACCTCAACTCCCCACCCGAGAGGACCCAGGCCTTACGTCACGGGATTCTGACATCACGAGGTTCTGACGTCACAAGACCGAACGCTCCGCCCCCCCCCCAGCATTTCCACACCAAACAGCGAGGTAACACACAGCCCGCTACCTTCTCCCGCAACAGCGGAGAGGCCTCGCGCGCCGCTGTGCCATTGCCCCCTCGCCCTGACGTCGCTAGGCAGTCCTTGGCACCCCCGTAAGGCTGTGAGGTAGCGGTAACGTTGCTCTCACCGGGAGGAGAGCGACCCGGCCCACTCTGCGCCGCCGCCGCCGCCGCCCGGCTGTGCTTCCGCCTTGCGCCCTTCCGCCTGGGCAGCATTTCCTGGGTCAACTGGCGGGGGCCGCTCTGCGCCTCATCTCTATGGTTTCAGTCGCCCGGTGCGGGGGGGAGCGCGGTGCTGGCGGGAGCGCGGTGCTGGCAGCCCGGCCCAGCGGGTGAGATGGGACCGGGGCGGCGGAGCGGGCCTTCGGGGGGTCGAGGGCACAAGGGGTTCGAAGGGGCCTTCTGTGGGATGGGTTGTCCCAAGGGGAGGGGATATTGGGGCCTTTGGGGGCACTCCTGGGGCAGGGAGCACCGTGGGGGGCTGTGGGGCCTCTTGTAGGGCGGGAGCCCCGAAGGGGGCTTTAGGGAACCTGGGAGTCCCCTGGGGGTCAGGCAGCCCCGTGTGGGAGTTAGGAGACTCCAGGAGTTTCCTGGGGAAGCGGAGGCTCAGGGAAACCCCCAGGGCAGGGGGGCACAGGGGGTGCCCCCGGGGGGACGGGCCCAGTGTGGGTACCCGGGGATTTGGGTCCTGGGAGGGATGCGGGGTCGGGACAGGCTTTGGGGCGGGGGGGGAGGAGGGCGGGGGGGGGCAGGGCAATCGGGTGACAGTGAGAGCATCTGACCAGGTCTGGGGATGTTGGATCTGCTGTGGGGTCCCGCAGGGCGACCCCGGATAATGGGGTAGGCGTCTGCTGCCCATCACCTGGCACTGCCCTTCCCGCAGTGCTTGACGTCCTTCTTTGCTTAAAGCCAGCAAAATCCCTTTTCTGGGGGTAGCTGCCCTGGTGGCATCAGTTGCTACCTCTCTGGGGATGTAATTTCATGGCAGTGATGATGCTAAGGGGCTGTGCGGAGCTCAGCTTGGCACTGCCTGTGGCTGCTGCTGCCTTTAAGTTACTGTCTCAGAGCTGGTGAAGCACCAGCAGTGAAGCCAGGAAGAGAAAGAAACCTCTGCCGCCATGAGTAGGCTGCAGCATATCAGCCCTGTCCATGGGCACTGTCATCCCCAGTGTGCACTGTTGGAGCTGGTTGCTCTGGCAGTTGGAGTGTATTTCACATTCTGGGTGGTGTTAAAGGCTTGGTGAAGCTCAGCCTGAAATACAGAAGTGAAAGAGTTCCTGCTTCCCTACCTGCCCAGCCTTCTGACAGCAGTCCCCTTTCGTATCCGATATCCTTCAAAGCAGCCATCCCAAGCAATTTGTTTTCACTTTTTTTTTGGTGAAACAAGTCCGGGATTTAATTATCTGGTGACCTTTTGTACCTTTCATTTGCTTTTCAGAGTTGTTTCTTTCCTGCGGAGAGGGTGTGTCAGTTAGATAAAGCCACGTGTTTCTGACTTTAAACTTCCAAGTGTGACATTTCTTCCAGACAGACATAACAGTGTACACGGCTTGCTTAAAAACATAATCTGTTGATGTGGGTATGTCTTGGCAACATGAAGGGATTTCTGTCTTAGCCATGTTAAATTATTTAAAACACAAATGTGATGCTTTTGAACTATGTCAAAGTGTACAAGGGAGTGATTATTTTATCTGCTTTGCCTTCTGTGGATGCTTGTAGTCATGTCTGAGAAAGACAGCAGTGAAAATCTGAACGAAGAAACCTCTTACAAAGATGAAAATGAACAGAAAGCAGAGGAACTTAGCTGCACTGAGAGCGATGAAAGAAGAGAGCAAGAAGTTGTACCTGTGCCTATGACTAGAAAAAGACCTGAGCCCAAAATGCCAAGCCAGCCTGCTGCCACAGTAGAGGCCCCAGCTGAAACCCTCAAGGTATGTTCCTGTGCTAGCTGTGTATAATGTGACTTCATATTTCATGGCCTTGAATACAGAAGAATTCTGAGCATAAGCCCTACTGCTTTTCTAAAGGTTCCTGTTGCTGTTAATCTGAAAAGAAAAAGCTGCACAAAAGTTAAGCATCACAGACTGCTTATGTTCCTCTTCTCACCCTAATAACTGCATTGCTCTCTTCTGCTTTTCTTCATTAAAGGTCTCAGATTCTCCTGCTGCAGTTCAGACAGGATGGGGGTACTGGGGTAGCTGGGGGAAATCTCTTCTTTCAACTGCGTCTGCTACTGTAGCTACTGTAGGTAAGGCTCTTTCTGGTATTTGATAAATATTTTAACCATGTTTCATGTCTCACGCTAGTGCTTTTGAGCTTGTTTCTAGAGAAGGGGATTTCTGCTATAGCAGCAGTTACTGGCAAAATGTCAAGAGAGTTGTTCACGTAATGGGGAAAACTTGTACCAAAAGGTACAGTGAGATCAAGAGATATGCACAGCTGAAATCACTTTCAAGTTTTTAAGGTGATTGCATTATTCTCAGCTGGTATTTACAACTTGATTTAAAAGCTGGAATGAAATCCAAGTTCCTTACATTGATAAGCAAGCTGGATAGTAGTAGGTTTTAGTGCTGGTTAAAGTACCTTGAGCAGAAAGAATCCAGACCAATAAAAACCGATATGGAGTCCTAATCCTGTTTCTGTTCTGATTGCTGCTGTATCTCTTAATTAAAGTAATATTGCTGTCTTTTCTAGGTCAAGGTATTTCAACTGTCATAGAAAAAGCAGAAACGACCCTTGGAATCCCCAGTCCTACTGAAATCTATTCAGAGAGTAGAGATGCTACTAGAGGTCAGTTCTTGGTGCTTAAGAACAACATCGAAATGTTTCCCATAACGTAATCAGCCACAAAACATCACCTTACTCTGCATTTTGCATATTGAGGTCAATATCTCTCTGCTAAAAGAATTCTCTGTTGCTTACTTCTATTAGCTCTGAGAAGTGGGTAGGAAAATAATCCCAGTTCTAGCCCTGTTTCTGGCTGACCCTTGTTGTCTGTTATTTTCTCCACTCTGCAGCTGGCAGGATCTTTTAGGAGCGAGGAAGTTAATTGTCTGCCTTCTAATGCAGGAAGTGACAATGCTGGGGCTGGCAGCACGGATGCAGTCGATGATGGCAGTTCCTTTCCTATTGCTGGGGCTCTTGGAGTTTTATCAACCATCTCTACTGCTGTCCAAAGCACAGTGAGTGAGTTGGGAATGCAGGAGAAAACAGGTTTAAAAAAGCAGTGGGGTTTTTGTCTTTCATCTGAAACATCGTAAGAGAGTTTTTAATTTTTATTTTTTGTGGGGTGCATGGTGAGAAACTCCTTCAGGCTTCAGAAAACCTTGCTTCTAAATGGCATTTTACTTGTAAGTTTTCTCGAATTTTGATAGTTCTGTGTTAAATGTTGATACATAACCAAAAAAATGAGTGGGGGACTCCATCATGCATGCATTCCTGTGCATGTCAGCTCTGTTCTCTGTTGTCTTTGCTCCCTTCCTTTAGAGTATTCAGGTAGATGCAGGGACAGACTCATTCTGAAGTATTTCCACTGATTTCCACAGAACTGTCTAGAGATGAAATCCATTCTCCTCTTCAAAAAATTCTGTGAAACTAGCCCAGATTGCTTGGAAATCAGCTTGCTTCTGTGACCATGAGAAATGCACTTCAAAGGAACCCATTACCCTTAGAAACTGTGCTTTTGTGATCTGCTGTCTTGTCAATTTGCCCATGAATCTGAAAGAGCTGCAGTTGGAAAGCTTGCTACTGCTTTTAAGGTTTGAACAAGATTTAGCAACCAAAACCCACAGGTCTAGTGTTTTCTGACTGGAAGGATGAGAACTTAATACTTTAATGTGCTGAGAACCAGCTTGTTCACAAAATAAGAATGTTTCTCATCAGATTGCTGCAACTGTCTGAGTGCTATATTAAAATGTTGGATGATAGTGTGTTCTGGTTCTTTCCATATGGCAATTAAGATTGAATTTTAGGGTGACAAGAACAATTTGGCTTTTATGTGAGTGTCTAGCATAAAAATATATATATAATGGCTTATATAAATCCCCCAATTCAATTTCTTCAATGGCATAGTATTCTGGGAGTATTACACGCTGTCTATATCCAAATCTGGTTCCTAGGGAAAAACTGTTATTACTGGAGGCCTGGATGCATTGGAATTCATCGGAAAAAAGACGATGGATGTAATAGCTGAGGGAGACCCTGGATTCAAAAAAACAAAGGAACTAATGAACAGAACCTCTACATTGTCTCAGGTATGACAGTTCTGTGTCAGCTCCTTATTGGCTTCTCTCATTTCTTCTCCCTTTTTTTTGCAGTACTGTCCTTAAAGAACCATTTTCATTATTAAAGCAAAAGCCTCCTCCCACGTTCTGTGTCTTCTTGCACTGGACTGAGTCCTCTCCTTTTCTTTTTTCAGGTCTTACGAGAGGCAAAGGAGAAAGAAGAGCAGCAGACAGCTACTGAGGTTACCATGGCTACAGAGAAGAAAGCCCATTATGGGTTACTGTTTGATGAGTTTCAGGGTCTTTCGCATCTGGAGGCCTTAGAGATGCTTTCCAGAGAGAGTGAATCAAAGGTAATGGCCTTGAGCAATTTGCCTTCTATTTTGAGTTCAGCTAAGCAGGGAAAAAAAGACTAGAAATATATGTATATACATGTAAAATCAAGTGCTCAGAACTTGCTATAAAATGGCTGATTACACAACTTCAGTTTGGCCCCTGTATTATGATCTGGTGTTTACCTTGGGAGTGTTATATCCTGTCCTCAGCTCCTAAAGCCATTCTCTTTACCCGGTTAACCTCCATTCCTGCATGTCTTCAATAGCTTTTCACAAGTAACTCCTCATACCCGCTCATTTGCTGCCTTGGTCTGGAGGAGAGTATTGTAAGCACAGCAGAGGTTGTTCTCTCTGTCTTGGGGAGGGCAGAACAATGTGCTATTTCAACAGTTATTCACTTTTTTTATGAAAGAAAATTGAATATCTCCCTCTGAATCCATTATTACCTAACAGGGCTTCACAAATAGGTCTTTTTTCCCTTTCCTCTTTCGTGTAGGAAAATACTACTTTCTCATTAACATCAGTGCTTGATGTTTTTACATGCATTGAAAATCAGTGCTGCATCTTCCATCCTGTTTCTTTTTCTTGTTGGATTTGTGATTCTCTTTTTGGCTGTGCTGCCTCTAACCAGGTGAAACTGGTTCTAAATGCCTTCTCTGGAGAAGAGCTTGATACACTGAAGGAGGAAATGGAACAACTCAAAGAAGCCTTTTCTTTACCTGAATTCTTTGAAGAAGAAGAGGAAGAAAAGCAGGGTAAGAGAGCCCCAGGTTCTGGGAGGAAGAGCTGTTTCTCAATGAAATTTTCAGTGTAGAGCACTAGCAATGGGCATGATGCCAAAGTTAAGTTATTCTTTAGCTGGATGCTTAATCCTAAAGCCATCTGTGGCCAGGAGCATGACAGGAGCTCTGGAAAGCTGCTGTGCATTAATTCTGTAGCAGAAAAAATTTCTTGCCAGAGCAGGATTAGAGTTACTTGACTCGTGGGCAGTTTGTGTGACTGACCTTGAGCCAAGATGCAAATTCAAAATGATGCTGCGTTTTCCTGACCATGAGGGAAAGGCTGTGGATAGAGTTATCCAACCTGTGGGAAAGCAAAAAGTCTTTTTATTTAGTTTTTAATTAAGAGAGTTAGACATAGAGACCAAAAGACTCAGAGGTGCCTCCATAGACAAGAGCCATCTGATTCTTGAAGCTTATGCAGATTTAAATGTAAATTTCTTGCATTGCTTTTACTGAAATGGCTCATTGGGGAGGGATTACACATTAAACGTTAAATGGTAGCAAATGCAGGTGTATCTTTTATATTTGCATATGATGGATCTTGCAGCCTTCCCCCAACTGTTAACATCTGCCCTGCCATGTATACTAGGAGAAACCATAGAGTTTGAGAGAGATTTGAGAGTCTCTAAGGTGATGCTCAAGTTAGTGCATTATAAAATTCTGCCTGTAAAAAATAAAAAAAAATGTAATTACTTTAGATACAAAAGCAGAATTGGCAAAGCAAAAGCTAACTTTATGGCACTGGTGTCAACACCTTTTCAGAACTTACCTTATAAATTGTGTTTAAAACATTAGGTTTGATATGTTCTTGCCTGAGGTGATGATTCAAAGAGCAGTAAAGGAAACAGCTAACAGACTTGTGCAGACTAGTTTTGTACTGAGGTGCTGCTTATTCCTGTATCTGTCCATTGTGTGGATTCTGTAACTTTTCCTGTCATTTAGGAGATGAAGAGTTCACAAAAGAAGTAACAGAGTTGTTTTCAGAACTGTGTATTTCCTCAAAGCCAGACAAACTGATCATGGTGAGTTATTTCACATTTTATAAAAGCTGGAGAAAGTCTTCACAGAAAATGCTTTTCAGTCCTGCTTTGCTTGTGAAAATATCAAATACCTGAAAACAAGCCCTGTTTTAGGTGCTTTGACAATGACAGGCAAGAGATGAGCCTTTCCTTTGACTTTACAGCATATGATTTTGCCCTATAAAGTCTTTGGACCTGAATCAGTAGATACCAGTGTCCCTTTGCCCTGTCACTGGGCAGTAATAAGTGGTGGCAAAGATAACGGGGAGCAGTGAGCCTTCAGCCACCACAGTGGAATCGACCTATAGTCATGAATTGAAGCCCTCTTCTTGGAACAGAGAAGCTGATTTTACTATGTTCAAAAGCTTGTATGAGGTAGAATTGTGTTTCTTGCCTTAATTTCACTTCCCTTCAGATCCACCAAGTGGCAGCAGCATTCTGCAGACATGTTATTTGTGGTCTCACTGGTAAACTCCAGCGCTTGGTGCTAGAGAAATGAATGCTCTCAACTACATCCATGCAACCAACCCTCTACAAAGTCCTGAAGGCACTAGCATCATTTGTCCTGGTTCTTCTCACTGGCTTAGGAGTCGTAGCTGTTTTTCCCTTTAGAGAGATCTAATGTTTTGTGGTGTGCAGTCCAGTCAGCATATAATATCTTCATACCCATCTTCATACAGGTGAGGGCATCTGCTCATGAATGGATAGCACGATTCAACAGTAGTCTTCCTAAAGAAGAAAAAGAGAGCGAAGAAACCCAAGAAGTAGAGTCCAGAGATGGTGACCATGATGCTAAAAAATCAATAGAGGTAACTGGATAAGTTGCCGGCCGGTCACTAGTGGTGTCCCCCAGGAATTGGTGTTGGGCCCGGTCCTGTTTAATATCTTCATTGATGATCTGGGTGAGGGGATTGAGTCCATCATTAGCAAGTTCACAGACAATACCAGGCTGGGAGGAAGTGTTGATCTGTTAGAGGGTAGGAGGGCCCTACAGAGGAACCCTGACAGGCTGGAGAGATGGGCTGATTCCAATAGCATGAGGTTTAACAAGTCCAAGTGCTGGGTTCTACACTTTGGACACAACAACCACATGCAGAGCTCTAGGCTGGGGATGAAGTGGCTGGAGAGCAGTCAGGCGGAAAGGGACTTGGGGGAGTGCTGGTGGACAGGAAACTCATGTGGCCAGGCGGACTAGGGAAGTTATCATCCCCTTATACTTGGCACTGGTCAGGCGACACCTTGAGTGCTGTGTCCAGTTCTGGGCCCTCATTTTAAGAAAGATGTCGAGACGGAGTGTGACCAGAGGAGAGTGACGAGGATGGTGAAGGGGATGGAGCACAAGCCCTGTGAAGAGCGACTGAGGGAGCTGGGGTTGTTTAGCCTGGAGAAGAGGAGGCTCAGGGGAGACCTTATTGCTCTCTACAGCTGCAGGTTGTAGTCAGTCAGGCAGTTTCTTCTCTCAGGCGATCGGTGACAGAACAAGAATACACACACGGTCTCAGCCATCATCAGGGGAAGTTTAGGCTTGTTATTAGGAAAAAATTCTTCACTGGAAGGGTGATTGGTCATTGGAATGTGCTGCCTGGGGAGGTGGTGGAGTCACTGTCCCTGGAGGTGTTTAAAGGGAGATTGGATGAGGCACTTAGTGCCATGGTTTAGATGACGAGTACATGTTGGTGTTGGATGATAGGCTGGACTTGATGATCTCAAAGGTCTTTTCCAGCCTTGTGATGCTGTGATAAAGGAAGAGAATATCTGACTGCTGAGTTACAGTGTGATTCCCAGAGTTTATGGGTTTTGAAATAGAAACCCATGTGCAGATTCTGAGGCCTGAAAAGGGACAGTGTAGTGATAGTACGTTATGCAATTCACTTGTTTTAAATAATAAAAGCTGCTGGGTTTTGTATGGTATGGGGAATCTTTTTAACTTTTGCAGGATATTCATGCGTTTGCCATAAGGAGTCTAGCTGAACTGACAGCATGCTCCATCGAAATGTTTCACAAAACTGCAGCTTTGTTTCTACATGGTCAGAAACAAGAGGTTACAGCCAGAGAAAGAGCCAAGTCCCTTTCACAGTAAGTCCATCTCTTAGTAAATGAGTAGCATATAATTATTTATATTTCTTAAACTGTCTAATAATTCTTTGTGAATCCGTGGAATGCAGGGCACATTCTGCGTATGTGTTCAAAGTTGCAATGGGTGGCATCACTGTCTCCTAGCAGAATTCAGCTCTCTCTTACTTTTTCCATCTTCAAGACATTTCTTGATAAGAAAGAGGAAACCCTACTTGAAAGCAATTATACAGCAAAGAAGAATGTTTGCCTTAAGCCTGTGCTAGCTAGACAGACATTTAAAATGTGATAAAGCAGTCATATAAAAGTGATTCTTAATTATGTCTTTGTTAATAATTTAGTATGTTAGGTATGTGATATTGTAAAATTACTGCAACTAATTAGTAGATTGGTCTTGCCAATAATGCCTAACATGAGATTTTTCTTTTATGTCAGGAGATACTTGGCAAGTGCATGAAATATGCAGTACTTTCTAATTCACAGAATGACACTTGTCAGTAAAAAAAAAAGCAAGTTAGTCCTCTTCCTGCTTGAATGGATGTGCCTGTCCTCAGAAAGTTGCTTCAGATCTTCAGCTTTTATTATTTATTTTTTCCGTTTTCCACCTCCCTAATTTCTTTGAGCAACTTCTGCATTTTCATACGCTGTTTACGTGCTTTGTATCAATTTTGTTCTAGTTCAGCTTTATAAGCATGGAAACAAGGAATTTGTGGTTTAGAGGAATGCTAAAAAAAAATTATTCTTGTAGACTTTATTTACTACATGGTTTTCCTGCTCTTCTTCCACAGAATGACGATTGTGCTGTGTAAAGAACTGTCAGTTTTCTCTAAAGAGTTTACTACGTGCTTAACAACTGCAGGGGTAAGAGTTACACTGTAGTTCTTAGGAAGGAGATGTGGTTAGTTGATTACAGCCTTGGGATCTTCACCACAAAGTGGGTTTTGTGTTTGCACATTTGTATATTCGGTTTTTTTCCCTGTGAACTGAGCAGCTAGGTGAGTGTTGCCCAGACTGTGGCAGCTGAATGTATGCTCAGTGTTAGAATGCCTCCTGCCACGTTCAGCCTGGTACAGAGTGGGGTGGAAATCGGTACTGACAGTACTAAGAAGACAGAAGAAAGTAAGGTTTGTGATGCTGT
Organism: Neomorphus geoffroyi; assembly: GCA_033558235.1. Lineage (NCBI taxonomy): Eukaryota > Metazoa > Chordata > Aves > Cuculiformes > Neomorphidae > Neomorphus > Neomorphus geoffroyi. Next base: position 58,729,838 of record JAUMJM010000020.1, read on the forward strand.
TGTGGATTTTCTAAAACACGCAGGTGTTATTGAGGATAATGTCGTTATCTCTAAATTCTCTAGTTGTCCACAGTTCATTTGAAGGTGTAACATGTATGTTCATATAGGACTGGTGCTGAGCATATGTGGGTTACTTTGTTGTTATTTGCATGCCTCAGGGCAGGCCCAGTGCAGCTTGTGACTTAGCTTTCCTGTAGCTAAGGGAGTAAAGGTGATTTTAAACTTACTGAGGATTTATCTTTATCTTGCTTGAAGAAGTGTGATCAAATTTTCAATCAGGATAATATGTCTGATCTCTGCAGGTCAAAGAGAAAGCAGATGTGCTTAATCCCTTAATCACAGGAGTGTTTTTGGAGGTCAGTTATGCTAAAATTAAAACTTCAATACTTAAAAAAATAGATATGTTGGGTTTTTCCACTTCAATATGCTTATGCATGCCAAGTTCTCTAATCTGTGGTCTAAGATTCTGCTTACCTATCTAATAAAGTTTTTAATAAATGTCTGTAGATTTGCACAAGATGAGTTATTTAGTGAAGAGTGAGCATTATATGGTCACAGCTGACAGTTATGCTGGGTCAAAAGACAAATATTACATTAAGCAGTCTGGATTCGTATAATTTAAATGTCTAAAGTCAAACATTAGACAAGCTCATAAATAAGCATGCAAGAGTCCCAGCGCTTCCCAGCTGCTAAGTTGGTTCTCAATTCTTTTAAAGTTCTGAGGTGTGGTAGGAAATGGGTGTTTCCTGTTAGTGTGTTTTCCCTTCCTGCTACACCGTGCTTATGCTTCACTTTGAAATAAATTCTTCTCATCTATCATAAAAAACTGTAACCTACATTGGGATCGCACTGCATCTTGCTTGGCAGTTTGTAAGCCGCTTGCTTTTTTGCCTAATGGCATAAAGCCCCTCAAGAACTTAATATGAAATTGATTTCTAGAATGAAGCCTTAAAAATCCAAGAAGCTGTTTATGTGCATTAATCAATGCTGTTTGAAATGAGTATGTAGTTAGTAAAGCTGATTTGGTAGCATAATTATTCATGTGTGTATTTTGATTTTTGTTTTCTTAGGCTTCCAACAGTGCTTCATATATCCAAGATGCCTTCCAGCTCTTGCTGCCTGTACTGCAGATCTCTCTTATTGAGGCTAGAACGGAACTATCACAGCAATAAAAATCCTTCTAATTAAGAACTTTTTGACCTTCCCACTTCATAGTTTCCATGCTGAAGAATGATGTAATGGCTGTTATTAAAGGGAAAAAGATTAACTCTAATCACTGCTGCTGCAAAAATGGTGATTAAGTGCAGTCTGGCAATGACAGCTCTTACAGCATGTTGTGAGATGTGATTAGCATAGTCCAGGCTGGTGGACAACGTGACAGACCTAAAGTGCAGATTGTTTCTCTGTTTTCATGGACTGTCTGTATCTTTTCACTGAAATCCCTCTGCTCTATGTGTTAACGAGCTCTTTGGAGAGGCTCTCTGGACTGTGAAGACAGTGCTGGAGAAAAGAGTAGGAGCTGGCTAGTTAAAAGAGCTAGCTAAAATCATGGTGTGAGTTTCAAGTCAGACATAATTAAGTTCCTGATAGGTCTGTGTTGGTGTTGAAGTGAATACTGGATAGGAGGTGCAAGAAAAGGCAAATATTTATGATTCTGAACCTTGCAGTTCCTAGGCTGGAAAGAATAGAGCAGAAGGGATTCCTTATTGAGCCATTGCTGCTGAAGAAAAGCCTCAGCTTCCTGAAGGTGTCTGTTAATGACTCAGGGATGTGGGACGAGGAATCTCACTAGGGTGCTGTTTCTCATTCTCTTGCAGAGTGCTTGCTTCAGCATGAACTGGGAAAATGCTGATCTGGCCCTAAGAATGTGGGTACTTTCTTTATAGCAATAAATGAGAACTGGCTAAAAGGGATTGATTCGTGTTTGGGCAATTGAATGTGAGAATTTAGCAGGACTCCCCTTTTTCAGTGCAGCTGTCAGCCACAGACTGTTCACAAACTCACATACTGCTTTTCTCCTCTTTCTGTATAAAAAGTCTATAACAGTGTTCCTTCTTCTTGGAAGGTGTATAAAAGTAGGGGGAAAGGAAGCAATTTGGTTCTGTTAGCAGGAGTCCTAATTTGTCTCAGAAGCTGCTCTGCATAGGCTGCCTGTTTCTTTGTGCAGTTAAAGTTCCCTGCCTTGTTCTTCTTTGCAATTTCTATCTTTTGAGCCTGCCCGTTGGGAGAGAGCAGCCTCTGTTGGAATCACAAAAGCAGAAATGCACACTTAAAGTGGAACTTTAAGAAGTCCAGAATAGCTAACCAGAGGTGACCGAGTGTCACACCTGCCTCTGTACTTGCTCATTGGTAACAATGATACTCAAATCCTATTTTGAAAATCCTCTCGGTTTTAGCAGGTCTTGCACATTTCTGCTGTACTGAAGGCTTAACAGTCCTCTGCTCTATTTGTGCAGTAGAGAGTATATTTTATTAGTAGAATACCTTTTGGCTAATGCTCCTCTGATTTTATATATATGGAAAAGCCTTGCCTTAGTCCTGCTTAGACTGATCAGATCTCAAAAAGGAGAGCCTTTTTTGCATCTTAAAGAAAACTAGACTTGAAAGGAATGTGTCGGGGGTAAAAAAACGTGCACTACAATAAACTATATTTTTTCTTCTTTCTGTTGATAAAATCATTAAAGAATGGATTTGTTTTGATAACCGTTTCAGTTAAAAGTTATCAAGATAGCATTGGGCACAAATGAAATGGGAAGAAGAAACTGTAGTGTTTTTTTTCTTCTCAGTCCTGATTATGGTTAGCGGGGCAGAGCTGGGAGCTGCTCTGGGGCCAGGGCAGCTGGGGCTTTTCTCATGGCTGGGTACCATCTCATAGAAAAGAGGGCTCTGAACCCACCATGCTGGGGAGTGGCAGCTCCTGCAGCCAAACTCTTAATTCCTGCATCAGTGCAAAATGGCAGCTTGGCTCCTGCTGCGAAGCCAAAATTTACAGAAATGTCAGAAGTGAAGAAATAACGATAACAGGGTTGTTTTTTTTAAGCAGCAGCTGCTTTTCTTGCACATAAATTCTACTGACCTGCAGTACTTCAGTGTAGAGTAGTGTAATAATTAAAGGAAATGAGATGATCTTTTTTTCTTTTTTTTTTTTTTTTTTTTGGAAGATACAGACAATAATTCTTTCAGTCAGATGCTCACCTGGCTTTTGTTATAGCAGCCAATAATCAAATGTGCACCAGCTTCACTTGTGTGCCAGTGCAAGGACTGCAACAGATAGCCAACAAAAACAGTTTCGCAGTTGCTGAAATCTTCCTACCCAAAGGATTCTTCAGCATTCAGCATCCAACTGTCTGGAGGTCTTATCACCCTGCCTTGCCTTGTGCAAGGCCCTAATGAGAGCTGGCAGTAATTTGAGCACTTCTGGTATTGTTAAGGGAGGTGAGAGGTGGCTGAGAATAGATGAGAGTTAACTAAGATGTTGGCAGTAACTTGGAGGGGAAAAAAAGCCTTCCACAATTATTTTCTTTCCTTGGGAGAGATTCTGTTTCTTGCAGCTGTAAAAGCTGCTTCCTGGCAGCTGCTGTGGAAAGGTTTAAAACATAAAAAAGGCTCCGTCTTCTTGATGGGCTTCAGGACTTGCTCTCAACCCTTGTCCAACTTGCTTCCCAGGGACTCATTTTTCATTATTAAAATAGGCGTGTTCAGCAGCAGCAAAACCTCTGACACAAGTGGGATGAGCACTTGGCCTCGTTTGGAAGAAGCAACAGCTCCATTGCCACTGGTGGCCCCGAGCACAGGCACAGCTGTCTTAGGTCACCCACAGCACAAATCAGGTGGCCTGACTCAGGGGCACGAAGGGGAGAACTTGTGGCAGAAGGGGGAGGAGAGCTCCAGCATTTCCTTTCCAGGTGTGCACGCTGGATCCTAAATAAACAGCTATCTATGATGATGTGATTTAAGCAGAGATTAGTCCTCTGTAGCCAAAGGCTCCTTGACACAGGAATGGGGAACATAATTGCCCAGTACTCACCTAATTACTGTTTCCTGGGAGGGTTTCTAGTCTCTCGGATCTCCCACTTTGACAGCACTATGGAGGTGGCCATGTGCTGGTGTTTTGGGTGCTGGCTGGGCGGTTGCACCCCCTCCTTCAAGGGCAGCTTTGTGCTCATTGCAGGGTGAGAGCAGAGCCCATGCCATTTGTGGGCTGGGATGTGGAAGTGGCTGTGGCTGCCACCCTCTGCACTCCTCCTGGGTAGGGGCAGCCCCCCCCCAATGCTGTACGGTGCCGGTGCCTGCAGGCTGGCAGTCCCTGAGAATCAGTTCCCTGGGGTGATGCTTTGTGTCCCCAGGTCCAGGGAGTGGTGGCAGGGCTGTCCCCTGGGTTGCTCTAACTGGAGAATGCTGACGACTTAGATTGCTCACATCAGAGTACTGAGAGCTGGGCTTAGGCTGGCAAGCAGTGAGCAATGAGGTCACCAGTTAAAAATAAGGTTAAGCACGGTGTTTGTGGGGGTGGATCCTCCTAAAGTGGTGACAGGAACTGCTCAGAGGAGTTGGAGTCGGATGCCAATTGGTCCTGATGCCAAACAGCCTCCCTGGATCTGGCCCAGGACTTCCTATTCTGCTCCCTGTGCACATCTTCACTGAGATCCCATACCATATCCTGAGTTCCTCGCTGTGTCACTCTGGGACTGGGCAGGATTGGTGCCATCGTTTACCCCCAGACTCAGCGCTGGCTGTAGGGAGGTCCCAAAATGATTTCTGTGTGAGCTGGAGCGTCTCTGCTAGAAAGCACCACTGCTCTTGACTGTAAAATTGGCAGCACCAGGGACTCTGCCACTGTTTTTTGCTGAGCTGCTACAAGGTTTCTCCACCCTTGCCATTAAAACTCAGCCTTTATTTGTGATCTAAACCAACCAAGGGTTTGTATTTGGGGCCAGTGCGGGCTCCATAGGAGGAGGTCTCGGTTGGGACAGACATGGCCAGGTTTTGGGGACAAATGACTTCTGTACAGCTGCTTGCTCCCTGTGTGAGCTTCCCACGTTAGTTTTGCTTGGTGGGGGGGGGGCTCCATGCATGCTGCAATTACTGTAAATTAAAGTGAAATGACTGCAGGAGCAACTTTGTTGTTGAGTTGAAAGCTTTAAATGGGGCAAATCTTGTGGGAGAGGTAATATCTTTTATTAGGTGGAGAAAACAAATTAGCTTTCAGGTACACAAGCCCTTCTTGACATTACTGTTACTGTTATTATCCCATATTGGTGCTATTAGAAACGAGGGCATTGCATTAGAGGGGAAGCACATTATGCAAGTGTTTAGACCTGCTGGTAACTGCTCTCTGCTGACAGGTATTTGCTTAATGATATGTTGGAGTGAGAGCCAGCAGCAAGGACAAGCATCGGAGGGAGCTGGGAGTGCTGAGCTCTGCCTCATCTGGCCTCGTGTGGACCTCCTGGAGCTGCCTGATGCCTCCCACCAAAAGGGGAGCAGGGACCTGCTGGAGGTTCCTCTCACCATGACTTTAAGGACACCCCTAAATTGCCTTTTCTCTGCTTCTAGCAAGGTCCTGCCTATAGCATATTCCCAGATTGAGTCCCCAGTGCCCTCCCTGGTCCCAGGGCTGGTCCCTGCAGATGCCTGCAGCCTTCAGAGCTGCCCTGGCTTGCTTGCAAGGGGTCAGGACGTCTTCCTTCTCCTGCCTGTGCTGGAGGCAATGCCTCTTGTGGGTATGAATGTGACTAGTCATGTTGTCAGTGTCATGTGCTGTCTATGACGGGTGGCAAAGCCAGTTTTTCTGCTCTGAAAGTGGGACTGGGGAGGAGACGGTACCACTCAAATACCCAGAACCCTGGTAGCTGCCAGCCAGGCATTGAGGAGGCCACTTGCCTTTTTCAGCTGCAGGTAGGCACTTTCCTGTCTCCCTCTTGTCATTGAGGGGATTCACAGACTCGATTATCCATTTTACAGGCTGGAGGACAAGAGCTGGAGGGAAGAGTGAAGCAGAGGGTGCAGCAGGAGCATCCCTGGAACAGTTGGCACTCCTTGTGAGCTTGGGGATGGGAATTGGGCATCATGCCTGAGCCTCGTGGGAAGGACTTCAGTCCCCTGGATGAGATGGCAGTGGGTGTAGTGTGACCTGTAAGCCTATTGCGTCTGGGGCCATCTAGGCTATCGTACCTGGTGGGGTATGAATACTCAGGTTTGCTTCACTAGCAAGAGGTCCATTCCATGTGCATCTTCGTGTGTTGCTTGGCCATGGAGAACAATTGCAGCTTGTCAGTAGGGACCACAGAGCCAGTCGCTAGGTTTTGCCAGTTTTCCTGCCCAGCCTTCAGGTAACCAGCTCATCTGGGACAGAGAGACCTGCCTGCCTGAAATGAGGCTCCAAAGGAACACGCAGAACTGGATCTGCTGGTCTAGGATGAGAAAAAGAGCTCAGCCTTGGCAGCCACCATCATCCGAGCCACCACCCACAGCAAGGGCTACCCAGAGATGCTGGATGGCACCCCTGGAGTGTGGCAGAGTCTCGTGACAGAGCAACCCACCTAATCTCTTGGAAATTGGCTGGGATGGTCCCCAGGGACAGGGTTACTGGTGTGGGGGGGAATTAAAGGTTGTAATCACCCATGGTGGCATTTTTTAGAATGCGTTCAGGCAGCCCTACCTCTTCCCACCCCGGCTGCTGGAATTTGGTCTGGTTGCCTGTCTCCTAGTGCAAAGCTTGAGGTCTACCTATATATACATTTGTGTACCTTGTGCCTTTCCAATCTGCTCATCCCCCTGCAGCTTTGGGGCTGGGACCACACCATGGGAGCTGTGGAGCAGGACTTGGTGTCAGGGTATCACCTACACCTTCTCCTGCACCTTCCCAGGGGCTGCTTTTTCTTTTGTTAATGTTTGATTATTTTTAATGATTTTAGATTAAAATGTAATTATTTTCAATTAGTAGTTGCACTTCTTAATTACGGAGATGAATTAGATTACTGTTCATTATTAATTAGATTTTAACTTTGCTCTGATTACGCCTTTTATCAGCCATCTCCCACACTCCTGACCTCCCTGCCCAACCTGCCTCTCCCCTGATGCTTTCCCTAAACCCCATTGCTTCCCGGTTCTCTGCAGCGTCCCGGGAGTTTTACAACCTGTCTGGAAAATACTAATCAATGTTATTGGCTGGGAGGCTGACTGGCTCTTTTAAAAGCCCAAATACCAACCAGATGATGTCATTTTGTGGCTGAAAAACATTAAAGGAAAGCATTAATATCCTGCCTCCCTCCATCAGTGGCTGGAAAAGAATCTGTTTCCTAATTACTTGCTGCACCAGGGGAATGACTGCTCTTCCCTGTGAGCAGAAGGGACCTGATCCCTTGCTGTCTCCCCTCTGCCTTGTTTTCCTGTTTGAGTATGAGAGGGAGGATTTGACCTGCCTGGGCTGGTTCATGGACTTTTTGTTTGGTCCTGCTGTTTTAAAGCAAGCTGCCTTCTTTCTTTTCTTTTCATCTGTCACCTTTCAGGCACCTGATCAATGCTTACAGTTTTCTTGCCCTTGCACTTGGCTTCTTTCCTGTTCACTGCTGTCTCCCTCCCTCCCAATCACCCTGTCCCTGGGGGAGGTCTCTTTTCTGCCCCAGCTTTCTGGGAGCCCCAACAACTGCTTTCTATTTGTTCATCCTAATTTAATTTTAAGTATTTCTGTAATTTGCACCTGCTTCCAGGGCATTTAAGGCATCTCCCTGCATATTCACCTTGAGATTTCGCTGTCTGCTTCTGTCACTCTCCCCTTCTTGTTTCCCTGGGTGAAACGCAGGGGGTGATGCCTGACTGGGTGCAAGGTCTGGTCCTGGGGGGTTTTTTTGTGGGGATTATAGGCTGCTTTACCCCTTTCCCTGTTGTTTTGGAAGGTAGGAAGTGTACAGGGCTTTTTCTCCTCATGGAGAACAGAAACCCAAATGGTGGGATGCATGGAGGAGTTTTCATTCTTGACAAGCTCACCTTACTCCACTCTCCGGTTGCTCCTTCAGGTCTTCTCTGCGCTACAGGTGTGACGGTCTCGTTCCCCCGAGCTCTTCAACTTGGGCGAAATGTCAACAATCCTGAAATGTGAGTGTTTGCTGTGAACTCAGGGGGACCTGCTGGGTTTGTGTGTGCTGGATACTGCACACTGGCAATGAACCTCCCCTCTGTGCCCTGCCGTAGGGTTTGGACGGGAAGATAAGGAGAGAGAGGAAAAGGAAAAGGAGAAGGGAGAAGAGAAAGAAGAAGAGGAGAAGGAAAAGACTGAGGGAGAAAAAGAGAAGGACAAGAAGAAGAAGAAGGAGGAAGAGGAAAAGGTAGGGAAGTGATAGAGTTTTCTGCAGATCACCTGATGAACCATTTGCCAGATGGTTTCCAGCCCTGAAGGCCTCAGTGTGGTGCCCAGGGTGAGCTCAGCACTTCCCAAACCGTCTGCTGCTGGGGGCCGTGCTGTGAACCCCCCGGACCAACTGTGCCACTGGCTATGTGATGCCTGTGGGGCATCCAGCACCCTGAGCACCCGATGCCCAGCATGTGGCAGGATAGGGCCAGCTCCTGCGAGTAGGATTGACATCCTGGGTGAGACAGACAGCTATGGAGTAGGACCACCTTCTCAGGTGAGCATGGTGTAGTGGGGATGTGAGTGATGTAGAGCTCTTAGATCATAGGGCCATCGAGCCCCGTGGAGAAGGATGCTTGACACAGACAGGTACAGGTGGCTGCCAGGGTTTGTAGGGTGTTAGAAAGCAGTAGCCTCAAATGATTTACATCCTGGCTGTGAAGGAAAGCTGTGTCTGAGCTATGGCAACCCCACACCTGTAGGGGATGGAGCTATGCTGTCCGAAGCTTAGAAATCACACCATGTGTGTGGCTTTTGCATTGGGAGACAGCATTATCTGTGCTCCCAGTAATCCTGGTTAGTTCTTCCTTATTTTCCTTCCATTTCAGCCCAGATGAGACAGTGCTGTGGACAATGATGCTTTCTGCACTGCACATACCACCAGATCTTTGCCCTTGGCTCTGGAGGTCTCTGCAGGGCAATGGGCATGCATGGCTCCACAGCAGCACTAATGCTGCAAAGCCTGGCACGAGATACCCACAAGACCAGACGTCTCTGTGACTCGAGGCTCCAGTTTGAACAGCAAACGGGGTGCCAGGGTCCACAGTGACACTTGCCCTTCTCTCTTTGCCCATGCAGGGCGATGGGGAAGAGGGCAGGAGGAGCAGCAGCACCTCTGACAGTGACTCAGAGGAGGTAACCACACCACCACCTCCGTGCTGAGGCTTGGCTGCCCCACTGTGCACCAGCCCTGTGGGGTTTCCACCTACAAACCCCTGTGTGGGTGCTGGCTATGGGTGCTATCGAATGCCTAGAGGTACCAGGGGATGGGACACTGTGTCCCCCCCAGCACTCCTCTCACGTGCTGTCCCTTTTCTTTATGTTCCTGCTTAGGACCATGGCAGTGACAAGGATGATAAGGAAGACAAAGATTAGCCTTTCCGTGCTGGGATGACAACACATGCCCTGCATACACCAAGGAGGTGGGCACGCAAATGTCAGCACGTGCTGGAGGGTGCCTTCACCACTTTTAGCCAAATAAAGGTGTTTGTGGGCTCCAAAGAGAAATGCTATTTATTTATCCAGTCACGCTGCCTCCCCAGTGTTACCTGTCCCTCCTGAGAACAAAACAGCCAAGGAAAGGCAGTAGGGTGGGGAGTGGGGATTTCGGTGAGCACAGGGAGGTTTTGTTCAAGACCATGAAAGAGTCTGGGAAGAAAACCAAGGGCTCTGGCTGCCTCGCTCTGCATCGTCCTCCAAAATTAGGCAGGACCTAACATCCTCCATGTCCCTTCTGTGCCATTTGCTGTGGGATGGAGCATCCTGAGAGGGGGAAGACAGGCTGTGCAAGCTGTTACAACCGGCCGTGATTTCAAATGGATCTAAACCATACAAAAAGCAGTTAAAGAGAGGGAAAAAACCCAACCACAAACTCCCCTTCCTTTCCGCACTGCTACCCCCACCTCCGGCTGGCACTGGGCGCAGCGCCAGGACAAAAGGAGGAAAAGGAAAAAATGGGGAAAAATGAGCTGTCACCGCCATCTACCGGGAACGGGATGTGTGGCAGCGGGGCCCTGCGTTTCGTAACCGCTCGGCTGTTTTGTAAGGCTCCCGCGACACCGGGGTCTGAGCTGCCTGCAGGATCCCACCAGGAGGGGACCTGGGAGGAGCACATGGTGCCCTCAAAGCAGTGCCAGCACCCCGACCCTCTACTGCTGCTGGTGGTATCAGCCCAAGCCCAGAACTCTCACCCTCAATAAAAACTTCACTGCAAACTTGAGCACAAGCTCTCCCAGCTGCGTCGCTGCCTTTGATTTGTTTTCCTTAAGGAATCTATTTTTAATGGTATTTTTCTAAGTAATGCAGATTTCAGACAAACTTGAGTTTAAGAGTCAGCACCGTGGAGGATTTTACTTGAAACCACGGAACGTGGCTTTAGATGTTGTTTTCATGGAACAAATGCAGCCGGCTCTTTTATAATCACAACAAACAGCAGGAAAGATGCTGGGGAAGGTTGTCTTAATTATCCAGCGCAAAGATTAAAGGGAAAACGCAAAGATGGGAAAAATAAACAACCCCAAAAGCTAAACTGGGTTTCAAAGCACTGGTTTGGCTTCAGCAGCGAAAGGCTGAGTCTCTGTGCCTTACTGCTCTGTGAACAAGGGCACCTTAATGTGAAATAACCCTGTCTGGGGTTATTTTACATTTTTTACTTTCCCCTCTGTGCAAGTACGCGGGACTACTGCACAAGACACAACCTACACTCGAACGGTCTGCGGTGTTGCAGCATTTTACAGTCCCCTCAGGCCACGTTCCCACAGGACAGGAATCTCTTGGAATAAATTCTCTGCATCCGGACATAAAAAGGGAAGGCCCTGCCTTTGCTTTTTAAGTTAAAGGTTGGAAACTTTTCGAGCATGCTGTGCCAAACTATTTTCTGGGGTTGAGTATGGCTGTAGATGGTCAGCTGGAGCTGAGAGGTGTTGCATCTCACTGGAGTGAGATTCTGCTCTTCAGCTGATGGCAGATATCTCACCTAACAAGCTAAAAGCCCCCAAATCATTCTCTGTACCTTGTGTCCCAGCTCCCCAAGTGGGTGACGCTCAAAAGAGGCTGTCTGCAGCTGACCCCACCAATGTGTCCTCACAGTTCCTGGATCCCAGCACCTTCATGTCCTGGAGCCAGCACGGGTACACCTTGTGTTGTTGGGTGACGGTTTTACTGTTTGCTGTTTGTGTTTTATGGTCCCTGCTTCGGGCCACTGTGCTAAGCTCTGTGCAAACATGACATGTACAGCCAGATCCCTGTGGCACAAGAGTGAAAAGCAAAACACAGCCAGAGACCAGCTGTGTGAAAAATCCAGGCATCTCCTCCAACAGTCCAGAGGTTCTCTGTCCTGTCGTTGGCACTTTGCCCGGCACATAGCTCGCTCTCCTCTGTGCCCCCGTGCTGCCATGATCTGAACTGGTCAAGTTTCCCCAGAAAGTTGCAGGGGTGAAAACCATCTCAAGTTATCTGGCATCCCAAAGTCCTCGTTGCATCTCAGCCCTGGCTTGAAGGCAGATGATGTGAATGTGCAAACAGCACAAGCATTTGCACCAGCCACATGGGTTAGGGCTCTGAAAACACTTAGTGGAGGATGCAAAAAGCAGGTGGCACATTTGGGGTTTGGGGTTGCTGAGTAGCTTTGGCCACAGGGGCACAGCGGCTGTTCTGTGGGACACATCCCCCAGCATGACCTCAGTGTGCTGAGCTGGGTGCTTGCTTACAGACGTGACAGCCAGCAGCTTCCCAAGCCCTGCTGGGCACGAGGTCTGACTTCGTCAGGGTGTTTAACCACCTCATTTGCTTGAAGCATCTGCAAAGTTCAACTTGGGGCTCCTTGGAGATGATGTAGCTTCAACCAGCTGGGAGAGCAGTGTAGACAGAGCGCCGAATGCCCATCACGTCAGGCTCTGGAAGGGTGGAGTAGGAAAAGAAGTTCAGCAAGAGAAACTGGCAGCCGTAGAGTTACTTAAGCAAGTCTTGTTTACACACATCTACTCCTCTTTACATAATAACCTCAGCTGGCACTTGGGGAGCAGGAGGGGTTGTGCTGCCCCTGCTCACAGCATCTGGGGGTACCTGCAGGGACATTGCATGGCATACAGCCTTCTGGAGCCTCAGAGCAGCAGAGATACCAAGAGAGCTTAGGTGTGGAAAAAGAATTGATTTCCCTACCATTTCATGCTGAGATGCCTGCAAATTAAGGCATTTATATCTAAATGCCAACAATTTCAGAACATAAAGGTTGGACCTTTATTTTGCGATGAAATTTTTCATCTTGCATCTCAGGGCTTTATTATATAAAGTGCCCTGTTAGGGAATCAAGCCTTTCTAATGTAGAGATCAAAAATAAATCTTTCCTCTGTTTCCAAGTGACTTTCTTCCTGGAAAAACTCAAGCTGCTTTTTCATTCCACCAAAAAATGGAAACAGTTAGAAATCCTGACTTTCCCAGAAAAGAGGATTCCTGCAGCCCTGCTTATGATCTGCTAATCTCTGCAGAGCACCAGGCAGAGGTTTCCTGTGAAACCACTCTTCTATTTTTGTGCTGAATGATAAGAAAAGCAAAAACTAAACAGAACTTGAGTCTTGCAAGTGAAGGGTGTTTTGGAAGGTCAGATATCTCTGCTCCTGCTCCCTGCAGAGTGCTCACATTCACTCCTCTCCAGGTTGTGTTCTTCTGCAACTTGTCCCCTTACATTGAGAAATCTGTAAATTAAGACTTTTTTTGCTATGTTAATTAGCAGTTAAAGCTGTAGCAGAACTTTATTTACTGAAGTGCTTGGGATTAATTTTCATTACAGTTACTCTAAGGATATACAAATTTCACAGCACCCTTTTCTCCCCTAAAAAAAACCTTTTGAAACTCCTACATTTGCTCTTTTAGAAGAGAAGAGTGGACACTTTTCTCCTCAAACCTCACTACAATGCATTTCTAAAATCCACACAGAAATGGTGCCAGGTTTCTTGTGAAGGAAAACCTGTAATTTGCTCCATCAGATCCACCAGGACAGGTTTCTGGGTGACAGATCCTCTACCAACAACCTGACCTCTTTAGAAGCCGTGACGTCTGTGTGTTATGAAAGGGCTCGCTGGCGGCAGGGCAGTGACTCACCCGAACACGATTCACCTGCTGTCCAAAGTGCAGCAAGAGGTGGGGGCGAAACAGCCTGTGAAAAAAAAAAGGCATGGGCAGAAATACTCATCTGCTCTGTGAGCAGAAAGTTCTGCCCTGACCACCGCTGTTGCAGCCAGCCAGGGAACCTGCAAACAATATATAATGTATAATATATATAACATATAACATATAACATATAACATATAATATATAATATATAATAGTGAGACACAGCCTTGGTCATCCTGCCTGAAATCCAGCCCAGTGACTGTGTTTAGGGCTTCACATCGGCTGGCTGTGGAGAGGGGGACCTGCAGGAAGACCCCGAGCAGTCCCCTGCATTGCTCCTCGCATCTCCAAGGTACTTCTTTCTCCTTCGTGGTCAGACACGGGTTTCAGCTGGAATTTGAGCCACTGGCTTTGCAAGAGCTCTTTTTTCTTTGCGAAGGACACTGAGTTATCAGGCTGGTGTAGTGGAGATGCTGGAGCTGAAGGACAAAAGACCAGGGCAGAGGATGAAGATAACACACAAAAGCTAATCTGCAAAAACGTCTGTACAGGAGCCCAAAACAAAGAACAGAGAGCAAGGGAGAGATCTGCAGCCCCCAGACAGTGCAGCCAGAGTGAGCGCTCGCCCAGCACCTCTTGGCTGTTGGGAAAGAGGATTCATGGAGAGGATACTCAGCTGCAGGACCTTGCAGCTTGCCCATGCTCTCCTGTACCATCACTCTGGGATGCTCCAGACAGCCCTGCTGGCACCAGCAAGTTCGCTTCCAGTCAGTACCCTGGTGAAGGGGAGCTGGGCTCCTCCATCAGTTAGCACCCTCCTGTCACCCATCAACGTACGGGATGAGTAGGGCAAGCTGGACCTCGGAGCTGACCTGAGCAGGGCATGATAGAGGCATCACTGCATACCAGACTCTGCCATCTGCAGAGCCCACCCGCTGCCACTCGCATCCTCCTCTGGCAAAGTGGAAAGGAAGCACTGGGTTCCTGCCAGACCTGCTGGCATTTTTGTCAGGCAGGTGGGAGCTAAACAGGAAAAATTAAAAAAGGAAGAAATGAGGGAGGCAGCACGTACTCGCTGCTGCTGGGGCAAGGAGCCAAGGCCACATGGGTTGGTGAATGAGCTGCAGAGATGGGCCACCACGGGGTCAGCCCCAACCACACGTATCATGTCAGGCACAAGGACACACAGAACCCTGGGAAGTCAATAGCTTTTATTTGGCCCTGTACTAATGACAAATCAGCTTCCCTATCCATAAGACAAAGTGAGTGACGTGACCTCCAGTTCTGGCCTGCTAGGATGCAGCTCCCTGTGCACACCAGTCCCCGTGGAACTGTGGATCTTGCTTGAATATAAAGGTGGAATCGTGTCCTCAGAGAGTGGGTTCCTTATAGCTTTCCCCCCTCTAATCCCTTGGTTATGTTATCCATGCCCTTATGAACCCTAGGATCAGATGGTGCTAAATGAGGTGTGCTGACTTAGGGCCCCTCCATGGGATCTCCTCCAGAATGAGGATCCTCAGCTGCCCTTGAACCATCAATGAAACAATTGCTACGCATCAAGGCAAGCCTACAGCACCCTGTACTGCATACTGTGGTCTTGTCACTCATCCTAGGGCTTCCCCCAGGGTAACGGGACAATTCTGATTTCGCTTTTAGCTGTAGTCCCTTCTCAGGAGTATGTGGGTTGTACATGACCACCCATGGAAAAGGACATCTCAACGCATTTTATGTAGGACTTTCTTCCAAGAACAAGTGATAATGTCCTACCAACTTTTTTGCTGAGATGTCTGGTCCAAGAGATTAAATAAACCAGATATAGATCTAGGCTGTCCCCCTCTGACTGTCCAGTTTCCCGGAGTTCAGGCATAAGCCCAGTTACATGAGCCATGAGGTAATTTTACATTGCAGCTCTGTGTCCCACCAATCCACGCAATAGTCATCTAATTTATCTAGGAATGATGATGCCTCGGGCAAACCCTGTATGACTCAGAAGGGAAAATATTAACATTTTCGTTAAAAGAAAATATCAACGTTTTCTTTAATTCTCCAAAACTGTTACAACTCTCTGAGCTCTCAAGCAGTAGAGTTCCAGGACCTAGGAACAATACTATTTAATTTAAATTTTAATTTAAATTTAAACCTAGTCAATACAGTACAGACCTAGAATACCAAGTGTCGAGGAGCAGTGTGGCAATCTGCTTGCCCAGGTGAAAACCAGACACGGAACAGCTCTCCTTATTGCATACATAGACCTGAAAGAAAAGGTCCTTGTTATAAAAGAGGAGCCGTGGCTACAGATGAAGTCTCCCATACCATCTGTTTCCACTTCCTTTTGCTTCACTTAGTAGGCTTGGCTTTTAACCCCATGTGGCAAATGGAGAAACCTCATTGTTGAATGACACCCCAGACCTAGAAATATTATGATGCAAAGACAGCAAAAATTCTAGGGGGCTAATCTATTTGTTGACAGGCTGAGAAGGGTATGATGCAAATAACTCCCTGCATGTTATTTGCATGTACTGAGGTGTAAAGAATTCCTTGGGGCAACTCTGAAGGCTTGCAGACAAGCCAGGATCCAGGCACAGCACTGCTGAAAGGGTGCTGGTAAAGCACAGGGGCAGGAGTGGGTCTGCACACATGCTGGGGCTGGATTTGGCCTTGACTCTTTGGCTGATCACCCAAACAGAAAAAAACCAACCCAGGGCCTGATCCTGTGCAGGCAGAGCTGGCTCTCACACATCTGTGTCACAGCAGCCCTGCATGTCCCTTGCTGATGGCAATGCTCCTCAACTGGGATCCTGACACCTTCCTCCTTCCCATGCTTTTGAAACAGGAAAACTAGTTCTACCTCTGTGCAACAGGACTTTCCAGTCTGTTGGTGACAGCCTCATCTGCGAAGGAGGAGGCTGGTGGGCAGAGCGAGGATAGCTGTGTGTAAAAGGAGTCATGACATTCCCGGTGCATGTTGATGCCAAGTGCTCACTGATGCCTTTGCAGACACCCTAAGGAGGACACAGATCTCTTCTCTGTGCACAAAGAAAGGCACCATTGGGAAGGTGCTGTCACCTCTGAGCCACTCCTTAATCCCTACCATGTCAAAATCAAATTTCAACATTTGCAACAAATATTTATGTACTACAAAGGAGCAAACACAGGCGGTGTGAAATCTCTGATCCTCACGTGGCCCTATCAATGTTCTGGACCACGTTAATGAGGCTGTACTGGAGCTGAAGCACAACATGGCTGGGAGCCAGAGGAGGAGCTGTTTTTTCCTGCAGCAACACCTGGAACTCCCTCACCTTGCACTGACCCTGAACTCTTTCCCACCTTCAAAGCAGAAAAAAAATAAGATTATAAAATAAATCCTATCGTGCTTTGCAAATAGTTCCTAAACACAGTGTGATCTGTTCCGTGTTATGCAAAATGTGAAGTCCTCATCTGGCCAGCAGGATGATTAGCGTTATGCATTTAAAGCTTACTTTTTCTTTTTGCAGTTATGTATTGAGTCAGCACAAACCCAGCAGTGATAAAAGAAAGCATTTGGAGTTCAGAAGCAGCTCAGCTCTGATGGAATGAAGAAAACAAATTGTTCTTGTGCTGGCATTAATGAAGCCCGGTTTCCAATGGACTCGCGTGCCATGGTTGATTTATTTTTAAGTGCATTACGCAAAGGCAGCGACATATCCTCGCCACTTACATGGCACTGGAGAGCTCACATATGCGAGAATTGAGGTTGTGGATGATGCTCCTTTCCTCACCTGATACTGGCTACCCATGGCACAGGGCTGCTGCTCCCAAGATGAGCCATGCAACCAGGTTATGGGAGCACTCTTCAAGCACGTTGCTGTGAAGTTGGCTGCAGTAGCTAAAGTCATCCTAATTTCACACCTTAGGAGCCACAAATGTGTCCTTGATGGGTAATTTGAAGGTACGATTGGTGAGGACTCCCTGGTGTCAATCTCTTTAGTGAATATGCAGGTTTTGGTGGAAAAAAATGGCCCTGGTGGAAACTAAATCACAAGTGGAGAGTGTCTGGTGTGAATGAGCCTTGCATGTCTGAGAAATGCCCATGGCAGAACTGCTGGTGGAAGTGATGTGGTAGGTCCCTTCGGGAGAGCGACCAGATTGATGGATTGGGAACATGGAAAATGTCCCCTGTAGGGCAGAGTCCCTGACAGCTCCGCCACGCTCCTGGGGTGACCACTGTCCCTACTGCCACACTCAAGGAGGTGCTTGGGACTGTGCTAAACAGGGCCTGAGATTTCTCCACTGTGAAGGGATCCCTTAAAAAGATAACGGAACAAGCAGCAAAGTCTTCCGAACCTACGCAAAATACCTAGTTGTTGAGCTTTTAAAGCCATTCATGAGCTGCTTAATGTAATCACAGCAGATTTTGAAACAAAACCTGCTCCACAGCCCAAACGTCTGCCTGCCTCTGTGTTAGTGGGCATGGGTTTCACCAGCACTCAAGTCCTATGGGTGCTCTCCCTCCCTGAGTGTCCCTTCCTGTGTGTGCATGGGTTGGGTTTGTTCTTGAGGACACACAAAAGAGTCCTTGGGATATGTGCATCATCCTTATATAAAGTCTGACCTACAATGCTCCACAGTTGCCAGATTTCAGCTGTTTTTCCTAGCAGCTGCTATGCAAGAGCTGCTGGCTGCTCACTGTACGGCTGCATGGCGGGGGATGCCTCTCCCCTGCAGCACAGAGCCCATTCTGGGGGTTTGTGACTGGGAGGAAGACCTCCCTCACAAAGGGCCAGAACTAGTTCAGTTCTGAATAAGCAGAGCATCTAGGAGGATGCAGTTTCCCATCTACTTTGGAGTGACACCCCTTCCCCCAAAACATCCTGCACAGTCAGGCCTGCAAACGGGCACTTGATGCAGCCCAGCCTCACCAGCCCTGGCTGCTCTGGAGCATCACAACACCCTGCACCCCACTCTCACTTTGGAGAGCCTCAGCTAGCTCAGGGACCATGCACCCTGGGGGTATCCTGTGCCCCAGCTGCTCTGGAGCATCAAACCCTCCTGGCTCCACTCCAGAGCACCCCATGTCCCGCGCGACTTGCGCCCCAGCCCTGCTCCACAGCACCCCAGACACCCAACAGCCTGCACCACGGAGTGGCTCCAAAGTGCCCTGGCCCCACTGCAGAGCACCCAAAACCACTCCCCTAGCACTTTGCACTCTGCTCCTGCTTCAGAGTGTCCCGGAGCCCCCCAGGGACCCTGCACCCCAGCTCTTCTGCAGAGTTCTCCAGCACCCCCCGTGTGGCTTCACACTCGAAAGCCCCCACTTGCACCCTGCACCCCAGCTGCTCCAGAGCCCCACAACACCCCCGCATCCTGGTTCCAGGAGGTCGGTACCGGAGCCCCCCAACACTCCTGTGTCCCATCTTCATGGGGTCGACACAGGAGCTCCCCAACATTCCTGCATCCCAGCTCTGGCAAGTTTGCACCGGAGCCCCCCAATATGTCCGTGTTCCATCTCCAGGGGATCAGCACCGAAGCCTCCCAACACCCCTTTGTCACGGCTCCGGGGGATCGGCACGGGAGCCCCCCAACACCCCCTCGTCCTGGCTCTGGGGGATTTGCCCCGGAGCTCCCCAACATCCCCGTGTCCCGTCTCCAAGAGAGTCTCCCCAACACCCCCGCATCCGGAAGTTCAGCACCAAAGCCTCCCAACCCCTGGCCCCGCTGCTCAACATTCCGTGCCGGGCCCCCCACTCCCTTCCCTGCTGCCGCCTCCCCGCCCCCCTCCCCGCCCGCCGCTCCCCGGTCCCGCGGGCTCCGTTACGAAACGCGGCCGAGGCGGGGCGGGGCGGGGCGGCAGCCAATGAACGACCCCGGCAGCCGCACCAGCGGCGCCCCCCGCCCTTTCGGCTCGGGGGGGTCGGGTCCTGCCCCGGGACGCGCCGGGAGGATGGACTGAGCGGGACGAAGCGCGGGGCCGGGGGGCGCGGGCCGCTCCCTCTCCATCCGTAACCGCTGCCATGAGCCGCGGCCCCCCGACCCCACCGCGGGGGGCGACCCCAGCCCCGCAGCTCCTCGGCGCGGGGAACGGGGATTTGGAGATGCTGCGCTGCCCCTGCTGCCTCCTCCTCCTCTGGGAACCGGTGACCGTGTCCTGCGGTCACTCTCTGTGCAAGGCGTGCCTCGGGGGGGCCGTGCCATCCCGCTGCCCCCTGTGCCACGAGAGGCTGAAGCTGCTGGGGGTCGGGGCGGCGAGGTGCAACGTGGTGCTGTGCAGCCTCCTGGAGAAATGCGTGGAGCGGGAGAGCCGGCTGGCCTGGCTCGTGGCGCGGGTCCGAGGCTGTGTCACCCGCGGGGACCCGCGGGAGGCGCTGAGGATGGCGCAGAGAGGGGTCGAGCTGGGTAAGCATCACTGAACCCCAGGGGCCGGCGGGGTGGGGGGTGCGGATGCTGAGCACGAGGAGTCAGACCTACAGCCGAGAGGAGATGCTCCGGCGGTGCTGTTGGAGCAGGTGGGTACCAGTGTGGGTCATAGAATCACGGAATGGTTTGGGTTGGAAGGGACCTCAAAGCCCGTCCACTTCCAAGCCCCTGGCACGGGCAGGGACACCCCCACCAGCCCAGGCTGCTCAAAGCCCCATCCAACCTGGCCTTGAACACCTCCAGGGATGAGGCATCCATGCCTTCCCTGGGCAGCCTATGCCAGGGCCTCCCCACCCTCATCGTGAAGAATTTCTTCCTAATGGCTAATCTAAATCTTCCCCCTTCCAGTTTAATGCTGTCCCCCCTCGTTTTATCACTATTTGCCCTTGTAAAAAGCCCCCTTCCAGCTTTCATGTAGGCCCCCTTCAGGTAAAAGAGATCTTGAGGTCACTTTGTCCCAGCAAAGTCCCTCTGAACCTGCATGATCTGCAGCTGGGAAGCCTGGGATGCTAGAAATGATGGAAAGACAGGACTGGTGGGGATGGAGGGGTGGGGTCCAGCTGCTGGGCATTTTTTCCATGTTCATAGATGTCCTGGGGTAAGGGCAAGGGATGGGTGGCCGGGTAAACCCTGCTGCTCATCCCAACTGCCAGGGCTGCGTCCAGGGCAGGGCGAACAGCGTGTGTCCCTCAGCCACGTGCTCCTGACGTTAAGAGGCTGGGGAAGAAAGAGGCACGAACAGCTCTTTGCATTTTGCTGCCTGGCAATATTTTAGGGTCAGAGGAAGAGCTTTCCCCAGGAGGGGTGACTATTGTGTAAAGTGGCTGAGACTTTTCCAGTCTGTGACAGACGCATCTTCACTCCTAGAGCCTGGACAGGGCACAGCCTTGGCTGAGCTCCTGTGTCAGTCCCACGGCACAGGGCAGGGTGCCCTGTCTGTGTGTGCTCCCCCCCCAGCTCCTTCTGCAACCAGCTCCGGTGAGACATTTACCTGCAAGGTCAGGATCGGGCCCAGGGCGGGTAATTTGCGTTAATGTGTGGCTGTAAGTGGATTTTTTGGACAATAATGCTTAAATAAAAGGGGTTATACAATGCGCCTGTAGCAGGGGGTTGGGACGGCAAAGGCAGAAAGTCCTTTCTCCAGCGGCGTTTCTATGACAGCAGTCAGCTCTCCTCCCCCGGCGCAGACACTTATTCATCTGCTGTGAGACAAGTGCCAGAGGTTCAGGGTATGCCTGGAACCAAAGGGCTGAGCGGGCCGGCTCATTCCGGTGCTGGCAGCAAAAAGCACGTCCCTTTATGCAACCTCCCAAGGCATCTGTCTCACACCCATCCTTCCATGCAAATGCACGTGCACGGTTCTCTAGTGCTATTTTCCTTATTGCCAGGCTTTTGTCTGATTGGGGTGTACGGTTACGTACCTTTTTTTTAAAAGCCTCTATGAGTATGAAGAGGAAACGTTACAAGCTCTGCCCTCAGTCTTCCCTGCGTGCTCCGTTCCCTGAAGGACAGGGGAAGTCTGGCTTAGGACAACGAGGGAATTGCAGTCACAGCTGCAGCTCCCGTAAACCTGCGCTTGCTGTCGCTGCTTGGGCTCAGCCATGTGGGTGGTGCTCTTGGGGTGTGTTTTCCAGCTCCTGCAGCCTCCAGACCACTTTCAGACTGCACAACTTCTTGTGGGCTCGCTTTCACTTTCAAACATAACTGCTGATAAATGTTTGACCCATGAGAATTGGGATCTTTTTGGTTCAGTGTCACGCTGTGGGCATGTTTGCAGTGCCCCACTCAGCCCAGCCCGCAGAGCAGCTCTCTTTGCTTGGGAGAAAATAAATTGTCAACTTTTTATCATCTGTTTTTCTAAGTGAACAAAAAAATGCCCTGTAATGCGTAACACAGGAGGCCTCCTGATGTGCCTGGAGCTGGGAGGCTGGGAAGCACTATCAGTCACTCATCAGCCACCGGTGCCGCCAGCTGGCTTACGTCCCTTATGTCTAATGATATCATAGATCAGAAATAGCTGCAGCAGAAGTAGAATGCAGAATTCATAGCCCCGTTTTACACATCGTGTTTTCACCAAGTGATTCGCTTTATTACCAGGCTGTGGAAATGTTTGAATGGGTTTGTCCACATGGAAAATAAGCCTCTGGACTTTGTACACATTTGTTCATCTCGACCTGTCATTAGGGGCTGGAATATTTCATCTCTGGATTCATGCTTGTGGGACAGGGTACTGAGCAGAATGTTCCCACATCTCCTGACTTGAGTCCTGAGGTCCCAGCTAACATTATAAATGGAAATAAACTCTGAGGGATCAGTTGTTGCTCTCCTGCACAGCTCAGCCTAGTTAGTGAAGCCTTGGTGCAGGGGTGGCTGGGGTCAGGCTCTCTGCTGCTCTGCTGGTCATGGTGGCACCTTGAGCCCCAGGCACAGAGCAAGGTGTCCTTGTGCTCTGCACGGAGCATAGGGACAAAATGAAGTGGTAGCTATGGCAGAGCTTCTTCCTCCATGATAAGATGTGATGTGTGGCTGGGCAGATTGGTGGGCACCTGGGCATGGTGACAGCGGAGGCAGACGGGGACGGGGGCAGATGCTGGCTTCTTGCACCCCGCTGTTATGGTGCTGCTAGTCCGGACCTGCAGTTGGCTGGCAGAGCTGCATCAGTGCCATGTTTGAACTGGGGCAGGAGGGAAGGCTGCTGGGGTTGGGAGCACGGGAGATATCATCAGCAATGATGTCTGCTGATGACTGTCAGTCGGCTGCTGGCCAGCCCCCTGGACCCAGCTTGCCTCAGTAGGATCTGCTGGCCCTTCAGTAACCTGATGCTGCCCACACCTCTTTACCACAGTAAATGCAACACCAGTACCTGCAAATGGTCCTTAATTTATGATGCACGTTTTGCATTAGAGCCAGCATCCTGCAGGACCACCACATGTGCTATCTGTCCTTACCATCATCCTGCAGGGGGTCAGGAGCAAGTGGGGACCTGCCTGACACTGGAGGCCTCCCTAGAGGGGTTGGGAGCAGCAGGTCCATGGCCCCAGCTCTTGGCAGCTGTCTGGTGATGCTCAGTGCTGGGTTAGGATGCAGGGCTGGGTGCATAGAGTCGTTGCCTTAGCTGGAAAGCCAGCACAGCACTGGATGTAGGTCACCTTCACAGCAAGCTGTGATATAACAGGGTGGGTCTGGGAATCTCTGTAGTTCAATCCCACAAACATTACCACACCTGGTTACTCCATGAATGTGAGCTTTTGGGGTTCTGCTTGCTTGTACTCCCTCGACGCCTCCACCCCAAGTCCCCTGCTGGCAGTGCTGGTAGGAAGGAAGGTCTTTGTGGCAGGGGCAGGAGAGAAGAGACTCTCACTGCCTGTTATTTAGAAGCAGGCAGGAGTGTGCAGGGTGCCCAGCACCATGATGTTTGGGGAGTCATGGCCAGTAGCACCTGCAGGAGCTGTGTCCCTGCCACTGCTGAGATCTCATCAGTGACATTTCGCTCATGAGGAACTGGGTACCAGATTCTCTTCCTCCGTTTTAGGAAATCTCAACCTTTTTGTGGTTGAGAAACTTGGAAACCCTGATTCACATGATGGGGTCAGATCCTTGCACTGCCCCTGGTTTCCCAGGCTCCCCAATGTCTTGGGATCACAAGTCTCTGCAGCTGCAGGCTTGTTTGGTAATGTATTATTGTGGCTCTGCTAGGTGAATCACATTGCAGAGCCTCCTCTGGCAACAGCCTCAGTAGGGAGTAAAGTGTATGGTACAGTCTTTTTGCTGCATCCCAAAAGGATGGATGAGAGCTCAGATCCCAATGTGGCTGAGCCCCAGTGCAACGCTTGGGGCTGAAGATGTTTAAGGAAGATGGGGGAAAATGAAGGAAAGAGCCTCGAAGAGTTTAAAAGTAGATGTTTAGGGGAAATAACTTCCTCACTGAGATTTATGAGGTCAGTAACTCTTGCTGAAGAAGAGTGCAGGAGCTGGCTGTGCTCAGTGCAAGGCAGCAGCACAGGGGCTGTCCCACCACTACGGCATCTCCCTGGGCTTATCCAGCTCCACTGCCTCACTGTGCACAGACTCATCACACAAGTGACAACGTTTCTCTTTCCAGCCCCGGATGCCAGCTCCCTGCGACTGTGCCGGGCAGAGGCGTTTGCGGCGCTGGGGCAGCATCTGCAGGCACTGGAGGACCTGGATGCTGTGTGCAGGGCTGAGCCTGGAGATCCTGAGGTGAGTGGAGAGACGGACCCAGCAGCCAGCTGCACTTGGAGCCAAATCTTACTGTACAGGAGCAGCTTCACCTTTTTTTTCTGGATTCTGCTACTCATTGGATTCATCCTGCTCAGAAATGCGCTTGCCAAACCCGTTGAGTTGCAAAGCCAGGCTGCAAGCGCTGTGTTGCACCAATGGCAGAGGGCTGGCGCTGCGTCCAGCACCACAGTCAGGGCACGCAGCTGTGCTGGTGCGCAGGATCACACCTGGGGTCTCCATTGGAGGCTCAGCTGCCCTTGGAGAAATCAGCCCTGGGAGCTCACTTGCCGATTGGTGAAGCACTCGTTGGCAACGGTTTCAAGGCTTCAAAAGCAGAAGCCGGTGACTCCTTCTTTAGGTCTCTGTAGAGTTTGTTTGCTTGGCTTTTGCAGCTGCTGCATTTTGGGAGAGGCCTGTTTTATGGGTACCTGGCTGCAAGAGGGCCCTGTCCTTTTTGGATAAGTCTGATTGTGGGAGCAGCAGCGTGTCTGAGTGCTTTGGCCTGGGATGGGGGCAGGCAGGAGGCTGGAGAGAGATTTCTTCAACGTTCACATGGGAGCTGAAGAGACATATGCTCAGCTGGTCACTGTCTCATAGTCACTGCAGGTTCTTCTGCTCTGCAGGGCTTCTTCAGGAAAGGGAAAGTGCTTCTGGAGATGGGACGGAGAGCTGAAGCCTTGCTGGCGTGGGACCACTGCCTCATGCTCAGTCCCCGTTTCCACCCTGCTCAGAGAGAGATGGAAAAGGTGCGTGGGCTGTATGGTGGCAAGGTCATGTGCTCTCACATCACACAGGAAAATGCTCTTTTCTTCTGAAGGACTCAAGTCCATCATGGTTGTGCTGTTCTGCCCAACACTGGGATCAAGGGAAGTCAGGTCCTGGTCCAAGAGCCTTCTCATTGCTCCGATGCAGGTTCACCCGTGAAGAAAACTCCTTCCTCAGTCCATATCTTTGAGACTCAGGTTCTGCACGGTTTAGGTGCTGATGTGGCATGAGATGGCTTCAAGGCAACATCAGTAGTCACTCAGAGTAAAGCAGCCAGCCAAAACCTGCCACTGGAGAGTCGGTGTCTTTTCTGCAAATGATTTCAGGCCAGCACCCAGCCATATATCAAAATTACTGTCACTGCTGGGGCCTCTGGCAGTGTCCCCAGCATGGGGACTCCATGCCATGAGTGGACACTTGCCCTGCGGGAGGGTAGGGTAATGGGGAAAGATTTTGTACCCCTCACAGCTCACTCCCTTCCTGCTTTTTATGGGTCATGGAGAACATGCCCACATGTTCTTACAGCCCTTAAATTCGCTGCTTCATGCTGCTTCTTTCCTTATGAAATGCTAAGGCATTTATTTAACAGAGCTCAGCCAGTGCTGAAACAAGTAAACCTGATGTGTCCTGTGGCAAGCAGGAGGCTGCTTTGGGGGAAGAGGGAGTCTGGTAGCCCACCCACCTCCCTGCTTCCTTCTCCCAGCACTCCCTGAGCTCCGCTTTCTCTTTGTAGATCATCATGCAAGAGGATGCTCCTCAGCCACGCACGGCTGCTGCATGCCCGGCTGATGCTCACCACGGCTCAACTAGTCCCCCGGATATTGGAGGGAGCCCTGCACTCCCATCTGCCTCCCCACAAGCTCAGGTAAGAGAGCTTGCATCCCTCTGAGATTGTGATGGGACTTAATGTCCCTCTAGGACATCCCAAATCAGGGTTTCCCAATGATGGGAATGGAGGTGTGATAAGAGGAGGCTGTGCTGGACCGTAGCCTTGTGCATGTGGTTCTGTGCTGGAATGAGAAGCTGCAGCTAGCAGAGGGTGGGAGAGCAAAGACATCATTGCAGCTGATGCTGTGGGGACTGGAGAAGGAGAGGAGGCTTGCTCTGTCTTGACTCCTCTCCCAGTTTTATTCTGCAGTACTTTTAGTAAGATTTTGGACTCTTATTGTGTTTAAAACACTCCAGTCACACTACATTCAGGAAAAAATAAAAAAGAAAATGTCAGTTTTAATGGGATTTTTTCATCCAAAACCCACAATTGAGAATAGTTCAGATCCTTAGCAGCTATTAAGGAAAGCTTATCTTTTGCTCTTTGCATTATATAGAGGAATTAGGCAGGTTTGGAGAAAGGGGGGAAATCAGAGAAAAATGGGCTCCAATACACCCAAATAGCAGGTGGTGCATCTGGAGTAAACCCGTGTTTTAACCATGAGAGTAGCAGGCATGTCTGAAGGCCACACTCTCCTGCTGTCCCTCAGATACAAGAATTTAATATGCAGCAACACGTCAGAAAAACTTCTGGTGCCATCGGGCTCAGTGGGGCAGACTGGGCGATGTATTCAAAGAGGGGGGAAGGTTTGGGTTCAGTTTCATCTCTGCTGTGTCTAGGATCAAGAGGGAGAGCCGGCAGATGGCAGAGGGGATGCTGGATCTGAGCACAGCCAGGGGACAGCCACACTTTCCCAGCCAGGACAACAACAGGAACCAGAGACTTTGTCTGAGAGGCAGAACTGGCAGTTGGTAGGTGAGTGTTGTCAAAGGTACCGAAATCTCATCTCGTGTGAAATACTTGTTTAAAATAATTTTTGGCACTGAGAACTTAGTATTGGTGTTGTGTGTCAGCTCAGTGAGCAGACATCCCACGGGCTCCTGATGGGGCAACTCTGGCCAGCACATTCACTGCTTCTTGTGCATGTGAGGAGGATCAGATCTTCCTGTGTTGAGCTGGTGAAAGTACACTACACCTTTGGGTCTCACTTGGTGAAAAGTTCTTGCTAAAGCCAGACGTCGCTTGTTCCTTGTGTGAAGCCAGGAAGAGGCTTCCTTTGGTTCCCATGGGTTTCAAATCAGAACTTAAATTTCTTTGCGATGCGCGCAGCGTGTCATGCTGTGGGGGAAGTGTCACCTCCTTTGGCATTAACTTACCATCAGCATCCAGCCAGATGGTTTCCATGTCCATGGGTTTGCATAATGCAGTGATGATGCCTTGTGGCCGGTCTCCAGACACCTCCATCTGGGAGCTTCTTAGGTCGTTTCATCTCCCAGTGCCTCAGTTTCCCTGCCTACAGAAGGAGGAAGGGAGATACCAAGGTCGTTTCATCTCCCAGTGCCTCAGTTTCCCTGCCTACAGAAGGAGGAAGGGAGATACCACCTCCCCTTACCAAGGACCGTGAGACCCACTAATTTAAAAGCTACAGCTGAACACAGATGGGTTGGTAGAGGGGTTTATGTTATGCATTTCCTAGGAGTTTTAGTTTTAGCTTTCAAAGCCCTTTGCGTAGCAGTTAACTCCTTACGCCTCGGAATAAGATCAGAAAGGAAAGATTAATTTTCAGTATCGAAATGGAAGGTCTTCTCTTTCCTTCTCTTTTGCCACTAGATAATGAAGACGAAACAGCAGCAGAAAAGTGTACCCAGCCATGCCTCAGGGAGCTGCTGAGCATATCTGACCTGGAGTGTTCCCTCTGCATACGGTGAGTTCTCCATCAGGAGAGCTTTTAGGATGATGAATTAGCACCTGCTGGGTTTTCTTTCCTGGTGTGGATCTTTCTTCACATCTTAATAGCAAACTCAGTCCCTAGTACTGCTGAAACACAGGTTTCAGTAGAGATTAACAGATAAGAGAGGAGGACAGAGGCGTGCTTTGCCCTGCCAGGCTGTAAGAGCTCAGATTGCTCTGTCTCAGGGTGCAGCAGTGTTAGGTCTGCATCGCTCGGGAGGTAGTTGTGGAGGTGAGGATGTTCAGTGGGGTCAAAGACTGAAAGCAGTTGTTACCCTTTGTAACCGAAGGCTGGAAACAGGAAGATGTTGCCCCGAGGAAAGACTGTGTGATGGGGGCACTGCAAACCCAGAGAGGGGCATTTCTGAGCTCTTTGTCTTGGAGATGGAAAACGGGACAGGGTAGAGTCCGTATCTGCAGACTCAGGGTTGGGGTGCTGCCACAGGGCACACTGAAACCAGGTTGTTATTTGTGGCTTGTCCCGGGACCTCAAGCAGTTGTGCAAGCAGCTGCTGGCAGAGGGCTGAGCATTGCACTGCCAGGTGTGCAAGACAGTCAAGGTCTCCTGTGCGGTGGCTTTGTTCAGGTCTGGGCACGGCACAGGCGAATGACGGAGGTATCTGGTCTGAATTAGGTGAATTTAAGTCTTCTGAGATCAGGGAAGCGTAGTGTTCTGGAGGAGACGGGGCTTGTCCGGGAAGAACGACAATAGTTCCTACTTAACAAGAAATAAGCAAGCTGCCTCTGTGACCCCTCATTACATTCACCTAAGGCATTTTATACACTTACAAGGGTTACAATAGTTTTCCATTAGCATAACAATCCCACGTTGCTTAACTACAAACACACTTCTGTTTTGCCCTCAAACAGGCTTCTGTTTTGCCCTCATGGAGCCGGGCTTAACTCTTTTATCACATTCCCCATGATCAGCTGGTCATAAGTTTTCTCAGTACTTTGATTAAAGCCTGAGAACTTGTTCCACAGTCTGTCTTTCATTTCTAAACAATCTTCTTCCCACAACAACTCACTGCTGAGCAGAGCTTTCCCAAGACCTTGATTTAATTACTGATCTTGGAGCCCCTGTAAGCAAACTGAGTGCTTGCTGCCAGTTCTGCCCTTGAAACAGAGGAGGAGGATGCACTTTCCCACCGCTGCCGTTTGGGCTGTGCACCTCTGTGGGAGTCTGGGGAACTGCAGCCCTGGCCAGGACCAAGGGGTGCCATGTGTGTATTGATGGGATCTGCGGGGACTCTGCAGGGATGGGGAGCAGTGCTCAGGCCCGGGACAGTTCTTGTCTTACATCATTGTGCAAGTTTGAGCCCAGACTTCTAATTAAAGCAATAAGCCAGTTAGGAACTTTTACACTTAATTAGCAGGAGTTGTGAGCAAAGAGCAAAGCTTAGCCAATGCAGCTATTGTGAAGGTGAGCTTCATAGTCATGAGCCCTGGAAAACATGGCATGAGATAGCTTTCTGTGGCATTGGAGCCCTGCAGCATCACTGTCTTCAAGGCAGAAGGTGGATGAAGGCTGCAGATTTTCCTTGAAATGGTGGTGGTGGGGTCTGGGGAATGCCTCATCTCTGCTGGAAGCAAAATCACTTGCTCTCAGCCAGGTGGTTAAAGGAAGATGCAGGTACAAGGCTGGGGAAAGCCAGCTGTGGTTTTGCCCACCCTGACCTGCTCAAATCTTGCAGCACCAGCCTGGGCCTCTGCAAGTTCCTGAGTGCTTTTTTGGGACCACCCCAGACTGAGACCAGCCAGGGTTTCCAAAGCAGAGTGCTGAGTCAGTCCTGGGGAATGACAGTTTTGAGGGCACCCAGCCCTGTGAACAGAGGCTCTGTTAAGTCTCTCACTTCTGGACTTACCCCACACTCCTTCCCTGACGTTGCTCTCTGCTGTTTGTTGACTTTGGTCCTTCTGCAGGATGTTCTTTGAGCCAGTGACGACGCCGTGTGGGCACACCTTCTGCAAGGAGTGTCTTGAACGCTGCCTGGACCACCGACCCAACTGCCCCCTCTGCAAGCAGAGTCTGAGAGAGGTGAGGGCACGCATCCCGTTGGGAGGGAGCCCATGGGAGAGAGAGGGACTGGCTCTGTCTGCCAGCAGTGTGCCCAGGGCTGAGGTGGGAAAGTGCGATGCTTGCATGTTAGCAGCTCCCTGGCACGGTAGTGTCAGCTCCACTCATGTAGGAATGATGACACAGTTGATAATTAAGACCAAGAGATTAATTTCCACAAGACGCCACAATGATTTAGTGAGATTGTAAACAGGACTGAGAGGCAGAGAGAGAAAGAGAAAGAAAGAAATGAATGCTAATTACTTTTAAAAATGGAAATGGATGGAAAACCTGCTAGCCTGGAGATTTGATTTAATCTTTAATGAAAAGGGATTTGGATGAGACCGTCAGGGAAATTAGGTTGTCATACAAGGACTGCATCACTGTCAGAGACAGGACAATGTGTTGGATGGGCCCTTGGTCTAAGCTGCATCTGGAGGTCTCAGTAGAGCTGACATCCCGTCCTGCTAGATGGCTTGACATCCCCCAATAGGTTTTATCCCTGACTTTCTCTGATCTAAAATTACCTTCAGTTCCAATAAAAGTGAGCGTGATTCAGAGCCCGGCAGGGCCTCAGGGCTCCCCCCTGCTCCTCTCCAACCTAGTGCTGGTCCTAATTTCTTTTAGTACCTGAAGGCTGGAAGCTACAACCCCACTGTGCTGCTGCAGGACATCATGCTGGCCATCTTCCCTGCACAGCTCGCCGAGCGCCGGGAGCTGCACCAGGCTGAGATCGCAGAGCTCTCCAAGTAAGCAGGGACCTATTCTGGTGTGCGTGTGTGCACGAGGGGCTCCTAAGCCAGCTGTCCACACAACATACCGTTGCCACACAACATACCGCTGCTCTGGCTTGGTTCTACTCAAGTGGTGTCTGTTCTACTTCTGACCACGTCACGGCAGTGCTGGGTGGGTGTGGATGTGGCCCATGGGGCAGCTGGGGATGAGGGACCATCTCTGCAAAGAGCTGTTTTGTGGGCAGAGTCTGTCTTGGTACGCCAAGTGGAAGCTTTGATGTTGCTCTGTGCCAGAGCATCACTTCTTGGCATAACAGACACATCTGTTTCGGGGGAGTAGCTGATGCAGAGCCATTAGGATGGGATTTGCTTTGGAAGGCTTTATGGTGATCTCTCCTCGTGTCCCTCAGCCTGACCAAGAACATCCCCATCTTCGTATGCACGATGTCCTTCCCCGGCATTGCCTGCCCTCTGCACGTTTTTGAGCCTCGCTACCGCCTCATGATCCGGCGGTGCCAGGAGACCGGCACGAGGAGGTTCGGCATGTGTATATATGAGAATGGGAAAAGGTGAGCTCCTGGGCAAGACGGCTTCCCTCTGCCTCTGGGACTGGCTCTGATTTGCCCCTCTCTGCTCCAGCCCTAAATGTCTAAAATACATGGTTTGGAGAGAAGGAACCTGGTGCAATTCTCTATCCCAATGCAGCCTGCAGATAAAATCAACAGGGAGGAGGTGAGTTCCCCACACAGCAGAGTGAAATGGGAGCTCAGTGACCCAGCATCCCCACCAGCCAGGCAAGGAATGGGGCCAGTGCTGGAGCTGGGCAGAGCCAGCAGTGACTGTTAATTGTGATGGTCTGGAAACAGCTTCTAGCTCAGGATGTCTCTGAGCTGCGTAGTTCCCTGGCTGTAACCTCCAGCTCCTACCATATTTCTTGTACTTTGTCCTTAACAAGCTGTGAGAGGATGTAGGGTTAAATGGGCTTTTGTTTGGTGCAACGTGGCCATCCTTATCTTCCTGGTGGCACCTCCACATTTTGAATGGGCTCAGTCTCCAGTCTCCTAACCCAAGTACTCTGTTAAATACCTGTATGTACATGACATGTCCTCCCTGTGCTGCAGTCCTGTTCAGGTTAAATGAGGTAAATAACATTTTTCTGGGCTTTGATAGGCCGTCTCTACAAGGGATGGTGTCTTCAGAACCACTGGACATCAGGGCAGTGTGAGGATCTAAGTAATTCTGGTGTATGGCAGATTCAGGGGAGTGCAGGCACCGTGCTCGCTAGTCCCTGCCCCTTAGCAGCAAGTGGTAATTCAGCAGAGTAGAGTGAACCTCGGAATCTGCGACCGCCCAGCCAGCTTGTTCCTGGGCCTTTTCCTGTTTTGGAGGCAATATCTTCAAGGGAAAGAGCTCTCTCCCCACTAGTATTCCAGCTCAGTGCCTCTTTTCTCTCCCTGACTCCCCCCAGTTTTGCTGACTACGGCTGCATGCTGGAGATTCGGCAGATCGAGCTGCTGGCAGATGGGAGGTCCTTGGTGGACACTATCGGCAGGCAGCGGTTCCGGGTGCTGAGCCGTGGACACAGGGATGGCTACAACACTGCTGACATTGAGTACCTGGAGGACAAGAAGGTGAGGGCAGGGCCAGGGCAAAGGCTCTTGCTGTGATGGGACAGAACCTCCCCATGGACACCACTTCCCTCCATGCAGGTGGCCGGGGCGGAGCTGCAGGAGCTGCAGTGCCTGCATGAAAACACCTACTACTTGGCTCAGCAGTTCTGTGAGCACAGAGACTTTACCTCCAGGCACATTTTGATGCAACATGGACCATTGCCGGAGAAGGAAGAGGACATCCAGGTAATGTGTAGAGGGAAGGGATGCTTCAATTAGAGAGGGTACCAAGAGAGCCTCTGTAGCGGTGCCATTGCTGTGCTAACCACCCTGCTTTCCTGCTTGGCTCACCCCCAAGATGACCAAAATAAACCCTGTTTTCTGATCCTATTACCAGTTATGGCACCTCTCACTCAGAGAGATGGTAGGGCTTGTTTGTTAAAGCTGTTTAATGTTTCTTTATGGTTTTAAACTGTTCTTGGAAACTTGAGCACTGAGTTTTAGAAGCTTTCCCAGAGTCCTTTCCTAAATAAGAACTGAGAAACTGAACTGTCTGGCTTTGAAAACACTTGGGGAAAAAAACCAAAACCATAAATGGGCAAAGAAGCAAACCCCACAGCTCAGTGAGTCTGCAGTCTCCTTTCTCGTTATGTTCCTTTGAGACAGCTGTACCTGGCCAGAGGAAGAGAGCTCAGACAACAGGATCCAGTTTGATTATTAAATTGCTCGGACAAATTCAGATTCTGGAGGGAAAAAAACCCCAAAGTTAGTTTTCACTCCATTAAGAAAGTGTTCTTGTCTGGATTGTTAGAAATATGCTCTTGCTGACTTATATTACAGGCTAAGACTGTCCCAGCCAGCAATCATGTCCACATTATGCTCAGAATTTCACAACTCCTCCTCCTTCAGCTGAGTTGAACATTTTTCTCTTAGTTTGGCTCAGGTTTTAAAAAAGGCAGTTTACAAAAGCACTGTCCAGAGGTTGTGCCTGCCTGGCTTGCACCTCACCTCTTTGAGTGATGATAAGGCAAATGCCTCAATAGACACTGACCACACAGAATTTGGCCCAAAAAGCATTGGCTCAAAAAAGGAAACACACAAGATATTTCTTTGTCTCATTAGTACAGACTTTTTCCTTGTTACATCTATGCCTTGAGGCTCCCTGGGGAATGCTTGTCTGGAGATTAAATCATCTTATCCAGTAGTTTTGAGACTGGGCAGACAAAAGGGCTGTTCAGAGGAATACCTTAGCCAAAGCTGGCATCGCTATCCTGACAAGAGCAACTGTTTCCCGTCAGCGATGGCACCCAAAGGCCACACATTCACTTTCAAGTTTCTGACCTGGGGCTCTCTCCCTATCTTCTCTCCAGGCTTCAGCAGATGGGCCGACGTGGTGCTGGTGGCTCATCTCCATCCTGCCCCTTGACCCATCCTACCAGCTGAACCTCTTCTCCTCCACCTCCCTACGTGCCCGCCTCATCCAGCTGCAGCACGTCCTCACTGCCCTGCTGCAGCAGCCCGTCGCCTGGCACCCGCGGCCTGAGCGCAGCCGCCAGGGCCATGTCTGAGGCCCCTGGCGCCCCTGCCCCCTTGGATTTCTCTACGTGTTGCTCCATGGGTTTGCATGTGGTTTGAGCCCCTCCAACAATGAGCAAGGCGCCCTCTGCCCTGCTCAGTGGGGCTGATGCCTCACCAGCAATGACACTGCCGTCCATGCTGCCTCTGAGAGCTGCTCGGTGACACGGCTGTGCTGTGCCACCAAAGGGGGAACCGGGATGGAAAGCTGGATTGCATCTCGGGAAGCAAAATCACTTGCTGAGCTGCTTTGGTGCTAAGAAGGACTCTCCTTAGGGCAAAAGAGGTAGTGCCAAGATCGCTTTGATTTTGGTTATTCCACTTTGAAGGACAACGTAGGGGGTTTTAGTAGTTGGTTCTGCTCCATGCAGAAGTTTTAAAGGCTTGGAAGAGGTGGCAGTGGGAGGCAGAGAGGTCTCGATGGCTTCCCCCAGCCTTGGGAGCTGATGGCTCTGTCTCTGCTTATGACTTTGACTTAATTTCTCTTTGAATAAGAAGAAAGGGTAAATTAAACAATCTGAAACTCATGATCCTGCTCTGAACCACCTCCGTGGCCACACAGCAGGGAGGTGCTTCTCTCCGAATGTGCCTGGGTCCAGGTGTCCCCTTCCCAGTGCTGTGTTTGGTGCTCTGCCGTGTTTGCTGTGCCAAGCTCACGAGCCACTTCCTTGGGCTGGAGTTGTGCTGAAGGCTGCCAACCACTTCCCCAGCTGCCAGCTCCACTGCTGTGAAATGCTCTGGGAAGGGAGACAGTGTTGGTGCTTTTGTTCCCAAAGGCTGCTGTTCCTGAGCCTGTCTGGGTTCAGGTTGCAGGGGTCAGACCTGGGAGATGGAAGGAACTGATGAGGTGAGGGAGTTAAACCTGGAAGTGGCTTTGTGAGACTTTGCTCCTTGAGTAGTGCAATTTTTCCCACATTCAGTGTTTCTTGTGAATTTTCTGCATCCTCAGGAGAAAAACAGGATCTGAGCTGAGGCTGGATCCTTGCACTTGGGATCCAGAACAGTTCAGAATCCCCTGAATGAGTGATGTCAAAGGGAGCCAAATCTCTGGAGAGTCAGATAGGGGGCAGGACCAGTGGCTGAGGCGATGAGTCCCATGTCATGGGAGCAAGTGCCTGTATGCAAGTGCCTGTCTACTGCTTGTCTCTAAACACAGGGAAAAGAGAATCCCCTAGGACAGATCAGGCTTCCCTCCATAGAAATCCTGAAAGTTTGTAATTTTTGTCTCATATCCATAATTTCAGTGGCTTTGGGTTGAATTTTAGGAGTGATAACCACTTAGTGAGTCACTGGATTAATGTGGCTTCCAGAAATTCCTGCTTTTCCTAAAGGCTCCATACCCCATCTGGAGGCTCAGTGGGCTGTTGGATGTGTGTGTGGGAAAGAAAATCAGATTTGGGCTACAATGCTCCTTGCTGCACATGACGGACGCATTTCAGCATCCTGCATGTGTTGGTCCTGCTTCCTGCCTCCTTGGTCTAGGCTGAGCCCAGGGCGGGAGGCTGTGAACAGAGCTCCAGAGAGCTGCCCAGGGCCACCACCTTTCCCCATCTTGCTCTCTCCAGGAGAGAAAGGTCTCAGCCCCATCTCTCCAGCAAAGTGCCTCCCCTGAGCAAAGATCAGGGGGAGCTGAGCGCTTGTTCCTCAGGGATCATGATGAGCACAGAGCAGCTGAGGACAACTCAAAGCTGGATTTGCTCCTCTACCTTTAAGCCATGTCCTCTCCTACTTTGCTGTTTTTTGCAGGGCATCATGACTCCCCTAAGAGGCTGTATCCCTCGGATGTCAGATTGGGGTGGGCATGGGTAGGTGTTGGAGGGACGGTTCACAGTCCTGGGGTGTGTGTACAGGTGGCAGGATGCCAATGAAGATTGGGAAGTGCCTTCCTTTTCCACAGGGTCAATATAAGCTTACCCAGTGACCCCTCTCCAAGCCCCTCATTTATCCCCCCAAGTTGCCCATTCCCCAGGTTTGGGAGCTCCCTGGGCTGCTGAGGGTCCCTCTGGCAAGGGGGAGGTGTGTGACGATGTAGGGGAGAAGCATGGATCTGCGTTGTGTCCACACAGCAGGAGAGCCAGCGACCAGAGCCACATCTGCCTGGCTGCTTTGGGAAGGCACTCGTGCAAATCGCTCCCATTTGCTTGGAGCACCTTTGGTGTTTGTATCAGTATCTTTGCTCTTTGAATTACATTTTCTTTCTGGTCATTGAAATAAAGACATATTTTGTTGTTGTATTGTTGCTAGTGTTTAACTTTTAGCCAATCATTGACAAAAGTGCTCGGACATCACCAAGGAGACTTGGGGATGCATGGAGAGGTGACACCCACGCCTTCAGACAGCAAGTTACAGAGATGCAGTGGACATAGTCCAGCAAAGGTGGATGGCAATATGGGAAAAAAATAAGCTGATTTTGCTTGCAGAAAGTGAGCATGTGGAACAAGGCTGGAGGGACAATCTCACACCCATTATTGCACATAAAGGCTTGGGGGAAGGATGGGCTGCTACAAAAAGGCCAAACTAGGAGAACCAGTCTGGTAGAGATGCTGGCCAGGGTGGGATGACCCTGGAGGGTATCTGCCCCTTGAATGCTGAGGGAAGCATGTGTCCCTGTCGTGCCTTTGTAACCGTGGGCAGATGGCTGCGAGCAGAGAGCAGGTTTGCTTTTGACAGCTGTCATTAGAGATTAGCAACAACCCAGGCAGACATGCGTGGCTCTAAAATGAAAGAGTAGCCCTGGGTGGAGAGGAGATGGTCTTCAACCTCGAGCGTGGAGATGTCATGTTGGAACAGCTCCTGCCTGTCTCTCGCTCCCACCTCACCTCTTCCTTCTACCTCCCAAATGTGCCATCCAAAACCAAGAAGGGAACCTCATCTGCCGAGCTCTGCTTTGCAGCCTGCCTGGTAACCTGGGACAACAGTAGGAGAGAGGAAGAGGGCTCAATTGGTCTGAGATAGTGGATAAACCTAAAAAGTTCCCACCCCTCAGAGCACAGTCTCTACCAGACCATTAATAACTGGCTCCATGAGGAATGATACCTTGAATTTTGTACCCAGCAGTTCTTCATGGAGAAACAACAGTGCCCTGGTGCAGCCCAGCCGAATGCTGTGGCCAATGCTAGCCCTTTGCTGGCTCCAGTGGGCCAGGCCTTGTGCCCAGCCGGGTGGCTTGTGTGTGTCTGTGTGTCTTGGAATCTGGAGCTGGCACCAGATCCCTTTGCCGTGTTGCCTGGCTCCCACTAGATGTCAGGAAGAGGCTGAGAGTGGGTGAGGAAGAAGGCACGGAGGAGAGAATGTGCAGTATCAGCTGCTGCCAGAGCCTTGACCAGGCTTTTCTCACCCCCTGCCCCCAAAGCAGCTCCACTGTCAGCCCTAGCCCTGTTCTCTTTGCACTTGGACAGCTGGAGGATGTCCTCCTCCCTCCTCCTCTTCTGGCCACCCTGCTTGCCGGTCATGGCCTCAGCTCAAAGAAGGGAGGTGAGGAAACATCTTGTACCAGCACCTAGCTGGGACCTAACGGTGTCCTACACCCCTCTTGCAAATACCAGCCCAGCCTCTCAGCCCCACGCGGATGACAGGTTGCTTCGCTGAGCAGCTGGGGTCTGGATAGAGGCAGCTGTGAGGCACTGGCTGCATCCATGCTGCCATTCTCCCAACCTTGCTCCAAATGTCTACTGGTGTGAGGGAACCCCTGCATCCCTCACATCAGGTAGGACTGTAAGGTGGATGCTATGCTCATTACTGGCTCTTCCTGAACTGCTCTTCCCTTCAAGATCTATTTTGAGCAGTTTTGGACCCAGGCTGCTATGGCCTGACTCTGTCTGTGGGACACCCTGGGTGTCCAAGTGTTCCTGTGTCCCCTTGTGCTCCACCACTAGCCTGCGGAGAGGCCAGATCTGGTTCTGCCTGTCACAGCTGGGGCTGCCATCTACGAGGACTTTCCGCCTCTCTGCCCCAGGCTCCATGGCAGCGCATGCAGCAGCTTCATCCCCAGCCAGAGCCATGGGGAAATGAGCCCGTATCCATGTGGGCTCCTTGGGGGCACTCGGCATCCAAGGGGGGGAGAGCTCTGTCCCTCCTGTGCCACTGCACTTTGCTTTCTGCTGTTCGGATGTGTTTCCTCCCCGTATTTTTCCATCTCTGCATGTGCTCCTCCCCTGCACATCCCAACAATACCTAGTAATGATTTCTGGCCTTTATATAACACTCATCATTGGAGCTTTTCAAATGGACATCTGTAACCTTCTCCAGATTTTACAGGCAGGAACCGGGGGTGGGAAGAGACAACTTGTTGCCCAACACCACTTGACAAGGTCCCTGGTAGCCAGGGGACCACTCTCCAAGGAGGTCCCTCTTCCCACTCTATCCAGCCCCCACCTTTACATCCCAGGGGAGGTATAAACCAGAAATAGCACTGGCCCTGCTCCCACCATCCCAAAATGCATCCTTCAGCTCCCCTGCCCTCCTGTCCACTGTTCCACCCCGTTCCACACCATTTCCTCCCTTTCCATTCAGCACCTTCAACTCCAGACAACAGTGACAACTTCGCTCACCCAATAGTGTAGGCAAGCAATTAGCTAAAGCAGCAAGTAATTTATACAGCAGGTGTCAGGCTGCACCTCATCTTTCTTTAACAAATGACGCATTTCTGAGCTAATTAGACCAGCCAGCGCTTGAGATACTGAAAAATCAACACGGAATTGTTCAAGCTGAGATCTTCTCTAGCAAGGCCACGCTCATGCTGGAAGATGAGCGCTGTACATGTTAAGGTTAATGAAGGTGGGAAGAAAAGGGAGAAAACCAGCACCTGATATTTTTTACCAGTTAGTGCAATGAAAGTCGAGGTGTATCGTTCCTGCTTTTTTTTAGAAAGAAAACAAAGGAAAGCAATGAAGACAGATGTGCTGTCTCTTTTAAGAAAACTCCCCCCCCGGGATGTATTCCAAGACAAGAAAATGAAAAAAGTAGCTCAAAGTCGTTGTTCGAGTGACTGGAGTGGGACCTGCCTGTCTCCCTGAAGAAATGGTCCCACTGCTTTCTCCAGCCAGGCTGTGCCTCGTGTGAAATCAGTCTCTGTCCTGCGTGGAGTGGAGCAGGGTGATTGCAGACATGTGCAGAAGGTGACCTAGAGCAGAGACCAAGTGGCAGCTGGACAAATGCCTTTGCCTCCAGTTCAGTGGCATTTTGGAGGTGCCTCGCTGGCATGTCCCCAGGCTGTGCTGCAGCCCTGAGCAAAGCCAAGCCCTGATCCAAGCAGGAGCAGAAATCATGGGAAGATGCATCAGGTGGAGCTGTCTCAGCATGACCATTTATGCCTTCAGCAAACAGATTTACTGGGAGAGGATTTTCCTATAGGCTTTCTAAAACCCGTTTGGGCCCGTTACACCAGTGATGTCACCAGCCTGCAGCTGGGGAGCCCTGGATTTGGGCCAGCCACATGGGGTTCTCTCCCAGCCCTCCCACCGCCTGATTCAGGGCCACCTTTCAGCGCCCTGGGGAGCACCTAGTGGAGGAATGAACACCCGAGTGCTATGACAGCCACACCTGAGGCTGAGCATGGGGTGGGAGGTGCAGGATTACTCCAGCACGGCCCTGTCCAGCTCCTGCCATGGCAGGGTCCAGGTGGGATCATGTCCTTGGATGGCACAGCAAGGCAGAGAGCCATCACTGATACTAATGGCTCTCTTGGGGGCTATCTAAGTCTTCATGAACACCAGTTATCTTCAATACAGGTGCATTGGGTTCTAAGAGTCAGAGCTGGCAGCCAGGAACTGGGGCAGCGTTTGCTGCCAGGGGTGGGAGCTACGGGCACTGCCCACTCAGTGAGATCTCCTTTGGTGAAGGGCACCACCACCCAACCAAAGCAAACATCCAGGAGTGCGAGTCATTGCTAATACTCAGGTGGAGCGTGCCAGCTTGTGGAGAGAGGGAGATTGTCTAGAACTCCCTATCTTTACACTGCTCCCTTGTCTGAGTCTCTGCCCACTGCCCACGTCTCCCCAAGCACCTACTGATGATTCGATCTCTCCCTGCCCCGTGTCCTCCCTGCTGATTTCTGATTTCACAAAACTTACTCAGCCCAGGTAAAATATTTACAGGACTGATTAAACCTTGAGGAAGTGGGAAACTTGTTAAAAGTGTGGAACTTATATAAATATAGCATTATTAAAATAAAATGTGACTTTTAGCAAGGACAGCTCTCTCAGCTGTTCTGTGTTTACCTTAATTGTTTCCCTCCATTAATTACAGTCTGAGAGGAGACTTGTGCAAATTGAAATAAATTAATCGAATTTGTTTAGAGTTTTGTGTGGCTGGCTTATGGGGATTGCAATTAAGCCAGTGTGTTTGGGGTATTAAATTACATTGCCTAGATCTGTTCTTCCCTTTTCAAGCAGTAGGAACGTGAAAAGACAGGAGTCAGCGACAATTAGAAGGTAAACAGGCAGTGTGCGCAGTGATTATTTTACCTCCTCTGCCTCAAGAATTTCACTCCTTGCAAGTATTAAGGCTCATCCCTTAATAAATGCAGCCTGGCTCTGTGTAATGAAAGAGAAAAGGGAGATGGTGGAATGCAGACCAAGGCATATCCCAACTCTGCCCTGGCAATGGAAAAAGCAACGTGGGTGCGAGTTTAGTCCGATTCTCCAGGAAAATGAAGCTACGTGACTCAGCAGCCTTGTGTGCGTTCTTGCTGGTTCCCACTAGCAGCTGCCCAGTACCACCCACGTTTGACACAGGGGAAGAGGCTTCCAGATATATCGAGGTCTTGACAAGGTCTTTGAAAACAAGAAATGAAATAGAAAAGAAATGCATCTGCCAATGGAGAGAGGAAGAGGATGCTCAACCCTAAATAGATACCTGAGAGTCTACATCACAATCATTTTCCAGACAGGTATTGAAGAAAATATCTGGCTTCAGTGGTGCTATGCATGAACCAATCTGCTCTGGTCTTGTTCCAAACCAGCCAGAGGAGTAGGCTGCCTGGGAGTTTGCTCCCAGACCCTTTAACCCCATGGAAAACCACAGCCAAACTTTGGGAGGGATTTCAGCACAAAGTAGAGAAAGAAGCACAGTTTCCTCTCTAGAGAAAAAGGAATTTTGGAAAGAGAAAAAAGCAAAAACATATCCAGATTTTGGTTGGTGGAGCTGTGCTGCCAACCCAAGGTGACTCCTCCAGGGTGATGCTTGCAGCACCCCTTCAGGTGATGGAGTCAGACAGGAAGTGAGGAGGGCACAGCAGAGCTGTGGGGGTACACAAAGACCCAGGGAACCTGCTGTTCAGAGACATAACCAGGGCATAAGGTGCTTTATTTCCCCTCTTCTGCCTTGTGGTTCATTTACCAAATCACAGAGGGTTCAAAACTGTAACTTCTCTGCCGATCCTCAGTGCAGCTGGCTCTGTGTTCCTGAAAAACCCTCTGTCCTGCCCCAACAGAAGCAGATTCCTTCAGGAAGCCCCCATTGCCACTGCGGTGCAAAACAGCCCTACAGTACCCCTGCCCCCTCCAGCTGTTTAGGAGCTGCTGGGAGGGCAGAAGGACAGCAGCCTTCTCCCTGGCTGTAAATACAGGGCAGGCAGGAATGCCAGGGACAAGCAACGTCTCGCAGATGTGTTCTCTGCACGCGAACCCCTTCACCTGGCCGTTGCCTGTGCCCAGATGATGTATGGAGTGGCTGGGCTGCAATAGGATTTCTACCAGAATATTGGCTGGATGACAAAGGAGTCTGTCTGTGGTGATAATTGCACCATAAATAGCGCTGGGTTCGGCAGTGACGAGTGAGGCATTAGAAAACCTCACCCTCTGGATTCCTCCCACTTCCTTCCATCTTCCTGACTGCTAACAAGCTGGAAGAATAGCTCTTTGGTTTCTGCCAGCCGCAAGAGGTTTATTGCACTCAGATACAGCTGAGCACAATCCTCCCCATAAATCTTAATACTGAATAAAGAGAAGGGGAAAAAAAGCAGCTAAACTGGGTGATTACTGAAAAGCAGCAGGTAGGGCAGCATCATGGCACGGCTGTCTCTCTTCATTCTCTCCGCAGCAAGGATGACACCAACCCGTTCCCTCCTTCAGACTTCCCCTGGCTCTCCTGAGTGCTCTCAGGCACTTAGGGGTAACCATCTGCTTTACTCCATTGATGGAAACTGAAAACCTGCCAGCTAGCCCCAAACACTGAAAAATGAGGAACTAGAACCGGGGAGTGCTGTAAAAGTCAAGACTGGAGAGAATTATCATTAATATGAATAGGTTGGAAGCCCTCCCCATCTCCTTGCTTTTTGAGTCTGCAGAAAGCACATCAACCTTTGTCTTTCCTTCCTGAAGAAAAGCTGGGAAATGCGTCTGGCTCCACTGACACATTAACCTGTCCTTGAACTTCAAAAGATACCTTAAAAATAGCAGGTTTAACCTTAAAAATCCTTACCACATCAAACACAAGTCCACTGGAGCTCTGTCCTCTGGACAGATTTGCTCACTGTTTACAACCAGCCACCCTGTACTTTGGGGAGTGTGGTGTGAATGGAAAAAGTAGCCAGGACTGAATGAAGGCACCTCCTCATCCAATTTTATTCATGGCTCAGTGAACTGCTGCTGTAGCTCTTCTTTTTTTTACATGCAGTGCCCTGTACTGCTGCAAATAACTGAAAGATGGGCCAAGTAGCACGGATCTTCCTTAGAAGCCCAGAAAGCTTGTAAGATCTTGGTCAAAAATTTAACCTTGAGGAGTCAGGCATGATGTACCCCAAACGCTGTGAAAATCCCATTCTTGGTTCCTGTGTCCCAGCTCAGACTGAGAGGTTATAGCATCGCGTGGTGGACAGCCCCAAGCAGTGGGAAATGCCTCGCTGCTGACAGACTCACTCTGTCCTGCTCCTGGCACGCCGCAAAACTTACTCATATCAGAGAGAGGGGATTTGGCCTGTATCCCTTTTTGTCTGCCTCTAGGAAATGGCTTAAGCTGCCATTGCTGCTCTGGTCAGGCTTTGCCTCAAGGTCACAACCCCTTTACTAATGCCCCTGGCTGTATTTCCACAGCAAGGCAGGCAGGCAGTGTCTTAGGCTGATGCAAACCGGCCAGCGGGTGCTGTCAGAGCTCTTTAGCGGCGGGATGAAAATCTGCGTTGGCGGAGCATCCTCCGCTGACAGTCACCTCCGGCACCGCTGGCAGGGCACAGCTCCCCGCTCTGCCACTCGCAGGCTTCTTCGCAGCAGAGACCCGTGGGGATCCTTCAGGGGTTAGTTACCAGGCTGTCTCCATGGCCGCTCCTTGCATCACTCAGACACACTGACATCACCATTGTTTTTCTAGGATGAT
This sequence comes from Neomorphus geoffroyi, assembly GCA_033558235.1. Classification (NCBI taxonomy): domain Eukaryota; kingdom Metazoa; phylum Chordata; class Aves; order Cuculiformes; family Neomorphidae; genus Neomorphus; species Neomorphus geoffroyi. Next base: position 58,772,484 of record JAUMJM010000020.1, read on the forward strand.
GATTAATTTTTATTTTTTTTGGTTTAGAATTTTGAAGGGCCCAGGAGTGAAGGGGAAAAATTATTCTCCTTCCTGGACACTTTATAAATCTTCCACAAATAACTGCAGTAGGAGGAAGGCAAGTTTTATTCTGAGATGGGAGAAGAGTTGCTTAGAATGCAATTTTTAAAAGCATTGAGTAGAGCTGAGGGAAATCTGTCCCCAGGGCCCACGTTGCAGCAGGAACCTTCAGCAGGGATGGAGGGGCAGCACTTGGGCTCATGCTGGCACCTAAGAAGAAAAGCAGCTCTCTCCTTTCTGTGTGCTGCAATGGAGGTTGCTAAGCAGGCACAAGATTTTCAGCTCCTATACAAATCCATAAGCTCCCCCAAACCTTTCTCTTCTGCATGCGCAACAAATCCAAAGGCCAAACATAGAGCAGATTTTTTCTTCCTTTTCTTTTCCTTTTTCCTTTTTTTTTTTTCCCAACCATTCCAGAGTGTTTGAAGCAAAACTATTTACCCCGTTTAAGCCTTGGATTTGCAAGTTTAAAGCTTTGGCAGTTCCAGGTGCACCCAAAAAGATAAGGGAGTTGGGAGGTGCTCTGCTGTACTTAAAAATAAATAAATAAAGCTGAGATTAATTTAAAGCTACTTCTTAATACTCAGTATTTCTCTATTATCTACAGCTGTTATTATATTGACCTCATCTAAGCTGACATGGGATAGCACAAACCCCTTAAAACAACAAGAGAAATGACCATCCTTCGACTCTATGTTTTCCTCTTGTTTTTCTTCTTTATTCTGCCCATGTCTCTGATGCACATTGGCACCAGGGAGGGCAGAGATTCTCATGCTCATGGGTGGGAGATTCCTGTTGATGAACACCACAGCAGAGGAGTGGGCAGGTGAGGAGAGCAGGAGGGAGGCAGTTTGGGGAGGTGTAACAAACATTTGAAAATGCTGGAGACCCCAAAAACTTGGGATCAGAGAGGGAATGACTGGGCAGAAGAGAGCGGTGTGTTCCCCCGTGTTGGCTGCTGCAACAGGGCTCCTCCTCTGCCAATGCCAAGAGCACAGCCAGCACGGCATGGGATGTGCTGAGCACCAAATCCCCTTTGGAGGCTGTTAACTAAGATTCCTGGCAGGAGGTGCAGAACTTGACTTCTTAAACCAGATCACAACATATACTTGGCTCAAAATAGGGGGAGGAAAAAAACACACCGCAGACTTTAAAAATATAACGTGACTGAAGAAACACCCTGGGAGTAGAAGGATTCGCACTGTGAATGACTCAGTAGAAAAAGGCAAGTTTGTGGAAGAATCTTTGGGAGAAGGAAGATCAGGGCTGAGATGAGATTAATCAAGTAGCAAGAGCTGCCCAGACATAACTATTCTATTGAGAGGGAGATTACCGCTTATGGTTCCTTAAAATGAGCTTTGAGGCAATTAAACAGGCTGTAATGATGGGTCCCGTCCTCACTCAGCACCTCTGCTCAATACAGGACTTCTGGCACAGAGGTGGATTTTTGTGAGGATGGATGTTTTGGGTCCAGAGAAGAAGGACATCCTCATGGGAGCTTCTCTGGCACCAACTCAGTGGAAACCTGTCTTCCCTGAGCTCTGTGACCCATCACTACTGGCCTTTTCCCTGGCAGTAGTTCTGCTCGTGCCAGCTGAGCAGGCAGTTCTTCATCCACCTGCACGCTTGAGGCCAGACTTAGAAGTCCTGTCCGTGAGAGAATGGTGAGGTAGGGAGTGGGCACACAGCATTATGCCACCAGCACTGTGAATCATTGATCAGGACACACGTTGATGCACCTATAACCTTACTCTTGGGTAAGCACAGCAAATATGGCCAATGCACGGCAAAAAATCCCAACCAAACCCCAAAGCAGTCCCACATGACATTTCTGCAGCTACAACAAATTAAATCCATAATTTGGAGCTGAAATAAGTTGTCAATGTCTGCCTGTCTCTGGAACTTAAAGCTTTATAGAAATGGTAGCGGGATTTTAGCTCAGGTCAGGAAAAACATCCATTCTGAAAGTCATTCGTTTTCTTGTCTTTATTTTTGAAAGTCATTTGCTGGATTTTATTTTGTCAGCTTTCTCGAAAGCTCAATACCGCCCACAGCACTGGGTACTGCTGAGCTCTGGCTCTCAGTCAAATCCTCTTGCCTTCAGGGAGGTTGAAACTAATCAATGAGGAATATTAAACAATATGAAAACTACAATGATTTAACATTTCCCACAAAGGTCAGAGTCCCCCGGCAGCTCCGCGATAACATTGAGCTGAAGGTGGCACAGGGAGAAGACGTATCTCGGAGATAAGCTCTCATTCCTCTGTTCTCTGCGGTAGATATTTTCTTCTGTGATGGAAAAGATCCCAATGCTGAGCAGGCTCGGGCTGGCCGGGCTTCCAGGCTTGTGTGAGACTGTGCTTGGCTTTCCCAGGTGCTCATGGAGAGCCTGGTTGCCTCAGCCTTGGGTTTGCAGGTGTGGGTTCACAAGGGCACAGGCTTCCACTGCGGCACTTTCCTGCTTCAGCGCCTTTGCCCTGTCTGAGGGTCTCCAGAGTTTTGCTGGGAATGGGGTGACACATTCAAGTACCTCCAGAGATCTTCAGCAAAGACCTTGGGATCCTTCAATTGACCAAGTGTAACTCATCTGACCAGCAGCCCCCTACCTCCCGCTGCATGGGGCTGAGGGATTCACTGGATTTCTGATAGGAGTTTTTAACAGATTCAGCCCTTGGGTTCAGGTCTCGATTTGGCACCTTAACTCCCCTTCCAAAGATAAATGCTGTTGAGGTCCAAGGAGGGCGCTCATGACTCACCGTTCAAAGGAGGTGCAGGATGCAGCCCAGCCCATGGGAGCAGGTGCACCTATTGACCAGAGAAAAGTAAAATAAATCTAAATCCTGAAGCATATCCACATTTCTGTTGTTTTCCTCTGTAAAAGCCCTTCTATTTCTGTGGCAGCAATGAGAATTTTAAATAATTCCCAGGTGGAGATTAAATTTCTGGTTCAGCACTTACTGTTCTGAGCAATCTTAACCAGTTACTTCTCACTGAGTCCAGGACTTCTGCCTCTCTACAAGAAGGATGATGACACTTAAATTTCATTTTTACAGCTATTAATAAGAAGTGGCCGATAACGTTTTAGCACCAGTATCAAATGAGAGAGTCCAGTAATCAGTTGATTCATGTTTCCATTCTAATAGCAAACTTGTTTAAAATCTAACTCTCTTATTTTAAGCAGCACTGGTAGGGTTGAAAAGATGCAGACACGGTAGTTCAATCCAGCCAGACTGCTAAGACTCTCGTGTTTAGGTTTGAACAAGTGTTTGTAAAAAAACCTCACAGCAATTAGCATCAGTGAGTGAAAAAGAGGAATGGGATGGACTTTGAATGATGCCAAGCTGCAGCAAAGCAGAGCCCACTGGCTGGAAACCCAGGTAGCCAGGATGTTTTGGAGATTGCTGTGAGCCATTGCGTTTTGCATTCCAATTATTTCTCTCAAGTGCATAGTTAACTGACAGTAGTTGGTCCTCATCGAGTTTCTTGACAAGCAATTTATTGTTAGAAAGAATGAAAATCAGCAGGTGTTAATTCCATCACAACGCCCCTCCTTTCCCATCTCAAATCCTCCCATCTTCTTCATTTGCTCCTCTTAATAAGATTTTGTATATTGCTACTGCACCTGGTTGCACACCACGGTTATGGATTTAATGTGCAAAGCTAAATGTAAACAGGATTAAAAAAAAATTACTAATTATAAAACACTTGAAAGCGTTCTCCCTCCTCCACTTTGTTTGCAGACTCTTCGTTCTGCCTTTGTTCTGTCTTGCACATCCTGCTATTGCAATCATTTCTCAGGGGTAGTTTAACTCATTCCAGGCTTTTCCGCCAAAAAGGAGCATTAATTTTTAGGAGAAAAGCAGCAGGAGAAAATGGCAAGTGTTTGCCTTGATTCAGTGGGAATGGGAGAAAGAGTGAAAGCAGATTTCATTAGTCTAAATTCAAAAATGTCAAGCGAAGTTCTGTCTTCTTAGGGTGAAGAAAAATTCTTAAAATTTCTTAAAAATTTTGTGACTGCAGAAAAAGACAAAACCAAACACGTAAGTGCTTTTGCCTGAACAGAATTTGGCTGTGAAAGTGCACTCCTTGGTGAAGTACTTCTGTGCTGTTACATTCTGGGATACTTTTATTCTGAGGGCTTTCAGGATCAGCAGCAATGTTTAATCATCCATCTCATTTGGAGCAACATCAGATTTGCTGGACAAAAGCGTTGGGAGTACCATTCCCATGGGATCAGAGTTTAAGGTATGTGTAAGGTCAGCATTTGGGAATAAAGACAGGGTTTCTGTGGGTTGCTCAGTTCCTCCTCAGTACAGCTAAGCAACGGCCACTGAAATATTGTGCATTGGTGGAAACATCTGTCATCATGTCATCACAGCCTGTGAAAGCAACTCAAGTTGTTTGACCCACTGACCTCCCTTGAGAATGGTTGTTTCTGAACACGATTCGCTTTCATCCTCAGTTGCACAGTGAATAACATCTTGTTGTCAGGAGAAGAGATTTAGAAACATCACAATTAGTTGGGATCAAGTGGCATTAAGGGAAAAACCAGGTCTATCTGCACAAGTTAACAGGGATGCTGCTTAGTGGAGGCAGAAATTTCATCTTCAAAGCATGATTCGCTATGTGTGCTCGCTCCAGCTGAAGTGCCCTGCAGAGCTTGCTCAGCACTCCTGCTGTGCATGGGGTGCTGGCATTTGAGGGGTTTGGTAGCTGTATTTCAAAGCCTTCTAAGACAAGCAGGAAGAGCTTCAAGCGTGTTTTAAGAATATAGGTAACTGATAGGAAGTCAAATTGGCTGGTGGGAGGAACAGCTCAGCTTGAAGGTGCTGCTCAGCTTGAAGGTGGCTGCTGCGGACCAGCGCTGCAGGCAGTAGGTGCAGCATCCCCATGGGGTGCTCCAGCCACAGCTCCCACCTGGCCATTTGCTCCCTCGCCTTAGCATGTGGCCACTGGCCACTGCAGCAGAGTCATGGACTGGTTAGCAGGGAAGCAAGGGGCTGGCTTAGCCTAGCAGGCAGCTGCTGAAATGCACAGCGTAGCGACATCGTCGTTTCGTTTTCTAATTTGTCTGAAATCTCAGCAGGCTGACACCTTCTAATTTGCTGTTTGTTGCTGCTCTCCTAGAAGTCCAGCTGATTGCTCTGTTGGTGCCAGCAGATCAATCTTGCAGAAACAGGCTTACTTTTCTTCTGGTCTTGAAGAGGTTAGTTTTCCAAACACCTGTGCTTACCTGCTGAGCTGTGCGAGTTGCTCTCACTCACCCATGCTGCTCTTGAGTGTTGCCAGGCACACCCTCAGCCTAGGGCAGAGCTGGAAGAGAAAGACTTGGGTCTGGCCCAGCACCTGAATTCTGATGTGTGCGATGGTGCTGGTGGGAGAGTGGCAAGGGAGAAGCACACACACAAAAAGTTGATACAGATATTTTTATTGTCAGTAGTTTTATAGTTGTATTAAATTGAGTTTGGCTGTCCAAGAGGTGATGGGAGAGGGATGCAGAGTGGGCTTGTACTGAGCATCTATGGAAGGACACATTGCAGCCCAGCACCGCAGAGATAAGGCTATCACACCTCTTACTCTAGAAGAGCCAAATTTAAAGACCTACAATATCTACCTCTCTGGGAGTATTGCAATCTGTGTACAGCTTGTGAAAAGACTCCATCTGCCATATTCCAGCTCCACCACTGTCCCTCTCACTGAGTGCAAATACACATTGCCCTTCTCCTCAGGCTTCATTCTGGACTGCCAGAGCACTTGTATCACCCCACTCTGTCCTTGGGGAGCGGGAGCTGCCCCAGCTCTATGCATTCATGACATTTGCTGGCACCTCTGTAGGGCACAGGATGAATTTGGCGTGCGGACTGTCATCTGGCCTTCATGGGACCATCCTTCCAAAGAAAACAAGTAACCTGTTGCAGCCCGGCCCCCCGCCAGAAAGGGGCTCAACAACTGCACGGGGTGGTGGGAGGTGGGCAGCAAGCAGTCCCTTTTTCCTCAGGGTCCACACTGACTCCAACTTCACTTCTTTTATCTTAGAGAAGAAATATCCTAGAAACCCAAGAAAAATTTCTCATGAAGGAAGAGCCCTTAATTTAGTACTTTTTTAAAAAAACCCAAGTCATTATTTCCTCAACACCAGAATTTGCTGAAAGCACTCCAAGTTCTGTTTTGTCAGTGCCACGGAACAAAATAATTGTGCAATTAGTAATGCATCTCACACTTTGTGAGATGAGAGATTTTTTACTTTCAACAAGTACAAAATGTAACATTTTGATTTTCCATGGTGGGAAAGCACTGGCCATTCCTTCCCCCTCCTCCCTATTTTAAGTGCACTGTGGTATGTAATTAATAAAGATAATAATAAATATCCTTCACAAAGCCGGGGGAGAGAGGAGATGAGAATAGCAGACACACAGTGTGGATAGCTAGGGATTGCCAGAGCATCCAGTAACTTCCAAATATTAATTATAGCTCTCCGAGGAGGAGTTGCGTCCTCTCCAGCCCTTCCCAACATGTCGCTCCCAGGCACCGTGAAAGCAGGACTATTTGCCCAGGGTCGACCAGCAGATCCATGGTTAAGGCAGGATGGGAGCCCAGCTGCCTCTAGCACAAATCTTGTGTGTGCAGCTGTTAATTCAGCAACTGGAGTGATGTTTCTGTAGCTCCAGCATCCCCATGTTCTGTGCTTACAACCAACTAGCCTGTGCATGTTAACAAATTCCCCTTTGGAGCTGGCCTGGCCCATGGGAAAGGCTCTGCTATAACTTGCCTCACTTGTATTTGGTGAGACAAACAAGAACGTTGCCTGGGTGATAGCATCTTCCTGCCCTGCCAGGTATCGCTGGATAAAGAGCTTTCCTTTTCTCTTCAGCTCACTGAGCCTGCTGCTGTGATGGGAATTGCTAGCAAACCTTTCTGCTTTTTCACAAAGATTCTTCCTCCTGGCTGCTCAGCCAAGGTGGACTGGGAGAGGGAGTGGGACAGCCAGGGGCATTGCAGCATGGGGAATGTAGGAACATCGCCTGGCAGAGCTCTGCCCCGATGGGAGCACTCTGTCACTGCTGCCCAAACCTGGCAAAGTGATGAGGTTTTAAGGTGAAGTGAAGCAGTGGGGGGATTAGGGGCACTGCGAGCAGCAATAGCCATGAGAGGGAGGCAGGGCAGGAGCTGGACATGCCTGAGGATAAGTTGCACCAACATGGAGAGGTGCAAGCTCCATGAGGAGTCCACGCCAAGGATTTTATTCCCACCTGTGGTGCATCAGCAAGAGATTCAAGCATGGGCCCTGTTGGGCTCAGCCCTCTGCTGCCCTGGTGCAGCTCCAGACACTTTACATGGACCTTTAGCTGCAAATCAGCGCTGTGCGAACAAGATGACTTGATTAAATTGTTTCCCATAGCACACCATACTCAGCCCAGCCCTGAGGAGGGCAGTGGCCATGTAATCCTGGAGTTGCATCTCTGTCTCATGGGTACCCAGGGCATCTCTGGAGCCCTTCCTTGCCCCTCTCCCCTCTTCTCATACACTCGGCTGAACCTGGCGGCTTGGCTGGCGGTTGCCATCACATGCTGGTGGTGTTTCAGAGGCAGGGCAGAGAGGGCAGCCTGGCAGAGATGTTAGCAGGGGCTTTTTGTTGCATGCTAATGAGATGGTGCCTGGCAGAAAATGGAACCAGCAGGGGTGGGCAAGCGGGAGTTGAAAGTGGCTTATCGCTCCTCTGCAGAAAGAGACTCTCGCAGAGATGGTGGCTGCTAAATAAATAAATAAGGCAGACATCAAACACCTTGACTTCCTGCAGTCCCCGGGCCATGTGCCTGCCCGGGGCTCCCAGCCATATTTCCCCCCCAGCAGCTGATTAGCAGAGCGGCTGCTCTGACGTGGGATGCTGCAGGCAGCGGGCACCAGCTGGGGGTGCCGAAATGGCTTTTTGCCCAAAACTAAATTGCCTTGGAAATTAAATGCTGCTGTAGTCACAGAAGAACCGGAGTCCTGGGGGCCAGAGCAGAGTCTGTCGGTGTGATAAGAGGCCCAAAGACTATTTTTCCCTAATAAGGAAAAGCTTGTGCTAAGGGAGGGCCGGAGGACAGGAGACCGGAGGTACTTGGCCCACTTTGGATCTGAAGCCAAAGGCAACGACAGCACAGGGCATGGTGTGACTGGTGCTGAGCATCCCTTCATGCCTGCTAATTTAGACTGACAGCTAACTGCTGAAATTGCAAAGCCAGAAGAAAAGCTCTCCCTAAAATGGTCTTTTTTGACACAGGAAGGGCCCAGGCCACCCAGCAACAACCACCAGGTAGGCAGGGAACCTCCTGGCTTGTTCTCCTTGGGTGAGGTGCTGCTGCAGGGCAGCGTTTGCTGGGGAGCACGGGTAATGGGGGTCACAAATGGGGTACAAGGGGCTCTGGTTTGATGGAGAAGGCAGAGTGCATTACGCTGCCTTACACGGGCTCCTCTCCTGGGCGTTATTCCCAGTGCAGAGCTGATGGTCAGGACGTGATGTCAGACTGCTTTGCTTCAGCTTTAGGTGAGTCTGGGCTGCGGGGCAGCCATGTTCTCCTCTGTTTTTGTAAGGGCTCAAAGATGCCAGTGGAGAAATGTTCTCTCTCACCCCCACTGCGAACACACATGCACAGTGCTTTGCTTCTACAAGCACGTGGATTAGGGCTCATGTCAGCAAAAATGGTCTGTCCTCTTTAACCTCAATGTCAACAAAGGCCAACTGAATAAAAGGATTGTCTTTCCTGAAGACCAAGAGGCAAAAACATTGCTTGAATCATAGGGATAAACCAGAATCCTAAACACAAGTGAGCACAAGGAAGCAATGAGAGAACTAGAGATCTGGCAGGAAACACCAGCTGATTGAGCTGCCAGCTGGCCGGGTGTCCATCACACCACAAATCGGCCAGGAGACCCCTCCTTTTGACATAGAAGCACAGACTGCCTCAGTGAGATCAGGTCTCCCGGCAGGGAAATATGTAACAGGAAGGACAGGGATGGAAGAAGCGGCCACAGCGACTATATAAAGACTGGAGAAGAACTCTGTGTATTCCCAGAAGGCTGGTTCCAGTTACCTGTCCAGGACCTACTTTAAGCTCTGTTGTTTTTTCAATTGATCTGCATCATTTTGGATTCCTCAGTCTGGCCACAGCAAGTTCCTCATGTCTTCCCACCTGCTACACTGTCTATTTCCAACTTGCATCTCACCTGGCTTTTGTGCTAGGCAAAAGTCAATCTGCATCACACAGTCTCCCATCCTGGTCTTGTCTTCTAGCAAACTTTTGTTGGCTTCACAGATTGTGTTTCAGGCCTGATTTGAAGCTTCGCTGCAATCCAATCAAACTGGTAGTCCCTGGTTGGCTATTCCTTTTCTGGAATAGCCACTTCCAGTGATGTTACCGCTTCAGCAGACTCAGAGGAGAAACCTTATGATACATCTGAGGATTTTCATGCTAATGAATTGCAGTCCATCTTTAGTACCTCACTACTTGTGTTTCACCTGCCTGTGCTCAAAATCAGTGATTTCTCTTCTAAGATCTCCTTCATTCACAGTCTCTTGCATTCTGGAAGGACCACATAATAAAGGAGTGAAATGAAAATTAAAAAAGAAAGATTTTTACCTCCAGATTAAAAGATATCAGTCTAAGCCATAAAAAGAAGAGACTTAATTTGTGCTGTTCTTCCATGAGGTTTGTGCTACTTTGTGTGCTTTTGAGATGAACTGTAAAGGAATGGGAATGAAGACCATGATCTCTATTATACAATTGACCAGGAACAGCAGGTGATTGAGTGCTCAGAAAACCTGCTCAAGGTTTCAGAAGGAGCTAGAATGACCAAGATATCCTGAGAGGCCCCATCAAATTACAGGAAAGTTGAACGCTTAGTCAGTACATTATCCCACTGGCCAACTTTCATCAGTTATAAAATCCACCTGTTTCTCCCCATCCATAAAAACCCCAACCCTTTTCTCCACAAAGATAAGACTAGGAGTGGTTGTCCCTCAGGCTGTTGTTATCAATGGGTGGTGAGTAGGATGAGTTTATTCTAATGATAGATTTATCTGTAGGATGCTTTCCCAGCAGGTCTACAGAGGAGCACCCAACCTAGTCCATGGACTTGATTGATATCCACCTGCTTGCTGTTCTCCAGAATGTTTTGTGGCTTGAGATTAGCAGCAACAACAAAAATCATTGTAGAACTGTACTTGGAGGGTAAATACTATTCTCTGAGAGTCTTTGTGTAATGATGCATGCCCAGTGCTGTCTCATTGAAACCACCTCCATCCCCATCCCCTCCCCTCCAGAGTGATCAGTCTCTTAATGATGCTCATTCTCTCCTCAGTTTCTGGAAGGAGGGTGAAAAATGGAGGGTTATCTTTTGTCTTTCAATATCTAAGTCTTGACGTTGCTATTTCTTCCCTATCTCTTCTCCTACTCTACACGCCACCGTCTTTTGATGAGCTGCACTTCTGAAAGACTGAAGAGGATTTGCCACATGTCACTTTAAAAGGTCCAGGGCCAGGAAGCTTTAATTGCCAGTTTTTTCACACAGGGTGTTAAAATTTATTAAAGTCAATTTCTCTGACTCCCCTTTAATGAGATCATGACTGTATGGATGAGATAACATTAAGTTCAGCTGGTGGGAAGCTCACAGAAGAGGTTTAAGTAATCATACCAAGAAAGAGAAAAAAACCAAAACCCAAACCTGTGCTAGATCTTGTGTCTTAAGGACTTACTTTGCAACTTAAAGGTTAGAAACTGGGATCATTCTTCAAACAGTACAGCATGGCCAGCAATATTTTAAGGAGCTTTCCTTGAGAAATAGAGCGGGAGGTGGGCTTTTGGGATTGATTGATTTTCAAGACACTTTTGATATTTCAGCCAGTGTTTCTCCAGAAGCATCACTACCCCACTGGAAACAAAGATGAGATGAATAACTGTCTGGGGTTCACTTGGCACCTGAGGAAATGCACTAAATGCAACTAATTATGCTCTGTTTTACCCAGGTGTGAGTTACTTACCCTGTGCTCCAGCAGCCCCTGCCAGCACTGAGATGATGGAGAGAGGGAGCGGAAGAGCTAAACCCTATGATCACCAACCCTTGCAACATGACCCAGTGCTGCCCTGAACACATGCATCCCTGTTGACAGTGCACAACCAGCTGGAAGTGGGACCACATGAGTCCAGGTGAAAAGAAAACCCCTTCCTTGGCCACCCTGGCTGCCATCCTCCCTTAGCTTATTTTTTTCCTCTCCTTCTTTCTCTTGGTGCTACCTTCACACTGGATTTTGTTGCCCTACTTTAGTCCAGTCTTCTCCTAGAGATAAGATAAACACTATTTTCAATTAACAAGACTTGATTGCTGAAAGCAATAGGAGGGAGTTCGTTTAGAGCCAGCAAATTAATTGAAACCTAAATGTACATAGTCAGTGTATTGCTGGGAGAGCAATTATCCCCATCGTTTGGCCCTTGCCACGCAAGGCAGCAGGCAGCGTCTGTGGCGCGGCAGCTGGGCTGTGCCGAACTGCATGAGCAGGAGAAGCTTACGGTGCTGTTATCTTTTCTGAAGTTCCCCTCTCAACTGCTTTTAGCCCACTGTCATCATGCAGGAGAAAGCTTTCCATGGTGGTAACGACGTTAGACTGAGAGGATGTGTTCTGGGACTTTGCCACTGAGGGGACCCAAGCTTGGTTTCAAAACAAATAGTCAGACACGATGAGATCTTTCTCACTTCTCTCCTCCTTAGAGTGGGCTTCTCTTGTCATATGAAAACAGGATTAATGCAACAGTCGCGGGCTATCTGGATCGTCTGCCCTTTGCAGCACTGACCAGTACAACTGTTTATGAACATATGGTGGTATCTGGGACTTTGGGAATTCAGCTTTCCTTAAAATATATTTGCACATGACAAACAGCAGAGGGAAGGAGACAAAGCAATCAGCCAGTGAAAGAAATACCCCACCATAAAAAGATCTTCCATGGCTTTCAAGGCTCAAATGCTGTTGGTTCTGCTGTTGCTTAGCATTCACTGGCCACTGAGGGAGCAACAGAGGCTTCTGGGTGGCCACCTGGTCTCTCGTGAGCTGGGCTTGTCCCCTCCCATCACCTGAGGGTACTCATCTCCCCATCCTTATAGTGTCAGGGAAAAACCTCAGGAAGTTTTCTCTCCTAAAGTGGGTCAAATGGGGAAACCTCGGGAATTGTCCAAGTACTGACCTAAGGCATGGAGGAGCCCCTGAGTCTCTGAATACTCCCAGTGTAACTTCCACTTTGGGCATCTCCCCTCCTTCATCACCAGTGGCCAAGACCTGCACGGTGCTTGGTGATGGTGTGTTTGGGGCATACAGCACCTGGACCTTGGGTAAGCCAGAGCTGAACAGAGAGAAGACACCACCTCACTCCACAGGGTCATCCCCGGCCTCGCTGCTGGCATCCCGCAGCTCTTCAGAAAAACCTTTCTAAAACCCTACTGCTCCACAATTCACATATCAGGGCACTGTAGGAAACAACCCACTCTTTAACACACAATCTACCTAGAAGTTATAAAAAGCTGTAATTGCGAGCCAGTTTCTACCAGAGAGATGACAAACCCACCAAACAAAATCATGTTTTCCCTGCTGCACCTCACTGCCTCCGAGCCAACTGGCACAACGATGCTGCTTTTTTATTCCTGTACAAATTATGCTTTTAAGCCTTCCCTCCCTACCTCCCTGCCAAGCGTAGGAGGAGCCCCACGTGTCGACTCGGTAGTATTTCCGACGCGGGCTGTTCTCAGTCCAGCGCCTCTCAAAGGCAGCAAACCTGGTGCTCATATGAATTTTCTCTCACCTTCGAGAGGTGCTGACAGCGGGGCCAGAGCAATGCCCCAGTTACATAGCTGGCATCTCCAAAGGGAGCCAGCACGTTCACAGGGAGCAGCTGAAGCTCATTAAATCAGAAAAGTAACACCTACGGAGTGTCACGGCACTTCCCGCTCCCTCCAGGCGCGCTCGGCACGTTGCTGCGCTCGCAGCCTTGCTGTGCCTTCTAAACTGGCTGGTTGGGGAACGAGCTCCATCACAGCTCATTACAAGGTACTCGTTATGCATCAACGTCTGTTTTATTCTCCTCCCCTTTCTCATTTTTTCCCGTCTACCAGCCCCCTGTGTCCTTGGCCCATTCTCTGTCTTTCTTTCCTGTCTGCTTAAATGTCAGGACGGATTTCTCAGGCAGGTTGAAAACTTTTTTGGAGAGACAATTTGGAGCTAAAGAACCCAGAGAAGGGAGAGCCCTCTTGGCATTGCACACCCCTGGGATACCGCAGAGAAGGCATTCCCTAGATAAGAGGCTGCTGGGTGACAGTGGCTACCGTGCTGCCAGCAGACCAGAACGTAGATGAGGCTGGAAAGGATTTCCTATGCCGTTGAATTCCCAGTTTCTCCAGTTTCAGATCAGTTTTCTCAATGGTGGCTGGCCGGGATTGTTCATAACATTTTTGCTATCATCAAAGATTTCTCCCAGCTGTAACTTTCTTGAATGTGTTTGCCTTTTTTTCCTTTCCTTGTTCTAATGACTGCAGCGTGTTGTCCCATTGGTGGCAAATATCCATGCAACAATAAACAACCATACCCAGATCTTCATCTACTCTTCCCAGCTCCAGGTAGTCTTGCAGTCAGCCCCTCAACCATGATGTGGGACCACTGCCTTTCATCCTGTCTTTCTATCCCCTATACTTGAAGCCCTTCAGTTCTTCATGTGAATTAACGGGCTGCAAGATAAAACCTTCAGAGAAACTCTGTCTGTGCCTGTCCTTCCACTTAGTTATGCTTTGCAGTACAACTCATTATCTTCTCTTTAGATGTCTCACTTTCACAACTCTTCTTTTATAGTCCTCATTTTAGCTAATGAGCTCCCCCACGAAATCAAATGTTTTTTGTGAAGCTCATTTACATTAATTCTACCACACATCCCTCACTTAGAAACACAAGCATCTTCAGGAAAAAAACAGACAAACAAAACAAATCACAGTAGTCTGTTGTGAAAGTCTTTGGGAAAGTGCAAAGGGCTTTTTCTCTTGCTTGCAGACTGCTTGCATGAGCTTGGTTACTCCTCCCTCTCTGATCTGGAGACAGGCTATTTGCTCTTCCAGCAAACAGCATTACCTGACACACTATAGCTACCAGAAAGTATTTTCTGGCCTGGAAAGCAGTTGAGAGCATACATTTCTGAGTTTTGCCCCTGCTCAGTGTATCAGTTCTCCCTTGCTGTGCCACTGATTCCTTTTGCTGTTAATGCCATTCACCCACAACCCCCACCTTCGCATCAGTCTCCTGTGAAGCCCCAGGCACATTATTCAGCAGTTTTCGGGATCTCTCTTGAGCCTTTTTAATCTACCTCCCGTTATTCCTGCACAGCAGTCTCCTGTCTCTGTCAATAGCTGAAGAAGTTCTTGCTATCGAAGGGATTAACCACCAGTCCCAGCTTTCTTCCCTACACTCCTACTTGGAGACCAGCTCAGCAGCCAGAAGGAGGAAGACATTGATGGAGTTTCCCCTCCTACCTGTGGTATGAAAAGCAAGCAACTGTCTTTTCTCCCATCTCCTCCACAGGCCCAAGAGCGGATGCAGGCAGTGATTGATTGCAGGAGACTCACTGCATTAGGGCAGACAATTACCTGCCTTATCCATTCCTAAATCCCAGCCATGACTCTTGCTTCAGCCCAGCTGTTCCAGTAAAACCCTCCCTACCCACCAATAGCCTCCTAGTAATCTCCCAGTTCCTCTCATTCTGGCCCAGTTTTGCAGCTGGTAGCTGGGGAGGGTGTTAAACCTTTCTTCACCAACCTCCAGACACAGACCTTTACACCTCACCTTGTAGCACGTGTGGTCTTTTGTGTAGCACCAGGCAACACTGGGAAAACCAGGGATGAAACCCTTGTCCTGGAGAGCCATCCCTGGCCCCCATGGAGGGAGACTGTGCTGCTATCATGGAATCTTAGACTGGATATGGCAGGCTGAACTTGCAGGATTTACTACAAAGCTACAAATCTGGGCTTCACTTCTCTAAGCCTGAAAATATCTTTCTGAATCGACAATTTAGTCCCTTCAAGAAACACAACAGAAAGAGAAGGAGGCTGAAGTAGACCTTCTCTGCTTTACTGCATCAAGTCTCAGGCTATCCCATCCTCTCTAACCTGACCCAAACTCATGGTGTCACAAAATCCAGTCAAAAAAGAACAAAGGTTTGTAGTATGAGCACGTCCCTGTGTTTCCGGAAATACTGAGCTCTGGGCTCCATGGAAAAGAAAGGATGGTCTTGGTGGGGTAACCTGCTGACTGTAGAAGGGGGAGCCTTCTGAGACCCAGTAGACCAGGCAGAGACCTGTCCCTCTGCCCAGGCTCCTTGTGTAGCCCCAATATCTGCAGGAATCTTTCTGTGCCTCAGTTTCCCCTTTTCAGAAAGGGACTTCACAGCCCTTTACAGCTCATTAATGTAAAAGGAGATCAGGGAGTCACTGGGGGAGTGTTCAGCCTCTCTTAATGCTTTTTGGATACTCAGCTAAAAAGGTGTCATATGATCTGTGAGGGGTGGGTAGATTTCTCTTATATTGGAGCAAGAACACTTCTTCAAACGCAACCTAAGAGCTGATCACGCCACAGTCATGTTGCTGTGTCAGGATCCTGTCAAAACATATTGCAGCATAGATGGAGGTATTCTGTGCCTTGCTGAGTTCTGCCACATATCTGTTGGGATCTTGGAGAACATTGTTAGAGCCCAAAATTTGCTCTTGGATCCCTGGGAATATGTGGCTTGTCGCTGCCAGGGTTGCAGCTATAACGCATCTTCCACCAGGGATGCTAGCTTAGCATGGGGCAAGCTGACCACAGAGGGGTTAATTTATATTTCCCTTTGAGCATTCAATGGATGCAGTTTTTATAATTTAGCTGTTTTCCTTTGGAAAGAATAAATAATAGTCATGGAATTGCCCTTTCATCTTACCGTATGGATTACCACACTAAAGGGAATTGATAGTGAGGATATAAAGGTCCTGACATTTCTTTCTCCAAAGAACTGCTCTTTGTGCTCATCTTTGATTTTTTGGGGGGTGATGCTTTATTGTTAAATGACATGCATGCACACATGCATGCACACAATGCTCACTTTGAAGATAGCAATTGCTGCCTGTTTAGAAAGATCAGTGCTTTCTCTAAAAGGCCTTATGAGGCTAGATAGTTCCTAAATATCTCCCCAAATATCCCTCAGCCAAAAAAATACGTAAGCAGCTAAGAGTACATACAATTCACTATAAACTGACTGCTTCCTTAGAGGAAGAAAGTTTTCCCAAGTCTTTGCCATGTCACTTCATACTTCTCAGCTGAACCAGGATTCTGGCTTATGATGGCTTTTGGCAATTGGACACACTTCAGCACACAAATGGGAAAGAAAATCACAGCAGCCTTTAGCCAGTCTTTCCCCGTGTTTATTAGATTGAAATCAGCGATGCTGATGACCATTGCCAGTTAAAATCCCTGAAAAACAGAGAACATGGAACCCAACTCTGTGGCGAGTAAGTAGTCATGGGGTCCTCCGATCCTCTTGAGAGCCTGTGGGCAGGCTGGTGCTGGTGTCCCCCAGCATTGCAAAATGGGAGGCAGAAAGGGCACCTCAGGCTGCTGAACCTACCCTGTCCCCTCCTGGACCCCATGGCATGCCCTACCGGCCTCTGGCACCCTTGCCTGCATGAGCAGGGCAGAGACGGGATGGAAGCGGCAAGGATGAAAATGAAATATGGTTAAAATGGGCTGACTGGGGGGGATTGTCTCTCTCCTCGTCTGAAAAAAAAAAAGGGAAAAAAAAGGAAAAAAAGGAAAAAAAAGAAAAAAAAGGAAAAAAAAGAAAAAATGAAAAAAAAGAAAAAAAGAAAAAAGAAAAAAGAAAAAGAAAAAAGAAAAAAGAAAAAAAAAGAAAAAAAAGAAAAAAAGAAAAAAAAAGAAAAAAAATAAAAAAAAAAGAAAAAAAAAATCAACTCCCCCACCCCAAACATATGTTAGCATATACTTTATTCAGAAAGCTTTCTGGAAATCTCAGTAGTTGTCTAACCAGTAATTGTGGCCCTTGGCTGCAAAAGGCACCTTCAGAAAGGTTTTATTCCTGCCCATTCGCCTGTCTGTGGGGTTGTGTCTCCCAATGGCAGCAAGAGGCCATTATGTTTTAATAGCAATGGTATTGAGCACTTCAGCAGGTGTTCAAGGGCTCAGTTGAGCTGTTAAGTGTGTCTCCTGCTCCTGATGAGTGTCACTGAGAGTGGGGCTCTCAGGTTCCCTACTGAACCACAATTGCTCTTTCGCTCAGTCACAGCTGCCAGACAGGTGTCCTTATGGTGGCCTTGACCTCTTCTCCCTTCCAGACTGCTCTGTTTCCAGGCTGGAGGGGACATTAGCTTAAATCACCCTCGAGTGGGACTGGGACCTCAGCTTTGCGCAGAACCTCGCTGCATCCAGCACGGAGTCAGTCTGTGGGGCAATAGGTGTGAATAACCTGTGTTAGGTAAATCCCCCCCTCTCCGTAGCGAGGAGGATGGCAGCGAGCACGTGGACCTGTGGGCACTGTGGTCTAGCAGTGCGCTGTAAGGTGCATCACCTCTGGGACTGCCCCCAGGAGCTGGGAAATGCCCTGCCAAGACCGTGGCTGCTGCTGGGAGGGCTGGGCTGGGCGATGCTGCTGGAATCCTTCCATGGGACAAGCACACGGCTACAGCATCCCCTGGATCCCAGCTGAGAAGCACTGAGCCGCAGCAACCTGGTTACCTGAGGGGCTCAGGTGTTGGCCAGTTTGTCATCCCTTGTGATGCTTGGGGGTGTGAGGGTGTTCTGGTAGAAGTTATCCCTGCAGCCCTGCTGTGGGATGACGGTGGGGGTGACAACCCGCAGCTGCTCATGTTGGGGCTCAGCTCAAGGCCACAGGCGGTGGTGGTTTCCCTTGAATGCAGTGGGTTTGCAGAGCAGTGCAGTGGCTTGTGATGCCCTGCTGCTGGGAAAAGGTGTGCCACCTCCCCTGTGGCTGCAGCGATGGCCCCTGCCCTCCTGGTTTTAGTAGAGAGAGCTGGACCAGCCCTGGAAGGTGCTGAAAAACTTCTGCTTTCATTATTTTGGTTTACTTCTGTCTTTTTTTCCTTATTTTCTTTGGAAAGTTGTCCCACTCTACTCTGCAGCCGACAGCAGCTGGAGTCTGTGAAGGGGCACCAGCCATGCCAGAACCACTCGTTTCCATCTCCAAGCACGGCTGCACTGGTCTAACTGGGTTGTGAGGCCACCCATCCCCCTGGGACTGCACACACTCCCCCATTTACAGACTGCTTTGTCAGTGCCAGTTCCTTGCAAAGGAGATCTGGGTCCACGATGACATAAGCGACCACAGGACCTCCCCAGGGCTTGGCTGTCAGGATGGAGGATCTTCTTGCCCCGGCTTTTTGTGTGATTTTGTTAAACTCAAGTAGAGTGAGGGCTCAGCAGTGCGCACAGAGGTGATGGGCAGGGAGGAGGGGAGAGGGTGCAGGAAAGAAGAAGCCCCTAAAAAATGGTGCCGTTCCTCCAAGCCCGATGGATCACTTTGAAGTGACACTTATAGACAAGGAGCATTTTCTTTAACAAATACGAATCTAATGGATTAGGTCTGATCTAATTATGCATTCAGCATTAAGCTGATGCTCCCACTGTCTGTGGCTGCTAGCATAATTAAACTTAATGTACTTTTAATGATGTCTTCTTAACTCATGCATTCATATATGATTAGAATCAAACAGGACGAGCTGTCATGAGTCCAGGAGAGCTCTTTCGGCAGCTCCTGATGGGACTTATGTTGAAATATTAATAAAGCAGATTTCAAGGTTAACAACATTGGTTTTGAAGTGAGGAAAGCTTGTCACACAGTTTTGAGCTAATCTAAGGCAACAAAACGGCTCCCCTTTCAAACTCAGCCTCTTCCTGTCTTGCACATATGCTCCTGGGAGCAGGGGAATTTAAGTTTTACTTGGTAAAGATGTTGTTAAGTAAGTGAACTGCACTCTGGGCAGCAGCTACCAAAGACACTGGAACGATAACTCTGTGGGCATCTTTCAGGGATTGCTGGGTGCTCTGTCCTGGCATGCTCGGTCTTCACTCCTCTTCCCCCTTCCTGCTGCTTTTCTGAAAATAGAGAGCTTTTTTTCTAGGATCTGACAATCAGAAGGCAAACTCTTACTTTTGTCTCTGCTCCTGTTTGGTCAAGTGAAATCAGGCTCTGTTACCCCTCCCAGACTCTGTCCTTTTTGTCCATGCCCTCTTTAGCACACAGAATACGCTCTTTCAAGCTGTGCACCACTTTGTGCGATGAAGCCTGATGAAACTTTGGCATCGCTGCCCTGGCTCCAGCTTTCTACATGAAGCACATAACAATATTGCAATGAAATGGTTTTGTTCCCCCCCTCCTTTTTCTGTTTTTATGGATTTTTTTTTTCTTTTTCAGTTGGCACAGGGCTTGGCAGAGAGGTTGTCTTTTGAGTTCCTAAGAGCAATTGTCTGAAATCCTTCCAATGGGAAAGCATTGATTTATTACGCTGTAATACTGATGTGAACAACACCATGTACCTTTCATCTAAAAAGTCAGGACTTATAGAACACGACATGCCATTAATTTTGATGCCAGCTCAAACAGAGGAGGAATTACTGCCAAAGGGATCCAGAAAGCATGTTAAACCAGCCCTGCAGAGTAATGAACATATTTTGTGGCTTCTTCATTATATCATATCGATCCTTAAGAATGAAAAGGTGCCTTGACAGCTAATTTGAGCCATCAGTGTAATCTCTTAATATCTGTGTCTGCATGTGTGTCTGTGTGTGTCTGTGTGCTATATAATTAGTGCATGAGAAAGTGATGTGCATGAGTAGGAATCCCTTCTAGGGGTGAGGATTATTGTATTTCACTGCTCTAGAGACAGCTCTCCCCTTGTGCATATTCAGCAGAGGAGTTCACTTGGGTACCAGCTTGGTGGAGATGATGCCCTGTACCCTGCCTCTCTCCATCTTTGAGCCATGTGTACCTCCTGGCAGACTGATAGTGATGCCTCTTTGTGATGAATGCACCAGCAAAAAGATTAGTCTAAGTGCTCTGAGAACAGCCAGATAACAGCATTTTGCAAGATTCTGGCTCTTACACCCCACTGGCAGAAAGGCTCCTTGCTGCTTAAGTACAGTGTGGTAGGTAATGGTTTCACATCTGCCCAGTGAGGAGCTGGGTTCATATCTCTTCCCCCATCCCAAAGGACGGTGAGCTCATTTGCTTTCTAAAGCCGTATGGTGGTACATTCTAATCTGCAATAAGACGACCACCACGTACATACCCAGAGCCTATTCCAGGTCCTGGAGAGGAGTAGCTGGCAGTGCAGTGCTAAGGGGGAGACTGACGTACAGATGAAGGAGAGATGGGGATGGACAGGAGAGAAATAGGAGGTGATGCTGCAGTCAGGGCTGAACGGAAAATCCTGGAGTGGGAACGGTCAGGATTTTGATGGAAAGATTAATCTTGAGTGTCCCTCCATGCCTAGAAGAACAATTTGCAGGTCCCTACAAACTAAATTTTCTCCTTTTAAACACTCAAACCATCAGGTCCAAGTGCCTGGTAAAGAACAGAGCAGTTTTGTGTAAGAAGGAAGCTGGGAGGGGTGTCATCTTTGTAATGAAGCTGGAGCAACATTGAGCCCAAGTGATTTTGTCTGGCAGAGTATGATATTTTTTGAGCTCAGGTTTGCATGTGGATTTTGCCAAAACTCCTGCCCTTCTATGGGCTGGCTGGTATGTGTGACATCCCTGTATTCCTGTTATGTAATTAATTAACTAGGTAACAGAGATGCAGGCACAAGGGCTTCAGCCAGTACTGGGTTGCCAAGACACAAAACCAGCACTGGAGGCTGACAAATTGGTTTGTGCCCATAGGTTACGTGGAGGCAGCTGGGGAATTTGTGTTTAAGAGAGGTCAGAAGCTATACAAGCCATCAAAGAAAGGCAACACAGATTTCTAACAGGTGTTTGGGGTGGGAAAGCCTGAATCAGTCTCCACCAGTCTCCAAGATGATGTGTCAGAGCACCTTCTGTTAGCTAAGATCCAGTCTGTGCTGTTGTTTCTCATACCTTGGCAGTGAAAAGAACCAGTATTGTCCTAAGGGCACCACACACCATGGTGATGAGTCATCTAAGGTCTGATATGTGCCCTGTAGGGGACCAACATGTTAGAAACATGCACAAAAATGTTCTCCTGGGGACCCAGAGCTATGAGTGAGATGTCTCCCAAAACTTTTAATGGAGATACATGGCTGAGTTGCTGGAGCTGAACAGGTTAGTGGTACCCAATGGGCTACAGCAAACATTGATGAGCACCTGTCCCATCAGTTCACTGAGTTTAGGTGAGTAGGTTCTCATATTTGATGGCAGGTTGACACATGGACAAAACTGTCCAGCCAAATCTTTTTGGAGCACCCCAGCTTTGTGTCCTGATGCCAAGGTTATCATCTCTTAGCAAAAGGATGGACTGGGTGATACCTCTGCTCCTCACCTACTGCACTTCAAGGCGTGGTGTTTTGCTTCAATGACTGTTGAAGATGGTTTTTAATTCTTTCTGGAGACTTTCTTACCAGGAATACTTGCTTTTGTCCCTAGGAGGGAATTACGTCCAGTTTATGCGAAGATATAAAGGAATATTTCTTGTTTATTTCTGCATCTTCATTGGGAACTGAGGGTGAACCGTGGAGTAAGAAGAGTGTTTTGAGACAGGATCCAAGCCCACAGGACAGTACTGAATGCCTAAGCAATTGTGGAAGACCAAAATGGGCTGATCCAGCATAGCCTGCTCATTAGAAACCTCTCCCTCAGGACCCACTGATTTGAGAGTAATTTGTGCTTTGAAGCCTGAGAGTTTCCAGCCCCTTTCAAAACATATTAATTCTGCCCCTTGCTAACTCTGTCTTTAATACTTACCAGCAGGTAAAATACCCCTTGTGAATGTTGGAGACTTTGAATCTATAACCACGGCCCTGTGGGGTGAGCTGGGACACCTGGTCCAAGGCACTTTTGTGTCTCAGCTTCCCCATTTGATAAATGGGAATGATTATATGGGGAAGGGAAGTCCTTCTAGATCTGTGATACCAAGCGCTATGCAAGAACCCGACACTAATGATTTTAGTTAACCTCAACAGCTGTCAGCATCTGCATAAATGTCCAAAGCCCTTTAACTCCTACTCTCTTCAACCCTTCAATAGACTTTTGGATGAGGAATTTAGAAGGTTAATTATGTAAAACCTGGGTGAGAAACATCTTAAATGTCCAAGCCTCTGAAACAGCATGGGACCTCCTAGGAAAGCTGATCCTGGTGAAGATTTTTGGACCAGTGCTGGTTCTGAATTATCTCTGAGCTGAACACGTCTTCACTGTCTGTAAAAACAAGCTAAAATCATCTAACGGTCCTCCTCGAAAATAACCCCACAAAACACCAAATAAAGCAAAATAATTAACTTTGAACCCAATAATCTTTAGTTTCCTAACTCTTGGGTAAATATTAGATAGATTCCCAATTTCAACCTGAAGCAGTTTATTCGGCTGCTGTTCACAAGTCAGACACAGCAATAATCAAGGAAATCTTGTTTGATTCAGGTTGGGTAATGTTGCCTGAGGGGTAACATAATTTTCATTTCCACACATCCAGCACTGGCACAAAACGGCATGGACAAGTATGAAAAAATGGATCATGGATCCTTGGTGCTAAAATTCCAGCTGATAGTTTCATTTTTATGTGAATAATAATTACCAATAAGAATGTTACTTGGATTAAAAGAGAATGTGAAAAGAAAAACACTATTGCACTTGATAAAGCAAAATCCTTTGCAGTACTGTCAAAAGGAAAAAAAAGAAAGAAAAAACAAAAGAGAGTTAAAACAAATAGAGCTGTTAAATAAAAGATCCAGGTACCAAAGAGCAAAATTTAATGAAAGCCAAAACTGTTAAATATGGATTCCTGTTGAGAAAAAATGTCAATGTCTTTAAGAGTTTTACCATTACTCTATTTTTAAGAAAAGTGTAGTAAAAATACATATTACAAGTTAACATTTTCCACGCTTTTGTCCTATTCATCTTTTTTTGTTTGTTTGTTTAATCCCTCCACCGATCAAAAGCCTTTGATAACTGCATCTCCCATCTTCGCATCACAGATGGTCAGTCCTAGCACAGATGTGCTGCTCCTCACGAGACTGTCAAACTGCTCGGTCGGGGTCCCCGCGACCTGCTGCCACGTGGTCCTGTCTTTGGAGGATGACGGGGCACTGATGGTCTCATCAACCTGCTCCCACTGCAGCACCCAGAGGCACGCTGCGGTGGCAAGGTCCAGGTCACGGGAAGAGCTGGGTCAGGAGACACATCTGAGGGCTCTGGGCACGGCAACAGGCTAGCTTGTGGGATGCCTCCACTGCACTAGCACTTCCACAGAACTGAAGTTTAAATTAAGAAAAGCAGATTAAAAATAATGATAACCAACGCAAAGTGACCTGGAAAGGTGTTTGGAGTGGTTGGTAACAGTTCATATTCAGTGATGAAAGATGATGACAATCACAAGGGTTTCCAGTGGTGGAGAGAGGAAAACATATTGGCACAAGACATGCTGTGCCTGAGTGTAGGACCTTGACTCTGATTTGCTGGTTTCCAAAGTGCTGCGTGACAATTGCGTAAATGGAACAGATACTTCAGACCAGGCTGGTGTTAAAGGTGTTAAATGTATTGCTCTGCACATTTAGACACTAATGGAAACTGGTATTCAGGCAGCTTCCAGCTGTTCTTATGGACAGCTGCATAGACAGAGCCTCCTCATATGTCTGTGCCAGTCATTTGCCTGCGCCACCTTCTCTTCACCTGCCTCCCTTCTCTTCCTGCTCCTCTCTTGCTACGTTGTGGAAAAAAAAAAAAAGAAAAAAGAAACAAATATGAGAAAAAGCAGCTCAGAAGACTCCAGTAGCAGCTCAGTCCCCGGACAGATATTTGCTGGGTTCTGTGAGAAGCTTTGAATTTTATTTGCCATCAGTGATGGACCTGTGAGATGCGACAAGGCTAAGTGGGCTCGCTGTGGTCCCTGCCCCAGAGACCTTCTCTCTCTCCAGATGCTCCCCTGGGAATCCTTCACTTCTGGGGAGGTTTCTCAGGCCCACCCCAGGTAAGGAGCATTTTTGTGTCCAGTGATTCACAGAATGAACCTTTTGTGCGATTCTGGAAAATCGTCCTTGTCCCTTTGAGCTCCACACCTCTGGTTGGACTCTCAGCTGCCTGTCTGGCAGTGCGGGTTTCTGCAATACCAAGTTTGCAGTCATCAACCTGCTCTCCTGGCTTGTGGATGCTTCCCACTCCCTAAGGATATGTGAGTGGGAATCTGCTACTTTTGGCTTTGTACCCAGACAGGCCACAACCTGATGGGAAGGCTGAGTTTGATCAGCCCTGATGCCATCAAATGTCATGGATGCTTGAATGAAGCTCTAGTAGGGTCTCGTCCTTGGTTTGCTTCAGCATTTTTTTCCAGGAAGCCATTCTGACCAGCTATCTACAAAATGTCCCTCTTAATTAGAAAAATGGCCTTAAAAGGATTTTCAGAGCGAAAAGGCAGGGATATTCCCACTGCAGCCCAATGACTTCTAGCACATTTTACTGGTTAATAGGCAGCCATCTAGAACTGGATGTCTTGAGATGGTCTATTCCCTTATGTGACCACCAAAAAGGGAGCACACACAGAAGCTAAGCAATGAAGAAATGGTTCACAATTGCTTATTAGCCTCCAGTAACCTAGGCAGGAGAGTCACATGTGAGGGAAGTGTGGCATTTACTTTCTCCCTTCTATAAACAGCAGCCAACCATGATCTTGGACCAACCACCTGCTCGTCTGCCACACGTGACGCTTTCCACTCCAGGCACGTGACTCTTCTCTTGAACTACTACTCATCATCTGTTGAAGAATTATCACTTTGTCCTCAGGTCACCTGGGGTTTCCAAACTCATTCATGACTTTGCCCCTGTAAAACAGCCTCGTGTTTTGTTTAGATTCTTTCTTGCATTGAGATCTTCCGTTGCAGGGAGCGCCGTTTGCAGCTCTGTCTGACTCATTGCAGTAACTCCACAGCCTGAGTTCACAACAGAACAACAGAAGGCAGAATCACGATGGACAAAAGGGGTCAATGCTGACGTCTTGAGGGAGTTCAGCTTGCCACTTATCAGATTTTCTTTTGTTACTGTTAGTAGCTCAGACATTATTGTTTGCATCCCAAACTAAACCAGATTGAAGGATTGAGCAGGGAAGGGGGAAAGGGTTGATGTTACCCTGACACCACAGGAATTAGTAAGAAAAAATATATATATTGCACACACTAAGACTTATTAACAACCAATTTAAAACAAAATGGCATAGTCCTCATTAGTGTTCCAGTGGTTTTTGATCAGGGATGGTCCATGAGTCTGTTAAATCCCATTATACTCTCCTTATTGCAGTACAGACCTGTTTCTGTTCTCCTGCCGGTGGATCTATTCGCAAATAAAAAGGGAAATAGATTCGATTTCCTTGAGAAGATCCATCCAATTGTCCCTTCTGTCATCATCGTTTGTCTTGTTGGTGTTGGGTTTGTTTTTGGCTCTGGAGGGGGTGGAGTTGGGCTGCCCCTGCTCTCACCCAGGCAATGGGTCAAAAGGCCAATTATAATCCCGTAGCTCCCAGGGACATGCCGGTGCTGTGGCTCATGCACGGGATTGTCTGCATGGATTTGGCGAAATCATGGCTGACCACACGTCCGTTTTCTCCACTGCCTCCTGCTGCAGCCGGCCTGGGAAGGGTTGATGTCCGTATGGCTTCGTTGATTGATTGCTGTGGGATCAAACAAAAACCCTTTTTAGGAAGGACGGGGGGGTCTCCCCCTGTCCTTAGCAATGTTGGAGAAGTTACAATATAAACCAGTGTTGTCATTTCGCCACTGTGCTCTCTCCCTCCTTGTCTTCATTCAGACTCTCACTTTCTGCACGTCCCAGCTGCATCTGCTCTGTGAATTCTCACCTCTTCTACATTCAAAATCAAATGTTTCCGCAGAATTTTAGGGTATAAAGGATATGCGCCATATGCAAAAACTATTCAAACTCTACAACATAAGAACAGTCATCCTGGATCTGAGCAGAGGTATTACACACACTTCCCCCCTAGATGTAATTACTACTCCAGTACTGTTATGTAGGGTGGACTCTGACTCACTGCAAGCATATGTTTAACTTTCCTTATGTGAGAAGCTGAGCATGTGCCTGTGTTTTTGTCTACAGCGATGACTGAGGAAACCAGGAAATGCAAAGCTAATTCAGGAAACCAAATCTCTTCTTCCTGTTCCAGATACCATCCAAAACGTTTGCTTTCAGAGATCTAGGGGAAAGCACCTGTTTGGAACAATTAAACTAAAGGATGAAGTCAATTTGATTTCTTTGTGTTTAAGCTGTCTCTAATGGCAACATCATCCTTTCTGGACTGGGATATCCAGGTGAAGAATTATCCAGACCAAATAAATACAGAAGAGCTATCCAGAACCTGTCAGGCCTAGAGCAGCCTCCTGTGCTGGCGGATCTGCAGCTCATCCAGGGGATCTGCAAGGACTTGCTGAGCGGAGGCTGGGTTTAGAGGGGGATCTGCCCCATCTTTCGGGGCACTTGCCTGGACTCTGCTGAGTGGCTTTGTGGGGCAGCCTCTGACGGTGGGCACCAGCCAAAGGCATAAATGTTAACACGGGTACACACACTTCCCATAGCGGCTGATTTTAAAATGGCAAGAGCACTGCAAGCTAATAGTCGTACGGATTAGTGGGTCATTTCAAGTAACACAGGGAAGTCACCATCAGGGCATAATCTGCTTAAGGTTAAAAGTATGGAGCTAGTGTGTTCTGATTCTCTTTTGCAGTGTATTTCTGACATATCTAGCTTTACAGCGTAGACAGCAATTATAATTTAATTTTTGTATATTCAAGGATATTAATTGTTCACATTATCTTATCCCTGTGCTCAATATATCGTTGCCTGTAGAATTTTCTGAACCTCGATGGGAAAAGAGCTGTTGCACATTTTCAGTGAGTTAGAAATATTATTATTGCTGACAAAACATTAAGCGTGTTGTGAAATGGTGGTATAAAACCCAAACAAATGGTTGCTTATTTGCCTTTTGATTCTGGGTAAGTTTCAGTGCTCAGGGAAATATAAATCTCTCTAAATTTTTTGAAACTCATTGCATACTTCACGTACTGATAACTGGCTTCCATGCTCATGGGAGAGGTGAAGATGAGGAAGAAAAGGGATGTGTTGCTTTAACAGCACAGATCCCGCCATGCCATTATATACAAGGGTACCTGTATAAGGGATCATCATTACTAGTTATCTGAGTCAAGATGTACTTGTTCCACAGATGCTGCATTAAATGTGTATCCCCAAGGCTCTCAAATCTAATCAACTCTTGACCCAACTCTGAAATTTAGGCATACCAGAATTTAGGGCTGAAACAAATCTCCCAGGCCACAGCAAGTCTGCTTCTGCAAGACCATGATAGGGTGCAGAAAAAACCCCCAACATTACAAGAGACATCAGACACCAGTTTCTCTCAGGAAGACCCATAATTCTAAATTTGGAGACCCACATCACCCATTCCAGGGCAATAATGCTCTGAGCGTGTATCACTGTTGCCAATCTGCAAGTGTTCCCAGTCGGGTGCCAGCAAAGGGAACAACAGGATCTGATTCATTACCACACTGGCCCAGTTTTATCTTGCAGTTAACTGCTTGGGTTTGAGGATTTTTCCATATTGCCAGAAACAGCTGTATCACACCAACCCCGGCACATTTAATCCATGTTGCAGACACATTGCCATAGTCTGCTTTCATGAATTTTAAGGAATGGCAATGTGTTCCTGTTACCATTCGTATTATGATTTTGCTTTCTATCTGGATTTTGAACCAGCATTATGCCACGTCTGATCTTGCATCAGCTCCCCACCATGGCCCACTTGACCCTCTTTCAGCTGTTTCTGGTGCTCCTATTCCTTTCTAACAAGTTGAGTGACACAGTCACTTCATTATCCCTATGTCTTGACTTTACACCCATGGTCTGGGCTGCATCCGTGTCTGAAGGCAGCTTTGGAGCCAGGATAGGTTCAGAGAGAAGATGTGAAAGGCCGGGGAACGGGTTGCCACCTTCATCCGCTTTGATTCACTTCTGGACTTGTAACAAAACTCGATTAAGGCAACCAGCATGGCTAGTCCGAGCCCACCGATGAGGATATAGAAAACCCCCGCCACATTGCTGAGACTCAGCGCACTCGTCTTGTCCTAGAAGAGAAAGGAGAAGGGAGGGAAGGGCATGTGGGAAGGAGAACAACAAAATTAATACGAGATTGCTCCGGGAGGGATGCTGCACAACATAGTAATGTTGGCATTACATCATCTTCCTCTTTAAATGAATAAGTGACATTTCTAAGAGCATTTTCAATTTTTAATTTAGTGTCTTGTAAATCTAATGTTTCCCTCACACAAACAAATAAACATTTTTTCAGCAATGGGACTCTCTGTAAGGGTTTGGGATCTCCATTTTTCAATCATCTAACTTAAATGCTTATTTTACCCAAAATGCCTAGCTTAAATTATTGATTAAAGAGGGGAAAAAAAATGTTCTCCGCCTCTGTGACATTTGTTTGTCCCTGATGTCTCATCTGGTGTAACCTCTTCTCTTGGAAATGCTCATTCTTTCATTCCTAGATTGTTTCCCCTGCAATTCTGTTGCTGAGCAACACATCAAAATGGCTGGGTTTTATTTTTTTTTCTTTTCCTCTTCAGTAAGGAGGTTGAGGTGACACCTGAGCTGTCCTCAGAAACCCATTTGATTTCTGTGTAAGAAGGCGGTTATTTCATAAGCAATCAAGACCCGTTGATGCATGTCTAAGCTAATTATTTGGCTGGCAATAAATAGGGCTATTAATGGACCACAATTCACAGTCAGCAGCCACATTCTGATTTTACAATTGCCTAATGAATCGTCATGGCTCTCTGGGGAAGAGGCGAGTCTCAGAAAAACTCATTTCACTGCTAGGGAAACGGAGTCCCTGCATCTAACTGTGATATCACTCAGTGCAGCTCTCAAAATCTTCTTCTCTGTGCTGACCAGGTGGAGCTGGGGTGTTAGGACAATGTGGGCAGTAGCAGGACCCAAGAGCGTCACTCAGCTCCGTGTACGAGGCTCCCGTTTCTAGGACATGCTTTCTCCATAGCGCAGTCAGACAGAGGTCCCCTGCTTTATACCTGTAGCTGCTCTGCAATATCGACTTGATACCTATTTGCTGGTACAGATTCCCCAGGGCAAGCTCAACAGGTCAGTGCAAATGTGTTGGAGTGACCAGCATGGACAGCCCCGCTCCTTGGACGTGGGAGGAAAATTGCATATAGGTCATTTGAGATGCAGCCACGTAGCTAAAGAATATTTAT
The DNA here is from genome assembly GCA_033558235.1 of Neomorphus geoffroyi. Lineage (NCBI taxonomy): Eukaryota > Metazoa > Chordata > Aves > Cuculiformes > Neomorphidae > Neomorphus > Neomorphus geoffroyi. Next base: position 58,802,067 of record JAUMJM010000020.1, read on the forward strand.
GCCTGTAGAAGTGTTTGCAGTCGGAAAAGAAGCCTCTGCATGGTTCTTGGTGTTCCCTGCTACTCCATAGACATGTGGACTGGTGGGTGGCACAGCTTGTTCCTTGCCCTGTAGGACAGTTGATTCACTTGCTTTGCTTGGCTGGTCTTACAATAAGCAACCCACGCTTTTCGGGACCAGTAAGGCTTCAGGAAGCAGAAAACTATATAGGAATGATGTCGAAAGGGTCCAAAATCAAACAGCAGCGTGAACATGGGAGGTTTTGTTTCAAGAGCAGTCTGCCTGGCACCAGCACTGTCTTTCAGGCAAGTATGTTTTGCAAAAGGATTCTGTCTTTTGCAGTGTTGCTGTATTACAGTTTGATGGGAAAAAAGTTAATCTACAAAGCACGAAAACATTTCAGTTTTCAAAATTGAAACCCTCCTCCTGTTACAGAAGAGCACTTAGCTTCTATTTTTTTTTTAATTATTATTATTATTTTAATTTAAATATGAAGAAAATTCCAGTCAAGCATCTAAAAAAGTGGGGTTTTATACTGTTCCTTCATCTGTCCCCAGTGCCCATGTGAGCTGCCAAGCTTCTGCCCAGCTGGAGCTCTCGCCGCAGCCTCCAGTGCCACAGGGATCAACTTTCCATCCTGAACCCTCTACTGAAAGATGCTGAGGTTTGGTTAGGGGTCACCCCTGCAGAGTTTCGCTCACTGGAAAAAACTCCGCAAGTGATTTCATTTTCTGCGCTTCGCTGATTGACACAGCTGCCAAGAGATTTGCTGCTGTCACTGTGCGCTTTGCACAGCGGCAGACAGAACAGCCACCACTGGTGGACAGGTTTTTCCCTTGTACAGCCTTCATATGTCATCTTGTCGATGCTTCCTGCGTGCTTTCTGTAATGAGACACTTCTGCAAATATCCTCTTAATTTCTGCAGTTTCCATATTTGAAGGATTATTTATCCGGTCTTTCATAATCTGCCTTCATGCATTTCCCCCCGCCTCCCCCCCCCGGCTCGACTGTAGGTTTGTTCAGTCATCTCTTCTCGGCAGATTACTGGGCAGACTTTTAAGCAGCAACTGAAATACGTAGGGAGTTTTTCAGTGAAGACTTAGAAAAGCAGAACAATTACTCCGTGAAAACTGGGTTACAACACATCAGGTGCTTCGCCTTGTCAAATTCGGTCTGAAGGGGCTGCATCAGCTACAGGGAGGGACAAAGACACTAGAGATGGGCTGCCCTCCTTGACATCCTAATCTTTTAGCCTGGCTCCGTAATGAAAAGTGTTTGATTTGCACATGCTCTGTGCTTAGAGGGAAGGATGGGGACAGGGAAGGAGGTGGAGCAGCCTATTTGTCTGTGTCTTACTAATAATTTTCAGCCCATACTTTCACCTTGATTGGACAGAAGGGTGAAGATGTTCAAGATATCAGGAACCTCTAAGCTTTGTGAAAAAGAATGATACTGGAGAGACGAGAAAACCTATTAATGCGCTCACTCAAATAAAAGCTTCTGTGCAACTCATAATAGGTATCAGAGACTCCACATGGACTTGCATCCACAGATCCTTAGGAAATCCAACTTCTTTGGCTCTGCCAGGCATGGGAATATACAAATTTCAAGTTTTATTTGTCACAATATTCTTGTATTTCCACCTCCAGTTTGGGGATCATGGTCCAATAGGATCCTTTCTCAGCCAGCTGCAATGGCAGAGCAATTTAGCAGCCAGCCAAAGCTGCTGGTTCTTTAATTCCGCTTTCCTCCTGATGCCAGTAGCAAATAGACCAGTAAGAGAGAAGATCCAAAGCAGTTTCCTGTACCACTATTTCATATAATTAATTTCACAGCTGTTGTATTTTTTTTGCATTTATTTTTCAGTAGCATTATTATTATTATTATCATTATTATTATTATTACTATCATCATCGCTACTATTATTACTGTTATTACTACTCTTGCTATTATTATTGGGACAATTTGGGTGAACTGAAAGTTGTCTTATCCAGAAGGCAAAGGAAAGCATAGTGAGGCACAGTCCTGGGCAAACCCGCTGGGAGGGAGAGAGCAGCCTGAACTTCACCTTTGCCACCATAACAAGGTTTCTCCCAAGAAGCCAAAGACATGGGCAGCTTTTGTGGGGCGCTGAGGAACACCAGGACACGACTGATGACGCAGCCTCCTATCAAGAGCTAGGCTGAGAATTGAAATTGCTCCCGTGGTGTCGCTTGATTTCTTGCTCATCCTCTCTTTTTTATTTTCCTTTTTGATTCTTTCCCTCTCCCAGCAGGACACAGAGAGCCATTCTCCCAGCTGGAAGAGTGGCATCTTTTTGCTTCCATCGGCTGCAGGACCAAACCACATGGACAGTAGGAAATGGTGTGTGTGCCACTGAGGCTCTGCCTGCTGTTTCTGTGCACGCTTCTACCCTAATAATGCTTATAATTATAAAAAGTCCCAAATTACAACATATGAACTGCTTGAGAGGACCCTCCCCTCATCTCTGCTCGGGCTCTGTGACACCAGATGCTCTCCCGCAGAGCTGCCCATCACCGAACCAGCTTGTTAGTGGGAGTGTAAATGTCACCGCTCATCTCCCGCAGCGGCAGAGTGCTGACGTGGGGGGAAGATTGGCAGGTGAAAAGAGAAAGAAAAACCCATCTTTCTGAAAGCCCAGCCTTGTTGCTGCAGCAACCGGGCACCTTCCTGTCTGTTCCTCTCAAATATGGCACTGTGTCCATCATCCTCTTTGTCATTGTTTATCCTCCTTGGCTGAAAAGAATTAAGGGCAAATTTCTCCAGTTTCCCAGCAGGGTTGGTCCTTTCTTTTACCCTGCACGACCAGAATCCATTGCAGCACAGGGTGATGGCACTTCAAGCTATTGTGGTCTCCATAGAAGATGAACCATCTGTAGAGCAGGCAGTGACTCCAGAAGCTGAGCTTTCACACCATATACTGGGCTGCTTTTATTCAGGCAAGACCTGAAGGTCAGTGATGAAGGACGTAGCGCTGGGCATCGACTGTGAGCACTGCTGAGGGTCTGCCAGGGATGGGTACAAGTGCATGGCTGGCTGGCTGCAGGGGTGAGGCTGCAAAGCCTGAAAAGACACCCTTGCTTTGAGAATTAGCCAATTCCCTGCAAAAGCAGGGCAAGGTGGTAGCAGGATTTGTTCCCTATATTGTATTGGGTTTTTTTGTTTGATGTGGTTTGGTTTTTAAACAAAGTGTAGTTCTTGCAGCTGGAGGAGTGGGAGATTGCTGTGGCTTTGATGAAGGTCCTTAGGATGCAGGAAGCTCTCTGGCTGCCCCTGTAAGCAGGTCGCACCTTGCCATTCCAGTCTGGGAAAAAAATTTCCTTTCTCCCATGGCCTGACATTTAGTGTCCACTTTGTTCTTACCCTCCATCAACTCAAGGCATCCCTTTCGAGCCCACAGCGCATTTCATAGCCTGCAAAGGTGCCGTCCATCCAATGCTTGCTCCTTCTAGGGAACTGCTGAGTTACAGTGTGTCTGTCTCTCTTCTGGGCTTGTTTCTGCTGTGGCAAATAGAGGGGGAATGCAGGAAGGCTGGGAGACAGGACCAGGAGCTGGGGGATGGTCTCCAGCCATGTACAGTGCTGGAGCTTTGTGTGCATGGAGAAACGTGAAGCTGGCTGGAAGGAGTGGCTGCCATGGGTTTACTGTGGGGAAAAGAGCAGTAGGAACATTTCTGCCGGGTGCAGGACATTGCCTGTGATTTCCCACTGTCTGTTGATGCAGCTGGGCTACGGTTGTCCTAGATCTACAGCCCCTGGGCACAGCTGCTCAGCATCTTCTTGGATGGCATAACATATCCAAATATTTAGTAAAGCAGGAGAGTTTGACCGGAGTTTTAGTTCAGATCCACTAATATATCTACTGTTTCTTTACAGAGATTTCTCAAGATAAAATCCTAAGTGAGCAATAGATAGGTGGTCAGATTAAGAACAGGATGCACAGAAGTCAGCTACGGGCATGGAACATGACTTGGGGCCAACGAACATGAGCCTGGGAAACACTGGAGGTTTACTTGACTTTGGTTAGAAACCTCAGATACAAACCTCACGTCCAGCTAGCCCCTCGCCCCTCTCCCTTAGCATTCATTTACCCTTCTGAATGTCCTCTAACTGCAAACTAAGCTAAACTCCATAACAGACAAAATAGGAAGGTTTTGTCACACCTATCAGAAGAGAGAAATGAAATGGTCTCCAGCCTCTCAAGCTTTGATCTGAACCTTGGCTATTAGAGAGTGTGGTCCAGCTTGTGCCTCCAAAGTGCAGGTGGGTTTTGTGCCCACCATGGGCGGGATGGGGGAAGTTGTGCCTGGTGCTCAGCCCAGCCTGGCCTGCATCATCCCTGGCACCAAGGACACCATGGGGGAAAGGAGGAGAAACTGCTCATGCAGCAGCCAGACAGTTCGTCTTGTTTGGGGTAGATGCAAGAGCCCATGAAGCAAAAATGGATAAAAACTCAGATGGGCAATAGGTGGGTATGCTTTCCTGGCTGAATTCATGAGAACGAATGAGCAATTCAATTGATTAATCCTTCTGCGGGTGGGAGAAGGGATCTGGCGATGTTAATGCAGATTTCTCTTACTGTTGTTTCATATTGCACTGCTGTTGCAGTTACGGCGCGGGTGCTGAGCAAGGAACAGAGACATGACCCTTTCGTGTAACAGCCGAGACTCCTCGCTGAGGTCTTCCACTCCATTAAAAGCTAACACGGTTTTAAAGCTTGTGCCTACTGATTTCACACATGGAGTTTCAGGCAGCTCTCATGACTTTAAGATCCAATCTCATTTATTCACATGTGATTCACATGTGTGTAAACATGTTTTTCAAGCACATGTAAATAACGTGATCAATATTGAGGTCAAATGATCCACATAAACCTATGTGTCCCAAACCTTCTCTTTCTATTCCTATTGGTTCTCCCGTGTGTTGAACGAAGCACTACATCTACTTCTTTTTTCCCACCAGAATAGTGATGAAGTACAGTATTGTAGTGGGGGTTTTTAAAACTAAACTGATTTCACATCCATTTCTTTCTGGGCTTTTTATCAGCTATGGGGTTTCTCTAGCACTGATGCATGCAGGCTTGTGGTGGAGGTATTGTGGAAGCTGTGTCATGTCTTCAATTTCCCAGCAGAAGTAATTACTTTTCATTCATATGGTGACTATTGCTCAGTTGGTTGCCTTGGAAAATACATGCACTATACAAGTCAATTTGATTTTTTTCCAGAGTGGGACCAATGCTGTATTGTATAGGATTGCCTTATAGAAGGGTTATTCTTGGATATGTACAATGCTGCAGAGAAGAGGAGAATTTGATTTTAAATAGCATCTGTCAGCCCCAGAGTGCTTTACAACGCGATAAAACAGTTGGTGAGATTCAGACAATTAGGCCAGGTGGAAAAAAAATATGACAAC